>OX403628.1:0-2400000 GCA_948107755.1 Campoletis raptor | reverse complement strand
CGGTAAACGTTATGTCCCATATGCTTTTCCCTGCAGTTTATACGCAGGGCGTTGTATATAGATATACTCCTAAGAGTATGGTGGGCGCACGCCGATAGACCTCGAGAAGTCTCGCTTTATCTTAATTGCGACTTGAGGAAAGAAGGTTTATCTTTAAAGAATTAAGAAGTTTTTATGTGATGCAAGCACTCTTTAATATAAATGATATATTAGTAAATACAATTAGAATGGATAAAGAGATCCTAAGACTCTTTGTACATTCGTTGAATAAAATGTTAGTTAAATATAATCTTTGAATACAAACTTTGGGAATAAAATAATAGGTACTTTACCGGAGAGGTGTCCTTTGGTTTTGTAGCTTACTTCTATTCTTTGGAGGTGTTGGTTATTTTATCGGAAAATATTCTAAGTTGAATATCGAAATAAAGACTTTAATTGCTGGACTAAACTCGCGTTCTTTTACAATGGATCCGGAGTTGACCAGAGTTTAATTGTATAAGACGGCTAACCGAATGACAATTCGAACTACTGCTAACAGTATACACGCGACTCTAGGTACGGAACGAAATGCAAAGCGCGGTGAAAAATCACGGCTTTTATAGAGTGAATTTTAGGGAAATTGGTGGGGAATTGATTTTGGCAAAACGGGGATTTTTATGATCTTGTTTTGTTGACCTAATTTAGAAGAATAGATTTGGTCAGTGTCTTAGTGTAGGAGTGGTGATAGCGGCATAGTTTCTATGGTGTGACTCTTGAGGCAAGGTAAGATGTTTGTGTGTGTTAGGGAAACATGAGCGTAGGGTCGTCGTGTGCGGCGCGTGCTGGAATTATGGCCTAGCAGGTCAAAGGTTGCTACGTCGTGTTGGCTTATGTGTTACATCCTACCGAACAAATGGACTTACGCCATTCATGTTCTCGAAATGACATCACCCAAAACCAAAAATCAATACTTGCGATGTCTCATTCTTCGACCCCAATTAACAATAAATTATTATAACTTCCGATAGATTCCTGTCATCAGGGTTTAATACTCGCGGCATGACTAAGCTGATTGTTATTTTATAATAAAATAAGATATAACTTTCGGTAGTTTAACATTACCCCAAATCAATGCTTAAGGGCATCAGTGAGTCAGTTAACAATAGCGTTGTTATAACTAAAATAAAATCAATACTCGAGGCGCCGCTAGTCCGGGTGCAAGCCGCTATAAAAATGTTGTAACTTCCACAAGACTGGGTCCAACACAGGGGAACAAGGCAAGATTTCCAGATTTCAGGGGATATCCAAAGGTACCGAACACCCCTACACATCGCCATTGTCCGACGCCTGAGTCAGAGGACGTGCATCAGCCCCGAGTGGTGCCATCCAAACCGCCCCTCCTATCCAAGGGCACCGAATCGAAAAGACATAGGACTCGGAGAATTCGGCGCATCTCCACCTAGGAACCCACTACCCTACCAAAGCAAATCATACGAGGATACCCTATTGACAAATTAATAAAAATGACCGTTGCCGATGCGCCTTCACACTTTGCTCCCCGATACCAAGAATCCTCATGAGTCACAAGGGTTAAACTGAAGAACCGATCAAGAGTGGGGACATCAGAAGTGGGGGCACATTAGAGAAAAATCAAGAAGGATTAAATAGAGGAACCGATCAAAAGTAGGGATATCAGAAGTGGGGGCACGTTACAGGAAAATTAAGAAGGACTAAACAGAGGAACCGATCAAGAGTGGGGACATCAGGAGTGGGGACGCGATACAGAAAAATTAGGAAGAATCAAGGAGAAGATGCGTAGATCGCACGAAAAATTAGAAGAAACCGCGAAACTGTGACACATTTTCCCTTTCTGTAAGAAGTAGGAGGAGTTAGAGAAACAACTGGAGAGGGATGGTCACCTTATAATCCCTGCAAAATCTAAGCAGAGCGTCAGTTATCACGTCGAAATCAATCTAACAGTCGGAGACTCTGGACCAAAGGGGTTCGTCACCAGTTCAACAGCCAACGCCAGAAGATTTATCAGAAAAAGGACTCTGCCAAAATTCGACTCCGCCGAAAAAGAACTTAGCCGATTTCACTGCGCAAGGTGAAATCCACCCCGCGATCAAGAACAGTTGTGACTTTGAAATATTTCGGAACATCCCTTGCGAGTACAAATAATCCGATCGGTTATCAACCGAAGCCAACAAATTGTGAATCATTGAATCGGTCACTAAAGCTAGAGTCCACTTAGTAGTGTGTGTGTGTGTGTGTAACGGGTTATTGTAAACCCTCAACCAACATTTATAATCATCGTTGTATCGGGACCATCAATCGTCGTAATAAATAATCAACGTGAGTAACTGCAAAACAAATATCCAAATTATCTCTTCTGGTAGAAACCCTTTTCGGACAATCCTCCCTCTAATATCTCCCATATCGAAGACGAGACTTCCGTCCCTGGGTAAAGGACTTGATTGTCTTGACCCGAAAGAGAAGTCAACACAGTGTGCGTCCTCTCCAATCTCCGATAAGCTCACGGGGACGTAACATATGATACTTTACTTAAGGGAAACGTCTTAAGTATTAACTTTATTTTAATTGTTAAAAATAGCAAAATTTTCGTCGGTTGTGACACACGAAAAATTCAAGCCCCTAGGGAAATCTTATGAAAAAAAAAAACAAAAAAGGAAAAACCAAAAGAAAAAGTAAAGAAACATGAAAAAAAAAACACTGCAGAACGACTACCTTCAAAAAATCAAAATCCCTAAAAAAAAGGTTAGAGAAAAACCCCAGAAAAAATTCTTTCAATAAAAATTCTAGCAGATTGGAGAAAATACAAGAAAATGTAAATCACCTGAAAAAAAAACTCTCCAGAACGACTCTCATCAAAAAACTTGGAAATCCGTATAAAATTAGAGAATTGAGAAAAACCCCAGAAAATATCCACTTAAAAAAAATTCCAAAAGACTGAAAAAAATACGAGAAAATGCAGAAATGGTACAAAAATTATAATAATAATAATAAATGTCCATGATATTCGTTCAGCATTAAAAATGTTTATATCAATGAAAGTACAAGTATCCTATTGATGATGTCTGAAAATCAATTAACGAGAAAAAAGAAAATCTTTCCAAAAAGACACGTGTCTCAAAAAGTAATAATAAAAGTCCATGATTTTCGTTCAGCACTTAAATTTCTCGTATCAATAAAAGGACAAGTATTCCATCGATGTTTGAGATTTGAGTAACGAGAAATAAGAAGAAATCACTTGTTGCTGGAAAAGAGTTACTAAGCTACAAAAATGAATTGGAAACGAAAAAAGTCAACATTTAATTTACGTACAGGATCAAAATTTACAATATCGATACTCGAACAAGAATTTCAATGGTTTTTATTAAAATCTACAACATTAAACTTGTATATTTAATTAGTTATCCATGCCTCTCGAATTTCCGGACACGCGATCCTCCCACTTTGTTCCCCCGAT
The DNA here is from genome assembly GCA_948107755.1 of Campoletis raptor. NCBI lineage: Eukaryota > Metazoa > Arthropoda > Insecta > Hymenoptera > Ichneumonidae > Campoletis > Campoletis raptor. Next base: position 2,396,531 of record OX403628.1, on the reverse strand, counting down.
TGAAATATAAAAGTTTTAGCCCATTTTTTCAATTTTTCAGCGTGGGCGAAGACTTTTATGATTCCAGTCAGACAAAGACTTGACTTACAACCCATCAATAGGTCATCTAGCCCTTTTGGATTTTCAGAAGTTAAATTTTTCAACACCATTCCTCGATTGGAATTGAAAAACTTTAGCCAACGCGGAGAAATTGCAAAAATGGGCTACAGGTTATATAACTTGAGGCCACCAATATTGTTTGATTGGTAACAATTTGTTAAACGTTCACCACCGTACGTTGAGCGTATGCGCACAAAGTACTTGTCCGGCCCATAACTTTTTATGCAAATTGCTCATTCAAACGAAAATCAGGGATCACTTGCCAAAACCAAAGACCTTCTAGTAGTCGTTCTGCAGTGTTTTTTTTTTCATGTTTCTTTACTTTTTCTTTTGGTTTTTCCTTTTTTGTTTTTTTTTTTTTTTCATAAGATTTCCCTAGGGGCTTGAATTTTTCGTGTAGGGTAGATTTTTGTTTGTAGATTTTTTTGTAAAAACAGGTGGAAACGGGGGGCACCAACAAATTTACTTGTCCAGGGTTTTTTTCCCCGGTTTACTGACTATGTCAGTAGATTTATGACTACAGTACCTATGCTTCTTAGTTTTTTCATTTGTTTTTTGCTCAGAAAGCTAAAAAATGGGTTGAAGCAAAAGCCCAGACATTATGAATTTTACACGAACATTTTTTATATCTCACACTGTATTTTTGGGAATTTTTTCATATTTTTCGATTGCGGCCATCGAGGTGTTCAAAAAAAAAAATTCAAAAATTTATGACGTGCTCAAATTTATTTTGAAAAATCTAAAAAAAAAATTCTAATTGCTTCATAGACTGAGAGTTATAATAGGAAAAATCGGAAACCAGATTTGAGAGGTTAAGGGTCAGACCCAGGTCAAATTGGTATGGAATGCCCCATATATCTTTACCGTTTCGTGGCCAACTCCGTTTCTCTATTTTTTAATCGTCGACGCTAACCCAACCGTTGCCTGAAATTCGCAGCATATTCGTGAAATACCCATGCTCGATATTTTCACCATGGTGAAAGATGGCACTAAGAACTTTATAACTATCTTGATTAATCCGCACCGTTGAAGTCGGTATTGCTTTAAGTTTGTATTTTGTCTTCTCCATTTTACCGTTTGTCATTTCGAAAAGTAATAATTGCACAACCACAATAGATTCCAGTGACGAAATTTTGAGCCTACTTGTTACACCCGGTGTATGACAAACCGTGCAGGACCGATTAGTACTTGATGATTTTTCCACGTTGTGATCGATTATATATTGTAGATCAAGAGCCGTTTTTCGTAATTTGGGCATAACAAGTGGAACAATGGTAATTTGGATGAATATCAATCCATTTGGAACTGTAGGTACCACATGATGTTGCACAACTCATTTGGTGTTCTACAGAATTTCTCAAAGCAAGTAATTTTTCGCAAAGTTGCTCTCTCTCTCTCTCTCTCTCTCTCTCCCTCAGAAGATTTTATCGTTTGCTGAATATATGCGCTTTTAGTGCCCTTCTAAAATAAGAGATCTCTCTCTCTCTCTCTCGCTCTCCCCCCCCCTCTCTCTCTCTCTCTCAGTTCAGCCTCAGCTGGTGAGTCCGATTGACGTCTAATTCTCTGTTCCAACTATCTCTTGGTTTTGCGGTGATTCTGCCTGGTTTTTGCCCGCGGGCAATTTTGTTTCAGACTCAAAGCACGCAGCATATCGCTTTCCATCTTTTTATCAATTTAATTCTGTGATTACTGCCTGGCTCACTGATTTAACGGGATGGAAAGTTTGACAGTTTTCATAACCTCGTTTATGGTCTGTTCATCTATACGAATTTCCAACCGTCGTCTCACCCACACATTCATAGTGTTGTTTGGATTGTCTTATAAACTGTATTGCTACGTGGTGGTCAAGGAACTCTAAACGTTGGTCTACCTACACATTCACGGACTCTCGTTAAGGAACCTGGACAGCTCTTCTTGTATACACACAATACACATACGAACCCACAACGTCTCCGCTGGCATCACACTCTGCTCCAATTTCGCTACTATCACGTATTTGCAAGTACCATTCTCACACCACTAATAGATGTTGTGATAACAGCGACTCAACTGCCTTACTATAGATCATCTCACTTTGCTATAGTGCTTGCGTCGCTTCTACTGTAGCTCACACTATAGTCCGCCCAACTTTGCTATAGTGCTTGCGCCGTGCCTCTTACCACATTATACTCATCTGATTATTCTGATTATCTCGCTATAATTCTGGTAGTCCAAATTCTTTTTTTTTATATAATTGACTTATATCTATCATTGGACTTATAATACCATACCTAGTGGTCTTAAATTACTATCACCGGATAACAGCACACAATAGCCACATAATAACCGGATTATTATTATTATAATAACTGGATTAGATAAATACGGGATTATCCTTATTATCTCTTCTCATACGACTATATAAATATTCGCTATCATTGTGCCATTTTATTCTGACTAACATTAATTTTCCTCTTGGACCATGTCGGGACGTTGTCGCATCTGCAAGAAAGTGGGGAAGAAGGGTGATAAATTAATTAAGTGTTCCGGAGACTGCGGTGACCGTTATCATTCTGATTGTGCTGTGTCACATTTTGACCTCGGTGTATCGACCCTTGACGATGACACCATCTTTCTATGTGACTCCTGCACGTCTCATTCGTGCAAATTATGTAAACGTGCTTTCAAATCAGGGGATAATTCTATTATATGTACTGGCGACTGCGGTGACCATTTTCATCCGGGTTGCGCCGCGGACAAGTTCGGATTAAATCTCAGTGATACTGACCTTGGGCATAACTTTCGTTGTGACCTATGCCTTATGCAAAGGTCCACTGTCACCCCCCGTACTCCACTTGGCTCTCCTCAAAGTCGAACCGGTACCAGTAATGCAAATCACAACAATCACAGATTCGATGAGCTCATGGCCCAAATGAAGGTCATGAGTGAGCTCATGAGCTCTCAATTCGCCACCATCAACGAGCGTCTAGAAAAGTCAAATGAAAAGAGTGAGCTTATGAGCACTCAATTCACAGCTATGAACGCAACTCTGGGAGATATGGGAAAAAATATCGACGACTTTAGTCGGCGTCTAGATTGTCTTGAGTCTAAACTACAGAACGATGTAGCAGCGATATCAACAAAAGTTGAGGAAGTCGTAGATCGTGTCACCCAGATCAAAACCGCGAACAGCTCGGACAAGCTCTCACTGGCTAGTCGGGTCACTCAGATCGAAAATTCTAATAATTCTGATAAGCTTTCGATAACTGGTACGCCCTTGGACATCGGGGATAGCCCCAAAACTATTGTTAAAAAAGTACTAACTGCTCTTGAAATACCAGAACTGGCGAGTGATGTTCTTCTAATACAAACTATTCCTCGTAAAGGATATAAAACGGGAGTCATTGGTAATTCTAGCGATGATAATTCGTATGTTGCCACAAGCTCTGGTACACTCCTAGTCACTATGAAATCCCAGACACTGCGTGACCACTTTGTTAACATGAAGCGTGTGAAAAAACAACTATATGTAAAAAACTTATGGTCTCAAACTCATTCGAGTCATCCGGGACAGATCTTTGTCAATGAAGAACTGCCTCAGGCAACTTATAATCTCTACCGGAGAGCCAAGACTACAGCTAAGTCCACGCATAGCCAAGTTTGGATACGTGGAGGTCGGATCCATGCGCGTAAATCACATGGGGCTCCTGTTTTATTAATCTCTTCGGATGCTGACCTGGCGCAGTTAGAATGACTATCTGTTAACTTGACCTTCGATTGCATTCATGACGGCTACGCTTACCCAAATTCATCAGGTTTGTCTGAATTTAAGATTGCACAATTCAATGCAAACTCGCTTCTGGGTCACTTTGAGCTATTCCTGGCGCATTTTTCAACTAATTTTTTCCACGTGATTGCGATTACGGAGACTTGGCTCCATTCACTCATCAAAGATGATCTCGTTAAGTTTGAAAACTATGTGCTTATACGTCACGATAGAACTCTTAAGCGTGGCGGTGGTCGAATTCTTATAACTCTGAGAATACCGACGATTGTTATTTTGATTCTTCCGTCGACGTCATTGACTACCAGCTTGACAGACTCTGCAGTAATTTGATTGTCGCCCTCGACTCACATGCGCCTCTGCGAACTTTTACAACATCCAAACCGATTGTACCTTGGCTGACCACTGATCTTCGTAAACAAATAAAAATGAAAAACATACTGTACAAACAGGCTAGACGGTCTGGGGATGTTCTTAAGCTGGCTATCTTCAGAAATTTTCGGAATAACTTGTCTCGCAAATTGAAACTCGCCAAAATGGAATTCCAACTCGCCAAGCTTTCGAACATTTCCGATCCCTCTCGCTTGTGGCGTGAACTCGGTCGCCTAGGACTTGTTAAAACGAATTCAGCATCATGCTTAAATTTTTTCTCCGCTAATGAGCTTAACCGATTCTTCGCCAGTGTCTCTAGCTCTGCGTCGCCGTGCCAACTTGTCGAATTAACCAATTGCTTAAAAGAGAATCAGTCTTCTGACACTACCTTTGACTTCACTCCAGTGACTGCTAATGAAGTTTCTATCCTGATCACATCGTCCACAACACCTTCTCATGTTACCGGCCCTGATGGGATCTCCTCTTTCTTGATACATACCGCACTTCCGTTAATATCCGGTCCAATTGCAGAAGTTTTTAATCTGTCGTTTGAATGTAGCTACTTTCCTTCTACATGGAAACGAGCCTATATTAGACCGCTACTTAAGTCCAACCCGCCTCTGTCACCGTCTGACTGCAGACCTATTGCTAATCTATGCATGCTCTCTAAAATCTTTGAGAGGGTTGTTCTTAAGCAAATCACTAGCTTCTGTTCATCACGTAATGTGCTTGACCCTTGGCAATCCGGCTACAGAAAGCATTTTAGTACCCAAACGGCTTTATTGCGGATATGTCATGATGTTAGGCGTGTGGTTGATGAAAGGAAGGTGACTGTGCTGGTTCTGTTTGATTTCAGTAAGGTTTTCGATACTGTTCCTCATCTTAAATTATTACTTAAGTTGCGCATCATTGGCTTCTCCAATAAGGCCCTTCTGTGGTTTTACTCGTACTTAACGGGCAGATCACAATCAGTCATTGATAACAAGCATACCTGTTCTGAATGGCTAGGCACTACAATGGGAGTACCTCAGGGTTCAGTCTTGGGTCCAATACTTTTTTCAATTTTTATTAATGACATAGCCACAGTACTCAATCACACCAATCATATGCTTTTTGCTGATGATCTCCAGATTCTGACCAGTTGCTTTCCGTCTGACCTTGCTTTAAACATTGCTAATATCAACTCTGATGTCGATCACATAGCACAATATGCCATGGAGAATGGACTCAATCTTAACTTAAATAAATCAAAAGTCATCATCCTGGGTAGTGGTGCCTTCATTAACCAAATTGACTTCAATGCACTACCTTCAATTACAGTCAATAATATATCGCTTCCTTATGTCAATGAAACTAAAAACCTAGGTGTGACTTTTGCTTCTAACCTCTCTTGGAGAAGACATGTATTATCTTTATCTAAAAGTGTGCATTTTTCACTATTTAGACTTAAATTCAACAAGGGAGCGTTGTCCCCTGAGCTCAGAGCCATACTGGTCAAGGCACTTATCTTTCCCATTCTCGACTATTGTTGTTTGGTTTACAGTGACTTAACTGACGAACTAAATACTGTCCTCCAAAGACTTATGAATTATTGTATTAGGTTTATTTTTGACCTTCGGTATGATATGCATATCACTCCTTATCGGCAACGGTTGGTTTGGCTGACAGTTGCATCGAGGAGGCATTATTTCATGGGTGTTATGACGTACAAAGTACTCGAGGGTACGGTTCCGTCCTATTTGATTGAATTGTTCCCTCGAGCTCGCCAAGAACTTCGTCCCTCTCGTCAAGCCATACCACACACTTTTCCTATACCGTCTTACCGCACAGCCTCTTACCGTAATTCCTTCGTCATTTCTGCCATGTACTTCTGGCATTCTCTCCCCATCTTTATCACCTCCTGCACTTCTCTAACAACTTTTAAAAGGCATTTATGGGAGCACCTATTGACATTGGAGAATGAGACGGCTTAGCTCATCTTTAAATTATGAACTCTCCAACTATTATATTTTCTATGCATTAATTATCCGGATGAGTCTTCTGCTATTGTGTCATATGTATTGCGGAAACACTATGTTATGCTTCTTGTATGCATTTATTGCATTGCGGTGAACTATGTACCTTATATTCTGTGTATTACTATTTATATTATGTATATTACTATGTATATTACTTTTTGCGAATGAGCTGTGAACCATTGTATGAGGTTGAACTCACTACTTCGTGGATTCACAAACTCTTATGACTAACTAACTTTTTTACCTTTTGCGTCCACTTTTTGAGGTTGTTCCTCACCTTACTATATTAACTTTATAATACTCTGTTTTTACTCTATATTATGTTAAACTGCTTTTTTGAAACATATTGTCATGCATTTTTCTGTATGTCACACTTGTACACCTTGCCTCACGGCACATGCCAAGGCTTAAACAAATACATCAATCAATCAATCAATCTCTCTCTCTCTCTCTCTCTCTCGCTCTCTCTCTCCGCCCCCTCGAACCCCCCCGCCCGTTTTTAAAACACTGCCGTATCATCATTTATAAATATTATCAATTTATTATTATATAAATGTTACGCGTAACGCGTAACGCGTTACACCCATCGCGTTTCCCAGAAGTTGAATTTTTATCTAAAAAATCTTCAGATCGCAGGATTGCGTGGGTAGATCGACTTGCGACAACTACCAATGGAAAGGGAAAAAATAATAAAAAATCGTCCTCCATACTCAGATTTTTTACTTAACCCGTTCCTGTGTGGGAGTAATTTCAAAACATTCTGACGTCACAAAAAGCCCATCTTGGAGTATAGAAGAGTGCGGCAGGGCTCGTGTTGACTTTTTTCTTTTTAATACTTGGCGTCGAGCCGCTACTGCGTCTCTTGATAGTTTCGATATTTGTACACCCCTGAATCCAAATATCGAGACTTAGAATTTTTCAGATCCTCTTCTCTCTCATAGGAGAGGTTACTGTGCAGATTCATGCACTGACTGGCGGGTCTTGCTTGGAGTGGGAATCACCTTCTGATTACCTCATCTTGCAATCCAAGGAGACAACTCGAACTCGGCCTTCAAGAGTGAACCTTATAGGCGTACGGGGGATACGTCGCGTGTGCGAGATCGTTCCATCCGTAGCCCTCTGACGGTTTTCTGCCACACCAGAAATTCGGCCAGGGGATAAAGCCGTCCCGTTATAATACAAACTGCATAAAAATCAATCACAAATTTGTCTGAAAAAACGGGAATCAGGGTCGAGATCTGATTTGGATTATCAACTTCAATTGTAAATAAATTAAGAGGTGAAACAGAAACATATGACTGAAAAGCTGAATCGGTTTGAAAATAATTAAACATTGTTTCCTCCAACGCCCGGAAGATTTCCAAAAAACATTTTTTTTCTGATTTCGAACAATTTCTTGATTTGTAAAAAATATTCCTGCGTATACCCTTGCAGTTTTATGCGATCCCTTCCCGGACATTATCTCTACTACACTGTTCCTGAGATCCTAAGTTCCCCTCCAGAGTGTTGTCCACAGGTACTCTGTCCTAATGCACTACTGTATCGAATTCGCACGAGGATCAAGGGAAACTGTGGAAAACCTTGGCCAATACAGGCGGCTAGGTTTCAGTTGGTTAACACCATCGGAAACTCAGCGAAAAATGCCTTTTCACGGTCATAAAAGTAAAATATATTTCAACCGAAATAAAAATGTGAATTTCCACAGAAGGTCGAGTTGACATGAATTGTCGCATATACACTCGGCAAAAAAAATATATTCAACAGTGGAGTTTTGAACTTTTCTTTATTTATTTTTGTAACGCTGTAATTTTGTGTTACGGTCTGGCATTATGAGAGTCTACAGAGGTGGCCGTAGCACAGTGGTTAGCGCACCAGACTCTGATGCCGAGGATCCCTGGATCGAGTTCCAATCGGTTCATCTTTCTATTCGCTTATTATTGTTTATCCGATATTATTATTGCTGGACCGTGCCTCGTCACATTTGTAAAAAATGGTCGAATCGTTAAAAAAAGAGTATTCTGTAGCTTCAAATCTCTAGTTTAAAGATCTCACCATCAAACTTTTTTCAAGCAACGCGCTTGGGATGAACATCAGAAATAGCACGATGCGAACATCTTCAAATTTTTTTTTTTTTTCAAAGTCATCCACGGGCTGGAAAATTTTTTGTGGCCTCATCAATGGTCATTAGGCTGATCCTTCAGCTTTAAAACGAAAGGTTTCAGACCACTACACGACCATTTGTCACAGAGATATTGGCATTTAAAAGGAAAAGGAGTTTTTTTTTTGTAGAGGCTCAATATCTCATGAAGTAACCATCGCACAGTAAGCTATAGCTGAGTTCCGTAAACTTAAGGTGTGCTCTGGAAGTATTCTTCGAAACTTTAGGGATTTTTTTTTGAACCTAAATATTGATTTGAAAAAGTACAAAATATGACTTTTTTCCTGTTTTGGAAAATCCATGTCAACTTTGCAGGTATTGCGGGAAGGACACATGTTTCTAGGTTGTTTTTAAGTTCAAGACATGCCCAAAGACTCTCTAATATTTCAAATTGATCGGCTGAACCGTTTTCATTTCTTGGTTTTAATCATCGCCAATTGTCATTTATTGAACAATAAAAGAGTTTATTAAATTCTCGATAAATTTTGATGCTGCGGTGAAAAATAACGGCTTAGCTATGAATTCTAAATATAAGGAGGGAGGGGGGGGCATGTATTGAACTCAAAAAAATCTAGAAACATTAAACATTTTTGCAATTGCTGCAAGGTTGACGTAGATTTTCCAAAACGGGAAAAAGGTCATTTTTTTGTACTTTTGCAAATCAATATGAAGGTGAAAAAAAAATTTCTGAAGTATCCGAGGGTACTTCCAGAGCAATTCTTTCAGCTTATGAAACTTAATTTTAGCTCACTTGCTCAATCACCAGTTCATGAGATATTGATGATCTACAAAAAAAGCTCCTTTTTATTTGCAATGCCAATATCTCAGCGATGAATGTGTTACGTTCGGAGCGGAGCGAACGCGGGCAAGTTATTCTACTTGTGAGAATCACAAGTAATTTTTAATATTTTTAATATGGGTAAGATCCGGTCCGTCCTCTACAGGGCGTTTCCAGGAGTTTGGTGGGTCAGGAATTATAAAATAACTTCAATCAAGAATTTTGTTAATTTAATATTGTTCGTATTTATTTTGTACGGGCCGGTAGAAGAACTGTAACGTGAAGACGTTCGGTCAGCTGTAGAAGACCTCTCGTATTCGCGCTACAGGGTGATACAAAAATACTCACAATTATTGGTTATTTCCGCGACGCGTCGTCGAGTATAACTTTGTTAACCTAATCGCTCTCACACCTACACTCAAAACATACAATTACACACTTACAATTTTTACACTCTTATAACAATGTCCTTATATTTACACGACGCGATAGAGTTCGTGGCAAAACGTTAACCGTGAATAAATCTAGCGAACACAGATTTGATATCGCGACGCAACACACTTTTCGAGTGCCTTTTGATCCTTTCGTCCTACTGGACGCTTTTTGTGAATCAGGGAGACAGGAAAAGATTTTAAGGTCACTAAGCGGATACTGGGCAAGGAGTTTCTCTAAGAGAAGCTTTCGCTTTTAGGGCTCGAAAGAGACTAATTAATCGAACTCTCGTATTCGACGGGCTCGCGAGCTTCGTCAGAATACGGGGGTAAATTTTGCTTGCCCAGTTCTTTTATCCGCGAGAAAATGTGACACGAGACGTTCCCACGTCCGCTCAGCATTTTCGCACGTGTGATTCGCGGTATCAAAAATCCGAACGCTTAACTTCGCGACCAGGCTCGGTGTGGAATACCACACCGGTTATAGTCGCGATAGTTCCTCAGCGTTGTGTTCAAGATTAAAAAAAAAAAAATAATAATAATCCAATAAATAAATAAATATCTACGGAACGTAACAAATGGTCGTACAACGATCTGATACCTACCACTTTGGAGCTGAAGGCTTTAATGCTAAAAGCTCAGGCTAAAGGTTAGTCCTTTAGTTCATTCATTAGGCCGGTATTGATTAGGCCACGAAAAAATTTCTTGAGCTCGTGGATTGCTCGGAAAAATACAAAAATTTCAAAGATTTTTGCCTCGTGCTATTCCTTAGGTTCATGCTGAGCGCGTTGCTTAAAATTAAAAATACTGGAGAGATTTTTACACTAGAAATTTCAAGATGGAAAAAGTTTTTTTTTTTTATAACGATTCGACCATCTATCACAAAGTTACAGTTTTTCCAAAATAAATAAGAAAAGTTTGAAATTTTACTTTTCCTTCAATCATTTTGCTGATCGGATTTATACATATATTTTAAATTATCAATGGTAACTGAAAGGAAACATTGATTATTTTTCGATAAAGCAAAAGTACTTTAACGAGTTGAATGATTTTAGTGTGAGTTCAGAGGATTGCGTGCACGGAGAAACACTGAAAGTGGGCTTGGATCCGTATCACCAGGATGGACGAAAGGAGCTTACATTTGTCGGTGTCGCGATGGCTTTTACAGCTTGAATAGTATCTTTACAAACGCAGGGAATGAAGAACCATCAGCCTTTGATGGGATGCTCGTCGAAGGTAACATACTGTATAATTCATTTTGATGTTCACCATCGGTGAAAAGTTTTCGGACAAAAGAGCAAAAAGGTTACGCAATCGTTTTTCATACCATTCCACCGCCAGTATCCAAAAACTTCTTTAGTAAACACCAATCGAAAGAGGATGAATCCACCTTCAATCTGCTTTTCCTGAATAATAAAAATGACCGTTTTTACGCCAGGTACCTAGTCCTAAATACAAACAATTTTTGCTTCTATTAGCTTTACAGGTAGACCTCTCTTCAGGAGACCTTTTTAAGGACTTTTTCGGTCCAAATCTCAACAAGGGCAGACAAAGCTTCATTTTTTTAAATTTGTTGTACCATATTTTCTGCACAGCTATTCAATTTTCGGTGATAAAGGTAGAATCTTCTGACTCGGGTCAAGAGACTACTTAGAATCTTAGGATAAGTAGATTTGACAGCTCTGTCATCCGCCGGCCAAGACTCATCCCGCGTATATCATCTCTGAATGAAACTGAAAGAGCGAAAACATAGCCTTGGTTAGACATTTGCAGTTTTATACGCAATGCCTAATCAATTTATTATCGCGATTTTCATGTACATGCGAGTCAAAGCGTATTCATATACGCGCCACCGTGCGCGAACGACCACGGCGGCAACTCAAAGGGCGCTCAATGTACACGTAGGGCGCAGCGATCTCGCGCACTCCAGGACCCCCACTAATCAAGTTCCAATACCACCCTTTTCTGAGAATCAACGTGGATGAACGATCGACAGAGCGAGCGTGACCACTGATTGAGTCAGGTTATAACCTGAGAAGCAAGCCTCCATTGTAAATGCATGTGCGTATTAGTTATGACAATGTCATAAGAGCGCACCGAGTATTGGCGTATCTGTCACGCTATCAAGTGAATAAAACTTCAAATAATTATCGTATCCTGACGTCATTCAACCAGTAGTAATCTGGCCATCGGGCTATTAGACGACCAAAAAAAAAAGCGTAATCACTGAGGTTATCGACGAGGCGCGAGCTCATCCAACAAAAGAGGTAAGTTTGAAAGATTTGTAACAATTGTAATTGTGATTGCATGAAAAGGCCGGTGGCCGTCCCTCGCATCTCGAAATTGCGCAAACGCAACAGGTCTGAGCGCGTTCTAAACCGTATATACTTTTGTGTGTTAACGAATCATTTTCGCCGTGAAAATGACGACATTCGTCACAAAATCTCAAGACTAATTAAGGCATTCTCCTTCGATTGAGCTTGAAACCACCAAACTGATCGCGTCTTTTTTGAGTCATAATCTTGCAAGGGCTCAAGATAACACAAAAATTCGGACGCATTGACGTATCGGGCGTGTCTGTATATATGCACAGATGATACAATTAAAAGCCTCTCGATGTCCATCAAAATCCATTCCCACCAGAGCCGGTCCCTGGCGACGAAAGCAACGACTCTCGATAGATCTGGATTGACGAATTTTTCCTGATTTAAAAAAAGTAATAGGCCGGACACGTACTCTGTGTGTATGCGCTGAACGTACTGTGGCGAACGTTTAACCGATCGAACGAGTCCGAAGTGCGAAGTTCGATCGCAATTATATGAGTCGCCTCGTTCGAAGAGATTACAACGTAGTTACCCCCGAGTACGCTAGATGTCACAACGTTCAGAGTCTTAAAAAAATTTATGGGGGACGCTCATCTCCCATGCGTCCCGCACTTTCTTCATATTTTTCAGAGTACCATAGGATTGTTGTTCGAATAAGGGTTGGGTTATTATTACCTTTCGGGTGGGTTGTAATCTCTTCGAACGAGGCGACTCATATAATTGCGATCGAACTTCGCCCTTCGGGCTCGTTCGATCGGTTAATTATATTTCGCGCCTCGTTCTCGAGATTACAACGTAGTTGTTAAGAATCAACAACAATCCGGCCTCCTTTCTTATTCTTTATTAATACAGATTGGTGAAGCTTTTCCTATAATCTACTGGAATCGCCATACATTTCTCTTTTACTACACACTTTGCCGTTTATTCTTTTTCTTTATGATTGACAAAATAAAAAACAAAACAAAAAACAGAAGATTATATTTAATAATACGAAAAAACCAAACATAAAAAAGAAAAAAAATTTTGCACCAACGGTGTATGTATGGTGCTTTTAATTTACGCGATTAATTGGAAATCAAAACATTGTTCGCAAAAACCGATTCTGTTCTTTCTATGGGTTGACAGTACACCCTTGCGAACATTTGCGATCTCTTGGACCACCCTGCTGTCTTTCTTATAGTTTCTAGGCAGACGTCTTTTTCAAATGCCGCAGAAGTGGCCGCGTGTCGCGTTGAGTGAACCGAAAAAATCGCCGTGTCTATGCCGCTGCTTTTCATGACATTCTTTATCCAACGACTGACAGTCTGGGCTCCAATTCTCTTATGCGGTCTTTTAACCGCTAGAAAAAGGCTAGTCTCTTTTCCTCTGTAATTTGCCGTTCTTTCTAAGTATTTTTCCACGTATGTGGCTGCACATAAATCTAATCTTTGTTCGAAATGTGGGATTTCTAGAACCGGTAGTTCTTTCCCTGGACCAGACGTTTTCAATAACTTCGTTATTAATATCTCCATTCCGTTCTGAGATTTCTTAATATTTCTTATATCTATGTTAGCCAGTGTCTGTGCTCTACTGGCTGTACTTAACGCTAATAACATAACAGTCTTTTTTGTAAGATTTTCTATGAATAGGTTTTCTGGGGGATGCAGTGATGACAGATAATCCAATACTGACGCTACATCCCAGGTTGACGAATAATTAGGTAATGAAGGCCTCAGTTAAAAAACGCCTCTTAAAAATCTTCTGATTATTGGGTCATCGCCAATTTTTTCATGGGAAATGAGAGAGATGGCCGAACGCAAACAATTAATTGTACTGTATGAGGCCCCTTTTTTGAAATGCAATGTTAGAAAACTCAGTAGTGTATCTACTTGTGGTCTTAGAAATTCCAAGCTATGAGTTGAAGCAAGTTGAAGCTATGTTTAATATGATTTTCCCACCAAGATAAAACTGGTATAATACTCTTTGGGATCGTCATTTTTTCGTTATAATTTGCATTGTTTGATAAAAGCATCTTGATGAAAAGCATCTTTGATAAAAGATCTTGAAAATGATACAGCTTGTTTTTTCTTTCTTCTGGCAACTCTAAAGAAAATCTTTCTGAATCGATAATGAATCCTAAAAAGCGACATTTCGTCTTTGGAACTAACTCGCTTTTCTTTTCATTGACTAAAAAACCTAGGGATTCTAATAATTCTCGTGATTCATATACGTTTCATTCACAATTTCGTAAACTATCCTGTACACATAATAAATGATCGAGGTAAATTACCGAAGTATGGCCTTTGGCTCTCAAATGACGAATGACAGGCTTTAAAATGTTAGTGAAGTCCCGTGGTGCTGTTGCCAAACCGAAAGGTAAACATGTAAACTGATAATGTTGACGTCTGAATACAAATCTTAAGAATTTCCTATCGTCTTTACTGACGGGGATCAAATAGTATGCGTCCTTTAGGTCAATTTTTGCCATAAAACTTCCTGGAGATATCAACCCTGCTGCCGTTCGGATATCTTCCATCTTAAAATGTTTAGTTTCAATAAATTTGTTCAATTCTTTTTAATTTAATATGAACCTGTAGGTACCGTCCGTCTTTGGATTAAGAAATACGATGAAGTAAACTGGTCTTCACTCTTTTTACATTTTTCAATCACCCCTTTCTCCAATAAAGTTTTTATTGCTCTTTGATAATCCTTGAACTGATTCTTTGAAATAAAAATTCGAGGTTCTTTACTCTGATAGGGCTGGGATTCAAAAGATATTTTGTACCCGTCAACGCAGCTAAAAATAAAATTATCGCTTGTTATTGATCTCCAATTTTCTTTAAATAATCTTAAACGTCCTGCTAATCTACCTACTTTCTTCTTTACTTTCCTCTCTTTGTCTTGTATTTGGAGCTCTGGCCACGAAAGTTGAAGGGCTGCCTGTTTCTGAATATAATCTTGGTCGGCCCTAAATGTTTGACTGAGAATAGCCCGCTTGGTTCTGGAAGGGTCTTCTCCCCTGCGGGCCTCTGAAGTTTCCCGAGTAGCCCTGGCTGCGGCTACTGGCTCTCTGAGGGTATACAGTCTTCGGTCCTATTTTTTCCAAAGCCTTGGACTCTTTGATTAACTCGCTCAGTCCTTTACCGAACAAGAAAGTGTCCGATTTTGTCTTGCTTAACAAGTCTTTCACCTGTTTGGTCATTCCTGGCAAAATGAATGCTTTTCGAGATTCATTTTGTTTGTAAAAAATTACTGTTGCCAATTTGGCGGCGTCACTCAAATATTCGAGAAAAGACAGCTTGTCAATGCTTTCTTGTTCATTCAAAAGACAAGTTATGGCTGCCCCAAGTGCTATAAGTATCGACCCAGCTAACTTTTGAATCTCAGTTAGAAAAGCATCTCTTTTCTGTGCAGATTCGGATAATACTGTTATATCTCCTGATTTAACGCTGGACCATCGAAACCTTCCTTTCTCGCATATTTTTCGAGAAGTTTTTCTTGTTCCTCTTTTGGAATACCGTTGGCCACAAAATGATTCCACCTGTTGGCCAGTCCCTGTTGGCCCTGGAAGTCTAATGCTCTTGACGTCGATGGGTCTTCGCCAAGCACATCGAGCTCTGCGTCATCCAGTTTTTCCTCTTCATTTTGATCGTCTGTCGATTCTTCACCTGCGTCAGCCTCTTTCGGTCTGACATGTTCTTTATCCGTTAGGATTCTCAAATCTAAATAGGAAAATAATTCACATAGACAAATTCACGCAATTTTTTTTTTTTTTTTAACCTCAAAATTCACAACACTCGATAGATCGGTCGATAATATGTGTTTCTTTACTTTTCATCGCTTCATCCTTCTCTTTTCATTTTATTTTCTTTTTTTTTTAATTTTTTGTAATGCTAGCCACCTCGCCCCTCGTGCGAGCGAAGCTGACTCGGCCTCATATCGGCTCATCAGCGCGATCTCTGATTTATCATTCATATAAGCTCATCAGGATAATGCTACAACTTGTTTTGCCTCTCGTGCAAACTCATTGTGCTTTATTGCGACCGTCTTTTTGACTTGTTCGTCAGAGTACCTGCTACTTTTTTTTTTTTTTTTACCTTCTAAGCCGACTTGTCGGCCATTTTCTTCTTCGCCGCCATCCTTCGACGAGACCTCCTCGCTCGGTTCCGTATCTGCTGCTTGCAGCTCTGCTAACGTTCCTTGTAATAGTTTTATTCGCTTACTCATATCCTCCATTGTCTCCTGTATTCTTTTCGGCATTTTTACTTTATCGCTAATCTTTTTACTAATCTTTTCACCAATCTTTTCACCAATCTTTCTCTCTACGATGTTGTCTCTAGCGCACAACGAAAGAATATATGAAGAAAGTGCGGGACGCATGGGAGATGAGCGTCCCCCATAAATTTTTTTAAGACTCTGAACGTTGTGACATCTAGCGTACTCGGGGGTAACTACGTTGTAATCTCGAGAACGAGGTGCAAAATATAATTAACAAATTGTTACTAATCAGACAATATTGCAGTAATATTTAGGTGTCAACCTTTGATACCAATAAGTACGCAGGCACTTAATTACGTAGGGGTATCATACTGACTGAAAAACCATGAGTGCGAAGGAGATTGTTTCAAATTTTTCAAGTTGAATTTTCGTAGATCATTCGTCTAGTATAGAAAAAGTTCATTTCTGAAATTGTGAGGTGGGGTAACTAATGAAGCATCAATGAAATTCCTGGCCCCGTTTGAAGAAGATACATTTTCATGCCCAACATAAATGAAATACTGACTTCTTTCATTTCGAATTTTCATTTTTGCAAACACATAACTCTTTTCTAACACCAACCGTTTGTTCCTCATTGATCATTTCTCAAGCACCAATGAACATCGCGTTATAACATTTAGCGCTAAATGTCGATTATTATATTTTTCAATTTTGATTGCCTTGTACACTAAGTAGTTTTGCTATTCACTAATCGATTTTTTTCAGCACCTGTTTCTAGGTTTGTTTCCATTTTTATTCTTGTGAATTAGTAACTATTTCTGAGCACCATTTTTTCCGCTGTCTACTTAATGTATTCTAAAGCGACAAGGACATACTGTATCACTATTGATATTAAAGATTTTCGCTCTGAACGTAGAACGCTGTCTGTTTAAATTTGTTGCAGACATCGTTATACACCGTCAGCACTTTGTTCCTCTGGACTTGTTCACTGCACCCGGTTTTGATTTTTGTAGATTGCTAGTATCTTTCCAATCAACAACGATTGTTTTATTTCCTCTTGAATCTATTATCAAACACTGATAAAGGACTCGTCCGATTATTGATATTAAAAATTTCAATGCTGAACGGATTTCATTCGTTTTTTCATTTTTATTCGTCAAGGCTTCTTATTTGGACTGGGAGCCCCCCCTCCCCCCTTCTAGCCCGACGACATCGAAGAGACCCCAGAAAAATAGTGACTCCCCACCTTGGTGTCAATATTTTTCTTGGGCTTCCATCCGGTGAGGATTTTTTCAGGTTTCAATTGGCTGGTGGGTTCTTTTCCCTAAATCAATTGTACTAATCTTTTCCAACTTTTTTTTCGGTCTTTTTGGAGCGGGCGGAGGGATTCAGTATTGTTTAGGGGTTTTTTGTGACAAAGACTCATTACAGATTTTTCCGCGGGGATGTTCTTTTTCCCGAATTTCACTTGTTTTTGGATTTTTTGGGACCGGGATTTGGTGATTTTTGAAGACTTTTTTTTTTGACGGTTTCGCTGTGGTTTTTTGGCTGGGAGCTCCATTTTCTCACATCAATTTTTCTATGTTTTTCTGAGGAGGGGGAAGAGGGTGATTTGTAGCTACACCTGATGGGAACGAGCGTTAACGAATGTACCTGCCTAGGGTTTTTTCTCCAGGGAGGGGATTTGTCCCCCTTGATATCACTTACTTTTTTTCTGTCATTGTCTATAACTTTAAGCTTTTAGATATCCAATGTTCACAGATTCACGTAACGAATTCATTTTCACAACTAATTGGCATCAACGGTCCATTCCACCCACATGGTATCAGAAATGGAGAGCATTATCTACTAAGAATTCACTCACATTTCAGTTGCTATTACCGTTGCAGCATTCCGTTTCTGTGATGAAAAAAATTTTACTTCAAAAATGGTCGCTGCCATAACTCAAAAGACTCACCAATTGAATACAATAATTATTTTGGTGTTGGTAACTGGTCATTGGATTGTTATTTGATAACTTGGAAGCATTGAGTTATTCATTAGATTAAGAACGCAAAAAATTAGCACAAAAGCCTAAGCAAGCGAACAGGAAATTTCCATTTCTGCATCTGTTGTCACGAGAAGCTCGTTTTTCGATGTTTTTCGAGGTAGTTTAGATTTTCCAAATGAAATCTGTGTTTTTGTCACAACCGACGTAAAAATTTGATTTTTAAACATTTAGAATAAATATCCGTATTTAAAGCTTTTCTATCGAGAAAAGCATCATAGCCGAAACTGCGTAGCAACCTGTAACTTGCTGGGCCACAAGGTAAGGATCAATCGAGGAAAAGCATCGCCGCCCTCCCCCATTCTTGACGGTCCCGAAGAATTCGTCGACAAGCTTCCGCAGGCTACCGCAGGCTACCGCCAAGTGTCACACCGCGCGTCTTCCATCGAGTTTCAACGCTCCCGATAGGACGAAATCGTGTAACTCGATAAAGAGACGCTTGCCATGTGTGTGTGAAGGTTCGTTAAGACAATTTACTGGAAAGAAATGTCTTTCGAAATACCACATACCGGGGAAAAAAACCTTGGACAAGTGCATTTGTTGAACCCCGTTTCCATTTAGTTTCACAGAAAAAAACTACCTAAAAAAGTACAAAATTTTCAAAAAATTGGCAAGATCAAGAATGATTTACATTCAGCACTAAAATTTATAACATCAATAATAGGACAAGTATTTCATTGTCTCTTGAGGATGGAGTATTTAATAAAAAGCAAAATCAGTTGGTTATTGAAAAAAGTCACCAATGTACAAAAATAAAAATCGGTCAAAAGAACAGAGTCCAGAAAAACAATCAAGATAAAACAAAACGTGGAGAAAAAAATTTCAAACGAAAAAAATTAGATTGAAAAATAATTTCGGCCGTAGTACTAGGCGAGTTTTTTGCTTAGGTAGTATCACGTAATGTATTTTTCATGGTACGAACTCGCCAAGTACTACGGCCGAAACTACTTTTCAATCTAATTTTTTTCGTTTGAAATTTTTTTCTCCACATTTTGTTTTATCTTGATTTCTTTTCTGGACTCTGATCTTTTGACCGATTTTTATTCTTGTACATGGGTGACTTTTTTCAATAACCAACTGATTTTGCTTTTTTTTAAATACTCCATCCTCAAGAGACAATGAAATACTTGTCCTATTATTGATATTATAAATTTTAGTGCTGAATGTAAATCATTCTTGATCTTGCCAATTTTTTGAAAATTTTATACTTTTTGGGTAGTTTTTTTCTGTGAAAACAAATGGAAACGGGGGTCAACAAATGTACTTGTCCAAGGTTCTTTTTCCCCGGGCAGGGGATTTTTGGCCAGGATATCACTTCTTTTTTCTGAACCTTTCACTTTCATCATAAAATTTTGGAATTTATGGTCCGCCATGTTGAATCCGCCATTTGGAATTTCGAAATTTTGCATGCAGATTGTTAATCGGTGAACCCAAAAACCCCCGCGTGCCAACTTTCGCTTTTCTTAAACGATTTTCGCAGTTATTGTCCGCCATATTGTATCCGTCATCTTGAATTTCGAAATTTTGGGTGCAGATTTGTAATCAGCGACCCCGAAAATCCCCGAGTACCATGTTTTGCTTTCATCAAACAATTTTTGCATTTGTGGTCCGCCATATTGGATCTGCCATCTCGAATTTCTAAATTTTAGGTGCAGATTTGTAATCAGCGACCCCGAAAACCCCCGAGTACCATATTTTGCTTTCCTCAAACAATTTTTGCATTTGTTGTTCGCCATATTGGATCCGCCATCTTGAATTTCTAAATTTTAGGTGCAGATTTGTAATCAGCGACCCCGAAAAGCCCCGGGTACCATATTTTGCTTTCATCAAACAATTTTTGCATTTGTTGTTCGCCATATTGGATTCGCCATCTTGAATTTCTAAATTTTGAGCGCAGATTTGTAATCAGCGACCCCGAGAACCCTCGAGTACCATATTTTGCATCAGCAAACAATTTTTGCATTTCTTGTCCGCCATATTGGATTGGCTATCTTGAATTTCTAAATTTTGTGTGCAGATTTGTAATCAGCGATCCCGAAAACCCCCGAGTTCAAAGTTTTGAGCTAGTTGCACGTAAGGAAAAATGTGTGTTTCAAAGGGTCAAATTGATATTTTTTTTTGCGTGAATTATTCCGACCTTACCATCTGTCAACACGGATCTACGAGAAGTTCGCAAAAAACACGCTGTTTACGCGTCTCGCGTCAAAACTACCGTCAAACTTTCCGTGGTATGGGTACAAAGGAAAGGACCTCGTGGGAACTCGTTACTTTTGTCGCCGAAGACCAGCTTCGGTGGAAACGGGTTTTGATGGGCATCAAAACGCCTTTGATTGTGTCGTCTGCGGGCATATACAAACACACCAAATCCTTCAATGTGTTAGAATTTTTGCATAATCTTTACCCTGTGCAAAGTTTTTTCTCAGCAAATACGGCATCAATCGTGCTGAATTAAGGCTTAATCGAAAGATTTTTTCATAATTAGTCTCCAGTTCAATTTTCAAATCATCATCTGTCTCCTAAGCTTCGTAATTTGAGAAAATGACTT
Organism: Campoletis raptor; assembly: GCA_948107755.1. Taxonomy (NCBI): domain Eukaryota; kingdom Metazoa; phylum Arthropoda; class Insecta; order Hymenoptera; family Ichneumonidae; genus Campoletis; species Campoletis raptor. The sequence continues at coordinate 2,375,799 of OX403628.1, read as the reverse complement.
TCAGTTTTTACCCCCACTACCGAATTTTACTTTATTCGGAGATAATATACTCTGGCGAGCCTCGGGCCAGCAGACGACAGAGCTGTCAAATGTACTTGTCCCGAGACTCTACCGAGTCTCTTGATATGCCGTTCCGTGTAAAATCGGCGTATTACCTGTCTTCGGACTTTAGCCCCTAAACTCCGATCGAACTACCTTAGTTAGTATCTCGCACACCAACTCTGTTATTATTTGGATTATTTAATTAAGTTTCGTGTTAAAGCGACTTTATTACCTGTCTTCGGTCGTTAGCTACCTAGACTTCGATCGAGCTACCTGAGTCAGTGTCGCGCACGCTAATTCCTTTATCATTTCCGTTGTTCGATTAATTCTCGCGTTACGTTGCCTTTCTTACCGGCCTTCGGGCCTGCACTACCTAATTTTCGGTCGAGCTACCTGAATTGGTGTCGTGCACACTAACTTCTTTATTATTCCTACTATTTGAGTAATTCTCGTGTTCCGTTGCCTTTCTCACCTGCCTTCGGGCGTACACTACCTAATTTTCGGTCGAGCTTTCTGAGTTATCGCCGTGCACGATAACTCCATTACTATTTCCGTTATTTAACTGATTCTCGCGTTCAGTTGTCGTTCTTACCTGCTTTTGGGCCTCAACTACCTGCATTTGGCTAATCGTCGAGTTTAATTGAATACATTTTTATTTAAACTAAATCATGCGTTTTTGGACTATTTTCTTTCGTTAGTTCCCAATTAATTGCTCTCGTCCCGGACCAGCCCCTCTACCCCTAAGTATCTCAGTCGAGCTGAGTAGTCGGACCACCCTGAATCCTCGTGGCCCCTTGGCCTACCTCGTCCATCGTATCCGTGCTGGGGTGGACAAATTTGAAGTCGGTTTCACCGATGGTACGTTCGTACCTGGTGCCCAGTCCACCCTGGTCGGGTTATGGTGGTCCGAGGAGGTACTGCGGAGGAGTTCAGAAGGGATAGGTGGACTCGAGTCGGGAAAATCGTGTTACAAATGCCTCCACCCCAGAATTCGTCCCAGAGATTTGAGAACGACGCTCGGCGACGGTGGTAACTCGCCTTCGGTGGAGTCTTTTTCCTTCCCCTCCGTACTAAGGAATAATTTCCCGCACGAATAGATCTTCCAGCTTCCTTCTCTCGCGCGTTCCTTCTCTCCACCCCAGGTGACTCGGTGGCTTATACTAAACTATACGCTAGGAAGCGGTTACCTAGAGTAAGAGAATAGAATTTCGGTGCTACGTCTCTCTGAAAGGAACCCATGCTTGCCTGCGGCAGGCGGTTCTTTGGGATCAACACAAACAATGTTCGTTGACAGCGGAATGGGGAGCTCAACAATAAACTTGTCCTCCCATTCGACTTTTAAATAGACAAGAATAAAAGAGAACGTCGTTTCCAGTTGGAAGCAAGGGAGAATGATCACACGTGTATTCGGTAATCAAGAGACTCGGTAGAGTCTCGGGACAAGTACATTTGACAGCTCTGTCTGTCGTCTGCTTGCCCGAGGCTCACCCGAGTATATTATCTCTGAATAAAACGATTTCAAGGGTGGGGGAAAACTCTTTCTTGAATTACTAAGCCCAGGCGTCATCTTATGATTTGAAATTTGAACTGGAGACTAATTAAGTTATCCCCCCTCGATTGAGCCATAAATCAACCCGATTGATGTCGTAATTGCTGAGAAAAAACTTTGCACGGGCAAAATTATGCGATGATCGAAGTATGCGTGCGTGTATGTATATGACACAGAGGAAGGGCTCGTGTGGGCATTGTGTTTCTGATTGGTCGCGACTGACGACATATCCCTGTGTTCCCATTCGACAAAAAGTTTTGGATACGAGTAACACGAATAACACTAATACGTCTTCATATGAATGTGTCCTTTGATTTCGCGGATATACAGAAACGTTCGAAAATCGGAAATCGGGAAAAGAGTTCAAGAGACTCGGCAGAGTCTCGGGTTCAAGTGTCGACGAAAGAAATGTGCGAAGACGTTAAAAAAAAAAAGTCAACGTCAGTGGATGACGAAAAAGTGTTCGGTCAAGAGACTCGTCAAGACTGTTGTAATAGTGTGTGTAGTGCGGGCTTAAGTGCGGTTCCTATCTATATCGCTAAAGTGTCAGCTGTCACAGGTGCAATATCTATATCTCTAATGTGTCAGCTGTCAAAGCTGCAAATTTATATTCTAGTGTTGACAAACCGAAAATGCGGAAGTACGTACATGAAAAAAAGTTATTTCGATTCAGTGAACGATTAAAATAATACGTATAAGATCGTGATTTTGGGTGGTCCAATTAATAAGTGATAGAAATTTCGCTCATGTGTCAGTTGTACAAGTCGCAAGCTCATATTCCAGTGTCGACAAACAGAAGTGCGAAAACGTAAAAAAAAAATATTTTAAAGTTCAGTGATTAACATAAAAGTGTTTCAATGAATTGATTTGTGAAAAAATATTAAATAATTTTAAAAAATCCGCGAATTCGTGTAGCTGGATTAAGTGCTATAACATACATCGAAACATAACCTCAAAGATTCAGTGGCAAACGTTTTAAAAATGTGTGAACTCTCAAATCAATGGTGTTGATGTTTAGATCGTGGAACGCAACGAGATTTTTTTTTCAAGCATGTCCCTCATATTTTTGTCCCACATCAAGACATATTTTTCGTAAAAGGGAGTGTGTGCGTGATGAAACCTAGTGACCAAAATGTATCTTGTTCATTAATAAAAACTTGTAAAAACAAGGAGTGTTGATGAAATGTTTATTTTCAAAAATTTACATGTGACTATTCTTGTGGAATCATGATTTTCAATACTTTTCAGTTGCGGTCTACGAATCAACCAAAAAACTCCCAATATTCTACACGCTAGGCTAACTTCCTTCGCTTTTCCTTTTAGGCATTCGACTGCAGCTTTTCTTATCAACTGGAGTTTCGCTGATTATGTGAACGTTGTATTCACGGAACATCTTCGCCAACAAGTTTACACATCAAAATGTCAGCAATAATATGATGACATGACTCGGTCAGGCTTGTGCAAGATACGAGTGAAACCTCAATTATGACAAAAAAATCAAGATATTGAATATTTCTTCAATTCTGTAGTGTGTGTTGTAGCAGAATTGCTATAAATGTTTCTATACAGTATCAACTTCATCCTCCCGGCAATGTTTCTTCTCATAGCATTAAAATTCTTATCGCTGAGATGCAATAAAAGTTTGTGTCAAAATTTTCCCCTACTCCGAAGCCACCGCAGGCTGTAGTAAACTGAATTGAGGTTCTTCGCTTTGTCCATTAGGTTTGAATGGAACTACCAAAGCTGACGCAATGGACCATTTACTATTCTTAATGAATACATTAAAACTATTGTCTCTTTCGCATAAGAGATAATGGTTGGTAGATGAAGCTCAACCGCAATACTGTTTTCTCTTGGTAACAGTAAATTCTTTTTGTAAATTCTTTATTCAAGATTAAATTACTTTTGCCATCAAGTATTTCAATGTGAAAATGTATTCTGTGGACAATATACTTTTCACTTTTCATTGGAAAAAAAAAAAAAAAAAAAAAAAAACAAGGAAGCAGGCTCGTTTCACTCTTACCATAAATTAAATAAAGAACTGAGACAAAATTAGAATCGGATATGAGAATTATGTTTTTAAACAAAAAATATAAAATTATGAATAAAGTGAAAATAAGAATTCATACACATGGTACATCAGGTAGCATAATAGCATAAACTATCATTTTCATCAAACCTATTAATGAATTCATATATTAAAGTTTTGATAAACATGGTCCGTCGCTGTCTTACAGAATGGAATGTGCACTTTCATCCAGTCATCATTTATCCAAGCTGATAAGATACCTTTATGTTATTCGATATAGATGAACCCAAAGTGTTGCAAAAGGTAGCTTGCGTGGAAGCAGAAATTTTAAATTGCTTTAGCCGGTCGAGGCAATTTTATAATCAGTTTGTCTGAAAATGGTTTACCGCTGTGCTGAATGTCTCTTATTTTTTACGTGCAGTTTTATTTTCTATTGCTTATTTATATTCGCGAATTAAAGTTGTATTTTCATTCTGAAAGTGAAATTCAGGGTCAAAATTTTCATTCATGAAAGCAAAATTGAATTTTTTCCCTTCAATTCTAGAAATTACAATTTTCAATTTTTTTTGTTCCCATTAGGGGAATGGATATGTTTTTGCAAATTGATTCGCTAATTTCAATTCGAGTATTTTTGAATACTCGAATTTGGATTTTTAATTAGTTAAAGTATTAGTAAAATTTGGATTTTTAATTAGTTAGTAAAATTACTAGTATTTAAAATGAGTGATTAGTTTGGTACTCAATTGGAATTTCCGATTTTTTATTCGGTACATAATTTAAATACTTGTGATTTCTATTCAGAAATTGAAATTTAGTTGATAATTCGGAATACCCTAAATTAATAAAAACAGAATTCTAAATAATAAAAATAATTTCAGTACCCCAAATTTCCGTTGGTGAATTGGTATTTGGTATATAATTTAAATGACTTCAAATTCCAATTCGAGATGTAAAATTCAGTACATAATTTCAATCGCAAAATGTATTTTGCAAATTTGGCCCATCATTTTAACTATCAAGAGACTCAGTAGAGTCTCAGGACAAGTACATTTGACAGCTCTGTCTGTCGTCTGTTTGCCCGAGGCTCGCCCGAGTATATTATGTCTGAATAAAACGATTCACGGTGGTGGGGGTAAAAACTGAAAGTCATTTTCTCGAATTACGAAGCTCAGGAGACAGATGATGACTTGAAAATTGAACTGGAGACTAACTATGAAAAAATCTTTCGATTGAGCCTTAAATCAGCACGATTGATGTCGTATTTGCTGAGAAAAAACTTTGCACAGGCTCAAGATTATGCTAAAAATACCAACACATCGGAAGTTTGACGTGTCTGTATACGACACAACGAAAGGCCTTTTGATGCCATCGAGTTTCTGATTGGTCGCGAGTGACGGCATATTTTCGTCGCGGCTGACGATTTTCTATCTATATCGCTAATGTGTCAGCTGTCAAAGCTGCAAATTCATATTCGAGTGTTGACAAACCGAAAATGCGGAAGAAATTTGAACTAATTTGTATGTCAAAGTTGCAAATTCTATTTAGAGTGTTGACAGATGGTAAGGCCGGAATAATTCACGCAAAATAAAATATCAATTTGACCTTTTGAAACCCACATTTTTCCTTAAGTGCAATTAGCTCAAAACTTTGTACTCGGGGGCTTAATCGGTCGCTGATTACAAATCTGCACTCAAAATTTACAAATTCAAGATGGTGAATCCAATATGGCGAACAACAAATGCAAAAATTGTTTGATGAAAGCAAAATATGGTACTCGGGGGTTTTCGGGGTCGCTGATTACAAATCTGCACCCAAAATTTCAAAATTCAAGATGGCGGATACAATATGGCGGACAAGAACTGCGAAAATCGTTAAAGAAAAGCGGAAGTTGGCACGCGGGGGCTTTTGGGTTCACCGATATGAATAATATTGTTCGATATTTGAAGGAATATTGAACTCATGAGTCGATGATGATACATTGCAATTTTCAAGCATCTTGCTTTTATAGAAAATCGTAATTCTGGGGCTCCTCTCAATAACGAATCGTCTCAATAACGAAGATAATTATTCAAAATTGTATATCGGATCGATTCATAACTTGGGGAGAAACTCTTCATATCTATTCTGCTGCGATTTCTCGATATATATTTTTTATTTTCATGGACAACTTGGAAGCCGTTATAGAAGCATTAAATTTTTATGATTCACTTTCTAAACTCACTGTTCCTCAAAGGTTCTTCTAATGTCGAAGTGAATTAACAACACTTTGCTTCCAAGTTGTAAATCATTATTCCCAGAATTTTTATGTATGTATTTAGCTATTGAAGTTTTTAGAAACACGGCAACGCTTCTATAGTAATAGCGAGTCATATAAGAGTAAATTTATAGTATTTATAGTATATGATCAATCCAATTATCTAATCGGGTATGAGTGGAGTGGACAGTAGATATCAATTTGTCATTCAAATAAATTCATGATGTAATCATGCAAATACGAAAAAACTCTAGGCTTTAGAGGTGTTGAGAAAAAAAAAGAGTGATATCAAGGGGTTTTAACAAGGGGGACATGCCCCCTCCCCGGGGAAAAAACCCTGGACAAGTACATTTGTTTGACTCCCGTTTCCATCTATTGTCACAATAAGTTATCCCCCCCCCTAACCCAAAAAATAATGAAACCCCCAAAAAAACATAGAAAAAATGCCAGAATAGATTTGAGAATTTGAGAAAAAAAACTCCTTGGCCAAAAAGGAAAATCCCTGGCCCCCTCCCCCCTTAAAAAATGAAACAATTTGAGGAAAAAAGCCTTTTGCCAAAAATACCCTAACAAAACCCTGCCAAAAAACGCCTAAAATAATTACAACCCCCAAATAAACATACAAAAAATGCCAGAATAGATTTGAGGAAAAGAAGTCCCTGGCCAAAAAGGGAAAATAAAATTCGAAAAAAGGAATACTCCCTCTCCTCTCAAAAAAAAACCTTAACAAAACCCTGTCAAAAAAACGCCTTTGATCACTACCCCCCAAAAAAACATGGAAAAAATGGCAGAATAGATGTGAAAAAAGAAGCCCCTTGCCAAAAAGAAAAAAAATAATGCAACGGAAAAAATCGAACGAATCGCTGTCACAAAAAATACCGAAAAAATGCTACAACTCTCGCCAGCAAAAAAAAGAAATTCGAGAAAAAAAACAACCCAGCCGAACTAGTTCCCTGAAACTTACCAAACACCCACCAGAAAAAAAACCCTAGAAAAAACTACTTCCTCCTCTCCACCCAAAAAAGTGGAGCATCCGATGAAAAAAAAAAACTGACTCTTAAAGAAAAATAATTGCTGCATAAGAAAAATAACTACTCGACAACATGAAATATGAAGAAGCCAATGAGTTCCGTTCAGGACTAAAATTTAAATATCAATAATGGGACAAGTATTTCATTGATGCTCGACAATAGATTCATGAGAAAATTTAAAAAAAGCAGTTGGTGATTGAAAAGAAAACCAGCCTAGCAAAAAGAAAAACCGGTCCAAATGAAAAAATAAAAATGGGGTGTATAACAAACAAATGATAAGCCTAGTTTATAAAAAAATCGAGGAGACAATGATTTACGTTCAGTGCTGAAATTTTCAATATCAATAACAGGACAAGTTTTCATTGTTGCTTGATTATAGAACAAAAAAAAACCGGTCGAAAAAAAACAGTCAAAATGAAAAAAAATTAAAAGGGGTGTATAACAAACACAAAAACCTCTAGTCTGCAAAAAAGTTGAAAGGACAACGATTTACGTTCAGCGCTGAAATGTTTAATATCAACAACAGGACAAGTATTCCATTGGAGCTTGATAATATAATAGACTTATAAGAAATATTTAAACAATCAATCGAAAAGAGTTACCAATCTACAAAAAGAAAAGTCGGTCGAAAAAAACAGTACTCAAATGGAAAGAAATGAAAGCGTTTTAACAAACAAAAGAACCTAGTCTACAAAAAATTAAAGAGACAACGATTTATGTTCAGCGTTGAAATAATATGCTTGAGAATAGATCAACGAGAAAACAAAAATAGCTTGGTTTTCAAAAGAGGTACCAAGTTACAAAAATAGTCATACATATAAAAACGAGTCTGGCAACAGGATCAAAGAGAAAAAAGAGTAATTGGTGGATAACAAAAAAAAAAATAGTGTACAAAAAATTAAAAATCGAAAAAGATGATAATTCACGTTCAGCACTTACATTTAGAATGATATTTATTGGTGTTTGAGAAAAGATTAACAACAAATAGTTTTCGAAAGTGCCATTCTTCCACATTGTTCGCTCGATGGGAATGGAAAAATCTTTTTGGTAACAATTTGTTAAACGTTCACCACCGTACGTTCAGCGTATACGCACAGAGTACTTGTCCGGCCCATAACTTTTTATGCAAACTGCTCATTGACTGTTTTTTTGTTTTGACTGTGAGAACGGATGTGAAGTATCGGGTACGAATGTGGGAAAGGATTTAGAATATAAAGTAATATAAAGGGTGCTCCCGTGACACTCCCCCTCTTACAAAACGATGCTCCGCATCGTAGGTTACAATTTGTTCGTTTCTAAGACTCTATATAGTGAAAATAATTGTACATGGAGTTAATTTTGAGTGTGACTCTATATAAAAGTTTGTGTTGTTCGTGAGAAGGGTTGTGTGGAAGTGTATAAGGGTCTCGTTAATTTCATTGTTTTAGGGGTTGTATGTAATCCGGTTCATCGTGATATTGCTGGTTTTTTTATTGGTCAATTTTGGTAACTTTGGTCTTCCTTCAAATCCGTTTTCTGAAATGTTCGTTTTTCTGGTGATCTGTAACTAAATAAATTGATTAGTTGTCCGTGTTAGTAGGGGTGGGGTGTTATTTGGATAGGTATGGTTGGTGTCGTTCATCATTGTTGGTTGATTGTTACGTGTAGTTGATTTCCCTTTTTTTTATTGGTTGTCTCCTCTTAATTGATTTTTCCTTTTATTGGTTTCATGTCTTGTTATTGCTCTTTCTCGATTTCATTTCCGAATGGGTCTTCCTTTTAAATTTTGGTTTTCCAATTGTCGATTCGTATTTTTCTAATAGGTATTGTACCTAAATTTCCAAAGATTTTGAAACAGTCTAAATTTGATTAGTTCGCTGGTGGTTAGTGGTTATGACATGTTATTAGTGATGGGGATGGATCTGGTTCGGGTGGTTCAGGCAGAATAACTATATCGGCTGTTGTCGTGAAAAAATATTATAGTTTATTATTTTTATAATTAAATGCGTGGTTATGCCTTACGTCTATGATTATGAAGTGTCTTAAGAGTGTGTTTGTCTGTCTGTTTGTGTTTTCTCTTTTTTTTTATCTGTTAGGGGTAGTGCGTAAGATAAACATATTTTAATTGTGTTTGTTCTGTGTTTTCCATGCAGTGTAGTTGTTTTGAGGCTTAAGCGAAAGTAACTATGAAATGAGGATTCCATTGGTTCCCTTTGTTAGTAGGTGATAGCATGTTTGGTTAGCGTAAATCTTATGGTATAATTTCTCTATAATACGTAATCGCTCTAGGTGTATTTCGTTCTCGCTCTATGAGGTTTTCCGTTGACAGCGCTATTTCGCGTGGTGGGTTTATTATTTGTACTTGGGGATGATAAGATTGCATCGGCTGCAGATCTATGTCCGCGTTTTGTGTTTCTTTTTTTGTTCTTTCTTGTAATACAGGATATAAATTTGAGTAAGGACGATATCCTTCCGAACATTGAAAATCTCCAGCCAATTGTTGCAAGTGCGAGAATTGAAGCTAATGAGATTCCTCCGAATTTTAGAATTGATTCGATTGTTGATAGTGTTGCGGGAATGAATTAAATAATGAGTTGCCGGGATGGAAGATCGTGCACAAGGTGTCAAATAAAAGAACTGATCACGCAAGAGTTAGCGCGGGATTCGCTTGTCGATTTATTGTCACAAAATATGTAAAAGATGAGTGCTACGAGTTACACAGTTTAGATGAGATAATGAGAATGTCCTTGAGAATTACAGAGTTAATCGCGCACTGATTTTATTGATCTCGCGCACCTTTGATTAATACAATTAAATGCGGTGACCTTGATGTGGAAATTTGGTGACACACGTGGTTCGGTCCAACCACGAGGTGAGCTTGAGAAAGAATGATGATGTACAATATGCGAAAGAGATTGCGCCCGATGCGCCAATCACGAGTTGCTGAGTGCGCTAATTGTGTTTAATATTCACATGAGCTCTACTTATGAGTGATACACTGAGAAAACAAAAAAGGCAAAGATAAATTCGTTAGACGATGCGTAGCACGGTAACGAACGTAACGTAATGAAAAAGACAATATGGCCGCTCTAGCAAGCCGGCCGGCGCGCGCTGGGCATGCGCGTAGTGCTCATGAGCGTCCACGAGGTGCTGCCTCTGTGCGAGGCTTCGTGAGACTCGCCTCGGTAGCTAATCGTGACGGAATCCCGAACATTCTCCCGCCATCAACACGGAAGTGGTGATGTTCTACGTGAGGTGATTCCTAGGGGTGAATTGGAAGCGGTGATAACTTTGCGATAGGCCGAGTGAGGGTGGTGGTTGCGGTCTTCAGCGTCACGACCCTGATGAGTCCATCCTGGCCAGGATGGACGGTGGTGACTCGAGCTAGCGGCCATTTGCTCGGTGGGAACCTCTCATCGGTGATGAGCACGAGGGAACCTTCCTTGATGAGGTGCGACGGGTGTCGCCATTTAGCGATGGATTGGAGTTGTTGTAGGTAATGAGCGCTCCACAATTTCCAAAAATGCTGAAACCGCTGTTGAAGAAGGCGCCATCGATCGAGATGACCAAGAGTGTGTTCGGTCAGTGAGGCTTCTGGTAGAGTTGATAGAGCTGACCCGGTCAGGAAGTGACCCGGAGTGAGCGCTGACACGTCGTCTGGGTCATCGCTGAGAGGTTCAAGGGGCCGTGAGTTCAACGTCGCTTCGATTTGGGTGAGAAGCGTGGTGAGTTCTTCGAAGGTGAGTGCGACGTCACCAACGGTGCGTCGGAGGTGAAATTTCAATAGTTTCACCACCGCTTCCCACTTCCCGCCCATGTGTGGCGCTGCGGGTGGATTGAATTTCCAGTGGGTGTTGTCGTTGGACAACAATGTGGCGATGGCATGATGTTCGCGAGTGCTTTGAGTAAACATGAGCTGTAGTGTTGCATCTGCGCCCACTAAGTTGGTGCCGCAGTCAGAATACAACACGCGTGGAATACCCCTTCGTGATACGAAGCGTCTGTATGTTGCGATGAAACCTTCAGATGAGTAATCACTAACGACTTCGAGGTGAACAGCTGAAGATGCAAGACACACGAATACACAAATCCAGCCCTTTGTTTTCTTTGCTCCACGTCCCTTCCACGTTTTGATGGTGATGGGCCCGGCGTAGTCTAGGCCTGTGTGGGTGAACGGACGGGCTGGTAAGACCCTGGCTGTGGGCAATTGACCCATCAATTGTTGAGCGCGCGTTCCTCGTTGTCGTGCGCACTTGACACAACGAAGAATGTGAGATTTTACAGGAGCTCGACCCCCTAGGATCCAATAGGATTGCCTTATGTCGGACAGGGTGAGCTGAGTGCCCCCGTGGAGCGTTCGAAGGTGTGAGTTTCCGATGATGAGTTCTGTCAGGCGTGAGTGCCTTGGCAGGATTGCAGGATGTTTGCTCTCGTGTGAGAGTAATGAGTGAGTGAGTCGGCCTCCGACCCGAATCACGCCTTCGTGATCAAGGAATGCGGTGAGCCGGGAGAAAGCATGACTTTTGTTGAGAGTGGAGTGTGAGCTCAACACTCTGATCTCATGAGCGCTTGTGTCGCTTTGATCCACACGATCTTGGCGGCTTCCATCTCTTCTGGAGAGATGATGGTGGTGGGAGCGTCTCTGAGAGTGTTCTTGAGTCTCGCGATGACCTTCGAACAGATTGCGGTGATCCTGAGGAGTTTTTGAAGCGATGAGTATTTGTTGATCAAGTCCCAACGATACTCGAGTTTGGGAGCTGCCACGAAGAGTGAAACTCCCGGACGAGCTTCAGGTACGATGAAGTCGTTTGACATGAGTGGTTGACGAGGCCACTTCTCCATTGGTCGAGTCATCCATGGTGGTCCCGTCCACCACAGGGGATGATCTCGGAGTTGTTGTGATGTTAGGCCTCTTGAAGGGCCGTCAGCGGGGTTAGACGTTCCAGGAACGTGTCTCCATTGGACACACGGGGTGAGTTGCTGAATTAGCAACACGCGGTTCCTGACAAAGTCCTTCCATCTTGATGCGGGCGCCTTGATCCACGCTAGAGTTACTTGCGAGTCCGTCCATAGATGAGTCGATGATATTGGTAGCTGGAGGGTTGTTTGAGTTCGTCTGATGAGCTTTGCGAGTAGCAGCGCTGCTGTGAGTTCTAACCTCGGGATGGTCATTTGTTTGAGCGGTGCAACTTTCGTTTTTGCGCAAACGAGGGCTGCTTTGGCGCCAGTGGACGGAGAGTTGACTACGATGTAGACAACGGCGGACATCGCGAGCTGCGACGCATCCGAGAAGCCATGGAGTTCGACGGTTGAAGTGCTCCACGTGTTGAACCAACGTGGAATTGAGATGTTGGCCAAGAGTTGTAGGTCTTCTCTGATTTGTAGCCACCTTAAAATTATGTTAGGAGGCAGAGTTTCGTCCCAGCTGATCTTTTGCAACCACAATTCTTGTAGAAGAACTTTTGCTCGAATCGTCACTGGGGAAATGAAGCCGAGTGGATCAAATATCTGAGCTACCTCAGATAAGATGAGGCGCTTGGTTATTGTTTTTGAGTTCGTTGTGAAACGTGCTGTGAATTTGAATTCATCAGCTTGAGCGTTCCATCTGAGACCGAGTATTTTGGTCGCGCAATCGTCGAATGAAATTGTTGCGGGAGATACCTTGTGGTTTGAAATTGCCGTGAGTAGGTCTTGATGCGTCGATTGCCATTTTGCGAGCGGAAATCCTCCCGCATGGCACAGCTCCTTGAGTTGATTAGCGATTTTGATGAGCTGTTCGACTGAGTCAGCGCCGCCGAAGATGTCGTCGACGTAGCGTCCCTTAAGCAGAGATGGGAGTGCCAAGGGAAACCGGTGACCTTCGTCCTCTACGAGTTGTAGAAGGACTCGCACGGCCAGGAAGGGCGCTGCCTTCGTTCCGTACGTCACTGTCTTTAGTTTGAAATGAGTTTCCTTTGAGTCGTCGTCGATCCACAGAATTCATTGGAGGTCACAGTCGTCATCATGAACCTTGATTTGCCGGTACATCTTTGTGATGTCGGTTGCGAAGATGTGACGATGATGTCGAATCCACGTGAGAACGTCTGTGATATCCAGGAGTAAATTCTGTCCAGTGTGCATGAGGTCGTTGAGGGAATATCTCGTTGTGGTTGGACATGATCCGTTGAAAACTACACGCAATTTGGTGGTTGAGCTGTCAGGTCGAAGAACTCCATGATTGGGCAGGTAAAAAACCCCGTGAGAGCGAACCTGTGCCGACGACACGCCTGATGAGACCCTCAACCCTCCGGCTGTTTGTAAGACAGCTGGTGCCAAGGTCATCTCACCGACAGAGCCGACGACAGAGTGCTCTCGGTGCGAGGCGTGCGATGATTCTCCTGGAAGGCGAACCATGTGACCGAGTTCTTCATATTCATGCATGAAGTCCTTGTAGAGTTCTTTATATGCGGTGTTTCGTTGTAGTTTTCGAAGAGTTCTCATGAGACAACAGTGAGCTGCCATGTACGAGTCGCCCAACGCTGTGGGTGACGATTTTAACGGTAATCGCACGATGTAGCGACCGGTAGAGTCTCTCGAGTGCGTTGTTCTGAAGTGATCTTCACACGCTTGTTCTTCTTGAGAGAGTGCTTCGTCAGAGTCTGATGGTATCTCCTCTTGAACCCAAAATTTGGTGAGGAGAGTTTGCAGCTCGATGTTGCTCGTTTGAGTACTTACGTGGTGGGAAGCACACCCGGATGCGGTTGTTGAGTGCACAGGGCCCAAGACTAACCATCCAAAGATGGATAGTTGAGCGATCGGCATTGTAGCGTCTCCTTTGATGATGTTGGGCTTGATGACTTGCCCGTACACGTCCGCACCGATGATGATGTCGATGAGGCGTGGCAACATGAAGTCTGGGTCAGCCAACTTCAGGTTTGTTAGATGAGGCCATGCAGGCGGTGTTGAGTGGAAGGTGGGCAGCACAGTTGACACTTTGGTCAAGATGTGAGCGCTGATCACTGTGGATGCGGGGGAGTGGCGTGAGCGTAACGTTATAGACGTCACTCCTTTGGTTTGAGTTGTTTTTTCTCCTCCAATGCCGATGATGTTGATGGATGATTCGTGACGACTGGTGTTGAGTTTTTTGAAGAGTTGATCCGAGATGAATGATAATTCTGATCCTGGATCGATGAGTGCTCGAGCTTGAGTGGGTTCACATGATGATGAGAGAACGGTAATGATTGCTGTGGCAAGCAGCGTTGAGTGATGAGTGCGAGGCGCGATTGAGTGTTCGACGATTGCACCGATTCCCTAGTGCGCCGCTTTGGAGGTTGATGGTTGGGGCTCACCTTGCGATGCGGTGCTGGGCTGACGACTCTGTGCCTCGTGAAGCATGGTGTGGTGCCTAGCCCCACAATGCTTACACGTTTTTGTTGATTTGCACGATGCTGCGCTATGTCTGCCCAGGCAGTTGTAGCAGAGTCGGCAATTTGACGCTATTTTGCGTCGTCCCAGCACATCGAGGACTTTAAATTTGGGGCATGTCACAATATAGTGAGCTCCGTTGCAGCAGTCGCAATGATACGCGTTTGGATCGCGCAGTTGAGTTGAGGAGCTCGGCTGAGTGGAGGCTTGATGAGCGCTGGCTTGTTTCGATGTTGCAGGATGGTGGGCGGCCAGAGGATTTGATGCCTCAATTCGTTCGAGTGCTCGAGCCCGAGTTGTGAGAAATTCCTCGAGTTTGCCGAATGAGGGATATTCGGTCGATGAGCCAAGTGAGTTTTCCCACGCCTCCCGCGTGGAGTTGTCCAAATGATGGCACACGTGATGCACCAGGATGCATTCTCCTTGAGAGAGTCCTGCACCCAATGAGTCAAGCGCCTTACAGGCTTCTGACACCCGTGAGATGAGTGCGTTTAGCCCTTTCGCGGACTTTTTTGTGAGCCGAGTGAGGCTGCACAACTTGTCGAGCTGGGCTTGGATTAACAAGCGTTTGTTGTCGTAGCGCTCTGCGAGAGTTTGCCACGAAGGCTTGAGAGAACTCCCAATGAGCGGGAAGTTTGCGATGAGTTCAGCCGGTCCAGCCGACATGCAGCTTCGGAGGTAATGAAGACGCTCAATGTCTGAGATGCTTGAGTTCTTCATGATGAGTTCCTCGAACATTTCCTTGAAGCTTGGCCAGTCAGCGTATTCACCGCTGAATGGTTTGAGTTGTATGTCCGGAAGCTTGGGCCCGCATCGTTGTTCAGATGGGGCTGGTTGCGTGTGATCGACTTCCTTTTCCAATTGAGTGCGCAATTTGTTGAGTGCTTTCAAGCATTTCCGGTAGAGCCTGACTTCGGAGCTGTGTACATCGTCTCGGAAGTAATTGTGGTCGATAAATGCGGCTGGCCAATGTTCTTCAAAGTAGCGGTGAGTTTCCTTGAAGTCCGAGTGTAGGGCTTCAAGATGGTCGATTTCCACTTGTAAGTCGGCGATTGAATCGAGAGACCAATCGTCGACTGACTCGTCGAGTATCGACTGAATACAGCTGAGTCTGCTCAGTTGAGTTTTGTATTTAACCACGAGGTCGACTGGAAGGCGAGCAGGTGAGTTTTGGCGGGATGGTCGACCGCTACTTGACGTGATGGTGGAATTTCGCCCACAATCTCACTTGATTTTACCTCTGGCATGAGCAGGCCTTTGTCGAGTGAGCGAGATGGCTGTGCAGTGGCTCCAAGGTTAGACTTCTCGCTTGAAGTTCCCGGAAGCTCACTATCAACCACGACCTCGGGTGTCGCGCGACCCGATGACGGTTTAGACATGATTGTCCGATGGTTTGATTGCTTAAATCACACGAATGAGTGAGCACGAAGTGAGAGAGCGTATAATAAAGCGAGACAATGTTGTGAGATTTACGCGACTCACGCGAGATTTCGAAAACTTGAAATAATTTCGAAAACAAAAATAAATTCTTGAGAATGAGGCGTTAGGCACCGAAATGTAATAAAAGGGAGCGGTACACAACGAAAAGCGGTTGGACACGAGAAATAACAACGAATTTCACTGAGTGGCCAATGACTATCACGCCCGACAGTGGTTGGCCACTTTGACCCGAGTGTGAGTGTATAAAGTAACCGAGCGCGACACAGCGGTTGGCCGCTTGGCCGGTTTGGCTACGCGGTTTGCACGAGTTCACTGAGTCTCGACGCGCGAACTATTCACACACACACACACTCGCGAGATCACAATTGGCACGATCCGGCTCGAAGGACCAGAAAATGTTGCGGAAATGAATTAAATAATGAGTTGCCGGGATGGAAGATCGTGCACAAGGTGTCAAATAAAAGAACTGATCACGCAAGAGTTAGCGCGGGATTCGCTTGTCGATTTATTGTCACAAAATATGTAAAAGATGAGTGCTACGAGTTACACAGTTTAGATGAGATAATGAGAATGTCCTTGAGAATTACAGAGTTAATCGCGCACTGATTTTATTGATCTCGCGCACCTTTGATTAACACAATTAAATGCGGTGACCTTGATGTGGAAATTTGGTGACACACGTGGTTCGGTCCAACCACGAGGTGAGCTTGAGAAAGAATGATGATGTACAATATGCGAAAGAGATTGCGCCCGATGCGCCAATCACGAGTTGCTGAGTGCGCTAATTGTGTTTAATATTCACATGAGCTCTACTTATGAGTGATACACTGAGAAAACAAAAAAGGCAAAGATAAATTCGTTAGACGATGCGTAGCACGGTAACGAACGTAACGTAATGAAAAAGACAATATGGCCGCTCTAGCAAGCCGGCCGGCGCGCGCTGGGCATGCGCGTAGTGCTCATGAGCGTCCACGAGGTGCTGCCTCTGTGCGAGGCTTCGTGAGACTCGCCTCGGTAACTAATCGTGACGGAATCCCGAACAGATAGTCTACCGTGAATGCGTTGTGTTCTAGTTATTTCTTGTGCTTTTGCTATTACTGATTTTAATGCCACTTCGTTTCTTGTTAAATCGTTACGGACGTTGTCCAAATTAGACATTTCGGATGGTAGTTCTGTTTTTACTAAAATTTCTGTTACGTTCAGGGTATCCATTGTATCTACGGAGTTTTTGATCATTTCGGTTATGTTTAAAGCTAATTTACGGGAGAAGTTGACATGGTGCACTATGTTTATTTCCGTTGAGGGGACGAGTTTCGTGGTTTGAGTTTTCGCTTGGCATGATGGTTCTATTTCTAGTGTACCTGAGTCTATTATCATTTTTATATCGGATTTATCATTATCACAATGGATATACAAGTTTTCAGATGTTGGTGCTGCGTACAGCCATGCGTTAGTGTTTTGAATTTTGATCCAATATGTTAGGCTGAGAGTCTTTAGACGAATGTCGCAAAGTTCAAGATTTTCAAACTGTGGGTTTGTGAGTAACTGGACTTCACATTCTGCTTTGTCATTAACATGTTGTACAGGGTTTCTTCCGTCGCAAATGTATCGTGTTGACATTAGTTTACAGTTAGTTAAATCTGCTAGAGTAAAATAATTTTCGAAGTCGGTTGAAATAGCTGTAAATCGTGTTGATGGTTTAATAAATGCAAAACGTGTTCCTTGTTGGCGGATTGGTGTTGACATATGTCTATACAATTTGTATGTGGTCGGGTCTAATAATGGGATTTTCATTATGAATATCAATTTTTCGTTGTCTTGGAATACAATAAGTTTCGAAATTGCTATTAATTGTGGTATATGGTCTGATTCTAATGGAGTTCGAAATTCCAGATTGGGTGTCAATTTACTAATGTTTTCTGCGCTACGCAGCCATGTTTTTGATGATATTAGACAAGGATGTATTTGTCCACTTTTTGCAAAAAGTATAGCGTCGGTTAGGGTATTTGTGTCGGTTTCTAATTCTGTAAGATCTTCTTCGATTAGGGCAATGAATTTCATTCCATTTTGATTGTACTTAATTGTGTATATTTCCTTTCGCATGTTAACTAATGCTAGGTTAACTTGTAGTGTAAGGTTTCCTATTTCGCGTGTTATTGATTTTATTTGTTTCTGTGCTATATCAAATCCTACTTTTATTATTTGAGTTTGGTTATATACTATTTCTGATAGGTCGATCGAGTTGTTTGCGAGTTGTTCGATTTGGGATGCGATTATTTTCGCGTCGTTGTTGTCCATTGTTCCGTAAACAAATTTGAATGCTTTTCCGATGAAGTTAAATAAACCTCGTTTTTCGCGTTGTTGTGTGAGGTCTGTTGACGGTGGCAATAGTTCCCTAAGAGTCGATTCTGCGTTTTCGATGGTGTTTAGGCGGTTTTGAATAGTATTTAGCTGCGTCCTCATCAGGCATGATGGTCCTAGGGTGTTGCAATATGTGTACATACTTTGAAGGTTTTCCTGTATTTGTTGTTTCCTGAGCCATAGTCCATGCGTGTTGGTGTATGTTACTAAGTTCCAGGTCGTGTGGTATGATTGGAGTGTTCCAAGTTGCTGGGAATAGAGTCCAGGATTTTCCGAAAATGGTGTTATTTTTACGGGGTCGTCGCCGCCTCGGGCAACGGCGTGGCTTCTGCAACATATGCCGATTTTATTTTGTCTACGTGTACTACTTTTGTTTTATTTGTTTTCCATGAGCAATTTAACGTTATTGTTATCTCTAATTTCTAGGATTTCAAATGGTCCTGTGTAGTTACTATCTAGTTTTCCTTTTTTAGGTTCTTTGATTAAAAATACTAATTGTCCTACTTGGTATTTGGGTGTTTTGGTTCGTCTGTCGTAATAACGTTTCGTTCGTTCTTTAATTTTTTGTTGCTTCTTGGGTGCCATTTCTTGCACGTTTTTCATGTGATTGTTTAATGCTACTATGTAATCGTCGAATGTGACAACTTTTTCGGGTGGCGGGAATTCTGATGGCAAGGTTGCCGGGCAACCAAAAACTAATTCGTATGGGGTGAATCCTGTTCCTTCATGAATGCTTGTGTTGTGCGATAGTGTTGCGAATGAGATAAGTTCTTCCCAATCGCGATCGTTGTTTCTGTAGCGTTTGATGTACTCTATTAGACTGTGATGGCTTCTTTCGAGAGCGCCATTTGATTGTGCATGGTATGCTGATGTTCTGTAGTGTTTCATTTGGAAGAGTTCGGCAAATGATTGAAAGACTTCGGACATGAAATTTATACCTTGGTCTGAGAGAATTGCGCGGGGTGCGCCAAACGTGGTTATGAAATTTTGACAAAGTGCCCTAGCAACATCTACTGACGTTGTTCGTTTCAAGGGTACTGCGATACTGAATCTACTGAATAAGTCCATGATCGTTAGAATATACTCGTATCCTTTACTCGTTTTGGGTAAGGGACCGACTATGTCGATGGCAACTTTATCGAATGCTTTTGTTGATGTGTGAGTGATGATGATGGGAGCTCGGTCTTTAACGCGTACTAATTTGTTCTTTGTGCAATCGTAGCAAAATTTAATAAACTTTTCGATGTCTTCTTTCATGTTTTTCCAATAATATTGCGATGCTACTCGTTGGTACGTTTTCGTGGTTCCTTTATAACTTCCTACGGTCGATCCGTGGAGTTCCGTTATTATTGCTTTCCTGTTTTCTGATGGTGGTACTGAAATGAGTCCTTCGCACAGGGTGATTGAGAGTTTTGTTACCATTGATTGTAGGTAGGATTTGATGTTTGACCACGTGAGTGGGTCGATGATTTCTGGATCTTTTGATATTGTGCAAGATGTCAGATTTTCCATGTGTAGCATTTGTAGGAGTACTTGAAGACACTTTTTGATCGTAAATAAGTTCGTGTTATCCGTTAATTTTTGTTTACAGAAAATTGTGAAGTAGCGAGATTCACCGTGTTGCGTTGTTAGTATATGACCGGTTCTTGGTTTGTGTTGTAGGAATTGTTCCTGATTGATTTTTCCTTTTTCGAGGAGTACTTTGGAAACCATTGTGTTCATGTTGCAATCGGCTGCTAGGAAATATGCTATGTTGTCTGTTTTTTGATAGGAAATTTTCTTGTGTGACTGTTACATTGTCTTTGGCGTGTGTATCTTGTGGGACAGGAATTCTTTTGGTTTTGGGAGGGATTTGGTTGTGTGGTGGTTCATCATGTTCGGTTGATGCCATTCGTCGAGTTGTTGGTGGAATTTCTTCCTGGGGTTCTGCTTGGTTTTCGATTTCTTCTGGTTGCGGTGTTATTGTTTCGTCGGGGATTTCCTGGTTTTCTTCTTGGTGTTCATTCGTGGTGTTATTATCCGATTCAATGAATGTTGTTCTATCGTTGCTTCGTATTTTTTCGTATTGCTTCTCGTTGCTTTTTCCGATTGGGGTAGTGTTAGTTTTTTCCTGTGGTATTGCGGTAATTCAAATGGTGAATCAGTATCCTCGGTGTTGCTGGGTTGGTATTCTGAATTTTGCTTTCGTGGTCTCCCTGGTCCTCGTTTTGCCGTAGGAGCTGGAAGTTGTATGACGGGATTTTTCCTAGGTCTGCCAGGTCTTCTTTTTACAGGTGGTGTTGGTTGCTGTATTGCTGGATATTTCCTTGGTCTGCCGGGTCTTCTTTTAACTATCACTTTGGACTGTGGACTGATTGGGTTTTTCCTTGGTCTTCCGCGTCCACGTTTTGGTGTTGGTGTTGTAACTTCCGTTGGTGATCGAAAGTTGGGTTCCGTTACTTCGTCTTCTTCGCCTGAATCTTCTTGTTCTTCTTCCGTGTATGAATCATCCTCCGAGTAGTGGACTGGAGGTGACCTAAAGGTCGCGGTTGCTGGGTACTTTGCATGGTTCGAGTTTTCCAACACTTGTTCTTCTTTTTGCCTGTCTAGTTGCTGCGCTTTAAATGTTCGTTACTTAGTTTTTTATTTTCTTCAACGGTGGATTGAATGCTTGCGTCTTTCGTATTCGATCGGCCACTTAATTGATTTACGGGATTGAGAGCTTTTAGTGTTGGCAGTACAGGGTCTGCTTCTTTTGGTTTATGCAGCGCGGAGCTTACATCATTTTTATTCATTTCATTTTCATTTGCTTCATTTTCATTTGATTCATTTTCATTTCGTCGCGTTTAGCTCTGTTCCGCTTCTTCGTACATCGTGGCTTTCCTTTGTATTTTCGTTTCGTTTTCTTTCGTTGAGTTTTTATGCACTTTCTCTTTTTCACTTGTTGAATCTGTTTCATTTTCGCTCGTTGGCGTAAGATTTCTTTCTTCATTGTTTTCTTGAGTCGTTTTACTTTCTCGCACTTCTTTGTCGTTTTGGCGTATTGGATTTCCATAATTTTCTTCGTTTCGTTGTATTTTTTCACTTTCGTTTGCCGTTTGTGGCGTTTCTTTATCATTTCGTATCATTTTATTTTCGTATATCATTTCTTCTTTTTGTAGCGTTGTATTTTTATTCATTACTTCTTTCATTATAACTTCTGTTTCGTCTTGTCGAATAATCGTTTTTCCTCGTTTTCCTTGTTCGTTGCCTGTTCCGTTTTCCATTTCGTCGTCTGATGTGGTGCGGTTCCTTTTGCGATCCACATCGTATTCCATTTTACTTTCGCTCGTGTTCCGTGGGGCTTGCTGATTTTCTTGATCCATTAGTTCCATTGGTTCTTCTTCTTCGGACGTTGGTTCGTCCTGGTTGTTATTGTCGATTTCTATATCCATGTTAGGGTGCACACTCCCTTCAATAACATGTTGTTTGCTTGTTTTTCCTTTAGAGTTCGATTGTTCATTTGTAGTCTCGGTTTCTTCTGCCGGTAAAATTATTACTTTGTCAGTTGATGGGTTTCCAGATGATTCATCTGAGGCGGATCTGTTGCGTTTATCTCCTTGTCGGGTTATCTTTAGTCTTTTTAAGTCGCCATCGTTGGAGTCTGTCGATTCCTCCCGAGGTCTCACGGGAAAGGCGTTGGCTGGGTTTCGTGAAAGTGCGTCTGCGACGACATTAAGTGTCCCTGGTTTGTGATGAACGCTAAATTCGTAGCCGTTAAGAATTGCCTGCCAACGTTGAAGTTGTTGTGGCGGATTCGGTTTGTTAATTAGGTACGTCAGCGCTCTGTTGTCGGTAACGAGGGTAAAGTGACGTCCATACAGGTAGTGCCTGAAGTATTGGATAGAATGTACCATCGTTAGGAGTTCTTTTCGTATTGCATCGTACACTTTTTCGGCTTTCGAGAGTGTACGGGAGTAAAAAGCTATTGGATGATCAAATTTGTCGTGCTCTTGGCTGAGCACGGCACCAATCGCATAATCCGATGCGTCGGTTGTTAGTTTAAATTCTTTTTCGTAGTCTGGATATCGCAAGATTGGTTCGTTCGTTAATTTTTGTTTGAGAGTTTCGAATGCTTCTTGACAGTCGTTCCTCCACTTGAATTCTTCTGTCTTTTTTAATTGGTTCGTTAGCGGAAGGGCAATTGTTGCGAAATTTTTAATGAATCTTCTACAATAGTTCGCTAGTGCGTGGAATTGCATGATGGTCTTCTTATTTGTGGGAACTGGAAAATTTTGGACTGCCCGTACTAAGTCGGGTCTTGGTTGGCAACCTTTTTCGCTGATGACATGGCCCAGATATTCCACTTTCTTCTGGAGAAATTGGCATTTATCTGTTTGAAGCGTGAGGCCAGCATCAGTCAGTCGTTTTGCTAATCGATGGAATTTTCTTTTATGTTCCTCAAGGTCTGCGGCATAAATGACGATATCGTCTAAATAGACGAATAGGTCGGTACCTTGGAGTCCGGATAAAACAATATCCATTAATCGTTGGAATGTTGCGGGTGCGTTTGTTAGGCCAAATGGCATCCGGTTGAACTCGTAATGTCCATTTGGTGTGGAAAAAGCAGTTTTGGGTTTGTCCCGGGGGTGCATTTCGATTTGGTGAAAACCCGAAGCCAAATCTAGCACTGAATAGTAACGGGATCTACCCAATTGGTCTATAATATCCGTTATGTTTGGTAATGGGTACGCATCTAGGGTCGTTTTTTCATTAAGTTTTCTAAAGTCGATGACCATACGCCATCGTTTATTGCCTTCGTAATCGGATTTCTTTGGAACGATCCAAACGGGTGAATTAAATGGTGATAAGGATGGTTGAATTATGTCTTTATCAAGGAGATCGCTTACTTGTTTGCGTATCTCGTCTTTATGGACTTGTGGGAATCTATATTGTTTTGTGTTTATTGGAATGTCATCGGTTGTAAAAATTTCATGTTTTACGAATGATGTTGATCCTAGTCGTTCGCCAGGCAGGGTGAACAGGTGCGAGTATTCAAAGGTCAGTTGAAAGACATGTTCCTTCTCTACTTCATCTAAGTTTTCTAGATGCAAGAGAGGTTTTAGTCTATTGAACCTTTCCTGTTTCTCTGGTGTTCTTGCCATACGGATTTCTGCACAATTTTCGGTTGAAAGATCGTTAGAACCGTGATTTTCGGTATTGACTGGTATGTCGGATATAATTTCTATGGGCTGTAATTCGATTGTTGGGATTTGGAAGTGAATATTGTAGTCGTTGGTGTTTATTGCGCATAAATATGCGACACCATTGCGGTTTGTAACTACCGCGTCACCGATAAACAAACCTTCGCCTGCTTCTATTCTTGGTACATATCCTTCGGTTAGGTTTGTGTTTTTGATTCGGATATGGATGGTAGATTTGGTTCGAGCTGGGATGAAAACTTTTTCGTTTGTTTCGAAAGGTATGTGTATGCCTCTGAAAGTAATGCAAGATTGGGTGTACAAGAAATCAGCTGGTGTTTCTTTGAAAAATTGGTCGCCCAGGACAGCGTCCTGGGGAATTGGCCATCGGAACCGAATCGTGTGGAATTCGACCGGTATTCCTTTTATTTGGATTACGCATGTTCCTGATGTGAAAATAGTGTCGTTTGTTATTCCCGTTAGTTCGTAAATTGTTGAAAAGTCAACTTGGACATGTTTCGCTACTGCGTCTCTTTTTATCAAATTAATTTCTGCTCCGGTGTCAATTAGGAATGTTGTATCTTTTCCCAGCAAATCGATTGAGTCTACTACGACGGTTGGTGGTGTATGTCTTTTTGTTTTACCTAACGAAATCCTTGCTTTTTTGATAATTTATGTTCTCGCATCTAATGGTTTGGGGCTGTGCGCTCTTGCGATGCACTCCCGGTCGCGCTGTTCCACGGAGTCGCCATCGCGTTTTTTTGGGCGATTTCTGTTACGAATTTTGCAAGTTGTTGGAATTGGTTGGTTAATGCCTCAAATTTGTCGTCATTTTGGTTTTGGTGTCTACCGTTGGGTCCTTGGTTGTTCGAGTTTTCACGGAATCTGTTTTGCGAGTTATCGCGGAATCTGTTTTGCGAGTTATCGCGGAATCTGTTTTGTGAGTTATCGCGGTTGTTTCTAGAACTACCGGGTTGCCTGTCATAAAAGTCGTTCCATCTACTATTTCTGTTTCGATTTTGTGAATTGTCTCTGTTTCGGAAATTGCTTTGCTGGTTATTTTGGCTATTTCTGTGGTAATTGTTTTGATTCGGATTGTCTCTCTGTCTGTTATAGTTATTTTGCGGGTATCGGTTCTGGTAATTTTGGTTTCTGTAGTTGTTTTGATATCGCTCTCGTAAGTTATTTCGATATCCGTAATGTTGCGCGCCGCGCGATTCACTGCGATGCCTGCTTGGTTGGTTATCGTACCTGTTATTGAAAGGAGACTGATTTCCAAAATTTCTATTGAATTTTTCTCTTAGTTCTTTGAGTGTGTGACAATTTCCTGTGGAATGGTTTCTTGTTTGGTGGAATTCGCAAAATACATTGGTGCGTTGGTTTCTGGTTTCAGCAAATTGGACTCTAGCTGTTTCTGTTGGTTGTGTTAGGGTATGTTCTCTAGATATTCTACCATGATTTACTGATTGGCGGTGTCGAAGTTCCTGTTCTATGAGAATTGCTTCCCTAACTGCTGTGTTGAAGTCTCTGAGATTATGTTGGTTTAAATTTACTGCGATTTTATCAAAAAGTCCTCTGATAAAGGCTCTAGTTACTGATTTTTGGACTTCTTCTATTCTTTTCCGTAAATATTGTTGTTCGTCGGCTCTACCGTAGCATTCTTCTAATCGTTCCGTTATTCGTTTTAAAATTATTCGAGTTCGCGTCACGTATTCTGCGACCGTTTCATTAAAATTTTGGGAAATAGCCTTGAGTTCTAATTCTAAATCTAATAATTCGATAGTGGCACCGAAACTTTCTTTGAGATCTCGGTAAAATTCATCGAGAGTTGTGTAATTTTTTGTTTCTGCCAAATCTTGGGCGAATCCTGTTAATTTATATTGTATAGTTACGAGAAATTGCGGAAGCTGGGCTTCGGGAATTAATTTTGCAGCTCGTTTACAAGCGCCGATAAAGTGATCTACGGGGATGTTTTTTCCGTCGAAAGTTGGGATGAGTCCGTAAATGTCACGGAACGTCATGCCAACTCCTTCCATTTTTCCAGGTTCAAGATAATAGAATGAGGGTGTATTATTCTGACGCGTACTGGTGCGTTGGGGCGGTCGTGTTGGCTCTATTTTGGGTTTTGTGTGTTTTCCTTTTTTTTTCCTATGTATTCTAGTTTTGCTCGTTTTTTTTTTCCAATATAGTCTGAGGGGAACGAAATTAATCTACTGGGAGAGTAAAATTTTTATAAAAAAAGAAATTATTTCGTGTTTTTTTGTTGTTGTTGTTTTTTTTTTTTTTATTCAGATTATTTGTTATTATTTTATTCGTACTTGTAATTGGTTCGTAAAGACGGGGTCATTTTTGGTTAAAAGGCGAAATTTTGCAAAAAGCAATTTTTTCAATAAAGTTTTTTTTTTGTTTTTGTTCAAATCATTGAGTGGGGTAAATTCATTTTAAATTCGAGGGAAATAATGTAAGCAAATGTGGGGTTGAAATGTGCGAGATTTCAAATTTTCGGTTTTCGTGTTTTTTTTTTCTTTTTTGGTGGGCTATGAAAAGAGCACAAAATTTTTTCTTTTTTTTTTTATAATATGTTCGGGTTTTCCCAGAAGTTCAATTTGTCGACTGAGGGATATTTCATTCTTTATTTTTGTTGTTGTTGGCTTTTTTTTTGAAAGAGAAAAAAAAATTCGGTTTGTCTCGAACGGGAGATATTAAACGTTCGGAAAAATTCGTTATTACTTGAATTTGTCGCGTGAAGCGCGAAAGTGTCAAAATATATATTTTCGGTGTGAACGGAGCAAAAAAGAGCGCGTATATCTATGTATATATCCGTCGCGAACGAAGCACAAGGAGCGCGTATTACTATATATTTTCGTTCTGTGCATGCAAGGCGTGCGAAGAAAGAAAGAATAAAGGAGGAATGAGAATATCGAGCGTCTTTGTCGCTCTTTACGTACGCAGATGGGGAGCCGTGTTGGTGCGACAAGGCCAGCGGTATCCGCTCATGCGTCGCACGGGCTCTCGCGTGTTATGTGTGTGTGAGTGAGCGACTTTGTCGACTCTCCTCACTTCTATGGGCAATTTCTTGTTAAATTTTAAATTTAAGTGAATTGGTACTTACATTGCCACTATGAGGATGATTTTTATTCTCATTTGATTTTGGGTTTTTTTTTTTTTTTTTGAATTAAGATGATCGTCCTTCCTTCCTTCTGTTGATTTGACACAATTTTATTGACGTAGCAATTAATTCGAAAACGACGACTCGTAATAAATTATGCAAAATGCTCTAAGGCAAGAAAACGTTGCGTTCGCAAGGGTAGTCAGGCGTAGACTAGCTACCGGGCCTTTCGTTACACTTGCTACCTCGAAATTTCGAGAGTAGGGCAAGGACCCAGGAAGTAGCGACTCCTAGTGCCAAATTAGACAAAATATTCAATTTGACGCTTTCGCGTTTGGCTCAATGGTGACAAGTCCTCATAGAGCGTTAATAATATTTTTCGACACTCTTTTAGCTGAGCGATCGAGTCGAGGACAAATTCTCCTGTCTCAATAGAGAATGATTTACATTCAGCACTAAAATTTATAATATCAATAATAGGACAAGTATTTCATTGTCGCTTGGTTATTGAAAAGAGTCACCAATGTATAAAAATAAAAATCGGTCAAATGAACAGAGTTCAGAAAAAAAATCAACATATAACAAAATGTGGGGAAAAAAATGTCTCTGTTCAGAAAGAACAGTTCAAAGAACTCTGTTCATTTGACCGATTTTTATTTTTATACATTGGCGACTTTTTTCAATAACCAAGCGACAATTAAATACTTGTCCTATTATTCATATTATAAATTTTAGTGCTGAATGTAAATTATTCTCTATCTTGCCAATTTTTTAAAGAATTTTGTACTTTTTTTTCTGTGAAAACAAATGGAAACAGGGGTCAACAAATGTACTTGTCCAAGGTTTTTTTCCCCGGGGAGGGGATTTTTGGCCAAGATATTACTTATTTTTTCTGAACCTTTCGCCTTCATCAATAAATTTTTGCATTTATGGTCCGCCATATTGGATCCGCCATTTTGATTTTAGAAATTTTGGGTGCAGATTTGTAATCGGCAACCCCCAATCCTATTTCCCCGAGTACCAACTTTCGCTTTCGTATCAAACGATTTTCGCAGTTATCGCCCGCCATATAGTATCCGCCATCTCGAATTTCCAAATTTCGATAGTAGATTTGTAATCAGCGACCCCGAAAACCCCCGAGTACCAACTTTCGCTTCCATGAAAAAACGTTTGAATTTATGGTCCGCCATGTTGGATCCGCCATTTTGAATTTCGAAAGTTTGGGTGCAAATTTGTAATTAGCGACTTCGAAAACCCCCGAGTACCATATTTTGCTTTCATCAAACAATTTTTGCATTTGTGGTCCGCCATATTGGATCCGCCATCTTGAATGTCTAAATATTGAGTGCAGATTTGTAATCAGCGACCCCGAAAACCCCCGAGTGCAAAGTTTTGAGCTAATTGCACGTAAGGAAAAATGTGTGCTTCAAAGGGTCAAATTGATATTTTTTTTACGTGAATTGTTCTGGCTTTACCGTCTGTCAACATTCGGATACAAATTTGCGACACTGACGTACAAATTAGTTCAAATTTTGCCCACGATTCGTGTTACGCGCAACCAAAAACTTTTCGTCGAATAGGAACAGCGGGATATGTCGTCAGTTGCGACCAATCAGAAAAACGCCACCGCCACGAGGCCTTTCCCTGTGTCGTATACATTCACGCACGCACACTTCGATCATTGCATAATTTTGCCTGTGCAAAGTTTTTTCTCAGTGATTATGGCATCAATCGGGTTGATTCCTGGCTCAATCGAGGGGGGATAACTTGATTAGTCTCCAGTTCAAATTTCAGATCATGGGCTTCGTAATTCAAGAAAATGTCTCCCCCCACCACCGAAATCGCTTTATTACGAGATAATATACTCGAGTGAGTCTCGGGCCAGCAGACGACAGGGCTGTCAAATGTACTTGTCCCGAGACTCTGCCGAGTCTCTTGATTCGATTTTTATAATGCTTTGTTACTTTTCCTATCGTTTATTGCCTGCTTATAATCTTCTAATGCTGATTTATAATAATAATGATTTCGCATGGTTTTGTTTTCAAAATAATAATAATTTACGATAATGTCTCTTTTTTAATTTATTTGTGTGAATTTTCAATTTATTATTTATTTTTAATGTAGAAATAATATTTACAACGTCTCCCGTCTCTGGCGAGGTTATGTCGGTCAGAAAAAAATTTTTGTTTACCGTCAGAATTATAAAAACTGTGGTGCAATGCCGATATTTTATTTTATTAAATTTAAAAAGAATAATAAAAATAGATCTCGGACTACGGGAAATGAACGTCGCCGCACCTTTCCAATATTCCCAGCATCTAGGGTTTAAAAAGGAACTAGATCTCGGGCACGGGAGTCGAACGTCACCGAACTACTCAAATATCCCGAGCATCTACGGGAAAATTTGTAGTAATAAACAAGACCTTGGGCCGAGGGGCTATTCACTCGTGAAATCAGCACTTCGATTTGAAATCGAATGCAAAATCTTAAGAAATCGCTTGAAATCTGGAAACATGTCAGTGAATCGATGTTATCTGACCTTGGTTGAAATCCCCTGAAATCAGCTTGAAATCACTTTTGTCGTTCGAAATCAGCATGTAATCGTTTGACTCAGGAAATCGCTGGAAATTACACTCAAGACAAAGAATTTTTTTTATGCTTCTTATGCTTTATGTTTATGTTTACCAAGTCCTCGCGGCTTGAGCTAGTCGCTAGTACTATCGCAGTCTCGGCTCCTACGCCAGTGCGGATAGAACACAAGGAAAATAACGCAGATTGTCGATATTTGGGAAAACGATTATTGGATTATTGTCATGTGATGTTTTTAGCAATTTTGTAGTGCAGTGTTTTCTAGTGCCATACGATACTCGACAAAAGGTTTATTCGTTCCGACTAATTCGTTTGGTTCCTGAAGGTATGTATGACTCGATTGTATTTTTTACAATTTTTAAGTTCGCGTTTATAAAAACGAACGTAATATAGTAAAAAGCGTAAAGTAAAAAAAATAACGAAACGTTAAAATTATTGTAATGAACATGTCAAGTGGTTCTTAGAAGTCCAGTAATTTCGTGACGAATATGAGGAACTTCGCTACAATGTAATCGTTGTTATTCCCTTACGCTTTATGTTTTAATAGAAAATCGCATCGTATGGATAAAAATTAATTCGAATTGATTGTTTATTTTCGGTTATTATTAAGTATAAATTAGAATTTTTCCACCAAAATTGAAAAGCGTGTTTATGAGAATGTAGATTTTTTCATTTTGCACTGAGAAGGTTCTTCGCAATCTATCGCTTGAAATTGAAGTTTTATCTATTTACATATATAATTCTATAGCTTAACCCGGTTATTTGCAGCAAATAAAAAACGGCGGATAAGGACCCGGGAGGAAGTGAGGCTAATCATTTCTGGCATCTACTAGAGAAGGAGTCAGGTGTTCTGGTACCTATATACATAAAAAATATATTGAAATTTAACCATTTCGATAATCCATTATCATTTCGACACATAACTCCGGAAACAATCAAAGAACTGGAGGAATTTTCACGCAACGTGATGAAAGATTTGCTGGAGCCCGAAACTGACCTTCAATCATTTTATGGTCGATTTAATAAAAATCCAGAAAAATTTCAATTCATGATCGGTGACCGGCATTTGATTGAAGAGCTAGTGGCTTTTGTAAGAACCAAAACTCACGACTTTTGGAAACCATCTGACTCCGGAAAACCGATTGAAGCCGTTTCGGCAGGCGTTCAAAAAGCAAAAAAAACGTCCGGAGCACGATTGAACCGAGGATCGTCCGATGCAAGCACATCTGAACAATTTGACAACTCTCAAACAGCAGATATGAATATCGAAGAAGAACGAAAAAAATTTACTAAAATAATTGCATCGCTTCTTCGAAAAGAAAACAACGAAAACAGTGATCCAACCTGTTCAAAATTTCCCGAAAACAACCTTCACATCACCGTTTCGGTCACCGAAATCTACAAGGGTGAAGATTTGCCTCATTCATACACTTATGCCGCCAAAATCAAGTGTGTGATTTGCTCCAATTTCGTTTCAATAACGAAGTGCAACCATATCGGTGACAGCAAAGCGAGATGGGTCGTTTCAAATTATAGGCGACACCTGCACACTCACACTCTCGATACGACAAAAAAAGCACAGAAACGGAAGACTGTATCCATCCTTCAGGCACTTCAACCAGTTGTTAAACGAACAGCAATTGAGCCTCAAAATTTTCAAGATGAAAAAACAGTTGAAGCCGTTGAAGCTCAAAGAACAGTTGAACACCGTATTGAAAATAATACTGACAAGAATTCTGACTGTGTCATTCCATCGTTGTCATCGTTCGAAAAACCGGTGGAAATAACCGGTCATTTGTCAAAATTGTCTCGTTTTAATTGAGAATTTTATAAAATTCAATTTGTAAATCAGTTATTCTATATTATTGTATTGTTTCAGATGGGGTTTTGCAGTTTCATTTTGATGAGCCAATTTTTGATTCCTCGCCCTCCATAGTATCTTTGCCTTCGACGTCAACTGATTTGGCCCAAATCGAGCGGCAACTGGACGTGGGGGAATTTTAGATCGGGATTGTCACCGTACGGACAATCTCGATTAGAAAAATCCTTCAACGGATAGCGTTCGGAATTGTTCAAAATCGAGAGTTGTTCGCCGAATGGAAAAAACGTTTGCGTCAATTGGACCAAACCAACCGCGAATAACATCTTTTTTCCCCATAGAGGACAAATTACGAAAGGTAGTTCGGGAAAACAAAGAAATAAGAGAGATGCTGAGATTTTTTATGCAATCTGAATCGACAAGCGTTGCGAATTCAAAAAAAATACATTCTGCTCTAGATTCCGGCGCCTCTCAAACGAAATTTTTGACAAATCTTTTTCAGAGTGCTCACGAAAAATGCGGTAAAAACAAAAAAGTAGGAAATAGATATAACGAAGCTCTCAAACTTTTCAGTACGTACTTGTTTACAATAGGTAGAAGAATGTTGTACGAAACTTTATACGCGAATTTACCAATTCCTTCTCTAAGTACGATAAGTCGTGTGATCGGTAACTCTGCCTGTGATATAAAAGAGGGAATATGTCGAGCCAGTGAATTAAAAGAATTTCTAGTCACGCGGAATTTACCGCTTACAGTATGGCTAAGTGAAGACGCGACACGTATCACCGGTCGGATACAATACGATAGTCGCTCAAACCAATTAATTGGTTTTGTATTGCCCTTAGATAAAAAAGGAATGCCCGTGAGCGGTACATTTCCGGCTACGTCAGCTTCCAAAATTGCAGAGAACTTCGAAACGGGGACTGTTGCTAATTTAGCGTATGTTGTAATTGCTCAGCCCTTGATCGAAAATGCCCCGTCTTTTTGCTTACGTATATTTGGTATAGTTTAACGCAGACGATATTCTTAATCGCTGGAAATACATCATCACTTGCTTGCAAAAAGAAAACATAACCGTATTCGGAATTTCTTCCGATGGCGATCCACGATTATTGAAGGCAATGCAAATTCGATCCCAGCTTGGTGCAAAACCGACCTTTGATGTAGGTAATAAGACGAATGGTTACTTAGATTCGTTGGGAGAGAAAATTCGCTTTTCATATTTTAATGCGCAATTTGAGCCGTATGTAATTCCCATTCAGGATACGATTCATATAGGTGCCAAACTTCGAACCCGATTGTTGAAACCGTCAATAATTCTTCCTATGGGAGATTTCATAATTACGGCAAGCCACCTCAAAATTCTTATGGATACGGTATCAAAAGATAAATACTGCTTGAATCAAAAAGACTTGTCAGCAAAAGATAAAATGAATTATGCATCTGTCGAAAAAATAAGTGATCCCAAAGTCATGGATTTATTGAAACGGTGTGTCACCGGGAGTGAAGCAACCGTAATTTATTTGCAAATAATTCATCTTTTTATGGATGCATTTTTGAAAAAAAATATGAAGGCTTTGGACCGCGTGTATATTTGTTGGTACTGCATTTTTATACTCCGAATGTGGAGAGCATGGTTGAGCACAATACCACAGTATTCAGTGTCTGACAATTTTTTGTCGCTTAACACCTATATATGCATGGAGATAAATGCTCATGGATTAGTGAATTCCATTTTGAAACTTAAGAAGAATCAAGGTTCCGTACAAAACTGTTGGGAAATGTTTTTGCCATGGCAATTTAGTAGCCAACCGTGTGAGAGTTTTTTTCGTCTCCTGAGGTCTATGAGTACGACATACTCAACAATTGTCAACAGTAGCTTTTTAGAAATTATTCAGAGAGTCAAAAGAATCCAACTCCAAGACGATATTTCTTCAGGGAACTTGTTTCACAAGACTGCTGAATTTAATTATCCACGTGGCAAAATAGCCGGACAAATATCAGAACCGTCTTCTCTCCCGGATACGAAGGATATTTTTGAAACGATTGAACGAGCGAAAAAATATGCGTTGACGAAAGTTTTATCGTTAGGAATGACCACTGGACACCAAGAATGCGATAATTTTTCTATACAATGTAAAGAAATAGCGGATTGTTCTAGTAGGGGGAAAATACAACTAGAAAACGACAACGACCATGGCGACGAATCGACCGACGAGTTGGATAACGAGGGTGAATCGGTCGAATGTACCCCAGTTTTGACCGAAAATGAAAATAACGAAGAACCGCAAAGTGAATTGATAGAAGATTTGTCCATTCTTTCGAATGCCCAAGGCAGGTTGCTCCTCAAAAACTGGGAAGAAAATGTCACGAAACTTCAGCCTGACAGTCCTTTCGTCGTGGTCAAAGATAGACTAAACCACGAACTGGTCGTTCGAAAATCGTCGATATATTGGCTCCTTCATCAAAATTCGTCCAATTTAAGCAGTGACCGACTGCAGCGTGTAAAAGACAATGAAATTAATAGGTACGTCAAAAAAGCGGTTCACAGAAAAAATGAAAAAAGTTTCATAAAAAAAAATGACGAAATTCACATAGATGAATGGTGTTTGTTTAAGAAACAAGAAACTGGAAAAGGGGCGCAGAAATGTTTCATTGGTTTAGTTCTTAATTTTGCATATACAGAAGGAACCACAAAAAAAAGTCAAGAGTATACAAGCCATTATGCGCGCGTGAAAGAAAATACCAAAGAGATTGGTGTCCTCTGTAATCGGTACGAAATCGTGCCAAAATCAGTAAATTTGGTATCTGTACCAATGGATGTGCATAGATTCATTAATATAAAATACTACTGCGCAACAATTTCTTCGCCCACTATGTCCGAAACGGGTCTTTGCATTGACGATACTCTCTATAAAAAAATTAAACATTTCTTCTAACATCCATATTAGTGTGTTTATATATCACCTGACACTATTTTAGTAATTTTGATGATCAACTAATAAAAAAAATTAATAAAACCAGTTTTGGAGTTTTTATTTGATTGCAGTGATCTCAGAAATCATTCGAAACTCACTGTTGAATTCGAATGAAAACACTCGAAATCAATTCAAATTATATGAATTCATATAACGTTAGAAATATTTTGAATCATTGCTGAAATCGCCAAAATCATATGAAATCGATTTCAGTCGGAAATCACTTTGGCACCTCACTAAACAGTGAATAGCCCCTCGGTCAGGAATTATAGAATGACTTTGATCAAGAATTTGTTATTTTAATATTATTCGTATTTATTTTGTATGGGCCAGTAGAAGAACTGTAACGTGAAGACGTTCGGTCATCTGTGGAAGACCTCTCGTATTCGCGCTACAGGGTGATATAAAAATACTCACAATTATTGGTTATTTCCGCGACGCGTCGTCGAGTATAAACTTTGTTAACCTAGTCGCTCTCACACTTACACTCAGAACATACAAATACACACTTACAATTTTTACACTCTTATGAAAATGTCCTTAAAATTACACGACGCGAGAGAGTTCGTGGCAAAACGTTAAACGTGATTAAATCTAGCGAGCACAGATTTGATACCGCGACGCAACACACTTTTCAAGTGCCTTTTGATCCTTTCGTCCTACTGGACGCTTTTTGTGAATCAGGGAGACAAGAAAAGATTTTAAGGTTACTAAGCGGATACTGGGTAAGGAGTTTTCTAAGAGAAGCTCTCGCTTTTAAGACTCGAAAAAGACTGACTATTCGGACTCTCGTATTCGACGAGCTCGCGAGCTTCGTCAGAATACGGGGGTGAATTTTGCTTGCCCAGATTTTTTATCCGCGAGAAAATGTGACACGAGACGTTCCCACGTTCGGTCAGCATTTTCGCACGTGTGATTCGCGGTATCAAAAAAAATCCGAGCGCTTAACTTCGCGACCACAGGCTCGGTGTGGAATACCACACCGGTTATAGTCACGATAGTTCCTCAGCGTTGTGCTCAAAATAAATAAATAAATAAATAAATAAATAAATAAATAAATAAATAAATAAATAAATAAATAAATAAATAAATAAATAAATAAATAAATAAATAAATAAATAAATAAATAAATAAATAAATAAATAAATAAATAAATAAATAAATAAATAAATAAATAAATAAATAAATAAATAAATAAATAAATAAATAAATAAATAAATAAATAAATAAATAAATAAATAAATAAATAAATAAATAAATAAATAAATAAATAAATAAATAAATAAATAAATAAATAAATAAATAAATAAATAAATAAATAAATAAATAAATAAATAAATAAATAAATAAATAAATAAATAAATAAATAAATAAATAAATAAATAAATAAATAAATAAATAAATAAATAAATAAATAAATAAATAAATAAATAAATAAATAAATAAATAAATAAATAAATAAATAAATAAATAAATAAATAAATAAATAAATAAATAAATAAATAAATAAATAAATAAATAAATAAATAAATAAATAAATAAATAAATAAATAAATAAATAAATAAATAAATAAATAAATAAATAAATAAATAAATAAATAAATAAATAAATAAATAAATAAATAAATAAATAAATAAATAAATAAATAAATAAATAAATAAATAAATAAATAAATAAATAAATAAATAAATAAATAAATAAATAAATAAATAAATAAATAAATAAATAAATAAATAAATAAATAAATAAATAAATAAATAAATAAATAAATAAATAAATAAATAAATAAATAAATAAATAAATAAATAAATAAATAAATAAATAAATAAATAAATAAATAAATAAATAAATAAATAAATAAATAAATAAATAAATAAATAAATAAATAAATAAATAAATAAATAAATAAATAAATAAATAAATAAATAAATAAATAAATAAATAAATAAATAAATAAATAAATAAATAAATAAATAAATAAATAAATAAATAAATAAATAAATAAATAAATAAATAAATAAATAAATAAATAAATAAATAAATAAATAAATAAATAAATAAATAAATAAATAAATAAATAAATAAATAAATAAATAAATAAATAAATAAATAAATAAATAAATAAATAAATAAATAAATAAATAAATAAATAAATAAATAAATAAATAAATAAATAAATAAATAAATAAATAAATAAATAAATAAATAAATAAATAAATAAATAAATAAATAAATAAATAAATAAATAAATAAATAAATAAATAAATAAATAAATAAATAAATAAATAAATAAATAAATAAATAAATAAATAAATAAATAAATAAATAAATAAATAAATAAATAAATAAATAAATAAATAAATAAATAACCTATCTACGGAACGTAACATAGAGATAATATGCTCAGACGAACCTCGGGCCAGCACACGACAGACAAAGCTGTCCGTGTACTTGTCCCGAGACTCTACTGAGTCTCTTGATATATTTCTATCCAATAGGCAATTTTTTAATCCTACTGAGTGTTTTGGATATGATTGTGACCAATTATAGAGTACCGATATTTGGACCCAACCGTATATAATATGGCTTAGATGCAATTACATATAGAAAGGTATAAAAATACATGATAATTTTTCGGAAGAGCGGTTTGTCTGGTGGATGAGGGCTCGAGCCAGGGTTGCCAGATTTGGCGGTTTTGCACCAAATTGGCGATTTTTGAAACTGTTTGGCGCATTAAAATCGTGTTGGCGCCTTGGCGATATTTGGCGGGTTTCGAATTTCAAGTTGGCGTTTTTTGGCGAATTTTTTACGGCTTAAGGGAAATTTTAAAGTAGAGAGTTGTCAGCACTGATTTTGTCGTTTTGTGGTTCCGTCATTTCCGTCGTTCCGTGTTTTGTTTTGAAGTTTTAACCTTTAATGGCCAAACAACGATCTTTCTTTTCGACAATCTCGATATCGTGTGTTTTATCAATTGTGTTTTATCAAGTGTGTTTTATCAAGTGTTTTAAATTTAAAAAAATAATACGAATCTCTTACGCAATATGGGTAAGTACGAAAAAGACAAACGGAAATACCGTAAAGAGTGGGAGTCTAGCGATTGGGGCAAAGGTTAGTTTGTTTACAAATTTTTTATGCACACCCAAGCTCCCTATTCTACGATATGCAACAATATTTATGATATGTAAACCTGTTAATATACAACAAACACAGGATGGTTGCAACATATCGACTCGGCCAGGCATTAAAGTCCAAATGACCCTAACGAAGCTTATTGTAAGCTGTGTGACACATCATTAAGAAGTCACCTTGCAGATCTCCAAAGACATGGGAAATCTAAAAAACATCAAGAGAAATCTGCAGCTCTCGACAGGACTCGATACACATCGTTAGTAAGCCATGGTATAATCACAATTTTATCATTTTTATAATTTACTTTAATTTAATGTTTCACAATGATGCTATGTTTTTGGTCTCCTCATTCTCCCTTAAAAAGTCATGGAAAATTATTTAAAATTACAATTATATTTACATTTTATAAAAATTTCAACTCATTTGAACATTAAAACATGTAAAAGAAATAATTCGAAATTCATAATTCTTACAATCGCAAAGCTTGTTCTATAAAAAGCAAATTTAAAAAAAATCAATACAATTGAACGTTTTAATTGTTACTTGTCAACATTTTTTCTCATATTCGTGACGACGATATTCATGAACGTTTTGACATGAAACATGTTTTAGAGCTTTCTACGCAATCTAATTAAAAAAAAAACATCATAAATATATTCAAATCTTCCACATGTTTCCTCTTTATTGTTCACTCATGTTTACATTTTTTCATGCCTTATTCAGTATAAGAGAACCGATTTTTTATCTCCAGAAACTTGAAATAAACTCAAAAAAAGTTTTATCAATCAACCTGCTTATTTTCTTATTTCAAGGGTATCAGCCTCCAGTGACACAAGCAAATAAGATAATGGACATAAAACTGGCATTCTACATCGTCATGCATTCATCCATTCGGTCGATAGACCACCTCGGTGAACTTCTGTCGACCTTGGGAAAGGGAAGCGATTTGGAGAAGCTACGCTTGCACAGGACTAAGTGCTCGGCGATGATAAAGAATGTCATAGCACCAGCTCTCCTGGATGATTTGGTAAAGGCCGTGGGCGATAAAGGATTCGCAATCATTATTGATGAAAACACGGATGTGTCGGTGACCAAATATTTGTGCATGTGCATAAAATATTTCGACACAAGCGAAAATCGAATTATAATCGATTTTCTCGGCATATTGGAAGTTGAGCGAGCAACGGCCGTTGATTTATATGAGAATATCGTGAAGTATTTTCAACAAATTGGGATACCTTTAAAAAATCTTACAGCGATAGGAACTGACGGAGCAAGCAATTTATGCGGGCGAAATCATTCTGTATATACCCTGCTCAAAAAAGACGTGCCAAACTTACAGCTAATTAAATGTACTTGCCATTCGCTCCATTTATGTGCATCAAAAGCGAGCGAGGAGCTACCTAGTTCTTTAGATTTTCTAGCACGGGAGATTTACAACTGGTTCAGCGTGAGTGCGTTGCGCAGGATAACGTATAAAAAGACGTTCGACATGATTAATTCCGGCCACGATGCACAAAAATTTCGTCAAATTATTCAACTCTCGAGGACGAGATGGCTCGCTTTTTATGACGTCGTTAAACGTCTTTTGGAACAATGGCTCGAGCTAATAGTATATTACGCACCTAGGGAGGAAAAGTAGACTACTTCAAACCGCGGGCAGAATTGTCAACCGAGCCGAAGGCGAGGTTGACAAGCACGCGGTTTGAGGTAGTCTGCTTTAACTCCCGTGGTGCGTATACAATTTTTCAGTCTGACGTAGGTGGAATGCGGCAACTTCGGTCCGCGTAGCGGGCCGAAAGTTGCCACTTTCCGCCCGGAGGGCTGAAAAAGCACATTTTCGGATCGCTTGCGATGCTGAAAAATGTTACACTGCACGGACAATCCGCGATATGTTGGACGATGACGCTAATCGGCTGTATTTGTTGTTTCTAAAGCCGATTTTAGGCGAAGTACAACATTTAAACATTTCATTTCAAAGCGAAAAAGTCGATGTTGGCAGTTTGTACGAAGAAATGTCTTCGGTATTCTTCGTATTCGCTAAATGTGTTTTAAAGCCAGTTTTTTGTCAAGCTCAGAACAATAAGCTCCTCGTCCAACAAGTCGTCGATGCCGTCAGTAACGAATTAGCTTACTTACCGATAAATGAAATCGATTTCGGAATCGAATTTTCGAAAGCATGTGACAGTTCTCCCATCTCAGCACAAACTCCAAATTAAACAGAGGTGTTTCAACTTTTTAAAAAAGCTTTTGACTGAAATGGCGCAAAGACTGCCACCAAATTTTGAAATATTCAAAAAAATAAAGTTATTGAGTCCGACCCGCTGCATTTCACACACACGTGCAAAATTCGACGATTTGCCGTTTCAGGATTTTTTCGATCCCAAAGTTCACATCACTGTGTACAAAAGCCAATGGGAAAAACTGAGTTTCGTGGACTGGAAGGATCATTATAGGGGAAACATTCCCACGAATATCTTGCAATTCTGGCCTGACGTGTATCAATACACCGATGCTTGTGGTCGCTTTGTATTCCGCGAACTCGCAGAAGTGGTGTTAAACGTTTTAACGCTTCCCACAAGCAATGCTGCTGTTGAACGATCTTTCTCTGCACTATCGCTAATCAAAACTCGAATTCGAAATAAGATAAAAACACCGATGCTTCAATCTCTCCTGCGAATCCGGATGCATTTTCAGAGCCACGAAAAATGTTGCAAAACGTTCCAACCGTCATCAGGAATGCTTGAGCGGTGTAAATCGAGCTTCATGTACACGCCTGTAACTGTTGCTGCAAATACTGTCAACGAGAGTGACACGAATAAGGTGGATGATTTATCGGAAATGCTCGATATACTTTCAGAGATATGAGTTGAAAACGACTCGCGTGAGACTATGTGCAAACGAAGGCTGTGTCGAAAAATGAAGCGTCTTTCGGTTCCTATTAGCAACTAGGGATAGCAATAGCGAAAGAACAACCAAAAATAATGTTAAGTCAAATGTCAAATTATAATGGATAATAAAAAAAGTTTCCAAAATTGATTTAATATGGCAGCTATGTAGCAGTTTTTCTGTATTGTTATTTTGAAAAGACCGCGAATATGTGTTTGTGAGTGTCCATCTGTTGGCGCTTTTTGGCGGTTGGAATTCCCTCTACTGGCGCATCTAGGTTTCAAGTATCTGGCAACCCTGGCTCGAGCTCGCAGTTCGAGGGGTTCCGGGTTCAATTCTCAGGCCAAACACCAATGAAAATTTGAAAATTTTGTCAAGTGTTTCTATACCGCAATTCCCAGGCTATACCTCTCTGTGATGCCTGAGCGGTCAGTATACGGCTCTGGGTGCCTCCTGTGGACGGTTCTCATCGTGCAGATGGTGGCCCCCTAGCCGTGTACCGGCTGCCTCAATGCATCACAGTTGAAGAGGTCTCTGCCTAAGACACCTCTGGTAGCCGTGTTGGAGCGTGCTCACATTGCTACCCGAGGATGACCAGGTTGAGACGGTGACTGACTGTATCGGCAAGGTTTTCTGCAGTTTCCCTTCGTCCTCGGCAAATGCGATACAGTGGGGGGCCAAGACGGGCGCAGCCGCACGAAGGGCGGGGGGGGGGGTAGGAGGAGAGATCCTCAGAAACAAGGGAAGTGTTTGCCTTGGTAAAGGCGGAGTTACATAGAAGCTTCGCAAAAAGGAGGGTAATGGTAGTTCAGAAGGTGCGGGAAAAAGAGGCAAGGAAAAACGTAAAAACCCGACAAGGGTATACGTCAGAAACAACAAAGATTTAAAATAAAAAAATAAAAAAAATACATGACAATTTCCCCGGTCCCATATTGTTTTTGAGAAAACTTATCCTCTGGTGGATTATAAACTTTTCATTGGTTGTTACGCTTATTTCTTATTACTTTTTTATATTTTCATTGTTACAATTGTTTATTTTGTTTTTACTGGCTCCCCTCGAGATAGCGCTACTGAAATCTACGTGTAGCTACACGTTATAATACATGCGATAAAAAACGCTTCACAGAACCTAATCGAAGCTTCAGCTTCTCTCGTTCAAATTCCAGTCGAAAAAAAAAATGAAAATGATTTCTCTTGAAAATCATTGCATTCAATATAATGTAATGGATGTCAATATAATCTAATTAAATTTCCAGACGGTTGATTTGTCCCCGTTGGAATGCTGCTTATTAAATTAATCTATACTGATAATTGTGTTATTAATTATTTAGTGCCGGCGGAAAGGCGTCAAATAAGATTCCAAAACTTTTTTACCGTTTTGTCCGGAAACTTTTTAGCGGTGCTGCATTATGCACAGATGTCGAATGGTTGTTGTTCTTTGTATGTAATGTATGAATGCCACTTTTATCATAAAAAATTACCGCTGAAACCTCAAGAAAAAAACGTTTGGTTATTTGATTTTTGCAGCTGCTTGGAAAGAAATGCAGAACAATGAAAGCTTTCGATACAACGAGATGTTTCATTGTATGCAATGCGCACCGGGATGTTTACAGTGCAAGGGACCTGAACCCTGCTTGGCTACATATAATTGGGCTTTCAGGTAAAATTATCGTTATTTTAGCACGGTGATTCTTCGTACCAAAAAGGAAAAATAAAATTCGAAAAAAGGAATACTCCCTCTCCTCTCAAAAAAAACATCAACAAAACCCTGTCAAAAAAACGCCTTTGATTACTACCCCCCAAAAAAACATGGAAAAAATGGCAGAATAGATTTGTAAAAAGAAGCCCCTTGCCAAAAAGAAAAAAAATAATGCTACGGAAAAAATCGAACGAATCGCTGTCACAAAAAATACCGACAAAATGCTACAACTCTCGCCAGCAAAAAAAAAAGAAGTTCGAGAAAAAAAACAACCCAGCCGAACTAGTTCCCTGAAACTTACCAAACACCCACCAGAAAAAAAACCCTAGAAAAAACTACTTCCTCCTCCCCGCCCAAAAAAGTGGAGTATCCGATGAAAAAAAAACAGACTCTTAAAGAAAAATAATTGCTGCATAAGAAAAATAACTACTCGACAACATGAAATATGAAGAAGCCAATGAGTTACGTTCAGGACTAAAATTTATAATATCAATAATGGGACAAGTATTTCATTGATGCTCGACAATAGATTCATGAGAAAATTAAAAAAAAAGCAGTTAGTGGTTGAAAAGAATACCAGCCTAGCAAAAAGAAAAACCGGTCCAAATGAAAAAATAAAAATGGGGTGTATAACAAACAAATGATAAACCTAGTTTATAAAAAAATCGTGGAGACAATAATTTACGTTCAGTGCTGAAATTTTTAATATCAATAACAGGACAAGTTTTCATTGGTGCTTGATTATAGAACAAAAAAAAAAACCGGTCGAAAAAAAAACAGTCAACATGAAAAAAATTAAAAGGGGTGTATAACAAACACAAAAACCTCTAGTCTGCAAAAAAGTTGAAAGGACAACGATTTACGTTCAGCGCTGAAATGTTTAATATCAACAACAGGACAAGTATTTCATTGGAGCTTGATAATATAATAGACTTATAAGAAATATTTAAACAATCAATCGAAAAGAGTTACCAATCTACAAAAAGAAAAATCGGTCGAAAAAAACAGTACCCAAATGAAAAGAAATGAAAGGGTTTTAACAAACAAAAGAACCTAGTCTACAAAAAATTAAAGAGACAACGATTTATGTTCAGCGTTGAAATAATATGTTTGAGAATAGATCAACGAGAAAACAAAAATAGCTTGGTTTTCAAAAGAGGTACCAAGTTACAAAAATAGTGATACATAT
Source organism: Campoletis raptor (assembly GCA_948107755.1). Classification (NCBI taxonomy): domain Eukaryota; kingdom Metazoa; phylum Arthropoda; class Insecta; order Hymenoptera; family Ichneumonidae; genus Campoletis; species Campoletis raptor. The sequence goes on along the minus strand of OX403628.1, from coordinate 2,333,149 downwards.
AAAAACGAGTCTGGAAATAGGATCAAAGAGAAAAAAGAGTAATTGGTGGATAACAAAAAAAAAATAGTGTACAAAAAATTAAAAATCGAAAAAGATGATGATTCACGTTCAGCACTTACATTTAGAATGATATTTATTGGTGTTTGAGAAAAGATTAACAACAAATAGTTTTCGAAAGTGCAATTCTTCCACATTGTTCGCTCGATGGGAATGGAAAAATCTTATTGGTAACAATTTGTTAAACGTTCACCACCGTACGTTCAGCGTATACGCACAGAGTACTTGTCCGGCCCATAACTTTTTATGCAAATTGCTCATTCAAGAAAAAATCGGGGACCACTCGCGAAAAAGCAAAGCGTTTTTTATTGCAGTAATATTTCCATATGAACTATAAGTTTTTTTCATAGCAGCAGATGATAAGTTATTATTAAGTTAAGTTCAGTTGTTTCCCGTCGTATTATAAGAACAATAACATTGCTGGTTGTATGTGAGCAGGCAGCTTTAGAAAATGATGAACCAATTTAGCTGAACAGAGTCCTAATATGACAATTTTGTAATAATGCTGGTTGTATGTGAGCAGCAGCTTTAGAAAATGATGAACCAATTTCGCTGAACAGAGCCCTAATATGACCATTTTGTAATAATGACAACAAAGAGTATCGTATTTCATTTAAGTCGATATCAAATATCGCGAATGATGCGAGGTTATCCCGAGGGAAACAGCTAGATTATTTTTTATAAGTTTGTGTTTGTGCGAACAGTGCGCACATTTTATACCTCTGACTTGAAATATATACTGAACAATTGGAAGTGTTTCGTGTGTGTTGTGAGAGGACGCTCATTGGTCGACCGAGTTCGTAAAAGTTTCTTTCCACAATCTCAAATCTGCTGAGTCAATAAATACAAACTTTGGAGCAAAATTTTTATTGGACTAATGGATTCGATGAAAGCAAGGATTCGTGTGTAGCTTGTTTGAAGAGATTGGACTCCATGGGTTCTATGACTTCACTTCTAATTTGATTTTTTCTTGAATGAGCAATTTGCATAAAAAGTTATGGGCCGGACAAGTACTCTGTGCGTATACGCTGAACGTACGGTGGTGAACGTTTAACAAATTGTTACCAATAAGATTTTTCCATTCCCATCGAGCGAACAATGTGGAAGAATTGCACTTTCGAAAACTATTTGTTGTTAATCTTTTCTCAAACACCAATAAATATCATTCTAAATGTAAGTGCTGAACGTGAATCATCATCTTTTTCGATTTTTAATTTTTTGTACACTATTTTTTTTTTTGTTATCCACCAATTACTCTTTTTTCTCTTTGATCCTATTTCCAGACTCGTTTTTATATGTATCACTATTTTTGTAACTTGGTACCTCTTTTGAAAACCAAGCTATTTTTGTTTTCTCGTTGATCTATTCTCAAGCATATTATTTCAACGCTGAACATAAATCGTTGTCTCTTTAATTTTTTGTAGACTAGGTTCTTTTGTTTGTTAAAACGCTTTCATTTCTTTTCATTTGGGTACTGTTTTTTTCGACCGATTTTTCTTTTTGTAGATTGGTAACTCTTTTCGATTGATTGTTTAAATATTTCTTATAAGTCTATTATATTATCAAGCTCCAATGAAATACTTGTCCTGTTGTTGATATTAAACATTTCAGCGCTGAACGTAAATCGTTGTCCTTTCAACTTTTTTGCAGACTAGAGGTTTTTGTGTTTGTTATACACCCCTTTTAATTTTTTTCATGTTGACTGTTTTTTTTTCGACCGGTTTTTTTTTTGTTCTATAATCAAGCACCAATGAAAACTTGTCCTGTTATTGATATTAAAAATTTCAGCACTGAACGTAAATTATTGTCTCCACGATTTTTTTATAAACTAGGTTTATCATTTGTTTGTTATACACCCCATTTTTATTTTTTCATTTGGACCGGTTTTTCTATTTGCTAGGCTGGTATTCTTTTCAACCACTAACTGCTTTTTTTTTAATTTTCTCATGAATCTATTGTCGAGCATCAATGAAATACTTGTCCCATTATTGATATTATAAATTTTAGTCCTGAACGTAACTCATTGGCTTCTTCATATTTCATGTTGTCGAGTAGTTATTTTTCTTATGCAGCAATTATTTTTCTTTAAGAGTCTGTTTTTTTTTCATCGGATACTCCACTTTTTTGGGCGGGGAGGAGGAAGTAGTTTTTTCTAGGGTTTTTTTTCTGGTGGGTGTTTGGTAAGTTTCAGGGAACTAGTTCGGCTGGGTTGTTTTTTTTCTCGAACTTCTTTTTTTTTTGCTGGCGAGAGTTGTAGCATTTTGTCGGTATTTTTTGTGACAGCGATTCGTTCGATTTTTTCCGTAGCATTATTTTTTTTCTTTTTGGCAAGGGGCTTCTTTTTACAAATCTATTCTGCCATTTTTTCCATGTTTTTTTGGGGGGTAGTAATCAAAGGCGTTTTTTTGACAGGGTTTTGTTAATGTTTTTTTTGAGAGGAGAGGGAGTATTCCTTTTTTCGAATTTTATTTTTCCTTTTTGGCCAGGGACTTCTTTTCCTCAAATCTATTCTGGCATTTTTTGTATGTTTATTTGGGGGTTGTAATTATTTTAGGCGTTTTTTGGCAGGGTTTTGTTAGGGTATTTTTGGCAAAAGGCTTTTTTCCTCAAATTGTTTCATTTTTTTAAAGGGGGAGGGGGCCAGGGATTTTCCTTTTTGGCCAGGGAGTTTTCTTTCTCAAATTATCAAATCTATTCTTGCATTTTTGCTATGTTTTTTTGGGGGTTTCATTATTTTTTGGGTTAGGGGGGGAGGATAACTTATTGTGACAACAGATGGAAACGGGAGTCAAACAAATGTACTTGTCCAGGGTTTTTTCCCCGGGGAGGGGACATGTTCCCCTTGTTAAAACCCCTTGATATCACTCTTTTTTTTCTCAACACCTCTAAAGCCTAGAGTTTTTTCGTATTTGCATGATTACATCATGAATTTATTTGAATGACAAATTGATATCTACTGTCCACTCCACTCATACCCGATTAGATAATTGGATTGATCATATACTATAAATACTATAAATTTACTCTTATATGACTCGCTATTACTATAGAAGCGTTGCCGTGTTTCTAAAAACTTCAATAGCTAAATACATACATAAAAATTCTGGGAATAATGATTTACAACTTGGAAGCAAAGTGTTGTTAATTCACTTCGACATTAGAAGAACCTTTGAGGAACAGTGAGTTTAGAAAGTGAATCATAAAAATTTAATGCTTCTATAACGGCTTCCAAGTTGTCCATGAAAATAAAAAATATATATCGAGAAATCGCAGCAGAATAGATATGAAGAGTTTCTCCCCAAGTTATGAATCGATCCGATATACAATTTTGAATAATTATCTTCGTTATTGAGACGATTCGTTATTGAGAGGAGCCCCAGAATTACGATTTTCTATAAAAGCAAGATGCTTGAAAATTGCAATGTATCATCATCGACTCATGAGTTCAATATTCCTTCAAATATCGAACAATATTATTCATATAGGTGAACCCAAAAGCCCCCGCGTGCCAACTTCCGCTTTTCTTTAACGATTTTCGCAGTTCTTGTCCGCCATATTGTATCCGCCATCTTGAATTTTGAAATTTTGGGTGCAGATTTGTAATCAGCGACCCCGAAAACCCCCGAGTACCATATTTTGCTTTCATCAAACAATTTTTGCATTTGTTGTTCGCCATATTGGATTCACCATCTTGAATTTGTAAATTTTGAGTGCAGATTTGTAATCAGCGACCGATTAAGCCCCCGAGTACAAAGTTTTGAGCTAATTGCACTTAAGGAAAAATGTGGGTTTCAAAAGGTCAAATTGATATTTTATTTTGCGTGAATTATTCCGGCCTTACCATCTGTCAACACTCTAAATAGAATTTGCAACTTTGACATACAAATTAGTTCAAATTTCTTCCGCATTTTCGGTTTGTCAACACTCGAATATGAATTTGCAGCTTTGACAGCTGACACATTAGCGATATAGATAGAAAATCGTCAGCCGCGACGAAAATATGCCGTCACTCGCGACCAATCAGAAACTCGATGGCATCAAAAGGCCTTTCGTTGTGTCGTATACAGACACGTCAAACTTCCGATGTGTTGGTATTTTTAGCATAATCTTGAGCCTGTGCAAAGTTTTTTCTCAGCAAATACGACATCAATCGTGCTGATTTAAGGCTCAATCGAAAGATTTTTTCATAGTTAGTCTCCAGTTCAATTTTCAAGTCATCATCTGTCTCCTGAGCTTCGTAATTCGAGAAAATGACTTTCAGTTTTTACCCCCACCACCGTGAATCGTTTTATTCAGACATAATATACTCGGGCGAGCCTCGGGCAAACAGACGACAGACAGAGCTGTCAAATGTACTTGTCCTGAGACTCTACTGAGTCTCTTGATAGTTAAAATGATGGGCCAAATTTGCAAAATACATTTTGCGATTGAAATTATGTACTGAATTTTACATCTCGAATTGGAATTTGAAGTCATTTAAATTATATACCAAATACCAATTCACCAACGGAAATTTGGGGTACTGAAATTATTTTTATTATTTAGAATTCTGTTTTTATTAATTTAGGGTATTCCGAATTATCAACTAAATTTCAATTTCTGAATAGAAATCACAAGTATTTAAATTATGTACCGAATAAAAAATCGGAAATTCCAATTGAGTACCAAACTAATCACTCATTTTAAATACTAGTAATTTTACTAACTAATTAAAAATCCAAATTTTACTAATACTTTAACTAATTAAAAATCCAAATTCGAGTATTCAAAAATACTCGAATTGAAATTAGCGAATCAATTTGCAAAAACATATCCATTCCCCTAATGGGAACAAAAAAAATTGAAAATTGTAATTTCTAGAATTGAAGGGAAAAAATTCAATTTTGCTTTCATGAATGAAAATTTTGACCCTGAATTTCACTTTCAGAATGAAAATACAACTTTAATTCGCGAATATAAATAAGCAATAGAAAATAAAACTGCACGTAAAAAATAAGAGACATTCAGCACAGCGGTAAACCATTTTCAGACAAACTGATTATAAAATTGCCTCGACCGGCTAAAGCAATTTAAAATTTCTGCTTCCACGCAAGCTACCTTTTGCAACACTTTGGGTTCATCTATATCGAATAACATAAAGGTATCTTATCAGCTTGGATAAATGATGACTGGATGAAAGTGCACATTCCATTCTGTAAGACAGCGACGGACCATGTTTATCAAAACTTTAATATATGAATTCATTAATAGGTCTGATGAAAATTATAGTTTATGCTATTATGCTACCTGATGTACCATGTGTATGAATTCTTATTTTCACTTTATTCATAATTTTATATTTTTTGTTTAAAAACATAATTCTCATATCCGATTCTAATTTTGTCTCAGTTCTTTATTTAATTTATGGTAGGAGTGAAACGAGCCTGCTTCCTTGTTTTTTTTTTTTTTTCAAGGAAAAGTGAAAAGTAGATTGTCCACAGAATACATTTTCACATTGAAATACTTGATGGCAAAAGCAATTTAATCTTGAACAAAGAATTTACAAAAAGAATTGACCGTTACCAAACAATGAAAATTCGTATCAATTATTTGCAAAGAAAACAGTGTTGCCGTTGAGCTGCAACAACCATTATCTCTTATGCGAAAGAGACAATAGTTTTAATGTATTCATTAAGAAGAGTAAATGGTCCATTGCGTCAGCTTTGGTAGTTCCATTCAAACCTAATGGACAAAGCGAAGAACCTCAATTCAGTTTACTACAGCCTGCGGTGTCTTCGGAGTAGGGAAAAATTTTGACACAAACTTTTATTGCATCTCAGCGATAAGAATTTTAATGCTATGGGAAGAAACATTGCTGTGAGAATGAAGTTTATACTGTATAAAAACATTCATAGCAATTCTGCTACAATGCACACTACAGAATTGAAGGAATATTCAATATCTTGATTTTTTTGTCATAATTGAGGTTTCACTCGAATCTTGCGCAAGCCTGACCGAGTCATGTCGTCATATTATTGCTGACATTTTGATGTATAAACTTGTTGGCGAAGATGTTCCTTGAATACAACGTTCACATAACCAGCGAAACTCCAGCTGATAAGAAAAGCTGCATTGGAATGCCTAAAAGGAAAAGCGTAAGAAGGTAGCCCAGCGTGTAGAATATTGGGAGTTTGCTGGTTGATTCGTAGACCGCAACTGCGAAAAGTTTCGAAAATCATGATTCCACAAGAATAGTCACATGTAAATTTTTAAAAATAAACATTTCATCAACACTCCTTCTTTTTACAAGTTTTTATTAATGAACAAGATACATTTTGGTAACTACTCTCATCACGCACATGATCACTTATGAGAAAAAAATGTCTCTTGTTTTGGGACACGAATATGAGGGACATGCTTGAAAAAAAACTCGTCGCATTCCACGATCTAAACATCAGCACCATTGATTTGAGAGTTCACACATTTTTAGAACGCCTGTCACTGAATTTTTGAGGTTATGTCGCGATGTATTTTTAGCACTCATTCCGACTTGACGAATTCACGGTTTCATTGGAGTTTTTTATTTCATCACAAATCATAAGTGAATAAAACACGTTTTCGTTATTCATTCGACTTCAAAATACCTTTTTTTTACGCTTTTGCACTCGTGTTTGCACTTTTCGTTTGTTGACACTCAAATATAAACTTGCGACTTGTAGCAGCTGACGTACATCAGCAAAATTCCTATCACTCATTGAACCACCCAAACTCGCGACTTCATTCGTATTTTTTTATTAACCGAGTACCGAAATAAAGCATTTTTCCCGAATGGAGAGATATAGCTAATAATCACGGACACTTCGAACTTATTATTTACTAGCCTGTGTCCGCCCGCTTCGCTGGGCACACAATAATACCACACTCAGATTTCCACATGACCTATGTGGTAAAGTGAAGATATTCGTTTTCATTGTCTAACTTTCCGCACGCGACTTTGCTCGCATAGAAATTAATTTATTGTTCGTTGATGTAAAATTATAATTTGATAATATTAAATTAAATCTATCATTTATTTCCATCCCTGATCATGGGGACTATAGGAAGGAGCTTCAACTTCATAAAAGAAACCTTTGAAAAAACGTCCGTAAAAAGCGTACGAAATAATAACTACGAATTCCACCGCCGCGGCGCCCTTGTGGAAAGTTCTTGATACATATAGTTATAGTAGGTTCCTATATGGTCGGTTCAACAACGGTGCGGGTTGTTTTTGCGTCTTACGTTTTGACAGCTGTGTGTAAATATGACCTTCTCCGATTCATTTTTAACTGAGCTCCCGTACCTTAACCTCACGAAATCAGGTAACGATTTAACGTGAAAGGTGAGCTTTTCTGAAGCGAAAAACGCTTTACAGAGTTTTACGGTTTCGGATGTTTAGGAAAAATCTCGACCAAATAAATTTTAAGAAAAATAAAGGAAACGTTCTGTTTTCAATTTCCCGATTATCTCGCCAAATTTATTGGAATTTATATATTTATTAAATTGAATTAAAGTATATTATATTTATTGCTTATTGAACAAAAACCCGACAGTTTGAATTTTTTTTTTTTTGTAATTTGAATAAAAACTTGACACTTTTCTATCACGATTGGCGCAGCTAAGTTCGTAGATGATATCGACAGATTTCTCCAGTTACCTACTGATCAAAATTCATTTTTACGCCATTGAAAAAAAGTCAAAAAAATTTCAATCAAAATATGTGATTAAATCACGAAATTTTTTAAGAGTATTCTGGAAATCAAAGAAATTCATTTTAACTATTAATGTCATTTTTCAAGAAAAATAATGTCGAATTTCGAATTTCAAACTTTCCAGAACAATATGAGATTAGAAACATACTTCCTATCAGATGCGTATGTACAGCGTATTCTCCAGGGTACAGCGCATCGTTTATGCACATGCATACATATATAGCAAATCGAGAACATTTGACGGCAGCGTCGCCTATTTCGTAGATTTTTCAGGACCGATTCAAAGCACGGAGTTGACGCTCCTTCCTTACAGTCTCCATGGCAACGATTATTAAAGCAATGGATGCCATAACAACGGTAACCATGACAACGGTTACCATGGCAACGGTTATCATGGCAACGGTTGCCAAGGCCACGATTACCAAGGCCACGGTTGCCAAGGCCACAGTTACCAACGCCACGGTTGCCATGGAAACGGTCACCACGACAACGGTTATCATGGCCGCGGTTGCCAAGGCCACGGTTACCAAGACCAGGGCTGCCATGGAAACGGTCATCACGACAACGGTTGCCATGGCAACGGTCACCATAACAACGGTTATCATGGCAACGGTTGTCAAGGCCACGGTTGCCAAGGCCACGGTTGCCAAGGCCACGGTTGCCAAGGCCACGGTTACCAAGGCCATGGTTGCCATGGAAACGGTCACCACGACAACGGTTGCTATGGCAACGGTCACCATAACAACGGTTATCATGGCAACGGTTGTCAAGGCCACGTTTGCCAAGGCCACGGTTGCCAAGGTCACGGTTGCCATGGAAACGGTCACCACGACAACGGTTGCTATGGCAACGGTCACCATAACAACGGTTGTCATGGCAACGGTTGTCAAGGCCACGGTTGCCAAGGCCACGGTTGCCAAGGCCACGGTTGCCATGGAAACGGTCACCACGACAACGGTCACCATAACAACGGTTGTCATGGCAACGGTTACCAAGACCACGGCTGCCATAGAAACGGTCACCACGACAACGGTTGCCATGGCAACAGTCACCATAACAACGGTTATCATGGCAACGGTTGTCAAGGCCACGGTTGCCAAGGCCACGGTTGCCAAGGCCACGGTTACCAAGGCTACGGTTGCCATGGAAACGGTCACCACGACAACGGTTGCTATGGCAACGGTCACCATAACAACGGTTGTCATGGCAACGGTTGTCAAGGCCACGGTTGCCATGGCAACGGTCACCATAACAACGGTTATCATGGCAACGGTTGTCAAGGTCACGGTTGCCATGGCAACGGTCACCATAACAACGGTTATCATGGCAACGGTTGCCATGGAAACGGTCACTACGACAAAGGTTATCATGGCAACGGTTGCCAAGGCCACGGTTGCCAAGGCCACGGTTACCAAGTCCACGGTTACCAAGGCCACGGTTGCCAAGGCCACGGTTACCAAGGCCACGGTTGCCATGGAAACGGTCACTACGACAACGGTTGCCATGGCAATGATAAACATAACAATGGTTACCATAGCAACGGTGGCCACAGATATTCGGTTTGGTAGGAAATGTTTTTGAGTGATAAATCCATTTTGGATAGAGAACGATCAAAATCCGTTCTTAGTGAGCGTCTACGTCGGGAAAGGAGTTACCATGTCAAATTTCACGTTCCTATCTTCAGTGGTTTAGGCTGTGCGTTGTCTGTCAGTCAGTCAGTCAGTCACGCAACAGTTATATATATATAGATTAACCGAATAACGAAATAAAGATTTTTTTCCGAATTTATAAAAGATCCGTGACGACACGTCCTGCACTTCGCACTATGTCGCTTTGACAGCTGACGCATTAGCAATATAGTTATAACCGTCAAACTCTCAAACTTTCCGCTGGATCGCTACAGAGGGAAGAACCAAAAGGAACTCGTTACTTTCGTCGCCGAAGACCGGCTTCAGTGAAAATGCGTTTTGATGGGCATCAAAACGCCTTTGATTGTGTCGTCTGCGCGCATATACAGACACACGAAATATTTCAATGTGTTACAATTTTTGCATAATCTTGACAATGTGCAAAGTTTTTTATCAGCAAATACGCAACCAATCGTGCTGTAATTAGGCTCAATCGAATAGGAATTTCTCAATAAGTCTCGATCTGAATTTTGGAATGATCAGGAATTACGAAACTCAGGAGATATGGAATGTCTCCTGAGTTTCGTAATTCGGGAAAATGACTTCAAGTTTTTACCCCCACCACCGAAAATTGCTTTATTCAGAGATAATAAACTCTGGCGAGCCTTGGGTCAGCAGACGACAGAGCTGTCAAATGTACTTGTCCCGAGACTCTGCCGAGTCTCTTGATAACCGTCCAACGTTCAAACTTTCCAGTGGATCGGTACAGAGTGAAGACGAGGCAATCGTGACCAATCGGAACTCGATGCTTTTGTCGCCGACGAACGGCTTTGGTGGAAATGGGTTTTGAATAAATGGACATCTAAACGCCTTTGATTGTGTCGTCTGCGGGCCAATACAAATACACGAAATCCCTTAACGTGTTGGAATTTCTGCATAATCTTGACCCTTTGCGAAGTTTTTTCGCAGAAAATACAACATCAATCGTGCTGATTTAAGGCTCAATCGAAATTTTTTTTTCATAATTAGTATCCAGTTCAATTTTTAAGTCATCGTCTGTCTCCTGAGCTTCGTAATTCGAGAAAATTACTTCCAGTTTTTACCCCCACCACCTGCTGATGCTATTATCGCCGGGAACGGCTTTGGTGAAAATGGGTTTCGATGGAAATCAAAACGCCTTCGATTGTATCATCTGCTGCGTGCAAATACAGACACACCAAATCCTTCAATGGTTTGGAATTTTCGCATAATCTGGACCCTGTGCATATAGTTTTTTCTCAGGAAATACGCAATCATTCGTGCTGTAGTTAGGTTCAATCAAACGGGAATTTCTTAACTAGTTGTCTCCAGATTACTTTTGAAATTATCACGTGTCTCCTGAAGTTCGTAATTCGACAAAATGACTTTCAGTTTTTACCCCCACCACCGCGAATCGTTTTATTTAGAGATATTATACTCGGATGAGCCTTGGACCAGCAAACGGCAGACTGAGCTGTCAAATGTACTTGTCCCGAGACTCTATCGAGTCTTGATTTTTTTTATTCGATTGGTAATTGTTTGTTAATCAAAGTTAGCTATATGGCTGACCCTTTCGAACCCATTTTTACAAAAGATTAAGGATTCGTTTGCGAATCATTTGGGCAACTTTAGGAAGCCTTCAAAAAATGAAAAAAATTATTAGGAACATACTTAATACTATTTTACTAATTAATTTCGATTATTGTAAGTATTATAGCTTGGCTAAAGCAAAATAAATGAATAATTCCGTCACTGCTGGTTATTTGGCGAAAAAGGGACCATCGACGGAAAAATTGTACGTAAAATGAAAAAAATAGCGTATATCAAAACCTTATCTCGTTAATAACAATCTGGGGTATTAAAATCATGTACTAAATTCGAATTATCGATATAGAACTGCAAGTTATTCCAATTATGTACCAGATTCTGATTCCCGAATAAATTTCAGGGTATTGAAGGTATGTACAAAATTCGATTTCCCGTTGTACAAATTGAAGTACCTCAAATCGTTCACTAAATTCCCATTTCCGAATCAAAATTTACGGTACATAAAGATATGTACTAAATTTCAGATCCTGAATCAAGATTTAAAATAGTTAAAATAATGGGCCAAATTTGCAAAATATATTTTGCGATTGAAATGATGTACTGAATTTCAGATCTCGAATTGGAATTTAAAGTCATTCAAATTATATACCAAATACCAGTTCACCAACAGAAATTTGGGGTACTGAAATTATTTTTCTTATTTAGATTTCTGTTTTTATAAATTTGGGGTATTCCGAATTATCAACTAAATTTCACTTCCTGAATAGAAATCACAAGTATTTGAATTATGTACCGAATAAAAAAACGCAAATTCCAATTGAGTACTAAACTAATCACTCATTTAACATACTACTAATTTTACTAACTAATTAAAAATCCAAATTTTACTAATACTTTAACTATAATTAAAAATTCAAATTTCAATTCGAGTATTCAAAAATACTCGAATTGAAATTAGCGAATCAATTTGCAAAAAAATATCCATTTCTCTAATTGAAACAAAAAATATTGAAAATTGTAATTCCTAGAATTGAAGGAAAAAAATTAAATTTTGCTTTTATGTATGAAAATTTTGACCCTGAATTTCACTTTCAGAATGAAAATGCAAATTTGATTCGCGAATATGAATAACCAATGGCAAATAAAACTGCACGTAATAAAAAGCGACATTCAGCAAAGCGGTAAAACCATTTTCAGACAAACTGATTATAAAATTGCCTCGACCGGCTAAAGCAAATCAAAATTTCTGCTTCCACGCAAGCTACAACACTCTGGGTTCATTTATATCGAATAACATGAAGGTATCTTATCAGCTTGGATAAATGATGACTGGATGAAAGTGCACATTCCATTCTGTAAGACAGCGACGGAGCATGTTTATCAAAACTTTAATATAAGTATTCATTAGATGGTTTGATGAAAATGATGGTTTATGCTATTATGCTACCTGATGTACCATGTGTATGAATTCTTATTTTCACTTCATTCATAATTTTATATTTTTTGTTTAAAAACATAATTCTCATATCCGATTCTAATTTTGTCTCAGTTCTTTATTTAATTTATGGTAAGAGTGGAACGAGCCTGCTTCCTTGTTTTTTTTTTTTTTTTTTTTTTTTTTAAGGAAAAGTGAAAAGTAGATTGTCCACAGAATACATTTTCACATTGAAATACTTTATGGCAAAAGTAATTTAATCTTGAATAAAGAATTTACAAAAAGAATTGACCGTTACCAAACAATGAAAATTCGTATCAATTATTTGCAAAGAAAACAGTGTTGCCGTTGAGCTGCAACAACCATTATCTCTTATGCGAAAGAGACAATAGTTTTAATGTATTCATTAAGAAGAGTAAATGGTCCATTGCGTCAGCTTTGGTAGTTCCATTCAAACCTAATGGACAAAGCGAAGAACCTCAATTCAGTTTACTACAGCCTGCGGTGTCTTCGGAGTAGGGAAAAATTTTGACACAAACTTTTATTGCATCTCAGCGATAAGAATTTTAATGCTATGAGAAGAAACCTTGCCGGGAGGATGAAGTTGATACTGTATAGAAACATTTATAGCAATTCTGCTACAACGCACACTACAGAATTGAAGAAATATTCAATATCTTGATTTTTTTGTCATAATTGAGGTTTCACTCGAATCTTGCACAAGCCTGACCGAGTCATGTCATCATATTATTGCTGACATTTTGATGTGTAAACTTGTTGGCGAAGATGTTCCGTGAATACAACGTTCACATAATCAGCGAAACTCCAGTTGATAAGAAAAGCTGCAGTCGAATGCCTAAAAGTAAAAGCGAAGGAAGTTAGCCTAGCGTGTAGAATATTGGGAGTTTTTTGGTTGATTCGTAGACCGCAACTGAAAAGTATTGAAAATCATGATTCCACAAGAATAGTCACATGTAAATTTTTGAAAATAAACATTTCATCAACACTCCTTGTTTTTACAAGTTTTTATTAATGAACAAGATACATTTTGGTCACTAGGTTTCATCACGCACACACACCCTTTTACGAAAAATATGTCTTGATGTGGGACAAAAATATGAGGGACATGCTTGAAAAAAAAATCTCGTTGCGTTCCACGATCTAAACATCAACACCATTTGAGAGTTCACACATTTTTAAAACGTTTGCCACTGAATCTTTGAGGTTATGTTTCGATGTATTTTATAGCACTTAATCCAGCTACACGAATTCGCAGATTTTTTAAAATTATTTAATATTTTTTCAGAAATCAATTCATTGAAACACTTTTATGTTAATCACTGAACTTTAAAATATTTTTTTTTACGTTTTCGCACTTCTGTTTGTCGACACTGGAATATGAGCTTGCGACTTGTACAACTGACACATGAGCGAAATTTCTATCACTTATTAATTGGACCACCCAAAATAACGATCTTATACGTATTATTTTAATCGTTCACTGAATCGAAATAACTTTTTTTCATATGCGTACTTCCGCATTTTCGGTTTGTCAACACTCGAATATAAATTTGCAGCTTTGACAGCTGACACATTAGAGATATAGATATTGCAGCTGTGACAGCTGACACTTTAGCGATATAGGTAGGAACCGCACTTAACCCCGCACTACACACACTATTACAACACTCTTGACGAGTCTCTTGACCTAACACTTTTTCGTCATCCACTGACGTTGACTTTTTTTTTTAACGTCTTCGCACTTTTCTTTCGTCGACACTTGAACCCGAGACTCTGCCGAGTCTCTTGAACTCTTTTCCCGATTTCCGATTTTCGAAGGTTTCTGTATGTCCGCGAAATGAAAGGACACATTCATATGAAGACGGATTGGTGTTATTCGTGTTACTCGTATCCAAAACTTTTTGTCGAATGGGAACACAGGGATATGTCGTCAGTCGCGACCAATCAGAAACACAATGGCCACACGAGCCCTTCCTCTGTGTCATATACATACACGCACGCATACTTCGATCATCGCATAAATTTGCCCGTGCAAAGTTTTTTCTCAGCAATTACGGCATCAATCGGGTTGATTTATGGCTCAATCGAGGGGAGATAACTTAATTAGTCTCCAGTTCAAATTTCAAATCATAAGATGACGCCTGGGCTTAGTAATTCAAGAAAGAGTTTCCCCCCACCCTTGAAATTGTTTTATTCAGAGATAATATACTCGGGTGAGCCTCGGGCAAGCAGACGACAGACAGAGCTGTCAAATGTACTTGTCCCGAGACTCTACCGAGTCTCTTGATTTACAACTTCCACATTCATCTTCACTGACTTCATTGCATTTCTTTAGTTATCCTGATAAATATTGTTATTTCTAGAATCTTAAACGAGTCTCGTACGACAAGTTTATTTGTTATTTCAACGGCAACATGATAGTAAATAATATCAGGAGTATGTGCAATGACTATTTATGGAACTTCATTTAACCCGAAGATTTTCAAGGTCAATTTGTTTGATCAGTTTGATTGTACAATCAACCAGTCATTTCAATCTACATCTGTCACTTGTCTCAATTTTTTTTCTGTCTGGGCGTATTTTCAACGGGGAATGTACACGCCTTCGCAACAGATAAATAGGAAAAAACTACGCAAATCTCTAAATATATAAAACTCAACTGCAAAATTCTGTTTGGTCGCTTATCACGCAAAAACCACTAAACCAATTTTGATAAATCTATCACAGGAATGAAGCCCACGAATCAGAATAAGTTATAGGCCGTATTACATTTCGATAAATTATTTATTCAGGAAAGGCCAAGCGAAAAATTTAATTCTTTATCATTTTGTTATGACCCACATAAGCAACCACGAATTAGCATGATCAAGCACATTCCTCACAAGCACGGGTCTATCGACCCCGAGCGAGCTAAACCCGAATCGCTGACGACGCACCAAGTTCACTGAACGTCTAAGCAATAATCACGAAGCAATGATCATGAAGCAATAATCATGAAGCAACAATCATGAAGCAACAATCATGAAGCAATAACCATTTAAGCAATAATAACATTAGAAGGGGTAAAATACCAATATTCTGGGGGAAACATGTAAATCAATAAAAGCAGCGACAATGCCCAAAAACGGCAGTCTGCACGCAAAAGTTAGAAGTCTTCAACTATCTAACTACGAATTGGTCTCGAGGCAAATACACCTCGACTTTGTAAAACTAGCTTATTCTCAATAAACCTTATAGTATTTTGTATAACATTGAGTTGGAGATTGACTCATTTTGGCAATTCCTCGAATTACCTGTCCTCGACAACTTGTCCCCACGTGACGAGATTCGCGGGCATAACATTGGTGGCAGCGGTGGGATTGCCACAACTCAAGAAAACCAAAGAGATCTACAAGGTGAAACGAATAACATTTCACAAAGAGCCAAAAACGAGACGAAACAGATTTCTTTATCTGAACAACGATCCGGACAAGGACAGCCCCACGAGCAGTTCAAGTCGACAATCCGAGAAGTTGATCATCGTCCCGTGAAGTAGCGACCATTCGACATCGCAGATTCGCCATCGAAGGAAAAGCGGAAGCCAAGCAGCCGACGGAAGTAATCTCATCACGACATCAATCAGCATCATGCGTTGGATCATCGTACTGTAAGTGACGGAACAATTTTTGTAACCCACTAAAGCCAAAACGATCGAATATATGTCCGACGAAGAACTGATAAATCGGTTAAGATTACCGGGTGTGCGAACGCTTTCTCGATCTATCGATTCCTTTTTAAACAAAAGATTAAAATTTGTCTCGCCGCAAGAACCATTACAACCGGTTAAAAGAAGATTAAAATTAAGGGAATTCAAATTAGACCCAGAGTCAGGCGACGCGAGTAGCCTATCGAGTTCGTCTTCATCTCACAGAGACTTTATAACTGTAGAGACCCCAAAAAGACCCAATAGACGCGCGAAACCCAAGTTAGACCCATACTCTTCAAGTTTTGGCGAGTCGAATTCTCCAGAAATTACAGCAGCACAAGTAAACATCGCAATGCCTGAAACGGTAATAAATCTAGAAGACACCTTTGGAGGTGCTGGGCCTAGTAGAATTACACCAGGAACTCCCTCAAGGAGATTACGAGGTTCCATGTCCCTTAAAGAGGCTCGAAGCCTCATTCCACGTTTCGACGGCACAAAACCTGAAGAAATTCGCGATTTAATAGATTCGTTCGGGTTAGCAAACAAACACATAGAAGAAATAGATCAACCCCTTTTGTTAGAAACTGTTTTAACAACCAAATTAGCCGGAAAAGCGCGAGAAGATGTCCGCTATAAAGATATCGAAGATTTTGAAACATTTAAAGATATCATGACGGAATTATACGGAGAACGTCGAACAGTAGGAGCATTGCACATGGAAATGCATGCCTGTCGACAAAAACCTCATGAAGGAGTGCAAGAATACGGTCAAAGACTAGAAGCACTCATGATGGAATTAGTAGAAGCCAGCACTCGTACGAAAGCTACGATCGTAGAGAAAAAGGCTATTGAAGCATACGTCCGAGACTTAGGATTAGCAAGTTTCGAAAGAGGTCTTAAAAAGGACTATCAAGTACTTATCAAGGCCAAGGGTTATAAAACACTCAAGGCTGCGATAAGAGCGGCAATTGACGAGGAAAAAGTCCAGCAGGGTAACGATTCCGCCTCGAAATCAGCAAACCCAGATAAACGAAATAACTCGTGTAAAAATTGCGGAAAAACCGGGCATTGGGCTCGAGACTGTCGGAGTACCAATCCGTCAAACGGACGGCAACAACTTCCAACGCCCACACGAAACCTCCATCCAATTACCTGCAATTACTGTAAAAAACCGGGACATTTATACCGCGATTGCCGAAACAGGCCAGCACAGTCAAATAACGGGCCAGGAGGCCAAGGTAATAATAATTACAGGGGAAATAATAACTCCAACCGAGGAAACGGAAACTACCGAGGAAACTCCCGAGGAGGATACAGAGGCCAACAACGAAATAATAATTGGCACAAAAAGGATCACAAACAAGGTCAGAATCAAACAGGTGAGGAAAAAAATGCGAACGCAGACAAAAAGACCGTCGGGTTATTTACACTCAATACGCTCACCGCTGGATTGAAAACAACAACAATCAGCGAAATAGAAGCCAAGCGAACTACAGGCTCACCAAAAAGTCTGAAATCATATGATGTTAGTGTTGTGAATCCAAGGGATACGGCAAGTGACTTTTATGTCAACTCTGCCCAAGCCAAAAATAAAGTCCTTACATTGAAAGGAGATACAGGAGCGCAATGCTGCCTGATAAAGAAAAGTGCTATACATGCGGACACTGAGGCTATAGAGGAAACTGTGGAATTAAAAGGAATAGGAGGAGAAACTTTCCACGCATTATGTAAAATAAATTTAGAGATTGAAACACCAGCGGTAAACATCCGCCATGGATTTTACGTGGTTGAAGACTCAGTCCCGTTAAACGTAGATGGTATACTGGGAATGGATTTTATAAAAAAGCACAAGGTCGACATCCTCAGTGGCCGGTACATCAAGATGTACGGTCATGTCGAACCATTGATAAACGGGTCGGGGAAAATAAAATTACCCGCCCGTTCGGAAAACATATTGTACGCAAAGAAGCTACAAATGAAAGTAGGCTGTATTTCCGCGACCGAAATAATGCCAGGAATAACGATGGGTGAAGGAATTACCGCCCAAGAAGGACTCACATGTCCCATAATGATGAGAAACTCAACAGATTACGAGGTCGAAATAGACAGACCAACCGTGGAAATAGAAGAAATACAAAAAGAAATCGGAAAAGACGCGGAAAAACCCGAAGAAGTAAATGCAGTAAACACGGTAAACCAAAAGGAACGAAATGAAAAAATCTGGAAGGAAATCGGGAATCAAACTCATTTAAATGCCGAAGAGGAAAAATTCCTCAGAGAATTTGTAAAAGAATACGCAAATGTTTTCCATCTCGAAGGAGAATTACTTGGAAATACCGATCTCGTGGAACACCATATACATACAAAAGAAGGAACTGTACCTGTGAATATTAGACCGTACAGGTTACCCGAGGCACACAAATCAGAAGTGATGAGGCAAACAAAAGAAATGCTGAAAGACGGAATCATAAGACCGAGTAGAAGCCCGTGGAACGCTCCACTACTGGTCGTTCCAAAAAAGGCTGACGCGGAAGGCAACATTCGAAAAAGAGTCGTAGTAGACTTCCGAAAATTAAACGAGGTGACGGAAGGAGACTCGTATCCACTGCCCAATATTACGGAAATATTGGACCAGTTGGGTCGGGCCAAATACTTCACAACACTCGACCTTGCCTCCGGTTTCCACCAAATTCCAATGGCGGAAAAGGATAAGCAAAAAACTGCATTCTCAACACCAATGGGGCACTACGAATACAACCGAATGCCTTTCGGATTAAAAAACGCTCCACCGACTTTCCAAAGGTTGATGGACGCAGTCCTAGCAGGATTACAAGGACTCAAATGTTATGTGTACCTAGATGACATCGTGATACACGGATCATCATTTAAAGAACACAACGAAAGACTAAAAGAAGTTTTCGACCGTCTGAGAGAAGCCAAATTAAAAGTGCAGCCGAGAAAGTGTCAGTTCCTAAGAAAAGAAACACAATACCTAGGACACGTAATCACCGAAGTAGGAGTGAAGCCAGATCCTAGCAAAATAGAAGTTATCCACAAATTTCCAGTACCAAAAAATGTGAAAGATATACAATCATTTTTAGGACTCGCAGGATACTACAGAAAATTCATACAGGATTTTTCCAAATTAGCCAAACCTCTAACTGAGCTAATAAAAAAGGAAAAAAAATTCGAATGGACAGAAAAAACGCAAGTAGCATTTGATCACTTGAAAGAAACTCTGAGTACAGCACCAATCTTGCAATACCCCGATTTTACCAAACCGTTCATCATTACAACAGATGCATCGGATAAAGCAATCGGAGCCATCTTATCACAAGGAAAAATTGGCGAGGATCTACCAATTTGCTACGCAAGCAGAACTCTCAATAAAGCAGAGACAAATTACTCCACAACAGAAAAAGAAATGCTAGCAATTGTGTGGGCCGTCGCACAATTTCGCCCTTATGTGTACGGAACGAAATTCATCATCGTCACCGACCATAAACCTCTTACTTGGCTTTTTAATGTAAAAGACCCAGGCTCAAGGTTAATGAGATGGAGAATAAAGTTAGAAGAATACACCTATACCATTCAATATAAAGCAGGAAAGAAAAACACAAATGCAGACGCACTAAGCAGAATGTACGCCGTCATGCTGACTCAGGCCGCAAACAGCGAGCCGATAAAGAAAAGAGGACGGGGAAGGCCGCGCAAGGACGCGAAAAGACAAGAATCGTCACTCGTAACAGACTCCGCCCCACAAGACGGTCGGTCCAGCCCTGATCGTAATGGCCGACCAGAGAAACAGACACCAGTGGTCAAAGATAAGCCACATGTAAAAAAAAGTAAATAAGCACCTGTCTAAAAAGAGAAAGAATGAAAACAAACAAAGAAAGCAAACGTCAGCAAAAGACGCCGAGAACGCAGAGAGAGACAGCGAAGGAGCAAGCGAGAGCGAAGACGAGTCACCCGACTCTGACACCGAGCGAGAGTACCCGAGCGAGAGAGAGAGAAAAATAATAATACAAGAAAATCATGACGCTCCGCTTGGCGGACACCCAGGCACAAAAAGACTGATTCAAAAAATAAAAGAAAGATATAATTGGCCTGGTATGGTAAAAGAAATCAAAGAATACGTATCGTCATGCGATAAGTGCCAACGCAACAAAGTCGCGAGAATTAAAAATGCACCAATGATAATTACCGACACGCCAGAAAAGGCGTTTGAAAAATGCGCTGTGGATATAGTAGGACCACTACCAGAAACGGAAAAGGGAAACAAATATATCTTAACCTTTCAAGATGCACTAACTAAATATAGCGCGGCGATACCGCTAGAAAATCAAGAAGCAAAAGA
This sequence comes from Campoletis raptor, assembly GCA_948107755.1. NCBI lineage: Eukaryota > Metazoa > Arthropoda > Insecta > Hymenoptera > Ichneumonidae > Campoletis > Campoletis raptor. Next base: position 2,312,673 of record OX403628.1, on the reverse strand, counting down.
AGTCGCAAAAGCCTTAACAACGGAAATAATTTGTAGATATGGAACACCCCAAACGATCCTTTCAGATCAAGGAACAAATTTCCTGAGTGATTTGTTCAAAGAAATGTGTAAACTATTACACATTAAAAAGATACAAACAACAGCCTATCATCCACAGTCGAATGGAGCCCTAGAAAGGTCCCATCGCACCCTTGCTGAATACCTAAAAAATTTTATACAAGAGGATCAAAAGGATTGGGATGAGTGGTTACCGTACGCTATGTTTACGTACAACACCACCCCGCATACCGCAACAGGATTCTCCCCTTACGAACTTGTATACGGGAAGAAAGCCGACATACCGACAGCGCTGAAGCAAGTCCCGAGAACTACATATTCCTACGACGACTACGTCGCCGAATTAAGGGAGCGATTACGGGCGACTTGGCAAGTCGCTAGGGAACAATTGATAAAAAAGAAAGAAAAGGTGAAAGAAAAAAAAGACAGAGTCGCCGGTAACGCAGAATACCGAGTTGGCGATAAAGTTTTACTACACGACCCGACCGTAAGGCGAGGCAGATCAGCCAAGCTGACCGCAAAATGGACGGGGCCCTATATAATAAAAAGCAGGGACTCTGCAGTAAATTATAGCATCGGCCGTGGGCGGCGGACGATCCGCGTACACGTAGAGCGATTAAAACCCTACGTTACCCACTAACCGACACCTGCCGAGGCCCTGCCGGCTAAACAGTCCGGCGTAAGGCCCACGTGGTAATCGGGGCGCCATTAATACGCGGGCATAACATTGGCATTAATAATAAAAACCGTAAAACAAAACTAGATAAAATTAATAAAATATTGAAAAGAATAAAAAATCGAAAAGAATCGAGAAAAAAAAATTTTTTTTTTGAAAAACATAAATATTAACAATTAAAATGAATAAAATAAAATAAACTATAAATAAACTTCAATTTGAAGTTAAAAGAGCAAAAAAAAAAAAAAAAAAAAAAGGTATTGAAAGGCAATGGAAAAAAAAAAAGAAGTATGAAAAAAAAAAGGGAAGAAAAAGAGAAAACATATATATATACCTACCATCAATCTGGCAAATAACTGGCGAAACGAAGGAAGCAACGAAGAAACAAAGCAGAATTTCAAACGAAGGAACAAGGCAGAATTTCCAACGAAGGAAACAACGAGAAACCAACGGAGAATCAAAGAACAACAAACAAAGAAAACAACAGGGAGCCAACGAAGAATACGAAGAGAAACGAAGAAAACGATGAAGAAAAAAAAAATTAAATAAATTTGGGGGCCAAAAGGGATTGGGAGAAGGAAAATAAAAAGAGGAAAAACAATTAAATTAAAAAAAAAAAAATTGTATTATATATTTTCAAAAAACAATTAAATTAAATCATACAAAAGATTTTCAACGCCCTACAACTTTCTCTCGCGACGCCAACGCGAGGGCCCAAACAACTCCCACCACGCGTCGAAAGAAGGGTCCTCCTGAACTCCCGGAAGCCTCTCCATCCCGAAGAGCCGCCGCAGACCAAAAATATCCCCCGGGATTTCATCGGGGTTCCAATCAAGATACTCCAAGGATAGCGGGTCCTCCCTCCAAACCCGGGCCAAGTTCATCGCCCGATCGTTTCGTTCTGCCCTTACGACCCGGGCAGCGGCGATAAAGGGGGCCATCCACACAGTGCCAACAGGACCACGATGGCACGTCCTTCGAACTTTCTGTAAACAAAAAAAAAAAAAAAAAAAAAAAAAATTAATACAAAATTAATACAAAAAAAAAAAAAAAAAAAATTTTTATACAATACAAGGCTTACCATGAAAAGAAACCGCCCAGAGCCCCAACAATGGGCTACCGACCCAAAGGACACAACGGAATTCCTTTTTTCGCCAACCATGATTTTAAAATCTGAAAAAAAAAAAAGAAAAAAAAAATGAACAAAGAGATAAATAAATAAAATAGAAAAAAAAAAAAATAGAATACTTACCGTTAAATGAAGATTACGAAGATACTCCAGCCGAAGAACTGTCGTGAGTAATCAAAAATTGACAATCCTCGAGATTATATAGAAAAAGTAAGAAGACAGAGAAAGAAAAACAGAAAAAAGAAAGTATGATACAACAAGCACAATGTAGGAAAGGATAGACAGACGAACAGGCGAAATTAATTGCCTAGTGCATACGCACCCGAACGAAGTTCGCATCAGCGAAACTGAACATCGCGGGCAATAAACTCTTCATACACAAGAAAGAGCAAAAGAATAAGAAAATCACGAGTCCCAAACAAACTCAATATCAGCAAAAATGACCCGTGAAAAAGGAAACGAGTTAGGCACACATTACACATACAAAAAAAAAAAAAAAAAAAAAAAAAAAACAATAATAATAATAAATAATAAATAACAAAAGAAACTAATTAAACTACACCTTTCCAGGTGCTCATTGGTAATAGGATCATTAAAAGGAGATCCAGGAGAGCAGAAAAAATTCTCAATAAAACCATTATCGAACACACCAGGAATTTATTACGAAGAAATCGGAAAACTTAGAATCATTAAAGAAGAATGGAAGTTAGCCATCAACATGGATTTAAGACCAACACAAACAAGGGTAACACCACTAGAACATTCACTTCAAGCCTTGCAAAAAATATGTGAAAACACCAAACACGACTATCTATGCCCTGCGTTAAAAGAAACATTAGAACCAATGATGGAAAGATTACATCAGGAATTGGAAACGGTACAAGATTTAGTCAGTACCAAAACAATCCAGAGAAGGAAAAGAGGACTAATAAACGGGTTAGGAACCGTAATAAAAGCAATAACAGGAAATTTGGACGAAAACGACGCCCAAGAAATAGACAAAAGAATAGTCGAACTAGAAACTAAACAGGGAAAAGATGAAAAAATAATAAAAGAAAATCTCCAAATTTTAAAATCAACAGCAGACTTATTCAATTATAACACAAATCAGTACTTAACAAACTTAGCAACACTAGAAAAAGCTGTAAACAACATAGAACACGTTATTACAGAACAAGCAACATCAACTTTAGCAAGGGAAAATATAGACGAAAAAATAAACGCAATTAGCCTAACAATAACTTCACTACTAAATGAAGTACGACAATTAACAAACCTTTTAACAGAAATCCCAAAAGGAATAATAAACCCAACAATTATATCACCACGAAAATTAAGCGAATATCTAAAAGAAGCCTTGCCCCACATCCCAACAGGATTAAGTTTCCCAACAAAAATAATGCCTAGTGAAATGCAAAAATTACTAAAAACAGCAGAAATAGGCTCATACAGCAAAGAATCACGATTAGTAATTGTAATAAAAATCCCGTTAATAGAAAACAACAAATTCACAATAAACAAAGTATACCCCCTACCAGTAAGAACAAACGGTAGCAAATTTCAATTTATCGAAACGTCAAACAAATATGTAATAATAAATCGAGATAACCGAAATTATCTCACCTTAGACGAGAAAGAGTTAGAAAAATGCAAGCAAGCAGAAAATCAGTACTACTGTAAACCGAAATATGCAGCGCAAACGCTACACGAAACAGCGCCTTGCGAAATCTCAATTTACTTAGGACAAGATCCAGAAAAAAATCATTGTACACAGAAAATAGTAAAATTAGAAAAAACAATAATTATCACATTAGAACAAAACGGAAGGTGGCTTTACGTAGCACCGACAAAAGAAACTCTAACTATTAAGTGTAAGAATGAACCAAGTGTATATACTACACTTTTCGATACAGGAATTTTGGCTTTAGATGGGAAATGTTCCGTCACGACCGCCGATTATCAATTAGAAACAATAGGAGAAAATACGCAAAAAGAATTTATAACGTTCTTACCTCGACACAACCTAACATACCAAATCGAGAAACCAATTTCAGAATTAAAACTATTTAACTACACGATACCGCACAAAATAATAACAAATGCCTTAGAAGTTAACAATCTAGGAGAACGAATAGAAAATTTAAAAAATAAATTGGACGACGAACCACAAATATGGTCACACACATTCCACACAATCGGTAACTATTCGTTAAGCACGACTAGTATAATATTTTCAATTATTATAATATCTACATATATTATCTACAAAAGAAAACTATGTCTTCGAACAACAAGGGTGATAAATATCGAGACACCAGTCGAAACCACACAAACACCGACCAATCAATCAACGCGGAATAGAGAAATAAAAATACAATACTTACCGCCAAAAAAATCACCAAACACCGACACTTTGTAATCAACATAAGTAATAAACATGTAAAAATACATTTGTAAGCCAAGAGACCAAAACACGACAAGATAAATATCGCAATCTTGCTGAAAAAGGGAAATTAACATGAACATTAAAATAACAAAAATATTGAAAAAATTGGTTGCTATAAATAGCCGAAACTTATGTTTCGTCTCCTTAAGGGGGGAGGGATGTTATGACCCACATAAGCAACCACGAATTAGCATGATCAAGCACATTCCTCACAAGCACGGGTCTATCGACCCCGAGCGAGCTAAACCCGAATCGCTGACGACGCACCAAGTTCACTGAACGTCTAAGCAATAATCACGAAGCAATGATCATGAAGCAATAATCATGAAGCAACAATCATGAAGCAACAATCATGAAGCAATAACCATTTAAGCAATAATAACATTAGAAGGGGTAAAATACCAATATTCTGGGGGAAACATGTAAATCAATAAAAGCAGCGACAATGCCCAAAAACGGCAGTCTGCACGCAAAAGTTAGAAGTCTTCAACTATCTAACTACGAATTGGTCTCGAGGCAAATACACCTCGACTTTGTAAAACTAGCTTATTCTCAATAAACCTTATAGTATTTTGTATAACATTGAGTTGGAGATTGACTCATTTTGGCAATTCCTCGAATTACCTGTCCTCGACAACTTGTCCCCACGTGACGAGATTCGCGGGCATAACAATTTGTTTGACTTTCAAATTTCTCATGTTTTTAAGAAAAGACTATGAATGAAAAACACTAATTACAAATTTTAAGATAACTCCACAATGAAGAGAATGAATGGTGACTGGGGCCCCCGCTTCAAATAGAAAAAAGATACAGTAATTTTCGTGAATTTGTTAAAATTTCAAAATTTAGTAGATATTCATTATTTGGTAATTGCTCATCTATATATTGTGACGATACGAAACTTTTTGATAAATAAAACCCGCGAGACCGTACGACAGGGACTCGACTTGTTGCTTCGTCGCCATCTTGGAAAACTGTCATGCGGACAACAACGCTAAGACCATGGAGTCTAGAGGGAAGGATATCGAACGGTGTACTAAAAGTGAGGACCCTGAAAGCGACGAAAAAAATACAATATGCCGGCGCTGGTGTTGTTAGTATAGGATGACAGAGAAGGACTGAGAAAAGAGAGAGAGAGGAGTGTATCGCAGACATGGCGCGGCAATTATACGGGGTGGGTTACGAAACATAAACGTGCGAATTTTATATTTGATTTTCAAACTCAATAAAAAATAAATTATGTCTCAAATCAATCAAAGTAGTACGATCGAGGTACCGACTTTAAATCCTAATTGTGTTTTTATTCCCGTAATAAAAATTGTATTAGATATCTTTGCTTATATACTCGTTATCCCTATGTATTACGTATTAAGAGTCGTGGTAGCGGCTCGAGACAAGTACATTTACCTATACTGTCTCCGTCAAAGACGAGTCGCTACAAGACTCATTTACTCCGAGGACCGCGTTTCCCAACTGTTTTCGAAAACGTTCAAATCTGATTTCCGTAAAATTTATTAAATTATAGCGCTTTTGAAAACATTGTAAGTTCACGTATTTTTTATTTTTTTTTCCTTTCGATTGTGTATAACTAGAACTTTGTAGCTTAAATGGTACTGGAGATATGAATTTATTTAAAATTAGCATGCACTAAAAATTTGTGAAAATTTTCGCACACATTTTCGACGCTCGCGTGTTTTTTTGCAGTCGCCGTTCTAGTGACACTAGTAATATTGGTAAAAATTGTGGTGATATATATTCGATCGATGAATGTGACAGCTGACCATATCGCGTTTGGTTATAAAGATCGCGGAAGAGTCATATTAATTGGTTGGTTAGAAAGATCGCGAAAGTTTCACATCAATCAGTTTTCGAACGAATCGACAAAATCTATGTTAATGTGAGGACAAACCGTGTTTAAATTAATAATGTAAGAAAATCAAGAAAATGGATGTCAATAAACTAGAAGACCGGGGAAAAAAAACCTTGGACAAGTACATTTGTTGACCCCCGTTTCCATTTGTTTTTGTCACGTCCAAAGAGGCGTGAAGGAAAAGTTCGGGTGTTTGAACGTCGAGCGGTAAACGTTTTGTCCCATAAGCTTTTCCCTGCATTTTAATACGCAGAGCGTTTTTATAAATATACTCCTAAGAGTGTCGTGGGCTTACGCTGATAGACCTCGAGAAGTCTTGCCGTAGTCTAGGTTGCGACTAGGAGAGGGATTCGGGGTGTTAATTGAGTCAAAAGATTTAGATATTCTTTATGCACTTTAATGAAAACAACGTTTTAGTAAATATAATGATGAAATACAAACTTGATACAATATAATTGGTTACATTACCGGAGAGGTGTCGTGTAAATCTTTGGTTCGTTGTAGCTTACTTGTGATTTGTTGTGTCGTAGAAAAGGTTAAAAGATTCTAAGTCCAAATATTGAGTTTGGTAGTTTAACTTTGACTTCTGAACTCGACTCGCTCTCTTCTACAGAAGACCCGGAGTTCGGTCAGAGATTAATTATAAGACGGCTAACCGAATGACAAACCGAACTACTGCTAACAGTATAGACGCGACTCTAGGTGCGAACGGAGTGCGACGATTGTGGAGAGACATGGCCTTTTTATAGGGCTAAAATGTAGAAAAATAGTAGGATTTTATGGGTTTTCTTAGAAGTAAGATCGTAGTGACCTTATTAGGTGAGCGGATGCTTCACATAGTCCATAGTGCACTCCGGAAATATAGCGGAAGCTAGATTGGTCTATATTCGTTGGTTACAAGTGTTTCGGTTACAAATTTAGTCTTAACTCTGGAGTGTGTGTCGCGTGTCATAATTTATGGCCGGGTTGCGAGTGTTGTTCGAAGAATTCTTGGAAAGGAAAACTTGTAGATCTATTATATATATTGAAAAAAAGAAAAATTTAACGTCAGTTGTGACATTTTCACAGAAAAAGACTACCCAAAAAAGTACAAAATTTAAAAAAAATTGGCACGATCGAGAATGATTTACAGTCAGCACTAAAATTTATAATATCAATAATAAGACAAGTATTTCATTGTCGCTTGAGGATGGAGTATTTAAAAAAAAAGCAAAAATCAGTTCGTTATTGAAAAAAGTCACAAAAAATAAAAGTCAAAATAAAAATCGGTCAAAAGAACAGAGTCAAGAAAAAAAATCAAGATAAAACAAAACGTGAAGAAAAAAATTTCAAACGAAAAAAATCAGATTGAAAAATAATTTCGGCCGTAGTACTTGGCGAGTTTTTTGTAGAATCACGTAATGTATTTCTCATGGTATAAACTCGCCGAGTATTACGGCCGAAATTATTTTTCAATCTGATTTTTTTCGTTTGAAATTTTTTTCTTCACGTTTTGTTTTATCTTGATTTTTTTTCTTGACTCCGTTCTTTTGACCGATTTTTATTTTGACTTTTATTTTTTGTGACTTTTTTCAATAACGAACTGATTTTTGCTTTTTTTTTTTAAATACTCCATCCTCAAGCGACAATGAAATACTTGTCCTATTATTGATATTATAAATATTAGTGCTGAATGTAAATCATTCTCGATCGTGCCAATTTTTTTAAAATTTTGTAATTTTTTGGGTAGTTTTTTTCTGTGAAAACAAATGGAAACGGGGGTCAACAAATGTACTTGTCCAAGGTTTTTTTTTCCCCGGGCAGAGGATTTTTGGCCAGGATATCACTTCTTTTTTCTGAACCTTTCACTTTCATCATAAAATTTTGGAATTTATGGTCCGCCATTTTGAATCCGCTATTTTGAATTCCGAAATTTTGGGTGCAGATTTGTATTCGGCGAACCCGAATCCCCCGAGTACCAACTTTCGTTTTCATATCAAACGATTTTCGCAGTTATCGCTCGCCATATGGTATCCACCATTTTGAATTTCAAAATTTTAATAGTAGGTTTGTGATCAGCGACCCCGAAAACCCCCGAGTACCAACTTCCACTTCCATCAAAAGACTTTTGAATTTATGGTTCGCCATGTTGGATCCGCCATTTTGAATTTCGAAATTTTGTATGCAGATTTTTTATCGGTGAACCCAAAAACTCCCGCATGCCAACTTCCGCTTTTCTTAAACGATTTTCGCAGTTATTGTCCGCCATATTGTATCCGCCATCTTGAATTTTGAAATTTTGGGTGCAGATTTGTAATCAGCGACCCCGAAAACCCCCGAGTACCATGTTTTGCTTTCATCAAACAGTTTTTGCATTTGTGGTCCGCCATATTGGATCCGCCATCTTGAATCTCTAAATTTTGGGTGCAGATTTGTAATCAGCGACCCCGAAAACCCCCGGGTACCATATTTTGCTTTCATCAAACAATTTTTGCATTTGTTGTTCGCCATATTGGATCCGCCATCTTGAATTTCTAAATTTTAGGTTCAGATTTGTAATCAGCGACCCCGAAAACCCCCAGGTACCATATTTTGCTTTCATCAAACAATTTTTGCATTTGTTGTTCGCCATATTGGATTCGCCATCTTGAATTTCTAAATTTTGAGCGCATATTTGTAATCAGCGACTCCGAAAACCCTCGAGTACCATATTTTGCATCAGCAAACAATTTTTGCATTTCTTGTCCGCCATATTGGATTCGCCATCTTGAATTTCTAAATTTTGTGTGCAGATTTGTAATCAGCGATCCCGAAAACCCCCGAGTACAAAGTTTTGAGCTAGTTGCACGTAAGGAAAAATGTGTGTTTCAAAGGGTCAAATTGATATTTTTTTTTGCGTGAATTATTCCGACCTTACCATCTGTCAACACGGATCTACGAGAAGTCCGCAAAAAACACGCTGTTTACGCGTCTCGCGTCAAAACTACCGTCAAACTTTCCGTGGTATGGGTACAAAGGAAAGGACCAATGGGAACTCGCTACTTTTGTCGCCGAAGACCGGCTTCGGTGGAAACGGGTTTTGATGGGCATCAAAACGCCTTTGATTGTGTCGTCTGCGCGCATATACAAACACACCACATCCTTCAATGTGTTAGAATTTTTGCATAATCTTTACCCTGTGCAAAGTTTTTTCTCAGCAAATACGGCATCAATCGTGCTGAATTAAGGCTTAATCGAAAGATTTTTTCATAATTAGTCTCCAGTTCAATTTTCAAATCATCAATTGTCTCCTAAGCTTCGTAATTCGAGAAAATGACTTTCAGTTTTTACCCCCACTACCGAATCTTACTTTATTCAGAGATAATATACTCTGGCGAGCCTCGGGCCAGCAGACGACAGAGCTGTCAAATGTACTTGTCCCGAGACTCTACCGAGTCTCTTGATGTCCATCAAACATAAACAGTGATTTTCCGTGACTCTTCAAAAAATTTCATATATATGCTCGAAAATCATTTTGATGACGGTCATGGAAGTTACCAGAAGTCACGGAAATGGCCAACGAATAACAAATAATGTCACCAAACCGGTCACATAACAAACATATAATATTATATATATGTGGGATAGCGATTAAATAAAGCGCAATCTCGGATGCATGGCATCGTTGCCGTGGTAATAAAATAACAAACAGAAAACAGTTAGAAAAAGTTGTGCTTTCGATAAGAACGAACGTGTACTTTGATTATTAATAAAATTATTTCGTGTTATCCCACATATTTTGGGGGCTCGTCCGGGATACGCGATAGAATAATAGTTAATAATCAAAGTTTAAAAAATCAATATATTCACGTTAAAGAAAAGTTGGTGAATTTATAATCATTGAAGTGCTGTGTACGGTGAAAGAATTTATTTAATATTTTCGAAATAATTGAAGATATTTTTCGACATTGATTTGTTGCATCATGTCGCTATCGGAGGATGAAATAAACCGTATAAATACAATGACGGTTGAAGAATTAAAGGGGGAACTGGAGCAATTAAGTTTACCACTCACGGGCAGTAAGGCTGTGTTGAAGGAACGACTCCGAAACTATCGGACGAATGCTGAAGAAAATCGAATAAATTCTGCTGATGGCGGCGACAACAACGATATTCAAGAAGGAACTGGAACGTTGCTGACAGCTGGATCGAGAAACCGTTCTCATCAAACGAATTTGAACGCAACTGCGGGGCCAAGTCGAAACGCCTATTCAAGATTAAGAACTGCCGATACACACGTAAATGAAGAAGAAAACCACGATAATAGTGACAATATGAATGACGATCATCAAAATGACCGAAGGGGTGAAATTGAACGAAGATCAAGTTCGACATTAACCTTCAAAGATGTAGAAGATGCCTTGGAAACATTTGCAGGTGACGGAAAACAAAACGTGAGTAAATGGATTGGAAATTTTGAAGAAATTGCAGAAATCTGCCAATGGTCAGAAATTCAAAAAGTCATTTACGCTAAAAAATTGCTTCGGGGATCCGCCAAACTATATACAACTTTCGAATGCAATGTCAAATCATGGAACTCACTAAAAAAGAATTTATTGGACGAGTTTTCATTAACATTAAATTCTAAAGACGTTCATAAAATACTGAATTCAACGAAGAAAAAAATAAAAGAATCATATCAAGAATATATATATAGAATGCTCGAAATAGCTAGCCATGCTGAGATAGAACTCGAAGCCAAGATTCAATACATAATTGATGGTATAACAGGAAATGATGCAAATAAAACGATTTTATATGGGGCATTACTCACTACGAAAGTATGTGTGCAAGCAGAGAAAAGAATAAACAACAGGATAACCAAAAACGGAATGATGGTTCTCAGGGACAAGAAAAGAAAACATTTAAGAAACGATGTTATAATTGTGGACATAGCGATCACTTAACAAACGATTGTCCAAATAAATCGAAGGGAGCGAAATGTTTCAAGTGTAATGCATTTGGTCACATCTCAACAAATTGTACAGATGCAGCAAATACAAATACGACTAAAACATCTCGGAAAATACGATGTGATGCAACTAAAGCACTAGGATATCGAGATACAAAAACGTACAAAGAAGTAACGATCTGTAATAAATTGATTAAAGCAGTTATAGATCTTGGCAGTGATTTACATCTCATGCGAATGAGTTGTTACAACACGCTGAACGTCACTAATTTCAATAAAAAGTCAATTCCATTTACAGTCGCAGGCGCCAGTAGCCACTATACGTGCGAAAGCTTTAATACGAAAATTGGAGTCGACGATATGACACTGGAAAGCACCATTCACGTTGTTCCTGACCACTTTATCAAGCATGATTTTCTTATGGGAGGAGAATTTCTCGATGTAGCGGATCTTCACGTAATCGGACGTCAAGCGGTACTGAAAAAAAAACAACAAATCACCAAGAAATGTTTCAAGCACTGAAGTCGATGCTCAAGAAGTACTGAACATCAATATCGCCTCTGAACCAGATGAAAAACAAGACATTCCGTTGGAACATATTGAAAATAAAGAAATAAAAAACGAATTGACGAACGCGATTAAAAATTATCAGCCTGTAAAGAAAATAGATACGGGAATAAAAATGAGGATCCTTTTGACCGATGAAAAACCAGTATACCAACCACCACGACGACTCACTCAACTCGAACGTAACGCAGTACACGAAATCATCGAAAAATGACTAAAAGAAGGCACAATTCAAAGGAGCATCTCGGATTTTGCAAGCCCAGTTGTAAGAACAAAAAAAAAGAGCGGAGATATCAGACTCTGTATTGATTACAGACGTCTGAACAAAAAGATTATTAAAGACACATATCCGCTCCCATTAATAGAAGACCAACTAGATAAACTAGAGAACGCTTTCGTATTCAGTACTCTGGACTTGAAGGATGCTTTTTTCCACATACCGGTACATGAAGAAAGTATAAAATATACATCATTTATAGTACCTGATGGACAATACGAATTTTTGAAGGTACCATTTGGACTTTGCAATTCACCTGCTGTATTCCAGAGAGATATTAATGCAAAATTCAGAGAATTGACAAACGATGGGACTGTTCTAATTTATCTAGACGACTTAATAATCCCCTCGAAGACGGAGTCAGAAGGATTGGAAAAAATTAAGAAAGTATTCGAAACGGCAAGCAACTACGGTCTCAATATAAATTGGCGAAAATGCAGTTTCCTGGTGAAACGTGTGGAATATCTAGGATATCTGGTAGAATATGGATCAATCAAACCATCGGAAAAGAAAACATTAGCCGTTGCCAAATTTCCAGAACCAAATAACACAAAGGAGATTCAACGTTTTCTTGGATTAACCGGATATTTTAGAAAATTTATTTCAGGTTTCGCCACGATTGCTCGACCTCTATCAGAATTGCTAAAAGAAAATGTGAAATTCCGCTTCGCGTCAAACGAAAAAGAAGCTTTTGAAAGGTTGAAAACGATGTTAATTCGAGATCCCGTCCTAAGAATATTTAGAACCAATGCAGAAACGGAAGTACACACCGATGCATCATTACATGGACTTGGCGCCATTCTCCTACAAAAAGACCCAGAAGATTCACTAATGCATCCAGTATACTATGCTAGTTGGAAGACAATGGCGGCTGAACAAAAATGTACAAGCTACGAATTAGAGATCTTAGCCGTAATTCGTGCCTTGAAAAAATTCCGAGTTTACCTACTCGGAATTCACTTCAAAATCGTCACCGATTGCCAAGCTTTTTCACTAACCATGAAAAAAAAAGATTTGTGCACCCGAATAGCAAGATGGGCACTCATGATTGAAGAATTCAATTACACTATCGAACATCGTCCTGGAAAAAATATGAGACATGTCGACGCCCTAAGCCGTAATCCAGTATCAGTATTAATGATCGAAGAAAGCAGTTTGTCACTCACTGCGAGAATTGGACAAGCACAACAGGAAGACGAGGATTTGAAAGAAATAAAACAAGCTACTGAAAGTAACACAACAAAAGATTTTTCATTAAAGCAAAACGTTCTATATCGAAACTGCGACGGTGAACAGTTGCTCGTCATCCCTAAATCAATGCAATACGACGTGATACGAGAAGCGCACGAACGAGGTCATTTCGGATGGAAGAAAACTGATCACCTGATTCGCAAAGATTTTTGGTTCCGGCACATGAAGAAAAAAATCCAGAATTTCATTGGAAACTGCGTGAAATGTATTCTGGCTGAGAAGAAACAGGGAAAAGGAGAAGGATTGTTAAAACCAATAGATAAGGGTTGCATCCCACTCGACACGTATCACATCGATCATTTGGGACCGATCCCATCTACAAAGAAAAATTACAAACACATTTTGGTGGTTGTCGATGCTTTCACCAAATTTGTGTGGTTATATCCATCGAAATCAACTTCTTGCGATGAAATCGTCGCAAAGCTGAAACTACAAACCACAACCTTTGGGAATCCGAAAAGAATTGTGTCAGATAGAGGAAGTGCTTTTACGTCTCACGCGTTTAAAGCGTATTGCGTGGAACAAAAGATTGAGCACGTCTTAATAACTACTGGTGTCCCCCGTGCACATGGGCAAGTAGAACGAATTAACCGAATTGTAATCCCCATATTAACAAAATTAGCAATGCCAAAGGCCGAAGAATGGTTCAAATACGTAAATACAGCCCAACAGTTCATCAATTCTACGTACAATCGGAGCATTGGGGCCACACCGTTCGAATTACTTGTTGGAAAAGCTATGAATCTGAAGGACGATCCAGAACTTCGGGCTCTTATCGACAAAGAATTGATTGACACGTATATACAGGACCGAGACACCATGCGAGAAAATGCTGCAACTCAAATATCAAAGATTCAACAAGAAAATCGCACATCCTACAACAAAAAAAGAAAGCAAGCCAAACAATACGAAATTGGAAGTTTGGTCGCAATTAAAAGAATGCAACGGAGCCCAGGACTCAAAATGCACACCCAATTCATCGGTCCATACAAGGTCACCGCAGTCCTTCGTAATGACCGTGTAATGTTCCAAACACATATTATTCGCTTTTATTTTCAAACGCTTATTTTACATTATTCGACGATTCTTTCATTTTATATCTAATATGGTTGACGAAGTGTTAAATATACGCAATTATACATTTCAATAGTACGAATGCATTTACTAGCATACAATTATCAAATATATATATATATGTTCGTCGATGTCACAACCATTAGCACGATACAGATTGCTAAATATTAACGATGCAATAAATTTTTATAAAAGCGTATCTTTCGATTTTTGTTTTATGATGTTTTTTTTTTTTATTATTGTTTGATTACTTATCTCTAGATAGAGAGAGTGAGCTTCTCCTTTGCCAGGCCTGGACTCGATGGATGACGGAGAGCTTTGCTGATCGATCTTTTAATTTTAATAGATATATATATATATATTACGATTTTGAATATGTGCTCTCTGAGACGGTCAAATGGCAACTAAACTAAATTGTATCCTCGTGCGCGACGCTTCTCTTCATCCCCTCCTTATCCCATTACAGGGAACTCATACATATTTCCATTACAACCGCTACCTAGTGGAAAAACTGTACGACCACGAGGGACCAAATCGAACAAGTTCGGCAGCCGACTTCATGAAGCCCTGGTCAACTCAGTGACGTTATGAATTCCCTTCATTCTCAGATGAAACGGATTCTGACAATGAAAACATCGAGGACTATGTTGACACCAGGATGGCCGAGTGTGGGATAGCGATTAAATACAGCGCAATCGCATATGCATGGCATCGTTGCCGTGGTAATAAAATAACAAACAGAAAACCGTTAGAAAAAGTTGTGCTTTCGATAAGAACGAACGTGTACTTTGATTATTAATAAAATTATTTCGTGTTATCCCACATATATATATAATATATATATATTGTATAATATCCTTTTATAATAATGTTAAATAAAAATCATAAAATTATTTACAATGTAATGTTTTTCTCCTCCTTTCTCTCTCTCTCTCTCTCTCTCTCTCGCTCTCTCTCTGCTTATATGCTCATGAAAAAAATTTTAAGCTCAGTCGTTGAAAGAGTTCATCTTCACAAATGCACTTTTTCTCATACCGTCTGAAGCAACCTATCATACATCCTACTGCGATTCATGGCTCGATGTGGCTTTATAATTACCTATTAGAATCGGAATCAGCTGTGGAACATCTGTGAGAGAAGAGTGAGCACGATGTTGTTATTTTATCGATATTTGGAAGCGATCTATGTATAAGCAATTTATTATCCCATGTATATTTTTATTACTTGTACTACCACTATTGTAATCAAAACTTTGTAACTCTAATTCTACTGCTATTGTATATCAAAATTTTTGTATTTATGCAATTGTAATCCAAATACGCAAAATTTGTGCACCACGCCCTTTAGCTTGCTTGGGCGTAAATAAATCATCAATCAATCAATCAATCAATCTCTCTCTCTCCGCTCTCTCGAACCCCCTCGCCCGCATTTCAAACACTGACGTATCATCTCATTTATAATTATTTATAAATTATTATAATATGTTACGCGTTACACCCATCGCTTCGCAGAAGTTGAATTTTTATCTAAAAAATCGTCAGATCTCAGAATTGCGTGGGTGGATCGACTTGCGACAACTACCAATGGAAAAAGAAAAAATAATAAAAAATCGTCCTCCATATTCAGATTTTTTATTTAACCCGTTCCTGTGTGGAAGTGATTTCAAAACATTGTGACGTCACAAAAAGCCCATATTGGAGTGAAGAAGAGTGCGACAGGGCTCGTGCTGACTTTTTTCTTTTTAATACTTGGCGTCGAGCCGCTACCACGTCTCTTGACTATAGTAAAGGTATGAGACAAGAGAAACAAAAGTGTATCACTTAGGCACTTCATCAAGACTAACGTTGATTGACACAAGGCCCTCTGACGATTAACGCTCCTTCTCTTTCTCGCAAATCACGCACGTGCAAAATCTCATATACATTCCTTAACAGTTTTCTATTGGTGCACGTTTTTTTAGCGTTAATTTAAAGATTTTCTCTTTGTATTTTGAAACTTTAAAAAAGTAAAAATACCACTAAGTATTAAAAGGTCGCACCTCAAGCAGGGAATTTGAAAACAAAAAGTTCCATCCTGGTCAAAAATCCCCTCCCCGGGGAAAAAACCTTGGACAAGTATATTTGTTGCCCCCTGTTTCCATTTGTTGTCACGGAAAAAAAACTATCCAAAACAGTACAAAAAACGCCAACGATTTACGTCCACCATTAAAATTTATAATATCAATGAACAAGTATTGTGACGACACGAATTTCGACGAGACAAAAAAACCGGGGAAAAAACCCTGGACAAGTACATTTGTTTGACTCATATTTCCATCTGTTGTCACAATAAGTTATCCCCCCCCCTAACTCAAAAAATAATGAAACCCCCAAAAAAACATAGAAAAAATGCCAGAATAGATTTGAGAATTTGAGAAAAAAAAACTCCCTGGCCAAAAAGGAAAATCCCTGGCCCCCACCCCCCTTAAAAAAATGAAACAATTTGAGGAAAACAGCCTTTTGCCAAAAATACCCTAACAAAACCCTGCCAAAAAACGCCTAAAATAATTACAACCCCCAAATAAACATACAAAAAAATGCCAGAATAGATTTGAGGAAAAGAAGTCCCTGGCCAAAAAGGGAAAATAAAATTCGAAAAAAGGAATACTCCCTCTCTCCTCAAAAAAAAACCTTAACAAAACCCTGTCAAAAAAACGCCTTTGATTACTACCCCTCAAAAAAACATGGAAAAAATGGCAGAATAAATTTGAAAAAAAAACCCCTTGCCAAAAAGAAAAAAAATAATGCTACGGAAAAAATCGAACGAATCGCTGTCACAAAAAATACCGAAAAAATGCTACAACTCTCGCAAGCAAAAAAAAAAAGAAATTCGAGAAAAAAACAACCCAGCCGAACTAGTTCCCTGAAACTTACCAAACACCCACCAGAAAAAAACCCTAGAAAAAACTACTTCCTCCTCTCCACCCAAAAAAGTGGAGTATCCGATGAAAAAAAAAGACTCTTAAAGAAAAATAATTGCTGCATAAGAAAAATAACTACTCGACAACATGAAATATGAAGAAGCCAATGAGTTACGTTCAGGACTAAAATTTAAATATCAATAATGGGACAAGTATTTCATTGATGCTCGACAATAGATTCATGAGAAAATTTAAAAAAAGCAGTTGGTGGTTGAAAAGAAAACCAGCCTAGCAAAAAGAAAAACCGGTCCAAATGAAAAAATAAAAATGGGGTGTATAACAAACAAATGATAAACCTAGTTTATAAAAAAATCGAGGAGACAATGATTTACGTTCAGTGCTGAAATTTTTAATATCAATAACAGGACAAGTTTTCATTGGTGCTTGATTATAGAACAAAAAAAAAACCGGGCGAAAAAAAACAGTCAAAATGAAAAAAATTAAAAGGGGTGTATAACAAACACAAAAACCTCTAGTCTGCAAAAAAGATAAAAGGACAACGATTTACGTTCAGCGCTGAAATGTTTAATATCAACAACAGGACAAGTATTTCATTGGAGCTTGATAATATAATAGACTTATAAGAAATATTTAAACCATCAATCGAAAAGAGTTACCAATCTACAAAAACAAAAATCGGTCGAAAAAAACAGTACCCAAATGAAAAGAAATGAAAGGGTTTTAACAAACAAAAGAACCTAATCTACAAAAAATTAAAGAGACAACGATTTATGTTCAGCGTTGAAATAATATGCTTGAGAATAGATCAACGAGAAAACAAAAATAATTTGGTTTTCAAAAGAGGTACCAAGTTACAAAAATAGTCATACATATAAAAACGAGTCTGGAAACAAGATCAAAGAGAAAAAAGAGTAATTGGTGGATAACAAAAAAAAATTGTGTACAAAAACTTAAAAATCGAAAAAGATGATGATTCACGTTCAGCACTTACATTTAGAATGATATTTATTGGTGTTTGGGAAAAGATTAACAACAAATAGTTTGCGAAAGTGCAATTCTTCCACATTGTTCGCTCGATGGGAATGATAAATCTTATTGGTAACAATTTGTTAAACGTTAACCACCGTACGTTCAGCGTATACGCACAGAGTACTTGTCCGGCCCATAACTTTTTATGCAAATAATTTTCGAAAATAAAATTCGAAAAAAGGAATACTCCCTTCCTTTTTTCGAATTTTATTTTCCCTTTTTGGCCAGGGACTTCTTTTCCTTTTTGGCCAGGGACTTCTTTTCCTCAAATATATTCTGGCATTTTTTTGTATGTTTTTTTGGGGGTTGTAATTATTTTAGGCGTTTTTTGGCAAGGTTTTGTTAGGGTATTTTTGGCAAAAGGCTGTTTTCCTCAAATTGTTTCATTTTTTTAAGGGGGGAGCGGGCCAGGGATTTTCCTTCTTGGCCAGGGAGTTTTTTTTCTCGAATTCTGAAATCTATTCTAGCATTTTTTCTATGTTTTTTTGAGGGTTTCATTATTTTTTGGGTTAGGGAGGGGGATAACTTATTGTGACAACAGATGGAAACGGGAGTCAAACAAATGTACTTGTCCAGGGTTTTTTCCCCGGGGAGGAGACATGTCCCCCTTGTTAAAACCCCTTGATATCACTCTTTTTTTTCTCAACACCTCTAAAGTCTAGAGTTTTTTCGTATTTGCATGATTACATCATGAATTCACTTGAATGACAAATTGATATCTACTGTCCACTCCACTCATACCCGATTAGATAATTGGATTGATCATATACTATAAATACTATAAATTTACTCTTATATGATTCGCTATTACTATAGAAGCGTTGCCGTGTTTTTAAAAACTTCAATAGCTAAATACATACATAAAAATTCTGGGAATAATGATCTGCTGTTGGCCGATTAATTTACAATTTGGAAACAAAGTGTTGTTAATTCACTTCGAGATTAAAAGAACCTTTGAGGAACAGTGAGTTTAGGAAGTGAATCATAAAAATTTAATGCTTCTTTAACGGCGTCCAAGTTGTCCATGAAATTAAAAAAAATATATCGAGAAATCACAGCAGAATAGATATAAAGATTTTCTCCCCAAGTTATGAATCGATCCGATATACAATTTTGAATAATTATCTTCGTTATTGAGACGATTCGTTATTGAGAGGAGCCCCAGAATTACGATTTTCTATAAAAGCAAGATGCTCGAAAATTGCAATGTATCATCATCGACTCATGAGTTTAATATTCCTTCAAATATCGAACAATATTATTCATATAAAGATTAAGTTTATGGAGACGTAAAAGTTTAGGAGGCAAAAAGATTTTTGTGTGCCGTGATAGAAGAAGATACCGCATAAGGATCATAATATTCAAATTCATTCTTAAGGGGAGCCTCAGAATTACAATTTTCTGTAAGGCAAGATGCCTGAAAAGTGTAATGTATCATCATTGGCTCATGAGTTCAATATTCCTTTAAATACCAAGCAACCTTATTCGTATAAAGTTTAAGTTGTTGGAGACGTAAAATTGTAGCAGGCAAAGAGTTTTTTGCATGCCATGATGGAAGAAGATACCGGATAAGGAATAATAAAAATAATAATAAATGCCTAATTTTTGATAGAATCCATCTGAGTCGGGTACTTCCAATCCACTCGATGCACATGTTTATTCTATACTGTTTATCACTGGATGAATAAGTTTTTTTTTTTCAATACTTTAGTCTCTTTCGTTTCATTCATCGATGAAAGTGGTGATGCCTATTAAAATCGAGTATATTAATGTTACCTTTCACAATGTTGTCATTTATTGCGATAAGAAAAAAACGTTTAACAAATTGTTACCAATCAAAAAATATTGGTGGCCTCGAGTTACATAACCTGTGGCCCATTTTTGCAATTTTTCCGCGTTGGCTAAAGTTTTTCAATTCCGATCGTGGAATGGTGTTGAAAAATTTCACTTCTGAAAATCCAAGGGGGCTAGATAACCCATTGATAGGTTGTAAGTCAAGCGTCGCATCGCTGAGCCGCCGTACATGCGCGACAGTCTAGAGCAATTTGCGAAAATGAAATTTTATATTTAAACTTTCCTATTTCAATCAGGGGAACAAAGTGGGAGAATCGCGTGTCCGGAAATTCGAGGGGCATGGATGACTAATTAAATACCATTGAAACTTTTGTATAAGTTTAATATTGTAAATTTTAATAAATACCATTGAAATTCTTGTCCGAGTATTGATATTGTAAATTTTAATCCTGTACGTAAATGAAATGTAGACTTTTTTCGTTTCAAATCTATTTTTGTAACTTAGCAACTCTTTTCCAGCGACAACTGATTTCTTCTTATTTATCGTTACTCAATTCTCAGACATCGATGGAACACTTGTTCTTTTATTGATAAAAGAAATTTAAGTGCTGAACGAAAATCACGAACTTTTATTATTATTTTTTGAGGCGTATCTTTTTGTAAGGATTTTCTTTTTTCTCGTTAATTGATTTTCAGACATCAATAGGTTACTTGTCCTTTTATTGATATAAAAATTTTTAGTGCTGAACGAAAATCATGGACTTTTATTATTATTATTGTACCATTTCTACATTTTCTTTTATTTTCTTCAGTCTTTTCGATTTTTTTATAAGAGGATATTTTCTGGGGTTTTTCTCTATTCTTTATTTTTTTGAGGGAATTTTTTCTGGGGCTTTTCTCTATCCTTTATTATTTCAGGGTTGATGATTTTTTGAGGGTAGTCGTTCTGGAGTGTTTTTTCTTGTGTTTCTTTACTTTTTCCTTTACTTCACTTTTTCTTTTTTTCTTTTTCTTCTTTTTTCTATAAGATTTTTCTAGGACCTTGAATTTTTTGTGGAGGGTAGATTTTTGTTTGTAGATTTTTCTGTGAAAACAGATGGAAACGGGGGTCACCAACAAATGTACTTGTCCAGGGTTTTTTTCCCCGGGGAGGGGATTTTGGCCAGGATATCACTCCTTTTTTCTGAACACGTTAAAACCCTGGAGTTTTTACGTATTTGCATCTTAATATTGTGAATTTATTTCAATGATTTTAGTATCGACTCTGCACTCCACTCATGTGACATCAGATAATGAAAGCTATGATTCACCGAACTTAACTTTCATTTTGGTTGTTCACAGTAGTGCAGTGTTCTGTTTATGTAGTAAAAAAGTTCAACGGAGTCCAGAAAAAACATCGGAATTAGAATAAACTTGAAAAAAAAAAAAATTCAAGCGAAACAAGAATAAATAGAAAAACAAATTTCGTTGGGAGTACTTGGCGAGTTCGTAACCATGAGAGATATATCATGTGATCCAAGCTAAGCAAAAAAACTCGCCAAGTACTTCGGCCGAAATTTTTTTAAAAATCTATTATTTTTCATTTGAATTGTTTTTTTTTTTTTCAAGTTCATTCTCATTGCGATTTTTTTTTTGGACTCTGATCTTCTGACCGATTTTTATTTTTATACATTTTGGTGACTTTCTTCAATGCCCAACTAGTTTTTGTTTTTTCTTTAAATACTTGTCCTATTATTGAACCATCAAGCGAGCCCGCCGAAGGCGGGCGAAGCTCGATGATAATTATACGAATGTCTCGCCCGAGAGATTACAAAGGCAGTATAGCTACTTGAGGTTCACAATCCACACGTTTAGAGCAATATGATTTTTAAAATTGCCGCTTGGGCGCTCCTAGCGCCGTCGGTCGTCCGTTTTCGTCATTTTGTTTAAAGTTTATATATAAATAAAAAATAAAAAATCTTCTTTCGTGGCTGAGAGATTGGGTTGGGCAGAGACTTCCTGGTTAGTTTAATCAAATTTATTGAACTTACGATTATTACAGTAACTTATGTATTAAGTAATGTCGGGTGGGTAATCTCTCGAGCGAGACATTCGTATAATTATCATCGAGCTTCGCCCGCCTTCGGCGGGCTCGCTTGATGATTCAATTATACTTCATGTCTCGCCCTTCGAGATTACAAAGGTAGATATTTAGAGTTGTTTGTGAATATATATTTTTTTTTTTTTTTTTTATGACAGTATGACTGTCTCCGCGAATTTGTTCTCGCGGATTTCGATTGGGAGATGATATATGTCCGCAAATACTTTAGATTTCTGGGACCAGCCTGCAACTCTTTTTATCTCATCGATGCAAACTCCTTTCCCTGCTGCTTTCGACGTGGACGCATGGCGTGTGCTATGGGCTGTAAATTTTTTGTCTAGCCCGAGTTCCCATAGGCTCTTTTTTATCCATCGCCCGACTGTATCTTTTGATACTCTGGCGTGCGGTTTGTTAAAGGAAATGAGTAGCTTGTCTTCATTTCGTCTCAGATCTTTTGTTCTAGCTAAGTAGTGTATTAGAGTTTTAGCAATGCAAAGGCTAAGTTTGTCTCCGAAAAAAGGTAATTTCAGTAAGGGTTGTAATGCTCCCGCTCTTGACGTTTTAATATGATCTGGAATTTTTATTTCTAATCCTTTTGCAGTTTCCGTGATATTTTGTATTTTAATGGCTGCGAGTGTTTGGATTCTATGTCCCATTCCTAAGGCAAGGAGTAATACTAGTTTTTTGGTTAGCGTCTTAAGGTCCAGTGAATCGAGGGGGTACCAGCTCGATATCTTGTCCAGAATCGGGTCTACGTCCCATGTCATGTCGTACCTAGGTTTGCTAGGTTTCATCTTGTACACGCCTTTTAGAAATCTGCTGATTAAGTTGCAATCGCCGATTTTCTCCCCTGAGATGAGTGTGAGGGCCGCTCTCCCTGTGTTTAACGTTCCGTGGCTGGCTCCGTCTAGAAACCGTTTCGTTAAAAAGGTTAAAACTTTGGCCGCTGAAGTGTCTAAGGGATCTCCTTGTGTCTCTTGGTTGAACTTCCACCAAGATCTGTATGTTGAGTCATACTGCTGGATGGTCGAATTTTCTAATGATGCGAGAATAATCTCGGTCGATTCTTCCGGTGTGTTTCTATTTTTCAGCGCTTGCCTGATAATCGCGCGGCCACCAGGGTAAGGTTTTTCCTCAGTGGGTGTTGAGTGAGTATTGAGCGGCTGGAATGAGAAGTTAATAAATTATCGTTCGATTCAAGGATAATCCAGTCTCCTATTATCATATTTATGAAGACTGGGAACCAATTTTGGCTGGGCCATAAGGGGACTACGAGAATGCCAACTGCTTCATCAGTCTTGATTTTTTGTATTACTCTAGCGATTATTGCGAACGGTGGGAAGGCGTAGAAAAACCATCGATTCCAGTCTACTGTGAATGCGTCTGAAGCGAAAGCTTGCGGATCTCTATCCCAAGAGCAGTAGTACTCGCATTTTTTATTGTCCCTAGAAGCGAATAGGTCTATATTTGGGGTTCCGAAGGTGTTAATGAGTTTTGCAAACGCGTAGTTGGCTAGTTGCCATTCTGTGTCGTGATTCGCGAGTCTCGACAACGAATCTGCTTCCGTATTGTCTTCGGAGGCAATGTAGGATGCGTGTACCCATAGGTCTCGTTCCTCGCACCACTCCCATAATTCTTTCGCTAGTTTGTGTAGCCCATCGCTTTTAGTTCCGCCCATCTTATTTATGTAAGCCAGTGTCGTTGTGTTATCGACTCTTAAAAGTATTTCTGCTGAGCTTAGATTTTTCGCGAAGGTTTTTAGTGCCAAGTAAGCCGCTTTTAATTCTAGGTGGTTAATGTGACGAGATTTTTCCCTTTGTGACCATTCTCTATGGGCCCCTTCTCCTTCACAGAACGCGCCCCATCCCGTCAGGCACGCATCCGAAAAGATTTCTTTCGCGAATTTGAAATTTCTAATCTTTCTGAGCGCGACGGGTAATTTCTTTTGCCACCAGTCAAGATCGTCGATTATGTAGCTTGGAATGTTCATGATTCTGTCGTAATTCTCGTCGTTATCGTTAAGAGCTTCGATTTTTGCTTTCTCGAATAGTTTGCAGTGTAAAAGCCCATAGTCGACTGCCGGGCAGCCGGCTACCAACATGCCTATGATTTGGGCAAACGTTCGTATTTTACACGTGCTTTTACTTTTCAAGGATTTCACTTGGGTAGAGAGCGAGTGTTTCTTTTCTGGCGGGAGTTCTACTATCATTTTTCCCGAGTTTAGTATAAACCCGATATATCGACATCTCGTGTCTGGTGATAGATTAGATTTCTCTACATTGACTATAAAACCTAGTTGTTCAAGCAATTTAATTGTTTCCCGTAAGTTCCGTTGGCAACCTGTTTCGGTAGGAGCTAAGCACAGGATGTCGTCTAGGTAAATTATGGATACGAGTCCCTCTTGTCTCAGTTTCCCCATTACCGGTTTCATCAGTTTCGTAAAGATATACGGGCTCAACGACAAACCGAATGGAAGGCAAGTAAATTCGAAGGTTTGGTCTTGAAATTCAAATCTAAGGTATTTTCTGCTGTTCTTATGTATTGGTATCGCGAAGTAGGCTTCCCTGATGTCGATCGACCCCATATACATTCCCTGCTCTAATAATCTACACGCCGATCTGAGATCTTCTAATTTGAAATGAACAGTGTCGATAAATAAATTTAGTTCTTTAAGGTTCAAAATGAATCTTTTCGACCCATCTGATTTCTCTCTTAAGAAATAATTCGACAAAAATTGATCTGGGGCAGTTGAGCATTTTTCGATCGCCCCGATCTCTAGGAGTCTATCGATCTCTCTTTGGGTTTCTAAAGATTCTCGAGGTCCCTGGATTTTTCCCCTGTTGAAAAAATTCTGATGCGGTTTTTCTCTGAATTTAATCTTACTGGCCAAAAATCCCCTGCCCGGGGAAAAAAAACCTTGGACAAGTACATTTGTTGACCCCCGTTTCCATTTGGTTTCACAGAAAAAAAACTACCCAAAAAAGTACAAAATTTTCAAAAAATTGGCAAGATCAAGAATGATTTACATTCAGCACTAAAATTTATAATATCAATAATAGGACAAGTATTTCATTGTCCCTTGAGGATGGAGTATTTAAAAAAAAAGCAAAAATAAGTTCGTTATTGAAAAAAGTCACCAATGTATAAAAATAAAAATCGGTCCAAAAGAACAGAGTCCAGAAAAAAAATCAACATAAAACAAAACGCGGAGAAAAAAATTTCAAACGAAAAAAATTAGATTGAAAAATAATTTCGGCCGTAGTACTTGGCGAGTTTTTTGCTTAGGTAGAATCGCGTAATGTATTTTTCATGGTACGAACTCGCCAAGTACTACTAAAATAGTTTCGGCCGTAGTACTTGGCGAGTTCGTACCATGAAAAATACATTACGCGATTCTACCTAAGCAAAAAACTCGCCAAGTACTACGGCCGAATTATTTTTCAATCTAATTTTTTTCGTTTGAAATTTTTTTCTCCGCGTTTTGTTTTATGTTGATTTTTTTTCTGGACTCTGTTCTTTTGGACCGATTTTT
Organism: Campoletis raptor; assembly: GCA_948107755.1. NCBI lineage: Eukaryota > Metazoa > Arthropoda > Insecta > Hymenoptera > Ichneumonidae > Campoletis > Campoletis raptor. The sequence continues at coordinate 2,287,041 of OX403628.1, read as the reverse complement.
ATTTTTATACATTGGTGACTTTTTTCAATAACGAACTTATTTTTGCTTTTTTTTAAATACTCCATCCTCAAGGGACAATGAAATACTTGTCCTATTATTGATATTATAAATTTTAGTGCTGAATGTAAATCATTCTTGATCTTGCCAATTTTTTGAAAATTTTGTACTTTTTTGGGTAGTTTTTTTCTGTGAAAACAAATGGAAACGGGGGTCAACAAATGTACTTGTCCAAGGTTTTTTTTTCCCCGGGCAGGGGATTTTTGGCCAGGATATCACTTCTTTTTTCTGAACCTTTCACTTTCATCATAAAATTTTGGAATTTATGGTCCGCCATATTGAATCCGCCATTTTGAATTTCGAAATTTTGCATGCAGATTGTTAATCGGTGAACCCAAAAACCCCCGTGTGCCAACTTTCGCTTTTCTTAAACGATTTTCGCAGTTATTGTCCGCCATATTGTATCCGTCATCTTGAATTTCGAAATTTTGGATGCAGATTTGTAATCAGCGACCTCGAAAACCCCCGAGTACCATGTTTTGCTTTCATCAAACAATTTTTGCATTTGTGGTCCGCCATATTGGATCCGCCATCTTGAATTTCTAAATTTTGTGTGCAGATTTGTAATCAGCGATCCCGAAAACCCCCGAGTACAAAGTTTTGAGCTAGTTGCACGTAAGGAAAAATGTGTGTTTCAAAGGGTCAAATTGATATTTTTTTTTGCGTGAATTATTCCGACCTTACCATCTGTCAACACGGATCTACGAGAAGTCCGCAAAAAACAAGCTGTTTACGCGTCTCGCGTCAAAACTACCGTCAAACTTTCCGTGGTATGGGTACAAAGGAAAGGACCAATGGGAACTCGCTACTTTTGTCGCCGAAGACCGGCTTCGGTGGAAACGGGTTTTGATGGGCATCAAAACGCCTTTGATTGTGTCATCTGCGCGCATATACAAACACACCAAATCCTTCAATGTGTTAGAATTTTTGCATAATCTTTACCCTGTGCAAAGTTTTTTCTCAGCAAATACGGCATCAATCGTGCTGAATTAAGGCTTAATCGAAAGATTTTTTCATAATTAGTCTCCAGTTCAATTTTCAAATCATCATCTGTCTCCTAAGCTTCGTAATTCGAGAAAATGACTTTCAGTTTTTACCCCCACTACCGAATTTTACTTTATTCAGAGATAATATACTCTGGCGAGCCTCGGGCCAGCAGACGACAGAGCTGTCAAATGTACTTGTCCCGAGACTCTACCGAGTCTCTTGATAGCCCGTCACGCATTGGAGGATAAAATTGTCCAATGTTATCAGTTCCCAGGTCTTCAAAAAATGTTTTAGTCTCCCTGCGAGCTTAACCTGATTCGGGGTATCGTCTAGCGTGGGCGTGGTTTGTTGAAGCTCTGCTGGTGACGAGGGCCTTGATTCCGCGTCGAGTTCGATCTGTATTGGCTGGGTTGTTCTGTTGCATTTTTCTGTGTAGACGTCTTTGGTTGGTATTTGGATCTGTAGCCCGTCGAGATCGTTGATTTTCGTTGTCTCGGCGGGCTCTTCCAGTTTCCCGAACTGCTTGAGATGATTTTCTTCGTCGTCGGGATTTTTAATTCTTGGCTGACCTTGTCCTTTTTTACTTTTATTTCTTTTATTTTTTCCCCGAGCTTGTCTCCGAATAGGTGAGTATCGATTTCTCTCTTTTCCAGTGAGGCTGCCACTTGTTTTGTCAGGCCGGGTAAGATGTAGGCTCGTCGAGCCGTTGATTGCGAGTGATGTATCTCCGTTTGCATCATCGTTGCCTCCCAGACATTACTCAAAATCGTTTTTGAGTCCACTGTTCCGTTTTCTAGCAGGAGTGCCACAACGGGTCAGAGAGCTGATATGGTGGAACCGGCCAGTTTTTGCGTAGCGCAGAAATAGTTGTCTCTTTTTAAAGCAGCCTCATTTAGCGTGGGCAGTATTTCGGGGTTGAGGATCGGCGCTTCCAAGAGACAGTTTCCAGAGCGCGGGTATTTCTTTAGAAGTTCCTCTTTCACTTCTTTTTTCAGGCCCGCTTTCAGACAGATATTCCATCGATTTGCGATGCTGGAGTGAATTTTTACGCAATTTTCCGTCGTCTCTGGTTCTTCGCCGATTATTTTTATTCTGTCTTCGTCTAAGACGAGTGTTGGTTCCGCGACCGAGCCGTCTCCGTCTAGACCATCGGTTTGTGGTGCGGTTGACTGAGGCTCAGCTTGTTGGTTTTGCAAGGATGGTTCCCCGTCTTGCGATCCTTGGTTGTCAGTCGCGCGCTCGTCGTTTTGTTTTGGGTCGGTTTCTTCACGACCAATGTCCCGGGCCTTATCGGTGTGGACCGAATCACCTGTGAACGACGTGAATAATAGATAATTAAATCTCTAACTCGACTCAGGCTTTGTCTTTTTCCCCTCGCCCCTATCATGGGGATCTGTGTCAGCGAGGGGGATGCGCTTGTGGTTCGCGTGACAAAATCCGTTAGCTGTCATTTTTTTTTTTTTTTTGTATCACCTCTCGTGTGACATCTCGTATTCATCAGTACGCCATTCTGCCTCTCGTGCAGACTTAGCGTTGTGTTTGAGGATGTGTCTTGTCTCTCGTCCAAGATCACCCCTGTTTGTTCCATTTTGTAAGAGAAAAAACCGTTTACCTGGGTTGATTCTTTCTTCGTCGTTTTCTCCTTCGGGCGCCATGGCCGCCATGTTTGTTGTGTCATGGGGCCGTTGGGGCAGGAATCGCAGCACGAGGGCTTTCAGTTCCTGCATTTCTCTTCGTAATTTTTTGTTTTCGGTGTCCCTGTCTTCACTGTGGGTTCTTTTCTTATGTTTCCCCATCTTGTTGTTGTTAACTATTATGTTTTTCCCTGTAAAAACGATTTTTATACGCGGACGCTTGCTCGTACGTGTTTCCTGTGTGACACACAATTTACTAATGACGAAAACGGACGACCGACGGCGCTAGGAGCGCCCAAGCGGCAATTTTAAAAATCATATTGCTCTAAACGTGTGGATTGTGAACCTCAAGTACCTATACTACCTTTGTAATCTCGAAGGGCGAGACATGAAGTATAATTGATATTATATACAAAACGAATATAAATGCTGTATATATGCTGAAGAGTTTTTCTATGATAAATAATAAATTTTTGTGATTATAACTCGTTCAAATTTTTTCAGATTTTTTTCTCAACTTTTTTTTCTATTTTGAAATAGAGGGGAGTTAAAAAAAAAAGTTGAAAAAAAAATCTAAAAAAATTTGAACGAGTTGTAATTTCAAAAAAAAGAAAATTTCTCCTCTTGATATGTTGCGCCACACCCTATCATTTCTGAGTTGAGGCACTTTTCTTAATGGGATTTCGAGTTAGAATGATTGAAAAAAAAGTCTCGAATAAAAATTCTGAAAAAATTACAGTAAACAAAGGATGCTTGCCAGTAACTTTTTGTCCTCTTGACAATTTCACAGAAACTTCATGTTCTTGTAGTTACGAGGCTTTTTCGAAAAATAGTCATTTTTGTGTAAAAATCGCATAATTTTGCAAAAAAAAAATCGTACGCAACTTTAAAAAAAATGAAATTAAAGCTACTGCCATCCCTTTTAAGTTTTCCATGGAGAAAACGATTGGAAAAATTTTCGACGGACCATGCGCGCTATTTGAAACGTTGAAAAAAATGTCGAAAAAAGCCCAACTTCAAAAATACGTACTGGGTCCAAAAACGATCGGAAAAAGTGTTTCAAGAGCGCAAAATGAAGCTTAATATGTCCCTTTCGAGACACCTTTCACAAAATTTGAATATCGTTTTTTTCGACTGAGCAATCTAACTTTTAGTGCATCAAAAAATTTCGTCAGGTGTTTCCAAACTTATGGACGGTAGTGTATACGAAAGAGTTTTTCGATAATGAATAATACATACCTTGGTACTTGAGAAACTCCAAGTGGTTTTCGCTGTCAAAATAAATGGGCGAGACTAGTGACATGTCAGGATCGAGTAACATCGTTTTTTGATTTTGATCTTGCTGATGAGTTTTAGACATGCTGTATATATGCTAAAGAGTTTTTCTATGATAAATATTAAATACCTTCAAACTTGAGGAACTCCAACACCGGTCTTCGCTGTAAAAATGAATGGGCGAGACCGGTGACATGTCAGGATCGAATAATAACTTCGTAATTTGGTGTTGATCTCGTTGTTGAGTTCTCGACAGGCTGTATATATGCCATAGAGTCTTTCGATAATAAATAATAAATACCTTGGTACTTGAGGAACTCCAAGCGGTCTTCGCTGTCAAAATAAATGGGCGAGACCGGTGACATGTCAGGATCGAGTAACATCGTTCTTTGATGTAAATCTCATTGATGAGTTCTCGGCATGCTGTATAAATAAATGCTGTATATAAGCTAAAGAATTTGCTTTGATAAATAATAAATACCTTCGAACTTGAGGTACTCCAACACCGGTCTTCGCTGTAAAAATGAATGGGCGAGATCGGTGACATTTCAGAATCGAATAACTTCGTACGTTGACGTTGATCTCGTTATTGAATTCTCGGCATGCTGTATATATTCCATGATGATGAGGAGTACGTTACGATTCCCGACAACAACTGACTAATAACCTCATTCAACAGTGGGGTTATCTTTTCGATGTCACTGACACTTTTACAAAGACACGTTTAAAGAAAACCGTGTGAACTTTTCGCGGGATCGGTGAAGACAAATCATTCGTGATCAAACGGAAATCGTTCCTTTTATCGCCTGAGAACGACTTGGGTGGAAGTTCAAAAAATTCTCACAATATGATCGCGTCACGTAACCCTGCACTCCACACACTTACAACTCTCTTACTTACAACTCTTACAACTCTTGACAAATCTCTTGACCTAACACTTTTTCGTCATCCACTGACGTTGAATTTTTTTTTTTTTTTTTTTAACGTCTTTGCACTATTCTATCGTTGACACTTGAATACGAAATACTGAAACTGCACTGAAAGAACACAAATTCACGATTTTACGCGGATTTTATTATTTTTTATTCGTTCACTGAGTTTAAATACTTTTTTTATTATGCACGTACTTTCGCATTTTCGGTTTGTCAACACTCGAATATGAATTTGCAGCTTTGACAGCTGACACATTAGCGATATAGATAGAAAATCGTCAGCCACGACAAAAATATGTCGTCACTCGCGACCAATCAGAAACTCGATAACATCAAAAGGCCTTTCGTTGTCTCGTATACAGACACGTCAAACTTCCGATGTGTTGGTATTTTTAGCATAATCTTGAGCCTGTGCAAAGTTTTCACTCAGCAAATACGACATCAATCGTGCTGATTTAAGGCTCAATCGAAAGATTTTTTCATAATTAGTCTCCAGTTCAATTTTCAAGCCATCATCTGTCTCCTGAGCTTCGTAATTCGAGAAAATGACTTTCAGTTTTTACCCCCACCACCGCGAATCGTTTTATTCAGAGATAATATACTCGGGCGAGCCTCGGGCAAGCAGACGATAGACAGAGCTGTCAAATGTACTTGTCCCGAGACTCTACCGAGTCTCTTGATAAAAGAATAAAAATAAAACCGCGCGACAACTATCGACTTGGCGCCCGGTCGCCATCTTGAAAAACTGTCAAGCGGATAGTGACGCGCAAAATACCAATATGGCCGCCTTTCGGACATCGCGTAACGCGAAGTTAACATCGATTACATAATCGATGTTAACAAAAATTAAAAATGAACAATTTTATGATAAAATTAAATTGAAATAAATGAAAATAGATAAAATGACAAGAATTTAAGGTAAAATAAAAGAAAATAACATCGAAACAAGCAACATGCCCGCTTCACGGACATCGCGCAACGCGAAGTTAGCATCGATTATATAATCGATGTTAATAATTATTAAAAATAAACGATTTTATTGCATAATAGCTTAAAAATAAATAAAATAAGAATAAAAAACGAGAGAATAAAATAAAACAATGAAAATATCGCGAAAAATGAGCAAAATAAGAAAGCGTGAATAATGCGCAGGCGCGTTTCCATGAGAACCGAGCACAACTAAGCGAACGCGCATGCCCGGCGCTCGAACGCTTTGAACGAACATGCGCGAGCGGCCGCAGTTTCAGCGGCAAGTCGGGTATAAAAGGCGGTGCATAGAGCAATCGTCAGGCATTCTCCTCTTACAACCCAAAGCTAATAAGATAAAGAAAAGAACCTCTCCCCTCCCTGGCGGGTCTAATAGATGCTTGGGATATTGGAGTTGTTCGGTGACGTTCGACCCGCGTGGCCCAGGGTCTTTTTTCTTAATTATTATAAATTATCCCACTGATGCTCGGGATATTGGGGTAGTTAGGTGACGTTCGACTCCCGTAGCCCGAGGTCACTATCCCGCAGATGCCCAGGATATTGGAGTAGTTTGGCGACGTTCGACTCCCGTAGTCTGGGATCTCAATCCTTCATTATTATTATTATTATTATTTCACATCCTCCCGTAGATGCTCGGGATATTGGAGTAGTTCGGCGACGTTCGACTCGCGTAGCCCGAGATCTCATTCCTTTCACACCCTTAGATGCTCGGAATATTGGAAGGGTTCGGCGACGTGCAATTCCCGTAGTCCGAGATCTATTTCATTATTATTATTAAATTCAAATATCGTCATCGCACCGTAGTTTTTATAATTCTGTCAGGAAAGAAAAATTCTTTCTTACCGACATAACCTCGCCAGGGACGGAAAACGTTAATGATATTATTTATTTTATAAAAAAATAAATAATAAATTGAAAATTCATTTAAATAAATTAAAAAAGAGACTTTGACGTAAATTATTATTATTTTGAAAGAAAAATTGTTCTCAATTATTATTATTATTATTAGCAGGCGAAAAACGTTAGGAAAAGCGAACAAAGCATTGTAAAAATCGAATAATAAAAACACGCGTTTATAAATCAAATAATACTGTTACGTCCTGGGATTTCGTCCAATCTCTATTTTTATATTTTTAAGCGATTAATAATTTTATCGCGATGAGAGCGTCTTAACCGTCGAGCTCCCACAGAGATCGTCCACTAAAATTGCTGACGACGGAGATCTCACGGTAGTGGACAAGACGCTCAACACCTCCCGAACGCGCGAAGTCCGGCTTATCGCGAACTTCGTGCGCGGAGTAATACAATATAAAAGTGCAGCGCACTAATTTCAAAAGCGAATAATCAGTTCTATCCTGGAGCCCGACCACGATGGTCGAGGACTCCCTAATCATAAAAGAGCACAGAAGACAAATCTCCGTGATCAAAAATATAAAAGTTTTCCAAAAGGGCCTCGACCCTCAAGGTCGAGGACCCCATTCAAACTTCGGTCCACCAACCGTCTAAATCGGTTACCCGAAAATGCATTTCGAGAACCTAGATAAAATCCGGAGAATCAAAAATATAATTCGGAAGTAACAAGCGCGAATGGCCCCAAGCGTCGTCGCTCGGTGGGCCGTTGCGCAAATAAACTGCACATGTAATTCTCTATGTAATAACGACTACCATCAATTAGTGATTTCAATAAAAATCGTTATTTGTTATTGATTAAGCAAAAGTGTTTTAAAATCATTAACCGTTACCTTTACTCCACCGTCGTTCCATATAATAACTAATTACCCTGCCTGGACAACTGGCTCCAATCCCCGATTTGCTTTTGCAAATCTAAAACCGGAGCAACATGAACTCTACGATCACGGTAAGTCCTAACACTGTCAGGCAAAATTACCGGGACGTAACATTTTTGGTGGCAGCGGTGGGATACGTTGTCAAGTGGCAGGTGAAGAAAAAAATAAATAAAAAAAAATAAATAAATGGAACGATCGGAAGGAAACGAGTGTAAAAACAATTCGCGAGTATGCGAGCAGTGTCTCAAATAAAGAACACGAAAACGGACAATTCCACAAAAGGAAAGTCTACATGCCAAGTGCAACGAAATAAATATGAAGTGATAGGAAACACAAAAGACGCCCCGCGAATATTGTCAAATATCGTGCGTGCGAAAATAAAATAAGTGGTTCGCGTTCCCTGAACAATTACGTCGAATAAAGCTCGTGTTAAAAAATAAAATTTCAACAATTGCAAAATCGAATTTAGGCGATCTGTCAAATAAAGAAATTTCGAACAATCACGTGAAATAAAATGCAACCAAAGTGGTAAATAACCAAATTTCGGAAAATCGCTCGAAATGAAATATAACCTCAGTGTTAATAAATAAAAATGTCGAGCAATCACGCGAAATAAAATTTAATCAGTGAGTTAAATCATAAAATTTCGAACAATTATGTGAAATAGAATCCAACCAAAGAGTTGAACAATAAAATTTCGAAAAATCGCGAAATAAAATTTAACCAAGTGTTAGATATTAAATATTCGAAAATTACGCGATACTGAATTTGTCAATAGTGTCAAATAATAATGTTTCGAAAAATCGGGAAAGCAAATTTAACCATGAGTTGGACAATAAAATTCCAAACAATTACGTTAAATAAAAATACCGAACAATCACCCGAAATTCAATTTAACTAAAATGTTGAATAATGCAATTTCGAAGAACCACGTGAAATAAAATTTTACCAAAGTGTTAAATAATAAAATTTTGAATCGTTAAATGAAATAAAAAAAAAAAATAAAAAAAATATTCCGAACAATTCCGCGAACTATCGTGAAGTCCGCACTAAAGACATAAGAGAATCGTGATTTACAAAAAAACACGATTCAAATCAAAGTAAAATGAAATAAGTGGTTCGCGTTCTCCGAGCAAACGCGAACTAAAGAAAACTCGAACAAAGTGAGTGGAAGAAAAATAATTTTCGTACCACACCAAACATTATTCAACCAACGAGAATATTTCCACCCGTTCAATCGAAACGGAACAAGTGAAATAAAATAATAAGTTGAGTTCAATCGACAAAAAATATTATAAGTCGAAAAATAATTTAAATAAAAATGCCATTGAGCTAAAGTGCTCCAGTGATAAGGTGCACGAATAAGTGAAAAAAAAATGAATGAAAATTATCCAAAATTTTCATGAACTATAAAAATTAAAAAAAAAAGATTATAAAAATTACGAGAACTAATGACATTATCACCGAACGTGAATACAACACGTGGGTGATTAAAATATTTGCATATACCGAGTACCAGAGGAACTGTCATCCGAGACGCCCTGCAGCTGTGTCAAGACAGAAAGTTACAGGGTGACGCAAAAATCCTTTGGACCATCTCATTATCGATCGCGCTGAATCCAAACGTACAAGTCCGAAGGAACCTTTGAGCCAACAATGGACAAGTCAACAGGACCTCTGAGATGTCAAACAAGGTCACGCGTCAAAACGGAAAGGAGCATCCAAAGATAAGAATGTTCCCGATACGGCATAGTTATAGCAAAATAAAATATTGCGAGAGAATAATTAAATTAGCGCTCGAATTAAAATGGGATAAATTTAATTTCGAAATAAGCACCGTAGCGAATGCACGGAAGTAAATTTTTGACACATAGATCAAAATGAATAAATAAATAAATACATTTTTAGAAAAGCAAAAATTGAAAAAAAAACCAAATAAAACGTCTATGGGCACAATTTCATACTGTACACCGTAGCGAATACACGAAATTAAATTTTGACAAGGCGATCAAGTTAATACAATTTTGAAAATTAAAAGAATCGTAAAATTTGCAAAAATCGTTATTCACAAAGAATATGGATATGCCGTAGCGAGGGTACGGACGTACGTTTCCAAAGATTGAAAAAGAAAAGAGGAATATTTTCTAAATGGAAATGACTCAAATGAAAGTAAAAATACCCTGCATAAAAATAATAAAAAACGAAAATAATAAAATAAAAACCCACGGGGTTAATCAGTCTTAAAGAAAAATTTGATACTCAGTAAATAAATTACTATTAAAATAAAACAGACCAAATGGTCGTATTTGAATAAAATAAGCAATTTGTTTTATTGTCTTGAAAAAATGTCTCGTGCAAGTACATCGAAACCTCTGACTCGATAAACGAACATGTACATTCGAACCTCTGACACGTAGACGAAAATCAAACGAAAATCATTGAAATAAAATCATTTAAAACAATTTTTATTTTTATGCAAAGTAAAATAAATAAATAAACTTTCAAGACTTATCACGAGTAAAGTTTATAAAGGGTTGAGTGCTACGAGACTTACGGAATCTCTCGAGGCCACGGAAGACCACCTTAGAAGAGATCCGTAGAGGGAAGCTCAATACCGAATAACATTTGAAAAAATGTAGTACGACTACGCGATCCTGAAGGCCTCGCGAGCGTATAAAATAATAAAAGTAAAATCACGCGATAAAGCGACAACTCTTGTGCCGAGTACGAGTGTACACGTCCACGGAACCGTTGAGCCCTACAATGGACAAGTCACCTAGACCTCTGAGACACTGCGTAGCAGTAAGCAAGTAAAATTTGAAAAAAAAAATGAAAAAAATATTTTTAGTTTTGAAAAACCAAGCTACACTTACTTTAGCTTAGTATCGAATACAAATGTTCTGCGAACCACAGTATCGACAGATAAGAACATTAATATGACAGATTTAAGAAATAGTTCATAAAAATTCGAAAATAAAAATTGTCTTGCAATCTCAAAAAAAAAAAAAAAAAAAAAAATCAGAATAAGTGAATGGTTACGCCGTAGCGAAGACACGGACGTATTTATTAAAAATTTAACGAAGGTAAAAGAATGCGTATTTTCCTAAATAAAATACATCTTCCGAATAAAAGTGAACATTGCTTGGGTATAAGAATTAAATACGTAGCCGACAAGAAGAAAATACAGAATAGATTGAGAAAGATAAATCAAGAAATCAAAATTAAATCAAAGTCAATCAGCAAAATACAAAATAAAAAATATTCAAAATATACGTCTTTGGCCAATTGCCCGTAAACAATTGAACACAGAAGATATGATAAATCATCAATGCAAAATTTATAAAAATAAAAGACTTATATCGATCCAACGATCCTTGAGACGGAGGACGAATAAGCATAATAAAAGAAAATTTTGAAATCAAATCATTGAAAATAATTTCTATTTCAATGAAAAATTTATAAAAATAAATAAAAATAAAAGACTTATATCGATCCAACGATCTCAGAGACGGAGGACGAATAAGCATAATAAAAGAAAGTTTTGAAATCAAATCGTTCAAAATAATTTCTATTTCAATGAAAAATTTATAAAAATAAATAAAAACAAAAGACTTATTACGATCCAACGATCCTATAGAGACGGAGGACGAATAAGCACAATACAAATAAAAATAAAAATTGTAATCAAATAATTTACAAAAATTGAAAGACTTATTACGATCCTAGAGATAAAGGACGAATGAGCATATTAAAAATAAAAATTTTGAAATCAAAAATTTTTTCCAAAAAAAATAAAAATTTCAAAGACTTATTACGATCTGACGATCCGAGCGACGGAGGACGAATAAGCAACATAAAGGGTTGAGTGATATCAAACCTACGGAATCTTTCAAGGCCACGGATTGTCCACCCCAAAAAGAAATCTGTAGAGGGAAGCTCAATGCCTAACAAAATAAGCCTTATTACGATCCAACGATCCTAGAGACGGAGGACGAATAAGCATGATAAAAAAATATATAATAAAATTTTTAATCAAATGATTTGCAAAAATTTCAAAGACTTATTACGATCTGACGATCCTAGCGACGGAGGACGAATAAGCAATGTAAAGGGTTGAGTGATATCAAACCTACAGAACCTCTCAAGGCCACGGATAGACCACCTTAGAAGAAGACATCTGTAGAGGAAAGCTCAATGCCCAACAAAATATTGAGGAATGCTGCGACTTGCGATAAGCGAAAGTGCGAAGCCGTCGTAGACAGTCCAAAATGCAATTATCAATGGAAAATAAATCCGAAAGCACTCCAATTATAAAACGAAAGTAGATTCAATATAAAATTCAAATAAGTAAAAAAATAAATAAAGTTAAAAATAAAGATTCAGAAGCATAAAAAAATAATTTTGAGATCAAATCATTCAAAATAACTATTACTCTTTCTTGCAAAAAGAAAAAATGCTCACATACAATGGAGGACCCATTTCCACAGTCGAATAAGTCGAAGTGACCTCTGAGCCTTCGAGAGGACAAGTCCAAAGAACCTCTGAGTTGATATGTGAGAGGGTACAATCAAACCTCTGATGCGAAGAAAAATTCAAAAAAAAAATGAACGCTGACTTATTACGATCCAACGATCTTAGAGACGGAAGACGAATGAGCAACGCAAAATAAGGACAAAATAAAATTAGTCCTAGTCAAGGGCGAGTGATAAGAAACCTGTAGGATCCTGATAGGCCACGAAAAGTTCACCTTAAATAGGACCTATAGAGGCAAGCTCGATCCAAAAAAAAATACTGTAACAATATTCGAGCTATCATCGAAAAAAAATGTATTGTAAACAACGATGGCGAAAACAAAGATACTTGAGGCACGGGTACGCACAAGTAATCGAACATGTCAAACATCAAGATTCAAAAAAAAAAAAAACATAATTACAATCTCGAAAGATAATCTGTAGGTTCACTCATCGAGTATTTCTCAATTTTCTGGACACCAAGGCAAAATAATAATCATTTTTCGCCATGGTTGCCATGACCAAAATGTAAAGGGTAAATACCCCTGTCAAAAAAAAACAAAACAAATCAGAACGTTTTTGTAATAAAACGTTCACTTAAAAATAATGCAAATTAAATTAACCAAAATACAATGTTATTGAAAAACAAATCAATATCGAATAATAAAAAAAAAAATAATCAAAATTCAATTTTAAATTGAATCAACGAGAATTGAACAAACGAAATTGAAAGGACGCTCTTCCTGCCGAATGCTAAGCCTAAGCGTAGCATTCTTCTTAAAGGGGGAGGTGTTACGTCCTGGGATTTCGTCCAATCTCTATTTTTATATTTTTAAGCGATTAATAATTTTATCGCGATGAGAGCGTCTTAACCGTCGAGCTCCCACAGAGATCGTCCACTAAAATTGCTGACGACGGAGATCTCACGGTAGTGGACAAAACGCTCAACACCTCCCGAACGCGCGAAGTCCGGCTTATCGCGAACTTCGTGCGCGGAGTAATACAATATAAAAGTGCAGCGCACTAATTTCAAAAGCGAATAGTCAGTTCTATCCTGGAGCCCGACCACGATGGTCGAGGACTCTCTAATCATAAAAGAGCACGGAAGACAAATCTCCGTGATCAAAAATATAAAAGTTTTCCAAAAGGGCCTCGACCCTCAAGGTCGAGGACCCCATTCAAACTTCGGTCCACCAACCGTCTAAATTGGTTACCCGAAAATGCATTTCGAGAACCTAGATAAAATCCGGAGAATCTAAAATATAATTCGGAAGTAACAAGCGCGAATGGCCCCAAGCGTCGTCGCTCGGTGGGCCATTGCGCAAATAAACTGCACATGTAATTCTCAATGTAATAACGACTACCATCAATTAGTGATTTCAATAAAAATCGTTATTTGTTATTGATTAAGCAAAAGTGTTTTAAAATCATTAACCGTTACCTTTACTCCACCGTCGTTCCATATAATAACTAATTACCCTGCCTGGACAACTGGCTCCAATCCCCGATTTGCCTTTGCAAATCTAAAACCGGAGCAGCATAAACTCTACGATCACGGTAAGTCCTAACACTGTCAGGCAAAATTACCGGGACGTAACAATACAAATCATATAAAAATAAGCATTGTAAAAACAAATAATTTTGTTTTCTTTCAATAAAAATCGATTTTTAAATTGATTTTATTTTTAAAACTCGTATCGTCTCACTTCTTTTTCATACCTGCTCCTTTTAAATTAAGGAAGCGCGGACCTGCGCGTAGCGAGTATACGCATAGGCAAGAGTGTTCCGTTACAATATAGAACTACCATCTTTCCAATTGGCAGTTCTCTGTACTCCTCACGCAAATGCAGATTGTGAGAGAGTTTTTAGCAAATACAATTTGGTAAAAACAAAAAGTAGGAATAGACTGACGGTACAAAAAATTGAAGGCGCTATGCTGGCTTCACAATCAGTGAAACTAAACGCCACGTCTTGTGCCGCGTTCGAGCTGACGAAAAACATGCATAGCCGAATGACGTCTGCAATTTTGTATAATGCTCCAAACAAATAAACGACGGAGGCAGAGGAGGATCACCGGACTATTAATGATTTTGACGTGATATTCGAAGAAATCTAAGTCAAAGGACACTACGAAAAACACAGCATTGATAGTGGAGATAATTGTTCGAAATAAAGTTCTAGATTTATTCAGCCTTTCTTCAATAACTATTTTAATAATTTGTTATACTATTCAATAAAAATAAAAATTACATTGTTCACGTAGTTCACATGGTTCACAAGATAAATACCACATCAAATATCAAAAAAGTTTCGAGTCTGAGAATGTTTTTTCGGCATCTAAATTTGTTTATTTCGGCTTCGGACTTCTTTTCTATTGTTTGCTTAAGCGAATGAACCCTCCTTTTCGATAAAAATCTTCGTTATGAATCATTTTTTTAAAATTGTTTTCAATATATTTTATATTTTATATCGGAAATGCAATACATAAAAAAAAAAACACTGCAGAACGACTACCATCAAAAAATCAAAAACCCTAAAAAAATGAGTTAGAGAAAAACCACAGAAAAAAATTTTTCAAAAAAAATTGTAGCAGATTGAAGAAAATACAAGAAAATGTAAATCACCTAAAAAAAAAAAACTTTCCAGAACGACTCCCGTCAAAAAACTTGGAAAACCTCAAACATTAGAGAATAGAGAAAAACCTCAGAAAATATCCTCTTGAAAAAAATTCGAAAAGACTGAAGAAAATACAAAAAAACGTAGAAATGGTACAAAAATGATAATAATAATAATAAAAGTCCATGATATTCGTTCAGCACTAAAAAATTTTATATCAATGAAAGGACAAGTATCCTATTGATGTCTGAAAATCAATTAACGAGAAAAAAGAAAATCCTTTCAAAAAGACACGTCTCAAAAAAATAATAATAAAAGTCCATGATTTCCGTTCAGCACTAAAATGTCTCATATCAATAAAAGGACAAGTATTCCATCGATGTTTAAAAATTGAGTAACGAGAAATAAGAAGAAATCAGTTGTTGCTGGCAAAGAGTTGGTAAGTTACAAAAATATATTTGAAATGAAAAAAGTCAACATTTAATTTACGTTCAGGATTAAAATTTACAATATAAAGACTCCGACAAGAATTTCAATGGTATTTATTAAAATTTACAACATTAAACTTATATATTTAATTAGTTATCCATGCCTCTCCAATTTCCAGACACGCGATTCTCCCATTTTGTTCCCCCGATTGAAATATAAAAGTATTAGCCCATTTTTTCAATTTTTCAGCGTGGGCGAAAACTTTTATGATTCCAGTCAGACAAACGCTCGACTTACAACCTATCAATAGGTCATCTAGCCCTCTTGGATTTTCAGAAGTGAAATTTTTCAACACTGTTTCACTATCGGAATTGAAAAACTTCAGCCAACGCGAAGAAATTGCAAAAATGGGGTACAGGTTATATAACTTGAGGCCACCAATATTGTTTGATTGGTAACAATTTGTTAAACGTTCACCACCGTACGTTCAGCGTATGCGCACAGAGTACTCGTCCGGCCCATCACTTTTTATGCAAATTGCTCATTTAAACAAAAGTCCGCAAATAAACCTTTAATAAAGGCAAAGGTAAATAAAGTACTTTGGCCGAATTTTTTTTTTAATCTATTATTTTTCGTTTGAATTTTTCTTTTTTTTTTTCAAGTTTATTCTCATTGCGATTTTTTTTCTGGACTCTGATCTTCTGACCGATTTTTATTTTTATACATTTTGGTGACTTTCTTCAATTCCCAACTAAATTTTGTTTGTTATTTAAATACTTGTCCTATTATTGATATTATATAGAAAACGAATATAAATGCTGTATTTATGCTAAAGAGTTTTTCTATGATAAATAATAAATACCTTCGAACTTGAGGAAATCCAACACTGGTCTTTGCTATAAAAATGAATAGGCGAGACCGGTGACATGTTAGGATCGTACAACTTCGTAATTTGGCGTTGATCTCGTTGTTGAGTTCTTGGCAGGCTGTATATATGCCATAGAGTCTTTCGATAATAAATAATAAATACCTTGGTACTTGAGGAACTCCAAGCGGTCTTCGCTGTCAAAATAAACGGGTGAGACCGTTGACATGTCAGGATCGAGTAACATCGTTCTTTGATGTAAATCTCATTGATGAGTTCTCGGCCTGCTGTATAAATAAATGCTGTATATAAGCTAAAGAGTTTTGCTATGATAAATAATAAATACCTTCAAACTTGAGGAACTCCAACACCGATCTTCGCTGTCAAAATGAATGGGCGAGACCGGTGATATTTCAGAATTGAATAACTTCGTACTTTGACGTTGATCTCATTGTTGAGTTCTCGGCATGCTGTATATATTCCATGATGATGAGGAGTACGTTGCGATTCCCGACAATAACTGACTAATAACCTCACTCAACAGTGGGGTTATCTTTTCGATGTCACTGACACTTTTACAAAAACACGTTTAAATAAAACCGTGCGAACTTTTCGCGGGATCGGTGAAGACGAATCATTCGTGAGCAAACGGAAATCGTTCCTTTTATCGCCTGAGAACGACTAGGGTGGAAGTACAAAGAATTCTCAAAATATGATCGCCGTACGTAACCCCGCACTTCACACACTTACAACACTCTTGACGAATCTCTTGACCTAACACTTTTTCGTCATCCACTGACGTTGAATGTTTTTTTTTTTTTTTTAACGTCTTCGCACTTTCCTTTCGTTGACACTTGAATAGGAAACACTGACACTGCACTGAAAGAACACAAATTCTCGATTTTACGCGGAAAAGTCATTTTATTATTTTTTATTCGTTCACTGAATTTAAATATTTTTTTAAATTATGCACGTACTTCCGCATTTTCGGTTTGTCAACACTCGAATATGAATTTGCAGCTTTGACAGCTGACACATTAACGATATAGATAGAAAATCGTCAGCTGCGACCAAAATATGTCGTCACTCACGACCATTCAGAAACTCGATAGCATCAAAAGGCCTTTCGTTGTGTCGTATACAGACACGTCAAACTTCCGATGTGTTGGTATTTTTAGCATAATCTTGAGCCTGTGCAAAGTTTTTTCTCAGCAAATACGACATCAATCGTGCTGATTTAAAGCTCAATTGAAAGATTTTTTCATAATTAGTCTCCAGTTTAATTTTCAAGTCATCATCTGTCTCCTGAGCTTCGTAATTCGAGAAAATGTCTTCCAGTTTTTACCCCCACCACCGCGAATCGTTTTATTCAGAGATAATATACTCGGGCGAGCCTCGGGCAAGCAGACGACAGACAGAATTGTCAAATGTACTTGTCCCGAGACTCTATCGAGTCTCTTGATAATATCAAAAAGAAAGATTTAAAGTGATATTTCTTTGGTACGTTCGATAATTACTGCCCTCTATTAACGGTACACGAAATTGAATTATAAAATTTCTCCACTAGGATGCGATTTCCGACACAGTTTATATATCAGTGTTGGCAGCTCCGCAGCGGAGCACAGAGGTACTACTTTTTCGTTTCCAATACCAGCTTTCAGCCAGCTTGGCACAAGGATTTCTGGGTGGCCGTCTAACATCTCTGAGTTCAGATCCATTGACGACTCCCTCTATTTCTTCACACGTAATATTTTCGTCCTGTTCTTCTTGAGAAATGTAATGTATCATATTGTGCACTGGCTTAATTTTATTTTCTTCAAATTTTCTCAAGTCCACATCGCTTTGATTGGTGGCTTGTTCATTAACTTATTTTTCTGATGCCCCTATTACGGGAATAACATCAGCAAAATTATTATATCGGATCCGGAGTGACATGTCTCCAAGATCAACTAAACTTTAGAGTGGTCGTAATTAATTCACCCCCAACAACACATCTCTAATTAAGCCAGGTGTAATGAGCTATCTCATGTACGTCTTAATTTTTCCAATCTCTGTGGTTACCGTAATTTGATTTTTAATTTTTGTCATTTTTCTCTTAATTGCTCCGTTTACCTTAACACCTGTTACCAGTGAAATTTGACAACTTTTGAGAGTCAACCTCAACCGGTTTGTCGAAAATCGGGTTTGATTATGATGGCCCCTGATTTCCTCCATTTCAGTTGTTGGAATTTTAATTTTGTTTCTCTCCTTGGTTTGCCCAATTTTACCCTGGATTATGATTGCTCTGATTTTGACTGTAGTTGGAGTTGTTATTTCCATGATTTTGCTGATTCCGATTGAAGTTTGAATTTTGGACCCTGTTCCCGTGGGAATTCTGGTTGTCATTCCAAATTGAATTTTATTTGTTCCAATTCGGATTTTGGTTTCGGTTCCAATTAGAGTTTTGATTAGGATTCGCATTCCAATTTTGGCGATTTGGCGGCATTTTATAAGACCATTGCTCACTTCCTCCCTTATTCTCCCCAGAATTTTGCTTATCCCGCTTTGATTTTTTGAACCCGCGGCTAATGATGGTTGCTCGAATCTTCTCAGAATGATGTTGTCATAAGGAGGCTACGATGTCTTTGTCGCCTGTAGGTGGAACAAGACCAAGAAGGCAATTCCGAATAGTCGAATGGTGTAATTAACTTTTGTTGTTTTCCCATCCGGTCTGTGGCAACCAAATTTAAAATCTTCCCGAATTTTTCGTTGAGCTTCCTGGCTCCAGAAACGCTCAATGAGTTTTTTTTCAGCATCATCGTAATCGTATATTTGATTTTTGACAAGAACCCATAATTCTTTGGCCGTTTTTTCCACACTTTGTCCAAGTAAGTACTTGAATTCGGCAATCGTTGGGTTTGTGACCTCGCAGTAATATTTGAATTCCCTCATTGTTCAGGAATTAACATAATTCCTTCGGTGTCGTGAGCACTCGGGCCGGGTTCGTACTCCACCGTACATGTCGCCACGTACCGGGCTACGCAGCACGGGCGCAGCGAGGCACGAGCGACCGGGCGCTAGTTCTCGCGCTCCCACGGGCGGCGACTCCTCTTGAGCACAAGCCTCGGGCTTGCTCGACGCGACACGCGACGCCTGCGCGTGGCGCGTCTTGATCGATCACCTCATCGATTACGTTAGTCTTGATCCGAGAGCCTTAGCGTGCAAAAGTCACAGTCATTCGGTTTCAAAATTAAAGTATTAAATCACAACAACGGGCATCAAAAATAATACAACCGCAATTCGAACAGGCAATTTTCACATCACATCATAACTTTTCCAGGCAAATTCGTATATCGATTGCATCGATAACTCGAGATTCCATGAGCACGTTTTTGACACACGCTTCGGCCGCCATCTTCGATCTCGAGCTCGGGCTCGAGCGTCGCCGGGTCAGTTCTCACGTATTCGAACGGGTTACGGGCATTTTCGGGTCGTTATTCATTGTCGGGTCATTTTGTACAGTAAAGTTAAAATAAATTAGTTACTTGTTGTTATTTTTACATATTCTCCCACCGTGTTATTTTTTATTCTCCACATGCACCAGACTCCTTCACAAAACACTCATAAACTTTATAGGTTGGGATCAACTATTACCATCAAAAGTTGGAGGCTTAATTTTTATTTCATTTTGTGGATTTGACTGGAAAGTACTTTGAAATTCCTCCGTTTGTTCTTATCGAGGCTTCTTTCTCATTTCCGTTTCCGTTTTCACTTCAAAATGGATTTGTTGTTTACCAGGATGGATTCAATTGCTCTCCTGATTGAGAATATGCATTCCTTCCCGTATTTGATCTTGGAGTGCCTTAATTGTTAATTGCTGTTGTTCAACAGTGATCTCATTCGCGGCAATTCTTGAGGCCAAATGTTGGTATTCTCGCTTCATTTCCTTCTTGAGGGACTCTATAATTTTATGCACCTCATTTGCGAGCTGCGCTTCAAAAGTGATGGAATGACTTTCCTGGTCCTCTTTTAGTTCCCTTAGCTATCGTTCGAGATTTCTAGTTCTTTGATAATTTCTAACAATTTCATTAGCCATACTTTGCACTTGAGTCCTTATATTTTGCACTGTTCCAGTCGAACAAATCGAAATGTCATCCGTATTTTCTTCGAATGTCGTTATGCCCCGATCGGAATTCGAAGTGCCGAGTCGTTCTTCTCTAATTTCTTTTTCCCCTTCTTCTTCTGATTCATTTTCTCCTTCACTTACTAGTTGAGGGCCAAAATTAGCACGTGATTTGTGGAAAGTATCGCCCACATCTAGTGGTGGAATCGTAGAGGTCTTCTGATTGAATTTCCCCTGATTGTTCTGTGGAGTTTTGTATGCTGGAATCTCTCGCAGTGTCATTTCGATCTTTATTACTATCGGCCATTTTATTTCATTTTTATTGGTGATATGAGAATCATTCTTGTTATACAACTTTGAAGTCTTTCCCCTTAACGTTTACCTGCCCCACGTTAGGCGCCAGTTGTAACGGTAACGCTTACTTCCTTGCGCTTGCAAGTTACGCGCAAGTCCGAGCTACCTTAATACAGAGGAGCAGGTAAAGCAAGAAAGATAGACAATAGCCCTGTTTCAAGTGGAAATAATGAAATTATGATTTTTTATTCGACAGAAATCGTCAATTTGTCAGTTTTAAGACAATACAAAACAAAATATGAGAAAAACCTTTACATTGTTTTTAACTCCCGACTGCCTGCAGGGCAAAAAAGACGGGAGTTATGCGTTTCACTGTGAACAGCTGATGGGGGGTATTTCTTTGTCACCGGTTTTCTCCAAAATGCTCACACTTGTCTTAACCAATTTTTGCTTGTGGTTTGTATATGTGACGGACAGTGTTCTTAGACATAATTTGTCGGGATCTATCGTAAATTCGTTTAAATAATAAACATTTACATTTGAATGCCTTTTGCCATATCAAATGATCACCCATATAAGGTAGTCTTCGACTGTCGACTACTTCGTGCCGTTGAATGTTTGCTAATTTCACTCTTTACATTATTCTGTCACCATTTTTTTTTTTATTCTTATTATTAATTCGTTACAAATGGTTAGAACATTTTTTAAATTACAACAAAAAGTTACAACATTCTTTTTTTCAATTATTTAATTATTACAAAAAGTTACAACATTCTTTTTTCAATTATATATATTGGATAAATGTAATAATAACAGAAGTAAAATAAAAAAATATATATTTGAGCACTTTTTGTTGAAAACTTTTAGAATGTTTTTTGTTGAAAACTTTTTTTAAGAATGTTCTAATAATTCAACTGAAGTCTTTCAATTATTATTCTTATTCTTTTCATTAGAGAAACTGTCCCGAATCTTGACTTGAATGATTTTTTTTGTTGGATTCTGTACAAAAATAAGAATTACTTTCCTGTTGCTTTGATATAAACGAAAAATAATGGTCTGATGTGATACAAAACAAAATTTCTTTCTTTTATTCAACAAAAATCTTAAGTTCCCTCTTTTGGACAACTTTTATCAAATGATTTGGACTAAATTCTTGATTCTTTTGATAACCTTCGTAGAGAAAGAGAGAGTACTTTCTCGGAGTTATTTTCTCTTGTTTTTAAATTAAATTTTTTTGAATTTTTAAATAAAATTTTATGGAATCACCTTTTTGAAATTCAATCAACAGAAACACTTCCCCTAGAATCCGAAAGCCATACGGAATCGCATGCTCCGTTCCTCTAGGAGTTAACCGTAGAATCATGATCAAGATCTAATGAGAATTCTATTTTTTTTTCTTTATAACTCGGGATGTCTTGTTTTTGTCATTCGATCTATAAATGTCCATTCCTCTAAGAGTTAAAAGCAACATTATGATCAAGAAAATTAGTAAAACTTCCCGAGTCTTGTTCTTTTATGTGTGTCTCAGAGTAAGTATTTCTTCGGATTTTGAGCTAAGAATGAGCTGCCGATGCTGTTTGCGCGCCTTTTTTATACCGTCAAAATCCGTTGTTCTCCGTTCTAAAAATAAATCTTAACTCTATTGGACAAAAATTATGCACCGATAAAATTATTTTGGTGACAGAAACCGGTTAAAACCGGCTCAGACCAGCCTTGTGGCCCGGATGTTATGATTATAAGAGCCCACTTTCTTTCTTTTGGTCACGTACGCCAGCAATATTATTAATATGATGAGCAATGATGCAATGAGCCAGCCAGTACACGGCTAGGGAGCCACCATCCGCACGATGAGAACCGCCCACGGGAGGCACCTGGAGCCGTAAACTGACCGCTCAGGCATCGCAGAGAGTTATAGACAGGGGAATGCGCTAGAAATACTTGAAATTTTTCTTTTAAATTTTCATTGCTGTTCAGCCTGGGAATCAAACCTGGAATTCTCGGCTTGCGAACCCAAGCCATCATCCAATAGACCAACCGCTCTCCCTACCAAATAGTTAAATAATAAAGTAGTGAATAGCAATTCTGAGTCAAGCGATCAGTAGAATACTAAAATGATAAGTAGCGAAACTCAGTGGAATGAACGGTAAAATGGTTAAATCGACAAAAAGTGAATGGTGACTGTGTGGATCGAGATGGTAGGGTAGGATTCGTGCCAAAATCACTTCATGCTAAAGTCCGTTTCAGCCAAAAAGTAACTACTTTAAAAATAGTGTCATGCATGAAAGATTTTACTTACACAACACAGATGTCGCCTCAAGGAACTTCTGTCGACCGTTTCAATAATTTGAGAAATTCTAATAGGGCAATGCTCTCAGAGATGGCGTTATAAGGCTCTTGGTGGATGATGAGAAAATTTAAACAAAAATGTTTCCAAGTTAGATTAATTGAAAGCAAGGAACATATTGAAAACAGAGACGAAAAAGCAATACTAGTTTTTTGACCGCATCCGCTCAGATTATGCCTCTGTAGCTGAATTTCTAAATCGGCTGATATCTTTAATTTTATTCTATCTATTGATAAAATGAATTCCAAGATGTTTTATTCAATGGATCAAAGTATTTCTTTATTCTACATATATTACAATTCATATTTCAATAACATAACAGATGCATATGTGACTGAGTTGTTTATTGCATGCCGATTCTTTCGGTGTTGTATTGACATCAACATTCGAAACCCTCCAATTAAAAACCAAGTTTTTGTATTATCTGTGCATCGAACTTGTGGCGAAATTAAGTGATTTGTTCGTTGTTTTTTGAAAACAACAATTTTTTTTGTATGTACTTCTGTTTATAGTTTTCTTTTGTTTTTTCACATCATTCCAATTACGAGAAGCAATCATTGTTCAATAATTATTGAGTTTATTTTAACACATCCTCAAATAATTCCCAACGGAATGTAGTGTGACGTTTCTTTTTCTTGGCTACATGAAAAAATAATGATTTCAATTATTTTTGAAAGAGAAGACTGACAACGAACATGACAGAGAAAGAAAACTCAAGGAGGAGATTTTTTCAAAGCAAGAGGTAGAGGGAAAAGAGAAAAATAATTGTCTAGAGACAAAAAATTATAAGCTAGGAGAGAAAAGGTAAAAGAAAAGAAAGAACAAATAGTATATTACGCACCTAGGGAGGAAAAGTAGACTACTTCAAACCGCGGGCAGAATTGTCAACCGAGCCGAAGGCGAGGTTCACAAGCACGCGGTTTGAGGTAGTCTGCTTTAACTCCCGTGGTGCGTATACAATTTTTCAGTCCGACGTAGGCGGAATGCGGCAACTTCGGTCCGCGTAGCGGGCCGAAAGTTGCCACTTTCCGCCCGGAGGGCTGAAATAGTATATTACACAACAAGGGCAGAAAGTTTGAGATTCCTGCACTGCGCATCATGATGCCTGAGGCGAAACCGAGGGCCATCATGTTGCGCAGTTCAGGGCTCTCAAACTTCTGCCCGTGTGGTGTATACTATTTTTCTTTATGGCCGGTCGAAAGTACGATATTCAGGGGCAGGCATCATTTTTTTATGCCTGCCCCGACATTTGCGACACGAGCGAAGCGAGTGCTGCTGGTCGGGGGGGGGGGGGGGGGGCAGGCATCAAATAAAAAAAAACAAATGTAGACAATTAAACATTTTATTTGAAATTTTTTTAAATTGAACAAACATGAAAACTATTCAATTAAACAAACAGAATTTTTTAAAAAATTGAACAAGCATAAACATTTTTGAAATTAAACAAACATAAGATTTTTTGAAATCAAACAAATAGATTTTTAAAAAAAATTAAACAAACGTAAAATGCAAATTAACAAATTAAAAACAATAGTACTCCGTACATTAATTTTTTTCATTTTCATCATGATCACATGCATAATAAATATTGTTTATTATGTCACCATGAAATACGCAGTTTTCAAATAAATGAGGTGGTTTTTCATTAACAGAAAGACATTTTGATTTTTGTTCATTTATATGATGCTAGGTTCCTCATTCAATAGCTTTGGTTTATTTTCCCGGTGGCGTATTCTCTGATTTTGTTGGAAAAACTGTAACCGGTGGTTTTTTAAAAAGTGCGTAGGTTTTGTTGTTTGGTTATGATGAGTTACAAGTATTTTTTTGTTGCTAGCTGTAGTGAAAACCGGTGTTGGTGATCTACAATTTAATTTAGGTTGTTCCAACTTATCAATTTGAAGTAAGTCCTCCTCGTTGATCTCAAATCCGTCAGAGAAATGATCGTAATCTATTTCACCATCTAGAGATGTCTTGTCATTCGTTGGAATTATTACTTCAGCTTCAATGGTGTTTATTGAAGAACTCGTTAACGTATGTGGATCAGTTGTTAACGTTGGTTGTGGATCAGTTGATGTCGATGGTTGGTGACAAGTCCAAGAGAATCCTGATGCATGGGTTATGCTCTCATATATTCTTTCCCGATTCTTTATTGAATTTTCCACATACCCTGTAAATAAGCAAATTATTCATGAACAAAATTTGTATTAAAAAAATACTATTTTTTAGATATTTTGTCACGGTCTGGCAATATGAGTTAGAATATAGGTGGCCCTAGCGCAGTGGTTAGCGCTCCGGACTCAGACTCCGCGGGTCCCGGGATCGAGTCCCACTCGGATCACCTTTTTATTCGCTCATTATTGCTGGACCGTGCCTCGTCACAATTTTAATTAAATTTTGTAATTAAATAAATAACAACGTAACCTTGAGCGATTGCTGTTGATTTCCAGCCTCCTAATTGTTTCAACATTGTCTCATTAGCACCCGAGTTCGATAACAGAGCTGCTCCAGTTCGTCGGAAACAATGCCCGGTATATAATTTGTGGTTAGGTAACTTCAAATACGAAGCTATCGCGTTTGGTGTTTCGCCAATCTTATTCCTGCCGATCACTTGTTGGTGAAATTTCCCGTCGTGATATTTAATGAAAAATCTATCGGTGAATGATTCCTCGGCTCTCATTGTAATATATTGCTTTACTTTATCGTAAAAGGGTTCTCCGATGATAAACTGGCGATCAACATCATTTTTGGTACCGGTGATAGAAACCAGGAACTTCTTACCACAGTCTTCGACGTCTTGCACTTTTAATTTATTGAGCTCGTCACATCTTAAAGCTCCATAAATTCCAAATATCAGCATAACCTTGAATTATTAGAGAAAGAAATGAACATATAAATTGATAGAAATTAATGTAAATACTAACCTTTGAAACGAAATATTTGCTATCTGGTGCTGTTTTTATGAATCTTGTCATGTCATCTCACTTGAAGATTGAAGACTTTTTCGGTTTATAACCTTTCGCATTATTTTTCATTAGAGTCTTCAAATTATAAAATTTATTGATATCAAGATTTTCTCGTGTATACAATGTTTTTTTTAGCATCGACCACACGCTCCACAAAGTTGAAGGTTTGAGTCTTCTACTCAACTCCTTAAAATATACAACTAAATTTGTTTCTTCTGAACTTGATAGAGAGTCTCGATTAATTAATTGCCAATTTTTATAAGTTTCGTAAACTAATTTATATCGATCAGCTGACTTTTTTGGCAATGTATCAGATTGTATAATTAGTTCCGCTTCTTCATCGAAATTTCGCAACATATCCTCCTCGTCTGCAGATTCGTCAGTTGAGATCATTTTGTTAACTGATTCCTTAATTCAATGAAGTTAATATATTTTACACACGTCACTTTCAAGTTATATCTCAGTACTATGAATTGTAAAAAACCAGCGTGAACAAAACACAGTTTGTAACAAAACACAGTTGTTACAAAAAATAGTCGATTTTTTTCACCCACCCTTTTCTACATACACACGTTCGTATACAACCAGCATATGCCATTACGAGAGGTTTTTCATATCTACAATAGAAAAGACTCGGAGGAAACCGCAAGTGCTTTTTTTACAATAATTTTATTTATCACTTTTACCGAAGATAAATAAATCTCAAAATTGACCATTGATTCCTTATTGAAGGGAATAATATTTCAATTTTTCTACGGCAAACTATGCCCACCTCGCCTTGATGTTCAATCATGATTGTGAAGAGCTGGTACGCGCTCTTAATATTCGGCACTACATCGAATGTTACGTCGATGAATAATGTGTCGTCATCGACAAATTCGATTGCAAATTTCGGCGACCCAGAAACCACATGGCATTCGGTAAAAGTTTCTTCATTATCGTTCCCTAATATCTCAATATTTACCTCCCATCCCTCGATTCTGTGATCAGTTTTTTCTTCGACTATACCAGCAAATTTATTTGCGAACGTTATTTCATACGACAGTTCGCGCAACCACTGGTCGCTTTTCATAGTGTCAGCAACTTCCCTAATATGTTTTGGTATAGTAGGCTGAGATGCATTGCGCCAATTATCAGCGCATACCGTTATGATTCTGGGTTAATTCAAAAGTTTAGAGTGCCCTCATCTATCTGCCTCTTCCCGGACAGCCTGAAGATTCGAATTTACATCGAAGATCGCTATGAAGACGGAAAAGACATCAGAAACGAGGAAAAAAAAAACCAGCATGTAAAACGATAGTTTACGTTGAAACGTTATTTCAAAATTGGAAATAAAATTTAAAAAATTGGAAATAAAAAAAATTGGAAAATTGCAAAAGTAAACTGTCGCAATATTTTTATTTCCGGTGTGACAAGGTGATCCAGCAATGATCAGCGAATAAAAAGGTGATCCGAGAGGGACTCGATCCCGGGACCCGCGGAGTCTGAGTCCGGAGCGCTAACCACTGCGCTAGGGTCACCTATATTCTAACCCATATTGCCAGACCGTGACACCGGCGACATTTTTACGTGAAAAAAATTAAATCAAGTACTGAATATAAAAAATTCACATTCTCTGCTAAATTTCGATTTTGTAACAAAAAAAATTTTTTTTTTTAAGTGAACTTCTACGATTTTTTCATTTCAGACGACATAAAAAAATCAAATCAAATCCTGAATTAAAAAAAATTTGGACTTCAAGTGAAATTTTGATATTTTTCGATGTATTTCCAAGAAATGTAAACTGTTGGAATATTTTTCATTTCCGGCGATATTTTCGCGTGGAAAAAATCAAATCAAGTACTGAATTTAAAAAAATTCACGCTCTCTGCTAAATTTCAAAATGTTTAAAATAATTTCCAAAAAAAAAAAAAAACGTGAACTGTTACAATATTTTCATTTCCGGCGATATTTTCGCGTGAAAAAAATCAAATCGAGTCCTGAATTTGAAAAATTCACGTTCTCTGCTAAATTCCGATATAAAAAAAAAAAAAAAAAAATTAATGTGAACTGATATATTTTTTCCATTTCAGGCGATATTTTCATGTGGAAAAAATCAAATAAAATCCTTAATCTATATATATATCTCTATATATATATAACTTTTGCGTGACTGACTGACTGACTGACTAACAGACAAGGCACAGCATAAACCACTGAAGATAGGAACGTGAAATTTGACATGGTAACTCCTTTCCCGACGTAGACACTCACTAAGAACGGATTTTGATCGTTCTCTATCCAAAATAGATTTATCATTCAAAAACATGTTCTACCAAACCGAATATCTGTGGCCACCGTTGCTATGGTAACCATTGTTATGTTTATCGTTGCCATGGCAATCGTTGTCGTGGTGACCGTTTCCATGGCAACCGTGGCCTTGGTAACCGCGGCCTTGGCAACCGTGGCCTTGGTAACCGTGGCCTTGGTAACCGTGGCCTTGGTAACCGTGGCCTTGGCAACCGTGGCCTTGGCAACCGTTGCCATGATAACCTTTGTCGTAGTGACCGTTTCCATGGCAACCGTTGCCATGATAACCGTTGTTATGGTGACCGTTGCCATGGCAACCGTGGCCTTGACAACTGTTGCCATGATAACCGTTGTTATGGTGACCGTTGCCATGGCAACCGTGGCGTCGACAACCGTTGCCATGATAACCGTTGTTATAGTAACCGTTGCCATAGCAACCGTTGTCGTGGTGACCGTTTCCATGGCAACCGTGGCCTTGACAACCGTTGCCATGATAACCGTTGTTATGGTGACCGTTGCCATGGCAAACATTGTCGTGGTGACCGTTTCCATGGCAGCCGTGGCCTTGGCAACTGCGGCCATGATAACCGTTGTCGTGGTGACCGTTTCCATGGCAACCGTGGCCTTGGTAACCGTGGCCTTGGCAACCGTTACCATGATAACCGTTGCCATGGTAACCGTTGTTATGGCATCCATTGCTTTAATAATCGTTGCCATGGAGACTGTAAGGAAGGAGCGTCAACTCCGTGCTTTGAATCGGTCCTGAAAAATCTACGAAATAGGCGACGCTGCCGTCAAATGTTCTCAATTTGCTATATATGTATGCATGTGCATAAACGATGCGCTGTACCATGGAGAATACGCTGTACATACGCAGCTGATAGGAAGTATGTTTCTAATCTTATATTGTTCTGGAAAGTTTGAAATTCGAAATTCGACATTATTTTTCTTGAAAAATGACATTAATAGTTAAAATGAATTTCTTTGATTTCCAGAATACTCTTTAAAAATTTCGTTATTTAATCACATATTTTGATTGAAATTTTTTTGACTTTTTTTCAATGGCGCAAAAATGAATTTTGATCAGTAGGTAACTGGAGAAATCTGTCGATATCGTCTACGAACTTAGCTGCGCCAATCGTGATAGAAAAGTGTCAAGTTTTTATTCAAATTCGAAAAAAAAAAAACAAACTGTCGGGTTTTTGTTCAATAAGCAATAAATATAATATACTTTAATTCAATTTAATAAATATATAAATTCCAATAAATTTGGCGAGATAATCGGGGAATTGAAAACAGAACGTTTCCTTTATTTTTCTTAAAATTTATTTGGTCGAGATTTTTCCTAAACATCCGAAACCGTAAAACTTTGTAAAGCGTTTTTCACTTCAGAAAAGCTCACCTTTCACGTTAAATCGTTATCTGATTTCGTGAGGTTAAGGTACGGGAGCTCAGTTAAAAATGAACCGGAGAAGGTCATACTTACACACAGCTGTCAAAACGTAAGACGCAAAAACAACCCGCACCGTTTTTAAACCGACCATATAGGAACCTACTATAACTATATATATCAAGAACTTTCCACAAGGGCGCCGCGGCGGTGGAATTCGTAGTTATTATTTCGTACGCTTTTTACGGACGTTTTTTCAAAGGTTTCTTTTATGAAGTTGGAGCTCCTTCCTATAGTCCCCATGATCAGGGATGGAAATAAATGATAGATTTCATTTTATATTATCAAATTATAATTTTACATCAATGAACAATAAATTAATTTCAATGCGAGCAAAGTCGCGTGCGGAAAGTTAGACAATGAAAACGAATATCTTCACTGTACCACATAGGTCATGTGGAAATCTGGGTGTGGTATTATTGTGTGCCCAGCGAAGCGGGCGGACACAGGCTAGCTAGAAACATTCAGACTCCATGTGAAATTTCAATAGCTTTCGATGTATTTCCAAAAAAAAAAAGTAAACTGTTGCAATATTTTCATTTCCGACGGCATTTCACGTGAAAAGAAATCAAATTACAAAACTCTCTCACTCTTGGCCGCTTATTTTTAATTTGAGATGGAAAAATTACTTCGGCGCCAGTCGCAAAAGTGACACAACCAAAAGTGAGAAAGATCGTTGACCGGCTTGGCTGCAGCGGTATGGACGAGGTCAATTCGAATATAATTGTTGACGACACGTTAATTTAATGTTAACAGTCGCCGATGTTTCAATTGATCAAGTGTCGAAATAATAATAAAAATTATAACAAAGATAATTCACTCGGGATAAATCGTCAATCTCAAAATAATACAAATTTACGGGATAAAAGACTATCGCGGGACTCTAATGAATTTCAACGAGAAAATCACGAACTCACTTATACCGAAGCTCACACACTTACACATGACCGGGATCCTGCACACTTTACACTCTAACACGAGGTCGTTTTTCTTGTCACGGATCTACTCGTAAACAAGAAATCGATTTAAGATTTTAATAAAATCGAAATAATATCTCTCGGTGTTACAAATAAAATATCGAGCCCCCGATATTCGGTTACTCGACCGAGCTGTCACTTATTACACGATTCGTATCACCGGTCTCTCACACAATCATAATCAAACACACGCACTCATCATTGCGTTCGCGAATTTTCCCGGGAACTTTCCCAACGAACAATAATCGACGAAAATGATGAAGATTCTTCGGGTATGGCCACGACGTTCATTTTCCAATAACATTTAAATTTAAACTAACCCGTTTTGCAGGACGTCGAACTCGGGACAACAAAAGAAACGAAAACGATAGCGTCTAAAATCACACGTGGCGGAGCCGCCGCCGCGACCAAATTTCCCGGGATCTTTCGAGACATGTGTTGTCAATTATATTTGAAAATGAATAGATTTATAAACGAAGCTCACTAACCAAAACGGAAAGCGATGAAGGGATAACTCACGGTATTGTCCAGCTTCTTACAATACGTCCGTCCCGCTCGGTACTTCACGAAAATTTCCCTCAAATTCGGGAATGCTCCGAGAGTCGTTGACTCGATCTCTCGCCCTTCCAATTTCCAAAATTCCCTCACATGATTGACAGATCCATCTCATTAAATATGCGCGAGCGTTAGACAGGGCATCGATTATTATTATTATTATTATTATTATTATTATTATTATTATTTTTTTTTTTTTTTTTTCTTTTCCTCTTTCTTCCTTTCGAGAAAGGAAGAGAGAAGAAAAGAACAGAAGTTGCGGAATCCTTTTTGCGGATTCCACCGGCACCGCTGGTGGGTATGTGGGACTCCCGAAGCCTACCCACTAAACCGCCATCTCCTGCCTGTCCTCCCCCAGCCAGGAACTATGTTAATATTACTTCTAGCTGGGGGTTCTGTCTGTGTTCGTCTGGTCGTGTTCCGTATTTCGTTGTCTTTACGTCAGTTTGTCTGCTCTGTCAAGTGAGGCAGCCGTCTGCGTTTTTCCGTCTCAGTATCGTCTCTGTGTAGGTGGCAACTAGTTGCCACCATTCCGTCTTGTGGAGCATCACCTGAACGATGTTGTCCGGGGTGATGCCGCCGACGGTCGTCTCTAGGTCGAGTCTCAGTCCTGTCCAGCGGTTGCACTCGAAAAAAGTGTGTTCCGCGTCGTCTCGTTCGTGTCCACAGTACGTACAGTTTGGCGTCCGTACTCTGTTCATTCTGTGAAGGTACCGTCGAAAGTAGCCGTGTCCCGTCAGGAGCTGGGTGATGTAGAAATTAACATCCCCAAACTTCCTTCCGGTCCACGGTCTCAGGTCCTTTATCAGTCGTCTCGTCCAGTTGCCTGTTCGTTCTTCTGTCCACCGTTGTTGCCACGTCTCTATCGTCCTGTCGCGTTCGATAGTTGCCGCGTCCTTTCGTCCTATGTCCGCGCTGCTCTCGTAGATCCTCTTACGCTCAAAGGCAAGAAGATCCACGGGGATGACGCCCGCCACCACCAGAACAGCCTGTGCAGAGACAGTCCGGTAGGAGCAGGCGATCCTCAGCGCACCCTGTCTCTGTACCGTCGTCATGGCTTTACTGTATTTTTTTGTCCTCAGGGCATCTGCCCAGACTTCCGCGCCGTACAGGAGAATCGAGTGGGTCGTCGCCATCAATAATCGTCGTCTCCCTGGTCGTGGTCCGTTCATGTTTGCCATCAGGCGGCTTAAGGATGCTGTCCTCTCGGCCGCCTTCCGGGCTGTCTTTTGTATGTGAGGCCAGAAGGTCATCTTCGTATCCAGGGTCACCCCCAGATACTTGACTTCCCCTCCAGCCTCAATTTCGTCCGTCCCGACCCTCATGGGCAGTCTCGTCTGTATGCGTCTCCTTGTAAGGAACGTCAGTTCTGTCTTTTCTGTCGCGAGTTGCAGTCCGTGGTCTGTCATCCATCGTCCTATCCGTCTCATGGTCTGGTTCAACTTCAGCTGCGCCAGATCTGGGGACCGCTCGGTGATCACCGCCGCCACGTCATCAGCATAAGCGACGAGGAGAACGCCGAGAGGAAGTTCCAGTCTGAGCAGGCTGTCGTATAAACCGTTCCAGAAGTCCGGTCCCAGTATTGACCCTTGAGCGACCCCCGCGGTGATCTGTCTTGTCACCTGTCCTTCGGTCGTCTCGTAGGTTATCCGTCTGTTTTTCAGGTAATCGTCCACCACCCGAGCCAGGTATGCTGGAATCCCGAAGCCGCCTTTGAGCGCCTCTAAGATATCCGTCCACCTGGCCGAGTTGAATGCGTTTCGTATGTCCAGTGTTGCCAGCAACACGATCGGTCGTGCCGCGTGGCAGTGTCTGTCTAGTTCCAGGAAGCAGTCGACCACCTTTCGGATTGCTCCGATTGTTGATCGCCCCCTCCTGAAGCCGAACTGCAGGTCCGAGAGGCCACCCCCGGCCTGTATCGCGTCTGTCAGTCTCGGTCTCAGTAGCTGTTCGAACAGTTTTCCTGTCGTGTCTAGTAGGCTCAACGGTCGGTAGGCCGACGGCGTGTTCGGGTCGCCCTTACCCTTAGGGATAAGGACTAGCCTCGCCACCTTCCACCGGTCGCTGAAAGTCCCCGTCGTCAAGCACGTGTTGTACAGGTCAAGAAATATCTCCGGTCTCAGTCTGACCATCAACCGGAGAATCTCCGCCGGCACTCCGTCTGGTCCCGGCGCCTTCCCGGTCTTCATCGCATTGGATGCTCTCGCGAGCTCCTCCGCAGTGAAGGTGGGGGGCGTCGGGGTCTCTGTGTCGTCCATTCCGTTTGTCCGTATCGGGTGTGTCGGGAAGAGTCCATCCACTATCCGCCCTGTGGTTTCAGCATCCTTGAGTTCTGGCGGAACTCGGCCAACCAGTTTGCCAGTTACTATTTTGTAACCGGTTCCCCAGGGATCCGCGTTCACCTCCTCGCAGAGCTTCTTCCAACAGTGCGTTTTACTGTCCCGTATGGCGTTCGTCAGTGTTTTCCGTGCTGTCTTGTACGCGGCTTGGAGATTCTCCCTTTCGGGTCCTCCCCTTGCCCTCGTAACTCGTCGTCGGGCTGCCAGACAGACGCTTCGCAGCTCGGCTATTTCGTCTGTCCACCAGTACTGTGGTCGTCTGTTTCGTCTTTGTCGGGTTTTCGGCATTGTGCTGTTGCACAGCCGTTCTGTTAGGTTGGCCGTCTCGTCTACCAGTCTTTCCGCCCTTCGCCGGCCAGTCAGCTCGGGGGGGATTTTCGTCATCGGAGCCGGTGCTGCCACCAATTCCTCAGAAAATTTTCGTACGTCGAGTTTTTTGAGGTTCCACCGCGGGGGCTGCTGGGTCCTCGTCCGTATCGTCGTACTGCGTCCTACCACTTCGAAGGCGATGTACTGGTGATCGCTGGCCGTATAGTCATCGATCACCCGCCATCCCCGTACCCGTGGTAGTATCCTGTCCGATGTCATTGTTACGTCAGGGATTGAGTAACCAAATCCCGGTCTGCTGTACGTCGGCGTGTTTCCGGTGTTTGCTACTACTAGGTCTAGCCTTGCGGCCATTTCCAGTAGCAGTCGTCCTCGTCTGTTTGTTTCCGTCATTCCCCACTCGATTGCTCTCGCGTTGAAGTCCCCCGCGACTACAACGTCTCCGGGCAGGTCCCTGATACCGTCCTCAAGGAGCGCTACCTTCCTCTCGAACTCAGCCGCAGCGCAGTTGGGCGTCAGGTAGACACTGACATAAGTGACAGTGCCGACCGTGGCCCAGACGTAGTCGTCCCCGGCACCGCTGGCAGTCATCCGAGATTGGGCGGCGCCCCTTATCCAGACAGCTGCTGTCTCCGTCTCGTTCGTGACGTACGTTCGTGTCGTCCTTCTTCTGTACGGTTCGCACAGAATCAGGATGTCCGCGTCATGTTCGTCAGCTATCTGTGGTAGTAGCATGTCTGCTGTCCTACTTCGGTTCAGGTTTCCCTGAACTATCCGGTCCGTCGTCCCGCCTGTATCCTGCGCTCCTCCAGCGCAGCCCGGAACACCGCGCACCTCCCGGATCCCGCGAGGTGCGCCGCATCCCTATGCCCCGCCTCGGCGCACAGGGGACAGGCTGGCTTGTTTTTGCAGTCCGTCGCGTAATGTCCCGTCTCGCCACATTTCCTGCAGCTTTTTGTCCGGTCCTTGCTCTTACAGTCTGCCTTGATGTGCCCGTATCCCAGGCACTTGTGGCATTTCGTCACTGTCAACCGTTCTCGGACGCGGCAACGCACCCATCCAATCGCGATCCGGCCCCGCTGGAGCAGCTCGTTGGCTTCCCGCGCTTCAAGGTCGCATACCGCCATGTACTGCTCCGAGCGGTTAGGACCGAAGATATGGACGTTGTAGTCCGCGTTTCGTCCTGTTTCTCGTCTCAGCGCCTGTCTTACGTCGTCTGCTGTTGTAACACAGTCCAGGTCCATGATCTCCAATTGGGTTTTGGAGGCCACGGCCCTGATGCTGCCCGCGTCCCCAACGGCGGTTTGAAGCGCGCGTTGGAACTCGTCTCGTCCGTTGTCTGCGTTGGTCCGTATCTTCAAAAGACACAGACCGTTTTTGGTCTTCCGCAGAGTCGTCACCTGCACGTGACTCTTCGTTGGGTCGACTTCTGTTCGTATTTTCCGTACTATGTCCGAGTACGTCTTGTCTGTACCTGGCTTGACCAGGACAGCCACTCCCCGTTGCTTGGGTCGCGGTCTGCCCCTGTCCGCTCGAGGTTTCGCGTCTGTATCGTCCGGTTTGCCTTTCTGTCCTTTTTTCTGTCTGGTCTTCGCTCGTGTTACGGTCTGCCAGGGCGCGGCCGTTTCCACCGTCGGGGGCCTCTTTTGTGAGGCCTCCGGGGTAGTTCCAGTCGCCTCCCGTTTCCGCTTTGTCCGTGGCGTCACCTGTTCTTTGTTCTTCGTTCCTGTTTCTGTTGTCTCGTGTGCCGTCTTGTGCAGTTTCGGTGCCACCGTTGCAAGCTTGTGCAGCGCTACATCGGCGGCCTCAAGTACCGTCTTAATTCCCGTTTTCACCGTCATATTCATGTTTTTCTGTACGGCGGCTGCCTCAGCCATTCTTGTCGCCGTACTCCGTATGAGCGTTAGTAGCTCCGTAACGTCTAGTCCGTCCTGTATTTTGGTCAGTGCCGTTGTTGGTAGTGTCTCAGTGTCGACAGCGGAGGCGTAGCTGGCTCCGCTGCCTGCACTGGAAGCGCTGGCTGTCCTTTCGCGCGCGCGCAGTTGCAGCGTCTTGGCCCTACTCTTTCCGTCCGTTTTCCTCGTCGTTGTCGTCGTCGGATCGTCTTGTTGTGTTGGGGTTAGGAGCCCCGCGATTTTTGATGCGTTTAAACCATTTTCTGTTTGTTGTTGTTTTTCCATGTTATTTAACCGCCGTTCCTCTCTCTGTTCGTGTGTGTGTGTGTGTAGTTTGGGGATGGGGTGTTAGCGCCCTCAGCCGCCCTTTTTCCCAGCACAGGCCGCCCCGCCGCGAGAGCCAGTGGCCTCACCAAGGCCCCCCCGCTGTTGCCGCATGGTCCTATCCGGGCGCCACCCGGCACTACGACAACATGGGGATTTTTCGCCGGCTGATAGGGCAGCCAGGTCCACCCGGCTAAGGGGACCCGGGCCCCTGTACTATCCGACGGCCCAGGAGCATCAAGCCTGGTTTTCTCGGGGTACCCTCTAGCGCCCCGCGACGGCGCCACCTGCCCCGAGGAGCGACGTAAAGGCCCCAACTCCACCGCCCGGTGGTTTAGTGTGCGTGTTTATGAGTGCCCGTTACGGTGCCATATCCGGTTCATTTACTCAAGGGTAGCCCGTTTATAGAGACCCTACTCATTCGCTTTTCGGGGGATCCCGTTTATAGGGAGGCCCGAGCATTCGCTTTTTGGGCAGTCCCGTTTATAGGGGCTCCCAATCATTCACTCGTTCATTCGCTCACCGGAATGTCCCCCGGGCGTGTTTGGGAAGATGTCTGCGATAAGTGTATCTGTGTGTGTATGCTAGTTTTGGTCCACCCCGAAAAATATCGGTACCGGCCGTTTCCGGTCGGCGTCCCCCTATCCGCCACCTGGGGAGGCGCCCGATGCGGGACCAGCAACCCGGCACGAGATTATTATTATTATTATTATTATTATTATTATTATTATTATTATTATTATTATTATTATTATTATTATTATTTTATCGAGACATGATTTAACGTTGTTCATATAATTATTTACCCCTGGCTCGATAAATATTTAAAATAACGATGGGACCTTAATGTTTCACGGGACTTTTTATGACAATATTTCGGTGATAAAAATTCGAGTTGATGACGGGAGATATATTGTACGATACCGCCCTGATCTGTGAAACGGGAGACGAGCACGATCGCTGACGCCAATGGAAAATTTCGTGTTCTCGAAGATTCTCGATCCTTCCTTTGTTAAACCTTTTTGATAAAACTTGACCTTGAAAATGATGACTATGGGAAATGCTCAACTGTACGAGCCCTGCTCAAAACACAGTATTATTGTGATGATTGGTCTTGGTTCGAATCGATAGTTTTACCTGTCTTTCATCCGGGAAACTCGCATGAAAAATATAGAAAAATATTGACGAGACGCAAATTAACAATGATAATCATAATTTCTCAAAGAAAGCCCTGTGAGGTTGTCGTGTGGCCAGAGCAACGAGCGGGAGAGACGGAAAATCATAACTAATATTGGAGATCCGTCTTTTTAATTCTAAAGTGACGTTACTCAAAAAAAATAACGTCACAATATCTAAAGTTTTTCATTTCTACTTGTCATTAGGAATGAAGTTATTTTATAGAAACAATCTTCTTTTTCCTGGCTTGATCTTTCAAAATTTTCAAAACATTTGTACTGTTTCGGGTAGTTATTTTTATGTGTCGTTTTATTCAGAGATAATATACTCGGGCGAGCCTCGGGCCGACAGACGACAGACAGAGCTGTCAAATGTACTTATCCCGAGACTCTACCGAGTCTCTTGATACTCGGACGAACCGTGGGCCAGCAGACGACAAACAGAGCTGTCAAGTGTACTTGTCCCGAGACTCTACCGAGTCTCTTGTAGCACAATGAAGAACCCTGAAACTTTTTGCGCTAGTTTTGTGAATACATTACTTGTGACTCTTTGTCTCCACTCAACAGTTTGAATCAATAATTCAAGGTTCACATTGCTCTCGATATCGGTGTTCTGCGCTTGTGGAGCAGTACTTCTCGTGGCGTACGTGTACCAGCATCGAAAACTCAAAGTTTTCAAAGTCGCTTCACCAATATTTCTCTCGATCACATTGCTTGGCTGCGCAATAATGTACCTTGAAGTGAGTACACAATTGTTTTACGGCTATTCAAAAGAAGGAATCTTAATTACCTTCCATAACTACAAAACCGAAAAATGAACAGCACTTTAAGAATCAAATGAAAAATTCTATCAGAAAATTACCATGTAGATGTAAATGTAGCTGGTTAAAAAAAGTGACGTAAATCATGAAATTTCGAGGACCACTTTATGATACTGTAGATGGCCGCCATATTTCCGGTTTTGGACGTGTATACCTGCGTAGCCACGAAATGGACCAGACACTTTGGATTCTGTATTTCGTACACCGCTCTTCTCATGAAGACTTGGAGGTACATTCCTACGGGGTTTAGTGAGTTTACACGGCAAGCTTCATAAGTTCGTAACCAATTTTCTAATTGATGATTTTAGAGTTTCATTGACATACCGTGTCAAAAGTGCGCATAAGGTTAAACTGACAGACAAGCAGTTGTTACAATGGATGGTGCCGATATTATTGGTAATGTTAATTTACCTTGGAACATGGACACTCAGTGCTCCACCACACGCCAAAGTGATTGCTGATAGCCAAGGACTCGAGTTTTATCAGTGCTCGTACAATTGGTGGGATCACAGCTTAGCGATTGGTAAGAATAATTTATACATACAGCACTATTTGAACTTCAATCATGCTCTTTGCCAATACAAAGAGCATGTTTCTAATTTTTTTTGTTGAATCAATTACCAAAATCTAATTACAATTCAAAAAATTTGATACTTTACTCCAGTACAAACTGTTTTCTAGCCCCGCCCGTTACTACCATTCGTATTTTTTACCCAGCTAACCTCGCATGCTCATTACTCTTAAAGGAATGTGTACTTCTCGACGTGTATGAAGCATTCCATGCCATTTCAAGCGGTTCTGACAAAACCCTTTTTAATTTTTTCAATTTGTTGCTATTAAGTAGTACCGAAAGCGATAGATGCGCGCTCGGTGCATAGCTCCCCCGATCACAAAGTTGAGCAGCCTCAAGTGAGGTCAGTACTTGGTTCGGTGACCACTTAGCCATGCATTGGCTCGCGTATCAATCGCTGAGTGGGCGGTAGTTTTAGTTGAGACAGGAAAATTATCCTCGACTCGTTCGCTCAATCAAGAACCATTATGGCACTCAAATGTCGCGCCTCATAATAAATCTGGTGTGATATATGTGTGACAGTGTCTAACATAGTATTGGAAGATACCCCTCTCTAACCCTCGTCCTACCGCCAAAAACCTCGAAGAGGGCAATAAGAAAAGGAAGCAGACTACGCTTGACCCTCGTACGGCCATCTCGTACTATTTTCTCGATCTGTTAATTTAATCATTGTTATATTGTGTTGTTTGATTTTGAATGATTTTTCACCGAAATTGTTGAGATTTATAATGTATATTACTCGGTGTGAGTGTGGAGGAAAGAGAGTTCAATAACCGTCGGGAGCGAATCCAACCCATCGAGCCTGCATTTTGTAAATTAATAAAGGCGAGCCTGTAATTGCTGGGTGTCGAGCTCAAATAAAAGGGATTAATTGGCTTTGCCCATATTTAACGTAAGTACTTTTATTCTTGTACACCATCCTCGTCACATCGTAATCTCGACTCCCATTTTGGTCCAACCAACCGAACTCAATACTCATGCTCACGCTAGCCGGTAAAATGTAAATCGTTAGTGCCGTAAAACTACCAACCCTGCCAAAAAACGCCTAAAATAATTACAACCCCCAAATAAACATACAAAAAAATGCCAGAATAGATTTGAGGAAAAGAAGTCCCTGGCCAAAAAGGAAAAATAAAATTCGAAAAAAGGAATACTCCCTCTCCTCTCAAAAAAACCTTAACAAAACCCTGTCAAAAAAACGCCTTTGATTACTACCCCCCAAAAAAATATGGAAAAAATGGCAGAATAGATTTGAAAAAAGAAGCCCCTTGCCAAAAAGAAAAAAAATAATGCTACGGAAAAAATCGAACGAATCGCTATCACAAAAAATACCGAAAAAATGCTACAACTCTTGCCAGCAAAAAAAAAAGAAATTCGAGAAAAAAAACAACCCAGCCGAACTAGTTCCCTAAAACGTACCAAACACCCACCAGAAAAAAAACCCTAGAAAAAACTACTTCCTCCTCTCCACCCAAAAAAGTGGAGCATCCGATGAAAAAAAAAACAGACTCTTAAAGAAAAATAATTGCTGCATAAGAAAAATAACTACTCGACAACATGAAATATGAAGAAGCCAATGAGTTACGTTCAGGACGAAAATTTATAATATCAATAAT
Source organism: Campoletis raptor (assembly GCA_948107755.1). NCBI lineage: Eukaryota > Metazoa > Arthropoda > Insecta > Hymenoptera > Ichneumonidae > Campoletis > Campoletis raptor. The sequence goes on along the minus strand of OX403628.1, from coordinate 2,246,919 downwards.
GGGACAAGTATTTCATTGATGCTCGACAATAGATTCATGAGAAAATTTTAAAAAAAGCAGTTAGTGGTTGAAAAGAAAACCAGCCTAGCAAAAAGAAAAACCGGTCCAAATGAAAAAATAAAAATGGGGTGTATAACAAACAAATGATAAACCTAGTTTATAAAAAAATCGAGGAGACAATAATTTACGTTCAGTGCTGAAATTTTTAATATCAATAACAGGACAAGTATTTCATTGGAGCTTGATAATATAATAGACTTATAAGAAATATTTAAACAATCAATCGAAAAGAGTTACCAATCTACAAAAAGAAGAATCGGTCGAAAAAAACAGTACCCAAATGAAAATAAATGAAAGGGTTTTAACAAACAAAAGAACCTAATCTACAAAAAATTAAAGAGACAACGATTTATGTTCAGCGTTGAAATAATATGCTTGAGAATAGATCAACGAGAAAACAAAAATAACTTGGTTTTCAAAAGAGGTACCAAGTTACAAGAATAGTCATACATATAAAAACGAGTCTGGAAACAGGATCAAAGAGAAAAAAGAGTAATTGGTGGATAACAAAAAAAAATAGTGTACAAAAAATTAAAAATCGTAAAAGATGATGATTCACGTTCAGCACTTACATTTAGAATGATATTTATTGGTGTTTGAGAAAAGATTAACAACAAATAGTTTTCGAAAGTGCAATTCTTCCACATTGTTCGCTCGATGGGAATGGAAAAATCTTATTGGTAACAATTTGTTAAACGTTCACCACCGTACGTTCAGCGTATACGCACAGAGTACTTGTCCGGCCCATAACTTTTTATGCAAATTGCTCATTCAAGAAAAAATCGGGGACCACTCGCGAAAAAGCAAAGCGTTTTTTATTGCAGTAATATTTCCACATGAACTATAAGTTTTTTTCATAGCAGCAGATGATAAGTTATTATTAAGTTAAGTTAAGTTGTTTCCCGTCGTATTTTAAGAACAATAACATTGCTGGTTGTATGTGAGCAGCAGCAGCTTTGACAGCTGACACATTAGCGATATAGATAGAAAATCGTCAGCCGCGACAAAAATATGTCGTCACTCGCGACCAATCAGAAACTCGATAGCATCAAAAGGCCTTTCGTTGTGTCGTATACAGACACGTCAAACTTCCGATGTGTTGGTATTTTTAGATTAATCTTGAGCCTGTGATAAGTTTTTTCTCAGCAAATACGACATCAATCGTGCTCATTTAAGGCTCAATCGAAAGATCTTTTCATAGTTAGTCTCCAGTTCAATTTTCAAGTCATCATCTGTCTCCTGAGCTTCGTAATTCGAGAAAATGACTTTCAGTTTTTACCCCCACCACCGCGAATCGTTTTATTCAGAGATAATATACTCGGGCGAGCCTCGGGCAAACAGACGACAGACAGAGCTGTCAAATGTACTTGTCCTGAGACTCTACCGAGTGTCTCGATCGGGCGAGCCTCGGGCAAACAAACGACAGACAGAGCTGTCAAATGTACTTGTCCTGAAACTCTACTGAGTCTCTTGATAGTTAAAATGATGGGCCAAATTTGCAAAATACATTTTGCGATTGAAATTATGTACTGAATTTTACATCTCGAATTGGAATTTGAAGTCATTTAAATTATATACCAAATACCAATTCACCAACGGAAATTTGGGGTACTGAAATTATTTTTCTTAATTAGAATTCTGTTTTTATTAATTTAGGGTATTCCGAATTATCAACTAAATTTCAATTTCTGAATAGAAATCACAAGTATTTAAATTATGTACCGAATAAAAAATCGGAAATTCCAATTGAGTACCAAATTAATCACTCATTTTAAATACTACTAATTTTACTAACTAATTAAAAATCCAAATTTTACTAATACTTTAACTAATTAAAAATCCAAATTCGAGTATTCAAAAATACTCGAATTGAAATTAGCGAATCAATTTGCAAAAACATATCCATTCCCCTAATGGAAACAAAAAAAATTGAAAATTGTAATTCCTAGAATTGAAGGGAAAAAATTCAATTTTGCTTTCATGAATGAAAATTTTTTACCCTGAATTTCACTTTCAGAATGAATATGCAACTTTAATTCGCGAATATAAATAACCAATAGAAAATAAAACTGCACGTAAAAAATAAGAGACATTCAGCACAGCGGTAAACCATTTTCAGACAAACTGATTATAAAATTGCCCCGACCGGCTAAAGCAATTTAAAATTTCTGCTTCCACGCAAGCTACCTTTTGCAACACTTTGGGTTCATCTATATCGAATAACATAAAGGTATCTTATCAGCTTGGATAAATGATGACTGGATGAAAGTGCACAATCCATTCTGTAAGACAGCGACGGACCATGTTTATCAAAACTTTAATATATGAATTCATTAATAGGTCTGATGAAAATGATGGTTTATACTATTATGCTACCTGATGTACCATGTGTATGAATTCTTATTTTCACTTTATTCATAATTTTATATTTTTTGTTTAAAAACATAATTCTCATATCCGATTCTAATTTTGTCTCAGTTCTTTATTTAATTTATGGTAAGAGTGAAACGAGCCTGCTTCCTTGTTTTTTTTTTTTTCAAGGAACAGTGACAAGTAGATTGTCCACAGAATACATTTTCACATTGAAATACTTGATGGCAAAAGTAATTTAATCTTGAACAAAGAATTTACAAAAAGAATTGACTGTTACCAAACAATGAAAATTCGTATCAATTATTTGCAAAGAAAACAGTGTTGCCGTTGAGCTTCATCTAACAACCATTATCTCTTATGCGAAAGACACAATAGTTTTAATGTATTCATTAAGAATAGTAAATGGTCCATTGCGTCAGCTTTGGTAGTTCCATTCAAACCTAATGGACAAAGCGAAGAACCTCAATTCAGTTTACTACAGCCTGCGGTGTCTTCGGAGAAGGGAAAAATTTTGACACAAACTTTTATTGCATCTCAGCGATAAGAATTTTAATGCTATGAGAAGAAACATTGCTGGGAGAATGAAGTTTATACTGTATAAAAACATTCATAGCAATTCTGCTACAATGCACACTACAGAATTGAAGGAATATTCAATATCTTGATTTTTTTGTCATAATTGAGGTTTCACTCGAATCTTGCGCAAGCCTGACCGAGTCATGTCATCATATTATTGCTGACATTTTGATGTATAAGCTTGTTGGGGAAGATGTTTCTTGAATACAACGTTCACATAACCAGCGAAACTGCAGCTGATAAGAAAAGCTGCATTGGAATGCCTAATAGGAAAAGCGTGAGACGGTAGCCCAGCGTGTAGAATATTGGGAGTTTGCTGGTTGATTCGTAGACCGCAACTGCAAAAAGTATTGGAAATCATGATTCCACAAGAATAGTCACATGTAAATTTTTGAAAATAAACATTTCATCAACACTCCTTGTTTTTACAAGTTTTTATTAATGAACAAGATACATTTTGGTAACTACTCTCATCACGCACATTATCACTTATGAGAAAAAAATGTCTCTTGTTTTGGGACACGAATATGAGGGACATGCTTGAAAAAAAAACTCGTCGCATTCCACGATCTAAACATCAACACCATTGATTTGAGAGTTCACACATTTTTAGAACGCCTGTCACTGAATTTTTGGGGTTATGTCGCGATGTATTTTTAGCACTTATTCCGACTTGACGAATTCACGGTTTCATTGGAGTTATTTTATTTCATCACAAATCATAAGTGAATGAAACACGTTTTCGTTATTCATTCGACTTCAAAATACCTTTTTTTTACGCTTTTGCACTTGTGTTTGCACTTTTCGTTTGTTGACACTTAAATATAAACTTGCGACTTGTACCAGCTGACACATCAGCAAAATTCTTATCACTCATTGAACCACCCAAACTCGCGACTTCATTCGTATTTTTTTATTAACCGAGTACCGAAATAAAGCATTTTTCCCGAATGGAGAGATATAGCTAATAATCACGGACACTTCGAACTTATTATTTATTAACCGAATAACGAAATAAAGATTTTTTTCCGAATTTATAAAAAATCCGTGACGACACGTCCTGCACTTCGCACTATGTCGCTTTGACAGCTGACACATTAGCAATATAGTTATAACCGTCAAACTCTCAAACTTTCCGCTGGATCGCTACAGAGGGAAGAGCCAATAGGAACTCGTTACTTTCGTCGCCGAAGACCGGCTTCAGTGAAAATGCGTTTTGATGGGCATCAAAACGCCTTTGATTGTGTCGTCTGCGCGCATATACAGACACACGAAATATTTCAATGTGTTACAATTTTTGCATAATCTTGACAATATGCAAAGTTTTTTATCAGCAAATACGCAACCAATCGTGCTGTAATTAGGCTCAATCGAATAGGAATTTCTCAATAAGTCTCGATCTGAATTTTGGAATGATCAGGAATTACGAAACTCAGGAGATATGGAATGTCTCCTGAGTTTCGTAATTCGGGAAAATGACTTCAAATTTTTACCCCCACCACCGAAAATTGCTTTATTCAGAGATAATAAACTCTGGCGAGCCTTGGGTCAACAGGCGACAGAGCTGTCAAATGTACTTGTCCCGAGACTCTGCCGAGTCTCTTGATAACCGTCCAACGTTCAAACTTTCCAGTGGATCGGTACAGAGTGAAGACGAGGCAATCGTGACCAATCGGAACTCGATGCTTTTGTCGCCGACGAACGGCTTTGGTGGAAATGGGTTTTGAATAAATGGACATCTAAACGCCTTTGATTGTGTCGTCTGCGGGGAAATACAAACACACAAAATCCCATAACGTGTTGGAATTTCTGCATAATCTTGACCCTTTGCAAAGTTTTTTCGCAGAAAATACGACATCAATCGTGCTGATTTAAGCCTCAACCGAAATTTTTTTTCATAATTAGTATCCAGTTCAATTTTTAAGTCATCGTCTGTCTCCTGAGCTTCGTAATTCGAGAAAATTACTTCCAGTTTTTACCCCCACCACCTGCTGATGCTATTATCGCCGGGAACGGCTTTGGTGAAAATGGGTTTCGATGGAAATCAAAACGCCTTCGATTGTATCATCTGCTGCGTGCAAATACAGACACACCAAATCCTTCAATGGTTTGGAATTTTCGCATAATCTGGACCCTGTGTATATAGTTTTTTCTCAGGAAATACGCAATCAATCGTGCTGTAGTTAGGTTCAATCAAACGGGAATTTCTTAACTAGTTGTCTCCAGTATACTTTTGAAATTATCACGTGTCTCCTGGAGTTCGTAATTCGACAAACTGACTTTCAGTTTTTACCCCCACCACCGCGAATCGTTTTATTTAGAGATATTATACTCGGATGAGCCTTGGACCAGCAAACGGCAGACTGAGCTGTCAAATGTACTTGTCCCGAGACTCTATCGAGTCTTGATTTTTTTATTCGATTGGTAATTGTTTGTTAATCAAAGTTAGCTATATGGCTGACCCTTTCGAACCCATTTTTACAAAAGATTAAGGATTCGTTTGCGAATCATTTGGGCAACTTTAGGAAGCCTTCAAAAAATGAAAAAAATGATTAGGAACATACTTAATACTATTTTACTAATTAATTTTGATTATTGTAAGTATTATAGCTTGGCTAAAGCAAAATAAATAAATAATTCCGTTACTGCTGGTTATTTGGCGAAAAAGGGACCATCGACGGAAAAATTGTACGCAAAATGAAAAAAATGGCGTATATCAAAACCTTATCTCACAAACAACAATCTGGGGTATTAAAATCATGTACTAAATTTGAATTATCGATATAGAACTGCAAGTTATTCCAATTATGTACCAGATTCTGATTCCCGAATAAATTTCAGGGTATTGAAGGTATGTACAAAATTCCATTTCCCGTTGTACAAATTGAAGTACCTCAAATCGTTCACTAAATTCCCATTTCCGAATCAAAATTTACGGTACATAAAGATATGTACTAAATTTCAGATCCTGAATCAAGATTTAAAATAGTTAAAATAATGGGCCAAATTTGCAAAATATATTTTGCGATTGAAATGATGTACTGAATTTCAGATCTCGAATTGGAATTTAAAGTCATTCAAATTATATACCAAATACTAGTTCACCAACAGAAATTTGGGGTACTGAAATTATTTTTCTTATTTAGATTTCTGTTTTTATAAATTTGGGATATTCCGAATTATCAACTAAATTTCAATTCCTGAATAGAAATCACAAGTATTTGAATTATGTACCGAATAAAAAAACGCAAATTCCAATTGAGTACCAAACTAATCACTCATTTAACATATTACTAATTTTACTAACTAATTAAAAATCCAAATTTTACTAATACTTTAACTATAATTAAAAATCCAAATTTCAATTCGAGTATTCAAAAATACTCGAATTGAAATTAGCGAATCAATTTGCAAAAAAATATCCATTTCTCTAATTGAAACAAAAAATATTGAAAGTTGTAATTCCTAGAATTGAAGGAAAAAAATTAAATTTTGCTTTTATGTATGAAAATTTTGACCCTGAATTTCACTTTCAGAATGAAAATGCAAATTTGATTCGCGAATATGAATAACCAATGGCAAATAAAACTGCACGTAAAAAAAGAGACATTCAGCACAGCGGTAAAACCATTTTCAGACAAACTGATTATAAAATTGCCTCGACCGGCTAAAGCAAATCAAAATTTCTGCTTCCACGCAAGCTACCTTTGACAACACTCTGGGTTCATTTATATCGAATAACATGAAGGTATCTCATCAGCTTGGATAAATGATGACTGGATGAAAGTGCACATTCCATTCTGTAAGACAGCGACGGAGCATGTTTATCAAAACTTTAATATAAGTATTCATTAGATGGTTTGATGAAAATGATGGTTTATGCTATTATGCTACCTGACGTACCATGTGTATGAATTCTTATTTTCACTTCATTCATAATTTTATATTTTTTGTTTAAAAACATAATTCTCATATCCGATTCTAATTTTGTCTCAGTTCTTTATTTAATTTATGGTAAGAGTGGAACGAGCCTGCTTCCTTGTTTCTTTTTTTTTTTTTTTTTTTTTTTTCAAGGAAAAGTGAAAAGTAGATTGTCCACAGAATACATTTTCACATTGAAATACTTTATGGCAAAAGTAATTTAATCTTGAATAAAGAATTTACAAAAAGAATTGACCGTTACCAAACAATGAAAATTCGTATCAATTATTATTTGCAAAGAAAACAGTGTTGCCGTTGAGCTGCAACTAACAACCATTATCTCTTATGCGAAAGAGACAATAGTTTTAATGTATTCATTAAGAATAGTAAATGGTCCATTGCGTCAGCTTTGGTAGTTTAATTCAAACCTAATGGACAAAGCGAAGAACCGCAATTCAGTTTACTACAGCCTGCGGTGTCTTCGGAGTAGGGAAAAATTTTGACACAAACTTTTATTGCATCTCAGCGATAAGAATTTTAATGCTATGAGAAGAAACATTGCCGGGAGGATGAAGTTAATACTGTATAGAAACATTTATAGCAATTCTGCTACAATGCACACTACAGAATTGAAGAAATATTCAATATCTTGATTTTTTTGTCATAATTGAGGTTTCACTCGAATCTTGCACAAGCCTGACCGAGTCATGTCATCATATTATTGCTGACATTTTGATGTGTAAACTTGTTGGCGAAGATGTTCCGTGAATACAACGTTCACATAATCAGCGAAACTCCAGTTGATAAGAAAAGCTGTAGTCGAATGCCTAAAAGGAAAAGCGAAGGAAGTTAGCCTAGCGTGTAGAATATTGGGAGTTTTTTGGTTGATTCGTAGACCGCAACTGAAAAGTATTGAAAATCATGACTCCACAAGAATAGTCACATGTAAATTTTTGAAAATAAACATTTCATCAACACTCCTTGTTTTTACAAGTTTTTATTAATGAACAAGATACATTTTGGTCACTAGGTTTCATCACGCACACACTCCCTTTTACGAAAAATATGTCTTGATGTGGGACAAAAATATGAGGGACATGCTTGAAAAAAAATCTCGTTGCGTTCCACGATCTAAACATCAACACCATTGATTTGAGAGTTCACACATTTTTAAAACGTTTGCCACTGAATCTTTGAGGTTATGTTTCGATGTATTTTATAGCACTTAATCCAGCTACACGAATTCGCGGATTTTTCAAAATTATTTAATATTTTTTCACAAATCAATTCATTGAAACACTTTTATGTTAATCACTGAACTTTAAAATATTTTTTTTTACGTTTTCGCACTTCTGTTTGTCGACACTGAAATATGAGCTTGCGACTTGTACAACTGACACATGCGCGAAATTTCTATCACTTATTAATTGGACCACCCAAAATCACGATCTTATACGTATTATTTTAATCGTTCACTGAATCGAAATAACTTTTTTTCATGTACGTACTTCCGCATTTTCGGTTTGTCAACACTCGAATATAAATTTGCAGCTTTGACAGCTGACACATTAGAGATATAGATATTGCAGCTGTGACAGCTGACACTTTAGCGATATGGATAGGAACCGCACTTAACCCCGCACTACACACACTATTACAACACTCTTGACGAGTCTCTTGACCTAACACTTTTTCGTCATCCACTGACGTTGACTTTTTTTTTTTAACGTCTTCGCACTTTTCTTTCGTCGACACTTGAACCCGAGACTCTGCCGAGTCTCTTGAACTCTTTTCCCGATTTCCGATTTTCGAACGTTTCTGTATGTCCGCGAAATCAAAGGACACATTCATATGAAGACGTATTAGTGTTATTCGTGTTACTCGTATCCAAAACTTTTTGTCGAATGGGAACACAGGGATATGTCGTCAGTCGCGACCAATCAGAAACTCAATGGCCACACGAGCCCTTTCTCTGTGTCATATACATACACGCACGCATACTTCGATCATCGCATAATTTTGCCCGTGCAAAGTTTTTTCTCAGCAATTACGGCATCAATCGGGTTGATTTATGGCTCAATCGAGGGGGGATAACTTAATTAGTCTGCAGTTCAAATTCCAAATCATAAGATGACGCCTGGGCTTAGTAATTCAAGAAAGAGTTTCCCCCCACTCTTGAAATCGTTTTATTCAGAGATAATATACTCGGGTGAGCCTCGGGCAAGCAGACGACAGACAGAGCTGTCAAATGTACTTGTCCCGAGACTCTACCGAGTCTCTTGATATTATTGGTAGTTTTACCGGTAGTTTTACGGGTAGTTTGCCGTAAAACTGCCCAATATTATAAATAAATTGTGTCGTAGAGCCCTGCCAGCCGAAGGACCACGGTCACGGTGAAGCAAAAGTTTGCTCTCTCATAATATAGCTGCCTGTATCGGCCAGGGTTTTTCAGAGTTTCCCTTGGCCCTTGTGCAAATGCGATACAACAGTGCATTAGGAAAGAGTGGCTGTGGACAACACTCTGGGGGCACTCACAGAAACAGGAACACCAAAGTGGGGGAAAAAGTAGAGTTTGTGTGACGGGATAGGGTCGTAAAAACCCACAACGGTGTACGCACGTCAATTTTCGGATTTTTATCGCTCACATTTCAGGAGTTATAATTTTTCAAAAACTTGAGATTCCAGGAAGTTCGGAAAGGTTCTAACGCTGATATTTCCTGAACTAATTAACATATCAACAAATAACAATTCATCGATTTTGAAAATTTTGTCTCACTCTTTCATTAAAATAATGCATAAAAATTATCAGTCATCTTTGTCAACATCTTTTTTGCACGTGAAGTGATTTTATTTTCTTTTACAGATTATTGCCACTTTATTTTCGAAAAAATTCTCGAAAATAGTGTGACGAGACACAGTCCGGCAATGATGAGCGAATAAAAAGGTGAACCGAGTCAGGGACTCGATCCAGGTATCCTAAGAGTCAGAGTCCGCCGTGCTAATCACTGCGCTACGGCCACCTCTTAGACTCTCATGCTGCCAGACCGTGACAATAGTATGATGATCAATACGAACTTCAGGCCCGGTCCCATCATGAGCTTATTTTTCCTCCTATTTTTAATTTGATAAATCATTTTCTGTTTCGTGAAGATTTGAAGTTTTTCATATGAATCATATCTGAACAGCGAATTACATGGGTTAAAGCCTGGGTTAATTTTGAACAAATTTATGTTTTGATTTTTAGTCGCAATTATTATTGTTGTAGGATCACAAAAATATAATAAATGGGTTCACTTTACTTAAATAGAAAAATAGAATGTTCAATTCGAGAAGACAAAACTATTCCTCCTTTCTCCCGATCGATCAAAACAACTGACTCTTTTTTCTTTCTTTTTCTCTTCGTTTTTTCTATAGCTTACTTAATTCTATTCCTTCCTTCTTTCTATTGTTTCCTCCTAATATTCTCGTCCCAACACTTAGCCATCCTGTTTCTTGGTTTGGTCCGCGATACCATTATCGGAGTCAGAATCATCGTCAGATGATACGCAATATCCAACTCCCGAAACTTGAGGTATTGGGAAAGGCTTCATGTTGTCGGCTGACCTACTGGTATAATTTGGCCCTTTGTGCTCGCCAAGTTTTTCTACAGTGTATCGATTATTTGGAAGGACAGCAGTTATTTTATACAGACCGAGATATTTTCAATCTACTATAAGGCAGTGGTCTGGTGTAGAACGTGATTTTTGACGTCATTTTTGGGATGGTATAAATTCTAAACCATTGAAGTTATCTTCATTAAATTTTACGTACCTATGTATTATACCTTTGAGAATGCGTTAAAAATTTTTTTTTATTATTTTTAATATTTTTATATAGTTCTTTATCTTCTAACAAAATAATTCGCCAAAAACCGCCTCAAACAGCGCCGACTCTGGGTGATGTTGTATGCGTCTGAAAAAATATATATATATGTGTGGGATAACGCTATATACGCTTGTCTCCTTTTTTTTAAACAGAAGGAAGTCGCATAAATGTCAGCTGAGTGCTGCATTGAGATAAAGAGTTAGTTGATGACGACGATTTAAAGACATGAGTCGCGTTATCGATTACTATTAAAACGATTAAATCAAGAGACTCGGTAGAGTCTCGGGACAAGTACATTTGACAGCTCTGTCGTCTGCTGGCCCGAGGCTCGCCAGAGTATAGTATCTCTGAATAAAGTAAAATTCGGTAGTGGGGGTAAAAACTGAAAGTCATTTTCTCGAATTACGAAGCTTAGGAGACAGAATGACTTGAAAATTGAACTAGAGACTAATTATAAAAAAATCTTTCGATTAAGCCTTAATTCAGCACGATTGATGCCGTATGTGAAAAAAGAAAAGATAAGATATAAAAAAAATCAAGATAAAACAAAACGTGGAGAAAAAAATTTCAAACGAAAAAAATTAGGTTGAAAAATAATTTCGGCCGTAGTACTTGGCGAGTTTTTTGCTTAGGTAGAATCACGTAATGAATTTCTCATGGTACGAACTCGCCAAGTACTACGGCCGAAATTATTTCTCAATCTAATTTTTTTCGTTCGAAATGTTTTTCTCCACGTTTTGTTTTATGTTGATTTTTTTTCTGGACTCTGTTCTTTTGACCGATTTTTATTCTTGTACATTGGTGACTTTTTTCAATAACCAACTGATTTTGCTTTTTATTAAATACTCCATCCTCAAGAGACAATGAAATACTTGTATTATTGATATTATAAATTTTAGTGCTAAATGTAAATCATTCTTGATCTTGCCAATTTTTTGAAAATTTTGTACTTTTTTGGGTAGTTTTTTTCTGTGATGTACTTTTCGTTCAATAAACAAGCGCTTTAACATTTAAATCCCACATTTTGGGAGCTCGTCCGGGATTTAAAAAAAAAAGAAAAAAGTTAAACCGTTTTATTCATAAGAGGGATCGATATTTTTTTCTCAACATGACGCAATTTATTAAAAGGAATCAAAGTTTATGAAGACGATAAAACGAAGAAGAAAATGAAGATGATAATTTCAAGACGAAGACGATATATCGAAGGCGGATAACACGATCCTGGCTAGAAATTCGCAAAACCCCAAGAAGATGAAAACCAAAGAGGAATAATACGAATTGATGGAAACATTAGGAGAAATAGAAAGGATTCGATAAAATATCACGAGAAGAATAACACGAATGATGGAATCATCGCGAGAAATAGAAAAATTCGAGAAAATATCAGGCAAGTTTCTTTTAAAATTATAAAAGTTTTCCATAAATTTATTTTCGAAGAAGCAGCAAATAATCAAAGTAGGAGACTTCGAGACTTCTCGGGATATTCATCCGAACAGAATGATGATGACTATAATTCAAAATTTTAATTTGTGCCATAACGTGGTAATTTTGCCCACGTTAATTTGGACGTAAAGGGTTGGCACGGCACGAGGGGAAACGTCGGGTTTCAAAGACGAATTCCTCTCGAGAAAATGATTGAAAGGTCAAATGCGAGCGTATCTCTATTTTTATTTAATGACTGGTATATTTTTCATGTTATGTACGAGCGAACGACGGCTTAACGTGAAAAAAAGGAAATATTAGCGGTATCATCGAGGAACAATATTGTCATGAGGGAAGGCATAGGTCATCAAGGTCAGCAGTAATTGTTATTGGAAAATAATCGTATCGAGAGTGGTCGCTAGCTCGAAGCCCTCACCCGGAGCTGTCTAATCTCGAGAGGTGCGTCGAACAGCATCGGGAGTGTTCGGAAAATCTCGGCTGGAAAGGGTCAACGTTCGTCAGCGTAGCGCTCAAATCAAATTCGAATTAGCGAGTCGGAAAAGTAACGAAAAAGTCGAGAATAATCTAGATTCCCGCGAGTAGGCGAAGGGTGGGGGGGGGGGGGGGGCTACGATCCGAAACTATAAAAAGGAGGATCCGTATTCGATCGAGGACTTTTCGTTTTGAACAACTGTGGAATTTGACGTTGTCTGTCGAGCCGTCGCCAACCCGGAACAAGAAATCGACGTAGCCGGAATTATCGAAGGGAAAATGATCCGTGGTCTTTTTCCGGATTTCCAACTTCTGAAACTGTAGCGGTGAGCCGTCATCTCGCTTTTAATTTTGTTTTGTGGAAATTGATTTAATTGGAAGAGCTCTAAAACTTTCGTCAACGCATATTTTTTCGCTCGTTCAATCGTTTCAAAAATATCCTTCGTATCCGGGAGAGAAGACGGTTCTGATATTTGTCCGGCTATTTTGCCACGTGGATAATTAAATTCAGCAGTCTTGTGAAACAAATTCCCTGAAGAAATATCGTCTTGGAGTTGGATTCTTTTGACTCTCTGAATAATTTCTAAAAAGCTACTATTGACAATTGTTGAGTATGTCGTACTCATAGACCTCAGGAGACGAAAAAAACTCTCACACGGTTGGCTACTGAATTGCCATGGCAAAAACATTTCCCAACAGTTTTGTGCGGAACCTTGATTCTTCTTAAGTTTCAAAATGGAATTCACTAATCCATGAGCATTTATCTCCATGCATATATAGGTGTTAAGCGACAAAAAATTGTCAGACACTGAATACTGTGGTATTGTGCTCAACCATGCTCTCCACATTCGGAGTATAAAAATGCAGTACCAACAAATATACACGCGGTCCAAAGCCTTCATATTTTTTTTCAAAAATGCATCCATAAAAAGATGAATTATTTGCAAATAAATTACGGTCGCTTCACTCCCGGTGACACACCGTTTCAATAAATCCACGACTTTGGGATCACTTATTTTTTCGACAGATGCATAATTCATTTTATCTTTTGCTGACAAGTCTTTTTGATTCAAGCAGTATTTATCTTTTGATACCGTATCCATAAGAATTTTGAGGTGGCTTGCCGTAATTATGAAATCTCCCATAGGAAGAATTATTGACGGTTTCAACAATCGGGTTCGAAGTTTGGCACCTATATGAATCGTATCCTGAATGGGAATTACATACGGCTCAAATTGCGCATTAAAATATGAAAAGCGAATTTTCTCTCCCAACGAATCTAAGTAACCATTCGTCTTATTACCTACATCAAAGGTCGGTTTTGCACCAAGCTGGGATCGAATTTGCATTGCCTTCAATAATCGTGGATCGCCATCGGAAGAAATTCCGAATACGGTTATGTTTTCTTTTTGCAAGCAAGTGATGATATATTTCCAGCGATTAAGAATATCGTCTGCGTTAAACTATACCAAATATACGTAAGCAAAAAGACGGGGCATTTTCGATCAAGGGCTGAGCAATTACAACATACGCTAAATTAGCAACAGTCCCCGTTTCGAAGTTCTCTGCAATTTTGGAAGCTGACGTAGCCGGAAATGTACCGCTCACGGGCATTCCTTTTTTATCTAAGGGCAATACAAAACCAATTAATTGGTTTGAGCGACTATCGTATTGTATCCGACCGGTGATACGTGTCGCGTCTTCACTTAGCCATACTGTAAGCGGTAAATTCCGCGTGACTAGAAATTCTTTTAATTCACTGGCTCGACATATTCCCTCTTTTATATCACAGGCAGAGTTACCGATCACACGACTTATCGTACTTAGAGAAGGAATTGGTAAATTCGCGTATAAAGTTTCGTACAACATTCTTCTACCTATTGTAAACAAGTACATACTGAAAAGTTTGAGAGCTTCGTTATATCTATTTCCTACTTTTTTGTTTTTACCGCATTTTTCGTGAGCACTCTGAAAAAGATTTGTCAAAAATTTCGTTTGAGAGGCGCCGGAATCTAGAGCAGAATGTATTTTTTTTGAATTCGCAACGCTTGTCGATTCAGATTGCATAAAAAATCTCAGCATCTCTCTTATTTCTTTGCAAAGATACTATGGAGGGCGAGGAATCAAAAATTGGCTCATCAAAATGAAACTGCAAAACCCCATCTGAAACAATACAATAATATAGAATAACTGATTTACAAATTGAATTTTATAAAATTCTCAATTAAAACGAGACAATTTTGACAAACGACCGGTTATTTCCACCGGTTTTTCGAACGATGACAACGATGGAATGTCATAGTCAGAATTCTTGTCAGTATTATTTTCAATACGGTGTTCAACTGTTTTTTGAGCTTCAACGGCTTCAACTGTTTTTTCATCTTGAAAATTTTGAGGCTCAATTGCTGTTCGTTTAACAACTGGTTGAAGTGCCTGAAGGATGGATACAGTCTTCCGTTTCTGTGCTTTTTTTGTCGTATCGAGAGTGTGAGTGTGCAGGTGTCGCCTATAATTTGAAACGACCCATCTCGCTTTGCTGTCACCGATATGGTTGCACTTCGTTATTGAAACGAAATTGGAGCAAATCACACACTTGATTTTGGCGGCATAAGTGTATGAATGAGGCAAATCTTCACCCTTGTAGATTTCGGTGACCGAAACGGTGATGTGAAGGTTGTTTTCGGGAAATTTTGAACAGGTTGGATCACTGTTTTCGTTGTTTTCTTTTCGAAGAAGCGATGCAATTATTTTAGTAAATTTTTTTCGTTCTTCTTCGATATTCATATCTGCTGTTTGAGAGTTGTCGAATTGTTCAGATGTGCTTGCATCGGACGATCCTCGGTTTAATCGTGCTCCGGACGTTTTTTTTGCTTTTTGAACACCTGCCGAAACGGCTTCAATCGGTTTTCCGAAGTCAGATGGTTTCCAAAAGTCGTGAGTTTTGGTTTATACAAAAGCCACTAGCTCTTCAATCAAATGCCGGTCACCGATCATGAATTGAAATTTTTCTGGATTTTTATTAAATCGACCATAAAATGATTGAAGGTCAGTTTCGGGCTCCAGCAAATCTTTCATCACGTTGCGTGAAAATTCCTCCAGTTCTTTGATTGTTTCCGGAGTTATGTGTCGAAATGATAATGGATTATCGAAATTGTTAAATTTCAATATTTTTTTTATATATATAGTGAGACGACACCAATTTTACGAAAACAAATAAATAAAAATAAAAATGAATAAAACCGCGCGACAACTATCGACTGGCACCCGGCCGCCATGTTGAAAAACTGTCAAGCGGACAGCGACGCGCAAAATACCAATATGGCCGCCTCTCGGACATCGCGCAACGCGAAGTGAGCATCGATTATGTAATCGATATTAATAAAAATTGAAATAAATGATTTTATTGCGTAATAATATGGAAATAAATTAAATAAGATTAAATAACATAAAAATAATATAAAATAATGTAAAAAAAACAAAAGAAATAAGCAAAATAAGAATGAACGACACCGCACAGGCGCGTTTCCATGCCAACGACGCACAACAAAGCAAACACGCATGCGTGGGCGGCCGCAGTTCGGCGGTGAGTCGGGTATAAAAGTCGGTGCGCGGAGCATTCGGCAGACAGTCTTCTCTCTTGAACTGAAGCTTGAAAGAGCTAAAGAGAAGAACCTCTCCCCTCCCTGGCGGGTCTTAGTGGATGCTTGGGATATTGGAGCAGTTCGGTGACGTTCGACTCCCGTAGCCTGAGGTCCAATTCCTCTATTATTATTATTATCCCACTGATGCTCGGGATATTGGGGTAGTTCGGTGACGTTCGACTCCCGTAGCCCGAGGTCATTTATGATTATTATTTAAACAAATTTCAGCAGATGCTCAGAGTATTGGAGTGGTTCGGTGACGTTCAACTCCCGTAGTCTGGGGTCTCTCCCTAATTATTTCTGAACAATTTCCCGCAGATGCCCGGGATATTGGAGTGGTTCGGTGACGTTCAACTCCCGTAGTCCGGGATCTCTATCCCTTATTATTATTTAAACATTTTCCCGTAGATGCTCAGGATATTGGAGTGGTTCGGCGGCGTTCGACTCCCGTAGTCTGGGATCTCATTCCTTTCACACCTTTAGATGCTCGGGATATTGGAAGGGTTCGGCGACGTTCAATTCCCGTAGTCCAAGATCTAATTTGTTTATTTTTTAATGTTAATAAATTCATATTTTTCTCCGAAAATCAATTTTTAAACCACGCCAGGAACGGGAGACGTCGTGAATATTATTCTATCATTATTGCAACTATAATAATTAGTAAATTGGCTCTCGTGTCTCCAACATCATACTAAATTAAATTAAATAAATTAAAAATAAGAAAGGGACATCGTCGTAAATTATTTTATTAAACAAAACGAAGCATTATCAATGAAAGCAAAATAAAATAAATAAAATACAGCAAACCATTATTGTTATTTAGCAAGCAACACTTGGTTAAAATAAAATAAGCAAGGTTAAATACAAAATAGACATAAAAAAAACATATTAGCGGTTTAAATTATTTATTGTTATTAAATAAAAAACAAAATAAGCATTGCAAATTGTAAAACACAAAGAATTTTGTTTTCTTTCAATAAAAATCAATTTTTAAATTGATTTTATTATAAAAACTCGTGTCGTCTCACTTCCTTTTCATACCTGCTCCTTTTAAATTAAGGAAGCGCGGACCTGCGCGTAGCGAGTATACGCATAGGTAATAGCGTTCCGTTACAACTGGCGCCCAACGTGGGGCAGGTATTCGCAAAACGGAGTGAGACTAGTGGATAAATTTTGCAATTATTATTAAATGAAAATAATTAACATAAACAAAATGGCGGATGATAAAAATCAAATAGACGAAGCCACAGGTGATTCTGGATTCCAAAATCCAGAAAATCAAACCGAACCGATAGAATTAGATACCACGTTGCCACCGCGAGGCACTGGTAATATTTTTAACGAATCAAGGGGAAATTTTGGTTCGGAATTAGAAAAAATTGAAGAGGAAGTAAACAGGGGCGAACAATTTGGCACTCCTAAATCCGATAAAGAAGAACCGCGATTTGAATATAGTAGGGACGTTATGTTAGAAAATATAATAGAAGTCACTCGCGATTTAAAATTACAGATGCAGAGCATGGCAAATGAAATCGCGAAAAATCATCAAATAGTCAATCAAATCAAAACGCATTTAAACAATCAGAGTGAACAAATAGAGAATCATATGAAATTATTAGAGGCTCGAATTGCAAACGAGGTGCACGAGATCCTAGCTCCAATAAACAAACAATTTAAAAATTTTTCATAAAAATTAGAGCATACAACATCTAGAATTGCGGTAACTGAAGTAAATGTTGCGCAATTACAAATAACAGTTGGCGATCAAAGAAAAAAATATTAGACCTCGAAAATAAAATAGTCTATCACACACCGCAACAAGAAAGTACGCGAATAATTCCTCAAAAACAACAAATCGCGTTTCAAGAACAAACAGAGGATGACAACAATGAAGAAGAGGAAATAAAAATGCAACAGAGGTCTACGCCGATTGTACAAACAAATAAAATTAAAATAAAACCGCCAACATTTGACGGATCAAACAGGGCTAGGCCAATTAAATTCATAAAAGAATTCCGTCACTATTGCGAGGTGACAAATCCGACGTTAGGAGAATTGAAATATCTCCTCGGACAAAGCCTCGAAAAAACAGCCAAAGAATGGTGGGTTCTCGTAGAGGACCAAATTGAAAGATTCGAGGATGTCGAAAAGAAGTTTACCGAACGCTTCTGGGGCAAAGAGGTCCAGAGGAAGGTTCGAAAGGATTTAGAGTTCGGTCATTTCAAAAATGACAGTAAATTGCACAAAGTTGAATACGCAATTCGCATTTTTGGAATGGCTCGAGACCTTTTTCCACCCCCGAGCGACAAGGACATTATCGCCTCACTGTCACAACACTTTACGGAGGAAATTCGAGCAACCGTTATCAGCCGAGGATTCGAAACTCTCGAACAATTAATCGAATTTTTGGAAAAAATTGATCAAGGAGGCCCTATCAATTCAAAAAGGGAAAAAGAAACACCTACAAACAAAAACGAAAATGATAGGGAACAAAAGCCCTACAGGATGCCCCAGAATCAACAAAACTGGAATCAACGGGGAAATCAAAATTCAAATCATCAATCGGATTGGGGTCAACAACGACAAAATTATAATCAAGAAAATGGAAATCAACGTCAAAACTATAATCAACAAAATGGGAATCAAAAACAGAATAATGGAAATCGAAATAATTGGAATCAAAATTACAATCAAAATTCAAATAGAAATTCCAATTATCAAAACCAATCCCAAAACAATGGATTGTTATGCCCGCGAATCTCGTCACGTGGGGACAAGTTGTCGAGGACAGGTAATTCGAGGATTGCCAAAATGAGTTAATCTCCAACTCAATATTGTACAAAAATACTATAAAGTTTATTGAGAATAAGATAGTTTTACAAAGTCGAGGTGTGTTTGCCTCGAGACCAATTCGTAGTTAGATAGTTGAAGACTTCTAACTTTTTCGTGCAGACTGCCGTTTTTGGGCATTGTCACTGCTTTTAATGATTTACGTATTTCCCCCAGAATATTGATAATTTACCCCTTCTTTTAATTGTTCCTTCTCGAATGCTCGGTGGCGTGATGCACCGTCAGCGATTCGGGGTTTAGCTCGCTCGGGGTCGATAGACCCACGCTTGTGATCGAGGAATGTGCTCGATCCTACTTTATCGTAAAGAATATAATATTCTTAATATGTGGTTGCTATGCGGGGCATAACAATCCTCCCCCCCCCCCTAGGGAGACGAAACTTAGTTTCGGCTACTCATAGCAACCCAATGTATCTATGATTTATTGCTAATTTTTAGCTAATATTCCCTTTTGGTGACAATAATTTTGGTCTCTTGGCTTACAAGTTGTTTTACATTTTTTTTTTTTTTTTTTTTTTGTTTTACAATGTGTCCGTGTTCGGTGTTTTTTTTCGCGGTAAGTATTGTACTTTTATATTTGTGTCTTTAGTGGATCGCTTGGTTGGTATTTGTGCGATTTCAATTGGTGTCTCGATATTGATGACCCTTGTTGTTCGACGACATAGTTTTCTTTTGTAGATAATATATGCGGAAATTACAATGATTGAAAATATTATGCTAATCGTGCTTAATGAATAGTTACCAATTGTGTGAAATGTTTGCGACCATATTTGTGGTTCGTCGTCCAACTTATTTTTTAAGTTTTCGATTCGTTCTCCTAAATTGTTAACTTCCAAGGCATTTGTTATTATTTTGTGAGGTATGGTGTAGTTGAACAGTTTTAAATCTGAAATAGGTTTTTCGATTTGGTATGTTAGATTGTGTTGGGGTAAGAACGTTATAAACTCTTTTTGTATATTTTCTGCTACTGTTTCTAATCGATAATCGGCGGTGGTGACGGAACATTTTCCATCTAAAGCCAAAATTCCTGTGTCCAAAAGTGTAGTATATACGTTTGGTTCATTTTTACATTTAATAATTAAAGTTTCTTTCGTCGGTGCTACATATAACCATCTTCCGCTTTTTTCTAACGTGATAATTATTGTTTTTTCCAATTTTACTATTTTCTGTGTGCAACGTTTTTTTTCTGGATTCAGTCCTAAATAAATTGAAATTTCGCAAGGCGCTGTTTCGTGTAGCGTCTGCGTTGCATATTTCGGTTGGCAGTAGTATTGACTTTCTGCTTGCTTGCACTTTTCTAATTCTTTTTCATTTAATGTGAGATAGTTGCGGTTGTCTCGATTTATTATTACGTATTTATGTGATGTTTCGATAAATTGGAATTTGCTGCCATTTGTTCTTACTGGTAGAGGATATACTTTGTTTATTGTAAATTTGTTGCTGTCTATTAATGGGATTTTTATTACGATTACTAATCGTGATTCTTTGCTGTATGAGCCTATTTCTGCTGTTTTTAGTAATCTTTGCATTTCACTAGGCATTAATTTTGTTGGAAAACTTAATCCTGTTGGGATGTGGGGTAAAGCTTCTTTTAAATATTCGCTTAATTTTCGTGGTGAGATAATTGTTGGATTTATTATTCCTTTTGGGATTTCTGCTAAAAGGTTCGTTAATTGTCGTACATCGTTTAATAGCGATGTTATTGTCATGCTAATTGCGTTTATTTTCTCGTCTATGTTTTCTTTTGCTAACGTTGATGTTGCCTGTTCTGTAATAACGTGTTCTATATTGTTTACAGCTTTTTCTACTGTTGCCATATTAGTTAAATACCTATTCGTGTTGTAACTGAACAAATCTGCGGTTGATTTTAAGATTTGCAGATTTTCTTTTATTATTTTTTCGTCTTTTCCCTGTCTAGTTTCTAATTCGACTATTCTTTTATCTATTTCTTGAGCGTCGTCTTCGTCCTTCCATCTTCTTTAATGATTTTAAGTTTTCCGATTTCTTCGTAATAAATTCCTGGTGTGTTCGATAGTGGTTCTATTGAAAATTTTTTTTGCTTTCCTGGATCTCCTTTTAATGATCCTATTACCAACGAGCACCTGAAAAGGTGTAGTTTAATTAGTTTCTTTTACTTATTTATTTATTGATTTGTTGTTATTATATTATTCTTTTTTTTTTTTTTTTTTTTTGTATGTATAGTCTGTCTAACTCGTTTCCTTTCTCACGGGTCATTTTTGCTGATATTAAGTTTGTCTGGGACTCATGGTTTTCTTATTCCTTTGCTCTTTCGACTGCATGAGGGATTGTCGCTCGTGCCCTTCGATTTCGCTGATGCGATTTCCGTTCGAGTGCGCGTGCACTGGGCTACTAATTTGACTTGTGAGTCTGTCTGTTTCTTTCTTGATAGTGCTTATCGTATCCGACTGTCCTTTCTCCGTTATTTTTTCTCTGTCTTCTTAGTTTTTCTATATAATCTCGTGATTTCTTCTGTCAGTTTATTTCACTTGTGATCATCATTCCTGTCACGTCGTACATTGGAAAGAACGGTGAGTTGATGTATAGTTTTTCTATGTCATGAGTATTTTATTTTCTAATTATTATTAACTTGTTTGTTTATTTTTTATTTGTGTGTTTGTTTTGTTTTCTTTTCCAGAAATAATCATCATGGTTGGAGAAAAACGTAATTCGAGAGTTGCTTTTGGGCCGGTGGCCCATTGCTGGTCGAGTGGGAAATTCCACTTCATGGTAAGTGTTTACTCTCCTTTTCTCTTTTTCTTTGTTTTGAGATTTTTTCATTAATTTTTTTTTTTTTTTTGTTTCAGAAAATCCGCAAGTCGGCTTGGCGAGGGCCGATCGGGCAGTTGTGGCTGGCGCCTTTCTTGGCGGTAGCCAAAATTGTTCGGGAGGAGAGGCGGGAGCTCCGCATGAATTTGGACCGGTTGTGGCGGGACGATCCGCTCTCGGTGGAGGTCGCGGACTGGTGTCCGGAGGAGGTCCCGGGGGACATTTTGGGACTTCGACTGCTGTTCGGGATGTCCCCGTTCCCAGGGTTTTTTGATGGGCCGTCCTGGGATGAGTGGTGGTTGTTGTTTGGCCCGTCGGCTTGGCGGCGCCAAAAAACTTTAAATCAATAAAAAAATTTTTTTTTTTTTTTTATGTATTTTGATGTATTTGAAAATTTTAAATTTTTTCTTCTGTAACAATATATTTTGAAAATTTTAATTCTTCGCTTTAACAATTTATTTTCCTTCCCCTAACTCCTTTTGGCCCCAAACTTTTTTGTTTTCTCTTCGTTCGATTTTTTCTCTTCGTTTGATTCTCGTCGTTGTTCATGTTTTTGTCTTCGTTTGATTCGTTCCGCTTCGTTTTCAGCGTTGATTTTCGGCGTCGTGTGCCTACTGCGACGGTAGGTGTAATGTTTTATTTAAATTTTATTATTTCTGTTATTATATATATATATATTTTTTTTTTTCAATTGTTTTTTTTTTTTGCTATATTCATTTTCTTTATTATAATTTATTTTTATTTATTATTCATTTTTTCATTATGACTTTTCTATTATGACTTATTTTATTCTTATATTTCAATTTTATTTATTTATTTATTTTTTTTTTTTTTCCAATTGTTTCTTGTCAATTATCTTACAATTATCTTGTTAATTGTATTTTGTTGAATTTAATTTTCGTGTTTTTTATTTTATTTCTTACGCGATCTTCACGCGTCGTCTTTGTTTTTCATATTTGATTTATTTATGTCTTCTTTTCTTTTAAACTCGGGGTTGGGCGGGTGTGGTTGTCATGGCCACGCCTGCGTATAAATGGCGGTCCGAGTAACACGTGGGCCTTGCGCCGGGCTGTTCAGCCGGCGGGGCCTCGGTAGGTATCGGTTAGTGGGTAACGTAGGGCTTTAATCGCTCTACGTGTACGCGGAATGTCCGCCGCCCACGGCCGATACTATAATTTACTGCCGAGTCCTTGCTTTTAACTGTGTAGGGCCCCGTCCATTTTGGGGTCAGCTTGGCAGATCTGCCTCGCCTCACAGTAGGATCGTGCAGTAGAACTTTGTCGCCAACTCGGTACTCTGTGTTACCGGCGACTTTGTCTTCTCTCTCTTTTACCTTTTCTTTCCCCTTTATTAATTGTTCTCTCGCAACTTGCCAGGTTGCTCGTAATCGCTCCCTTAGTTCAGCGACGTAATCGTCGTATGAATAAGTTGTTCTTGAGACTTGCTTGAGTGCTGTTGGTATGTCAGCTTTCTTCCCGTACACGAGTTCGTATGGGGAGAATCCTGTTGCGGTATGAGGGGTTGTATTGTACGTGAACATAGCGTACGGTAACCATTCGTCCCAATCCCTTTGATCCTCATTAATGAAATTTTTCAGATATTCGGCAAGAGTGCGATGGGACCTTTCGAGGGCTCCATTCGACTCAGGATGATATGCTGTGGTTTGTATCTTTTTTATTTGTAGTAGCTTGCACATCTCTTTAAATAATTCGCTTAGAAAATTGGTTCCTTGATCGGACAAAATTTTTTCGGGTATTCCATATTTGCAAATTATTTCTGTTGTCAAGGCTTTCGCAATTTCTTTCGCTTCCTGATTTTCTAACGGTATTGCGACGCTATATTTGGTTAACGCGTCCTGAAATGTGAGAATATATTTATTTCCTTTTTCCGTTTCGGGCAGTGGTCCTACTATGTCCACCGCGCATTTTTCAAATGCTCTTTCTGGCGTGTCGGTAATTATCATCGGTGCATTTTTAATTCTCGTGACTTTGTTGCGTTGACATTTATCGCACGATGATACGTATTCCTTCACTTCTTTTATCATACCAGGCCAGTTATATTTTTCTTTTATTCTTTGCGTCATTCTTTTTGCTCCAGGGTGTCCGCCGAGAGGTATGTCGTGGTATTCTTTTAGTATCGCTTTTCTCTCTCTCTCGCTCGGGCACTCTCGCTCGGAGTCGGAGTCGGATGACTCGTCTTCGCTCTCGCTTGCTCCTTCGCTGTCTCTCTCTGCGCTCTCTGCGTATTTTGCTGACGTTTGATTTCTTTGTTTGTTTTCGTTCTTTCTCTTTCTAGACGTGTGCTTCTCTACTTCTTTTACTTGTGGCTTATCTTCGACCACTCTTCTCTGTTTTTCTGGTCGGCCATCATGATTAGGGCCGGACCGTTTGTTTTCAGAGGCGGAGTCTGTTACGGGAGATGATACCCGTGCTCGCGCGTCCTTGCGCGGCCTTCCCCGTCCTCTTTTCTTTACAGGCTCACTGTCTGCGGCCTGACTCAGCATGATTGCGTACATTCTACTTAACGCATCTGCATTTGTGTTTTTCTTTCCTGCTTTGTATTCAATGGTGTAGGTGTACTCTTCCAACTTTATTCTCCATCTCATTAACCTTGAACCTGGGTCTTTTACGTTAAAAAGCCAAGTAAGAGGTTTATGGTCGGTAACGATGATGTATTTCGTACCGTAAACGTATGGACGAAATTGTGCGACGGCCCACACAATTGCTAGCATTTCTTTTTCTGTTGTTGAATAGTTTGTCTCTGCTTTATTGAGAGTTCGGCTTGCGTAGCAAATTGGTAGATCCTCGCCAATTTTCCCTTGAGATAAAATTGCTCCGATTGCTTTATCCGATGCGTCTGTTATGATGACGAACGGTTTTGTAAAATCGGGGTATTGCAGTGCTGTACTTAGAGTCTGTTTCAGATGATCAAACGCTGCTTGCGTGCCTTCTGTCCATTCGAATTATTTCTCCTTTTTTACTAATTCGGTTAAAGGTTTGGCTAATTTTGAGAAGTCCTGTATAAACTTTCTGTAATAACCTGCGAGACCTAAAAACGATTGTATATCTTTGACGTTTTTTGGTGTTGGGAATTTGTGAATCGCCTCTATTTTACTGGGATCTGGTTTCACTCCTACTTCGGTGATTACGTGTCCTAGGTATTGTGTTTCTTTTCGTAGAAATTGACATTTTCTCGGCTGCACTTTTAATTTGGCTTCCCTTAGTCGGTCGAAAACTTCTCTTAGTCTTTCATTGTGTTCTTTAAATGATGATTCGTGTATCACGATGTCATCTAGGTACACATAACATTTGAGTCCTTGTAATCCTGCAAGGACCGCGTCCATCAACCTTTGGAAAGTCGGTGGAGCGTTTTTTAATCCAAAAGGCATTCTGTTGTATTCGTAGTGTCCCATTGGTGTTGAAAATGCGGTTTTTTGCTTGTCCTTTTCCGCCATTGGAATTTGGTGGAAACCGGATGCAAGATCGAGTGTTGTGAAGTATTTGGCCCGTCCCAACTGGTCCAATATTTTCGTAATATTGGGCAGGGGATACGAGTCTCCTTCGGTCACTTCGTTTAGTTTTCGGAAATCCACTACGACTCTTTTGCGGATGTTGCCTTCTGCGTCGGCCTTTTTTGGAACGACCAGTAGCGGTGCATTCCACGGGCTTCTGCTTGGTCTTATGATTCCGTCTTTTAGCATTTCTTGTGCTTGCTTCATCACTTCTGATTTATGCGCCTCAGGTAATCTGTACGGTCTGATGTTTACAGGTACAGTTCCTTCTTTCATATGTATCTGGTGTTCCACTAGATCGGTATTTCCAAGTAATTCTCCTTCGAGGTGGAAAACATCAGCATATTCTTCCAAAAATTCTCTGAGGAATTTTTGTTCTTCTTTGTTTAAATGATTATTATTTCCGATCTCTTCCCAGATTTTTTCTTCTCTGTCCTTTTTGTTTGCCTTGTTTACCGTATTTATTTCTTCTCGGTTTTCCGAGTCGTTTCCATTTTCTTGTTCCATCTCCTCTATTTCCACGGTAGGTCGATCTATTTCGACCTCGTGATCTGTGGAGTTCCTCAATATTATAGGACGTGCGAGTCCTTTTTCATCGGTAATCCCTTCGCCCATGGTGATTCCCGGCATTATTTCTGCTGCCGTTATACAGCCTACTTTCATTTGTAGCGTTTTTGCGTACAAAATATTTTCTGAACGGGCGGGTAGTTTTATTTTTCCCGATCCGTTTATCAATGGTTCGACGTGGCCGTAAATTTTGATGTAACGACCACTGAGGATGTCGACCTTGTGTTTCCTTATGAAATCCATACCCAGAATTCCGTCTACGTTTATTGGGACTGAGTCGTCGACCACGTAGAATCCGTGGCGGATGTTTACCGCTGGCGTTTCGACTTCCAAATTTATTTTGCATATTGCGTGGAAAATTTCTCCTCCTATTCCTTTTAGTTCCACGGTTTCTTCTATTGCCTCGGTGTCTTTATGGATTGCACCTTTTTTTATCAGGCAGCACTGCGCTCCTGTGTCTCCTTTTAAAGTAAGGACTTTATTTTTTGCTTGGGCAGAGTTGACATAAAAGTCACTTGCCGTGTCACTTGGGTTTACAACACTTATATTGTATGCTACTAGACTTTTGGATGAGCCTGTGGTTCGCTTTGCTTCAATTTTGCTGACTGTTGTGGTCTTCAGTCCAGCCGCGAGTGTATTGAGAGTGAATGACCCGACGGTCTTTTTCTCTGCGTTTGCATTTTTTTCTTCACCTGGTTGCTTCTCATCTTTTTTATCTTTTTGTTGCCAATTATTGTTTCGTTGTTGGCCTCTGTAACCTCCTCGGGAATTTCCTCGGTAATTTCCGGTTCCTCTATTGGAATGATTATTTCCCCTGTAATTATTATTACGTTGGCCTCCTGGCCCGTTATTTGGCTGGGCAGGCCTGTTTCTACAATCGCGATATAAATGTCCCGGTTTTTTGCAGTAATTGCAAGTAATCGAGTGGAGGTTTCTTGTGGGAGTTGGAAGTTGTTGCCGTCCGTTTGAGGGCTGGGTACTCCGGCAGCCTCGAGCCCAATGCCCGGCTTTTCCGCAATTTATACACGAATTATTTCGTTTGTCCGTGTTTGCTGATTTCGATGTTGAATCGTTACCCTGCTGGATTTTTTCTTCGTCTATTGCCGCTCTTATCGCAGCCTTGAGCGTTTTATAACCCTTGGCCTTGATAAGTACCTGGTAGTCCTTTTTAAGACCTCTTTCGAAACTTGCTAACCCTAGATCTCGGACGTATTCTTCGATAGCCTTTTTCTCTACGATCGTTGATTTCGTACGAGTGCTGGCTTCTACGAGTTCCATCATGAGTGCTTCTAATCTTTGACCGTATTCTTGCACTCCTTCATTATGTTTCTGTCGACAGCCATGCATTTCCATGTGCAAAGCTCCTACTGTTCGACGTTCTCCGTATAATTCTGTCATGATGTCTTTAAACGTTTCAAAGTCTTCGATATCTTTATAGCGCACATCTTCTCGCGCTTTTCCGGCTAATTTAGTGGTTAAAACTGTTTCTAACAAAAGGGGTTGATCTATTTCTTCTATGTGTTTGTTTGCTAACCCGAACGAGTCTATTAAATCGCGAATTTCTTCAGGTTTTGTACCGTCGAATCGTGGAATGAGGCTTCGAGCCTCTTTAAGGGACATGGAACCTCGTATCTCCTCGAGGGAGTTCCGGGTGTTCCACTAGTTCCAGCACCTCCGAGGGTGTCATCTAAAGGCATTTTGATATTTATTCGAGCTTCTGGAGCTTGTGGGGAATCCGGCTCGACCAAACTTGAAGAGTATGGGTCGAACTTGGGTTTCGCGCGTCTATTGGGCCTCGGTGGTGTCTCTACAGTTATAAGATCTCCGTGAGATGAAGACGAGCTAGATAGACTACTCGCGTCGCCTGACTCTGGGTCTAATTTGAATTCCCTTAATTTTAATCTTCTTTTAACCGGTTGCAATGGTTCTTGCGGCGAGACAAATTTTAATCTTTTATTAAGAAAAGAATCGAAAGATCGAGAAAGAGTACGCACACCCGGTAATCTTAACCGATTTATTAGTTCTTCTTCGGACATATATTCGATCGCTTTGGCTTTAGTGGGTTACAAAAATTGTTCCGTCACTTACAGTACGATGGTCTGGTAGATCTCCATGATGATGTTGCAGTCGTGATGAGATTTCTTCCGTCGGCTGCTTGGCTTTCACTCTTCCTTCGATGACGAATCTGCGATGTCGATTGGTCGCTACTTCACGAAACGATGATCAACTTCTCGGATTGTCGACTTGGACTGCTCGTGGGGCTGTCCTGGTCCGGATCGTTGTTCAGATAGTGAAATCTGTTTCGTCTCGTTTTGGCTCTTTGTGAAATGTTATTCGTTTCACCTTATAGATCTCTTTGGTTTTCTTGAGTTGTGGCAATCCCACCGCTGCCACCAATGTTATGCCCGCGAATCTCGTCACGTGGGGACAAGTTGTCGAGGACAGGTAATTCGAGGATTGCCAAAATGAGTTAATCTCCAACTCAATATTGTACAAAAATACTATAAAGTTTATTGAGAATAAGATAGTTTTACAAAGTCGAGGTGTGTTTGCCTCGAGACCAATTCGTAGTTAGATAGTTGAAGACTTCTAACTTTTTCGTGCAGACTGCCGTTTTTGGGCATTGTCACTGCTTTTAATGATTTACGTATTTCCCCCAGAATATTGATAATTTACCCCTTCTTTTAATTATTCCTTCTCGAATGCTCGGTGGCGTGATGCACCGTCAGCGATTCGGGGTTTAGCTCGCTCGGGGTCGATAGACCCACGCTTGTGATCGAGGAATGTGCTCGATCCTACTTTATCGTAAAGAATATAATATTCTTAATATGTGGTTGCTATGCGGGGCATAACAGATGGTCATCAAATCAAAACAGAAATACCACAAAACAACGGATGGTCATCAAACTCCAATGGAGGAAATCGAAATAATGGAGGATTCAGAAACAATTGGCAACAAAATGCAGACCGAAATAATGGAGGATACAGAAATAAGGAGGAAAACAACGTTGCACAACCTCTACAAACAATAACGACGCAGGAAGAGCCTCAACCATCCACTTCAACGGCGGGAAACGAGTAAACGTTGTACCCGTACAAAATAATAAATCAACAAAAGAAGTGCGAGGTACAACGGAAATTGAGAAAATTGAAAAAGAAAACGATGAATCAATGGATAACCTCAAAATTAAAATGATTCCAATAAACACGATCTTCACCGACACACGAGAGTTCCTGTTGGGAGAAGAAATAAATGGAGAGTCAGTTCCAATGGTGGAATGTCCTGAGATTTACGCAAAAATTGAAGGCATTCCAGTAACAGCTTTAGTGGATTGTGGATCCAAAGTGACCACAATCTCTGAAGAATTTTATCTTGAAAATAAGGAAGTTTTAAAAAATTGCCCAATTTTACCGGCGACAGCAGTCACGGTAAAAGGCGCTATTAAAGGAAAATTAACGAAAGTAAAGCAGCAAATAATGGCAACAACGGAAATAGGAAAAATAAAAAGTTCTGTTAGATATTTGATTATCCCTGGCCTAATTAGAGATGTTTTATTGGGGGTAGATTCCCTTAAACCTTTGAGAAGTTTAATTGACCTAGGAGAAATGTCTCTCCAGGTCAAACATAATAATATTACTGATGTAATCCCAATAATAGGGGCATCAGAAGATGAAAAAAAAAATAGAAGCCATTAGTCATAGCGACATGGACTTCACTTTGAACAAAGAAAATAAAAATAGGCCAGTGCAAAATTTAAATATCTTACATAACGAAAACAACTACGAGGATATTACATGGACAGAAATAGAAGAAATGGTAAACGAATCTGAACTCACCGAAAAACAAAAACAAATACAAAAAGAAGTTTTATGGAATCGAAGAGCAGCTTTCCGTAAAAATACGGGAAGAATAAATGCATATTATCATAAATTGGAAATAACGACGGAAAAACCAATCGTCGCACATGCATACGAAGTACCATTGATGCATCGAGAAAAAGTCGATAAAGAAATCGAAAAATTAATGAATAATGGAATAATACAACGATCAACGAGTCCATGGATAAATCCTATCATCCCTGTAATAAAAAAAGACGGATCGGTCAGATTCTGTTTAGACGCCAGAAAACTAAATCAAGTAATGGCCGACGACCATGAATCTGTACCAAACATCGAAGAGATTTTCCAAAAATGCCACACCGCAAAAGTGATGACAACACTCGATCTCACAAACAGTTTTTGGCAAATCCCACTTCATCCTGATTCGATGAAGTACACCGCATTTAGATATCGAGGTAAGGTTTACGAATTCACCGTAACACCATTTGGATTAAAAATAAGTACTGCAAGTCTTCTGCGAGCACTCGATATAATTCTCCATGGACTGGGAGATCACGTTATTAATTTTGTCGATGATTTGCTTGTCATATCCGAAAATTTCGAGCAACACATGCAACATCTAGACGAATTACTAGAAAGACTCGAACAAAATGGAATGACAATCAAATTAAAGAAAGCCAAATTCTTCAAAAAAGAGGTTGAATTTCTTGGCCACATTTTAACTACCGAAGGAATCAAGCCTCAACCAGAAAAAATACAAGCAATAAAAGAATTCCCGGCACCAAGAAATCTCAAACAATTAAGAGGATTTCTTGGATTAATTAATTACTACACAAAATTTACTAAGAAACATGCAGAGGAAACAATCCCACTTTTAAAACTGCTAAGGAAAGAGACAAAATGGAAATGGGAGCATGAAGAAAAAGAGGCTTTCGATCGAATAAAAAATTTATTTGTTGCCGACGTTTTATTAAAACATCCTGATCCAGCAAAAGGATACGTCTTACAAACGGATGCAAGTTACTACGCTCTGGGGGGCACCCTGGCTCAAAAGGACGAGAATGGCGAGCTGAGTGTAATAATGTTTGCAAGTAGGACATTAAAAGGACCTGAATTGGCATATACAACAACTGAAAAAGAATTGTTAGCGGTTGTTTGGACATTAAAAAAGTTTAGAACGTATTTGTTAGGTGCAAAAATCGAAGTAATCACTGACCACAAAGCCATTACGTTCTTAAAAAATTGTCAATTATTAAATGCTCGATTAACTCGATGGATTTTAGCAATCCAAGACTATGATATTAATTTTGAATTTTGTCCAGGAATAAGAAACATTGTCGCCGACGTATTAAGTCGTTTAAATCCTCCAGATACAGGTGGTCGAGAAGGAAAAGAAATAGTCATAGCAACAACTCTTGCTGTAAAACCTTCAAACGAATTAAAAGAAAGAATTACGAAAATTGCTGAATGGCAAATACGAGAGGACAGGATAAGAGAAATAAGGGAAGAAATTAAAATAAATCAAAACAACAAATATCAAATTTTTAATAATATTTTATTAAAAGCAGTACATCCTGATGCCTGGAAAGTCGTATTGCCGAAAGCGATTCTCGAACTTCTTGTACCTGAAACACACAAAATGTACGGACATATTGGCGCTAAAAAAGTGTACAATATTATAAAAGAGGATTTTACTTACCCAAAGATGTATCATACGGTTAGACAAATTTTAGCATCCTGTGATTCATGTCAAAGAAATAAAGTGCCCAATCAGCATTCATATGCAGCACAACAAAATATCGTCCCAAATGGACCTGGAGATATTGTTTCGATAGATTATTTTGGTCCTCTACCGGTAACAAAGGGTGGAATGAAACATATTTTAGTCACGATTGATGCGTTTTCAAAATTTGTTGTATTATATCCTTTAAAAAGTGCTACAGCACAAGCTACGATTAATAAAATTTTCAATCATTACATTCCCAACCACGGTAAACCAAATAAATTACAATTTGATCACGGTACGCAATTCACTTCGCGATTATGGCTGGAAAAATTAGCCAGTGAGGGAATTCAACCCGTATTTTCATCAATTAGACATCCACAAGGAAACATTGTTGAAAGGGTAAATAGAGAAATAGGAAGATTTTTCAGAACATTTTTAACAAACAAACATACCGACTGGTTGCAATGGGTAAAAGTGATTGAAGATTGTATGAACGAAACGCATCATGAAACGACAGAAATAACTCCAATAGAGATTCAAAAGAATCAAAAGCCACAAAGGATTTGGCGAAATTGGATAAAATTTGAAAAAAATGAAAATAATGAAGATGAGGCACAAAGAGAAGCCAAACTCATTCTTGCGAAAAATAGAATTAAGGCAAAAGGAAGAAAAAGAGCATTAAAATTTGATGCAAAAAACAAATTAATTGAATTCCATGAAGGAGACTTAGTTTTAGCCAAAGCGTGCAACGTCAGTGATCCAATCAACAAAAAAATGGCAAAATTCTTCTCAATTTATGAAGGGCCATATAGAATAAAAAAACAAATAGCAGCCGCAACTTTTATTTTAGAAAATCCTGATAATTTAGTAGAACGCGGGATGTATCACGCCGCAAACCTGAAAAAATACAAAGAATAGGTTAAAAATCGAAAAAACAAACAAAGTTATTGAGAAAATGATAAAATTCGTTAATAACAATCAAACAGAAACAAAATACAAACGTTATCAAAAAGAATTTTAATTATTTATTAATTAGTCAAAAATTGAAAATTTGATATTTATCCGTAAGATTGGAAATTGAATAAACACTAATAGTACTTACCTCTTATTACGATAAAGCTAAAAAAAAAAATATATATATATAAAAACATAATAAAAACAAAAAGAAAAAAAGAAAACCCTTAAATAATAAACAAGACGCTCTTAATTAACAATAATAATAATAATTAAGAGTTACAAAGTCAAAAACGCTTTAAAATAAGAAAAATTTAATTTGCAATTAAAAAACACTAATAATTACTAAGAAATAGCGATAAAAAGTCACGAAAGGAAAATAAACAAACTCAAAATCAAATAAAAACAAAAGAAAAACGTTAAAAAAGGGGTAAAAAGCAATAATAAGAACTTTGTACCAGATATAGTTCGAAAAATGCCAGAAATGATTAGCCTCACTTCCTCCCGGGTCCTTATCCGCCATTTTTCATTTGCTGCAAATAACCGGGTTAAGCTATAGAATTATATATGTAAATAGATAAAATTTCAATTTCAAGCAATAGATTTCAAAGAACCTTCTCAATGCAAAATGAAAAATCTGCATTCTCATAAACACGCTTTTCAATTTTGGTCGAAAAATTCTAATTTATACTTAATAATAACCGAAAATAAACAATCAATTCGAATTAATTTATATCCATACGATGCGATTTTCTATTAAAACATAAAGCGTAAGGGAATAACAACGATTACATTGCAGCGAAGTTCCTCATATTCGTCACAAAATTACTCGACTTCTAAGAACCACTTGACATGTTCATTACAATAATTTTTACGTTTCGTTATTTTTTTTACTTTACGCTTTTTACTTTACTACGTTCGTTTTTATAAACGCGAACTTAAAAATTGTAAAAAATACAATCGAGTCATACATACCTTCAGGAACCAAACGAATTAGTCGGAACGAATAAACCTTTTGTCAAGTATCATATGGCACTAGAAAACACTGCACTACAAAATTGCTAAAAACATCATATGACAATAATCCAATAATTGTTTTCCCAAATATCGACAATCTGCGTCATTTTCCTTGTGTTCTATCCGCACTGGCGTAGGAGCCGAGACTGCGACAGTACTAGCGACTAGCTCAAGCCGCAAGGACTTGGTAAACATAAACATAAAGCATAAAAAGCATTAAAAAAATTCTTTGTCTTGAGTGTAATTTCCAGCGATTTCCTGAGTCAAACGATTACATGCTGATTTCGAACGACTTAAAGTGATTTCAAGCTGATTTCAGGGGATTTCAATCAAGGTCAGATAACATCGATCCACTGACATGTTTCCAGATTTCAAGCGATTTCTTAAAATTTTGCATTAGATTTCAAATCGAAGTCCTCCACTGATTTCACGAGTGATTAGCCCCTCGAAAAAACGTTTTCGATTGAGCCTTGAATCAGGATGATTGATGCCGTAATTGCGGAGAAAAAACTTTGCACAGGCAAAGATCGTGCTAAAAATACTAACACGTCGGAAATTTGGCGTGTCTGTATACGACACAACGAAACGCCTTTTGATGCTATCGAGTTTCTGATTGGTCGCGACTGTGGCTACGTTCCTCTGTATCCATACCACGGAAAGTTTGACGGTAGTTTTGACGCGAGACGCGTAAACAGCGTGTTTTTTGCGGACTTCACGTAGATCCGTCGTGGGCAAAATTTGAACTAATTTGTACGTCAGAGTCGCAAATTCTATCAGAGTGTTGACAGATGGTAAGGCCGGAATAATTCACGAAAAAAAAAATATCAATTTGACCCTTTGAAACCCACATTTTTCCTTACGTGCAATTAGCTCAAAACTTTGTACTCGGGGGTTTTCGGGGTCGTTGATTACAAATTTGCACGCAAAATTTCGAAATTCAAGATGGCGGATACAATATGGCGGACAATAACTGCGAAAACCGTTTAAGAAATGCGAAAGTTGGCACGCGGGGGTTTTCGGGTTCACTGATTAAAAATCTGCATACAAAATTTCGAAATTCAAAATGGCGGATCCAACATGGCGAACCATGAATTCAAAAATTTTTTGATGGAAGTGAAAGTTGGTACTCGGGGGTTTTCGGGGTCGCTGATCACAAATCTACTATCAAAATTTGGAAATTCAAGATGATGGATACGATATGGCGAGCGATAACTGCGAAAATCGTTTGATATGAAAGCGAAAGTTGGTACTCGGGGGATTCGGGGTCGCTGAATACAAATCTGCACCCAAAATTTCGGAATTCAAAATGGCGGATTCAATATGACGGACCATAAATTCTAAAATTTTATGATGAAAGTGAAAGGTTCAGAAAAAAGAAGTGATATCCTGGCCAAAAATCCCCTGCCCGGGGAAAAAAAACCTTGGACAAGTACATTTGTTGACCCCCGTTTCCATTTGTTTTCACAGAAAAAAACTACCCAAAAAAGTACAAAATTTTCAAAAAATTGGCAAGATCAAGAATGATTTACATTCAGCACTAAAATTTATAATATCAATAATAGGACAAGTATTTCATTGTCTCTTGAGAATGGAGTATTTAGTAAAAAGCAAAATCAGTTGGTTTTCGAAAAAAGTCATCAATGTACAAAAATAAAAATCGGTCAAAAGAACAGAGTCCAGAAAAAAATCAAGATAAAACAAAACGTGGAGAAAAAAATTTCAAACGAAAAAAATTAGATTGAAATATAATTTCACGCGTAGTACTTGGCGAGTTTTTTGCTTAGGTAGAATCACGTAATGTATGTCTCATGGTACGAACTTGCCAAGTACTACGGCCGAAATTATTTTTCAATCTATTTTTTTTCGTTTGAAATTTTTTCTCCACGTTTTGTTTTATCTTGATTTTTTTCTGGACTCTGTTCTTTTGACCGATTTTTATTTTTGTGCATTGGTGACTTTTTTCAATAACCGACTTTGCTTTTTATTAAATACTCTATTCTCAAGAGACAATGAAATACTTGTCCTATTATTGATATTATAAATTTTAGTGCTGAATGTAAATCATTCTTGATCTTGCCAATTTTTTGAAAATTTTGTACTTTTTTGGGTAGTTTTTTTCTGTGAAAACAAATGGAAACGGGGGTCAACAAATGTACTTGTCCAAGGTTTTTTTTCCCCGGGTTCTATTATTTGTAATTTAGTCATTATTAGTCCTATTGCGTCATCTTTTGCCCCATCGTTGTCGATTTCGTTGACGAGACGAACGAACGATATTTTCCATTTGTTTTATTGTTAATTTTGAGACAAAAGTCTATCAATTATTTTGGTGTAATAATTTTCGTATTTTTCGTTCTTATTCGTCAAACACGACGACAAATCAAGAAATATTATCTTTTTTCTGGACTTCGAAAAAGCTTGAGTCCAAGTTCTTCCCCCACCACCCATTTTTCGTTCACGGGTATAATAAGACGCCCGAGTTGTCAGGAACCCTCTGCAACTGAGATATTATTTTTCGTTTTATATTTTTGAATAATTGCGTGCTCTAAGCTAGCCCAATTTTTGTATTTTGGTTTATTGTTTATTGTTGGTAAAATATCAAGGAGATCGAGAATTTCATCATTTTCGAGTGTTAATTCACAGAAATTAACTGGCGCCCACACTTGTTCATTTTTTTTTGTGTTTTCAATTAAATAAATTGTAATTTCGATTCTCCATTTTAATTCTTCGGTGTTTGGTTCATTTAATTTTCGAAATTTGCATTTTTATTTACTTTAAACTATTTTTGGTCAGGAATAATTAATCATTTAAAATTTAAATGGTGAATTTGTGGCAAAACCGTCAGAAACAATATAACTCATTATATCTATTTAACTTCAGAACAACAAATGTGTAAAATAACAAAGTAACCGAACATCTCAACGAATAAATTAATAATTTTATGTGTGTAAAATTGTGTATAACCAAATTATTCTGAGGAATCGAACCTTGGTAACGACGGTAAACGTCTCCAAATCCAAATAACCTCAAAACATCATCAAATCCAAATCAAACACAATATAGTAATCCCAAATCGCAAAAATCACGGAAGCCAATCCAAAAATCTCAAACGCAAAAATCATCCTGATATCAAAGTTCGCGATTAGAGATCAAAGGCTCCGTGAATCTAACGATCCCCTATCTCGGGACGTAACAATTTCTACAGTAACACTGGTTTATTTACAGTTTGGCATTGTGAATATATCGGTTTCAGTAAAAATGATCATTGAACTGGTAAAATTTACTTGAATTAGTTTTGTACTTGTATTTTGTAGTGTCATACTTTTGCCGCAGCCGCTCGTTTTTTTGTACTTTCCTGTTTTTATGTTTTGCCGCTTTGGCGCTTGCGCAGTGAAGTCAGACCGACAGACGAGATTATGTGATCTAACTTGAGCGCATAAAACGTTAATCGTGGCCAGTGCTCATCAGTTCTTTTC
Organism: Campoletis raptor; assembly: GCA_948107755.1. Lineage (NCBI taxonomy): Eukaryota > Metazoa > Arthropoda > Insecta > Hymenoptera > Ichneumonidae > Campoletis > Campoletis raptor. Next base: position 2,209,846 of record OX403628.1, on the reverse strand, counting down.
TTCAGGACTTTCAGTTATCCTCCTTCACTTCCTTACAGCGGTTGTCGAAAATAATTAGAAATTTAGATGACAAGCTATTCTAAGAAGATCGTCCTTGAGCGCCGGAGTTGATTTTCGAAATTGGATTCGATGGGAAAATATGGAAAATATGAAAAAAAGTACAAAGTGTCGTGGGAAGATTTACCAGAATTTCATGGTACAAAAAAATATCAACTCTGTTTTCTTCCATTTTAATCAAAGTTCGAACACAGGTTATTGTTTCTAGGATCTACATTCATACGCGGTTGGAATACGAGCATAATTATTTTAGTTTAATTTTGAGAGCTCATAACTTGATGAGATAATGAGCTTCGATTAAGTTGAAGATAATCGACGGTTTAATCTATAATTTTTCAATTCTTGCCATGTTACTGTGTGCACAAATTTCCGATTATTATAAATAACGAGATCTTTGGATTCTTCATAACAGCGATTTGTTTCATGTCATTTTTTTCATCTGACACGTCAAGCTTTCAACTCTTACAGCGAGACAAATACTTTGACGTTGTGCTTATTTTTCTTTCGTTTTTCATGTCACATCGCAATTTTTTTTTTTTTTTTTTTTTTTTTTGAGAACAACGAACGAATATAAGAATGATGGACCAACAAACGTTTCACTTTCAGACGGGTGGTCAATAAAATTTCATGGACATTTGCTAGAAACACGATTTTACGTTATTGTTATAACTTTTCAGCATGGCTACAGCGCAACGAAGATCCCAACAATGCAAACCAAGAAGCGTATTGCAAGGTTTGAAAAACAGGATTACGCGCTCAAAAAAATGACCTCGAGAAACACAGTAAAACGAAAATCCATCGAGAACATGCGGCTTCTTTCGTTAAGCAAAAAAAGCTGAATGATTTTGGGGTTGACATTGTTTCAGAGGAAAATAAAGCAATTGGTCTGAAACTGGCAGTATATGTAGCTGTTCACAGTGCAGTGCGTAGCATAGATCATTTGAGTAAGCTCCTTGTACAACTCGGGAAAAAAAGCACGTTACATTCATTAGGTATGCATCGAACCATGCGCTCAAAAAAAAATGTTATTTCACCGGCATTGTTGATCGATCTTATTAAAGATATAGGAGACGAACCGTATTCGTTGATTGTAGACGAATCGAGTGACATATCAGTCAATAAATATATGGCTGTGTGTATACGATATTTTAGTCTAAAGCAGAGTGATATCATAACAGAATATGTCGCCATTGTCACGGTGACAGAGACGACGGCGGTCGCTTTATACGACTGTCTCGTACAATATTTGACTGGGATCAACTTGCCCCTGAAACATTTAATAGGGATTGGGATAGATGGTGCGAGTAGTTTGTGTGGAAAGAATCATTCTTTGTTCACACATTTGACGGAAAAGATTCCATTACCGCAACTTCAAATTGTACGCTGCGTTTGCCATTCCTTGCACTTATATAGTTCCAAAGCATCTGAGGTATTACCATCGTCTTTTAAGTTTCTTGTACAAGAAACAAGAAGCTGGTTTGCAAATAGTATATTGAGAAGATCTCGCTACGCAGATTTATTCAATTTGATTAATGATAATAATAACTCATTTCTCAATCTCGTACAACTATTTGTGACTAGATGGCTGGTATGGGAGGGAGCTGTAAGACGATTTTTTTTTATCAGTGGCTAGAATTGAAGACGCATTTTGAAATAGTAGCTGCTGGAAAAGAAAAATGCTACGCCACTAGAACATTGCACGGCATGTTCAAGGATCCAACGAATCATTTGTATCTCGTTTTTTTGAAATCGATCCTAAAAGAAGTAAATTAAGTAAATCTGTTGTTCCAAAGTACGCTACAAGAGGCTGCCAAAGTCTACGAAACATTGATAACGCTTGTCTTGTCTGTTTCCACGCTCATTATTAAACCGCTCTTCATGACGGATGTAGTTAAATCGAAAAACAAATTCAATTGCATCACGGAAGCTTTAATAACGAGCGGGCTCTGGAATCAGCAAGCAATATAAATTTAGGCTTCGAATTAAAAAACACAGTTGCTGCTTACAGTTTGAAACCCGAAGAACTAAACGATGTCAAAGCTCGATGTCGTCTTTACTCTTGATTTTCAAAACGGCGATCGAGCTGTGTCCGACCGCAGTTTTGAACGAGAACACGGCAAACGATGTGTCTGTCGAAGATTTGACGCTAGAGTTATTAAACCATCCGAGTGACATAGCTGACGTAGAAAGTCAATTGAGAAAAATACGTTTTGTCGATTGGTTATCGTATTTCCCTGATGCGGTCATGCAAAGGTCAACTGCATTCTGGTCCAACGTGCGCGTGTTTAAAGACGCTGGTGATTCTCAAATGTTTGAAAAATTAACCAAATTCGCATTAAAAGTGTTAACGCTACCACTCAGCAAACGCAGTAGTTGAAAGAATTTTCTACGTGATGAACGCAACGAGGACCAAATCAAGAAACAAAAGGAATTTCAGCATGCTTGTCGCCGTCCTGAGAATATGAACGTATTTCTACTCAAGAAATATTTTGCCAGAATTTGTGCCATCGCAAATAATGTTTTCAAAATTCACATCCAAAATGTATGACATGAAAAAAGATGATAAGCATCCTTCATCTTCAACTACGGTCACAGGATTCGAAGATGTTTTGAGTGAAAAGATCACCTTATTGGAAGAAGGAGACGAAGGTGATGATGATCTAATATAAAAATGTTTCGCTCTTTTTAGTTGATGTAATGGGTCATGAGTCATATCAAGAGGCTCGGTAGAGTCTCGGGATAAGTACATTTGACAGCTCTGTCGTCTGCTGGCCCAAGACTCGCCGCAGTATATTATCTCTGTATAAAGTAATTTTCTGTGGTGACGGTAAAAACTGAAAGTCATTTCCTTTAATTACAGAACTCCGGGGACATGTGAAAATTTCAAAATTGCACTGGAGATAAATTGCGAAATTGCCCGTCGGTCGTCCCCTAAATACAGCACCTAAATACGTCCCCTAAATACGATTGATTGCGTATTTGCTGAAAAAAAACTGTGCACAGGGTCAAGATTATGCAAAAGTTCTAACACATTGAAAGATTTGGTGTGTCTGTATATGTTCTTTCCTCTGTACCGATCCAGTGGAAAGTTTGAACGTTTGACGATTATATCTATATTGCTAATGTGTTAGCTATCAAAGCGGCATAGTGCGAAGTGCGGGCCGTGTCATCACGGATTTTGTATAAATTTGGGAAAAATTCGTTATTTCGTTATTCGGTTAATAAACAATAAGTTCGAAGTATCAGTGATTATTAGCTATATCGCTAGATTCGGGAAAAATGCTTTATTTCGTTATTCGGTTAATAAAAAAATACGAATAAAGTCGCGAGTTTGAGTGGTACAATAAGTGATAGGAATGTTGCTGATGTGGCAGCTGCTACAGGTCGCAAGTTTATATTCAAGTGTCGAAGTGTCGACAAACGGATATTGCAAACACGAGTACAACGTAATAACCAACTTATTATTAAGTTCAGTGAATAACGAAAAAGTGATGAATAACGAAAAATTGACTTTCGTTTTGTGATAGTATAAAATATTTCCAATAAAACCGTGAATTCGTGAAGCTGGAAGAAGTGCTGGAATACCTAATAAACATAACTCGAAAAAATTAGTGACAGGCCGGCAGGCGGTCTAAAAATGTGTAAACTCGCAAAAAGTGTTGACGTTTGTATCGAGGAACGTGACGAGTTTTTTTTCAAGCATGTCCCTTATATTTTAGTACCAAATCACGAGACATTTTTTCGCAAAAGTGAGTGTGTGTGTGCGTGTGTGATGAGACTTGTGACAAAAATGTATCATGTGCATTAATAAATACTTGGAAAAACAAAAAGTGTTGATGAAATATTTATTTCAAATAATTAACATATGACTCTTCTTGTGGAATCATAATTTTCAATACTTTTCAGTTGCGGTCTACTGGACTGGATGGAAAAATTAGGACTGTTATGTCCGGATGTAATATTTAACTTTATTTCAATATTCCTTGTATAATGTTTTCAGCTTCAAATTGTAACAACAACAAAAAAAGATCGTCAATTCATTTGACGGGTTTCGTTATCTCACTCTTTCACACGTTCCGCGGCACACACACACACACATACATAGTTCTTTTTACTGATACTCATATGTTCAATTTGACATTTATAAATTAAATAAAGATGATCGTTTGCACTCAACTTTATATTTTCGAGGTCAGGCGTCCCTCGGTGGCTCGATTCCTCCAGAACCTTTAAACTCTCTCTCACTCTTCGTTTCATTCTTCCTTCCTCCTTGTTGAGTTATCGTGTCACGAAATTGGGGCGGCCACCCCCATTTTTTGTAGAATCGAACAAAATAGCTTGGATATCGACTCCAGAGCTCTTCGGGACGAAATTTTGGAGCGAAGTTGAGTTGATGACGGTTCCGGAGGAAGAAAGAGATCCTTTCGATTTTCCGTCTCCTCAGACCATCATTATTTTTCTAGGAGAGGGGATTCTTTCCGATAGTGGGATGAATCATCAGTAGTAGGGTGGTATACGTTTGTCGATTCTGTCGATCGTAGGGTGAAGGCAGGACGATCGACAGGCGCGAAGTTTCAAACCATCGTTACTTCTTACAACGGCCCCCCTTTTCGACGTGGTGGGCCGTAACCCGCAAACGGAGAAAACAATCACGAAGATCAGATAAAGAAGTCGTTATATCCTAAATTTGTCGTTTGACACTCGCCCCTCCATCTTATTCTCCATTTTAATAAATCCTGGTTTAATTTGAAAATCCGTAGAATTACAAAATCACACATTGCTCCCTTAAACCTATTTTACACCCAGAAAGAATGATCGTCTTTTAAGAACAAAAAAGAAACTTCACACTCATACCAAATATACAGGTCGACCACACGCATCCTACATACTTCAATGTTGCATGACATTACGTTTTCCACACTCATACCGTTCTTATAATTATTTTATGCGATTTCAAATTACATTAAGACTATTTACACTGGGCCCTCTACTCGACTCAGAGTAACCCATAACATTCACTTATTAGCATTATTTTCGCCAGCACGATATTTTCTGAGATTCCAACGATTATAAGTTCCGATTTCTTTATTAGAGTCTTCAACCTCAGATAGAACGAAAGCATTTTCTCCAATACATTTTACGATCCTATATGGACCTTCAAATAAATGAAAAAATTTCTTCGTAACGCGATCCAAAGCGTTCGAAAGATGACGAACGCGCAACAGCACTAAGTCTCCTGGTTGGAGAGTTATTTTGGAAATCGAACGTTGTTGTTTTTTACGTCCCTCAAAATCTTAACTAAATTTTCCTTCGCAAGTGCGATCATATATTGGTGATTCAAGCTTGTGGTATCAGGAAAATTTATTAACTTTTGGATTTTGTCCTGAACTGGCTCTCCAAAATGCAGTTCGATCTGTGCAAACCCGGTACTTTGATGGACTGTAATATTCAAAATTTCTTCTATCTGCGGAATAAATTGCACCCATTTGGTGTGTCTGTCCGCGCAAAGATTTCGAAACAAACGCCCAAGCTCTCTCATCACTCGCTCAGTTGGGTTAGATTGCGGATGTCGAATTGAGCTGAATAATACTTGTTACGTTCCGTAGATAGGTTATTTATTTATCTATTTATTTATTAATTTTGAGCACATCGCTGAGGAACTATCGTGACTATAACCGGTGTGGTATTCCACACCGAGCCTGTGGTCGCGAAGTTAAGCGCTCGGATTTTTGATACCGCGAATCACACGTGCGAAAATGCTGAGCGGACGTGGGAACGTCTCGTGTCACATTCTCTCGCGGATAAAAGAACTGGGCAAGCAAAATTTACCCCCGTATTCTGACGAAGCTCGCGAGCTTGTCGAATACGAGAGTCTGAATAGTCAGTCTTTTTCGAGTCTTAAAAGCGAGAGCTTCTCTTAGAAAACTCCTTGCCCAGTATCCGTTTAGTAACCTTAAAATCTTTTCTTGTCTCCCTGATTCACAAAAAGCGTCCAGTAGGACGAAAGGATCAAAAGGCACTTGAAAAGTGTGTTGCGTCGCGGTATCAATCTGTGCTCGCTAGATTTAATCATGTTTAACGTTTTGCCACGAACTCTCTCGCGTCGTGTAATTTTAAGGACATTTTCATGAGAGTGTAAAATTTGTAAGTGTGTAATTGAATGTTCTGAGTGTAAGTGTGAGAGCGACTAGGTTAACAAAGTTTATACTCGACGACGCGTCGCGGAAATAACCAATAATTGTGAGTATTTTTTTGTATCACCCTGTAGCGCGAATACGAGAGGTCTTCCACAGCTGACCGAACGTCTTCACGTTACAGTTCTTCTACTGGCCCATACAAAATAAATAAGAATAATATTAAAATAAAAAATTCTTGATCAAAGTCATTGTATTATTCCTGACCCACCAAACTCCTGGAAACGCCCTGTAGAGGACGGACCGGATCTTACCCACGTTAAAAATATTAAAAACTGCTTGTGCTTCTCACAAGTAGATTGACTTGCACGCGTTCGCGCCGCTCCCAACGTAACATACTTTAATACCCGCGGACTTTGATTCCTTACGCCAGAGTCCAGACGTGAACTGAGTACCGTGATCCGAGAGGATGCGTTGCGGTTTGCCAAATTTAGGACAAAAAAGATCAAATATTTTTTTTAAACACGTTTTTACATTTGCCTTTTTCATCGAGTATAAGCTAACATACTTTGAGAAAGCATCGAGCATGACGAAGATGTACTGAGTGCCTCCTCGCGCCATAGGAAGGGGACCATAAAAATCTACGGTCACCAGATCATTCACACCGCTGGATGACACGCAATTGTATGGCCCCTCCATAGAGACCGACATAAATTTAACGCGTTGACAGAGGTCACACTCAAGCACATACTTCTTCACCTGCGATCGCATGCTTTTCCAATAATAAAATTTGCTTAGATACTCGAACGTCTTGTGGACTCCGGGATGTCCCAATTTGACGTGGATTCGATCAATTACTGAGGATTGCAACCGCGACGGAATCACGACTGTCCAATTTTTTGATGGATTTCCTCGATGGAAAAGTAGATTTTCATGTAAAACCATTCTAGATTCGCCTTCATTTTTTGAACATTCCTCAATCATTTTCACTACCCTACCGTCCTCGCGTTGCCACCGACTTAGATTTTTTAGAGTGCAAGCAAGATTCCTATCGTACTGTATCATGGCCATAGTGATAAGCGATAGATCCTCCTTGCAATCGAAGGGCAATAAGTACTGATGAAGGGACGATATTACTAATCGATCGATTTTTTCCTCTCGAAACTTTTCTGAAGGATTACGACTAAAAAAATCAGCGACGATATTGTCAGCGCCACGACAATATGGAACGTTAAAGGAATACTGTTGCAGCACGAGGCACCACCGACTAATTCTAGAATTTTGGAACGACGCGGATCGTAAAAACGTTAAAGCCTGGTGATCGGTTATTATCTCAAAATGTGTTCCAATCAAGTAAACGCGTAATTTCGTTACCGAATAGATGATTGCGAGGAGCTCTTTTTCCGTGGTGGTGTAATTAATCTCATGTTTCGTCAAACATCGAGAAACCGCTCCCACCACGTTGTGCTCTCCCGCATCATTCATCTGATACAAAATACCACTGGTACCCTGATCACTCGCATCTGTTTGCAACTTGTATTCTCGATCAGGAATCACGTGTTTTAAGGAGATGCAATCTCGAAAATCTTTTTTCAGACGCTCAAACGCGTGACTATGACGTTCCGTCCATTCCCATTGTTTATTCTTCTGCAATAGCTCTCGCAGAGGCGCCACGGACAAACTCTGATTAACATTGAACTGACGGTAATAATTGCACACCCCAAGAAATTGTTGCAATTGTCGCATGTTTTTTGGTTGTGCAAAGTTTAAAATCACGTCCAGTTTGGTCGGATCCGGAGTAACGCCTTGTAATGACACAATAAAACCTAAAAATGGTACCTTTCTTTGAAAAAAAAAGCATTTAGATAATTTGAGAGTGAAATTGTACTGCCTTAATCCCTCAAAAATTCTCTCCAAAACCTCAAAATGCTTATCCATTGTATCTGTACCAATTAAAATATCATCGACATAACAAGCAATATTATTTTGAAAATCTCTTTTTAACGCAAGACTGAGGGTTCGGATAAATCCGCTGCTCGCTGTCTTTAGACCAAACGGAATCCGACAAAACTGGTACATATTCGAATCAAATAAGAAAGCCGTATATGGTCGTGAATCTCTGTGTAGAGGAACTTGCCAATATCCATGATTAAGGTCAATTTTCGAGAACCAACATGAACCATGGAATGTCTGTAATACCTCATTAATCAATGGGGGAGATTCATGATCATCCTGAATCACTTCATTCAAATGTCGTGCATCCAAACAAATCCTCACAGACCCATCTTCCTTTTTAACAATTCTTAGAGGGTTGCAAAAACTACTTGCTGTCCTTTCAATCACACCATCGTGCAGCATTTTTTCTATTGCTTTCTCAGTAGCTTCTCGCATTTGAAATGGAACCGGATAGTTATGTTTGATTTTCGGGTTATTTGTTGTCAAAATTATTTTATGTTCGTAACCAGTTGCGCATCCGGGCTTATCCAAAAATAATTCTCGATGATCTGATAATAATTTATGAAAACGCGATTTTTCAGCCTCTCCCATCAATGCCGCATCGAACGCGAAAAAGCGAGGTTCGACGGAATTATCCGACACATCAATCGCGCAATTGCTTACCTCAATCCGACTTATATCATTACAGTCTTGTTTTTGTTTTTTATTTACTATCGTTTCAGTCAATAGAGCCCTTTTTTCTTGTACTTCAATTTCTTCAATACTTTGCTTCTCTCGATTTTCAGAAATTTCGGAAATATTCACACTCGCGTTTCGAATTTCTTTTTTCTTTTCATTTTCTCTTGAAATTTCCCCCCTAAAATCGATAATATTTTCCTCATCAATACGAAGCTCATCAACTTTAACAACGTAAATATGGATTTTTTCATTGTCGCTTGAACATATCAGCCTCTCCGTCGAAGCACGCTCGAACAGCATTGACGAGGGAGACACATACGTTCCCCTAACTTCTATCAAATTTCGTCTATAATCAATAATTACTTCATTTCGTGACATCCAATCGTGTCCTAAGATAATGTCAAAAGAGAGAAATGGGATTACCAAAAATATGCAACCAATCATCATTTGTTCGAGGATTATCTGAACATAAATTTGTCTTTTTACCGCGGTCGTTTTCTTTTCTATCGCTGTGGATACTGAAACATTTGACACCGGGAATTCTTCTATTCTCGTCGTTCCTAAAACTTGTTTATATAATTTCTCCGATATAGCTGTGACCTGGCTACCCGTATCGAGTAACGCTTCTATTTCTAAATCCTTGATTTTAATTTTCAAATGAGGGCTTTTTACAAACAGTTTGACAGCATTCGAGTATTTCATATCTGCTCCTTCTTCGACGCCCGCAAGCAAATCGTCCACAAAATCAAAATTCGATTGACACGCTGTCGGACCGGAATACAGCGCGTCGTTATTTAGTTTAAATTGCTTGCGTTATTCTGATTTATGTTTGACTGCGAATTATTATAATTCGTCGGCTGATTATCTTGTGGTTGTGGGAGAGGAAATCGCGTATCCGGTAATGCAAAATTTCTTGGGGTTCTATCATTACATTCGTGGTTCCAAGAACACCTTCGATTACATCCACAATTATTTCTACGATTATGTCTTTTTTGCCGATTATTATGATTATAACCTTTCGATTCACGCATCTCTAGTTTGTTTATTCTCGGTCCACTTTGTCTAGGTGGATAATTATTTGTGTTGGGCTTGGCGTCGCGATCTCGATTATTCTTAATCGCGTCGAGATTTCCAAGAGCTTGGGCTATCGTTACGGTGTCTGAGAAATTAATGGTTGACAACGTTTTTTTAACCCATGCCGGGTATTGTTGTACAATGTTATAGTTAATTTCAAAATCAGCTAGTTTTGGGATAAAATATCGCGCTTCGGCAGATTGTTTAAAAAAATATGTTTGCAGCCGTTCTTTATGTACATCGTATTTTTTTTCCATCCATCGTTTTTTAAAACGTACCCGGATTGGCACCGAATAAAATTCTTCCAAAAATTGTTCTTTAAAATCGTCAAACGAGGCAAATGTTTCTTTTAAATTATACCACAAACCTGCTTTACCCTCAAGAGAATGCTCCACGATCATCATCTTTCTATTTTCTTTTATATTTTTAGTTTTGATAAATTTTTCTAACTCATCCATAAATTCGACTGGATGTTTCTGAATCTCATCACTAAACTTCGGAATTTTAACATCAATATTTATATTTTGTACGTTACTTATAATCGTTGCGATATCTTCAGCCATCGTCCCGCCGTTTGTTTGGCCTTGACGCCTCGTCTCTATAGGATTATCCTGTTGTTGATTATGGATCACCTGAGCGTCGAGTCGAGCCCGCAGTTCTTCGAGCTTCATACGCTCTTGTCGCAATTTCTCCTACTCTTGTTCTATGCTAGCACCTTGAGTGCTATTGTCTCTTTCCTGCTCATCGTCTCGGAATAACGGCATTTTTTTCTTATTCGATTTACCTATAAAATCAGTTGAATTAAATCTTTGCTTTGAAATACGGCCTGATTTTGTAACGTACTCCGTTTTATTGCTATTCTCCATAAATCACATCAATCATTATTTTATTACAAATTATTTTACTTATAATTCACGTTAGTAATTTTCAATCATATCAACTTCTTGCCTCATTGTTGGGCGCCATTGTAATATTTAACTTTATTTCAATATTCCTTGTATAATGTTTTCAGCTTCAAATTGTAACAACAACAAAAAAAGATCGTCAATTCATTCGACGGGTTTCGTTCTCTCACTCTTTCACACGTTCCAGGGCACACACACACACACATACATAGTTCTTTTTACTGATACTCATATGTTCAATTTGACATTTATAAATTAAATAAAGATGATCGTTTGCACTCAACTTTATATTTTCGAGGTCGGGCGTCCCTCGGTGGCTCAATTCCTCCAGAACCTTTAAACTCTCTCTCACTCTTCGTTTCATTCTTCCTTCCTCCTTGTTGAGTTATCGTGTCACGAAATTGGGGCGGCCACCCCCCAATTTTTGTAGAAATGAACAAAATAGCTTGGATATAGACTCCAGAGCTCTTCGGGACGAAATTTTGGAGCGAAGTTGAGTTGATGACGGTTCCGGAGGAAGAAAGAGATCCTTTCGATTTTCCGTCTCCTCAGACCATCATTATTTTTCTAGGAGAGGGGATTCTTTCCGATAGTGGGATGAATCATCAGTAGTAGGGTGGTATACGTTTGTCGATTCTGTCGATCGTAGGGTGAAGGCAGGACAATCGACAGGCGCGAAGTTTCGAACCATCGTTACTTCTTACACGGACGTGCAAACGTACGGGTTATATTCTACAAATAAACCAAAAAACTCCCAATATTCTACACGCTGGGCTTCTTTCCTTCGCTTTTCCTTTTAGGCATTCCAATGCAGCTTTTTCTATGAGCTGAGATTTCGCTGGTTATGTGAGCGATATATTCAAGGAACATCTTCGCCAACAAGTTTATACATCAAAATGTTAGCAACAATATGATGGTATGACTCGGTCAGGCTTGCGTAAGATTTGGGTGAAAATTCAATTATGAGACGAATATGTAGATATTGAATATTTCTTAAATTCTGTAGTATGCTTTGTAGCAAAATTTCTATAAATTTTTCTATACAGTATAAACTTTGGCCTTTTGGCCATGTTTCTTCTCATAGCGTTAACATCCTCATCGCTGAAACGCAATAAAAGTTTGTATCAAATTTTTCCCACATCGAAGACACCGCAGGCTGTAGTCAATTAAATTGAGGTTCTTTGCTTTGTCCATTTGGTCTGAATGAAACTGCCAAAGCTGACGCAATCGACCATTTGCCATTCTTGCATTACATTACATTTATACATTGTCTATTATTACATACATTAAATCTATACATTAAATACATTAAATACTTTTTAGATGTCTTTTTTTTTAGATTTTAGATTTTAGATAGATTTTAGAATACATTAAAACTATTTAGATGGTAGACGAAGTGCAACGGCAATGCTGTTTTCTTCGCAAATAAATGTTACGAATTTTCATTATTCGGTAAGAGTAAATACTTTTTGTAAATTTTTGCTCAAGTTTTATAGTATAAAGTTTGCTGAAGTTTTTAAAGATTAAATCACTTTTTGCATTAAATATTGCAACGTAAAAATGTATTCTGTGGACAACATACGATGACAACACCAATTTTCAACCACTTTCATTTTAAAAAATAATAATAAACCGCACGACTATTGATTGATGTGGCGCCCGGTCGCCATATCGAAAAACTGTCACGCGGACAGCGACGCGCAATCAACATGAGCGCCTCTCGAACATCGCGTAACGTGAAGTTGGCATCGTTTACGTAATTGATGTTAGAAAATTATTAAATAAAAGAATTTTATTGTCTCCGGCGAGCCTCGAGCCAGCAGACGACGGAGCTGTAAAATGTCCCGAGACTCTACCGAGTCTCTTGATGGAAACACCAATGATTTACGCTCAGTACTAAAATTTATAATATCAATAATATGACATGTATTTTATTATTGCTTGAGGATGGAGTATTGAACAAAAGAGCAAAAATTAGTTGGGCATTGAAAAGTCACCAAAATGTACAAACTTTGTTATAAAAATCTCAAATCCGCGACAGTTATAAATTGTTCGCAAACTCTGAAATTAAAATCGAATCTTCGTATTGTAAACCGTGAACCGTAAACCAACCTTGCGTAAACAATATCTAACTCAAGATACCATTTTATATCAAACGAAGTGTAATGACCATCAACTATATCAACGTAAAATAAATAGAATTAGTTTTGTATGTAATAAAAGAATAGTGTTCAACTTTTTTATTCAAAGGAGCGTTTATTCAACTCCTTTGGGTTGAAAACCACTCAAACCTCAGTCTACCAAAAAGATAAAAAACTTGAATCGTTATCATAAATCATCCTAAATCGGGAAATCACGGAGAGTAAGTAAAGGATCTCAATCGAAAAATCATCCTGATTTCATAAATCGCGGTTAGAGATTAAAAACTCCGTAACCCCAGCGATCTTCTCTCTCGGAAAGTAACACTGGAATCCTTTTGATATGCAAGAGGAATAAAAAATCTTATGTATCCGCAAAGAATTGCAAGAGGAATAAGATTAATAAGAAGAAAAAGGAATAAGGAATAAGATAAGGAATATGTATTGTGACGACACGAATTTTAACAAGAAATAAAAGAAAATAATAATTAAAAACCGCACGACCGTTGATTGATGTGGCGCCCAGTCGCCATATTGAAAAACTGTCAAGCGGACAGCGACGCGCAAAACAATCAACATGGCCGCCTCTCGGACATCGCGCAACGCGAAGTTAGCATCGATTACATAATCGATGTTAATAATAATTAAAAATAACCAATTTTATTATAAAATTGCATTGAAATAAATGAGAATTAGCTAAAAAAAGAGAAATCAATGTAAAACGAATAAAAATAGCGTTGTAATAAGCTAAATAAGAAAGTAAGAATAATGCGCAGGCGTGTTTCCATGTAAACGGAGCATAACAAGGCGAACGCGCATGCTCGGCGCTCGAACGAGTCTAACGGACATGCGCGAGTGACCGCAGTTCGGCGGCGAGATGTGTATAAAAGGCGGTGCACAGAGCATTGGGTAGGCATCCTCCTCTCTTGAACTGAAGCTGAGAACAGCTAAAAAAGAAGAACCTCTCCTTTCCCTGGCAGGTCTAGTAGATGCTCAGGATATCGGAGTAGTTCGGCGACGTTCGACTCCCGTACTCTGGGATCTCTATCATTTATTATTATCATTTACCACATCCTCCCGTAGATGCTCGGGATATTTAAGTAGTTAGGCGACGTTCGACTCCTGTACCCGAGATCTCATTCTTTTCTAACCCCTAGATGCTCGGAGTATTGGAAAGGTTCGGCGACGTTCAGTTCCCGTTGTGACGGGAAGCGGGATTTACGAACGCTCGCCGTCGTCAGCTGTTCGAGAGTTTTTTGAATCGATATATTTTCGAATCGAAATAGTAAATTTATAATAGTCCTCAGTAGACAAAATAATTAAAACTGTAAGAATTGTCAACGTACGCAACTAATATTGTCAAAGGCGGAAACCTGATAGGATATTAAAAGACGAATATTTTGTGAAACGTAAGTACTTGTGAAATCTTTTCTTTCTCCTTGAAATCTCTACCTCTTAATTTCATACTTCTCTTTCGGGTCATCAACTTTACCCCCTTGAAGAATAGAGTAAAATTTAATTGGAATTGTCTTAGTTACAATTTAATATCTAGAAACGCGGCAGCGTCTTAACGCCAAGTATGAAAAGAAAAGAGTGTAAACGACAAGGCAAGTCGCGCCGCGTCTACAGACGCGGCAGCGTCTTGACGCCAAGTATGAAAAGAAAAGAGTGTAAACGACAAGGCAAGTCGTGCCGCGTATCTATACTCGAGATTCGGCCCTCTTACATTTCAACTCGATCCCATTTAAAAATGCGTCGACCTAGCGAAAATCTAACCCCACTTTAATCATATAAATCGTACAATCCGATTCCAATGGTGTCATTATTTTTTTCCTACGACCTCTAGAAGTGGGTGAACTCGAAACGTGAGGCGAAATATTACGATTTTCAGTATCGCAAAAATTCCACACTCACACATACATATACGTAGAAAGTAAGGCCTAGCGGCTCGCACTAGGCACCTATACCCCCTCCCGGCGCTAGCTCTCTCTCCCTGTCCCTCTACCGCATTCGCGCCTCGCGCTATCTCTCTCACTCTAATGCTTCGTGATGGGGCGATATATATATGTTGAAAGTAAGACTCAGCTGACACGCCCCGCTCACTCTCTCTCTCTGTTCCTCTACCGCGTTCGCGCCTCGCGCTATCTCTCTCACTCTAATGCCTCGTGATGCGTCGATATATATTGTAACGTTGTACAATTTCCTATACTTACCTTTTTTGAGCGTGGTGGAGTCCACCACAATATTCGTCCGTCCTAATATTATTTTTAGTTATTAAGTCCTATTTTGGTATCGCGCCTCCGTCATGAAAATTTTTATTCGTTATTCTCCTCGTCACCGGTCCATTAAATTATTGTAAAAATCCCTCCTGCGTCTCCAAACAACTTCTACGCCAGCAAAGGACCAACGACAGCAAAGATCCTTCGCCGACAAGATCCTAAGGATCTCTAGCCGCAGTGACGGCACCTGGAATATATCGAAGGAGAATGAAAACAAGAACACAACGAGATCATCCAACCACAATCACAATGAAAGACCATCGAACCAATAATCCCCAATAATGATTTCCCTCCCATTCCTGACAAAACAACAAAATCCCTTCATCGACACTCTATCCTTCCCACAAATTTTCCTTCCCAAAAATCCCTGACAAAACGAGTCGAGCCCCAAGAAAATTCAAAAACGAGAAGAAGAATTGGAACAACTCACCGGTAGTAAGGGAAAATCGTCCCTTACCACAACAAAAGTCCATCGAAGTCCCATCGTGACAGCAAAGTGTCGAGTCGAGGGCCTAACCTCAAATAACATCGCGATTTCGAGGCCGGAGGTTACATCGAGCGGCCCGAAGAAAAATCATCAAGTCCCGCGGCGTCAAGGCACAACATCGAAGAAACAAGTCACTCAGCACTGTTCACTCCTCCGTCGACACCAAAAATCGAAGAGATCGCGATTTTTGGCGAAGTCCACACGCGATCGCAACCCAACACTAACGACGTGATGACGTCATTCTTTGTCACGAGTTCCCCAAGCGATTTCAAAAGTCGCGCGTCGAATTTACGAACCCCGAGACCACTCAGCGTTCGTTCGAGAGCAACAGGTGGCGGCACAAGCGCCCCCTTCGTTCCCAGGCAATGCAAGACCAAGCTCGACTCGTAAGCCCCTCTCTTTCCCTCTACACCCTTTACCACGGAACGAGACCAACTTTGAAATAACGACGATTGTGATTGGATGGTTGTTGCCGGGCCGGCAAAAACAACCAATGAGCGACAAGGTAACAAGTCCACGCGACCGAGGGCTTTGTTGGAGAGCGTCTCTACTTCACTTCGCCACGACTCGACGTGCTGTACGGTTGTCCCTGCCCCGTTCTCCGTGTTAATTAATATTAAATTAAGTAATTTTTGTTTATTCAATTTGAAAATTCCTCCCCGACGACTTTTGGACGGTAGAGAGAACGAGGAGAAACTTTCCTCGAACCTGCAGTTTAATCGTAAGTCGTTTTTCGTATTTTTGTAATCGCGACTTCGCGAGGCGTCGTTTCGACACGCCATTTTTGTACGTCCGGTCTTTATTCCCCGTTTTGTGACTTTCCTCCCTTTTTCGTTATTTTTGGGCCACTCTGGCTATTATCGAATAATTTATAACGAAAATAATTGTTTTTATTAGAAATTAAGACGCGACGAATGTTGTGGTGATAGTTTTAAGGTTTTTATAATTACGAAAATTGCCATTTTACCCCCCCATTCCCCTCTTTTGTCTATTGTTCGTTCGAGCGTCGTTCGAACAGTCCCCTTTGTTTTTTTATATGATTTCGGCCTCTCGCAATACTTTGTCATCGCCGTTTAACATCGCTTAATATTGTGAGAGAGGATAAGGCGAATTAATTATTAATTATTTCCCTATTATTTGTTATCTCCCCATTATTAATACTATTGCGTCATCTTTTGTTTTATCGGTGTCGATCTCGTTTACGAGTCGAACAAACGATATTTTTCATTTAATTTATTTTTAATTTCGAGACAAAAGTTTATTTATTATTTTTGCGTAATAATTTTTGTATTTTGTGTTATTCCAAATCGTCAAACACGACGATAAATTAAGAAATATTTTTTATTTTTCGGACTTCGAATATTTCGAGTCCAAGTTCTTCCCCCACCACCCATTTTTCGTTCACGGGTATAATAAGACGCCCGAGTTGTCAGGAGCCCTCAGCAACTGAGATTAATTTGTCTTTTGCGTATGTAAAATTAAAGCTAGTCCCAATATTGTTTTTTTTTGTGTTAACAATTAATATTTATTTTTGTAAGAAATAAAAGGAGATCGAAAGTTTATATAACTTTCACGTGTTAATTTACCATAATTAACTGGCGCCCACAATTATTATTTTTTCTTTTGTATTTTTGATTAAATAAATTTGTGATTTCGATTCTCCCTTTTTAATACTCCGGTGTTATTTTATTTCATTTTTTTTGTATCTTACATTTATTTTCGAAATTCACGTTTTTATTTATTTTAATTTATTTTTAGCCAGGAATAATTATTCCTAAAATTATTCCTGGTGAATTTGTGGCAAAATCGTCACAATATATGTTGGAAGCTCTCTCATTCTGCCTGAGATACGCGCGTAAGTAAAAAGTAAATTAATTTTTATTTTTTAATTTCGTCTTTTATTTTATTTTTTAAAACATAAATTAATTTCACACTGATAAATTAAATAAAATGAATAAAATAAATTAAAACTTTTATGTAAAGTTTTTGATTTTAACTTTTAAAATAATTAAAATTTTAAAATAATTAAAAAATTTTTCGTTACTCAAAATAAATGTAACTAGTAACGAAATTTTCTTTCATGACTCGATATAAATGTCTTGCGTGGCAAAACATTCTGAGATACTCGATTCAGAGATGCTCGGCTACCAGTAGCTGGAGTGCACTTCGCCCCGGGTCAAAATGACCCGACGGTAGTAACCGCTCGTTCCTCGGTTACCAAAAGGAGTAAAGACGTTAGACCCGGGTCAAATGGACCCTATAGGAGTAACCGCGTTCCACTCGGTTACCAGCGATGGCAGTAGTGTTTGCCCTGGGTCAATTTGACCCGATGGCAGTTATCGCCCGTTATTAGGCTATCAATAGCGGTAGCGGTGTTTGCTTCGGGTCAAACAGACCCAATCTTCATGAAAACATGGTACTCGGCAACCGGTAAGTGGAATTCACTTCGCCCCGGGTCAAAATGACCCGACGGTAGTAACCGCTTGTTCCTTGCCATCCGAAAGGGGTAAAGACGTTAGACCTGGGTCCAATGGACCCAATCGGTGTAACTGTGGTCTACCCGACTACCAGCGATAGTACCAGTGTTTGCCCTGGGTCAATTTGGCCCGATGGCAGTTACCGCCGGTTATTAGGCTATCAATACCGGTAGCGGTGTTTGCTTCGGGTCAATCGGACCCAATCGTCATGAAAACATGGTACTCGGCAACCGGTAGGTGGAGTTCGCTTTGCCCCGGGTCACAATGACCCGATGGTAATAACAGCTTGATCTTCGGCTACCAAAAGGGGTAAAGGCGTTAGACCCGGGTCGAACGGACACAATGGGAGTCACCGCGCTCTACCCGGCTACCAGCGATGGTAGCAGTGTTTGCCCTGGGTCAATTTGACCCGATGGCAGTTACCGCCGATTATTAGGCTATCAATAGCGGTAGCGGTGTTTGCTTCGGGTCAATCGGACCCAATCGTCATGAAAACATGGTACTCGGCAACCGGTAAGTGGAGTTCGCTTTGCCCCGGGTCACAATGACCCGATGGTATTAACAGCTTGATCTTCGGCTACTAAAAGGGGTAAATGCGTTAGACTCGGGTCGAATGGACACAATGGGAGTCACCGCGCTCTACCCGGCTACCAGCGATGGTAGCAGTGTTTGCCCTGGGTCAATTTGACCCGATGGCAGTTACCGCCCGTTATTAGGCTATCAATAGCGGTAGCGGTGTTTGCTTCAGGTCAAACGGACCCAATCGTAATGAAAACATGGTACTCGGCAACCGGTAGGTGGAGTTCGCTTCGCCCCGGGTCAAAATGACCCGACGGTAGTAACCGCTTGTTCCTTGCCATCCAAAAGGGGTAAAGACGTTAGACCCGGGTCAAATGGACCCAATGGGTGTAACTGTGTTCTACTCGGGTACCAGCGATGGTAGCAGTGTTTGCCCTGGGTCAATTTGACCCGATGGCAGTTACCGCCGGTTATTAGGCTATCAATAGCGGTAGCGGTGTTTGCTTCGAGTCAAACGGACCCAATCGTAATGAAAACATCGTACTCGGCAATCGGTAGGTGGAGTTCGCTTCGCCCCGGGTCACAATGACCCGACGGTAGCAACAGCTTGTTCCTCGGCTGCCAAAAGGGGTGAAGACGTTAGAATCGGGTCGAATGGATCCAATGGGTGCAACTGTGGTCTACCCGGCTACCAGCGATGGTAGCAGTGTTTACCCTGGGTCAATTTGACCCGACGGCAGTTACCGCCGGTTATTAGGCTATCAAAGCGGTAGCGTTGTTTGCTTCGGGTCAAACGAACCCAATCGTAATGAAAACATAGTACTCGGCAACCGGTGGGTGAAGTTCGCTTCGCCCCGGGTCACAATGACCCGACGGTAATAACAGCTTGTTCCTCGGCTATCAATAGGGGTAAAGACGTTAGACCCGGGTCAAATGAACCCAATGGCAGTCACCGCGCTCTACCCGGCTACCGGCGATGGTAACAGTGTTTGCCCTGGGTCAATGTGACATGATGGCAGTTTTGGTCTATTTGACCTGGGTCTAACGTCTTTACCCCTTCCGGTAGCCGAGGAACAAGCGGTTACTACCATCGGGTCATTTTGACCCGGGGCAAAGCGCACTCCACCTACTGGTATCCAAGCATCTTTAGATCCAGTATCGCAATTATATTCGCAGTATCGTATTAGCTCATCCGCAAAGAATCCCCAACGGCACCCATCCTCGATGAACCCATCTTCAAAGAATTCCCAACGGAACGTAGTGTCATGTCTCTTCTTCTTGGCTATATGAAAAAAAATAGTGATTTCCATTATTTTTGAAACAGAAGACTGACAACGAACATGACAGAGGAAGAAGAATCAGAAAGGAGATTTTTCTTTTACAGCAAGATGTAGAGGAAAAAACAAAGAACAAGGAAGGTAAAAGAAAGCAAAGAAAAAATAGTTTTGGATTTTTGTGAAGTGTACAAGAATAGACTGATTATTTTATAACTAAGGTGCGACTTTTTATACTTGGCGCCCTTTTTTTACTTTTTTAAAGTTTGTTAATTTTTGAAATTAGCTGGCGCCCAACAAAATTTTAATTATTAAGAAAATAGAGCCTCGGCAGTCATTGACCCCGACTGCGCCGAGAGAGGGTATAAATTTTGGAAATCATAACGATTAATGAACACCCGTCTCACCGTAGTCCGGGATCTATTTTTTTTTTATTCTTTTTAAAATTAAAAATCGGCATTGCTCCGCAATTTTTTTTTATAACCTTGCCAGAAATGGGAGACGTTTCAACTATAAATTCTCTTGATAAAATGAATAATAAATTGAAAATTCATTTCGAAATCATTGGCTCGATTCACCGTTATCGTTTATTAAATAAATAAATAAAAAGTTGATAAAATAAATTAAAAAAGAGACATCGTCATATATTATTATAATCCAATTGTTCTCAATTATTATTATTATTATTAAACTAATAAATAAGCTTTAGAAAAGAGTAAGCAGGGGAAACAATAGGAACAGCAGCAAATACAACAAATCATTGTTAAAATAAAAGATTGTTATTATTTAAAAGAACACAAAATAAAACAAGCATTATAAAATTGCGAAACAGACAAAAACATTGTTAAAAATAATAACAGGCATTTATTATAAAACAAATAGTACAAATAAAGCGAAAATAAGCATTGTAATTACAAAACACACAAAATTCTTGTTTTCTTTCAATAAAAATCAATTTTAAAATCGATTTCATTATAAAAATTCGTGTTGTCTCATTTCATTTGTATACCTGCTCCTTTTAGATTAAGGAAGCTCGGACCTGCGCGTAGCGATTATACGCATTGGCAAGCGTTCCGTTTCTTTCACTTTTCACTTTTCCCAGAAAAAAAAAAAAAAAAACTAGGAAACAGACTCGATTCACTTTTACCATAAATTATATAAATAACAGAGTCAAAATTAGAATTCTATATTAGAATAATGTTTTCAAGCAAAAAATATAACATTATGAATAAAATGGAAATAAGAATTCATTCATGGTATATCAGGTAGTATAATAGCAGAAATTATCATTTTCTTCAGGCCAATCGATGAATCCTTATATTAAAGTTTTGGAAAAAATGCTTCATCGCTGTCTTATAGAATGGAATGTGCACTTTCATCCAGTCATCATTCATTCGCGCTGACAGGATAAATCAAGATACTCGGCAGAGTCTCGGGACAAGTACATTTGACAGCCCTGTCGTCTGCTGGCCCGAGACTCACTCGAGTATATTATCTCGTAATAAAGCGATTTCGGTGGTGGGGGTAGACATTTTCTCGAATTACGAAGCGCAGTGGTAATTTCATGATCTGAAATTTGAACTGGAGACTAATTAAGTTATCCCCCCTCGATTGAGCCATGAATCAACCCGATTGATGCCGTAATCGCTGAGAAAAACCTTTGCACAGGCAAAATTATGCAATGATCGAAGTGTGCGTGCGTGTATGTATACGACACAGAGAAAGGCCTCGTGGCGGTGGCGTTTTTCTGATTGGTCGCAACTGATGACATATCCCGCTGTTCCTATTCGACGAAAAGTTTTTGGTTGCGCGTAACACGAATCGTGGGCAAAATTTGAACTAATTTGTACGTCAATGTCGCAAATTTGTATCCGAGTGTTGACAGACGGTAAAGCCGGAACAAATCAATTTGACCCTTTGAAGCACAAATCTTTCCCTACGTGTAATTAGCTCAAAACTTTGTACTCGGGGGTTTTCGGGGTCGCTGATTACAAATCTACTATCAAAATTTGGACATTCGAGATGGCGGATACTATATGGCGGGCGACAACTGCAAAAATCGTTTGATATGAAAGCGAAAGTTGGTACTCGGGGAAATACGATTCGGGGTTGCCGATTACAAATCTGCACCCAAAATTTCGGAAATCGAAATGGCGGACCATAAATGAAAACATTTATTGATGAAGATGAACGGTTCAGAAAAAAGAAGTGATATTCTGGCCAAAAATCTCCTCCCCGGGGAAAATCATGGACTCTTATTATTATTTTTTTGAGACGTGTCTTTTTGGAAGGATTGTCTTTTTTCTCGTTAATTGATTTTCAGACATCAATAGGATATTTGTCCTTTTATTGATATAAATTTTTTTAGTGCTGAACGAAATCGTGGACTTTTATTATTATTATTGTTTTTGTACCATTTCTACATTTTCTTGTATTTTCTTTTTTTTTTTTTCGAATGTTTTTTAAAAGGATATTTTCTGAGGTTTTTCTCTATTCTATAATTTTTTGAAGGTTTCAAGTTTTTTTACGGGAGTCGTTCTGGAGAGTTTTTTTATTAGGTGATTTACATTTTATCGTATTTTCATCGGTTTTTTAGAATTTTTCTCCAGAGAATTTTTTCTGGGGTTTCTCTCTATCCTTTACTTATTTTTTTTTTGGGTTTTTGATTTTGTCACAACCGACGAAAATTTGGCCTTTTTTAATATTTAATATAAAATTGGTACTTAAGGCTTTCCATTCAAGAAAAGCATCATAGCCGACACTGCGCAGCAATCTTTGACTTGCTGGGCCCTAATTCCAGCACATGCCGCACACGACGACCCAAACGCTCATGTTTCCCCAACACTCATAAACATCTTACTCAGCTTCAAGAGTTACAGCCATAGAAACTATACCATTATCACTACTCATACACCAAGACACTGACCAAATCTATTTCTCTAAATTAGGTAAACAAAACAAGATCATAAAAACCTTCCATTTTGCCAAAATCAATTCCCCACCAATTTCCCTAAATTCGCCCTATAAAAGCCGTGATTTTTCATCGCGTTTTGCATTTCGTTCCGTACCTAGAGTCGCGTTTATACTGTTAGCAGTAGTTCGAATTGTCATTCGGTTAGCCGTCTCATATATTTAATCTCTGGTCAACTCCGGATCTTTTGTAGAAGAACGCGAGTCAAGTCCAGAAGTCAAATTAATAAAGTCTTTATTTCAATATTCGGACTTACAACATTTTCTGATAAATTAATAAACACCCCGAAGAATAAAGTAAGCTACGAAAAACCAGAGAATACCAAAGACACCTCTCCGGTAAAGTACATATTTTTCTTATATTCAAAGTTTGTATTCAACGATTATATTCAACTAACATTTTGATTCAATGAATGTACAAAGAGTTTTAGGATCTCATTATCCATTCTGATTGTATTTTACTAACATATCATTTATATTAAAGAGTGCTTGCATCATATAAAAACCTCTTAATTCTTTAAAGATAAACCTTCTTTCCTCAAGTCATAACCAAGATAAGGCGAGACTTCTCGAGGTCTATCAGCGTGCGCCCACCATACTCTTAGGAGTATATCTATATAAAACGCTCTGCGTATAAACTGCAGGGAATAGCATATGGGAAATAACGTTTGCCGCTCGACGTTCAAACACCCGATCTTTTCCTTCACGCCTCTCCGGACGTGACAATTTTTTGACGGCAGTCGGTCTGCAGTGATTTTTTTGGGTTTCTTTACTCTTTCCTTTACTTTACTTTTTCCTTTTTTGGTATTTATAAGATTTTTTAGGGGCTTGAATTTTTTGTCGGGAGATTTTGTTTTTAGATTTTTCTGTGCAAACAAATGGAAATGGGGTGACCAACAAATGTACTTGTCCAGGGTTTTTTCCCCCGGGGTTATTATTATCTATGGAAAGGGAAAAAATCTTTTTCACTAAAAACTTCTTCTCTTTTTTTGCCTTTCCATAGAAGCAAAAACTCTTTCCTTTGGAGGAAACTTTTGCAACGGTGTTTCTGTAAATGTAATTTTGTATCCATTTACGTAGTTTAAAATGATTTTGACTGACGTGATCTCTTACAACCGACTAACAAAATGATGCAGGCGTGCTGCAATATTCTATACCCCATTTATTGCCTCGATGATGACTGATTCGTCGTTCTCGAGGTTGGTTTGTGTGGGTGTTGAGATGATGCGTATGGCTTTGGATTGAATTTCAGCTGTCAACGTCTCTGCTGTTGACCCATCTGACAATAATTTGCAGGTGGATATCTTCAGTTTCCCTGAATCCGAGTTTTTTCGGTCGATTTTGGAGTACATTTTTCCTTAATATCGGCACAGGCGTTTTCGATTTCTTTAACGTCCTTCACTTTTTCTTTGAGGTTGTCCCCGTAAAGTCATTCTTTCGATAACATGGACTCTACTACTGCTTTGATGTTCTTGTTCAGCTGTGGTGTTATGTACGATTTTCTTGCCACTGATTGTTGATGAAAAACGTCTGTTGAAAAACGTCTGTTAGGATTTGAACTGCCTCGCTTATGTAATCAGTGAGAAGATCCTCATCGATACCGTCCTCTGGTGGTTCTATCAGCATGGAAATAGCAGCCGATATAGCCGTTCCGACACAATTCTGAGTCTCCGCAAAATGTTGATCACTCTTCTTTGCAATGTCATTTAACAATAGTCCTATTTTAAAATTCAAGTTAGGCGCTTCTGTGTAGAACTCGCCTTTCCTGTTGTATGACCCAAATGTCTTTTTTATTTTTCTCGGGAAGTCCTTCGATAATCCACTTCAACGACGTGTTATACAACTCTGGGTCGTACTAAAGGGCAGGGTTAGGGTTTTCACTATCAACAAATCGAATTTTTTGTCTTATCTTATTGTTTAACATTTCAAGAATACGTCCTTAAAATTTTAAACCGATCTAAGCAATATTTTTGAAGTTATTGTCTTATTAGTCTCCTGGCCTTTAACACTGTAACTCTAACAGCTGCGGGCGGTCGGGATAGCAGTGCAGCTGTCGAGCAGGTATACAATTTATTCATTGCTATTGTCCTGACCCATTATCCAGTTTTAGAAATATTCTATTTAGTAAAGGCAGGTAACTAAATGCATAAAGATGTATTTTATATTTATGTGTATACTATACACTATAATATTTTAAAAGAAGAAACGAGCGTCAGTTTGTCGTTTGACGTTCAACAGTGCGCTTGTCATCAAGAGACTCGGTAGAGTCTCGGGACAAGTACATTTGACAGCTCTGTCTGTCGTCTGCTTGCCCGAGGCTCGCCCGAGTATATTATCTCTGAATAAAATGATTCGCGGTGGTGGGGGTAAAAACTGAAAGTCATTTTCTCGAATTACGAAGCTCAGGAGACAGATGATGGCTTGAAAATTGAACTGGAGACTAATTATGAAAAAATCTTTCAATTGAGCCTTAAATCAGCACGATTGATGTCGTATTTGCTGAGAAAAAACTTTGCACAGGCTCAAGATTATGCTAAAAATACCAACACATCGGAAGTTTGACGTGTCTGTATACGACACAACGAAAGGCCTTTTGATGCTATCCAGTTTCTGATTGGTCGCGAGTGACGACATATTTTTGTCGCGGCTGACGATATTCTATCTATATCGCTAATGTGTCAGCTGTCAAAGCTGCAAATTCATATTCGAGTGTTGACAATGTTACGTTCCGTAGATATTTATTTATTTATCGGATTATTTATTTATTTATTTATTTTTTTTTTTTAAATCTTGAACACGCTGAGGAACTATCGACTATAACCGGTGTGGTATTCCACACCGAGCCTGGTCGCGAAGTTAAGCGTTCGGATTTTTGATACCGCGATTCACACGTGCGAAAATGCTGAGCGGACGTGGGAACGTCTCGTGTCACATTTTCTCGCGGATAAAAGAACTGGGCAAGCAAAATTTACCCCCGTATTCTGACGAAGCTTGCGAGCCCGTCGAATACGAGAGTTGGATTAATCAGTCTCTTTCGAGCCCTAAAAGCGAAAGCTTCTCTTAGAGGAACTCCTTGCCCAGTATCCGCTTAGCGACCTTAAAATCTTTTCCTGTCTCCCTGATTCACAAAAAGCGTCCAGTAGGACGAAAGGATCAAAAGGCACTCGAAAAGTGTGTTGCGTCGCGGTATCAAATCTGTGTTCGCTAGATTTATTCACGTTAAACGTTTTGCCACGAACTCTATCGCGTCGTGTAAATATAAGGACATTGTTATTAGAGTATAAAGATTGTAAGTGTGTAATTGTATGTTTTGAGTGTAGGTGTGAGAGTGATTAGGTTAGCAAAGTTATACTCGACGACGCGTCGCGGAAATAACCAATAATTGTGAGTATTTTTGTATCACCCTGTAGCGCGAATACGAGAGGTCTTCTACAGCTGACCGAACGTCTTCACGTTACAGTTCTTCTACCGGCCCGTACAAAATAAATACGAACAATATAAATTTAACAAAATTCTTGATTGAAGTTATTTTATAATTCCTCACCCACCAAACTCCTGGAAACGCCCTGTAGAGGACGGACCGGATCTTACCCATATTAAAAATATTAAAAATTACTTGTGCTTCTCACAAGTAAAATAACTTGCCCGCGTTCGCTCCGCTCCGAACGTAACAACAAACCGAAAATGCGAAAGTACGTGCATAATAAAAAAAGTATTTAAACTCAGTGAACGAATAAAAAATAATAAAATCCGCGTAAAATCGTGAATTTGTGTTCTTTCAGTGCAGTTTCAGTGTTTCGTATTCAAGTGTCAACGACAGAATAGTGCGAAGACGTTAAAAAAAAAATCAACGTCAGTGGATGACGAAAAAGTGTTAGGTCAAGAGATTTGTCAAGAGCTGTAAGAGTTGTAAGTAAGAGAGTTGTAAGTGTGTGGAGTGCGGGGTTACGTGACGCGATCATATTTTGAGAATTTTTTGTACTTCCACCCAAGTCGTTCTCAGGCGATAAAAGGAACGATTTCCGTTTGATCACGAATGATTCGTCTTCACCGATCCCGCGAAAAGTTCGCACGGTTTTCTTTAAACATGTCTTTATAAAAGTGTCAGTGACATCGAAAAGATAACCCCACTGTTGAATGAGGTTATTAGTCAGTTGTTGTCGGGAATCGCAACGTACTCCTCATCATCATGGAATATATACAGTATGCCGAGAATTCAACAACAAGATCAACGTCAAAGTACGAAGTTATTCGATTCTGAAATGTCACCGGTCTCGCCCATTCATTTTTACAGCGAAGACCGGTGTTGGAGTTCCTCAAGTTCGAACGTATTTATTATTTATCATAGCAAAACTCTTTAGCTTATATACAGCATTTATTTATACAGCATGCCGAGAACTCATCAATGAGATTTACATCAAAGAACGATGTTACTCGATCCTGACATATCGGTGGTCTCGCCCATTTATTTTGACAGCGAAGACCGCTTCGAGTTCCTCAAGTACTAAGGTATTTATTATTTATTGTCGAAAGACTCTACGGCATATATACAGTAGGGTGGGTCAAAAAAATCGACTATTTTTTTTTTGAATCTGACAAACGAAAACTTGTTGCTAGGCGCCTCTAGAAAGTGCTCACCAAGTATGAGCTCTTAATATTAACGGGAAGATGATGCTCATCGTAGTTTTCCATTTTTAATTTAGTCTCATACAAAAATGGTCATACCTTATCACCAATAAATTGTTCAACCAGTTACATAGTCAATTTTCATAGGAAATTGAACGCTCTATAAAAATTGACTCTTGCATTTTTTTCATTAAGCTAACCATTTAAGAGATATTCAAGTTCAAAAATTGAAGTATTTTAAGAAAAATCACTTTTTTGTTTGGAATTCTGTAACTTAATAAAAAATAATTATTGTCAAGTGAGTATCCATTATTTCTATAGGAAATTAAACGCTCTACAAAAAAGGTATTTTGTGGTGAATCGATTACTCTAACCATTTAGAAGATATTCGCATTGGAATACCAATGCCTACTGATTTTAATAGTTTTTTGATAAATATTTCCAATTTATCCATTCAGTTTATGAATTTTGACAATATTCATAAAAATTTGAGTTTATTTTGATAGAATGACAGTTTGCAAATTATCCCCCCTCTATTTTAAAATAGAAAAAAAAAAGTTGAAAAAAAAATCTGAAAAAATTTGAACGAGTTATAATCTCAAAAATAAGAAAATTTCTCCTCTTGATATTTTGCGCCACACCCTATCATTTCCGAGTTAAGACACTTTTCTTAATGGGATTTCGAGTAAAAATGATTCAAAAAAAAATCTCGAATAAAAATTCTGAAAAAATTTCAGTGAACAAAGGATGCTTGTGTCACGTCCGGAGAGGCGTGAAGGAAAAGTTCGGGTGTTTGAACGTCGAGCGGTAAACGTTATGTCCCATAAGCTTTTCCCTGAATTTTAATACGCAGAGCGTTTTTATAAATATACTCCTAAGAGTATCGTGGGCTTACGCTGATAGACCTCGAGAAGTCTTGCCTTAGTCTAGGTTGCGACTAGGAGAGGGATTCGGGGTGTTAAGTGAGTCAAAAGATTTAGATATTCTTTATGTACTTTAATAAAAACAAGTTATTAGTAAATATAATGATGAAATACAAACTTGATACAAAATATAAATGGTTACGTTACCGGAGAGGTGTCGTGTAAATCTTTGGTTCGTTGTAGCTTACTTGTGATTTGTTGTGTCGTAGAAAAGGTTAAAAGATTCTAAGTCCAAATATTGAGTTTGGTACTTTAACTTTGATTTCTGAACTCGACTCGCTCTCTTCTACAGAAGACCCGGAGTTCGGTCAGAGATTAATTATAAGACGGCTAACCGAATGACAAACCGAACTACTGCTAACAGTATAGACGCGACTCTAGGTGCGAACGGAATGCGGCGATTGTGGAGAGACATGGCCTTTTTATAGGGCTAAAATGCGGAAAAATAGTAGGAGTTTATAGGTTTTCTTAGAAGTAAGATTGTAGTGACCTAATTAGATGAGTGGATGTTTCGTATAGTCCATAGTGTAGTCCGGAAGTATAGCGGAAGCTAGTTTGATTTATATTCGTCGGTTACAAGTGTTTCGGTTACAAATTTAGTCCTAACTCTGGAGTGTGTGAGTCGCGTGTCATATTTTATGGCCGGGTAGCGAGTGTTATTCGAAGAATTCTCGGAAAGGAAAACTTGTAGATCTATTATATATTTTTAAAAAGAAAAATTTAACGTCGGTTGTGACACCTCCCCACTTAAAATTAGGCACCGTCCTCGGTGGCTACCAATTTATGCATATTGAATATTTTTAAATAGAATATATGCTTAAATGGTAAAAATAGAATTGATTAAATTTTTGCTTCTCGTTGCCTGATGTGGATTTCGTATCTTAGGAAGAGGAGAAAAAAAAATTAAAATAAAATTATAGGAATAGGTGTAGAAATTGTTTTTGGTAATACAGGATTGTGGAAAATTTGTGACCGTATAATAAGATTGACTATTCCTCTTTCATTGGCTTTAGACGGCAAAATTAGCGATGATATAGATGTCTTTTATGGAGATGGCTTGACAAAACAAGAGGTTTGTCGATTGCCCTTTTTTTTGTTTATGTCACGATGTTGATCGACTTGATCTGTTTGGGTTATTATTCTTGTGATAATAACATGTTTATCGATTGCAATTCGATTGCATTCGGGAAGCCTGTGCCATTTGACATATGAGGTGTATTCACGAAGTGTAATACGGTCAAGGTATCTTGGAA
Source organism: Campoletis raptor (assembly GCA_948107755.1). Lineage (NCBI taxonomy): Eukaryota > Metazoa > Arthropoda > Insecta > Hymenoptera > Ichneumonidae > Campoletis > Campoletis raptor. The sequence goes on along the minus strand of OX403628.1, from coordinate 2,180,096 downwards.
AGAGAGTGAGGGATAAGTATTGATACCGTATCCTTTCATTCACGAGAAAATAAAAAGAGGTTGATTTGGAAAATTCGATATGCATAAATTTCTTAACCTAGTGTTAGTAAAGAGTGCATATTAGAGTATGTATGTGTGTATGTGTTGTGTTCAGTGTTCTGTTTTATGGTGTTGATGACTTGGGTTCGGCTTGAGTTGAAACGTCGTGGTAAAATACTGGCCGTGGAGTGGCGATAGGGACGTCGTAAATTTTCTCGGGTCTTGGTGTTGGTTGAGGTTGTTCTTCTCCTACGTAGCTGGGATGGTCCTCGTCTTCGTCAGTCGATGTTGTAGTGCGACACATGTTGAGAAGGAAATAAGCGGTGAAAACTAGGTATCCACGGAGCATGTATGTGAGTAGTACGATGGCTATGATGATTTCCCCGTATATAGTTGTTGTGGTGTAAGTGGTTTGTTCCTGTTGATCCTCCTCTTGGATTGCGGCAAGTAGGAGTTTTTCTTCTATTTCTTTTAGCGAGGTATCGAACTGCAGGGTCCCCTTTGTTGTTTGTGTCACAACGAAGGAGGCGAAACCGTGATTTCTGGGATCTACCAGAGGTTTGTAATTTGTGATGTTGGGTACGAGTTGATTTACGTCCAGATGGGTTTCGGCAATGTATATTTCCTCGATGGTGTCTTTAAGTGTTTGTGTTCCGGTTAACGTGGCGTAGTACGTTTTTGCAATGCAGCCGGGTCTAAGGTTCAATATACCTGTGCCATTTACTTCCGTTGCGATGGCCGTTTCATGGTCACATAGTATTTGCACTCTTTCTGGCTGAGGTACTGAGAATAGCCATCCTGATGTGGAATCCAATTGTTTCCAGTAGGGTGTTTGTTTCTTCATAATTTTTATTTCGCAGTCTCGGTATGATTCGTGTCCTCCGTCCGTTAATAGTACTAATTCAGTTCAGGTGTGCAGTGGTTTCGAAGATGGGATAATTAGGCGCACAGATTTGGTATCTTTCCAGATGTTGACATTGAGGAAAGTCGTTCTCTTGCACTAGTGCATATTTATCCATGTCCCTTGAGATGATGATTTGAGATGCCCTTGGCTGAACATATGCTGCTCCTTGGGTGTTGTTTCCGATTATTTGTGGGATTGGGAGAGGATGGAGTTTATATATGATGAATTTGGTTGGTTCCAAAAGAGGGATGTGCATGACAATAATTATTTTCTTGTCATGGTAGGCGGTGGCTAGACGGGATATTTTTGATAAGGCTCCGGAGTGTATTTCGTCCAGTGAAATGGGGAAAAGGTATTGCTGGTGATATTCAATGAAGCTTTTCACTATGAGTTCCATTGTTGTAGGGTTGAGTAGTTCCGGATGAAGAAGACCCATTTTAATAAAATGGATGGCGTCAACTATTGCGCGTAAGCTTGAAAGATATGTGTCTGCGATGTTGTCCATGCTGTTTTTCCAATCTACTAAGGACTGGATGTACATAATTTGGCTTGTTGCGTTGCCCACAGTTTTTGCTACACTTTTCCAATTTTCTTTATGTCTTTTTTCCATTTCGTCCAGTCGTTTTGTCAAGTCATGTAATTCTGATCGTACGATATGAGTTTGTTCTCTTACAAGAACAGCCATTTTCTTATCACTCTGATGGAGTTGATTGATATGGTGATTAAAGTAAGCTGCGTCGTCGGTATTGAGAGTTCCAAAAAGGGTTTTGCTGATAGTGCCAATGAAGCCAAATGGAGCGCTTCTTTTGACAGTATGTTCGATACCCTTTTGTTTTCGGATATATGTGAGATATTTTTTTATAAGGGTATGTTTGGATTGCAAACTTTCCTTGTCGATAAATAATTTACAACGGTCCAACAGGTATGGTCTACAACCGTTTTCCATCACGTCGATTTCGGAAAAGGTAGGTTCTTGTTCTTCAAACCGTCTCAGGTCTATGTAAGTCGTTAGACGCCATTCGGTCCGTGTAAAATGAACTTCGTGTAATGGTTCGTAGTATAATCCGGCGTGATTGGTGATTGGTTGAATGTTATGTGTGGGGGATGTCCAGACTGATCCACAGGTAAGTGCGAAAATAAATATAGTGACCCTAGAGGTACACATTATAAGTCTAAAAACATAATAAAGAAATGTGTATAAGTACAAATTTAGGATAATGATATTATTATTATTTTGTTATTATTGTTATTATTTTTTTTTTTTTTTTGAATTGTTTAGTATGGAAAAGTTTATTTTATGTTATAGGTGAGGAGTGCTACTCATGTATATGTATATATAAGTATGTATACAAACAAGTGCAGCTTGCACCACTCCATTTTTCTTTCTCCCTTTTTTTTTTTTATTTTTATGTCTTTCAGATGTGCGGAGTCTGTTACGGGTATGAGGTCAAGACTTTTAGTGGGGATAGTTTTTGAGTGGTGGGAAAATCTGTTTTCTGCCTTTTTCGGTCATTCCTCACTATTTCTTCGAGCGTCATCGAGCGCAGTTCAAGAGAAGAAGAAAAATTTAAAAATTTTGTCGAAAATGGGAAAAAGGAAGCATTGTAATGCTTTTATGGTAAGTCTTATAAAATTTCCTTTTTGTTTTGTTTTGACTGATTTAGTTTATAATTATTTTATTATTATTTGTTTTTCAGTATGTTTGGGATTAAGAGTCGCGGTAGCGGCTCGAGACAAGTACATTTACCTATACTGTCTCCGTCAAAGACTAGTCGCTACAAGACTCATTTACTCCAAGGACCGCGTTTCTCAACTGTTTTCGAAAACGTTCAAATCTGGTTTCCGTAAAATTTATTAAATTATAGCGCTTTTGAAAACATTGTAAGTTCACGTATTTTTTATTTTTTTTTTCCTTTCGATTGTGTCTAACTAGAGCTTTGTAGCTTGAATGGTACTGGAGATATGAATTTATTTTAAATTAGCATGCACTAAAAATTTGTGAAAATTTTCGCACACATTTTCGACGCTCGCGTGTTTTTTCGCAGTCGCCGTTCTAGTGACACTAGTAATATTGGTAAAAATTGTGGTGATATATATTCGATCGATGAATGTGACAGCTGACCATATCGCGTTTGGTTATAAAGATCGCGGAAGTGTCAGCTATGACTATCCCGTAGTTCGTTGGTTATAAAGATCGCGGAAGTGTCATATAATTGGATGGTTAGAAAGATCGCGAAAGTTTCACATCAATCAATTTTCGAACGAATCGACAAAATCAATGTTAATGTGAGGACAAACCGTGTTTAAATCAATAATGTAAGAAAATCAAGAAAATGGATGTCAATAAACTAGAAGATGAAATAATAATCCCAAAAGTAAGGATTTATTCATCATTTTTATATATTATATATTATTATTTTGTATGATAATATGAGACCGCTGTGGAAATTTGAAACAATTTTCATGCGGTAGAAATATTTTAATGAAATATTTTAATTGAAATATTTTAATGAATAGAACAATATTTTAATGAAAAACTAAGCGCTTGCAAAAATTGGTTGAGATAAAAATGACAAATATTTAGCATGAAACCGCTGTGAAAATTTGAGATAATTTTCATGCGGTAGAAATATGAAAAATATTTTAATGAAAACTTTAGCGGTTTAAAAAATATGGTTGAGATAAAAACGACAAATATTGCTTGAGTCGCATTCAAGTAATCTTTTCATTCCCAGTTTTAGACACTATTTTCATTCGAATAGTTTTAGTTAAACATTCTGAATTAAAACTGTCGAAAGCTGGATGAAGTTTATATCCAAATAACTTTTTTCGAATGATACCGCATGGAAAAATTTATAACAAGTGCTGAGTTGGATACTTTGGTCTTTAGAGCGTCACAATACTTCATTTTTCATTGATACATACAATTTTCCCTGCAGTAGCTTAAGTATCATATCAATAAATGAAAACTTTACCGGTTTAGATGATTTGGATGAAAAATTTTATTTTTTAATTTTTCATTGACACATACAATTTTCCATGCGGTAGCTTAAGTATTTCAATTAATGAAATCTTTACCGCTTCAGATGATTTGGATGAAAAATTGACGGCATGAATAAATGATAAAAATGTTATTGCGGACACAATCAAGGAATATTTTCAGTTTTCATTTCTATTATAGTAGATATCAGTCTCAAGATCATTTGAATGAGAAATGTATGAAAATGAAAGATGAAAATTTTACTCCAATGCGGTTTAAAATTTTCATTCAAATTATGTTGGGAAAATAGTAGTGTGATGGAAAACCAAGTCCCATAACAATTGCTGGACAAAAAGAAAAGAAATCACGGGCAAAAAACAGCATAAATGCTGTAAAAAAAGCTGAGACAAGTACATTTACTCGCACCAAAAGCCGCTTCTGTGGAAGTCTCCAAAAAAACCAAATCCCTCCAAAAAATGGTAACTGCATCTTCGTAAAAAGAAATATTCGAGCTTCTCAAAAATATAATAAATCAATATAAATATACTAAAGCATATAAAGCCAATTACGTCGCAGCGAGTATTCAATTGTAAAGTATTTGAATCACAAAAAAAATACCCAAAAAAATACAAAATTCTTAAAAAATTGGCAAGATCGAGAATGATTAACATTTAGCACTAAAATTTATAATATCAATGTACAAAAATAAAAATCGGTCAAAAGAACAGAGTCCAGAAAAAAAATCAAGATAAAACAAAACGTGGGGAAAAAAATTTCAAACGAAAAAAATTAAATTGAAAAATAATTTCGGCCGAAGTACTTGGCGAGTTTTTTGCTTATCTAGGATCACGTAATGCATTTCTTATGGTACGAACTCGCCAAGTACTTCGGCCGAAATTATTTTTCAATTTAATTTTTTTCGTTTGAAATTTTTTTCCCCACGTTTTGTTTTATCTTGATTTTTTTTCTGGACTCTGTTCTTTTGACCGATTTTTATTTTTGTACATTGATATTATAAATTTTAGTGCTAAATGTTAATCATTCTCGATCTTGCCAATTTTTTAAGAATTTTGTATTTTTTTGGGTATTTTTTTTGTGATTCAAATACTTTACAATTGAATACTCGCTGCGACGTAATTGGCTTTATATGCTTTAGTATATTTATATTGATTTATTATATTTTTGAGAAGCTCGAATATTTCTTTTTACGAAGATGCAGTTACCATTTTTTGGAGGGATTTGGTTTTTTTGGATGTCGTCTATATTTCGTTCATGAAGATACGGCGGGAGGACCGTAGGCTCCTACGTCGGGGAAATGACTGGATGGAACGATCGAGTGGATTCGATGCGTTCGGAATTCGGTGGCTGATGGAGGGTCGTTGGGGGCAGGATCACCCTGAGGATGATTGGGATCATCCAGCATGGTCGTCGCCCTTGGAAGTTTTAGCAGCCTACGACCCAGATTAAAGCCTTTGATATAAAAGACTTTTGAAAATATTTTTGTATGTTAAAAAAAAAACAAAGGAATATATATATAAACATGTATGTAATGATCGAGTATGGGTGGCTCTTTTCCTTTGGGAAAGGGTGAATAAAGGAAAAAAAATGAAAAATTGAATTTTTGTGTGGTTATTTACGTTCCTTTTTGCATGTGTAATTATTATTATTAATAAAAAAAAGAAAATATTTATTTTATTTGAGGGGAAAAAAAAAAAAATATTTTTTTTGTTTTTGTTTTATAAAAAAGGGGATATTCATTCTTATTATTACTATTGAAACACATTTTAAAGAGAGTAAAGAAAAAAATATATATATATATTATTATTATTTGCTTTATATTAAAAATTTTATTAATTAAAAAAAAAAAATTATTTACTGTGTTGTTTTGCATGTACCATCTCTTTTCTTTTTTTTTTTTTTTTAAATTTGTTGTTCTTTTCTTTTGGGTTATCTGGTATAATTCTCTAAATCTAACGTTAAATGTAGTGAGCGGCAGTACGTGGGGGAAGTAGTATGTCTATGTGGTTGGGTGGAATGTCCGTGAGCAGTCTATCTGCTACGGATCCATCTACAGCCAAGCCTCGAGTTATTAGGATTCTTTTGATGTCTAGACTTGTAGGCTTGTCTTGCAACCTTATTCCCAGTGACATGGAGTCACCGTGTCCACGACAGCATATTCCCTTCATTTTTAGGGGTCGTCTAGCTAGAATATCGTTCAAGAAGTATGATTCACTATCGGGCCATGGCCCTTCGGTTTTGGGTTCGGTATTTTCTAAATGAACTTTTATGGCTAATCCTTGTCCCGTTTTTATTCGCGGAGGCAAAGGCCTTAAATCGTAATCGTTTACTACTAAAATACCTCCGAGGTCTACAAGATTGATTGTTGCAAATCCGTTTGTTTTTTGTAAAATGTTTGCTCTCAACCATGTTTCGGTTATCTTGATGGCACAGCACCCGATTTCCAATGGCTCTAGTAATCCCATTTCGAAAATAGGAAATTCCTTGAGGTATCGTTCGATGGTGTCGCTATATTTTTCTATTCGATTGATATATTTTTTCTTTATGACATAAAAATGAGATGGGGTATATACTGTTCCCGTGTACACCACGTAGCTTTTTCCCAGTCGGTGAAGTGGAGATTTTGTCGGAATTAGTGTGTTCATGTCGAGCTTGATTTGATCTGGAAAAGAATGGATAGTTTAAAAGTCCATTCCTCCATAGAGTTCTATTACTTGTTGTACCCAGAATGGATCTAATGGTTCTTTGGGTATGGGTGGTAGACCGAATAACGACCGGAGGTCAAAAATGTCTCCAGGTATCGCGTCGGGACCATATGGTGGCGCGCACAAACTACGGAAATCTTCTCTCCAAACTAATGTCACGTTATCTCGGAGCAGTTGCCTCGCTTGGCGTACTTTCTTGGCATGGTTTATAAAATGCGTTAAGTATTCCTCTCTTTTGGGCACGGTAAGTCTCGGCGTAATGAGGACCGAAATGTATGAGTCTTCGTTTATGCCCTCGAAAATGGCAGCCTTTCCGTTTCTGATAAATGGCATTCTAAAACGGAAACAGTTTTTAGTTACTACCTTGCCAAGTAATTGTTATGGCCTGTCCATTTTCGATCGAGACTCGATTTAACAACCAAGCTAGTATACAATCATTACATTTATAAGGGGATTTTACTTCAAATAACGCGGTACCACAAATACTACAATCAATGGCGTGACGTTGTTCCGGTATTAATTGATGTTTGTTAATGATTTGAGAGCCATTGCGATTTCGTTCATCCATAACTATTTCGACGTAACAGTCTTCGCAAAAATATCTTCTGAAATTACTCAGGTACCATGGCGGGTATGTCGAGACTACCTTGACACATCTAGCGTTAATAAGACTTTCATAAAATTCGCGATAATTACCAGCTACTCTTATGCCAGGAATTTCGTATAACCAATTGCAAGTTTCTTGTTCGTTTAAAAGATTAAGTTGGTGTTGAGATATTTTCATAATTATTATAACCGAAAAGATTAAGGAAAAGGACGAGAAATAAGAAAAGAAAAAGGTTTAGAGGTCACTGAGCGGAGCTCGTTTATTGTGCCTCGGGTCGTTTATTGGTATTTCCTGGGGTTTTATTGGCGGCGGTTTTATGGTTAATGGAGTTAATTTGTATCTTACGGGTTTGTAAGGGGTATTGTGAGATTGCTGGTTTATCAAGTTTAACGAGTCGTTGTTGAGTTGATTATTACAAGTATTGTGATTTGACGGTATTGCGACCGAAGTGGAATTTGTTAATTGTGTTTCAGGATTAATTATTTTATCTGAAACTACTGATGATTGCTGGCTGTTGTTCGTTGAAGTTACTCGAGGATTGCAATAATTGAAATAGATCGAATTTTGATTTGAATATTGAGCATAAAGTTTTCGAAGTTGATATTTTCTTCCGGCACGGCGAGTTCGGCCCATAGAAGTTGGAGCACAACAAAGAGATCGAGGAAAAAAAGTTTTAGGTGAGGTGTGGTAAATAGTATGTGAGCGTGCAAACCTTTCTGCAGCCTAGTCTCGCAATAGAGGGAAGGATACGAGCGTGCAAACCTTTCTGCAGCCTAGTCTCGCAATAGAGGGTAAGGATACGAGCGTGCAAACCTTTCTGCAGCCTAGTCTCGCAATAGAGGGTAAGGATACGAGCGTGCAAACCTTTCTGCAGCCTAGTCTCGTAATGGGTTATTTTTGGATGGGGTTATTAGGAAAGATTGACTTTTGTTTTGCTCACAACTTTTGAGAAAGAAAAAAAAAATTTTTGATCCGAGAAAGAAAATTTCCTTGGTTTTATTTATAAAAGAATATTGATATCTTGGTCAGCAATTATCCGTAATTTGTATTGATTTATTAGTTGGGTGTAATAAGTTTATTAAGTTACCTGGTATTTGAGGATTTAGTCTTGAAAACTTAATGGTGTGGTAGTAATATTCCGGTGAAAAGAAGATCTTTTAAAAATTTGTTCTTGCACTGTTTTCTGACTTTGAAATTGTGTGACTATAGTCTCGCGGAAGATTGCGCCGGTTAAGATTATTTTCACGTAAGAGACACGATGGAACGTTATGAAAAATTTTTTGTGTGACTGGATGCGTGATTGAATGTTCCTTGGGTTTATATAGTTTGAGATGTTACCTCCCTTAACCCTTTGGAGTCTCTAAACTAGAGCACGAAAAAAAAATTTTCTTTATTTAAATTTTTCCTTATAATTTCTTAGTTCCTGCGGGAGAAAAATTTCGATATCTATTTTCGTAGTAGTACGTATGCATCGTTCTGATTGTTGGTTGGTCCTTGGGTCGTAAAATCTCGGAGTTATATGGTCTTTCAGCATGACATGGGTCCTGCACCGATGAGCTTGTGTTTTATCTTCGTTCAACGTTATTTCTTTCTCTCTTCAAGTTATTAGATTTTCCTTCTCGTCTATTTTTTTCCTTGCCTTATATAGTTTCAACTTGTCTAAGTGTTTCAATATTCGCTTTCCGTTGGTTGTTTCTAATATAGCGTTGTGTTTGTCTAGTACCTCGGTAATTCTATAGGGACCTACGTAACAACTATCGAATTTACCTCTTTTTGGTTCTTTTATTGCATATACCATGTCTCCTGGTCTAAAATTCTCAATGTGGACCTTTTTATCATAATATCGTTTTGATCGATGTTTTGAATTAATTAGAGATCTCGAAGCAAGTTGGCGCATCTCGTCGAGGCGAGATGTGAGATCGCATAAATAGTCGCCGTATGTCTCGGTTTTATCCGAGGGAGAAAAAGCGCTAGGCGTTCGAGCGGGTCTGCCGTATATCAATTCGAACGGTGTAAATTTTGTGGATTCATGAATGGCTGTGTTATATGAAAACATGGCAAAAGGGACGAGTTTATCCCAATCCTCATATTTATCGACGTAATGTTTAATAAATTCTGCCAAAACGATATGACTTCTCTCTAATGATCCGTTAGTTTGGGGGTGGTAACTGGAAGTAGTTAGGTGTTTTATTTTGAATATTTTTGCAAGGTTATTAAATACTTTCCCTACAAAGGATCTTCCTTGATCGCTCAATATAATTCTTGGACAACCAAATTGAATGATTACATTCCGAGCTAGTGCATCGGCTATCGTCTCAGCTTTTATATTTGGAACCGGAACGGCAATACAATATTTTGTCAAGTTATCTTGGACAGTTAAGATATGTCTGTTCCCATTTGGGGTTTCAGGTAAAGGTCCTACCGTATCGATGGATATTTTATCAAATGGTTCTGTTGGTGTGTCTGTGATTATCATTGGCTCACGAGTTTTTATACGGGTTAACTTTTGTAGTTGACATTCTTGGCAAGTTCTCACGTATTCAGTGACGTCATCTTTTAAGTTCGGCCAATAAAATCTTTCGCGAATGCGTTTATATGTTTTTGTTACACCTTTATGTCCACCTACTAAACTTTCATGATATTCTGATATTATTTCTTGTCGTATTGTTTCATCGGGAATTGTCACGTTTCCACGACAAATTGTGATTGAACAGGCGCATTCGTGTAAACATTCTTCGATTAAATCGGCAATAAAGGAGTGGCTTAAATTTTCTAACATGTCTCCGGGCTTTGATATCCTGAGAGTTTTAATTTGGTATTTATCAATGGTATCTTTAATTGTTTGAAGTACTTCCTTAAGTTCTTGGACTGAAAAAGTTTCGAAATGTTTGTCGGTTAGTACTGCACTTAATGTTTTATACTTTCCTTTATTTGTTATTAAAACTTGTTTTCGCTTTGGTTTCTTAAATTTTAAATCTTGTGGAAAAATTTTGTCGGTTTCGATCAATAATCGTGATATACTTGTGGTAAATTCGCAGTCGGCAGAAATGAAGTGTAAGTAATTATCTTTTCGATAAGTTAAATTTTCGTTTGTGGTGTTCACTTGAAGAAGATTATCATTGTTTTTCATCTGAGGGTAATAAAGTCCAGGGGGTATTGTCTGTGACATGTTTCTATTTGGGTCTCGAGGTACCACTTCTTCGACAACTTCGGAGTCGCTTTCCTCGGACTCATTTTCTGAGTTATTAAAATCCAGTCGTAAATTATTCTCAAGTGTTCTACCGGGTTCTTCGTCGCTACTTGTTTCCTTTTCGTTAAATGCGACGGCGGGCGTCGATCTACATACAGGGTGTCGGAAAGTTATCATTGATTCTCGGGTTTTTCCAATTTCATTGTCCGTATTTTCTGACTCGGTGCAATCTTCTGTCTGTGTCCCGCAACTTTTATTCGCGTTATTATTACCTTGGGCACTGTCCCACCAGTATGGGTCTCTTCTAGGGCTCTCGTCGATTTCAATTATATTTGTATTGTTTGCTGGTCCTGGTAAATTTTCAGTGTCTGTTTGAGGAATGCTATCGTCTGATGTTTTGCTTATGTCAAATGCAAATTTTAACGCGTCCGTAAAGCGTTTTAAAGGTGGAGGTTTTGGAGGAGATTTGGATTTTTGGGGCGCAATTCTCTTTTCTGCAAGACTTGGAAAAGCGCTGTTCCGTGCACGCGCAACTGGGGGTCGTTGCTCCGTGTCGGATGAGTCAGAGCTGGCCCTTGTTATTTGAGCTTTAGTGTGAGTTTGTGGTAGTTTTACTGGTACTACAGGGGGAGGTCTACTAATAATCTTTTGATTTCTTACTCGTTCAGCAATTGTGTTCCCAGGTAGATTTGATACTTCGAACACTGTATCTAGAGGTTTGTTTTTACTGCCCAATGGTCGTCCGCGTTTTATTAATGTATTTGGAGCGGTAGCACTGCGAGGGGCTACAGCCGTAGCTGGTTTCCTTGCAGCAGAGGATATAGGTAATATTGTAACTTCTGGGAGAACAGGGTTTCTTGAAAGCGCGTCTGCGTTCGAATTGAGTCGACCTGGTTTATAAACGAAAGTGTATTCATATTCGCGTAATCGTATTCTCCAACGAATTAATCTTTGAACAGGCAATTTTACTGAATCTATCCATCTTAAGGGTTCGTGATCACTAACAAGTGTAAAATGTCGTCCGTATAAGTATGGTCTGAAATGCAATATCGCGTATACTATGGCAAGGCATTCTTTTTCTGTTGTGCTATAATTTTGTTCAGCTGAATTTAATAATCTTGATAGATAAGCTATTGGCTTATCTTCTCCTATTTTTCCTTGACTCAATACTGCACCGATAGCATAATTTGAAGCGTCAGTGGTTAATATAAAAGGTTCTTCAAAATTTGGATATTGTAATATGGGAGAGGAACACAAAGCCTTTTTCAAATAATCGAATGCCTTTTGTTGTTCTGATCCCCATTTAAATTCGACATTTTTCTTTAATAGATCACTCAATGGTTTTGCTTTCTCAGAAAATTTTTCTATGAATCTTCTATAATAACCAGCTAAACCGAGGAATTGTCTAACGTTCGTTACTGTTTTGGGTATCGGGAATTTATCGACTGCCTCTGTCTTTTTAGGGTCAGGACGGACACCTCCGTCGCTGATTATGTGACCGAGATAAATTACTTCGGTATTTAGGAATTCACATTTGTCTGGTTGAAGTGATAATTTAGCATTACTGAGTTTATTAAAAAGTCTTCTAACCTTTGTTCCATGTTCCTCTAAGGAAGTAGCAAAAAGTACAATATCGTCAAGATATACGAATAATTCACTATCTTGTAATCCAAGAAGAACTCTGTCCATTAGTCGTTGAAAAGTGGCTGGGGCATTTTTAAGACCAAATGGCATTCTTGCGTATTCGTAATGTCCGTTAGGAGTGCTAAAAGCAGTCTTTTGTCTGTCTTTGGGATCCATTTCGATCTGATGAAAACCACTAGCTAAATCAAAAGTTGAAAAATATTTTGCTCCACCGAGTCTGTCAAGAATTTCAGTAATATTGGGTAATGGGTAAGCATCGCTTATAGTTTTTGAATTTAATTCCCGAAAGTCTATCACCATTCTCCATCGTTTATTTTCTTTCGAATCTGGCTTCTTAGGTACAATCCATAAAGGTGAGTTATACGGAGAGGCTGAATTTACAATGACGTTATTTTCTAACAATTTGTTAACTTGTTTATTTATTTCATCTTTATGAGCGGGTGGAAAACGGTATTGTCGTATAGTAACGGGTAGTTCGTCCGTCGTGGGTATAGAATGTTTTATTTCCGTCGTAGCGGGTAACTTGTCGCCAGGCAAGTGAAACAGATGAGGGTATTCTTTTATCAAATCGAGAACGTGTTGTTTCTCTTCTGAATTTAAGTGATCTAAGCGAAGGCTTTCACGTATTCGTCGATCTCTATCTACTGGAGATTCACATGCACTGTTGTCGCTATCAGGTTCAAAGAAATCTTCTGAATCGTCGTAATATTCAAAGGGTTCTAGATGCTGCGGAGGTACGTCAATTTGGGCGTCCTCTTCGTAAGCGTTTATCGCATAAATGTAACAAGTTCCGTTATTATTTGTAACGACTGCATTTCCCATGAATATATTTTCTGGGGTTTGGATCCGTGGGAGAAATCCCGTCTTCAAGTTTGAGTTAGCTATTTTGATTGGGACTTTCATGCGAGTACGAGCCTTTAAAATAAAAGACGTACCTTCTTGTTCTTGCGCTATGTTGCAGGCGATTTTTGAGTTTTGATCTGTGTCTTCCAAAACATTTTCAAATGGGATCGGGTTTATTGGTTTTGACGTGGTCACTAAAGTGTTATGGTGGAAAGATATTTCTGCTTTTTCGTTTAGAAGAAATTCGATGCCTATTATTCCATCAGCGGGAATGGCGGTATTTTCGTTAAGCACTTGAAATTTTACTGGTTTATCAAACAGGGTTAATTCTGTGGAACCTAACGTATGAATTTTCTCTGGTGTTATACCTGATAAGTTTAGAAAATCATGTGTTGCTATTATGCATCTGCGTTTTAACGCTTGTAATTTTATTATATTTATGTCGGCTCCCGTGTCTATTAGGAAACGTCCGTAACCTTTTTCGAGTTCTGGGGCTCGTAAAGTGATTATTGGGGAACGACCTTGTCCGCTGGCCCATCTAACATATCTCCTGCTGTGAGGAACTTCACAGCTGTAGGACGCTGGTTTTGAGAGTCGCTCGTCAACGCGTCCGCTTGACGGGCGTTTTGGGAGTTTAAATGATCTGAAGTGTTATTAATAGGTCGGGGAGAGATTGGTCTCATATTTTGAAATGAATTTTCGCGTTTGTAATAGGGGTTTTGATACATCGGGTACGTTCCCTGGTAAAATTGATTATACTCATTGTACGGAGGGTACATAGGTGGGCCGTAAGGCATAGGAGGATAAAATGGTGGCTCGCGAAATTGGTTCGGAGGATAATTGTAAAAATTTCTTCGTGGTTGATTTCTGTTTGGAAATCGTTGTATTGAGAAATCTTCGCGTCTCCGTCGCTGATCGCGAGGAGGAGTTGTATCGCGATGAAATAGTTTATTAAAATTTGAATTTTTATTATCAAAATTATTTTCTCGAGTTTGGAAAGATACTCGACGGGGTTCGTCATCTCTGAACCGAGGCTGATTACTTTGTTCGATATGAGTGTATCTCAATGAATTTGAATTCCGAGCATTTGCTCCTTGCATGTCTCTTTCAATGCGTTGGACGACTTTAAGTGCGTCTTCTAAAGTTTGAGGGTCTTGAACGCTAATGGCGTATAATAAATCATCGGATAAACCTCTTTTAAATGATTCTAGGGCTACTCCATCGAGCATGGGTAGCATTTGAGTTGCTTCTTCTTCTGTAAATTTGTCTTTTAAAGCGGCGATTGCGCTTGCTCTTAATCTTTTTATTCGTGTGTAATAATCTAAAACACTTTCATCTCGTCTTAATCTGACGGCTTGAATTTCAGCACAATAATAAGGATATGATTTTTTTGGTGAGAAATATTCTTTTAAAGCTTTCGATAAATCTTCGATTGAATTTATTCTTTTATCAGCAACCGCGTCGCGAGCTGTTTCTTTAAGTTTGCAGCAGACTCCTTTGAAAAATGAATTTTTAAGGCCCTCGGGCACAAATGTAAAACCGTTTTCTACGTCTTCAATAAATGATTTAAGGGGCATATTTTTGCCGTTAAAATTGGGTACATGAATTAATGCTTGTTGTAATGCCATACACTCGCCCATGCTTGTGAGCATAGCATCCGTAATATTTTGGTGATGTGTAATGTTTGCAAGATCGGGATTCGCCATTTTTGGTCGAATTGGTTAATTTGTTAAGGTAAAAATTGTGTTTTGGAAATATTATCTCTTAGTGGCAACCAAGGGGTAGGCACTCAGCGTATTAATATCTTCTACTAAGAATCAATCATATCCCACCGCTGTCACCAAATTTTTATATGTCACGTCCGGAGAGGCGTGAAGGAAAAGTTCGGGTGTTTGAACGTCGAGCGGTGAACTTTATGTCCCATAAGCTTTTCCCTGCATTTTAATACGCAGAGCGTTTTTATGAATATACTCCTCAGAGTATCGTGGGCTTACGCTGATAGACCTCGAGAAGTCTTGCCATAGTCTAGGTTGCGACTAGGAGAGAGATTCGGGGTGTTAAGTGAGTCAAAAGATTTAGATATTCTTTATGTACTTTAATGAAAACAAGGTATTAGTAAATATAATGATGAAATACAAACTTGATACAATATAAATGGTTACGTTACCGGAGAGGTGTCGTGTAAATCTTTGGTTCGTTGTAGCTTACTTGTGATTTGTTGTGTCGTAGAAAAGGTTAAAAGATTCTAATTCCAAATATTGAGTTTGGTACTTTGACTTCTGAACTCGACTCGCTCTCTTCTACAGAAGACCCGGAGTTCGGTCAGAGATTAATTATAAGACGGCTAACCGAATGACAAACCGAACTACTGCTAACAGTATAGACGCGACTCTAGGTGCGAACGGAATGCGGCGATTGTGGAGAGACATGGCCTTTTTATAGGGCTAAAATGCGGAAAAATAGTAGGAGTTTATAGGTTTTCTTAGAAGTAAGATCGTAGTGACCTAATTAGATGAGTGGATGTTTCGTATAGTCCATAGTGTAGTCCGGAAGTATAGCGGAAGCTAGTTTGATTTATATTCGTCGGTTACAAGTGTTTCGGTTACAAATTTAGTCCTAACTCTGGAGTGTGTGTGTCGCGTGTCATATTTTATGGCCGGGTAGCGAGTGTTATTCGAAGAATTCTCGGAAAGGAAAACTTGTAGATCTATCATATATTTTTAAAAAGAAAAATTTAACGTCGGTTGTGACACTTGCCGGCAACTTTTCATCATCTTGACGATTTCACAGAAACTCCATGTTTTTGTAGTTACGAAGCTTTTTCGAAAAAAAGTTATTTTTGTGAAAAAATAGCATAATTTTGCAAAAAAAATCGTACGCAACTTTAAAAAGAACGAAATTCAAGCTACTGCCATCCCTTTCAAGTTTCTCATGGAGAAAACGATTGGAAAATTTTTTCACGGACCATGCGCGCTATTTGAAACGTTAAAAAAAATGTCGAAAAAAGCCCAACTTCAAAAATACGTACCGGACCCATAAAAAATCGGAAAAAATGTTTCAAAAAGGTAAAATGAAGCTTAGAATGTCCCTTTTAAGACACCGTTCGCAAAAGTGAATATCGTTTTTTTCGACTGAGTGAGTAATCTAACTTTTAGTGCGTCCAAAAATTTCGTCAGGTGTTTCCAAACTTATGCACGGTAGTGTACAAGAAGACACAACGACACAACTCAGAGCTTCAGAAACTTTATACTACAGATGGCGCTAGTGTGACAAGTAATGAGTAACGGAACTACCAACTTTTGAAATTAATTCCTCATATTCCCCAAATAAAAAATATTCAATTATAAACTTTGTGGAGAAAAGAAAATTTGAGTGACATTTTAAATAAACCCGTTGAATCGTATTAAATTACGGTTCTAAATTTTGATAAAAGTCATAAAAAAAATATTGTTAAAAAATTGATTCGAAAGAAATATATTCTCAAACAAAAGATAAGACATAATTTGCAAACTGTCATTCTATGAAAATAAACTCAAATTTTTATGAATATTGTCAAAATTCATAAACTGAATGGATAAATCGGAAATATTTATCAAAAAACTATTAAAATCAGTAGGCATTGGTATTCCAATGCGAATATCTTCTAAATGGTTAGAATAATCGATTAACCACAAGAGACCTTTTTTGTAGAACGTTCAATTTCCTATAGAAATAATGGATACTCATTTGACAATAATTATTTTTTAGTAAGTTACAGAATTCCAAACAAAAAAGTGATTTTTCTTAAAATACTTCAATTTTTGAACTTGAATATCTCTTAAATGGTTAGCTTAATGAAAAAAATGCAAGAGTCAATTTTTATAGAGCGTTCAATTTCCTATGAAAATTGACTATGTAAGTGGTTGAACAATTTATTGGTGATAAGGTATGACCATTTTTGTATGAGACTAAATTAAAAATGGAAAACTACGATGAGCATCATCTTCCCGTTAATATTAAGAGCTCATACTTGGTGAGCACTTTCTAGAGGCGCCTAGCAACAAGTTTTCGTGTGTCAGATTCAAAAAAAAAATAGTCGATTTTTTTGACCCACCCTAATATACAGCCTGCCGAGAACTCAACAACGAGATCAACACCAAATTACGAAGATATTATTCGATCCTGACATGTCACCGGTCTCGCCCATTCATTTTTACAGCGAAGACTTGTGTTGGAGTTCCTCAAGTTTAAAGGTATTTATTATTTATTATTTATCATAGAAAATCTCTGTAGCATATAAACAGCATTTATTATTGATCATAGAAAAACTCTATATACAGCATGCCTAAAACTCATCAGCAAGATTTACATCAAAGAACGATGTTACTCGATCCTGACATGTCACCGGTCTCGCCCATTTATTTTGACAGCGAAGACCGCTTGGAGTTCCTCAAGTACCAAGGTACTTATTATTTATTATCGAAAGACTCAATGGCATATATACAGCCTGCCGAGAACTCAACAACGAGATCAAGAATAAATTGCGAAGTTATTATTCGATTCTGACATGTCACCGGTCTCGCCCATTCATTTCTACAGCGAAGACCGGTGTTATTTATCATAGAAAAACTCTTTAACATATATACAGCATTTATTATTTATCATAAAAAAACTCTTTAGCATATATACAGCATGTCTAAAACTCATCAGCGAGATCAAAATCAGAAAACGATGTTACTCGATCCTGACATGTCACCAGTCTCGCCCATTTATTTTGACAGCGAAAACCACTTGGAGTTTCTCAAGTACCAAGGTATTTATTATTCATTATCGAAAAACTCTTTCGTATATATACAGCCTGCCGAGAACTCAACAACGAGATCAACGCCAAATTACGAAGTTATACGATCCTGATATGTTACCGGTCTCGCCCATTCATTTTTACAACAAAGACCGGTGTTGGAGTTCCTCAAGTTGGACGGTATTTATTATTTATCATAGAAAAACTCTTTAGCATATATACAGCATTTATATTCGTTTTGTATTGTAACACGATTTTCCCGGCTCGGGTCCATCTGTCCCTTCTGGACTCCTCCGACATGCCTCTTTGAACCACGATAACCCGACCGGGGTGGACTGGGCGCCAGGTACGGAGGTACCGCCGGTAAAACCGACTTTAAGTTCGTCCACTCCGGCGCGGAGACGGTGGACGTGGCAGTTCAAGGGGCCACGAGGATCCAGGGTGGTCCGACTACTCAGCTCAACTGAGATACTTAATGGTAGAGGGGGTGGCTCGGGGCGAGAGTAAGGAATCGGGTCCAATCAAATAAAATAGCCAAAACTGAGTATTCGAGATTAATATCACAATTTATTTACGTAATTGTTAGTGATCGGCGAAACACAGGTAGTTGAGGCCCGAAGGCAGGTAATCAAGGCATTTTCAACACGGCGAATAACTAATGAGACAAATAATAACGGAGTTAGTGGGCGAGGCACTAACTCAGGGAGTTCCAAAGAATATCAGGTAGCAAAAGTCCAAAGACAGGTAATCGCGCTGACTTGACAGGAAATTTAATCAAATAACCGAAATAATAACGGAGTTAGTGTGCACGGCACTAACTCAGGTAGTTCAAACGAATACGGGGTAGCAAGAGTCCGAAGACAGGTAATAACGATGACTGGACACGTAATTTAACGAAACAAGCGAAATACTAATGGAGTTAGCGTGTGAGACACTAACTCAGGTAGTTCGAACGAATATGGGGTAGCGAGAGTCTGAAGACAGGTAATAACGATGACACGACACGAAATTTAACTAAACAATCGAAGTAATAATGGAGTTAGCGTGTAAGACACTAACTCAGGTAGTTCGAACGAATATGAGGTAGCGAGAGTCCGAAGACAGGTAATAACGAGGACGCGACACGAAATTTAGCCAAACAATCGAAATAATAAGGGAGTTAGCGTGTGAGACACTAACTCAGGTAGTTCGAACGAATATGAGGTAGCGAGAGTCCGAAGACAGGTAATAACGATGACGCGACACGAAATTTAGCTAAACAATCGAAATAATAATGGAGTTAGCGTGTAAGACACTAACTCAGGTAGGACGAACACATATTAGGTAGCCAAAGTCCGAAGACAGGGAAATGACCGATTCCACACGGAACGACATATATGAAATAATATTTTAACCGAAAAGGAAATACGAAATTCGAACGAAATAAACGCGAAAGAAATAATAAAGGAATCCGAGGCATCTAAGACCGAAACAATACTCAACGTACTCGAGGCCGAGTGAGAGAGAGACAGCACGAAAACAAGCCGGCGCGAAGCGCTCGCGGCCGGCCTTGAACGCGTAACTCGAAAACATGACGAAATATTATAGCCTAGTCAGGCTAATTTAATACAATAAAATAACTCAACGGAATTATCGATAAATTCCGTTGTAGTGCAACAAATTTCATAATTAAAATTAAAACAATATTGCGAGTCACCAAGGGGGACTCGACGGACTCATTGGGGCTCAATAAAATACAAGAATTAAGGAGGAAGGACGATAAAAGAGCCACATTCTCGCTCGATTATTTCCGTCGTTCTTCCACGCCAATCATAATTGGCAAAACACGATAATTTACTCACTAAAAATCCCAATCTTCCGACGAGTCGGAGAGAATAAAGGAACGGGCTTACCGAGGCGAAATTCTCTGCTCACGTGGTGGTTGAATTGGCTCAGGAGCTCGATGTGACAGCGACTCGGCGTAGAGACACGATTACGAAGAATGAATTGTTCTCGCGCCTCGGCAAGACTCAGCGCTCTCCTTGTTTCTCCCCACCACTCGAGGACCGCTAGACTCAGTCCTCGCGCCTCTCCTGTGAGTTAGCCGAAATTCTCGACTTCGCGACGAAATTATTACGCGGGAATCTCGAACGAGGATCTCGCGACAATCCCACCTCCAGCGGGCTTTCCACGCCGCAGGGGCTTTTCCTTTTGGGGACCCGGCCGATGTCCGACTGAAGGGTGGAGGGGAGGCCTCCCTCGGGACGCGAGGCGTCCCTTTACGTCCCGGTGGGCCCACAATGCCACCAGGCTAATTGACACCTCCACCCCAGGGAATCCCAGGCCCCACCTGACGAGGCGCCGTTGCACACGGGCTGCAGTCCCTGCAACGTGGAGGCGAACGGGGCAACTCTCGGTTGCGACGGTGAGAAAGCCACGGACGGCGTTCAAAATGGCCGATAACCAGCGTGGTCTTTCGACCGTTCGCAAGTTGGACTCGGGTGGACGAGACCCAACGGCTGGGGGGGGTGAGACTGACGAAAGAACCCGTCGAGACTGACGAAGCTGAGGCGCGAAGGCGGAAGACGAACGGCCGACGAGGGCGACTAAATATGACCTAAAATAATAGAGGGTTTTCCGTGCTCCCTCCCGCTCTCTCTCAAATGCAATTTTTGGCGATAAGCGCAGGTGATCGGATTCAGGGAACTTAAATTTAACAATAAACAATTAGACGTAATGGAGTCCTCGCAATGTTCTCCACGACGAGTCGTCGAACGGCGTTACGATGGACCGGACCCCCGGTCCACTGGTCGACCAATCCGTGCGGGTGACGTGACCCAAAAATGTCACGTTACAGTATATAATATCAATAATAGGACTAGTATTTAAAGAAAAAACAAAAACTAGTTGGGCATTGAAGAAAGTCACCAAAATGTATAAAAATAAAAATCGGTCAGAAGATCAGAGTCCAGAAAAAAAATCGCAATGAGAATGAACTTGAAAAAAAAAACGATTCAAATGAAAAATAATAGATTAAAAAAAAAAATTTCGGCCGAAGTACTTGGCGAGTTTTTTTGCTTAGCTTGGATCACATGATATATCTCTCATGGTTACGAACTCGCCAAGTACTCCCAACAAAATTTGTTTTTCTATTTATTCTTGTTTCGCTTGAATTTTTTTTTTTTTTCCAAGTTTATTCTAATTCCGATGTTTTTTCTGGACTCTGTTAAACTTTTTCACTACATAAACAGAACACTGCACTACTGTGAACAACCAAAATGAAAGTTAAGTTTGGTGAATCATAGCTTTCATTATCTGATGTCACATGAGTGGAGTGTAGAGTCGATGCTAAAATCATTGAAATAAATTCGCAATATTAAGATGCAAATACGTAAAAACTCCAGGGTTTGAACGTGTTCAGAAAAAAGGAGTGATATCCTGGCCAAAATCCCCTCCCCGGGGAAAAAAAACCCTGGACAAGTACATTTGTTGGTGACCCCCGTTTCCATCTGTTTTCACAGAAAAATCTACAAACAAAAATCTACCCTCCACAAAAAATTCAAGGTCCTAGAAAAATCTCACAGAAAAAAGAAGAAAAAGAAAAAGTGAAGTAAAGGAAAGAGTAAAGAAACACAAGGAAAAACACTCCAGAACGACTACCCTCAAAAAATCAACAACCCTGAAATAATAAAGGATAGAGAAAAGCCCCAGAAAAAATTCCCTCAAAACAATAGAGAATAGAGAAAAACCCCAGAAAATATCCTTTTATAAAAAAATCGAAAAGACTGAAGAAAATAAAAGAAAATGTAGAAATGGTACAATAATAACAATAAAAGTCCATGATTTTCGTTCAGCACTAAAAATTTTTATATCAATAAAAGGACAAGTAACCTATTGATATCTGAAAATCAATTGACGAAAAAAAAGAAAATCCTTACAAAAAGATACGCCTCAAAAAATAATAATAAAAGTTCATGATTTTTTTTCAGCACTTAAATTTCTTTTATCAATCAAAGAAATAGTATTCCATCGATGTCTGAGAATTGAGTAACGATAAATAAGAAGAAATCAGTTGTCGCTGGAAAAGAGTTGCTAAGTTACAAAAATAGATTTGAAATGAAAAAAGTCTACATTTCATTTACGTATAGGATCAAAATATACAATATCAATACTCGGACAAGAATTTCAATGGTATTTATTAAAATTTACAATATTAAACTTATACAAAAGTTTCAATGGTATTTAATTAGTCATCCATGCCCCTCGAATTTCCGGACACGCGATTCTCCCACTTTGTTCCCCTGATTGAAATAGACAAGTTTAAATATAAAATTTCATTTTCGCAAATTGCTCTAGACTGTCGCGCATGTACGGTGGCTCAGCGGTGCGACGCTTGACTTACAATCTATCAATGGGTTATCTGCATAAAACGTTATGGGCCGGACAAGTATCCGTGCGCATACGCTCAACGTACGGTGGTGAACGTTTAACAAATTGTTACCAATCAAAAAATATTGGTGGCCTCGAGTTACATAACCTGTGGCCCATTTTTGCAATTTTTCCGCGTTGGCTAAAGTTTTTCAATTCCGATCGTGGAATGGTGTTGAAAAATTTCACTTCTGAAAATCCAAGGGGGCTAGATAACTTTTTTCTTTTTTTTCTTTTTTCTATAAGATTTTTCTAGGACCTTGAAATTTTGTGGTATTATAATTTTCTCAAAAAATTTTCTGTGCAAAAATGCCGAGAGTCAGCAAAGTTTCAATAGAAGACCGACAAAGTGAAAGGACTTATTTGTGTAGATCAAAAAAAATATTTAATCCGAATAAAATAATTAAAGATAAGGCTACCACAAAAAGTGCTTCATCGAAGAATATCAAGCTATTATTATGGGTACGGGGCGATGCCTGCTGCGTGCACTTAGGCCTTTGGCCCATTGTGCTCCCCTCTTTATACCGCCAACCTAGACCATCCCACTGTCCCTTAACAGGTCCAGCAGTCCTTTTAGTCTTGTGTTGACTATGTCCCTAGGCTCCACTATGGGTGCTCCTAGGTGTGTCCGTCTCTTCCCAGCCAGTGCTGGGCATTGACAAATAATGTGCAAGCGTGTCTCCTCGTTCTCCTCGCATTTCCTGCATACGCTGGTCACACTTTTGCCCAACGTGTGCATGTGTTTTCGGAGGCCACAGTGTCCTGTCAGTAACCCTACTGTTAGTCTTATGTCCTCCCTGTTCATTCCCAGCAGTTGATCTGTCAGCTTTCTGTCTGGGCCGTCTACGAACGCTTTCGTTTGCCTCATGCCCGGCGTAGCCCGGAATAGATGTCGGTGTTGCGTCTCTACCCATCTGGCTATGTCGGCCTTTACCTGGCAACCCGTGATGCCCACCACCGACTCCGGGCCCGACAGGGGAGTGCTAGACTCCCTTCTGGCCAGCCCGTCCACCCTCTCGTTACCGGCGACCCCTCTGTGTCATGGGACCCAGTATAGCGTCACCCTGTTTTGTTCTGCCAGTTCCTGCAACGTATCTCTGCAGTTTCTGACCAGGCGTGAGTTTGTCCTGCTCTTTCCCAGCGCCTTCAGGGCGGCTTGGCTGTCTGAACAGATACCAATTTGTTTTCCTCTGTACCCCGCCGTCCGGTTTTCTAGCGCGCACGCATGCAGCGTTGGGACTTCCGCTTGGAACACTGTACAGTTCTTTCCCAGCGGGATGACGGTTTCTTTCCGCGAGCCTTCTAAGCATAGGCCCGCTTCCGACCCCTCTTCCGTTTTCGAGCCGTCCGTGCACCATACCAGTTCCTTTCCTCGAGTGGGCCCTGGTCTGGTACTCCATTTGTCTCTATCCGGGTATTCCATTCCAAAACTTCTCCTGAACCGGTAGCTTGGCGGCTCCCTGTCCTGTAACATAAACACTATCGGGCTTGCTTCCCTCAGCTTTCCCACGATCTCCATGTGGCTCTTCCCAGGCAGTTCGCCCTGCCACTGGGACGTATTCCTTAGTCTATAGGCCACTGCCACTGCCGCACCCTGTATCCCTGTTTCCAGTGGGGGCCAGCTCAGCAGCGTCTCTAGCGCCATACTGGGAGCAAATATCAAGCTAAATGCCAGTGCAAGTGTATTGCTCCGATACTACGGAGCAGCAATCAGACATAATTGTGATTCGCTGGAAGAAATGAAAAATGCAATCTGGGCAACGTCCTACCACCAGCAGCCAACAGACGATAACCCTCAACGCCATAAGTGCATGAACGGTGAGAACTCGTGGTGTTTCATATCAAAAAGCTTTGGCCACAACAGGAGTGGAAAATTTCAAACATGACTACACTCTACTTCCACAAGATGTCATATAAGCGATCAAACCGATTTATAAAGATTTGAGTAAAGACGAACTTCTAGAAAGGGGTCTTGGAGGCTTTACTCAAAATGCCAACGAAAGTTTGAACCAGCTGATTTGGAGAATTGCACCGAAAAAATTATCTGGCAGCATAAAAATGGTTGAATATGCATTTTATGTAGCTGCATGCAATTTCAACGAAGGTGCTGGTGCTTTTGTAATTTTTCTGTCTGACATTAACATCAGCGTCGGCCCAAGCGCTCATGATTATGTCACATTCGCGGACAGCAATCGCATTGACAGGGCCGAGGTTCAAGCTGAGCAGCAGAGCAAAGAAGCCAGAATAAAACGAAGACTTGAGAAAAAAGAGGCTGAAGACATCGACAATGCCGCAAGAAGTGTGCTGTATGGAACTGGAATCAATGATTCTGTGTAAGTTGGAAAAAAAAAATTTGTTCACTTTTTTAGTTCATAAACTTTAGACGCGTTATTCTCAAAACTACGTTTTCAAAGTCCGTCTTCACTGCCATTTAGAAACTATTTGAACGATTCACTTCAAACATTTTACACATTTTCTACATATAGAATACCTCCCCCCAACGTTTAGTTAAATTTTTTTTTTACATGAAGGGTGTTTCCTACCCTCAAAATGGCAGAATTTTTCGTGGAAAATAACTGTTCACACTTTATATGGCGACCAAAAATTTTTAAATAAAAAGATATATATATATTGAGACGACACTGTCACAACCGACGTTAAATTTTTCTTTTTAAATATATATAATAGATCTACAAGTTTTCCTTTCCGAGAATTCTTCGAATAACACTCGCTACCCGGCCATAAAATATGACACGTGACACACACACTCCAGAGTTAGGACTAAATTTGTAACCGAAACACTTGTAACCAACGAATATAAATCAACCTAGCTTCCGCTATATTTCCGGACTACACTATGGACTATACGAAACATCCACTCATCTAATTAGGTCACTACGATCTTACTTCTAAGAAAACCTATAAACTCCTACTATTTTTCTACATTTTAGCCCTATAAAAAGGCCATGTCTCTCCACAATCGCCGCATTCCGTTCGCACCTAGAGTCGCATCTATACTGTTAGCAGTAGTTCGGTTTGTCATTCGGTTAGCCGTCTTATAATTAATCTCTGACCGAACTCCGGGTCTTCTGTAGAAGAGAGCGAGTCGAGTTCAGAAGTCAAAGTACCAAACTCAATATTTGGAATTAGAATCTTTTAACCTTTTCTACGACACAACAAATCACAAGTAAGCTACAACGAACCAAAGATTTACACGACACCTCTCCGGTAACGTAACCATTTATATTGTATCAAGTTTGTATTTCATCATTATATTTACTAATACCTTGTTTTCATTAAAGTACATAAAGAATATCTAAATCTTTTGACTCACTTAACACCCCGAATCTCTCTCCTAGTCGCAACCTAGACTATGGCAAGACTTCTCGAGGTCTATCAGCGTAAGCCCACGATACTCTGAGGAGTATATTCATAAAAACGCTCTGCGTATTAAAATGCAGGGAAAAGCTTATGGGACATAAAGTTCACCGCTCGACGTTCAAACACCCGAACTTTTCCTTCACGCCTCTCCGGACGTGACATATAAAAATTTGGTGACAGCGGTGGGATATGATTGATTCTTAGTAGAAGATATTAATACGCTGAGTGCCTACCCCTTGGTTGCCACTAAGAGATAATATTTCCTAAACACAATTTTCACCTTAACAAATTAACCAATTCGACCAAAAATGGCGAATCCCGATCTTGCAAACATTACACATCACCAAAATATTACGGATGCTATGCTCACAAGCATGGGCGAGTGTATGGCATTACAACAGGCATTAATTCATGTACCCAATTTTAACGGCAAAAATATGCCCCTTAAATCATTTATTGAAGACGTAGAAAACGGTTTTACATTCGTGCCTGAGGGCCTTAAAAATTCATTTTTCAAAGGAGTCTGCTCCAAACTTAAAGAAACAGCTCGCGACGCGGTTGCTGATAAAAGAATAAATTCAATCGAAGATTTATCGAAAGCTTTAAAAGAATATTTCTCACCGAAGAAATCATATCCTTATTATTGTGCCGAAATTCAAGCCGTCAGATTAAGACGAGATGAAAGTGTTTTAGATTATTACACACGAATAAAGAGATTAAGAGCAAGCGCAATCGCCGCTTTAAAAGACAAATTTACAGAAGAAGCAATTCAAATGCTACCCATGCTCGATGGAGTAGCCCTAGAATCATTTAAAAGAGGTTTATCTGATGATTTATTATACGCCATCAGCGTTCAAGACCCTCAAACTTTAGAAGACGCACTTAAAGTCGTCCAACGCATTGAAAGAGACATGCAAGGAGCGAATGCTCAGAATTCAAATTCATTGAGATACACTCATATCGAACAAAATAATCAGCCTCGGTTCGGAAATGACGAACCCCGTCGAGTATCTTTCCAAACTCGAGAAAATAATTTTGATAATAAAAATTCAAATTGTAATGAACTATTTCATCGCGATACAACTCCTCCTCGCGATCAGCGACGGAGACGCGAAGATTTCTCAATACAACGATTTCCAAACAGAAATCAACCACGAAGAAATTTTTACAATTATCCTCCGAACCATTCTCGCGAGTTACCATTTTATCCTCCTATGCCTTGCGGCCCACCTATGTACCCTCCGTACAATGAGTATAATCAATTTTACCAGGGAACGTACCCGATGTACCAAAACCCTTATTACAAACGCGAAAATCCATTTCAAAATATGAAACCGATATCTCCTCTACCTAATAACACTTCAGATCATTTAAACTCCCAAGACGCCCGTCGAGCGGACGCGTTGACGAGCGACTCTCAAAACCAGCGTCCTACAGCTGTGAAGTTCCTCACAGCAGGAGATATGTTAGATGGACTAGCGGACAAGGTTGTTCCCCAATAATCACTTTACGAGCCCCAGAACTCAAAAAAGGTTACGGACGTTTCCTAATAGACACGGGAGCCGACATAAATATAATAAAACTAGCCTGTGTCCGCCCGCTTCGCTGGGCACACAATAATACCACACCCAGATTTCCACATGACCTATGTGGTACAGTGAAGATATTCGTTTTCATTGTCTAACTTTCCGCACGCGACTTTGCTCGCATTGATATTAATTTTTTGTTCGTTGATGTAAAATTATAATTTTATAATATCAAGAGACTCGGTAGAGTCTCGGGACAAGTACATTTGACAGCTCTGTCGTCTGCTGGCCCGAGGCTCGCCGGAGTATATTATTTCTGAATAAAGTAAAATTCGGTGGTGGGGGTAAAAACTGAAAGTCATTTTTTCGAATTACGAAGCTTAGGAAACAGATGATGACTTGAAAATGGAAATCGAGACAAATTATGAAATTGCCCTTCGATTAAGCCTTAATTGAGCACGATTGATGGCGTATTTGCTGAGAAAAAACTTTGCACAGGGTCAAGATTATGCAAAAATTCTAACACATTGAAGGAATTGGTGTGTCAGTACATGCGCGCAGACGACACAATCAAAGGCGTTTTGATGCCCATCAAAACCCATTTCCATTGAAGCCGGTCTTCGGCGACAAAAGTAACGAGTTCCCATTGGTCCTTTCCTTTGTACCCATACCACGGAAAGTTTGACGGTAGTTTTGACGCGAGACGCGTAAACAGCGTGTTTTTTGCGAACTTCTCGTAGATCCGTGTTGACAGATGGTAAGGTCGGAATAATTCACGCAAAAAAAATATCAATTTGACCCTTTGAAACACACATTTTTCCTTACGTGCAACTAGCTCAAAACTTTGTACTCGGGGGTTTTCGGGATCGCTGATTATAAAGCTGCACACAAAATTTAGAAATTCAAGATGGCGAATCCAATATGGTGGACAAGAAATGCAAAAATTGTTTGCTGATGCAAAATATGGTACTCGAGGGTTTTCGGGGTCGCTGATTACAAATCTGCGCTCAAAATTTAGAAATTCAAGATGGCGAATCCAATATGGCGAACAACAAATGCAAAAATTGTTTGATGAAAGCAAAATATGGTTCCCGGGGGTTTTCGGGGTCGCTGATTACAAATCTGCACCTAAAATTTAGAAATTCAAGATGGCGGATCCAATATGGCGAACAACAAATGCAAAAATTGTTTGATGAAAGCAAAATATGGTACTCGGGGGTTTTCGGGGTCGCTGATTACAAATCTGCACCTAAAATTTAGAAATTCGAGATGGCGGATCCAATATGGCGGACCACAAATGCAAAAATTGTTTGATAAAAGCAAAACATGGTACTCGGGGGTTTTCGGGGTCGCTGATTACAAATCTGCACCCAAAATTTCGAAATTCAAGATGACGGATACAATATGGCGGACAATAACTGCGAAAATCGTTTAAGAAAAGCGAAAGTTGGCACGCGGGGGTTTTTGGGTTCACCGATTAACAATCTGCATGCAAAATTTCGAAATTCAAAATGGCGGATTCAATATGGCGGACCATAAATTCCAAAATTTTATGATGAAAGTGAAAGGTTCAGAAAAAAGAAGTGATATCCTGGCCAAAAATCCCCTGCCCGGGGAAAAAAAACCTTGGACAAGTACATTTGTTGACCCCCGTTTCCATTTGTTTTCACAGAAAAAAACTACCCAAAAAAGTACAAAATTTTCAAAAAATTGGCAAGATCAAGAATGATTTACATTCAGCACTAAAATTTATAATATCAATAATAGGACAAGTATTTCATTGTCTCTTGAGGATGGAGTATTTAAAAAAAAGCAAAAATAAGTTCGTTATTGAAAAAAGTCACCAATGTATAAAAATAAAAATCGGTCCAAAAGAACAGAGTCCAGAAAAAAAATCAAGATAAAACGAAACGTGGAGAAAAAAATTTCAAACGAAAAAAATTAGATTGAAAAATAATTTCGGCCGTAGTACTTGGCGAGTTCGTACCATGAAAAATACATTACGTGATTCTACCTAAGCAAAAAACTCGCCAAGTACTACGGCCGAAATTATTTTTCAATCTAATTTTTTTCGTTTGAAATTTTTTTCTCCACGTTTTGTTTTATCTTGATTTTTTTTCTGGACTCTGTTCTTTTGGACCGATTTTTATTTTTATACATTGGTGACTTTTTTCAATAACGAACTTATTTTTGCTTTTTTTTAAATACTCCATCCTCAAGAGACAATGAAATACTTGTCCTATTATTGATATTATAAATTTTAGTGCTGAATGTAAATCATTCTTGATCTTGCCAATTTTTTGAAAATTTTGTACTTTTTTGGGTAGTTTTTTTCTGTGAAAACAAATGGAAACGGGGGTCAACAAATGTACTTGTCCAAGGTTTTTTTTCCCCGGGCAGGGGTAAAATTAAATCTATCATTCATTTCCATCCCTGATCATGGGGACTATAGGAAGGAGCTTCAACTTCATAAAAGAAACCTTTGAAAAAACGTCCGTAAAAAGCGTACGAAATAATAACTACGAATTCCACCGCCGCGGCGCCTTTGTGGAAAGTTCTTGATATATATAGTTATAGTAGGTTCATATATGGTCGGTTCAAAAACGGTGCGGGTTGTTTTTGCGTCTTACGTTTTGACAGCCGTGTGTAAATATAACCTTGTCCGGTTCATTTTTAACTGAGCTCCCGTACCTTAACCTCACGAAATCAGGTAACGATTTAACGTGAAAGGTGAGCTTTTCTGAAGCGAAAAACACTTTACAAAGTTTTACGGTTTCGGATGTTTAGGAAAAATCTCGACCAAATAAATTTTAAGAAAAATAAAGGAAACGTTCTGTTTTCAATTTCCCGATTATCTCGCCAAATTTATTGGAATTTATATATTTATTAAATTGAATTAAAGTATATTATATTTATTGCTTATTGAACAAAAACCCGACAGTTTGTTTTTTTTTTTCGAATTTGAATAAAAACTTGACACTTTTCTATCACGATTGGCGCAGCTAAGTTCTTAGACGATATCGACAGATTTCTCCAGTTACCTACTGATCAAAATTCATTTTTACGCCATTGAAAAAAAGGCAAAAAAATTTCAATCAAAATATGTGATTAAATCACGAAAATTTTTAAGAGTATTCTGGAAATCAAAGAAATTCATTTTAACTATTAATGTCATTTTTCAAGAAAAATAATGTCGAATTTCGAATTTCAAACTTTCCAGACCAATATAAGATTAGAAACATACTTCTTATCAGCTGCGCATGTACAGCGTATTCTCCATGGTACAGCGCATCGTTTATGCGCATGCATACATATACCCCTTGCCAAAAAGAAAAAAAATAATGCTACGAAAAAAATCGAACGAATCGCTGTCACAAAAAATACCGACAAAATGCTACAATTCTCGCCAGCAAAAAAAAAAGAAATTCGAGAAAAAAAACAACCCAGCCGAACTAGTTCCCTGAAACTTACCAAACACCCACCAGAAAAAAAACCCTAGAAAAAACTGCTTCCTCCTCCCCGCCCAAAAAAGTGGAGCATCCGATGAAAAAAAAACAGACTCTTAAAGAAAAATAATTGCTGCATAAGAAAAATAACTACTCGACAACATGAAATATGAAGAAGCCAATGAGTTACGTTCAGGACTAAAATTTATAATATCAATAATGGGACAAGTATTTCATTGATGCTCGACAATAGATTCATGAGAAAAGTAAAAAAAAAGCAGTTAGTGGTTGAAAAGAAAACCAGCCTAGCAAAAAGAAAAACCGGTCCAAATGAAAAAATAAAAATGGGGTGTATAACAAACAAATGATAAACCTAGTTTATAAAAAAATCGTGGAGACAATAATTTACGTTCAGTGCTGAAATTTTTAATATCAATAACAGGACAAGTTTTCATTGGTGCTTGATTATAGAACAAAAAAAAAACCGGTCGAAAAAAAAACAGTCAACATGAAAAAAATTAAAAGGGGTGTATAACAAACACAAAAACCTCTAGTCTGCAAAAAAGTTGAAAGGACAACGATTTACGTTCAGCGCTGAAATGTTTAATATCAACAACAGGACAAGTATTTCATTGGAGCTTGATAATATAATAGACTTATAAGAAATATTTAAACAATCAATCGAAAAGAGTTACCAATCTACAAAAAGAAAAATCGGTCGAAAAAAACAGTACCCAAATGAAAAGAAATGAAAGGGTTTTAACAAACAAAAGAACCTAGTCTACAAAAAATTAAAGAGACAACGATTTATGTTCAGCGTTGAAATAATATGCTTGAGAATAGATCAACGAGAAAACAAAAATAGCTTGGTTTTCAAAAGAGGTACCAAGTTACAAAAATAGTCATACATATAAAAACGAGTCTGGAAATAGGATCAAAGAGAAAAAAGAGTAATTGGTGGATAACAAAAAAAAAATAGTGTACAAAAAATTAAAAATCGAAAAAGATGATGATTCACGTTCAGCACTTACATTTAGAATGATATTTATTGGTGTTTGAGAAAAGATTAACAACAAATAGTTTTCGAAAGTGCAATTCTTCCACATTGTTCGCTCGATGGGAATGGAAAAATCTTATTGGTAACAATTTGTTAAACGTTCACCACCGTACGTTCAGCGTATACGCACAGAGTACTTGTCCGGCCCATAACTTTTTATGCAAATTGCTCATTCAAGAAAAAATCAAATTAGAAGTGAAGTCATAGAACCCATGGAGTCCAATCTCTTCAAACAAGCTACACACGAATCCTTGCTTTCATCGAATCCATTAGTCCAATAAAAATTTTGCTCCAAAGTTTGTATTTATTGACTCAGCAGATTTGAGATTGTGGAAAGAAACTTTTACGAACTCGGTCGACCAATGAGCGTCCTCTCACAACACACACGAAACACTTCCAATGGTTCAGTATATATTTCAAGTCAGAGGTATAAAATGTGCGCACTGTTCGCACAAACACAAACTTATAAAAAATAATCTAGCTGTTTCCCTCGGGATAACCTCGCATCATTCGCGATATTTGATATCGACTTAAATGAAATGCGATACTCTTTGTTGTCATTATTACAAAATGGTCATATTAGGGCTCTGTTCAGCGAAATTGGTTCATTATTTTCTAAAGCTGCTGCTCACATACAACCAGCATTATTACAAAATTGTCATATTAGGACTCTGTTCAGCTAAATTGGTTCATCATTTTCTAAAGCTGCCTGCTCACATACAACCAGCAATGTTATTGTTCTTATAATACGACGGGAAACAACTGAACTTAACTTAATAATAACTTATCATCTGCTGCTATGAAAAAAACTTATAGTTCATATGGAAATATTACTGCAATAAAAAACGCTTTGCTTTTTCGCGAGTGGTCCCCGATTTTTTCTTGAATGAGCAATTTGCATAAAAAGTTATGGGCCGGACAAGTACTCTGTGCGTATACGCTGAACGTACGGTGGTGAACGTTTAACAAATTGTTACCAATAAGATTTTTCCATTCCCATCGAGCGAACAATGTGGAAGAATTGCACTTTCGAAAACTATTTGTTGTTAATCTTTTCTCAAACACCAATAAATATCATTCTAAATGTAAGTGCTGAACGTGAATCATCATCTTTTTCGATTTTTAATTTTTTGTACACTATTTTTTTTTTGTTATCCACCAATTACTCTTTTTTCTCTTTGATCCTATTTCCAGACTCGTTTTTATATGTATGACTATTTTTGTAACTTGGTACCTCTTTTGAAAACCAAGCTATTTTTGTTTTCTCGTTGATCTATTCTCAAGCATATTATTTCAACGCTGAACATAAATCGTTGTCTCTTTAATTTTTTGTAGACTAGGTTCTTTTGTTTGTTAAAACCCTTTCATTTCTTTTCATTTGGGTACTGTTTTTTTCGACCGATTTTTCTTTTTGTAGATTGGTAACTCTTTTCGATTGATTGTTTAAATATTTCTTATAAGTCTATTATATTATCAAGCTCCAATGAAATACTTGTCCTGTTGTTGATATTAAACATTTCAGCGCTGAACGTAAATCGTTGTCCTTTCAACTTTTTTGCAGACTAGAGGTTTTTGTGTTTGTTATACACCCCTTTTAATTTTTTTCATGTTGACTGTTTTTTTTTCGACCGGTTTTTTTTTGTTCTATAATCAAGCACCAATGAAAACTTGTCCTCTTATTGATATTAAAAATTTCAGCACTGAACGTAAATTATTGTCTCCACGATTTTTTTATAAACTAGGTTTATCATTTGTTTGTTATACACCCCATTTTTATTTTTTCATTTGGACCGGTTTTTCTTTTTGCTAGGCTGGTTTTCTTTTCAACCACTAACTGCTTTTTTTTTACTTTTCTCATGAATCTATTGTCGAGCATCAATGAAATACTTGTCCCATTATTGATATTATAAATTTTAGTCCTGAACGTAACTCATTGGCTTCTTCATATTTCATGTTGTCGAGTAGTTATTTTTCTTATGCAGCAATTATTTTTCTTTGAGAGTCTGTTTTTTTTTCATCGGATGCTCCACTTTTTTGGGCGGGGAGGAGGAAGTAGTTTTTTCTAGGGTTTTTTTTCTGGTGGGTGTTTGGTAAGTTTCAGGGAACTAGTTCGGCTGGGTTGTTTTTTTTTTCGAATTTCTTTTTTTTTTGCTGGCGAGAATTGTAGCATTTTGTCGGTATTTTTTGTGACAGCGATTCGTTCGATTTTTTTCGTAGCATTATTTTTTTTCTTTTTGGCAAGGGGCTTCTTTTTAAAAATCTATTCTGCCATTTTTTCCATGTTTTTTTGGGGGGTAGTAATCAAAGGCGTTTTTTTGACAGGGTTTTGTTAAGGTTTTTTTTGAGAGGAGAGGGAGTATTCCTTTTTTCGAATTTTATTTTTCCTTTTTGGCCAAAGACTTCTTTTCCTCAAATCTATTCTGGCATTTTTTTGTATGTTTATTTGGGGGTTGTAATTATTTTAGGCGTTTTTTGGCAGGGTTTTGTTAGGGTATTTTTGGCAAAAGGCTTTTTTCCTCAAATTGTTTCATTTTTTTAAGGGGGGAGGGGGCCAGGGATTTTCCTTTTTGGCCAGGGAGTTTTCTTTCTCAAATTCTCAAATCTATTCTGGCATTTTCGCTATGTTTTTTTGGGGGTTTCATTATTTTTTGGGTTGGGGGGGGAGGATAACTTATTGTGACAACAGATGGAAACGGGAGTCAAACAAATGTACTTGTCCAGGGTTTTTTCCCCGGGGAGGGGACATGTCCCCCTTGTTAAAACCCCTTGATATCACTCTTTTTTTTCTCAACACCTCTAAAGCCTAGAGTTTTTTCGTATTTGCATGATTACATCATGAATTTATTTGAATGACAAATTGATATCTACTGTCCACTCCACTCATACCCGATTAGATAATTGGATTGATCATATACTATAAATACTATAAATTTACTCTTATATGATTCGCTATTACTATAGAAGCGTTGCCGTGTTTTTAAAAACTTCAATAGCTAAATACATACATAAAAATTCTGGGAATAATGATTTACAACTTGGAAGCAAAGTGTTGTTAATTCACTTCGACATTAGAAGAACCTTTGAGGAACAGTGAGTTTAGGAAGTGAATCATAAAAATTTAATGCTTCTTTAACGGCTTCCAAGTTGTCCATGAAAATAAAAAATATATATCGAGAAATCGCAGCAGAATAGATATGAAGAGTTTCTCCCCAAGTTATGAATCGATCGGATATACAATTTTGAATAATTATCTTCGTTATTGAGACGATTCGTTATTGAGAGGAGCCCCAGAATTACGATTTTCTATAAAAGCAAGATGCTTGAAAATTGCAATGTATCATCATCGACTCATGAGTTTAATATTCCTTCGAATATCGAACAATATTATTCATATCGGTGAACTCAAAAACCCCCGCGTGCCAACTTCCGCTTTTCTTTAACGATTTTCGCAGTTCTTGTCCGCCATATTGTATCCGCCATCTTGAATTTTGAAATTTTGGGTGCAGATTTGTAATCAGCGACCCCGAAAACCCCCGAGTACCATATTTTGCTTTCATCAAACAATTTTTGCATTTGTTGTTCGCCATATTGGATTCACCATCTTGAATTTGTAAATTTTGAGTGCAGATTTGTAATCAGCGACCGATTAAGCCCCCGAGTACAAAGTTTTGAGCTAATTGCACTGAAGGAAAAATGTGGGTTTCAAAAGGTCAAATTGATATTTTATTTTGCGTGAATTATTCCGGCCTTACCATCTGTCAACACTCTAATAGAATTTGCAACTTTGACATACAAATTAGTTCAAATTTCTTCCGCATTTTCGGTTTGTCAACACTCGAATATGAATTTGCAGCTTTGACAGCTGACACATTAGCGATATAGATAGAAAATCGTCAGCCGCGACAAAAATATGTCGTCACTCGCGACCAATCAGAAACTCGATGGCATCAAAAGGCCTTTCGTTGTGTCGTATACAGACACGTCAAACTTCCGATGTGTTGGTATTTTTAGCATAATCTTGAGCCCGTGCAAAGTTTTTTCTCAGCAAATACGACATCAATCGTGCTGATTTAAGGCTCAATCGAAAGATCTTTTCATAGTTAGTCTCCAGTTCAATTTTCAAGTCATCATCTGTCTCCTGAGCTTCGTAATTCGAGAAAATGACTTTCAGTTTTTACCCCCACCACCGTGAATCGTTTTATTCAGAGATAATATACTCGGGCGAGCCTCGGGCAAACAGACGACAGACAGAGCTGTCAAATGTACTTGTCCTGAGACTCTACTGAGTCTCTTGATAGTTAAAATGATGGGCCAAATTTGCAAAATACATTTTGCGATTGAAATTATGTACTGAATTTTACATCTCGAATTGGAATTTAAAGTCATTTAAATTATATACCAAATACCAATTCACCAACGGAAATTTGGGGTACTGAAATTATTTTTATTATTTAGAATTCTGTTTTTATTAATTTAGGGTATTCCGAATTATCAACTAAATTTCAATTTCTGAATAGAAATCACAAGTATTTAAATTATGTACCGAATAAAAAATCGGAAATTCCAATTGAGTACCAAACTAATCACTCATTTTAAATACTACTAATTTTACTAACTAATTAAAAATCCAAATTTTACTAATACTTTAACTAATTAAAAATCCAAATTCGAGTATTCAAAAATACTCGAATTGAAATTAGCGAATCAATTTGCAAAAACATATCCATTCCCCTAATGGGAACAAAAAAAATTGAAAATTGTAATTTCTAGAATTGAAGGGAAAAAATTCAATTTTGCTTTCATGAATGAAAATTTTGACCCTGAATTTCACTTTCAAAATGAAAATACAACTTTAATTCGCGAATATAAATAACCAATAGAAAATAAAACTGCACGTAAAAAATAAGAGACATTCAGCACAGCGGTACACCATTTTCAGACAAACTGATTATAATATTGCCTTGACCGGCTAAAGCAATTTAAAATTTCTGCTTCCACGCAAGCTACCTTTTGCAACACTTTGGGTTCATCTATATCGAATAACATAAAGGTATCTTATGTTATTCGAAATTTTTTTTTCATAATTAGTATCCAGTTCAATTTTTAAGTCATCGTCTGTCTCCTGAGCTTCGTAATTCGAGAAAATTACTTCCAGTTTTTACCCCCACCACCTGCTGATGCTATTATCGCTGGGAACGGCTTTGATGAAAATGGGTTTCGATGGAAATCAAAACGCCTTCGATTGTATCATCTGCTGCGTGCAAATACAGACACACCAAATCCTTCAATGGTTTGGAATTTTCGCATAATCTGGACCCTGTGCATATAGTTTTTTCTCAGGAAATACGCAATCAATCGTGCTGTAGTTAGGTTCAATCAAACGGGAATTTCTTAACTAGTTGTCTCCAGATTACTTTTGAAATTATCACGTGTCTCCTGAAGTTCGTAATTCGACAAAATGACTTTCAGTTTTTACCCCCACCACCGCGAATCGTTTTATTTAGAGATATTATACTCGGATGAGCCTTGGACCAGCAAACGGCAGACTGAGCTGTCAAATGTACTTGTCCCGAGACTCTATCGAGTCTTGATTTTTTTTATTCGATTGGTAATTGTTTGTTTATCAAAGTTAGCTATATGGCTGACCCTTTCGAACCCATTTTTACAAAAGATTAAGGATTCGTTTGCGAATCATTTGGGCAACTTTAGGAAGCCTTCAAAAAATGAAAAAAATTATTAGGAACATACTTAATACTATTTTACTAATTAATTTCGATTATTGTAAGTATTATAGCTTGGCTAAAGCAAAATAAATGAATAATTCCGTCACTGCTGGTTATTTGGCGAAAAAGGGACCATCGACGGAAAAATTGTACGTAAAATGAAAAAAATAGCGTATATCAAAACCTTATCTCGCTAATAACAATCTGGGGTATTAAAATCATGTACTAAATTTGAATTATCGATATAGAACTGCAAGTTATTCCAATTATGTACCAGATTCTGATTCCCGAATAAATTTCAGGGTATTGAAGGTATGTACAAAATTCGATTTCCCGTTGTACAAATTGAAGTACCTCAAATCGTTCACTAAATTCCCATTTCCGAATCAAAATTTACGGTACATAAAGATATATACTAAATTTCAGATCCTGAATCAAGATTTAAAATAGTTAAAATAATGGGCCAAATTTGCAAAATATATTTTGCGATTGAAATGATGTACTGAATTTCAGATCTCGAATTGGAATTTAAAGTCATTCAAATTATATACCAAATACCAGTTCACCAACAGAAATTTGGGGTACTGAAATTATTTTTCTTATTTAGATTTCTGTTTTTATAAATTTGGGGTATTCCGAATTATCAACTAAATTTCAATTCCTGAATAGAAATCACAAGTATTTGAATTATGTACCGAATAAAAAAACGCAAATTCCAATTGAGTACTAAACTAATCACTCATTTAACATACTACTAATTTTACTAACTAATTAAAAATCCAAATTTTACTAATACTTTAACTATAATTAAAAATCCAAATTTCAATTCGAGTATTCAAAAATACTCGAATTGAAATTAGCGAATCAATTTGCAAAAAAATATCCATTTCTCTAATTGAAACAAAAAATATTGAAAATTGTAATTCCTAGAATTGAAGGAAAAAAATTAAATTTTGCTTTTATGTATGAAAATTTTGACCCTGAATTTCACTTTCAAAATGAAAATACAACTTTAATTCGCGAATATAAATAACCAATGGCAAATAAAACTGCACGTAAAAAAAAGAGACATTCAGCACAGCGGTAAAACCATTTTCAGACAAACTGATTATAAAATTGCCTCGACCGGCTAAAGCAAATCAAAATTTCTGCTTCCACGCAAGCTACCTTTGACAACACTCTGGGTTCATTTATATCGAATAACATGAAGGTATCTTATCAGCTTGGATAAATGATGACTGGATGAAAGTGCACATTCCATTCTGTAAGACAGCGACGGAGCATGTTTATCAAAACTTTAATATATGAATTCATTAATAGGTCTGATGAAAATTATGGTTTATGCTATTATGCTACCTGATGTACCATGTGTATGAATTCTTATTTTCACTTTATTCATAACTTTATATTTTTTGTTTAAAAACATAATTCTCATATCCGATTCTAATTTTGTCTCAGTTCTTTATTTAATTTATGGTAGGAGTGAAACGAGCCTGCTTCCTTGTTTTTTTTTTTTCAAGGAAAAGTGAAAAGTAGATTGTCCACAGAATACATTTTCACATTGAAATACTTTATGGCAAAAGTAATTTAATCTTGAATAAAGAATTTACAAAAAGAATTGACCGTTACCAAACAATGAAAATTCGTATCAATTATTTGCAAAGAAAACAGTGTTGCCGTTGAGCTGCAACAACCATTATCTCTTATGCGAAAGAGACAATAGTTTTAATGTATTCCTT
Source organism: Campoletis raptor (assembly GCA_948107755.1). Lineage (NCBI taxonomy): Eukaryota > Metazoa > Arthropoda > Insecta > Hymenoptera > Ichneumonidae > Campoletis > Campoletis raptor. The sequence continues at coordinate 2,141,107 of OX403628.1, read as the reverse complement.
AAGAAGAGTAAATGGTCCATTGCGTCAGCTTTGGTAGTTCCATTCAAACCTAATGGACAAAGCGAAGAACCTCAATTCAGTTTACTACAGCCTGCGGTGTCTTCGGAGTAGGGAAAAATTTTGACACAAACTTTTATTGCATCTCAGCGATAAGAATTTTAATGCTATGAGAAGAAACATTGCCGGGAGGATGAAGTTGATACTGTATAGAAACATTTATAGCAATTCTGCTACAACACACACTACAGAATTGAAGAAATATTCAATATCTTGATTTGTTTGTCATAATTGAGGTTTCACTCGTATCTTGCACAAGCCTGACCGAGTCATGTCATCATATTATTGCTGACATTTTGATGTGTAAACTTGTTGGCGAAGATGTTCCGTGAATACAACGTTCACATAATCAGCGAAACTCCAGTTGATAAGAAAAGCTGCAGTCGAATGCCTAAAAGGAAAAGCGAAGGAAGTTAGCCTAGCGTGTAGAATATTGGGAGTTTTTTGGTTGATTCGTAGACCGCAACTGAAAAGTATTGAAAATCATGATTCCACAAGAATAGTCACATGTAAATTTTTGAAAATAAACATTTCATCAACACTCCTTGTTTTTACAAGTTTTTATTAATGAACAAGATACATTTTGGTCACTAGGTTTCATCACGCACACACACCCTTTTACGAAAAATATGTCTTGATGTGGGACAAAAATATGAGGGACATGCTTGAAAAAAAAATCTCGTTGCGTTCCATGATCTAAATATCAACACCATTTGAGAGTTCACACATTTTTAAAACGTTTGCCACTGAATCTTTGAGGTTATGTTTCGATGTATTTTATAGCACTTAATCCAGCTACACGAATTCGCAGATTTTTTTAAATTATTTAATATTTTTTCACAAATCAATTCATTGAAACACTTTTATGTTAATCACTGAACTTTAAAATATTTTTTTTTACGTTTTCGCACTTCTGTTTGTCGACACTGGAATATGAGCTTGCGACTTGTACAACTGACACATGAGCGAAATTTCTATCACTTATTAATTGGACCACCCAAAATAACGATCTTATACGTATTATTTTAATCGTTCACTGAATCGAAATAACTTTTTTTCATGTGCGTACTTCCGCATTTTCGGTTTGTCAACACTCGAATATAAATTTGCAGCTTTGACAGCTGACACATGAGAGATATAGATATTGCAGCTGTGACAGCTGACACTTTAGCGATATAGATAGGAACCGCACTTAACCCCGCACTACACACACTATTACAACACTCTTGACGAGTCTCTTGACCTAACACTTTTTCGTCATCCACTGACGTTGACTTTTTTTTTAACGTCTTCGCACTTTTCTTTCGTCGACACTTGAACCCGAGACTCTGCCGAGTCTCTTGAACTCTTTTCCCGATTTCCGATTTTCGAACGTTTCTGTATGTCCGCGAAATGAAAGGACACATTCATATGAAGACGTATTGGTGTTATTCGTGTTACTCGTATCCAAAACTTTTTGTCGAATGGGAACACAGGGATATGTCGTCAGTCGCGACCAATCAGAAACACAATGGCCACACGAGCCCTTCCTCTGTGTCATATACATACACGCACGCATACTTCGATCATCGCATAAATTTGCCCGTGCAAAGTTTTTTCTCAGCAATCCGGCATCAATCGGGTTGATTTATGGCTCAATCGAGGGGGGATAACTTAATTAGTCTCCAGTTCAAATTTCAAATCATAAGATGACGCCTGGGCTTAGTAATTCAAGAAAGAGTTTCCCCCCACCCTTGAAATCGTTTTATTCAGAGATAATATACTCGGGTGAGCCTCGGGCAAGCAGACGACAGACAGAGCTGTCAAATCGACTTGTCCCGAGACTCTACCGAGTCTCTTGATAGCAAATCGAGAACATTTGACGGCAGCGTCGCCTATTTCGTAGATTTTTCAGGACCGATTCAAAGCACGAAGTTGACGCTCGACGCTCCTTCCTTACAGTCTCCATGGCAACGATTATTAAAGCAACGGTTACCATGGCAACGGTTGCCAAGGCCACGGTTGCCAAGGCCACGGCTGCCAAGGCCACGGTTACCAAGGCCACGGTTGCCAAGGAAACCGTCACCACGACAAAGGTTGTCATGGCAACGGTCACCATAACAACGGTTATCATGGCAACGGTTGTCAAGGCCACGTTTGCCAAGGCCACGGTTGCCATGGCAACGGTCACCATAACAACGGTTATCATGGCAACGGTTGTCAAGGCCACGTTTGCCATGGCAATGGTCACCATAACAACGGTTATCATGGCAACGGTTGCCATGGAAACGGTCACTACGACAAAGATTATCATGGCAACGGTTGCCAAGGTCACGGTTACCAAGGCCACGGTTGCCAAGGCCACGGTTACCAAGGCCACGGTTGCCAAGGCCACGGTTACCAAGGCCACGGTTGCCAAAGCCATGGTTGCCAAGGCCACGGTTACCAAGGCCACGGTTGCCATGGAAACGGTCACCACGACAACGGTTGCCATGGCAACGGTCACCATAACAACGGTTATCATGGCAACGGTTGTCAAGGCCACGGTTGCCATGGCAATGGTCACCATGGAAACGGTCACTACGACAAAGATTATCATGGCAACGGTCGCCAAGGCCACGGTTACCAAGGCCACGGTTGCCATGGAAACGGTCACCACGACAACGGTTATCATGGCCGCGGTTGCCAAGGCCACAGTTGCCATGGCAATGGTCATCATAACAACGGTTATCATGGCAACGGTTGCCATGGAAACGGTCACTGCGACAAAGGTTATCATGGCAACGGTTGCCAAGGCCATGGTTGCCGAGGCCACGGTTACCAAGGCCGGGGTTGCCAAGGCCACGGTTACCAAGGCCACGGTTGCCAAAGCCACGGTTGCCAAGGCCACGGTTATCAAGGTCACGGTTGCCATGGAAACGGTCACCACGACAACGGTTGCCATGGCAACGGTCACCATAACAACGGTTATCATGGCAACGGTTGTCAAGGCCACGGTTACCAAGGCCACGGTTACCAAGGCCACGGTTGCCCTGGAAACGGTCACCACGACAACGGTTGCCATGGCAATGATAAACATAACAATGGTTACCATAGCAACGGTGGCCACAGATATTCGGTTTGGTAGGAAATGTTTTTGAATGATAAATCTATTTTGGATAGAGAACGATCAAAATCCGTTCTTATTGAGCGTCTACGTCGGGAAAGGAGTTACCATGTCAAATTTCGAGTTCCTATCTTCAGTGGTTTAGGCTGTGCGTTGTCTGTCAGTCAGTCAGTCAGTCAGTCACGCAACAGTTATATATATATAGATTACAAGCGTTAAAACGCAGATGCATAATAGCAACACATGATTTTCTAAACTTATCAGGTATAACACCAGAGAAAATTCATACGTTAGGTTCCATAGAATTAACCCTGTTTGATAAACCAGTAAAATTTCAAGTGCTTAACGAAAATACCGCCATTCCCGCTGATGGAATAATAGGCATCGAATTCCTTTTAAACGAAAAGGCAGAAATATCTTTCCACCATAACACTTTAGTGACCACGTCAAAACCAATAAACCCGATCCCATTTGAAAATGTTTCGGAAGACACAGATCAAAACTCAAAAATCGCCTGCAAAATAGCGCAAGAACAAGAAGGTACGTCTTTTATTTTAAAGGCTCGTACTCGCATGAAAGTCCCAATCAAAATAGCTAACTCAAACTTGAAGACGGGATTTCTCCCGCGGATCCAAGCCCCAGAAAATATATTCATGGGAAATGCAGTCGTTACAAATAATAACGGAACTTGTTACATTTATGCGATAAACGCTTACGAAGAGGACGCCCAAGTTGACGTACCTCCGCAGCATCTAGAACCCTTTGAATATTACGATGACTCAGAAGATTTCTTTGAGCCTGATAGCGACGACAGTGCATGTGAATCTCAAATAGATAGAGATCGACGAATACGTGAAAGCCTTCGCTTAGATCACTTAAATTCAGAAGAGAAACAACATGTTCTCGATTTGATAAAAGAATACCCTCATCTGTTTCACTTGCCTGGCGACAAGTTACCCGCTACGACGGAAATAAAACATTCTATACCCACGACGGACGAACTACCCGTTACTATACGACAATATCGTTTTCCACCCGCTCATAAAGATGAAATAAATAAACAAGTTAACAAATTGTTAGAAAATGATGTCATTGTAAATTCAGCCTCTCCGTATAATTCACCTTTATGGATTGTACCTAAGAAGCCAGATTCAAAAGGAAATAAACGATGGAGAATGGTTATAGACTTTCGGGAATTAAATTCAAAAACTATAAGCGATGCTTACCCATTACCCAATATTACTGAAATTCTAGATAGACTCGGTGGAGCAAAATATTTTTCAACTTTTGATTTAGCTAGTGGATTTCATCAGATCGGAATGGATCCCAAAGACAGACAAAAGACTGCTTTTAGCGCTCCTAACGGACATTACGAATACGCAGGAATGCCATTTGGTCTTAAAAATGCCCCAGCCACTTTTCAACGACGAATGGACAGAGTTCTTCTTGGATTACAAGATAGTGAATTATTCGTATATCTTGACGATATTGTACTTTTTGCTACTTCCTTAGAAGAACATGGAACAAAAGTTAGAAGGCTTTTTAATAAACTCAGTAATGCCAAATTATCACTTCAACCAGACAAATGTGAATTTCTAAATATCGAAGTAATTTATCTCGGTCAGATAATCAGCGACGGAGGTGTCTGTCCTGACCCTAAAAAGACAGAGGCAGTCGATAAATTCCCGATACCCAAAACAATAACGAACGTTAGACAATTCCTCGGTTTAGCCGGTTATTATAGAAGATTCATAGAAAATTTTTCTGAGAAAGCAAAACCATTGAGTGATCTATTAAAGAAAACTGTCGAATTTAAATGGGGATCAGAACAACAAAAGGCATTTGATTATTTGAAAAAGGCTTTGTGTTCCTCTCCCATATTACAATATCCAAATTTTGAAGAACCTTTTATATTAACCACTGACGCTTCAAATTATGCTATCGGTGCAGTATTGAGTCAAGGAAAAATAGGAGAAGATAAGCCAATAGCCTATCTATCAAGATTATTAAATTCAGCTGAACAAAATTATAGCACAACAGAAAAAGAATGCCTTGCCATAGTGTACGCGATATTGCATTTCAGACCATACTTATACGGACGACATTTTACACTTGTTAGTGATCACGAACCCTTAAGATGGATAGATTCAGTAAAATTGCCTGTTCAAAGATTAATTCGTTGGAGAATACGATTACGCGAATACGAATACACTTTCGTTTATAAACCAGGTCGACTCAATTCGAACGCAGACGCGCTTTCAAGAAACCCTGTTCTTCCAGAAGTTACAATATTACCTATATCATCTGCCACAAAGAAAACAACGACGGTAGCCCCTCGCAGTGCTACCGCCCCAAATCCATTAATAAAACGCGGACGACCATTGGGCAGTAAAAACAAACCTTTAGATACAGTGTTCGAAGTATCAAATCTACCTGGGAACACAATTGCTGAACGAGTAAGGAATCGAAAGATTATTAGTAGACCTCCCCCTATAGTAACAGTAAGATTACCACGAACTCATACCAAAGCTCCAATAACAAGGACCAGCTCTGACTCATCCGACACGGAGCAACGACCACCAGCTGCACGTGCACGAAACAGCGCTTTTTCAAGTCTTGCAGAAAAGAGAATTGCGCCCCAAAAATCCAAATCCCCTCCAAAACCTCCACCCGTAAAACGATACACAGACGCATTAAAATTTGCATTTGACATAAGCGAAACATCAGACGATAGCATTCCTCAAACAGACACTGAAAATTTACCAGGACCAGCAAACAATACAAATATAATTGAAATCCACGAGAGCCCTGAAAGAGACCCATACTGGTGGGACAGTGCCCAAGGTAATAATAACGCAAATAAAAGTTGCGGAACACAGACAGAGGATTGTACCGAAACTGAAGACGCGGACACTGAAATTGGAAAAGCCCGAGAATCAATGATAACTTTCCGACACCCTATATGTAGATCGACGCCCGCCGTCACGTTTAACGAAAAAGAAACAAGTAGCGATGAAGAACCCAGTAGAACACTTGAGAATAATTCACGACTAGATTTTAACAACTCAGAAAATGAGTCCGAAGATAGCGACTCATCGTCAGAAGTTGTTGAAGAAGTGGTACCTCGAGACCCAAATAGAAACATGTCACAGACAATACCCCCTGGACTTTATTACTCTCAGATGAAAAACAATGATAATCTTCTTCAAGTGAACACCACAAATGAAAACTTAACTTACCGAAAAGATAATTACTTACACTTCATCTCCGCTGATTGTGAATTTACCACAAGTATATCACGATTATTTATCGAAACAGACAAAATCCTCCCACAAGATTTAAAATTTAAGAAACCAAAGCGAAAACAAGTTTTAATAACGAATAAAGGAAAATATAAAACATTAAGTGCAGTATTAACCAACAAACATTTCGAAACTTTTTCAGTCCAGGAACTTAAAGAAGTACTTCACACAATTAAAGATACCATTGATAAATACCAAATTAAAACTCTCAGGATATCAAAGCCCGGAGACATGTTAGAAAATTTTAGCCACTCCTTTATTGCCGATTTAATCGAAGAATGTTTACACGAATGCGCCTGTTCAATCACAATTTGTCGTGGAAACGTGACAATTCCCGATGAAACGATACGGCAATAAATAATATCAGAATATCATGAAAGTTTAGTAGGTGGACATAAAGGTATAACAAAAACATATAAACGCATTCGCGAAAGATTTTATTGGCCGAACTTAAAAGACGACGTCACTGAATACGTGAGAACTTGTCAAGAATGTCAACAACAAAAGTTAACCCGTATAAAAACTCGTGAGCCAATGATAATCACAGACACACCAACAGAACCATTCGATAAAATATCCATCGATACGGTAGGACCTTTACCCGAAACCCCGAATGGGAACCGACATATCTTAACTGTCCAAGATAACTTGACAAAATATTGTATTGCCGTTCCGGTTCCAAATATAAAAGCTGAGACGATAGCCGATGCACTAGCTCGGAATGTAATCATTCAATTTGGTTGTCCAAGAATTATATTGAGCGATCAAGGAAGATCTCTTGTAGGGAAAGTATTTAATAACCATGCGAAAATATTCAAAATAAAACACTTAACTACTTCCAGTTACCACCCCCAAACTAACGGATCATTAGACAGAAGCCATATCGTTTTGGCAGAATTTATTAAACATTACGTCGATAAATATGAGGATTGGGACAAACTCGTCCCTTTTGCCATGTTTTCGTATAACACGGCCATTCATGAATCCACAAAATTTACACCGTTCGAATTGATATACGGCAGACCTGCTCGAACGCCTAGCGCTTTTTCTCCCTCGGATAAAACCGAGACATACGGCGACTATTTATGCGATCTCACATCTCGCCTCGACGAGATGCGCCAACTTGCTTTGAGATCCCTAATTAATTCGAAACATCGATCTAAGCGATATTATGATAAAAAGGTCCACATTGAGAATTTTAGACCAGGAGACATGGTATATGCAATAAAAGAACCAAAAAGAGGCAAATTCGATAGTTGTTACGTAGGTCTCTATAGAATTGCCGAGGTACTAGACAATCACAACGCTATATTAGAAACAACCAACGGAAAGCGAATATTGAAACACTTAGACAAGTTGAAACTATGTAAGGCAAGGAAAAATGGGAAGGAAAATCTAATAACTTGAAGAGAGAAAGAAATAACGTTGAACGAAGATAAAACACACAAGCTCATCGGTACAGGACCCATGGATGCTCAGAGATTTTACGACCTCAGGACCAACTAAAAGTCAGAACGATGCATACGTACTACTACGAAAATAGATATCGAAATTTTCTCCCGCAGGAACTAAGAAATTATAAAGAAAATTTTTAATAAAGAAATTTTTTTCTGTCTCCCGTGCTCTAATTTAGAGACTCGAAAGGGTTGTTACGTTCGGAGCGGAGCGAACGCGGGCAAGTTATTTTACTTGTGAGAACTAATATTTTTAATATTTTTAATATGGGTAAGATCCGGTCCGTCCTCTACAGGGCGTTTCCAGGAATTTGGTGGGTCAGGAATTATAAAATGACTTCAATCAAGAATTTTGTTAATTTAATATTATTCGTATTTATTTTGTACGGGCCGGTAGAAGAACTGTAACGTGAAGACGTTCGGTCAGCTGTAGAAGACCTCTCGTATTCGCGCTACAGGGTGATACAAAAATACTCACAATTATTGGCTATTTCCGCGACGCGTCGTCGAGCATAACTTTGTTAACCTAATCGCTCTCACACTTACACTCAAAACATACAATTACACACTTACAATTTTTACACTCTTATAACAATGTCCTTATATTTACACGACGCGATAGAGTTCGTGGCAAAACGTTAAACGTGATTAAATGTAGCGAGCACAGATTTGATACCGCGACGCAACACACTTTTCGAGTGCCTTTTGATCCTTTCGTCCTACTGGACGCTTTTTGTGAATCAGGGAGACAGGAAAAGATTTTAAGGTCAGTAAGCGGATACTGGGCAAGGAGTTTCTCTAAGAGAAGCTTTCGTTTTTAGGGCTCGACAGAGACTAATTAATCCAACTCTCGTATTCGACAGGCTCGCGAGCTTCGTCAGAATACGGGGGTAAATTTTGCTTGCCCAGTTCTTTTATCCGCGAGAAAATGTGACACGAGACATTCCCACGTCCGCTCAGCATTTTCGCACGTGTGATTCGCGGTATCAAAAATCCGAACGCTTAACTTCGCGACCAGGCTCGGTGTGGAATACCACGCCGGTTATAGTCGCGATAGTTCCTCAGCGTTGTGTTCAAGATTTAAAAAAAAAAAAAAAAAAAAAATCCAATAAATAAATAAATATCTACGGAACGTAACAATCCTCCCCCCTTAAGTGTCGATGTCCTCATCGACTCAGTCATCGAGATGCCTGATGCAACGATGCAATTGGGATGTTAGGAAGGAAAAGAAAAATGATAATAAAGAAAAAAGCTTACATTTGTTGTGAAGATTTCCATATCCTATTTGATTTCGTCGTTCCGTTATGTCACTATTTTTATTACTAATATTATTTTAACTGTAAAGTCACTAAGTCACTAAGTCACTAAGTCACTAAAACTTAATCCATAGTTTAGTTTGGCACTGGCACCATTAAATAATTTTTATTTTTTTTATTTTTTTTGTGTGTTTTTTTTTTGTGTTTTTTATTTTTTTATTTTTTTGTCACTGTTCACTCGTTTTCACGTGGGTCTTCCTCGTCGGTTTCCGCAGTAGTGGCGAGAAAGGCCCCGTCTCCGAAGACGTCTACGAGTTCTGCCAAAGCACCCGTCAGCTGAGACGACTGAGTCGGTTGCAGCGGTGGAATTACCGAATCTGGCTCAGGAACTGCGAGCAATAATTGATCCAAATCCAGTTCGTCGAAGGAAATCAAATTAGTGGTAGCCTCCGATGTCCACATGATGAACCCGACTTTTTGGCCAGGGTAAAGCTTCAGCCGGTTTGTTTGTGTCGCAACACTCTTACAACCGGTCTGATCAGTTTGCAACTCCTTGCTTTTAAATCGCGGTGTCCAGCGCGGCCGTCGCGACGACTGTGTGTCCACCGCACTATTGCTGCTAGGCCGGAATGTACGGTTGCGTTGAGACTCGGGTCTTGTTTTTCCTTCGGGCTTTGATACAGCTGGAACTGTCGAGGGGACGACGGTTTTTGTTGTGTCGACGCTGATATCCGGTCGTGACGGTTTATCAGCGCCGGCAACCTGCGACTTCACGTCGGAAGGTTTCACGCCGCTGGTACCCGGTTGTGGATTACCGCTACCGTCGGCCGGTTTTCCGGCGTTTTTCCATGCTAGGACGGCGGAGTTGAATCGATTGATACACACTCCTGCGTGCCTAGCGTATAGACTCAATTCTATACCACTCCCACATAAAGGGCAGATGAAAGTCGCTTGATCCTGTCGGATGCTGTAAAGCACTCGGTCGAAGCACTGATCTAAGCCCGGACACTTATCCAGGGGTCGATGGCACACCACACAGATTCCTATCGCGTACGTATAACGGATCCTGTTCTGGTAACCTTCCATTTTATGTTTTTTTTTGTTCAATTTCACGATTTATACACAAAAAAAACTAAGTCTATTGTTCACACACGAAAAAAACAGATCGAAATTCCGAAAATTCGCGCACAAAACTCTTTCGAAAAGAAAACGAATTGAGTGTTCAAATAAAAGTTCAATTGAAACTAATTGACTGTTCAAATAAAATCTCGATTTTAATTTCTGCCAAGTGCTCGCGATCGCGGTCCGAAGGTATCTAAAATACTCTGTAACGACTGCGACTGGCATCCCTCTGATTCTATTTCTTTTTTATTTATCAGAGTAGGCCATGGTAGGGATTTTTGGTTTCGGGTGTCAACTTTATTACTCCACTTCGGGGCCCTGCAGTGGGAGCGAGCGAGGTAGAGCACGTGAAGTGTTTACGTCTTCACACGCGATAGCGACGTCTTTCTTCTCTTTATCGACGGATGCTGACTCCGCTCGGCGTTGAATTTTACTTTGTGCCGGACTGCTTATTCGTCTTAAGCTGTATATGGGTTGCTCGACTCTCCGCTTCCTATTACAATTTAAGAAGTTAGCGCAGCATAGCTGTCTCACGAGTGTCATGATATATGTACGACACATATATATTAACACAGTGAGAGTGAGCAGTCCTTGTGCTAGAAATCCGGCGTGCATGTAGAGCTGTTGGCTTTCCTTATCACGCCGATGATTCCCAATGTCTTGAAGACGTTGTTCAATTTCAAAAAGTGATTCTCCATCCTCTTTTCAATTCCATGGAACAACGCTTTGAATTTGTTTGTTCGTAATCTCGATCGCGTACGCGCCGCTATCGCAAGTGGGTCAGGCACTACAGGTGGTTTTTTTCGAGTCAAGGCAAGACGTGGCTTAGGAATAATTTTCCTATTACCAGTTGGAGATGCTCCTGATGAAATAGGCAAAATTTTTTTCAACAATGCTTTATCCTCGACTGATTCTGACGAGCTGGATTCGCTCGTACTAGACTCGTTTGCTTCTACGGGATTTCGCGACAACGCGTCCGCATTAACATTTAATCGGCCCGGCTTGTAAACAAAATCGTAATCGTATCTTCTCAGTCGCATTTTCCATCGATTTAGCCTCTTACCTGGGTCTACAGTTGTTCGAATCCATTTAAGAGGTTCGTGGTCACTGACGAGTTTAAATTTTTTTCCGTAAAGATATGTCGAGAATTGCTCAATGGAGTCAATAATTGCAAGACATTCCTTTTCCGTCGTTGAGTAATTGAGTTCGCTAGGTTGGAATACTCGCGAATGGTAAGCAACGGGTAAATCATGTCCGTCGTGTTCTTGAGATAAAACCGAACCCAACGCGATATCGGATGCGTCGGTCGTTAACGTAAAGGCTTTGTTTACATCGGGGTATTGCAAAATGGGCTCTTTGCAGAGCGCTTTTCGCAACCGGCGGAAGCTTTTTCTCTCCTTTGGACCCTAAGTAATACCACGACCCTTTTTCAGCAAGTCCGATAAAGGTTTGGATAATTTAGCGAAATCTTTAATAAAACGGCGATAATACCCGGTGAGACCTAGGAACTGTCGCACATTTTTTTGAGTTTTCGGGGTTGGAAAATGTTTTACAGCAGTCAGTTTTTTGGATCCATTTGCAAGCCCTCGGAGCTTACGATGTGTCCCAAATAAGTAACCTCTCGACGCAAAAACTCGCATTTATCGGGTTCCAAACAAAGATTCGCTTCTTCTAATCGCAACATGAGGCGGCGAATTTTTGTTTGATGCTCTTCGAGAGATTCTGCGAACACAACAATGTCGTCTAAATAAACGAACATTTCCGTCCCCTGGAGTCCTATCAGTACGCGATCCATAAGACGTTGGAAAGTTGCGGGTGCATTTTTCAGTCCCTCTGGCATTCTACTATATTCGTAGTGTCCATTAGGCGTAGAAAAAGCAGTTTTCTCGGAATCGCGTGGATCCATGGGGATTTGTTGAAAACCACTGGCCAAGTCAAAGGTAGAAAAATACCTTGCTCGGCCGAGTCGTTCCAAAATCTCTATCATGTTCGGTAGTGGATATGCGTCGGAAACTGTTTTTTCGTTGAGTTTACGAAAATCAATTACCATCCGCATTCTTGGTCGACCATGTGAATCGGGTTTTTTAGGCACGATCCACACGGGTGAGTTGTAAGGTGAGCGAGAATGAATGATTACGCCGTCTTGGAGTTTCTTGGTAACTTGTTGTTCCAATTCACTACGATAAACCGCGGGAAATCGATATTGCTTTGCGTTGACAGGTAAATCATCAATTGTTGGAATTCTATGATAAACTAAGTCTGTTCGCGGTAATTTATCCCCGGGTATCTTATAACGATATGGAAACTCCTCAACGAGTCGACGAACGTGCCGTCGCTCAATCTCGTTTAGATTTTCCAATCGTAATCGATTCATTATTTCTGATACTCGATCTCGTGGTGACGACGATTGGTCATTTGACGTCTCGCTATCTTCAGTGAACGATTCCTGGCTATCTGTCAAATTTTGTCCAAAGGGTTGAATTTCTTGAGGACTCAGTTCTATTTCTACGTCCTCAAAACGAGTATTTATCGCAAGTACATGGCAAACACCTTCGTTTCTCGTAACGAGTGCGTCACCAATAAATACACCATCCAATGTTTTGACCGGTGGCAGATAACCTTCGATTAAATTTTTATTAATGATCGGCACGGGAATTTGTTCACGCATGCGAGCGCGCAACTTGAATTTAAATTTATTGGGTGTTGAATTTGCAAGAAAGATTTCTTCGGGTTTCTCCGGTTTTCCACCCTCAGAACATAAATTTTGTAAAAATGGTTTTGGGCGGATTGGATCATTACGAGTAATGAGAGCCCTATGATGAAATGAAATTTCCGCACCTTCTGCATAAAAATATGGTTTTCCTATTAATGCATCACTTTTCAAAGGCAATCTGCGCAAAACATAAAATTTTGTGGGGGTTTCCGAAAAATGTAGATAAACGGCTCCTAGAGTGGGAATATTCGTTTCCTCTAGGCCAGTTACCCAAATTACGTCAGTAGTATCGACTCTGAGATCCTTGTCGAGGACGCTGAGTTTAATTAAGCTAGCGGCGGAACCCATATCAAGGAAGAAGTTACCTTTTCCTTTACGTAGTTCCGGAGCAGACATTTGCACTACTGGGTCTTCGATTGTGTCCTTGTTATAGAGGACGAGGCGTTCCCTTCCAGGAACTGCACTGATGGTCGGTGCTCGAATGAAGCTGACGGACTCAGTGGTCTCTGGGACGGTTGGCTCGCCGTCGCTCGGTCGAGGCGAGCCTCTGGGAAGTTTAAATGGCAGCCATTGGATTTAGGTATTATTACATCCACGGTTTTATCACGTAGTTGGGGGCAACAGGCACAACAGGTACATTTATGGAGGCAACAATCTTTGCGCCCACAACTTTCTGTAACGATTCTAAAACCCGGTTGGTCGAACTTCGAATCCTTCGTTCGAGGAGGTTTGAGAATACCTGATGAGTTATGTTGTTCCTGAGAACGACGAGGACTTGGAGAGCGATATCTTTGAGATCGATCGGACCAAGGTCTTCGATTGTCAGGTGATGGGGTTCGCGTTTGGTCGTTCCGAGAGAACAACACTTGTTCCGCACCTGCGTCACGACGCCTGCGCTGTTCACTCCGGATAGATAATCTTTCCGCAATGTCAAATGCGGCAGTTAAGGTTTCGGGCTCCTTAGAGTCCACAACCTCTCCTAAATGGGTTGGCAATCCATTAATAAAAGCGTTAAGCGCCATTAAATGCAATGGATCCTGTTCAAGATCTGGAGGATCTTGATCGAAACGGGTTTTGTACGCTGCGCGACCACCATTGAGCAATATACGAATTTTGTCATAAAATTGCCCAACGGACTCGTCTCTTTTCATCCGAATTGTGGAAAGCCTTTCTGTGTAATAGTCATATGTTTTTTCTCGAGCTAACCGTTCCTTTAATAGCTTAACTAGCTGTTTCACGGAAGTAATTCGGTGCCCGTAAACACAGTTTCTAACATCTCCGCGTAATTTCGAAATTACCGCGCCTATGTATTCGGCTTCCGATGTTTCTGGGACAAATGCAGCTACATTTTGAATATCTTGAAGGAAGTCTCTCAGGGGCATATTTTTCCCATCAAATACGGGAATTGATGCAAATTTACTATGTAGCGTCATATTTTGCATCATAGCAGACACGTCTGCTAAAACACGGGTCGAAGCATCTAGCTCGCCGGTGTTAGCTCTTGATGTTCCCGCATTTTCCTGATCGTTCAGTGGCATGGCGATGGATTCAAGTAAATGTTAGACGAAACGAAAATTTGATTGTCAATGGATCGATTTTTATCTTCAAGCCTCAGCTTGGACTACCAATTTCGGATCGTAAAATTTTAAAATTCTAGATTGAAGGATTTTAATGTGATGTTTTGAAATTTTGGGTTGAAAAATATGCATGTGAAAATTTTTGAAAATTTGAAAAATGTGAAATCTAAAAATTTTGAAAATTGGAAAATTCACCAAATTCCAAGAAATGACCAGAAGTATCCCACTTCTGACACCAATTAACTTGTTACGTTCGGAGCGGAGCGAACGCGGGCAAGTTATTTTACTTGTGAGAAGCACAAGTAATTTTTAATATTTTTAATATGGGTAAGATCCGGTCCGCCCTCTACAGGGCGTTTCCAGGAATTTGGTGGGTCACGAATTATAAAATGACTTCAATCAAGAATTTTGTTAATTTAATATTATTCGTATTTATTTTGTACGGGCCGGTAGAAGAACTGTAACGTGAAGACGTTCGGTCAGCTGTAGAAGACCTCTCGTATTCGCGCTACAGGGTGATACAAAAATACTCACAATTATTGGCTATTTCCGCGACGCGTCGTCGAGTATAACTTTGTTAACCTAATCGCTCTCACACTTACACTCAAAACATACAATTACACACTTACAATTTTTACACTCTTATAACAATGTCCTTATATTTACACGACGCGATAGAGTTCGTGGCAAAACGTTAAACGTGATTAAATCTAGCGAGCACAGATTTGATACCGCGACGCAACACACTTTTCGAGTGCCTTTTGATCCTTTCGTCCTACTGGACGCTTTTTGTGAATCAGGGAGACAGGAAAAGATTTTAAGGTCAGTAAGCGGATACTGGGCAAGGAGTTTCTCTAAGAGAAGCTTTCGCTTTTAGGGCTCGAAAGAGACTAATTAATCCAACTCTCGTATTCGACAGGCTCGCGAGCTTCGTCAGAATACGGGGGTAAATTTTGCTTGCCCAGTTCTTTTATCCGCGAGAAAATGTGACACGAGACATTCCCACGTCCGCTCAGCATTTTCGCACGTGTGATTCGCGGTATCAAAAATCCGAATGCTTAACTTCGCGACCAGGCTCGGTGTGGGATACCACGCCGGTTATAGTCGCGATAGTTCCTCAGCGTTGTGTTCAAGATTTGAAAAATAAATAAATAATCCAATAAATAAATAAATATCTACGGAACGTAACAGGGTTAAGGGGATAACATCTCAAACTATATAAACTCAAGGAACATTCGATCACGTATCCAGTCACACAAAAATTTTTCATAACGTTACATCGTGTCTCTTACGTGAAAATAATCTTAGCTGGCGCAATCTTCCGCGAGACTATAGTCACACAATCTCAAAGTCAGAAAACAGTGCAAGAACAAATTTTTAAAAGATCTTCTTTTCGCCGGAATATTACTACCACACCATTAAGTTTTCAAGACTAAATCCTCAAATACCAGGTAACTTAATGAACTTATTACACCCAACTTCTATGGGCCGAACTTGCCATGCCGGAAGAAAATATCAACTTCGAAAACTTTATGCTCAATATTCAAATCAAAATTCGATCTATTTCAATTATTGCAATCCTCGAGTAACTTCAACAAACAACAGCCAGCAATTATCAGTAGTTTCAGATAAAATAATTAATCCTGAAACACAATTAACAAATTCCACTTCGGTCGCAATGCCGTCAAATCACGATACTTGTAATAATCAACTCAACAACGACTCATTAAACTTGGAAAACCAGCAATCTCACAATACCCCTTGCGAACCCGTAAGATACAAATTAATTCCATTAACCATAAACCGCCGCCAATAAAACTCCAAGAAATAGCAATAAACGATCCGAGGCACAATAAACGAGCTCCGCTCTGTGACCTCTAGACCCTCTTTTCAGCATCCTGGAGAAATAGTAAGAAATAAAAAGAAAAAGGCAGAAAACAAAATTCTCCCACCACTCAAAAATTACTCCCACTAATAAATGCACCTCATACCCGTACACCTACAACAGACTCCACACATGAAAAAAAAAAAAAAAAAGAAGAGAGTGGTGTCTATATAAAAATATTAAAGAAAAAAAAAAAAAACATAATAACAATCTTTTAAAATAGTAAGAATAAGAATACTAACCTTCAACAACATCTCACACCTAACTCAAAAATTTAAAAACTACGTACTTATACCTATACTTCTTTATTTTAGAGCCAAAAATGTGTTCCTTTAAGGCCATCATAATATTTTTTGCATTTGGACTGCAAGAAATCTGGTCCTCACCAACCCATGACATACAACATTCATTAGCGCATAGACGAAATCGAAGCAATTCACAATAAAATATGGATCCAAGTGATGATTGGATTCAACCACAAAGATACAATGCTGTATATGCAAAATCTAATAACATGGAGAGCTAACGCAGGTATCGTCGCTGACATATATCTCGCTAGCCTCAGTACAATAATTGACGCCATATACTTCGCAAAACTCGGACAACTACATCCCGAATTATTACACCCATCAACCTTGGAACAAGCTGTAAAAGGATTTCTGAAAACAAACCATAAAAACCTTTTTCCTGTCCCGCTCGAAGGAATACATCCTGAAACCATAGCAAAAACCACCGCCTACCATGATAAGAAAATAATAATTGTCATGCACATCCCTCTTTTGGAACCAACCAAATTCATCATATATAAACTCCATCCCCTCCCAATACCACAAATAATCGGAAACAACACCCAAGGAGCAGCATACGTTCAGCCAAGGGCATCACATATCATCATCTCAAGGGACATGGATAAATATGCACTCGTGCATGAGAATGACTTTCCTCAATGTCAACATCTGGAAAGATACCAAATCTGTGCGCCTAATTATCCCATCTTCGAAACCACTGCACACCTGAACTGTGAATTAATACTATTAACGGACGGAGGACACGAATCATACCGAGACTGCGAAATAAAAATTATGAAGAAACAAACACCCTACTGGAAATAATTGGACTCCACATCAGGATGGCTATTCTCAGTACCTCAGCCAGAAAGAGTGCAAATTCTATGTGACCATGAAACGGCCATCGCAACGGAAGTAAATGGCACAGGTATATTGAACCTTAGACCTGGCTGCATTGCAAAAACGTACTACGCCACGTTAACCGGAACACAAACACTTAAGACACCATCGAGGAAATTTACATCGCCGAAACCCATCTGGACGTAAATCAACTCGTACCCAAAATCACAAATTACAAACCTCTGGTAGATCCCAGAAATCAGGATTTCGCCTCCTCCGTTGTGGTACAAACAACAAAGGGGACCCTGCAGTTCGATACCTCGCTAAAAGAAATAGAAAAAAAACTCCTTCTTGCCGCAATCCAAGAGGAGGATCGACAGGAACAAACCACTTACACCACAACAACTATATACGGGGAAATCATCATAGCCATCATACTACTCACATAAATGCTCCGTGGACACCTAGTTTTCACCGCTTATTTCCTTCTCAACATGTGTCGCACTACGACATCGACTGACGAAGACGAGGACCACCCCAGCTACATAGGAGAAGAACAACCTCAACCAACACCAAGACCCGAGAAAATTTACGACGTCCCTATCACCACTCCACGGCCAGTATTTTACCACGACGTTTCAACTCAAGCCGAACCCAAGCCACCAGCACCATAAAACAGAACACTGAACACAACACATACACACATACATACATACTCTAATATGCACTCTATACTAACACTAGGTTAAGAAATTTATGCATATCGGATTCTCCAAATCAACTTCTTTTTTTTCTTTTCTTTCTTCTCGTGAATGAAAGAATACCGTATCAATACTTATCCCTCACTCTCTTTCCAAGACACCTTGACCGTATTACACTTCGTGAATACACCTCATATTTCAAATGGCACAGGCTTCCCGAATGCAATCGAATTGCAATCGATAAACATGTTATTATCACAAGAATAATAATCCAAACCGATCAAGTCGATCAACATCGTGACATAAACAAAAAAAAGAGCAATCGACAAACCTCTTGTTTTGTCAAGCCATCTCCATAAAAGACATCTATATCATCGCTAATTTCGCCGTCTAAAGCCAATGAAAGAGGAATAGTCAATCTTATTATACGGTCACAAATTTTCCACAGTCCTGTATTACCAAAAACAATTTCTACACCTATTCCTATAATTTTATTTTAATTTTTTTTTCTTCTTTCTTTCCCTCCTCTTCCTAAGATACGAAATCCATATCAGGCAACGAGAAGCAAAATTTAATCAATTCTATTTTCACCATTTAAGCATATATTCTATTTAAAAATATTCAATATGCATAAATTGGTAGCCACCGAGGACGGTGCCTAATTTTAAGTGGGGAGGTGTCACAACCGACGTTAAATTTTTCTTTTTAAAATATATAATAGATCTACAAGTTTTCCTTTCCGAGAATTCTTCGAATAACACTCGCTACCCGGCCATAAAATATGACACGCGACACACACACTCCAGAGTTAGGACTAAATTTGTAACCGAAACACTTGTAACCGACGAATATAAATCAAACTAGCTTCCGCTATACTTCCGGACTACACTATGGACTATACGAAACATCCACTCATCTAATTAGGTCACTACGATCTTACTTCTAAGAAAACCTATAAACTCCTACTATTTTTCCGCATTTTAGCCCTATAAAAAGACCATGTCTCTCCACAATCGTCGCATTCCGTTCGCACCTAGAGTCGCGTCTATACTGTTAGCAGTAGTTCGGTTTGTCATTCGGTTAGCCGTCTTATAATTAATCTCTGACCGAACTCCGGGTCTTCTGTAGAAGAGAGCGAGTCGAGTTCAGAAGTCAAAGTACCAAACTCAATATTTGGACTTAGAATCTTTTAACCTTTTCTACGACACAACAAATCACAAGTAAGCTACAACGAACCAAAGATTTACACGACACCTCTCCGGTAACGTAACCATTTATATTGTATCAAGTTTGTATTTCATCATTATATTTACTAATACCTTGTTTTCATTAAAGTACATAAAGAATATCTAAATCTTTTGACTCACTTAACACCCCGAATCTCTCTCCTAGTCGCAACCTAGACTAAGGCAAGACTTCTCGAGGTCTATCAGCGTAAGCCCACGATACTCTTAGGAGTATATTTATAAAAACGCTCTGCGTACTAAAATGCAGGGAAAAGCTTATGGGACATAACGTTTACCGCTCAATGTTCAAACACCGGAACTTTTACTTCAAGCCGTTCGCGATAAGCCGGACTTCGCGCGTTCGGGAGGTGTTGAGCGTCTTGTCCACTACCGTGAGATCTCCGTCGTCAGCAATTTTAGTGGACGATCTCTGTGGGAGCTGGACGGTTAAGACGCTCTCATCGCGATAAAATTATTAATCGCTTAAAGATATAAAAATAGAGATTGGACGAAATCCCAGGACGTAACACCTCCCCCTTTAAGAAGAATGCTACGCTTAGGCTTAGCATTCGGCAGGAAGAGCGTCCTTTCAATTTCGTTTGTTCAATTCTCGTTGATTCAATTTAAAATTGAATTTTGATTATTTTTTTTTTTATTATTCGATATTGATTTGTTTTTCAATAACATTGTATTTTGGTTAATTTAATTTGCATTATTTTTAAGTGAACGTTTTATTACAATAACGTTCTGATTTGTTTTGTTTTTTTTTGACAGGGGTATTTACCCTTTACATTTTGGTCATGGCAACCATGGCGAAAAATGATTACTATTTTGCCTTGGTGGCCTGAATATTGGAAAATGCTCGATGAGCAAACCTACAGGTTGTCTTTCGAGATTGTAAATATGTATTTTTCGAATCTTGATGTTTAACATGTTTGATTACTTGTGCGTACGTGTGCCTCAAGTATCTTTGTTTTCACCATCGTTGTTTACAAGACATTTTTTTCGATGATAGCTCGAATATTATTACAGTATTTTTTTTTTTTTGGATCGAGCTTGCCTCTATAGGTCCTATTTAAGGTGAACTTTTCGTGGCCTATCAGGATCCTACAGGTCTCTTATCACTCGCCCTTGACTAGGACTAATTTTATTTTGTCCTTGTTTTGCGTTGCTCATTCGTCCTCCGTCTCTAAGATCGTTGGATCGTAATAAGTCAGCGTTCATTTTTTTTTGAATTTTTCTTCGCATCAGAGGTTTGATTGTACACTCTCATATGTCAACTCAGAGGTTCTTTGGACTTGTCCTCTTGAAGGCTCAGAGGTCACTTCGACTTGTTCGACTGTGGAAATGGGTCCTCCATTGTATGTGAGCATTTTTTCTTTTTGCAAGAAAGAGTAATAGTTATTTTGAATGATCTGATCTCAAAATTATTTTTTTATGCTTCTGAATCTTTATTTTTAACTTTATTTTTTTTTTTACTTATTTGAATTTTATATTGAATCTACTTTCGTTTTAAAATTGGAGTGCTTTCGGATTTATTTTCCATTGATAATTGCATTTTGGACTGTCTACGACGGCTTCGCACTTTCGCTTATCGCAAGTCGCAGCATTCCTCAATATTTTGTTGGGCATTGAGCTTTCCTCTACAGATGTCTTCTTCTAAGGTGGTCTATCCGTGGCCTTGAGAGATTCTGTAGGTTTGATATCACTCAACCCTTTACATTGCTTATTCGTCCTCCGTCGCTAGGATCGTCAGATCGTAATAAGTCTTTGAAATTTTTGCAAATCATTTGATTACAAATTTTATTATATATTTTTTTATCATGCTTATTCGTCCTCCGTCTCTAGGATCGTTGGATCGTAATAAGGCTTATTTTGTTAGGCATTGAGCTTCCCTCTACAGATTTCTTTTTGGGGTGGACAATCCGTGGCCTTGAAAGATTCCGTAGGTTTAATATCACTCAACCCTTTATGTTGCTTATTCGTCCTCCGTCGCTTGGATCGTCAGATCGTAATAAGTCTTTGAAATTTTTATTTTTTCTGGAAAAAATTTTTGATTTCAAAATTTTTATTTTTAATATGCTCATTCGTCCTTTATCTCTAGGATCGTAATAAGTCTTTCAATTTTTGTAAATTATTTGATTACAATTTTTTGTGACGAGGCACGGTCCAGCAATAATGAGCGAATAAAAAGGTGATCCGAGTGGGACTCGATCCCGGGATCCGCGGAGTCTGAGTCCGGAGCGCTAACCACTGCGCTAGGGCCACCTATATTCTTCCATTATTGCCAGACCGTCACACTCCCCCTCTTACAGTGCTCGACGTCCTCGTCGACTAACGTCACATTTTAATTCATTTATCAAAGATTCATTTTTCTGCCGCGTTTGGGCTTTTTGTAGATTCTGCCGCTCTGGGCTTGTATTTGCCGCTGTGGGCCGTAGTATGTGCCGCTTGGGCCGTAGTATGTGCCGCTTTGGGCCGTAGTATGTGTGAACGTGTTGTCGGTTCGAAACTTCTGACACCATTTTGTGACGAGGCATGGTCCAGCAATACTGAGCGAATAAAAAGGTGATCCGAGTGGGACTCAATCCCGGGACCCGCGGAGTCTGAGTCCGGAGCGCTAACCACTGCGCTAGGGCCACCTATATTCTTCCATTATTGCCAGACCATCACATTTTATATTTATTTGTATTATGCTTATTCGTCCTCCGTCTCTATAGGATCGTTGGATCGTAATAAGTCTTTTGTTTTTATTTATTTTTATAAATTTTTCATTGAAATAGAAATTATTTTGAACGATTTGATTTCAAAACTTTCTTTTATTATGCTTATTCGTCCTCCGTCTCTGAGATCGTTGGATCGATATAAGTCTTTTATTTTTATTTATTTTTATAAATTTTTCATTGAAATAGAAATTATTTTCAATGATTTGATTTCAAAATTTTCTTTTATTATGCTTATTCGTCCTCCGTCTCAAGGATCGTTGGATCGATATAAGTCTTTTATTTTTATAAATTTTGCATTGATGATTTATCATATTTTCTGTGTTCAATTGTTTACGGGCAATTGGCCAAAGACGTATATTTTGAATATTTTTTATTTTGTATTTTGCTGATTGACTTTGATTTAATTTTGATTTCTTGATTTAATTTTCTCAATCAATTCTGTATTTTCTTTTTGTCGGCTACGTATTTAATTCTTATACCCAAGCAATGTTCACTTTTATTCGGAATTCGTTAAATTTTTAATAAGTACGTCCGTGTCTTCGCTACGGCGTAACCATTCACTTATTCTGATTTTTTTTTTAAGATTCAAATTTCTCTTATCGAATAAGGACCTTTTATTAATTTTGTTTAGTACGTCCGTGCCTTCGCTACGGCGTAACCACTCACTTATCCTGATTTTTTATTATTATTTTTTTTTTTTTTGAGATTGCAAGACAATTTTTATTTTCGAATTTTTATGAACTATTTCTTAAATCTGTCATATTAATGTTCTTATCTGTCGATACTGTGGTTCGCAGAACATTTGTATTCGATACTAAGCTAAAGTAAGTGTAGCTTGGTTTTTCAAAACTAAAAATATTTTTGTCATTTTTTTTTTCAAATTTTACTTGTTTACTGCTACGCAGTGTCTCAGAGGTCCAGGTGACTTGTCCATTGTAGGGCTCAACGGTTCCGTGGACGTGTACACTCGTACTCGGCGCAAAGTTGTCGCTTTATCGCGTGATTTTACTTTTATTATTTTATACGCTCGCGAGGCCTTCAGGATCGCGTAGTCGTACTACATTTTTTCAAATGTTATTCGGTATTGAGCTTCCCTCTACGGATCTCTTCTAAGGTGGTCTTCCGTGGCCTCGAGAGATTCCGTAAGTCTCGTAGCACTCAACCCTTTATAAATCTTACTCGTGATAAGTCTTGAAAGTTTATTTATTTATTTTACTTTGCATAAAAATAATAATTGTTTTAAATGATTTTATTTCAATGATTTTCGTTTGATTTTCGTCTACGTGTCAGAGGTTCGAATGTACATGTTCGTTTATCGAGTCAGAGGTTTCGATGTACTTGCACGAGACATTTTTTCAAGACAATAAAACAAATTGCTTATTTTATTCAAATACGACCATTTGGTCTGTTTTATTTTAATAGTAATTTATTTACTTAGTATCAAATTTTTCTTTAAGACTGATTAACCCCGTGGGTTTTTATTTTATTATTTTCGTTTTTTATTATTTTTATGCAGGGTATTTTTACTTTCATTTGAGTCATTTCCATTTAGAAAATATTCCTCTTTTCTTTTTCCATCTTTGGAAACGTACGTCCGTGCCCTCGCTACGGCGTATCCATTTTCTTTGTGAATAACGATTTTTGCAAATTTTACGATTTTTTTAATTTTCAAAATTGTATTAACTTGATCGCCTTGTCAAAATTTAATTTCGTGTATTCGCTACGGTGTACAGTATGAAATTTTGCCCGTAGACGTTTAATTTCGTTTTTCTTTCAATTTTTGCATTTCTAAAAATGTATTTATTTATTTATTTATTTTGATCTATGTGTCAAAAATTTACTTCCGTGCATTCGCTACGGTGCTTATTTCGGAATTAAATTTATCCTATTTTAATTCAAGCGCTAATCAAGAGACTCGGTAGAGTCTCGGGACAAGTACATTTGACAGCTCTGTCTGTCGTCTGCTTGCCCGAGGCTCACCCGAGTATATTATCTCTGAATAAAACGATTTCAAGGGTGGGGGGAAACTCTTTCTTGAATTACTAAGCCCAGGCGTCATCGTATGATTTGAAATTTGAAATGGAGACTAATTAAGTTATCCCCCCTCGATTGAGCCATAAATCAACCCGATTGATGCCGTAATTGCTGAGAAAAAACTTTGCACGGGCAAAATTATGCGATGATCGAAGTATGCGTGCGTGTATGTATATGACACAGAGGAAGGGCTCGTGTGGCCATTGTGTTTCTGATTGGTCGCGACTGACGACATATCCCTGTGTTCCCATTCGACAAAAAGTTTTGAATATGAGTAACACGAATACCACTAATACGTCTTCATATGAATGTGTCCTTTGATTTCGCGGATATACAGAAAAGTTCGAAAATCGGAAATCGGGAAAAGAGTTCAAGAGACTCGGCAGAGTCTCGGGTTTAAGTGTCGACGAAAGAAAAGTGCGAAGACGTTAAAAAAAAAAAGTCAACGTCAGTGGATGACGAAAAAGTGTTAGGTCAAGAGACTCGTCAAGAGTGTTGTAATAGTGTGTGTAGTGCGGGGTTAAGTGCGGTTCCTATCTATATCGCTAAAGTGTCAGCTGTCACAGCTGCAATATCTATATCTCTAATGTGTCAGCTGTCAAAGCTACAAATTTATATTCGAGTGTTGACAAACCGAAAATACAGAAGTACGTACATGAAAAAAAGTTATTTCGATTCAGTGAGCGATTAAAATAATACGTATAAGATCGTGATTTTGGGTGGTCTAATTAATAAGTGATAGAAATTTCGCTCATGTGTCAGTTGTACAAGTCGCAAGCTCATATTCCAGTGTCGACAAACAGAAGTGTGAAAACGTAAAAAAAAAAATTTTAAAGTTCAGTGATTAACATAAAAGTGTTTCAATGAATTGATTTGAGAAAAAATATTAAATAATTTTAAAAAATCCGCGAATTCGTGTAGCTGGATTAAGTGCTATAACATACATCGAAACATAATCTCAAAGATTCAGTGGCAAACGTTTTAAAAATGTGTGAACTCTCAAATCAATGGTGTTGATGTTTAGATCGTGGAACGCAACGATATTTTTTTTTCAAGCATGTCCCTCATATTCGTGTCCCACATCAAGACATATTTTTCGTAAAAGGGAGTGTGTGCGTGATGAAACCTAGTGACCAAAATGTATCTTGTTCATTAATAAAAACTTGTAAAAACAAGGAGTGTTGATGAAATGTTTATTTTCAAAAATTTACATGTGACTATTCTTGTGGAATCAGGATTTTCAATACTTTTCAGTTGCGGTCTACGAATCAACCAAAACCTCCCAATATTCTACACGCTAGGCTAACTGCCTTCGCTTTTCCTTTTAGGCATTCGACTACGGCTTTTCTTATCAACTGGAGTTTCGCTGATTATGTGAACGTTGTATTCTTGGAACATCTTCGCCAACAAGTTTATACATCAAAATGTCAGCAATAATATGATGACATGACTCGGTCAGGCTTGTGCAAGATTCGAGTGAAACCTCAATTATGACAAAAAAATCAACATATTGAATATTTCTTCAATTCTGTAGTGTGCATTGTAGCAGAATTGCTATAAATGTTTCTATACAGTATCAACTTCATCCTCCCGGCAATGTTTCTTCTCATAGCATTAAAATTCTTATCGCTGAGATGCAATAAAAGTTTGTGTCAAAATTTTTCCCTACTCCGAAGCCACCGCAGGCTGTAGTAAACTGAATTGAGGTTCTTCGCTTTGTCCATTAGGTTTGAATGGAACTAACAAAGCTGACGCAATGGACCATTTACTATTCTTAATGAATACATTAAAACTATTGTCTCTTTCGCATAAGAGATAATGGTTGTTAGATGAAGCTCAACGGCAACACTGTTTTCTTTGCAAATAATTGATACGAATTTTCATTGTTTGGTAATGGTCAATTCTTCTTGTAAATTCTTTATTCAAGATTAAATTACTTTTGCCATCAAGTATTTCAATGTGAAAATGTATTCTGTGGACAATCTACTTTTTACTTTTCCTTGACAAAAAAAAAAAAAAAAAAAAAAAAACAAGGAAGCAGGCTCGTTTCACTCTTACCATAAATTAAATAAAGAACTGAGACAAAATTAGAATCGTATATGAGAATTATGTTTTTAAACAAAAAATATAAAATTATGAATAAAGTGAAAATAAGAATTCATACACATGGTACATCAGGTAGCATAATAGCATAAACCATCATTTTCATCAGACCTATTAATGAATTCATATATTAAAGATTTGATAAACATGGTCCATCGCTGTCTTACAGAATGGAATGTGCACTTTCATCCAGTCATCATTTATCCAAGCTGATAAGATACCTTTATGTTATTCGATATAGATGAACCCAAAGTGTTGCAAAAAGTAGCTTGCGTGGAAGCAGAAATTTTAAATTGCTTTAGCCGGTCAAGGCAATTTTATAATCAGTTTGTCTGAAAATGGTTTACCGCTGTGCTGAATGTCTCTTATTTTTTACGTGCAGTTTTATTTTCTATTGGTTATTCATATTCGCGAATTAAAGTTGTATTTTCATTTTGAAAGTGAAATTCAGGGTCAAAATTTTTATTCATGAAAGCAAAATTGAATTTTTTCCCTTCAATTCTAGGAATTACAA
Organism: Campoletis raptor; assembly: GCA_948107755.1. Taxonomy (NCBI): domain Eukaryota; kingdom Metazoa; phylum Arthropoda; class Insecta; order Hymenoptera; family Ichneumonidae; genus Campoletis; species Campoletis raptor. The sequence continues at coordinate 2,114,225 of OX403628.1, read as the reverse complement.
TTTTCAATTTTTTTTGTTCCCATTAGGGGAATGGATATGTTTTTGCAAATTGATTCGCTAATTTCAATTCGAGTATTTTTGAATACTCGAATTTGAATTTTTAATTAGTTAAAGTATTAGTAAAATTTGGATTTTTAATTAGTTAGTAAAATTAGTAGTATTTAAAATGAGTGATTAGTTTGGTACTCAATTGGAATTTCCGATTTTTTATTCGGTACATAATTTAAATACGTGTGATTTCTATTCAGAAATTGAAATTTAGTTGATAATTCGGAATACCCTAAATTAATAAAAACAGAATTCTAAATAAGAAAAATAATTTCAGTACCCCAAATTTCCGTTGGTGAATTGGTATTTGCTATATAATTTGAATGACTTCAAATTCCAATTCGAGATGTAAAATTCAGTACATAATTTCAATCGCAAAATGTATTTTCCCAATTTTGCCCATCATTTTGTTACGTCCCGGGAGAGGGGATCGTTAAAGTCACGGAGGTCTTGATCACTGACCGCGAATTTTGATATCCGAATGATGTTTGCGCTTACTATATTATTTATGATTTGGGTTTTTGGATGATGTTTGGATTGATTTGTATTTGGATTTGATTGGATTTGTTAGATTTGATTAGATTTGTTGGATTTGATTGGATTTGTTTGGATTTGATGGGATTTGTTGAGGCTGTTGCCGAAATTTGGATCCTTGAAATCACAATCAAATGATGCCGGAATTTACACAATAAAATATGGTGTTTATTCACTTATAATTACACTTGGTTAAGAGTTACACTTGTTTCGGTCACGTTTAGTTTAATTGAGTTATAAATTGTTTGACACGTTCGATGTTTACAGGTTTTCGGAAAATGTCAAGAACGCGTTTTGACTTTTATATAATCTTCACGTTTACAATTGTTCGGAGTTAGCTATTTCGATGTTGTAAATATTATTTGATTGAGTCAAATGATTTTAGGTAACAATTCTATTCGTTGCTATTTAAACGCGAACTCTTCATATGTTCGTCGAGATTTTGAGAGAGACTGTTTTATTGGAGTTGTTCAGTCTTCGAGATTTTGGTGCTAACTGATTATTCTAATTCTGTTTTTTGGGTCCTAAGATTGAGTTCTTTGTAGAACTTCTGGGGGTAGGATACTGTGGAAGGGACTGATTTTGTTATAGTTAAATTAGAGGATTGGCTGAAGAGTCGTTAATTTGATGTTGCTTTTTGTTATTGGTCGAGTTAAGGGGGATAATGATTGGAGGAAAAGTCGTTATGTTTTTCTTGGAAGATAGCAGGATTGCTCTAATTTCGAGTGGTTGCACGTGCGTTCTTGAGATTTGGGAAAGTGGGTTTTTACGACTTAAGGCGTATGGGAACGTTTGGCGTTTTTGGAGTGGTATGATTTTGAAGTATTAATGGATTTATGATTTCCTGGTGAAACCGTGTTCGTGAAATTTGAGATTAGCAGATGAAGGAAAAGCTGTTTTCGAGTTTTAACGTTTGGCGACAGAAAGTCGGGTCTGTAAAATACGTGTACTTGGGTTTATGGCTTTTCGTAGAAAAAAAATAAGGGATGCTGTGTTATTGAAATGACTGAAAGTCGAGTGGTGTTTAGAGGACATGCTGCGTTCATGTGTTTGGAGGAAATATAATATGAGAAGTTGGTATATGGAGAAGGACTGTGTGTCTCGTTATATTCTACATATTAACGTTAGAGAGTATATACTATTATAAGAGTATATACTCGATTTTACGATTATGTGATTAATTATATGTTATTTATCGACGAATGATGATGTAGGTATGAAAGAGTACCTTCTGATGGTACCTAATTAGGAAGGGTAAATTGAAAAAATTTATGGGGGGCCTAGCGTTAGGCTAGGACGTAACAATTTTAACTATCAAGAGACTCGGTAGAGTCTGAGGACAAGTACATTTGACAGCTCTGTCTGTCGTCTGTTTGCCCGAGGCTCGCCCGATCAACAGACTCGGTAGAGTCTCAGGACAAGTACATTTGACAGCTCTGTCTGTCGTCTGTTTGCCCGAGGCTCGCCCGAGTATATTATCTCTGAATAAAACGATTCGCGGTGATGGGGGTAAAAACTGAAAGTCATTTTCTCGAATTACGAAGCTCAGGAGACAGATGATGACTTGAAAATTGAACTGGAGACTAACTATAAAAAAATCTTTCGATTCAGCCTTAAATCAGCACGATTGATGTCGTATTTGCTGAGAAAAAACTTTGCACAGGCTCAAAATTATGCTAAAAATACCAACACATCGGAAGTTTGACGTGTCTGTATACGACACAACGAAAGGCCTTTTGATGCTATCGAGTTTCTGATTGGTCGCGAGTGACGACATATTTTTGTCGCGGCTCACGATTTTCTATCTATATCGCTAACGTGTCAGCTGTCAAAGCTGCAAATTCATATTCGAGTGTTGACAAACCGAAAATGCGGAAGAAATTTGAACTAATTTGTATGTCAAAGTCGCAAATTCTATCAGAGTGTTGACAAATGGTAAGGCCGGAATAATTCACGCCAAAAAAAATATCAATTTGACCCTTTGAAACCCACATTTTTCCTTAAGTGCAATTAGCTCAAAACTTTGTACTCGGGGGTTTAATCGGTCGCTGATTACAAATCTGCACTCGAAATTTACAAATTCAAGATGGTGAATCCAATATGGCGAACAACAAATGCAAAAATTGTTTGATGAAAGGAAAATTTGGTACTCGGGGGTTTTCGGGGTCGCTGATTACAAATCTGCACCCAAAATTTCGAAATTCAAGATGGCGGATACAATATGGCGGACAAGAACTGCGATAATCGTTTAAGAGTCATCGAGCGATGGCATAACAGCGCTACATTCCGCCTGGTGGCAGCTGGAAAAACTAAAATCCGTTTCAACCAGATTTCGTCGCGAATTTTGATCAAATTAATCTAAAAAAAACTCTAAAAAATAAAGCATAAATTCATGATTCCGGCTCTGGTCACTTTGCCAATACCATATTTTTTTCACAATCACAATAAATTCGTGAAAATACGACGTGACAGGGTCGCGCCATGATAGCTTCCGAGCCTGTCACAAAGATTGATTTATCACGAACTCACCATGCACTTGACACAAGCAAACGGACCAGAGCCGGAATCGTACCACTTCACTGCACCGAACAAAATTTTTCTCTCTTGATTTTTCTAAAAACTCGCGGAGAAATCTGGTTGAACGGACGCGACACGTTCACGGCGGAGTGGCAGCCATGTTGGCTTACTCTACGATGTGTAGCGGGTTCCAGCTTTCGACGCTAGGTTTGCTCCGGCAGTCTGTCGGTAAAATCGAACAAGTGGTATATCGACGGTAGCAAAAAATGATAAAAACTGAAAATTTTTAAAGTTTCTGAACCCGACAATTTTTTCTAAGTCCCACAATGTTCTATGAAGGGCTCTTTTTTTCGACCTCGTCACGAATAGCTCATTCGACCTCGTCACGAATAGCTCATTCGATAGAGAATCGAATGAAACGCGTTTTTAAACTATTGTGGGAGGAGATATTTTTTTTTTTTTTTTTCGAAAAATTTCAAAGTCCCAAGGTCCTCGAATTTTTTCAAAGTCCCACGATTTTTTTTAAAGGGCACTTTTTTTTCGACCTCGCCACGAATAGCTCATTCGATAGGGAATCGAATGAAACGCGTTTTTAAACTATCGTGGGAGAAGATATTTTTTTTTTTTTTCGAAAAATTTCAAAGTCCCAAGGTCCTCGAATTTTTTCAAAGTCCCACGATTTTTTTTAAAGGGCACTTTTTTCCGACCTCGCCACGAATAGCTCTAGTGTCGCGATTCCTTTCGTTCCGAAAAACGATTAGTGCCATAATAACAAAAAATAATAATTACAGTATTCCTCAACGTAAAATCCTAATATATCAAGCAGCCCTGATAAGCATGTACTATTTTCCTTCAATATTTTTAAATCATTAGAATAGCAGGTTGTTTAAATATAGTCCCACGATAGTTTAAAAACGCGTTTCATTCGATTCTCTAACGAATGAGCTATTCGTGGCGAGGTCGAAAAAAAAGTGCCCTTTAAAAAAAATCTTGAGACTTAGAAAAAATTCGGCATAAAAATACGACGGCGACGGGATCCGTGCTGACACTCGAACAACTCGAATATAACATGGGGAATAATGAGCTGTGAAAGTCACTGCTGTAATACCGGCAAAAACGTTTCAATGTAGTTGAAATAATAGCCGCCAGAAGCGCTAGTGTTGAGTTGGATTGAAGTTAGGCTTTTTGCTGCTAGAGGCGCTACCTTCGATTTCAACTTGGTCACGTGAGCTCGATGACTCTTAAGAAAAGCGAAAGTTGGCACGCGGGGGTTTTTGGGTTCACCGATATGAATAATATTGTTCGACATTTGAAGGAATATTAAACTCATGAGTCGATGATGATACATTGCAATTTTCAAGCATCTTGCTTTTATAGAAAATCGTAATTCTGGGGCTCCTCTCAATAACGAATCGTCTCAATAACGAAGATAATTATTCAAAATTGTATATCGGATCGATTCATAACTTGGGGAGAAACTCGTCATATCTATTCCGCTGCGATTTCTCGATATATATTTTTTTATTTTCATGGACAACTTGGAAGCCGTTAAAGAAGCATTAAATTTTTATGATTCACTTCCTAAACTCACTGTTCCTCAAAGGTTCTTCTAATGTCGAAGTGAATTAACAACACTTTGTTCCCAAGTTGTAAATCATTATTCCCAGAATTTTTATGTATGTATTTAGCTATTGAAGTTTTTAAAAACACGGCAACGCTTCTATAGTAATAGCGAATCATATAAGAGTAAATTTATAGTATTTATAGTATATGATCAATACAATTATCTAATCGGGTATGAGTGGAGTGGACAGTAGATATTAATTTGTCATTCAAATAAATTCATGATGTAATCATGCAAATACGAAAAAACTCTAGGCTTTAGAGGTGTTGAGAAAAAAAAGAGTGATATCAAGGGGTTTTAACAAGGGGGACATGTCCCCTCCCCGGCGAAAAAACCCAGGACAAGTACATTTGTTTGACTCCCGTTTCCATCTGTTGTCACAATAAGTTATCCCCCCCCCCCCTAACTCAAAAAATAATGAAACCCCCAAAAAAACATAGAAAAAATGCCAGAATAGATTTGAGAATTTGAGAAAAAAAACTCCCTGGCTAAAAAGAAAAATCCCTGGCCCCCTCCCCCTTTAAAAAAATGAAACAATTTTAGGAAAAAAGCCTTTTGCCAAAAATACCCTAACAAAACCCTGCCAAAAAACGCCTAAAATAATTACAACCCCCAAATAAACATACAAAAAAATGCCAGAATAGATTTGAGGAAAAGAAGTCCCTGGCCAAAAAGGGAAAATAAAATTCGAAAAAAGGAATACTCCCTCTCCTCTCAAAAAAAACCTTAACAAAACCCTGTCAAAAAAACGCCTTTGATTACTACCCCCCAAAAAAACATGGAAAAAATGGCATGTTATGCCCCGCATAGCAACCACATATTAAGAATATTATGTTCCATACGATAAAGTAGGATCGAGCACATTCCTCGATCACAAGCGTGGGTCTATCGACCCCGAGCGAGCTAAACCCCGAATCGCTGACGGTGCATCACGCCACCGAGCATTCGAGAATTAATAATTAAAAGAAGGGGTAAATTATCAATATTCTGGGGGAAATACGTAAATCATTAAAAGTAGTGACAATGCCCAAAAACGGCAGTCTGCACGCAAAAAGTCAGAAGTCTACGACTATCTAACTACGAATTGGTCTCGAGGCAAACACACCTCGACTTTGTAAAATTATCTTATTCTCAATAAACCTTATAGTATTTTTGTACAATATTGAGTTGGAGATTGACTCATTTTGGCAATTCTCGAATTACCTGTCCTCGACAACTTGTCCCCACGTGACGAGATTCGCGGGCATAACATTGGTGGCAGCGGTGGGATTGCCACAACTCAAGAAAACCAAAGAGATCTACAAGGTGAAACAAATAACATTTCACAATGAGCCAAAACGAGACGAAACAGATTTCACTATCTGAACAACGATCCGGACCAGGACAGCCCCACGAGCAGTCCAAGTCGACAATCCGAGAAGTTGATCATCGTTTCGTGAAGTAGCGACCAATCGACATCGCAGATTCGCCATCGAAGGAAGAGTGAAAGCCAAGCAGCCGACGGAAGAAATCTCATCACGACTGCAACGTCATCATGCAGATCTACCAGATCATCGTACTGTCAGTGACGGAACAATTTTTGTAACCCACTAAAGCCAAAGCGATCGAATATATGTCCGAAGAAGAACTAATAAATCGGTTAAGATTACCGGGTGTGCGTACTCTTTCTCGATCTTTCGATTCTTTTCTTAATAAAAGATTAAAATTTGTCTCGCCGCAAGAACCATTGCAACCGGTTAAAAGAAGATTAAAATTAAGGGAATTCAAATTAGACCCAGAGTCAGGCGACGCGAGTAGTCTATCTAGCTCTTCTTCATCTCACGGAGATCTTATAACTGTAGAGACACCACCGAGGCCCAATAGACGCGCGAAACCCAAGTTCGACCCATACTCTTCAAGTTTGGTCGAGCCGGATTCCCCACAAGCTCCACAAGCTCGAATAAATATCAAAATGCCTTTAGATGACACCCTCGGAGGTGCTGGAACTAGTGGAACACCCGGAACTCCCTCGAGGAGATTACGGGGTTCAATGTCCCTTAAAGAGGCTCGAAGCCTCATTCCACGATTCGACGGTACAAAACCGGAAGAAATTCGCGATTTACTAGATTCATTCGGGTTAGCGAATAAACACATCGAGGAAATAGACAAACTCCTTTTGCTAGAAACAGTTTTAACCACTAAATTAGCCGGAAAAGCGCGAGAAGATGTGCGTTATAAAGATATTGTGACGACACCAATTTTAGAAGAGAATAAAAAGTAAAATAAAAACAAAACCGCACGACACGTTGATTGACTTTGCGCCCGGTCGCCATCTTGAAAAACTGTCAAGCGGACAGCGACGCGTAAAAAACATCGCGCAACGTGAAGTTAACGTCGATTATGTAATTGATGTTAACAATCATTGAAAATACACAATTTTATCGTCAAATTAAGTTGAAATAAATAAAATTAAATTAAATAACGCAAAAATAAAATAAAATAATATTAATATCACGAGAAATGAGCGAAATAAGAATGAAGCAACACCGCGCAAGCGCGTTCCCATAACAACGACGCACAACAAAGCAAATGCGCATGCCCGGCGCTCGGGAAGCTCTAACGGACATGCGCGGGCGACCGCAGTTTCGGCGGCGAGTCGGGTATAAAGATCGGTGCGCGGAGCATTCGGCAGACAGTCTTCTCTCTTGAACTGGAGCTTGAAAGAGCTAAAGAGAAGAACCTCTCCCCTCCCTGGCGGGTCTTAGTGGATGCTTGAGATATTGGAGCAGTTCGGTGACGTTCGGCTCCCGTAGCCTGAGGTCCAATTCCTCTATTATTATTAACTATACCACTGATGCTCGGGATATTGGGGTAGTTTGGTGACGTTCGACTCCCGTAGCCCGAGGTAATTTATTATTATTATTTAAACAAATTTCAGCAGATGCTCAGAGTATTGGAGTGGTTCGGTGACGTTCAACTCCCGTAGTCTGGGGTCTCTCCCTAATTATTTTTGAACAATTTCCCGCAGATGCCCAGGATATTGGAGTGGTTCGGTGACGTTCAACTCCCGTAGTCTGGGATCTCTATCCCTTATTATTATTTAAACATTTTCCCGTAGATGCTCAGGATATTGGAGTAGTTCGGCGCCGTTCGACTCCCGTAGTCTGGGATCTCATTCCTTTCACACCTTTAGATGCTCGGGATATTGGAAGGGTTCGGCGACGTTCAATTCCCGTAGTCCGAGATCTAATTTGTTTATTTTTTAATTTTAATAAATTCAAAATAAAGATTTTTCTCCGAAAATCAATTTTTAAACCACGCCAGGAACGGGAGACGTCGTGAATATTATTCTATCATTATTGCAACTATAATTATTATTAAATTGGCTCTCGTGTCTCCAACATCATACTAAATTAAATTAAATAAATTAAAAATAAAAGAGGGACATCGTCGTAAATTATTTTATTAAACAAAATGAAGCATTATCAATGAAAGCAAAATAAAATAAATAAAATACAGCAAACCATTATAATTATTGTTATTTAGCAAGCAACACTTTGTTAAAATAAAATAAGCAAGGTTAAATACAAAATAGACATAAAAAAACATATTAGCGGTTTAAATCATTTATTTGTTATTAAATAAAAAAACAAAATAAGCATTGCAAATTATAAAACATTTATAATTTTGTTATTTTTCAATAAAGGAAATCAATTTTTACATTGATTTTATCTTAAATTTGGGTCGTCTCTCTCTTTTCATACCTGCTCCTTTTTAAAATTAAGGAAGCGCGGACCTGCGCGTGGCGAGTGTACGCATAGGTTAAAGCGTTCCGTTACAATATCGAAGACTTTGAAACGTTTAAAGACATCATGACAGAACTGTACGGAGAACGTCGAACAGTAGGAGCTTTGCACATGGAAATGCATGGCTGTCGACAGAAACATAATGAAGGAGTGCAAGAATACGGTCAAAGATTAGAAGCACTCATGATGGAACTCGTAGAAGCCAGCACTCGTACGAAATCAACGATCGTAGAGAAAAAGGCTATCGAAGCATAAGTCCGAGATCTAGGGTTAGCAAGTTTCGAAAGAGGTCTTAAAAAGGACTACCAGGTACTTATCAAGGCCAAGGGTTATAAAACGCTCAAGGCTGCGATAAGAGCGGCAATAGACGAAGAAAAAATCCAGCAGGGTAACGATTCAACATCCAAATCAGCAAACACGGACAAACGAAATAATTCGTGTAAAAATTGCGGAAAAGCCGGGCATTGGGCTCGAGACTGCCGGAGTACCCAGCCCTCAAACGGACGGCAACAACTTCCAACTCCCACAAGAAACCTCCACTCGATTACTTGCAATTACTGCAAAAAACCGGGACATTTATATCGCGATTGTAGAAACAGGCCTGCCCAGCCAAATAACGGGCCAGGAGGCCAACGTAATAATAATTACAGGGGAAATAATCATTCCAATAGAGGAACCGGAAATTACCGAGGAAATTCCCGAGGAGGTTACAGAGGCCAACAACGAAACAATAATTGGCAACAAAAAGATAAAAAAGATGAGAAGCAACCAGGTGAAGAAAAAAATGCAAACGCAGAGAAAAAGACCGTCGGGTCATTCACTCTGAATACACTCGCGGCTGGACTGAAGACCACAACAGTCAGCAAAATTGAAGCAAAGCGAACTACAGGCTCATCCAAAAGTCTAGTAGCATACAATATAAGTGTTGTAAACCCAAGTGACACGGCAAGTGACTTTTATGTCAACTCTGCCCAAGCAAAAAATAAAGTCCTTACTTTAAAAGGAGACACAGGAGCGCAGTGCTGCCTGATAAAAAAAGGTGCAATCCATAAAGACACCGAGGCAATAGAAGAAACCGTGGAACTAAAAGAAATAGGAGGAGAAATTTTCCACGCTATATGCAAAATAAATTTGGAAATCGAAACGCCAGCGGTAAACATCCGCCACGGATTCTACGTGGTCGACGACTCAGTCCCAATAAACGTAGACGGGATTCTGGGTATGGATTTCATAAGGAAACACAAGGTCGACATCCTCAGTGGTCGTTACATCAAAATTTACGGCCACGTCGAACCATTGATAAACGGATCGGGAAAAATAAAACTACCCGCCCGTTCAGAAAATATTTTGTACGCAAAAACGCTACAAATGAAAGTAGGCTGTATAACCGCAGCAGAAATAATGCCGGGAATCACCATGGGCGAAGGAATTACCGATGAAAAAGGACTCGCACGTCCTATAATATTGAGGAACTCCACAGATCACGAGGTCGAAATAGATCGACCTACCGTGGAAATAGAGGAGATGGAACAAGATGTCACAACCGACGTTAAATTTTTCTTTTTAAAATATATAATAGATCTACAAGTTTTCCTTTCCGAGAATTCTTCGAATAACACTCGCTACCCGGCCATAAAATATGACACGCGACACACACACTCCAGAGTTAGGACTAAATTTGTAACCGAAACACTTGTAACCGACGAATATAAATCAAACTAGCTTCCGCTATACTTCCGGACTACACTATGGACTATACGAAACATCCACTCATCTAATTAGGTCACTACGATCTTACTTCTAAGAAAACCTATAAACTCCTACTATTTTTCCGCATTTTAGCCCTATAAAAAGACCATGTCTCTCCACAATCGTCGCATTCCGTTCGCACCTAGAGTCGCGTCTATACTGTTAGCAGTAGTTCGGTTTGTCATTCGGTTAGCCGTCTTATAATTAATCTCTGACCGAACTTCGGGTCTTCTGTAGAAGAGAGCAAGTCGAGTTCAGAAGCCAAAGTTAAAGTACCAAACTCAATATTTGGACTTAGAATCTTTTAACCTTTTCTACGACACAACAAATCACAAGTAAGCTACAACGAACCAAAGATTTACACGACACCTCTCCGGTAACGTAACCATTTATATTTTGTATCAAGTTTGTATTTCATCATTATATTTACTAATAACTTGTTTTCATTAAAAGTACATAAAGAATATCTAAATCTTTTGACTCACTTAACACCCCGAATCCCTCTCCTAGTCGCAACCTAGACTAAGACTAAGGCAAGACTTCTCGAGGTCTATCAGCGTAAGCCCACGATACTCTTAGGAGTATATTTATAAAAACGCTCTGCGTATTAAAATGCAGGGAAAAGCTTATGGGACATAACGTTTACCGCTCGACGTTCAAACACCCGAACTTTTCCTTCACGCCTCTCCGGACGTGACATATAAAAATTTGGTGACAGCGGTGGGATATTTTTGATTCTTATTAGAGGATATTAATACGCTGAGTGCCTACCCCTTGGTTGCCACTAAGAGATAATATTTCCTAAACACAATTTTTACCTTAACAAATTAACCAATTCGACCAAAAATGGCGAATCCCGATCTTGCAAACATTACACATCACCAAAATATTACGGATGCTATGCTCACAAGCATGGGTGAGTGTATGGCATTACAACAGGCATTAATTCATGTACCAAATTTTAACGGCAAAAATATGCCCCTTAAATCATTTATTGAAGACGTAGAAAACGGTTTTACATTCGTGCCCGAGGGCCTTAAAAATTCATTTTTCAAAGGAGTCTGCTCCAAACTTAAAGAAACAGCTCGCGACGCGGTTGCTGATAAAAGAATAAATTCAATCGAAGATTTATCGAAAGCTTTAAAAGAATATTTCTCACCAAAAAAATCATATCCTTATTATTGTGCCGAAATTCAAGCCGTCAGATTAAGACAAGATGAAAATGTTTTAGATTATTACACACGAATAAAAAGATTAAGAGCAAGCGCAATCGCCGCTTTAAAAGACAAATTTACAGAAGAAGAAGCAACTCAAACGCTACCCATGCTCGATGGAGTAGCCCTAGAATCATTTAAAAGAGGTTTATCTGATGATTTATTATACGCCATTAGCGTTCAAGACCCTCAAACTTTAGAAGACGCACTTAAAGTCGTCCAACGCATTGAAAGACACATGCAAGGAGCAAATGCTCGGAATTCAAATTCATTGAGATACACTCATATCGAACAAAATAATCAGCCTCGGTTCGGAAATGACGAACCCCGTCGAGTATCTTTCCAAACTCGAGAAAATAATTTTGATAATAAAAATTCAAATTTTAATAAACTATTTCATCGCGATACAACTCCTCCTCGCGATCAGCGACGGAGACGCGAAGATTTCTCAATACAACGATTTCCAAACAGAAATCAACCACGAAGAAATTTTTACAATTATCCTCCGAATCAATTTCGCGAGCCACCATTTTATCCTCCTATGCCTTACGGCCCACCTATGTACCCTCCGTACAATCAATTTTACCAGGGAACGTACCCGATGTACCAAAACCCTTATTACAAACGCGAAAATCCATTTCAAAATATGAAACCGATATCTCCTCGACCTAATAACACTTCAGATCATTTAAACTCCCAAGACGCCCGTCGAGCGGACGCGTTGACGAGCGACTCTCAAAACGAGCGTCCTACAGCTGTGAAGTTCCTCACAGCAGGAGATATGTTAGATGGGCCAGCGGACAAGGTCGTTCCCCAATAATCACTTTACGAGCCCCGGAACTCGAAAAAGGTTACGGACGTTTTCTAATAGACACGGGAGCCGACATAAATATAATAAAATTACAAGCGTTAAAACGCAGATGCATAATAGCAACACATGATTTTCTAAACTTATCAGGTATAACACCAGAGAAAATTCATACGTTAGGTTCCACAGAATTAACCCTGTTTGATAAACCAGTAAAATTTCAAGTGCTTAACGAAAATACCGCCATTCCTGCTGATGGAATAATAGGCATCGAATTTCTTTTAAATGAAAAAGCAGAAATATCTTTCCACCATAACACTTTAGTGACCACGTCAAAACCAATAAACCCGATCCCATTTGAAAATGTTTCGGAAGACACAGATCAAAACTCAAAAATCGCCTGGAACATAGCGCAAGAACAAGAAGGTACGTCTTTTATTTTAAAGGCTCGTACTCGCATAAAAGTCCCAATCAAAATAGCTAACTCAAACTTGAAGACGGGATTTCTCCCACGGATCCAAACCCCAGAAAATATATTCATGGGAAATGCAGTCGTTACAAATAATAACGGAACTTGTTACATTTATGCGATAAAAGCTTATGAAGAGGACGCCCAAGTTGACGTACCTCCGCAGCATCTAGAACCCTTTGAATATTACGATGATTCAGAAGATTTCTTTGAACCTGATAGCGACGACAATGCATGTGAATCTCCAATAGATAGAGATCGACGAATACGTGAAAGCCTTCGCTTAGATCACTTAAATTCAGAAGAGAAACAACATGTTCTCGATTTGATAAAAGAATACCCTCATCTGTTTCACTTGCCTGGCGACAAGTTACCCGCTACGACGGAAATAAAACATTCTATACCCACGACGGACGAACTACCCGTTACTATACGACAATATCGTTTTCCACTCGCTCATAAAGATGAAATAAATAAACAAGTTAACAAATTGTTAGAAAATAACGTCATTGTAAATTCAGCCTCTCCGTATAATTCACCTTTATGGATTGTACCTAAGAAGCCAGATTCGAAAGGAAATAAACGATGGAGAATGGTAATAGACTTTCGGGAATTAAATTCAAAAACTATAAGCGATGCTTACCCATTACCCAATATTACTGAAATTTTAGATAGACTCGGTGGAGCAAAATATTTTTCAACTTTTGATTTAGCTAGTGGATTTCATCAGATCGAAATGGATCCCAAAGACAGACAAAAGACTGCTTTTAGCACTCCTAACGGACATTACAAATACGCAAGAATGCCATTTGGTCTTAAAAATGCCCCAGCCACTTTTCAACGACTAATGGACAGAGTTCTTCTTGGATTACAAGATAGTGAATTATTCGTATATCTTGACGATATTGTACTTTTTGCTACTTCCTTAGAGGAACATGGAACAAAGGTTAGAAGACTTTTTAATAAACTCAGTAATGCTAAATTATCACTTCAGCCAGACAAATGTGAATTTCTAAATACCGAAGTAATTTATCTCGGTCACATAATCAGCGACGGAGGTGTTCGTCCTGACCCTAAAAAGACAGAGGCAGTCGATAAATTCCCGATACCCAAAACAGTAACGAACGTTAGACAATTCCTCGGTTTAGCTGGTTATTATAGAAGATTCATAGAAAATTTTTCTGAGAAAGCAAAACCATTGAGTGATCTATTAAAGAAAACTGTCGAATTTAAATGGCGATCAGAACAACAAAAGGCATTTGATTATTTGAAAAAGGCTTTGTGTTCCTCTCCCATATTACAATATCCAAATTTTGAAGAACCTTTTATATTAACCACTGACGCTTCAAATTATGCTATCGGTGCAGTATTGAGTCAAGGAAAAATAGGAGAAGATAAGCCAATAGCCTATCTATCAAGATTATTAAATTCAGCTGAACAAAATTATAGCACCACAGAAAAAGAATGCCTTGCCATAGTATACGCGATATTGCATTTCAGAACATACTTATACGGACGACATTTTACACTTGTTAGTGATCACGAACCCTTGAGATGGATAGATTCAGTAAAATTGCCTGTTCAAAGATTAATTCGTTGGAGAATACGATTACGTGAATATGAATACACTTTCGTTTATAAACCAGGTCGACTCAATTCGAACGCAGACGCGCTTTCAAGAAACCCTGTTCTCCCAGAAGTTACAATATTACCTATATCCTCTACTGCAAGGAAACCAGCTACGGCTGTAGCCCCTCGCAGTGCTACCGCTCCAAACCCATTAATAAAACGCGGACGACCATTGGGCAGTAAAAACAAACCTTTAGATACAGTGTTCGAAGTATCAAATCTACCTGGGAACACAATTGCTGAACGAGTAAGAAATCGAAAGATTATTAGTAGACCTCCCCCTGTAGTACCAGTAAAATTACCACGAACTCACACTAAAGCTCAAATAACAAGGGCCAGCTCTGACTCATCCGACACAGAGCAGCGACCACCAGCTGCGCGTGCACGAAACAGCGCTTTTCCAAGTCTTGCAGAAAAGAGAATTGCACCCCAAAAATCCAAATCTCCTCCAAAACCTCCACCTTTAGAACGATTTACGGACGCGTTAAAATTTGCATTTGACATAAGCGAAACATCAAACGATAGCATTTCTCAAACAGACACTGAAAATTTACCAGGACCAGCAAACAATACAAATATAATTGAAATCAATGAGAGCCCTGAAAGAGACCCATACTGGTGGGACAGTGCCCAAGGTAATAATAACGCGAATAAAAGTTGCGGAACACAGACAGAAGATTGTACAGAGTCAGAAAATACGGACAATGAAATTGGAAAAACCCGAGAATCAATGATAACTTTCCGACACCCTGTATGTAGATCGACGCCCGCCGTCGCATTTAACGAAAAGGAAACAAGTAGCGACGAAGAACCCGGTAGAACACTTGAGAATAATTTACGACTAGATTTTAACAACTCAGAAAATGAGTCCGAAGATAGCGACTCATCGTCAGAAGTTGTTGAAGAAGTGGTATCTCGAGACCCAAATAGAAACATGTCACAGACAATACCCCCTGGACTTTATTACCCTCAGATGAAAAATAATAATAATCTTCTTCAAGTGAACACCACAAATGAAAATTTAACTTATCGAAAAGATAATTATTTACACTTCATCTCCGCTGATTGTGAATTTACCACAAGTATATCACGATTATTGATCGAAACAGACAAAAACCTCCCACAAGATTTAAAATTTAAGAAACCAAAGCAAAAACAAGTTTTAATAACGAATAAAGGAAAATATAAAACATTGAGTGCAGTATTAACCAACAAACATTTCGAAACTTTTTCAGTCCAAGAACTCAAAGAAGTACTTCACACAATTAAAGATACCATTGATAAATACCAAATTAAAACTCTCAGGATATCAAAGCCCGGAGACATGTTAGAAAATTTTAGCCACTCCTTTATTGCTGATTTAATCGAAGAATGTTTACACGAATGCGCCTGTTCAATCACAATTTGTCGTGGAAACGTGACAATTCCCGATGAAACGATACGGCAAGATATAATATCAGAATATCATGAAAGTTTAGTAGGTGGACATAAAGGTATAACAAAAACATATAAACGCATTCGCGAAAGATTTTATTGGCCGAACTTAAAAGACGACGTCACTGAATACGTGAGAACTTGTCAAGAATGTCAACAACAAAAGTTAACCCGTATAAAAACTCGTGAGCCAATGATAATCACAGATACACCAACAGAACCATTCGATAAAATATCCATCGATACGGTAGGACCTTTACCTGAAACCCCGAATGGGAACAGACATATCTTAACTGTCCAAGATAACTTGACAAAATATTGTATTGCCGTTCCGGTTCCAAATATAAAAGCTGAGACGATAGCCGATGCACTAGCTCGGAATGTAATCATTCAATTTGGTTGTCCAAGAATTATATTGAGCGATCAAGGAAGATCCTTTGTAGGGAAAGTATTCAATAACCTTGCAAAAATATTCAAGATAAAACACCTAACTACTTCCAGTTACCACCCCCAAACTAACGGATCATTAGAAAGAAGCCATATCGTTTTGGCAGAATTTATTAAACATTACGTCGATAAATATGAGGATTGGGACAAACTCGTCCCTTTTGCCATGTTTTCGTATAACACGGCCATTCATGAATCCACAAAATTTACACCGTTCGAATTGATATACGGTAGACCCGCTCGAACGCCTAGCGCTTTTTCTCCCTCGGATAAAACCGAGACATACGGCGACTATTTATGCGATCTCACATCTCGCCTCGACGAGATGCGCCAACTCGCTTCGAGATCTCTAATTAATTCGAAACATCGATCAAAACGATATTATGATAAAAAGGTCCACATCTAGTACCGAGGTACTAGACAAACACAACACTATATTAGAAACAACCAACGGAAAGCGAATATTGAAACACTTAGACAAGTTGAAACTATATAAGGCAAGGAAAAAAATAGACGAGAAGGAAAATCTAATAACTTGAAGAGAGAAAGAAATAACGTTGAACGAAGATAAAACACAAGCTCATCGGTACAGGACCCATGTCATGCTGAAAGACCATATAACTCCGAGATTTTACGACCCAAGGACCAACCAACAATCAGAACGATGCATACCCATTACTACAAAAATAGATATCGAAATTTTTCTCCCGCAGGAACTAAGAAATTATAAAGAAAATTTTAAATAAAGAAATTTTTTTTTTTCTCCCGTGCTCTAGTTTAGAGACTCCAAAGGGTTAAGGGAGGTAACGTCTCAAACTATATAAACCCAAGGAACATTCAATCACGCATTCAGTCACACAAAAATTTTTCATAACGTTACATCGTGTCTCTTACGTGAAAATAATCTTAGCCGGCGCAATCTTCCGCGAGACTATAGTCACACAATCTCAGAGTCAGAAAACAGTGCAAGAACAAATTAAAAAAAAAAAAAATCTTTTCGCTGGAATATTACTACCACACCATTAAGTTTTCAAGACTAAATCCTCAAATACCAGGTAACTTAATAAACTTATTACACCCAACTAATAAATCAATACAAATTACGGATAATTGCTGACCAAGATATCAATATTCTTTTATAAACAAAACCAAGTAACATTTTTTTTTTCGGATCAAATTTTTTTTTTTCTCCAAAGTTGTGAGCAAAACAAAAGTCAATCTTTCCTAATAACCCCATCCAAAAATAACCCATTACGAGACTAGGCTGCAGAAAGGTTTGCACGCTCGTATCCTTCCCTCTATTGCGAGACTAGGCTGCAGAAAGGTTTGCACGCTCGTATCCTTACCCTCTATTGCGAGACTAGGCTGCAGAAAGGTTTGCACGCTCGTATCCTTCCCTCTATTGCGAGACTAGGCTGCAGAAAGGTTTGCACGCTCGTATCCTTATCCTCTATTGCGAGACTAGGCTGCAGAAAGGTTTGCACGCTCGTATCCTTCCCTCTATTGCGAGACTAGGCTGCAGAAAGGTTTGCACGCTCGTATCCTTACCCTCTATTGCGAGACTAGGCTGCAGAAGGGTTTGCACGCTCGCATCCTATTTACCACACCTCACCTAAAACTTTTTTTTCTCGATCTCTTTGTTGTGCTCCAACTTCTATGGGCCGAACTCGCCGTGCCGGAAGAAAATATCAACTTCGAAAACTTTATGCTCAATATTCAAATCAAAATTCGATCTATTTCAATTATTGCAATCCTCGAGTAACTTCAACAAACAACAGCCAGCAATTATCAGTAGTTTCAGATAAAATAATTAATCCAGAAACACAATTAACAAATTCCACTTCGGACACAATACCGTCAAATCACGATACTTGTAATAATCAACTCAATAACGACTCGTTAAACTTGGAAAACCAGCAATCTCACAATACCCCTTACGAACCCGTAATATACAAATTAACTCCATTAACCATAAACCGTCGCCAATAAACCCTAAGAAATACCAATAAACGACCCGAGGCACAATAAACGAGCTCCGCTCTGTGACCTCTAGACCTTTTTCTTTTCTTATTTTATCATTTCTCTTCCTTTTTCCTTTATTTTCTTCGGTTATTATAATTATGAAAATATCTCAACACCAACTTAACCTTTTAAACGAACAAGAAACTTGCAATTGGTTATACGAAATTCCTGGCATAAGAGTAGCTGGTAATTACCGCGAATTTTATGAAAGTCTTATTAACGCTAGATGTGTCAAGGTAGTCTCGACATACCCGCCATGGTACCTGAGTAATTTCAAAAGATATTTTTGTGAAGACTGTTACGTTGAAATAGTTATGGATGAACGAAATCGCAATGGCTCTCAAATCATTAACAAACATCAATTAATACCGGAACAACGTCACGCCATTGATTGTAGTATTTGTGGTACCGCGTTATTTGAAGTAAAATCCCCTTATAAATGTAATGATTGTATACTAGCTTGGTTGTTAAATCGAGTCTCGATCGAAAATGGACAGGCCATAACAATTACTTGGCAAGGTAGTAACTAAAAACTGTTTCCGTTTTAGAATACCATTTATCAGAAACGGAAAGGCTGCCATTTTCGAGGGCATAAACGAAGACTCATACATTTCGGTCCTCATTACGCCGAGACTTACCGTACCAAAAAGAGAGGAATACTTAACACATTTTATAAATCACGCCAAGAAAGTACGCCAAGCGAGGCAAGTGCTCCGAGATAACGTGACACTAGTTTGGAGAGAAGATTTCTGTAGTTTGTGCGCGCCACCATATGGTCCCGACGCGATACCTGGAGACATTTTTGACCTCCGGTCGTTATTCGGTCTACCACCCATACCCAAAGAACCATTAGATCCATTCTGGGTACAACAAGTAATAGAACTCTATGGAGGAATGAACTTTTAAACTATCCATTCTTTTCCAGATCGAATCAAGCTCGACATGAACACACTAATTCCGACAAAATCTCCACTCCACCGACTGGGAAAAAGCTACGTGGTGTACACGGGAACAGTATATACTCCATCTCATTTTTATGTCATAAAGAAAAAATATATCCATCGAATAGAGAAATATAGCGACACCATCGAACGATACCTCAAGGAATTTCCTATTTTCGAAATGGGATTACTAGAGCCATTGGAAATCGGGTGCTGTGCCATCAAGATAACTGAAACATGGTTGAGAGCAAACATTTTACAAAAAACAAACGGATTTGCAACAATCAATCTTGTAGACCTCGGAGGTATTTTAGTAGTAAACGATTACGATCTAAGGCCTTTGCCTCCGCGAATAAAAACGGGACAAGGATTAGCCATAAAAGTTCACTTAGAAAATACCGAACCCAAAACCGAAGGGCCATGGCCCGATAGTGAATCATATTTCCTGAACGATATTTTAGCTAGACGACCCCTAAAAATGAAGGGAATATGCTGTCGTGGACACGGTGACTCCATGTCACTGGGAGTAAGGTTGCACGACAAGCCTACAAGTCTAGACATCAAAAGAATCCTAATAACTCGAGGCTTGGCTATGGATGGATCCGTAGCAGATAGACTGCTCACGGACATTCCACCCAACCACATAGACATACTACTTCCCCCACGTACTGCCGCTCACTACATTTAACGTCAGATTTAGAGAATTATACCAGATACCCCAAGAAAAAAAAAAGAGCAACAAAATTTATTTTTTTTTTGAAAAAGAAAAAGAGATGGTACATGCAAAATAACACAGTAAATAATTTTTTTTCTTTTAATAAACAAACAAAAATTTTAATAAAAAAGAAAAAAAAAGAGAAAGAAAATATAAAGCAAATGAAAATAATATTTTTTTTTCTCTTATGTGTTTTAATAGTAATAATAAGAATAAATATAACCTTTTTTTTTTTATAAAACAAAAAAAATTAATTAAAAATAAAAATAAAAAATTTTTCTTCTCAAATAAAATAAATATTTTCTTTTTTTTTTTTGATATTAATAATTACACATGCAAAGGAACGTAAATAATCACACAAAATTCAATTTTACATTTTTCTTTCTTTATTCACCCTTTCCCAAAGGAAAAGAGCCACCCATACTCGATCATTACATACATAATTATATATATATTCCTTTTTTTTCTCATACATATATATATTCAAAAAGTCTTTCTATATTAAAGCCTTTAATCAGGGTCGTAGGCTGCTAAAACTTCCAAGGGCGACGACCATGCTGGATGATCCCAATCATCCTCAGGGTGATCCTGCCCCCAACGACCCTCCATCAGCCACCGAATTCCGAACGCATCGAATCCACTCGATCGTTCCATCCAGTCATTCCCTCGACGTAGGAGCCTACGGTCCTCCCGCCGTATCTTCATGAACGAGATGTACACGACATCCCAAACATACTGAAAAATAAATAATAATAAAACAATTATAAACTAAATCAGTCAAAACAAACAAAAAGGAAAATTTTATAATTTTATAAGACTTACCATAAAAGCATTACAATGCTTCCTCTTTCCCATTTTGAAATTTTTAAATTTTTCTTCTTCTCTTGAACTGCGCTCGATGACGCTCGAAGAAATAGTGAGAAATGACCGAAAAAGGCAGAAAACAGATTTTCCCACCACTCAAAAATTATCCCCACTAAAAAGTCTTGACCTCATACCCGTAACAGACTCCGCAAATCTGAAAGACAAAAAAAAAAAAAAAAAAAGGGAAAAAGAAAAAATGGAGTGGTGCAAGCTGCACTTGTTTGTATACATACTTATATATACATATACACATGAGTGGCACTCCTCACCTATAACATAAAATAAACTTTTCTATACTAAACAATTCACAAAAAAAAAAATAACAATAATAACAAAATAATAATAATATCATTATCCTAAATTTGTACTTATACATATTTCTTTTATTATGTTTTTAGACTTATAATGTGTACCTCTAGGGTCACTATATTTATTTTCGCACTTACCTGTGGATCAGTCTGGACATCCCCCACACATAACATTCAACCAATCACCAATCACGCCGGATTATACTACGAACCATTACACGAAGTTCATTTTACACGGACCGAATGGCGTCTAACGACTTACATAGACCTGAGACGGTTTGAAGAACAAGAACCTACCTTTTCCGAAATCGACGTGATGGAAAACGGTTATAGACCATACCTGTTGGACCGTTGTAAATTATTTATCGACAAGGAAAGTTTGAAATCCAAACATACCCTTATAAAAAAATATCTCACATATATCCGAAAACAAAAGGGTATCGAACATACTGTCAAGAGAAGCGCTCCATTTGGCTTCATTGGCACTATCAGCAAAACCCTTTTTGGAACTCTCAATACCGACGACGCAGCTTACTTTAATCACCATATCAATCAACTCCGTCAGAGTGATAAGAAAATGGCTGTTCTTGTAAGAGAACAAACTCATATCATACGATCAGAATTATATGACCTGACAGAATGACTAGACGAAATGGAAAAAAGACATCAAGAAAATTGGAAAGATGTAGCAAAAACTGTGGGTAACGCGACAAGCCAAATTATGTACATCCAGTCCCTAGTAGATTGGAAAAACAGCATGGACAACATCGCAGACACATATCTTTCAAGCCTACGCGCAATAGTTGACGCCATTCATTTTATTAAAATCGGTCTTCTTCATCCAGAACTGCTCAACCCCACAACAATGGAACTCATAGTGAAAAGCTTCATTGAATATCACCAGCAATACCTTTTCCCCATTTCACTGGACGAAATACACTCCGGAGCCTTATCAAAAATATCCCGTCTAGCCACCGCCTACCATGACAAAAAAATAATAATTGTCATGCACATCCCTCTCTTGGAACCAACCAAATTCATCATATATAAACTCCATTCCCTCCCAATACCACAAATAATCGGAAACAACACCCAAGGAGCAGCATACGTTCAGCCAAGGGCATCTCATATCATCATCTCAAGGGACATGGATAAATATGCACTAGTGCAAGAGAACGACTTTCCTCAATGTCAACATCTGGAAAGATACCAAATCTGTGCGCCTAATTATCCCATCTTCGAAACCACTGCACACCTGAACTGTGAATTAGTACTATTAACGGACGGAGGACACGAATCATACCGAGACTGCGATATAAAAATTATGAAGAAACAAACACCCTACTGGAAACAATTGGATTCCACATCAGGATGGCTATTCTCAGTACCTCAGCCAGAAAGAGTGCAAATACTATGTGACCATGAAACGGCCATCGCAACGGAAGTAAATGGCACAGGTATATTGAACCTTAGACCTGGCTGCATTGCAAAAACGTACTACGCCACGTTAACCGGAACACAAACACTTAAAGACACCATCGAGGAAATATACATTGCCGAAACCAATCTGGACGTAAATCAACTCGTACCCAACATCACAAATTACAAACCTCTGGTAGATCCCAGAAATCACGGTTTCGCCTCCTCCGTTGTGATACAAACAACAAAGGGGACCCTGCAGTTCGATACCTCGCTAAAAGAAATAGAAGAAAAACTCCTACTTGCCGCAATCCAAGAGGAGGATCGACAGGAACAAACCACTTACACCACAACAACTATATACGGGGAAATCATCATAGCCATCGTACTACTCACATACATGCTCCGTGGATACCTAGTTTTCACCGCTTATTTCCTTCTCAACATGTGTCGCACTACAACATCGACTGACGAAGACGAGGACCACCCCAGCTACGTAGGAGAAGAACAACCTCAACCAACACCAAGACCCGAGAAAATTTACGACGTCCCTATCACCACTCCACGGCCAGTATTTGACCACGACGTTTCAACTCAAGCCGAACCCAAGCCATCAACACCATAAAACAGAACACTGAACACAACACATACACACATACATACATACTCTAATATGCACTCTATACTAACACAAGGTTAAGAAATTTATGCATATCGAATTCTCCAAATCAACTTTTTCTTTTCTCGTGAACGAAAGGATACGGTATCAATACTTATCCCTCACTCTCTTTCCAAGACACCTTGACCGTATTACACTTCGTGAATACACCTCATATTTCAAATGGCACAGGCTTCCCGAATGCAATCGAATTGCAATCGATAAACATGTTATTATCACAAGAATAATAACCCAAACAGATCGAGTCGATCAACATCGTGACATAAACAAAAAAAAAAGGGGCAATCAACAAACCTTTTGTTTTGTCAAGCCATCTCCACAAAAGACATCTATATCATCGCTAATTTTGCCGACTAAAGCCAATGAAAGAGGAATAGTCAATCTTATGATACGGTCACAAATTTTCCACAGTCCTGTATTACCAAAAACAATTTCTACACCTATTCCTATAATTTTATTTTAATTTTTTTTTCTTCTTTCTTTCCCTCCTCTTCCTAAGATACGAAATTCACATCAGGCAACGAGAAGCAAAATTTAATCAATTCTATTTTCACCATTTAAGCATATATTCTATTTAAAAATATTCAATATGCATAAATTGGTAGCCACCGAGGACGGTGCCTAATTTTAAGTGGGGAGGTGTCACAACCGACGTTAAATTTTTCTTTTTAAAATATATAATAGATCTACAAGTTTTCCTTTCCGAGAATTCTTCGAATAACACTCGCTACCCGGCCATAAAATATGACACGCGACACACACACTCCAGAGTTAGGACTAAATTTGTAACCGAAACACTTGTAACCGACGAATATAAATCAAACTAGCTTCCGCTATACTTCCGGACTACACTATGGACTATACGAAACATCCACTCATCTAATTAGGTCACTACGATCTTACTTCTAAGAAAACCTATAAACTCCTACTATTTTTCCGCATTTTAGCCCTATAAAAAGACCATGTCTCTCCACAATCGTCGCATTCCGTTCGCACCTAGAGTCGCGTCTATACTGTTAGCAGTAGTTCGGTTTGTCATTCGGTTAGCCGTCTTATAATTAATCTCTGACCGAACTTCGGGTCTTCTGTAGAAGAGAGCAAGTCGAGTTCAGAAGCCAAAGTTAAAGTACCAAACTCAATATTTGGACTTAGAATCTTTTAACCTTTTCTACGACACAACAAATCACAAGTAAGCTACAACGAACCAAAGATTTACACGACACCTCTCCGGTAACGTAACCATTTATATTTTGTATCAAGTTTGTATTTCATCATTATATTTACTAATAACTTGTTTTCATTAAAAGTACATAAAGAATATCTAAATCTTTTGACTCACTTAACACCCCGAATCCCTCTCCTAGTCGCAACCTAGACTAAGACTAAGGCAAGACTTCTCGAGGTCTATCAGCGTAAGCCCACGATACTCTTAGGAGTATATTTATAAAAACGCTCTGCGTATTAAAATGCAGGGAAAAGCTTATGGGACATAACGTTTACCGCTCGACGTTCAAACACCCGAACTTTTCCTTCACGCCTCTCCGGACGTGACAAAGAAAATGGAAACGACTCGGAAAACCGAGAAGAAAAAAATACGGTAAACAAGGCAAACAAAAAGGACAGAGAAGAAAAAATCTGGGAAGAGATCGGAAATAATAATCATTTAAATAAAGAAGAACAAAAATTTCTCAGAGAATTTTTGGAAGAATATGCTGATGTTTTCCACCTCGAAGGAGAATTACTCGGAAACACCGATCTAGTGGAACACCCGATACATATGAAAGAAGGAACTGTACCTGTAAACATCAGACCGTACAGATTACCTGAGGCGCATAAATCCGAAGTGATGAAGCAAGCACAAGAAATGCTAAAAGACGGAATCATAAGACCAAGCAGAAGCCCGTGGAATGCACCGCTACTGGTCGTTCCAAAAAAGGCCGACGCAGAAGGCAACATCCGCAAGAGAGTCGTAGTGGATTTCCGAAAACTAAATGAGGTGACCGAAGGAGACTCGTATCCCCTGCCCAATATTACGGAAATATTGGACCAGTTGGGACGGGCCAAATACTTCACAACACTCGATCTTGCATCCGGTTTCCACCAAATTCCAATGGCGGAAAAGGACAAGCAAAAAACCGCTTTTTCAACACCAATGGGACACTACGAATACAACAGAATGCCTTTTGGATTAAAAAACGCTCCACCGACTTTCCAAAGGTTGATGGACGTGGTCCTTGCAGGATTACAAGGACTCAAATGTTATGTGTACCTAGATGACATCGTGATACACGGATCATCATTTAAAGAACACAATGAAAGACTAAGAGAAGTTTTCGACCGACTAAGGGAAGCCAAATTAAAAGTGCAGCCGAGAAAATATAAATTTCTACGAAAAGAAACACAATACCTAGGACACGTAATCACCAAAGTAGGAGTGAAACCAGATCCCAGTAAAATAGAGGCGATTCACAAATTCCCAACACCAAAAAACGTCAAAGATATACAATCGTTTTTAGGTCTCGCAGGTTATTACAGAAAGTTTATACAGGACTTCTCAAAATTAGCCAAACCTTTAACCGAATTAGTAAAAAAGGAGAAAAAATTCGAATGGACAGAAGGCACGCAAGTAGCGTTTGATCATCTGAAACAGACTCTAAGTACAGCACCAATCCTGCAATACCCCGATTTTACAAAACCGTTCGTCATCACAACAGACGCATCGGATAAAGCAATCGGAGCAATTTTATCTCAAGGGAAAATTGGCGAGGATCTACCAATTTGCTACGCAAGCCGAACTCTCAATAAAGCAGAGACAAACTATTCAACAACAGAAAAAGAAATGCTAGCAATTGTGTGGGCCGTCGCACAATTTCGTCCATACGTTTACGGTACGAAATTCATCATCGTTACCGACCATAAACCTCTTACTTGGCTTTTTAACGTAAAAGACCCAGGTTCAAGGTTAATGAAATAGAGAATAAAGTTGGAAGAGTACACCTACACCATTGAATACAAAGCAGGAAAGAAAAACACAAATGCAGATGCGTTAAGTAGAATGTACGCAATCATGATGAGTCAGGCCGCAGACAGTGAGCCTGTAAAGAAAAGAGGACGGGGAAGGCCACGCAGGGACGCGCGAGCACGGGTATCATCTCCCGTAACAGACTCCGCCTCTGAAAACATACGGTCCGGCCCTAATCATGATGGCCGACCAGAAAAACAGAGAAGAGTGGTCAAAGATAAGCCACAAGTAAAAGAAGTAGAGAAGCACACGTCTAGAAAGAGAAAGAACGAAAACAAACAAAGAAATCAAACGTCAGCAAAAGACGCAGAGAGCGCAGAGAGAGACAGCGAAGGAGCAAGCGAGAGCGAAGATGAGTCATCCGACTCCGACTCCGAGCGAGAGTGCCCGAGCGAGAGAGAGAAAAAAGCGATACTAAAAGAATACCACGACATACCTCTCGGCGGACACCCTGGAGCAAAAAGAATGACGCAAAGAATAAAAGAAAAATATAACTGGCCTGGTATGATAAAAGAAATGAAGGAATACGTATCATCGTGCGATAAATGTCAACGCAACAAAGTCACGAGAATTAAAAATGCACCGATGATAATTACCGACACGCCAGAAAGAGCATTTGAAAAATGCGCGATGGACATAGTAGGACCACTGCCCGAAACGGAAAAAGGAAATAAATATATTCTCACATTTCAGGACGCGTTAACCAAATATAGTGTCGCAATACCGTTAGAAAATCAGGAAGCGAAAGAAATTGCGAAAGCTTTGACAACAGAAATAATTTGCAAATATGGAATACCCGAAAAAATTTTGTCCGATCAAGGAACCAATTTTCTAAGCGAATTATTTAAAGAGATGTGCAAGCTACTACAAATAAAAAAGATACAAACCACAGCATATCATCCTGAGTCGAATGGAGCCCTCGAAAGGTCCCATCGCACTCTTGCCGAATATCTGAAAAATTTTATTAATGAGGATCAAAGGGATTGGGACGAATGGTTACCGTACGCTATGTTCACGTACAATACAACCCCTCATACCGCAACAGGATTCTCCCCATACGAACTCGTGTACGGGAAGAAAGCTGACATACCAACAGCACTCAAGCAAGTCCCAAAAACAACTTATTCATACGACGATTACGTCGCTGAACTAAGGGAGCGATTACGAGCAACCTGGCAAGTTGCGAGAGAACAATTAATAAAGGGGAAAGAAAAGGTAAAAGAGAGAGAAGACAAAGTCGCCGGTAACACAGAGTACCGAGTTGGCGACAAAGTTCTACTGCACGATCCTACTGTGAGGCGAGGCAGATCTGCCAAGCTGACCCCAAAATGGACGGGGCCGTACATAAAAAAAGCAGGGACTCTGCAGTAAACTATAGTATCGGCCGTGGGCGGCGGACGATCCGCGTACACGTAGAGCGATTAAAGCCCTACGTTACCCACTATCCGATACCTACCGAGGCCCCGCCGGCTGAACAGCCCGGCGCAAGGCCCACGTGTTACTCGGACCGCCATTTATACGCAGGCGTGGCCATGACAACCACACCCGCCCAACCCCGAGTTTAACAGAAAAAATAATACAAAAAATTTAATTGAACGAAATGAATTGAAATAAAAAATAATAAAATGAATAAATAAAATTGAAATATAGGAAGAAAATAAGTCAAAAAAAAATCAATGAAAAAAAAAATAAGTAATAAATAAAAATAAATTATAATGAAGAAAATGAATATAACGAATAAAAAAAAAAAAAAAAACAAACTCCCTCGCAAGGAAGTACGAAAAAACCAAAATTAATAACAGAAATAATAAAACTTAAATAAAACATAATACCTACCGTCGCAGTAGGCACACGTCGCAGAAAATCAACGCCGAAAAACGAAAACGACGCAAAAAATGAATAAAGACATAGCAGAACGAAACAAACGGAGAGAACGAGAATAACAACGAAACGACAACAAAAACGAACGAAATAACAAAAACATGAACGATGAAAATTCAATCGAAGAGAAAACGAAGAGAAAAAAAAGTTTGGGGCCAAAAGGAATTAGGGGAAGGAAAATAAATTATTAAAGCGAAGAATTAAAATTTTCGAAATATATTGTTACAAAAAGTTCAAAAAATCAAATACATTATAATAAATTAATGCCTAGTGAAATTCAAACATTACTAAAAACAGCAGAAACAGGCTCATACAGCAAAGAATCACGATTAGTAATCGTAACAAAAATACCATTAATAGACAGCAATAAATTTACAATAAACAAAGTATATCCTCTACCAGTAAGAACAAATGGCAGCAAATTCCAATTTATCGAAACATCACATAAATACGTAATAATAAATCGAGACAACCGCAACTATCTCACATTAAATGAAAAAGAATTAGAAAAGTGCACGCAAGCAGAAAGTCAGTACTACTGCCAACCGAAATATGCAACGCAGACGCTACACGAAACAGCGCCTTGCGATTTTCAATTTATTTAGGACTAAATCCAGAAAAAAATCGTGGCACACAGAAAATAGTAAAATTGGAAAAAACAATAATTATCACGATAGAAAAAAGCGGAAGATGGTTATATGTAGCACCGACGAAAGAAACTTTAATTATTAAATGTAAAAATGAACCAAACGTATATACTACACTTTTGGACACAGGAATTTTGGCTTTAGATGGGAAATGTTCCGTCACCACCGCCGATTAACGATTAGAAACAGTAGCAGAAAATATACAAAAAGAGTTTATAACGTTCTTACCCCAACACAATCTAACATACCAAATCGAAAAACCTATTTCAGATTTAAAACTGTTCAACTACACCATACCTCACAAAATAATAACAAATGCCTTGGAAGTTAACAATTTAGGAGAACGAATCGAAAACTTAAAAAATAAGTTGGACGACGAACCACAAATATGGTCGCAAACATTTCACACAATTGGTAACTATTCATTAAGCACGATTAGCATAATATTTTCAATCATTGTAATTTCCGCATATATTATCTACAAAAGAAAACTATGTCGTCGAACAACAAGGGTCATCAATATCGAGACACCAATTGAAATCGCACAAATACCAACCAAGCGATCCACTAAAGACACAAATATAAAAGTACAATACTTACCGCGTCAAAAAACACCGAACACGGACACATTGTAAAAAAAAAAAAAAAAAAAAAAAAACTATTGTAAGGGGAAAATTAGCTAAAAATTAGCAATAAATCATAGATACATTGGGTTGCTATGAGTAGCCGAAACTAGGTTTCGTCTTCTTAAGGGGGGAGGATTGTTATGCCCCGCATAGCAACCACATATTAAGAATATTATATTCTATACGATAAAGTAGGATCGAGCACATTCCTCGATCACAAGCGTGGGTCTATCGACCCCGAGCGAGCTAAACCCCGAATCGCTGACGGTGCATCACGCCACCGAGCATTCGAGAAGGAATAATTAAAAGAAGGGGTAAATTATCAATATTCTGGGGGAAATACGTAAATCATTAAAAGTAGTGACAATGCCCAAAAACGGCAGTCTGCACGCAAAAAGTCAGAAGTCTACGACTATCTAACTACGAATTGGTCTCGAGGCAAACACACCTCGACTTTGTAAAATCTATAGACTCGGTAGAGTCTCGGGACAAGTACATTTGACAGCTCTGTCTGTCATCTACTTGCCCGAGGCTCGCCCGAGTATATTATCTCTGAATAAAGCAAATTTCGGTGGTGGGGGTAAAAACTGAAAGTCATTTTCTTGAATTACGAAGCTCAGGAGACAGATGATGACTTGAAAATTGGTTTCGAGACTAATTAAGAAAAAATCTTTCGATTGAGCCTTAAATCAGCACGATTGATGCCGTATTTGCTGAGAAAAAACTTTGCACAGGCTCAAGATTATGCAAAAATTCCAACACATCGAAGAATTTGACGTGTCTGTATACGTCACAATCAAAGGCCTCAGTCTGCCTATCGAGGTTCTCATTGGTCACGAGTGTGCTCATTTCCCTGTGTTCCGATTGGTCACGAATGTGACTACATTCAGTCAGTACAAAGACCACGGAAAGTTTGTATTTCACAGCAGTTTTGACAGTGTAAAGTGTGAGACGCGTAAACAGCATATTTTTTTGCGAACTTTCCTGTAGAACCGTCGTGGGCAAAATTTGAACTAATTTGTACGTCAGAGCCGCAAATTTGTTCGAAGTGTTGACAGACGGTAAATATGGAATAATTCACGTAAAAAAGAAATCAACTTGACCCTTTAAAGCATTCATTTTTCTTTACGTGCAATTACCTCAAAACTTTGTACTCGGGGGTTTTCGGGGTCGCTGATTACAAATCTGCATTCAAAATTTAAAAATTCAAAATGGCGAATCCAATATGGCGGACAAAAAATGCAAAAATTGTTTGATGAAAGCAAAATATAGTACTCGGGGGTTTTCGGGGTCGCTGATTACAAATCTGCACTCAAAATTTAAAAATTCAAGATGGCGAATCCAATATGGCGGACAAAAAATGCAAAAATTGTTTGATGAAAGCAAAATATGGTACTCGGGGGTTTTCGGGGTCGCTGATTACAAATCTGCACCCAAAATTTAGAAATTCAAGATGGCGGATTCAATATGGCGGACCAGGAATGCAAAAATTGTTTGATGAAAGCAAAATATAGTACTCGGGGGTTTTCGGGGTCGCTGATTACAAATCTGCACCTAAAATTTCGAAATTCAAGATGGCGGATCCAATATGGCGGACAACAAATCCAAAAATTGTTTGATGAAAGCAACACATGGTACTCGGGGGTTTTCGGGGTCGCCGATTACAAATCTGCACCCAAAATTTCGAAATTCAAGATGGCGGATACAATATTGCGGACAATAACTGCGAAAATCATTCAAGAAAAGCGAAAGTTGGTACGCGGGGGTTTTCGGGTTCACCGATTAAAAATCTGCATCGGAAGTTTGCCGTGTCTGTATATGTCACAAAGAAAGGCCTTTTGATGCTATCGAGTTTCTGATTGGTCATGAGTGTGATCATTTCAAGTGTGAGACGCATAAACAGCGTATTTTATGCGAACTTTCCTGTAGATCCTTCGTGGGCAAAATTTGAACTAATTTGTACGTCAGAGTCGCAAATTTGTTCCGAGCGATGACAGACGGTAAATACGGAATAATTCACGTAAAAAAAATATCAATTTGACACTTTGAAGCATTTATTTTTCCTTACGTGCAATTACCTCAAAACTTTGTACTCGAGGGTTTTCGAGGTCGTTGATTACAAATCTGCACTTAAAATTCGGAAATTCAAGATGGCTGATTCAATATGGCGGACTACAAATGCAAAAATTGTTTGACGAAAGCAAAATATGGTACTCAGAGGTTTTCAGGGTCGCTGACTACAAATCTGCACCTAAAATATCGAAATTCAAGATGGCGGTTCCAATATGGCGAGCCATTAATTCAAATTTTTTTTATTGCAACGAAAGTTTTGGTACTCGGGGTCTTCTTCTATCACGGCACACAAAAATCTTTTTGCCTCCTAAACTTTCACGTCTCCATAAACTTAATCTTTATATGAATAATATTGTTCGGTATTTGAAGGAATATTAAACTCATGAGTCGATGATAATACATTGCAATTTTCGAGCATCTTGCTTTTATAGAAAATCGTAATTCTGGGGCTCCTCTCAATAATGAATCGTCTCAATAACGAAGATAATTATTCAAAATTGTATATCGGATCGATTCATAACTTGGGGAGAAACTCTTCATATTTATACTGCTGCGATTTCTCGATATATTTTTTTATTTTCATGGACAACTTGTAAGCCGTTAAGGAAGGATTAAATTTTTATGATTCACTTCCTAAACTCACTGTTCCTCAAAGGTTCTTTTAATGTCGAAGTGAATTAACAACACTTTGTTTCCAAGTTGTAAATTAATCGGCCAACAGCGGATCATTATTCCCAGAATTTTTATGTATGTATTTAGCTATTGAAGTTTTTAAAAACACGGCAACGCTACCATAGTAATAGCGAATCATATAAGAGCAAATTTATAGTATTTATAGTATATGATCAGTCCAATTATCTAATCGGGTATGAGTGGAGTGAACAGTAGATATAAATTTGTCATTCAAATGAATTCATGATGTAATCATGCAAGTACGAAAAAACTCTAGACTTTAGAGGTGTTGAGAAAAAAAAGAGTGATATCAAGGGGTTTTAACAAGGGGAAGATGTCCCCTCCCCGGGGAAAAAACCCTGGACAAGTACATTTGTTTGACTCCAGTTTCCATCTGTTGTCGCAATAAGTTATCCCCCCCCCCTAACCCAAAAAATAATGAAACCTCCAAAAAAACATAGAAAAAATGCCAGAATAGATTTGAGAATTTGAGAAAAAAAACTCCCTGGCCAAAAAGGAAAATCCCTGGCCCCCTCCCCCCTTTAAAAAATGAAACAATTTGAGGAAAAAAGCCTTTTGCCAAAAATACCCTAACAAAACCCTGCCAAAAAACGCCTAAAATAATTACAACCCCCAAAAAAACATACAAAAAAATGCCAGAATAGATTTGAGGAAAAGAAGTCCCTGATTCGAAAAAAGGAATACTCCCTCTTGCCTCAAAAAAACCTTAACAAAACCCTGTCAAAAAAACGCCTTTGATTACTACCCCCCAAAAAAACATGGAAAAAAGTGAGAATAGATTTAAAAAAAGAAATTCGAGAAAAAAACAACCCAGCCAAACTAGTTCCCTGAAACTTACCAACCACCCACCAGAAAAAAAAACCCTAGAAAAAACTACTTCCTCTTCTCCACCCAAAAAAGTGGAACATCCGATGAAAAAGAACAGACTCTTAAAGAAAAATTATTGCTCGATAAGAAAAATAACTACTCGACAACATGAAATATGAAGAAGCCAATGAGTTACGTTCAGGACTAAAATTTATAATATCAATAATAGAACAAGTATTTCATTGATGCTCGACAATAGATTCATGAAAAAATTTAAAAAAAGCAGTTAGTGGTTGAAAAAAAACCAGCCTAGCAAAAAGAAAAACCGGTCCAAATGAAAAAATAAAAATGGGGTGTATAATAAACAAATAATAAACATAGTTTATAAAAAATCGAGCAGACAATAATTTACGTTCAGTGCTGAAATTTTTAATATCAATAACAGGACAAGTTTTCATTGGTGCTTGATTATAGAACAAAAAAAAACCGGTCGAAAAAAAACAGTCAAAATGAAAAAAAAATAAAAGGGGTATATAACAAACACAAAAACCTCTAGTCTGCAAAAAAGTTGAAAGGACAACGATTTACGTTCAGCGCTGAAATGTTTGATATCAACAACAGGACAAGTATTTCATTGGAGCTTGATAAGATAATACTTATAAGAAATATTGAAACAATCAATCGAAAAGTGTTACCAATCTACAAAAAGAAAAATCGGTCGAAAAAACAGTACCCAAATGAAAAGAAATGAAAGGGTTTTAGCAAACAAAAGAACCTAGTCTACAAAAAATTAAAGAGACAACGATTTATGTTCAGCGTTGAAATAATATGCTTGAGAATAGATCAACGAGAAAACGAAAAAAACTTGGTTTTCAAAAGAGGTACCAAGTTACAAAAATAGTCATACATATAAAAACGAGTCTGGAAACAGGATCAAAGAGAGAAAAGAGTAATTGGTGGATAACAAAAAAAAATAGTGTACAAAAAATTAAAAATCGAAAAAGATGATGATTCACGTTCAGCACTTACATTTAGAATGATATTTATTGGTGTTTGAGAAAAGATTAACAACAAATAGTTTTCGAAAGTGCAATTCTTCCACATTGTTCGCTCGATGGGAATGGAAAAATCCTCTTGGTAACAATTTGTTAAACGTTCACCACCGTCCGTTCAGCGTATACGCACAGAGTACTTGTCCGGCCCATAACTTTTTATGCAAATTGCTCATTCAAGAAAAAATCAAATTAGAGGTGAAGTCATAGAACCCATGGAGTCCAATCTCTTCAAACAAGCTACACACGAATCCTTGCTTTCATCGAATCCGTTAGTCCAATAAAAATTTTGCTCCAAAGTTTGTATCTTTTGACTCAGCAGATTTGAGATTGTGGAAAGAAACTTTTACGAACTCGGTCGACCAATGAGCGCTCTCTCGAAACACACACGAAACATTTCCAATGGTTCAGTATATATTTCGAGTCAGAGGCATAAAATGTGAGCACTGCTCACACAAACACAAACTTATAAAAAATAATCTAGCTGTTTCCCTCGGGATAACCTCGCATCATTCGGGATATTTGATATCAACTTAAATGGAATACGATACTCTTTATTGTCATTATTACAAAATTGTCATATTGGGACTATGTTCAGCTAAATTGGTTCATCATTTTCTAAAGCTGCTGCTCACATACAACCAGCATTATTACAAAATTGTCATATTAGGACTCTGTTCAGCTAAATTGGTTCATCATTTTCTAAAGCTGCTGCTCACATACAACCAGCAATGTTATTGTTCTTATAATACGACGGGAAACAACTTAACTTAACTTAATAATAACTTATCATCTGCTGCTATGAAAAAAACTTATAGTCCATATGGAAATATTACTGCAATAAAAAACGCTTTGCTTTTTCGCGAGTGGTCCCCGATTTTTTCTTGAATGAGCAATTTGCATAAAAAGTTATGGGCCGGACAAGTATTCTGTGCGTATACGCTGAACGTACGGTGGTGAACGTTTAACAAATTGTTACCAATAAGATTTTTCCATTCCCATCGAGCGAACAATGTGGAAGAATTGCACTTTCGAAAACTATTTGTTGTTAATCTTTTCTCAAACACCAATAAATATCATTCTAAATGTAAGTGCTGAACGTGAATCATCATCTTTTTCGATTTTTAATTTTTTGTACACTATTTTTTTTTGTTATCCACCAATTACTCTTTTCTCTCTTTGATCCTGTTTCCAGACTCGTTTTTATATGTATGACTATTTTTGTAACTTGGTACCTCTTTTGAAAACCAAGTTTTTTCCGTTTTCTCGTTGATCTATTCTCAAGCATATTATTTCAACGCTGAACATAAATCGTTGTCTCTTTAATTTTTTGTAGACTAGGTTCTTTTGTTAGATAAAACCCTTTCATTTCTTTTCATTTGGGTACTGTTTTTTTTGACCGATTTTTCTTTTTGTAGATTGGTAACACTTTTCGATTGATTGTTTCAATATTTCTTATAAGTATTATCTTATCAAGCTCCAATGAAATACTTGTCCTGTTGTTGATATCAAACATTTCAGCGCTGAACGTAAATCGTTGTCCTTTCAACTTTTTTGCAGACTAGAGGTTTTTGTGTTTGTTATATACCCCTTTTATTTATTTTTTTCATTTTGACTGTTTTTTTTTCGACCGGTTTTTTTTTGTTCTATAATCAAGCACCAATGAAAACTTGTCCTGTTATTGATATTAAAAATTTCAGCACTGAACGTAAATCATTGTTTCCTCGATATTTTTATATACTAGGTTTATTATTTGTTTATTATACATCCCATTTTTATTTTTTCATTTGGACCGGTTTTTCTTGTTGCTAGGCTGGTTTTTTTTTCAACCACTAACTGCTTTTTTTAAATTTTCTCATGAATCTATTGTCGAGCATCAATGAAATACTTGTCCTATTATTGATATTATAAATTTTAGTCCTGAACGTAACTCATTGGCTTCTTCATATTTCATGTTGTCGAGTAGTTATTTTTCTTATGCAGCAATTATTTTTCTTTAAGAGTCTGTTTTTTTTTTCATCGGATGTTCCACTTTTTTGGGTGGAGAAGAGGAAGTAGTTTTTTCTAGGGTTTTTTTTCTGGTGGGTGGTTGGTAAGTTTCAGGGAACTAGTTTGGCTGGGTTGTTTTTTTCTCGAATTTCTTTTTTTAAATCTATTCTCACTTTTTTCCATGTTTTTTTGGGGGGTAGTAATCAAAGGCGTTTTTTTGACAGGGTTTTGTTAA
Organism: Campoletis raptor; assembly: GCA_948107755.1. Lineage (NCBI taxonomy): Eukaryota > Metazoa > Arthropoda > Insecta > Hymenoptera > Ichneumonidae > Campoletis > Campoletis raptor. The sequence continues at coordinate 2,077,994 of OX403628.1, read as the reverse complement.
GGTTTTTTTGAGGCAAGATGGAGGATTCCTTTTTTCGAATCAGGGACTTCTTTTCCTCAAATCTATTCTGGCATTTTTTTGTATGTTTTTTTGGGGGTTGTAATTATTTTAGGCGTTTTTTGGCAGGGTTTTGTTAGGGTGTTTTTGGCAAAAGGCTTTTTTCCTCAAATTGTTTCATTTTTTAAAGGGGGTTATCTTATTCTCAATAAACCTTATAGTATTTTTGTACAATATTGAGTTGGAGATTGACTCATTTTGGCAATCCTCGAATTACCTGTCCTCGACAACTTGTCCCCACGTGACGAGATTCGCGAGGACAGAATAGATTTGAAAAAAAGAAGCCCCTTGCCAAAAAGAAAAAAAATAATGCTACGGAAAAAATCGAACGAATCGCTGTCACAAAAAATACCGAAAAAATGCTACAACTCTCGCCAGCAAAAAAAAAAAAAGAAATTCGAGAAAAAAAACAACCCAGACGAACTAGTTCCCTGAAACTTACCAAACACCCACCAGAAAAAAAACCCTAGAAAAAACTACTTCCTCCTCTCCACAGTAGATAGGTAAGGCCGGTTCTGGACCACGATCCCTACCCCGACATTTACCGACACTTTTTAGCATGGACGCGAACCCCCCGAGCGGTGACACGAACCGAGGGGGGTGCCGGGTGGCCTTCGAGAATGTTTAGCCCCCCCCCTCCCCCCCAAAGTAGGTTAACAAACAAAATTTGGCACGTGACCCCCCACTCCTGCCATAGTTCAAAGGTTATCGGAGGGTGCGGTAAAGAAAGAACGATTTTGGCTGTTTTTTTCTAATTAGGTCAATAAGTTTGATAAATATTATTTTGATTTTAAAAACAAAGTCGGCGCGTGAACAGTTCCCCCCCACTCCTCCCATAGTTCAAAGATCATCGGGGCGGTGTGCTCGACAAAGAACGATTTTGGTTGTTTTTTTCTTAGGTCGATAGAAAAATAAGTTTGAAGAGATATGATTTCCAAGAAAATAGAAAAATGGACACGTGCCGTGTATGTGTGATTTGGTTGCCTAGCGATAGGCTTGTCACATAGTTCAAAGATCATCGGAGGGCGGCTCAAGATGAAAGGCTTAATAACGACTTTGTTTTTTTCATAAGTAGGTCGATAGTAAATCAGTTTGAAGAGATATTATTTTTCGTGGTGAAAAACAGAAAAATCGACACGTGCCGGCAGCTGTGTGCGTCTTTCGGATGCCTAGCGATAGGCTTCAGCATAGTTCATCGGAGGGCACGTTGAAGAACGAATGTTTTTTTCTAACGATGATCGAGAAATATTATTTTCAGATATATTGAATAAGCCATACTGTAGAGGCTAGCGAGTTTTTCGATTTGCCATCGAGCGAACTTTCATTCCAGCAATGATTAGAAAGAGATAGAAATTTGTTGTATTGTATAAACGAGTTGGTTGAATAAGGAGGTTTCAGTTACTGTTTGGCTGGTATCTCCAACGAATCGGGCTAAATCCGACATAGTAAAGATCTTCGTCTTTCAAACTGTTCGTTCAACTTTTATATTTTGTGGCATAGAAAGAGAGTCTATCATCATGGATAAATTAACTCCGGATGTGGTGAGATAATTGTGTCGTCTCCCACCTTATCTCTGCGATTATGATGATGCTGTAGTCAAACATTTTGGTGATGATCCACCAGATGCAGTGTACGATTTTCTCAACGATGTACTAGATTTTCAAAAGAATTTGGAAATAATGAAATGTGTAGAAGAGGGTGGAGACATTAGCAACCAACCATCTTGTGCACAGTGCAAATTCATGTGGGAAAGAATAACCATTATCCATAAGCACGTTCACAGTATACATCATGATTTGGATGAATTCATTACGCTATTGATCCAACTCACATGCGAAATAAAAGCAAAGGAGATCGTATTTTCGAACGATGGACCCACTGACAACGTAATGAATGCTGCTCGCAGCGTACAAAATCGTGTGGAGAATTTGAACGGGTTTCTCGATATAATTCGAGCACCCAAAGGAACATTGTAAAAAAAAATAAAAGCCAAATCAACAAAAACTGTTTCATATGAATTTTTTATTATTTTTCACGAACCGTTCATCATCCACAACAGAAATCTTACATTTCTACTGCAATTTTTTTACATTACCACTAATTGCATTATACTCGATGATTCGATCATGCAAAATTAGACAATAGGCTGAGGTTTGAGCTGGAAACAAATCCATCGATTCAAATTCTAGTCGAATATCGACCGGACCCGATTTCAGCGACTCATTCTGCTTTGAACAGTCAATGACAATGAGAGGCGCGTACTTCAAGAAGTCTGCTTTACTTAATAATGGTTCAGGCTCCTTCCCATAGTAAGAAGCTTGAAAATCCATATACATATTGTATAGTAGAGCAAACTGATTGTGCGTAATATTAAGATTTAAATTTCCGTATGGATAACTCTGAGAGTTGAGGAAGAGTTTCACATCTCTAATGTTACAATGATCAAAGTGACTCGCATTTTTAATGGTATTGTTTTTTCGTGCTGTCTGGAATCCCAAAATGACGTATCGTGGTTTTTCAAGTTGTGTAGACGTTTTTACAGGCCAAACGTGCTTTGTTGTCGCAGGTAGTAAGGGGTACTCGTACAGTTCCCACGCACGGAAACTTATAGGTATGGGCGTATCTTTCGCGATGTAGTTCAAGAGTTGGATTCTTCGTTGATCAGCAACCTTAATATATGGTATCATCCATTCAATTTTTGATAAGGTAATTTTGAATTGTTCCGGTGCGGCATCCCCAGCTTGTTGTATAACACAATTCGTATCGGTGTTGGTTCTGATTAAAATCAGCTCATGTTTGGCATTGACGATAACTTTGCGATAGTCTTCAGCAAAGCCTAATAACATACTGAGAGGTATGGAAATATCGAAGTAGCCGGACTCGTCTGTTATCTGCGCCTCGTCGTTGTTCATCCAGCCAGCATTCTCCATTACAGACTTCTGACTAGGATTCTGCGAGATGTAGTTTTTCATGAGAGTTGTCAGACCAACATTTTTAATTCGCTCAATTTCAATAGCATTCAGTTCGTAGCGTATTTCTTCAAATAGGTGACAGATCGCATTGTTAACCAATCTTGTTGCAGTGACAACAGATTGTCCATCAGCTTTCGTCAATCTACCATATATGTGCAATAAGCTTTTGCTAGGTAGCAAGCACAAATCCTGATGCTGAACGGCGATACGAATCTCATCGTTATTGTTGAAGGTTGTCGATGCGTATGGCTGGTGCCCATGGTTTTCAAAATGCGCGATGGACTCGTCAAAGATGATTGGCTTTTGTATTTTTAAGATCTCCTCCATGGCACAAAACAAAAAATTGTAACGCAACAGAATTTTATGTGCACTTTTCTCGAGGTTTCAGACCCAGACTCTTTAGATACCGAACGTTTTGATGTGTGAGCTCTTTGAGAGCTGTCCGAGGAATGTTTCGCCCTGGACATGGTGGTTCGATTTTATAACTTCCACCGCTTTTAGTTTCAAAAACAATACCCATTTTATGATTTCACATGCAGTCTGATCGTTATCACTTCGCCTCGGAAATTGACCAATTCACCGTTTTGATCGACAAGTTTAAGCTGCAAATTATGTATGGATTGTACGGTGATGGGGAGGTAAGTGATATGTGATGGAACTTCAACGATCTTATATCCTGGTGGAACGATAGGGAAAAATTCGTGAATAGTGTGCACTTTTTGGTTGTTGATGTACGCTCCTGCGGTTATGTTACACTCGACTCGCAACGAGTTGATCTTGAGAATGGTGACTGGCAACTCAGATTTGTGTGTAATATTAGCTGAAAGAATCCGTGGTGTGAAACCCAACAATCGACCAATAGAATCGTTTGGTTCAAAGTTTATATCACGATTGCATTTAATTTCACTACATAGAGTATTATTGTTAGCTTTCAGATTGACGATGATGTTATGACGAGACAACACTTTTTGCAGAAAACTTTCAATATCTTCAATTTCGTAGCTTCCAGTCGGTATAGTGATCACCTCTTTATCCACATAGAACTTGTTGTTTCCCACATCGATATTAGGAATAGAGTTAAAAGTCAATAGCTCCACGAGGCCCAAAGTATAATTTTTGAACGGAGACAATTCGATTGGAGGAAAATAGTAAGCTTCGAGTATTGATGATGTGCCTGATAGCGTGAGAGTAAAAGAATCACTCATCGTGTCTGCTGTCTAACTAATCCAGCAAATCATGTGAGATCTAATTTTATAGATCTCCACATAAAAACTTGAGACACAAATGTCCACATATTACTGTATCGTAGTCCTGATATTTTTCATAATTGTACATCACAGTGCTACCAACACCGAGATATTTCATCAAGTCAAGCGGTGGTTGAAGGTTGCCAAAGCTATCAAAATAAATGACTTTGTTATTTTTCTTCTTGTATGCAACCCAATGTGTGCCGGGACCTTCTTTATCATCAAGGTTCACGATGGCTGATTCATATTTTCGAGGTCCACTCTTAGGTAACGCATTTCTCATATAAACACCACGAAAATGTGGAATTTGTATGTCTCTAGCGAACTTCGATAAATCGTAATCAGTGAGTGCTCGCTGTGGTAGCCTTATACGTTTTTTAGATAGAGACCCATACCAGCTTTATAAGGTTTAATATACAATCCTTTGCCTAGAGCAATTGTCTCCATTGCATTATTATGACGTTTGGCCTCTTCAAGAGCTCGTTTCGCAGCATTTGCATCATTCATAGCTTTAGCTATGCCCGCTGCCCCACCAGCGAGAGCTCCAGTAGCACTTAGTCCAGCAAAAAGAGGTATGAGAAAGGGTAAGAAACCTCCGATTTTAGCGGGTATGGGAAGAATCCGTGATGACTGGATATTCTTCTTGCCCCCTGCACGTTTTACAGCTGCACGGGCACCTTTGAGAGCTGTTTTCATAGCATTATCACCCGGTAGCATCGAAACCTTTGCTGCTTCAATAATTCGCTTTAGGGACACTTTCTTCAGCTTTTTCTTCTTGCTACCCATACCGAGTTTAGTTTTGGCTTTCATCATGTTTGCAACTGTCCAAGCCGTCGCTTTTTCAGCAAAACTAGCGTCTTTAGCGAGAACGCGTTTCCAGGCCTTCTCTGTGAGAATCCGGTCTGCCGCGTGCCGCGCACTGAGGTTATCTCTATTGGTTGAGTATGCGATATCGTGTTCTTTGCATGCAGCGTCTAGCGGGTTGATTCCTGGATCACCTCGTGCAAGTCTTTTTTTCAATTTCGTACCAGGTCCACAGTACTGATAGCCCGGTACATGCAGTTCAATAGGAAGCTTATTAATCAAACCGTTCATGAATCCCTCACCATGCTTACGCACGATCATAGCGTTCTGACGATTCGTTCAAGACTGATCGATAGTGCGATCGTACTTTCTTTTATCGTAACACTAGTGAAAAAAATATTCCAGCGGTAAAGCATTATTTTACATCGGTTGATTTATCTCATCCCTCCTCTTTCTATAAAAGCATCATTTAAATGTTTGAACATCAGTCTTTCTCAAGATGAGGTTCAGTAATCAATCAACCAAACTACCTATCAAGAATTTTGATGAGTTTGTGCAACAGAATGTGAAGCAGAGACACCATGGACATTTGTTACCAAATAGCGTGCGCGCAGTATTTTGCGGTCCTTCAAACTGTGGAAAGACCAACGCGCTCCTCACTCTCATAACACATCCCAATGGCTTGAGATTTGAGAATGTATACGTATACTCGAAATCGTTGAATCAACCGAAATACACACTTTTAAAACGTTTACTCGAATCTGTGAAAGTAGTGGGGTATTTCCCTTTTGAAGATCATGAACAGGTCATCAAACCAGAAGATACTAAACAAAATTCCATCATGATTTTCGATGACGTAGCCTGTGAGAAGCAAGATAATATGAGAGCCTTCTTCTGTATGGGACGACACAGAAATGTTGACTGCTTCTATCTCTGTCAAACGTATGCGCGTATTCCGAAACATCTTGTCCGCGACAATACTAATTTACTGGTACTTTTTCGTCAAGACGAAATGAATTTGAAGCATATCTATGATGATCATGTTAATACTGATATGACATATACACAGTTTAAAGATCTATGCTCAATCTGTTGGAACGAGAATAAATATGGATTTGTTGTCATAGACAAGGATGAAGAGTTGAATAACGGTCGCTACCGGAAGGGATTTGACTGCTTTATAAATTTTGAAACCCCAACTATTTAAGCGCAGTTAAAGATGAAACTCGAAGGTGTTAATATGCAGAGTGCTAGGCTTAATAAAGAGCAAAGCGTATTGCGTCAAATCGCAAACGCGAGTAATGCTATTCGACGGAAACATAAGATGTTGAAATTGGGGAAAATCGAAACTGAGAAAGAACTGAGCGAAGTTTTCAAACCAATCTCAGCTCCATTGCAAAAGCTAGTCGATCAATCAGTAACACTGGACAACATTAAGAAAGAAAAGTTGAAACACGGAACGAAGAATGAGAAACCAGACTTGAAAGAGGAGGAACACGGCTATGATGACCAATTTTTAACGGCGGAGAAGGAGGAGGAGGTGGAGGGGGAGAAAGAGTTAGATAGCAGTTTTCAAACTGCGCACGGAGATGACGATGATGATGATTACCAATTAGAAGTATCAGACTCAACATTTGACAAGGTTCCATTCATGGGGAAAGAAGAAGAAACACTTGACCAACACGTATCGCCGAGTGAACCACTTGTTCAACAGTACCTGAGAATGTTTGAAACGACTAATCAAAAAGAGCTAGACGACTCATATGGTGTTCGAAAACTGAGGGGAGATGTTCTAATGATCGGTGACTCGCCAGTAACCTTCGATAACAAGCTGATGATACTGAAGAATAAAACATATGAACTAACCCCGGGATTGCTTGAATTAATATTTAAAAAATCACCTAACCGAGAGATTGTGACTGCAGCCGATATGGATAATTATTGTGCAATCGTCACCAGCACGTATGCGCATCGAAAGTATTATAAACCCAACGAACCGATTTGTACAAAAGGTGTTAAGTATAAAAATATTATTGCGAATATGCTTCTCTCGCCCAGACGAAAAACTGGTAAATCTCTACCGCGCTACATGATTGCTAAGAGACGTAGAATAGATTATGTCTACTGGGATGACCCTAACGAGCTAGTGGATCGACTCCGATTGCTCTTCGCTTCCCAATCGGCCGGGAACTCTAGCCATTCGAACGAAATTATTTCTATTATTGACGAACTACGTGAAGCTGGCATCATTTATTAATAATGGTTCAAACTTTTTAATCGCAGTCTTGTAACAACTATTGAAATGTGCGTTGATGTGTTTGGTCGACAGTTGATGAGGATTAAGGGTATTACGCCTGGTGGTCGTGGTCCCCCTGGTGAAGGATTCAAAATTACCACAGATGATCAATACGATATAGACAATAGAAGATTGTGCAATGTAGCTGCTGCTATCGAGCAACATGATGCTGTATTTGTGAGAGTGATGCAGAGTGCTATACAGAAAGAAATTCAATCTATAAACACCCTCACATTTTCATTGCGAGATAATTTGAATGAATATAAGATAATGTTTCGGAGTCTCGAGTCACAATTTCGAGAAAATATCAAACGTCAACGTATCGACAACGAGTCAGTACAAGAACTTACGATACGCAACTCTCAGCTTATTGCTCATTTAGAAGAGAGACTGAGAACATTGGAAAAAGTTGGATCCAACAACGAAAGCGAATTAATGATTCATAGTCTTGAATCCCGTCTGAAAAAAGATGAAATGAAAGATCTTGAATATGAGATCTCAAAATAACGCACCATAATTCTCAAATAAAATCACCACTTAATGATCGAATCGTTCAGTTAAAATATGAAGAAAGCAACGATAGCAGAAGAGCTCCATAGACCTGTTCGAAAAAATTTTCCACGGCGCCATGTTGTTGTACGTGGATTGGATGAGACCTGGCAAGCTGATCTCGTTGATATGTCAGCATATGCTCATTTCAACAAGGGTTATAAGTATTTACTAACAATCATCGATATTGTCTCAAAATATGCTTGGGCCGTACCAACGAAAACGAAAAGTGGCAAGGATGTTTCAAACGCGATGAATTCTGTACTTGCAAAGGGGCGCATACCAAAAAAATTGCATGTTGATCGTGGCAAAGAGTTTTATAACAGTGAATTCGAAGGTCTCCTTCAACGCTATGGAATCACAATGTACTCAACCTTTAGTAATATGAAAGCATCAATATGTGAACGTTTCAACCGTACACTCAAGGGTAAAATGTGGAAACAGTTCACTTTACGAGGATCGTACAAGTGGATCGATATTTTGGACGAATTGGTGATGGTTTACAATGATACTAAACATCGTACGATTAGAATGAAGCCAAAAGATGTCACCGCTCGAAACGAAAAAACTCTCCTGCTACGTGTCTACAGAAAATTTCACGTTAATCGAACTCGAAAGATAAAATTCAAAATCGGAGATAAAGTGCGAATTAGCAAATACAAACACATTTTTGAGAAAGGTTATACACCAAATTGGACGACAGAAATATTTACTATAAGTCAAGTTGTGAATACTGATCCTGTGACATACAAGCTCACAGATTACCAAGACCAACCAATCGAAGGTGGTTTTTATCAGGAAGAACTCACCAGCGTCAAATATCCTGATGTTTACCTCGTTGAAAAAATTATTCGGAAGCGTGGCAATAAATTACTTGTAAAATGGTTGGGATTCGATAATTCTCACAATAGCTGGATAGAGGAATCTGAAATGTAGAGGTTTTTACAATAAAGACACAAAAATATACAAAAAAAGCTGTTTATTTATTTATTATAACCATATGGCACAGTATCCGTAGTATTAGGTAAAAGAATTCTCTTATCGTCTAACCAGCTCAATGCTATTTTCTTCTGCTTTATAGTATGAACTTCATGCTTTCGGCTCCGTATTAAATATTGCCATTTTACTAAATCTTTATGATTGAACAAACATTTCTTATAATCTTCGAATTCAATCGTTTTCAATGTGGATCGCTTAATGCCTTTAGCTTTCTTTGCCTCGTTTTTCTCATTGAAAACTTTGAATGCGTATAATTTTGCTCGTAATCCAACGAATTCCTCTATTATTTTACCATTCATTTCATCTTTCATTAAACCGAGAACTTTCTTATTTACTAATGGAATTCCGTAAGTATTATCTGGCACATAATCGGAAGTGTCAAACCTATGCAAATCACGCTTCACATAATAATATATATCAGGAACGTTAAAACAATATAAAAGGCTATCTGTATCAGTGTACATTAATTTCGCTCGATCACCAAAGGTTTTCTTAACATAATTATAGTGAAAATCGTAAATGTATATTTTTGATAGATCGAGAATCGAAAATCCAACATATATAGGTTTATTGAAAAAAATTTGGACACGATTCATTTCAATAATTACCATATCATTGTCAAACACGGTGCAGCTATGGAAATTTGGTTTTGCAATGAGTGCTTTTGCACCGTGTCGACCGTTCCACTTTGTCACGAGTTTAACTTCCTTTTGCTTTCGTACGTTTTCCATGGTTTTTCCAAAAACAGCATTGTTCATTAATTTAAAAAAATTCTTTTCAAATTCATTATTCGATTTTTTTCGCAATTCGGTGTTCAAATCAATGTATGCTTTGAGCCACGGAGCTTGATTGAATTTCAAAACCCTATGAATTTTCTTCAACTTCATACCCAAACTTAAACATTGTTTTAAATTTCTATAATGAATAATGTATCTGTTTTTCGGTAAAAATGTTGTCATCAATTTGGTGTTTTTGTTCGTTGACGCATAGTGTTCGGGACAAAGAGGGAGATCTTTATGTAACTCGAAAAGCTCCTCAGGATAGTCCAGATCGACTTCAAGTATATACCCTATGGGAGACTCGTTCGCAACGTTACACACATCCAGTTTTTCGAAATTTGATTCCCACTCGAAACAGTTCACTGGTAGATATTCACTCATATAAATTGTTCACATCGAAATACATTAGATATGTTTCTTCTTTACTTGGATCAAAGCTTGCATCCATATACCTATTGTTAGCGCGAGCATGACGATTCGAACACTGTGATATACCACCTCGGATACCTTTTTCGATGAATAGTAGCTTCTCGATGTCAGTGAGGAGCTCAAGCTCAATATCGGTGCATTTGAGCATTGCGTCGAAAGCAAGTCCTGGAGCAGTGTAATAATGTAGAGGATCGAGATCGTACGTGATTTTACAGCTGCAACGGAAGTTTTCAAAGATATCAGCCAAAAGGAGCACATCTGTTTTTAAATACAAATCGGAATATTCACCCAGTGATGTAATGTTAAAAGTCTTCCAAATTTCATTGGCGTGCTTATAGTCCTCATCCGAAATATTCTCATGGTTCAGCTTAGAGTAAAAATTCTCTTTTGGTGGCAGCTGGTTTTCATGCAGTTTGTCCCACCCATCAACGTACTCGTAGGGAAAAACCCCTTTTCTCGTGAGCAGTTGAAACTCTTTGACATCATTGCAATGTTGTCGTGTGATAGGCTTATCATTGTCATTCAAATAAGACGCAAGTTTTTCAAGACTACTTGCCATAAACCTGAACGAGCCGATAAAGCGCAAATTCACATCAGTACCTTCAACATACTTGGTAAATGAAATATATTTTTCTTTGTTTATGGGCAGAAGTTTTACCGAACCGTCGAATCTCGTAGCCAATGCTTTGATTAAGAAGTGAGAATCGTAACCCGAGGGATTATGGAACACCACCGGAATACTGTGAGATTTTGTGTAATTTAAATTGCATCTTTGATGAGCAGGACCACGATATTTGCCCGTGAAATGACAATGATCACGATGCTTTACATCAGAGGATGCAAATGGTTTTTCGCAGATATGACATTTTGTAGCATTATGAAATTGCTGTGTTTCATCAGAAGTCAGCGATGCCATAGGTACAATATTATTCAAGTAAGAATCCACGATGTAGGCTATTTCACGTAATTGATCGATAAACCAATCGATACAATCTGTACCACGTTTTATTTCAAATCTCGAGAGTGAATCATCAAATGTACATTTTAAATAGTACGCAGCACTATAGGGAATATGCTTTTGACATTGAACCTCATCTTCCGTCGATTCTAGGAGACATTCGAAGTCACTGTATACAACAAATGGTACAGCTTCTTTGAATTGATAATTTTTGAAACCTAGAAGTTTATTTTCATTAGTCGGTAATGTCATTCGCGTTTTGTTCTTACTAATACAATCCCTTTTATGATTTTCAAAAGAGTATTTAAACTTGAAATGATTCAAACAGTTGTCACAAAACCATGCCTGATGTTGATAAGTTGTAACTTGTGCACTTATTAATCGTGATAGATTTCGAATCCAAGCAAAGTGATAGACTGGTTGCAGACCATCGTCATCACCATCATCATCATCGTCATCTTCATCAGTCTCCGTATCATTGTTGCCTTCTATCATGAGAAGATGAATTGTGGGTGTATTGGACTCATTTCGACTCAGGTAGAACGGTACAATTTCACTTTTTTTTCTACACCTTTCTATACCATATACATTTATTTTTAAATTGTTCATTTTCTCAAATTTAGGAATATCTTTCATAGCAATCGGAAACTCAATACCATCGTATTTGACTACTGAGTCGTAGTGAGGGTACGAGCTAAGACGATTTACATGATTTTTCGCTGGATGAAGTGCTGCTGTTACAGCCCATAGAAAACAGAATTCATCTTTGTTTTCCACATTTACGACAGCTTTTTTCTTCTGTATATCTTGGGGTAATTGAACATATGTTGAAAATCCACTGCGTAGTGGTTCGAATCGATTCATATTCACAACCAAATTGATGATTTCACGCATTGACCAACCTGAATCTCGGTCTTGAAAATCTTCCACATTAACTAACAAACGATCTGTGACATTCTCATCGAACCATCTCTTAATGTCTGTTGACATGAGAATTTGTTCGTTTCTCGTATTAAAGTATTTTATTTCTTCGATGGTGACACCATTTTTCAACGTGGAAAATTTGCATGCTAACACAACATTTACTTTTAAATTCCCTTCTCTTCTAAGCACATTTGTTAATCTCTTGACAGTGGCAACTTTCGCATCATACAAAAATGATCTTAGATCTTTATGGACGAGGTTCACGATCGCCCCGGTTCGTATACGTTTTTCAAAAGCTGACTCTAACTGCACCCACCGAACGCGATCTGATGTTTTTTCTCGCGCACCGATTTTCCCACCACTTTTTTTATGTCTCTTGAAATTCTCACTCAAAGACTTTAGCAACGATAACGTAGTTTGTATCCTTGTTTTTTCCCCACTAGACGACTCAGGATGTTTCAAGAGTTTATTTAATAACTTAATATTTCGAGTGTCCAGTTTTTTAATTTTTTTCTCTTCTTCCTCACTTGGTGCGTCTTTCAATAATTTGTAACTATTTTCCATGAGGTTTATTAATTTCAAACACTGTTCTGAATCCATTTTATATTCGATTGAATGATCTTTACTAGTAGAAGGTTTAGCACTAAATGGATCAACAAGCTCATCAATTCATAATAATATGTGGAGGATGCAAAAAAATGGGTGGGATATTATCTACAAATTTATAAGTATATATTCATACCCGGGGAAAAAAAACCTTGGACAAGTACATTTGTTGACCCCCGTTTCCATTTGTTTTCACAGAAAAAAACTACCCAAAAAAGTACAAAATTTTCAAAAAATTGGCAAGATCAAAAATGATTTACATTCAGCACTAAAATTTATAATATCAATAATAGGACAAGTATTTCATTGTCTCTTGAGGATAGAGTATTTTAAAAAAAGCAAAAATAAGTTCGTTATTGAAAAAAGTCACCAATGTATGAAAATAAAAATCGGTCCAAAAGAACAGAGTCCAGAAAAAAAATCAAGATAAAACAAAACGTGGAGAAAAAAATTTCAAACGAAAAAAATCAGATTGAAAAATAATTTCGGCCGTAGTACTTGGCGAGTTTCTTGCTTAGATAGAATCACGTAATGTATTTTTCATGGTACGAACTCGCCAAGTACTACGGCCAAAATTATTTTTCAATCTAATTTTTTTCGTTTGAAATTTTTTTCTCCACGTTTTGTTTTATCTTGATTTTTTTTCTGGACTCTGTTCTTTTGGACCGATTTTTATTTTTATACATTGGTGACTCTTTTCAATAACGAACTTATTTTTGCTTTTTTTAAAATACTCCATCCTCAAGAGACAATGAAATACTTGTCCTATTATTGATATTATAAATTTTAGTGCTGAATGTAAATCATTCTTGATCTTGCCAATTTTTTGAAAATTTTGTACTTTTTTGGGTAGTTTTTTTTCTGTGAAAACAAATGGAAACGGGGGTCAACAAATGTACTTGTCCAAGGTTTTTTTTCCCCGGGCAGGGGATTTTTGGCCAGGATATCACTTCTTTTTTCTGAACCTTTCACTTTCATCATAAAATTTTGGAATTTATGGTCCGCCATATTGAATCCGCCATTTTGAATTTCGAAATTTTGCATGCAGATTGTTAATCGGTGAACCCAAAAACCCCCGCGTTTTTCCAACTTTCGCTTTTCTTAAACGATTTTCGCAGTTATTGTCCGCCATATTGTATCCGTCATTTTGAATTTTGAAATTTTGGGTGCAGATTTGTAATCAGCGACCCCGAAAACTCCCGAGTACCATGTTTTGCTTTCATCAAACAATTTTTGCATTTGTCGTCCGTCATATTGGATCCGCCATCTTGAATTTCTAGATTTTAGGTGCAGATTTGTAATCAGCGACCCCGAAAACCCCCGGGTACCATATTTTGCTTTCATCAAACAATTTTTGCATTTGTTGTTCGCCATATTGGATCCGCCATCTTGAATTTCTAAATTTTAGGTTCAGATTTGTAATCAGCGACCCCGAAAACCGCCGGGTACCATATTTTGCTTTCATCAAACAATTTTTGCATTTATTGTTCGCCATATTGGATTCGCCATCTTGAATTTCTAAATTTTGAGCGCAGATTTGTAATCAGCGACTCCGAAAACCCTCGAGTACCATATTTTGCATCAGCAAACAATTTTTGCATTTCTTGTCCACCATATTGGATTCGCCATCTTGAATTTCTAAATTTTGTGTGCAGATTTGTAATCAGCGATCCCGAAAACCCCCGAGTACAAAATTTTGAGCTAGTTGCACGTAAGGAAGAATGTGTGTTTCAAAGGGTCAAATTGATTTTTTTTTTGCGTGAATTATTCCGACCTTACCATCTGTCAACACGGATCTACGAGAAGTCCGCAAAAAACACGCTGTTTACGCGTCTCGCGTCAAAACTACCGTCAAACTTTCCGTGGTATGGGTACAAAGGAAAGGACCAATGGGAACTCGTTACTTTCGTCACCGAAGACCGGCTTCGGTGGAAACGGGTTTTGATGAGTATCAAAACGCCTTTGATTGTGTCGTCTGCGCGCATATACAAACACACCAAATCCTTCAATGTGTTAGAATTTTTGCATAATCTTTACCCTGTGCAAAGTTTTTTCTCAGCAAATACGGCATCAATCGTGCTGAATTAAGGCTTAATCGAAAGATTTTTTCATAATTAGTCTCCAGTTCAATTTTCAAATCATCATCTGTCTCCTAAGCTTCGTAATTCGAGAAAATGACTTTCAGTTTTTACCCCCACTACCGAATTTTACTTTATTCAGAGATAATATACTCTGGCAAGCCTCGGGCCAGCAGACGACAGAGCTGTCAAATGTACTTGTCCCGAGACTCTACCGAGTCTCTTGATCGCTTCATGGGAACATAGGGCTTAAAAAATTTTTAACATTCTCGCATTCACATCCGTTGTTATCGTTTTTATTTAGTACATATTTTTCTTGATACATAGATTGAATTTCCGACATTTTGTTTTGATGATACATATGTTGAATTTTCTGACATCTTGTTCCCTCTCTTCGACTCTCTCTCTCCCAGTGTCTCACGCATACATTCAATACAACAGTTTTTTCACACACAATTTCATATAGAAGTTTAACCCAAGCAAAGAGAGATATGTTTCTCCTATCACCTCCTCTCTCTCTCCCTCTCTCTCTCTCTCATTCTCTCGCATATTTTGTATGGTTAAAACTATGATTCGTATGTCTATGGAAAGCGATCGTTGATAATGGAACAAGCATATCTTTTTTCCTTTTTCTTGACAACAATGTGTGATTCAAGCAGTTCAAAATATTGTCGAATTAGTTTGCAATGAGATTGAACTCGATGATGTTTGATGGACTGCCAAAATAATTCATATACAAACGTCCGTTGTGGGCTGCTTCCACCAGTTGGTTAAATTCCTCTTGGTCTTCGTCGAACGCCTTAACCATCCTCGCTGGTAGAAATACTGAACATTCGTCTTTAATCTCCACGACGTACCGTCGACCAAACCTCGTCGAAACAGCTCTTACGTCGGAAATTATGTGATCCGTTTGAACATTCAGATCTGATAGTTTTCGTGTTGGCAAAAAATCTGCCAACGACCCAGCTTTGTTGATGTTTTTAAAAGCCATTTTTTACACTTGATTGCAGATAATTCAGTTTTTTGCTTGAATCAACTGTGGGCTTACACCGCCTCGTTGTATGTTTTCGAAGATTATGACTCGTCGTTTTTGCGTTCTCACTTCTTCAACTGTAGACTCGAAGATTCAGAGTTTGATTAGAGATTCGCGTTTAAAGACAAGAGTCCAAAAAATAGTGCTACTGCTAACAGTATGAACACCACTTATGTATGGTTTTCTCTGCCTAAAAATCGTACGTTTTTATACAGTAAAGCTCCGTAAAGTGGATGGGGTATTTGTCTCTAACGTGAGGGAAATAGATGTGATCACCTCCTCATGTATTGGTGAAGATGCTGTTGCTAAGGTCCAGATTTTCTGACCGATGCAAATCAATCTGGAGGGGGTGTTGGCTTACGTGTATTTAGGAAACGTTAGTGTTTCACTGTATCTTATCAGTTTTGGTGCTGACTTCTCATAGTATCTTTATACCAGTTTACGAAGCATGAATGACGCATCTCATCAGATGAAATATCAACAAAATTCTCGAAATACCACGCCATCAAACGTTGCACGTTTTCAAAGGCGCATTGGTATTCGTGGACCCCAATATGATATCCGTGGTGTCGACACGCTATTGTCCTCAGTTCTTTTAATTCAGGGCATCCTAAATCGTCCATGTTGATGATTGGTTTCGAGTATTCTATCATTTTCTCAAGCCAATTCTTTTTCTCCAATCCTTTCACGTAAATCAAATCAACATCTTCCAGCATAATGTCGAATTGTTCTTTCAATTCCTTATATGGAATATCACCAGCCTCCCAAGGAATACCATGACAGAGACGTATAGACCAGTGGTTGTGAGATATATATTCAGCAGGCAGACTTTCCCATTCACAAGGTGGTTTGAATAGTTCACACCCAAACTCATGGAGACCCTCTGCATTGGGTTTAATTTTCATGGCTGCAAGCTCCTTCACTACAAATTCGTTGACAGGTGTATTGTAGCCTTGCATATCCACAATTATTCCAACCATTATTTTTCAATACGCGTCTTAGACACACTTCTGCACTACTCCAGCGTTTAGGAGAAATGGATCCGTAACGGACTACAAAATATAAAAGTTGAACGAACAGTTTGAAAGACGAAGATTTTTACTATGTCGGATTTAGCCCGATTCGTTGGAGATACCAGCCAAACAGTAACTGAAACCTCCTTATTCAACCAACTCGTTTATACAATACAACAAATTTCTATCTCTTTCTAATCATTGCTGGAATGAAAGTTCGCTCGATGGCAAATCGAAAAACTCGCTAGCCTCTACAGTATGGCTTATTCAATATATCTGAAAATAATATTTCTCGATCATCGTTAGAAAAAAACATTCGTTCTTCAACGTGCCCTCCGATGAACTATGCTGAAGCCTATCGCTAGGCATCCGAAAGACGCACACAGCTGCCGGCACGTGTCGATTTTTCTGTTTTTCACCACGAAAAATAATATCTCTTCAAACTGATTTACTATCGACCTACTTATGAAAAAAACAAAGTCGTTATTAAGCCTTTCATCTTGAGCCGCCCTCCGATGATCTTTGAACTATGTGACAAGCCTATCGCTAGGCAACCAAATCACACATACACGGCACGTGTCCATTTTTCTATTTTCTTGGAAATCATATCTCTTCAAACTTATTTTTCTATCGACCTAAGAAAAAAACAACCAAAATCGTTCTTTGTCGAGCACACCGCCCCGATGATCTTTGAACTATGGGAGGAGTGGGGGGGAACTGTTCACGCGCCGACTTTGTTTTTAAAATCAAAATAATATTTATCAAACTTATTGACCTAATTAGAAAAAAACAGCCAAAATCGTTCTTTCTTTACCGCACCCTCCGATAACCTTTGAACTATGGCAGGAGTGGGGGGTCACGTGCCAAATTTTGTTTGTTAACCTACTTTGGGGGGGAGGGGGGGGCTAAACATTCTCGAAGGCCACCCGGCACGCTCCTCGGTTCGTGTCTCCGCTCGGGGGGTTCGCGTCCATGCTAAAAAGTGTCGGTAAATGTCGGGGTAGGGATCGTGGTCCAGAACCGGCCTTACCTATCTACTCTCCACCCAAAAAAGTGGAGCATCCGATGAAATAAAAACAGACTCTTAAAGAATAATAATTGCTGCATAAGAAAAATAACTACTCGATAACATGAAATATGAAGAAGCCAATGAGTTACGTTCAGGACTAAAATTTATAATATCAATAATGGGACAAGTATTTTATTGATGGTCGACAATAGATTCATGAGAAAATTTTAAAAAAGCAGTTAGTGGTTGAAAAGAAAACCAGCCTAGCAAAAAGAAAAACCGGTCCGAATGAAAAAATAAAAATGGGGGGTATAACAAACAAATGATAAACATAGTTTATAAAAAATCGAGGAGACAATAATTTACGTTCAGTGCTGAAATTTTTAATATCAATAACAGGGCAAGTTTTCATTGGTGCTTGATTATAGAACAAAAAAAAACCGGTCGAAAAAAAAGAGTCAAAATGAAAAAAATTAAAAGGGGTGTATAACAAACACAAAAAGCTTTAGTCTGCAAAAAAGTTGAAAGGACGACGATTTACGTTCAGCGCTGAAATGTTTAATATCAACAACAGGACAAGTATTTCATTGGAGCTTGATAATATAATAGACTTATAAGAAATATTTAAACAATCAATCGAAAAGAGTTACCAATCTACAAAAACAAAAATCGGTCGAAAAAAACAGTACCCAAATGAAAAGAAATGAAAGGGTTTTAGCAAACAAAAGAACCTAGTCGACAAAAAATTAAAGAGACAACGATTTATGTTCAGCGTTGAAATAATATGCTTGAGAAAAGATCAACGAGAAAACAAAAATAGCTTGGTTTTCAAAAGAGGTACCAACTTACAAAAATAGTCATAAAAATAAAAACGAGTCTGGATACAGGATCAAAGAGAAAAAAGAGTAATTGGTGGATAACAAAAAAAAATAGTGTACAAAAAATCAAAAATCGAAAAAGATGATGATTCACGTTCAGCACTTACATTTAGAATGATATTTATTGGTGTTTGAGAAAAGATTAACAACAAAGAGTTTTCGAAAGTGCAATTCTTCCACATTGTTCGCTCGATGGGAATGGAAAAATCTTATTGGTAACAATTTGTTAAACGTTCACCACCGTACGTTCAGCGTATACGCACAGAGTACTTGTCCGGCCCATACCTTTTTATGCAAATTGCTCATTCAAGAAAAAATCAAATTAGAGGTGAAGTCATAGAATCCATGGAGACCAATCTCTTCAAACGAGCTACACACGAATCCTTGCTTTCATCGAATCCGTTAGTTCAATAAAAATTTTGCTCCACAGTTTGTATTTACTGACTCAGCAGATTTGAGATTGTGGAAAGAAACTTTTACGAACTCGGTCGACCAATGAGCGCTCTCTCGCAACACACACGAAACATTTCCAATGGTTCAGTATATATTTCAAGTCAGAGGCATAAAATGTGCGCACTGTTCGCACAAACACAAACTTATAAAAAATAATCTAGCTGTTTCCCTCGGGATAACCTCGCATCATTCGCGATATTTGATATCGACTTAAATGGAATACGATACTCTTTGTTGTCATTATTACAAAATTGTCATATTAGGACTCTGTTCAGCTAAATTGGTTCATCATTTTCTAAAGCTGCTGCTCACATACAACCAGCATTATTACAAAATTGTCATATTAGGACTCTGTTCAGCTAAATTGGTTCATCATTTTCTAAAGCTGCTGCTCACATACAACCAGCAATGTTATTGTTCTTATAATACGATGGGAAACAACTTAACTTAACTTAATAATAACTTATCATCTGCTGCTATGAAAAAAACTTATAGTTCATATGGAAATATTACTGCAATAAAAAACGCTTTGCTTTTTCGCGAGTGGTCCCCGATTTTTTCTTGAATGAACAATTTGCATAAAAAGTTATGGGCCGGACAAGTACTCTGTGCGTATACGCTGAACGTACGGTGGTGAACGTTTAACAAATTCTTACCAATAAGATTTTTCCATTCCCATCGAGCGAACAATGTGGAAGAATTGCACTTTCGAAAACTATTTGTTGTTAATCTTTTCTCAAACACCAATAAATATCATTCTAAATGTAAGTGCTGGACGTGAATCATCATCTTTTTCGATTTTTAATTTTTTGTACACTATTTTTTTTTGTTATCCACCAATTACTCTTTTTTCTTTTTGATCCTGTTTCCAGACTCGTTTTTATATGTATGACTATTTTTGTAACTTGGTACCTCTTTTGAAAACCAAGCTATTTTTGTTTTCTCGTTGATCTATTCTCAAGCATATTATTTCAACGCTGAACATAAATCGTTGTCTCTTTAATTTTTTGTAGACTAGGTTCTTTTGTTTGTTAAAACCCTTTCATTTCTTTTCATTTGGCTACTGTTTTTTTCGACCGATTTTTCTTTTTGTAGATTGGTAACTCTTTTCGATTGATTGTTTAAATCTTTCTTAAAATCTATTATATTATCAAGCTCCAATGAAATACTTGTCCTGTTGTTGATATTAAACATTTCAGCGCTGAACGTAAATCGTCGTCCTTTCAACTTTTTTGCAGACTAGAGGTTTTTGTGTTTGTTATACACCCCTTTTAATTTCTTTTATTTTGACTGTTTTTTTTCGACCGATTTTTTTTTGTTCTATAATCAAGCACCAATGAAAACTTGTCCTCTTATTGATATTAAAAATTTCAGCACTGAACGTAAATCATTGTCTCCTCGATTTTTTTATAAACTAGGTTTATCATTTGTTTGTTATACACCCCATTTTTATTTTTTCATTTGGACCGGTTTTTCTTTTTGCTAGGCTGGTTTTCTTTTCAACCACTAACTGCTTTTTTTTAAATTTTCTCATGAATCTATTGTCGACCATCAATGAAATACTTGTCCCATTATTGATATTATGAATTTTAGTCCTGAACGTAACTCATTGGCTTCTTCATATTTCATGTTGTCGAGTAGTTATTTTTCTTATGCAGCAATTATTTTTCTTTAAGAGTCTGTTTTTTTTTCATCGGATGCTCCACTTTTTTGGGTGGAGAGGAGGAAGTAATTTTTTCTAGGGTTTTTTTTTCTGGTGGGTGTTTGGTACGTTTCAGGGAACTAGTTCGGCTGGGTTGTTTTTTTTCTCGAATTTCTTTTTTTTTTGCTGGCGAGAGTTGTAGCATTTTTTCGGTATTTTTTGTGATAGCGATTCGTTCGATTTTTTCCGTAGCATTATTTTTTTTCTTTTTGGCAAGGGGCTTCTTTTTTTTCAAATCTATTCTGCCATTTTTTCCATGTTTTTTTGGGGGGTAGTAATCAAAGGCGTTTTTTTGACAGGGTTTTGTTAAGGTTTTTTTTTGAGAGGAGAGGGAGTATTCCTTTTTTCAAATTTTATTTTCCCTTTTTGGCCAGGGACTTCTTTTCCTCAAATCTATTCTGGCATTTTTTTGTATGTTTATTTGGGGGTTGTAATTATTTTAGGCGTTTTTTGGCAGGGTTTTGTTAGGGTATTTTTGGCAAAAGGCTTTTTTCCTCAAGTTGTTTCATATTTTTAAGGGGGGAGGGGGCCAGGGATTTTCCTTTTTGGCCAGCGAGTAAAAATGAGCCGGTGAAAATTTGAGCTCTTAATTTTAATATTAAGATGCTCCGCATCGCAGTTTTCGATTTTCCATAAGAATAACATTGGAAAAGTTATCTTTGTTCCTTCTGATTATTGTAACTAACGAACGATAGATCTGACGGTAAAGTTTCGTACATATTTTCGTAGAGAATTGAGCGCTCTACAAAAAAGGTCTCTTGTGATTTTTCGATAAATTGGATCCTTCAGCAGGAATTTAAGGTCAAAGTTCAAATTACAGTAAATTTTTGGGTTTTTTAACTTTTTCGCAAATTTACGCGACTCATTTGAAAATTTTTGATATATTTTTGTAGAAAATTGAATGCTCTACAAAAATTCTCGAGTTGTTTTCGGTAAGTTAACGTAGTTGAAAGTTATTCAAGGTTAAAGTGGAATTAACCGTCAATTTAACCGTTCTTTTTAAGCTCCTAGATTTTTGAGTTCCAAGGGCAAAAATAAATCGAAATATTGTTTTTGAGCTCTGGAACTTCGACAAAACATTGCTATCGATATTACCATCTCCAATGCCTCTAAAATATGATGGGAGGAATACTTTTCGTGAATCTACGCCACTCATTCAAAAATGTCGCGCCTTATAACATTTTTTGAATTTCCGAGGTTATTTTGGAATTGTAAATTTATCGCAATCAAATTGTAACAGAAGTTTTTCCAAAAAACCTTTTTTAGTTTATTTTAATGGCAATTTAAAAACTACAACTACAAACGATAATTTTCGAAATTTTATTATTTTTTGGTCAGATCACGCAAGTTTTTTAAATTATTATTTAAATATAAGTCGAATCAATTTTGATTCTATATTGAATCTGTGAAAATAACTGTTTTTGGAGTATTTATATTGGCAATATTGTCGTTTTGGCGTTGTCATTCTAGAGTTGACAACTAGATGGCGCTGAGAGTACATTCCATTGTCGTTTAAATGGTTTGAAAATATTTCTACCATCAAATTTTGGAGGTATTCGCGATCGTAATATCGATAGCTATGTTTTGTCAAATTTCCAGAGCTTAAAAACAATATTTCGATTCATTTTTGCCCTTGGAACTCAAAAAACTAGGATTTTTTTTGTAAAGCATTCAATTTTCTACAAAAATATATCAAAAATTTTCAAATGAGTCGCGTAAATTTGCCAAAAAGTTAAAAAACCCAAAAATTTACTATAATTTAACTTTGACCTTAAATTCCTGCTGAAGGATCCAATTTATCGAAAAATCACAAGAGACCTTTTTTGTAGAGCGCTC
This sequence comes from Campoletis raptor, assembly GCA_948107755.1. Classification (NCBI taxonomy): domain Eukaryota; kingdom Metazoa; phylum Arthropoda; class Insecta; order Hymenoptera; family Ichneumonidae; genus Campoletis; species Campoletis raptor. Next base: position 2,055,372 of record OX403628.1, on the reverse strand, counting down.
GATTCTCTACAAAAATACGTCCAAAACTTTACCGTCAGGCCTATCGTTCGTTCGTTACAATAATCAGAAGGAACAAAGATAACTTTTTCTATGTTATTCTTATGGAAAATCGAAAACCACGATGCGGAACATCTTAATATTAAAATTAAGAGCTCAAATTTTCACCGGCTCATTTTTATACCTGAACGAAACTTTTGAGTGTGGTTCCGAGAAAATTTTTTTTTTTTTTTTAATCACCATAGGAGACAGCTATGAGAAAGTAAGCATAGCTGGACAAATATTTTACTTTTGAACCAATATCATTCCAAATAGTCCTGAAACTACCCAAAACAGTGCAAAATTTTAAAAAATTGTCACTCAATTTTGCAAAAGCTGGCAAGATAATAATTAAATAGAATTATCGCTTGAGGATGGAGTATTAGAAAAAAAACAAAAATCAGTTCATTATTGAAAAGTCAGCAATGTACAAAAATAATAATCGGTCAAAAGAACAGAGTTCAGAAAAAAAATCAATATGAAAGAAAGCGTGGGGAAAAAAATTTCAAACGATAAAAATTAATTTGAAAAATATTTTCGGCCGAAGTACTCGGTGAGTTCATAACATAAAAAATGCATTACGTGATCCTAGCTAAGCAAAAAACTTGCCAAGTACTTCGGCCAAAATTATTTTTCAATTTAATTTTTTTCGTTTGGAATTTTTTTTTTCCACGTTTTGTTTCATATTGATTTTTTTTCTGGACTCTGTTCTTTTGACCGATTTTTATTTTTGTACATTGGTGACTTTTTTCTATAATGAACTGATTTTTGCTTTTTTTTTTTAATACTCCATTCTCGAGCGACAATGAAATACTTGTCCCATTATTGATATTATAAATTTTAGTGCTGAATGTAAATCATTCTCGATCTTGTTAATTTTTTAAGAATTTTGTACTTTTTTGGGTAGTTTTTTTCTGTGAAAACGAATGGAAACGGGGGTCAACAAATGTACTTGTCCAAGGTTTTTTTCCTCGGGGAGGGGATTTTGGCCAGGATATAACTTCCTTTTTCTGAACCTTTTGCCTTTATCAATGAATTTTTGCTTTCGAACTTTCGCTTTCATATCAAACGAATTTCGCAGTTAACACGCGCCATATAGTGTCCGCCATCTTGAATTTCCAAATTTTCATAGTAGATTTGTAATCGGTGACTTCGAAAACCCCGCGTATCAACTTTCGCTTCCATCAAAAAACTTTTGAATTTATGATCACCCATGTTGGATCCGCCATTTTGAATTGCGAAATTTTGGATGCAGATTTTCGATCAACGACCCCGAAAACCCCCGCGTACCAATTTTTGCTTTTCTTGAACGATTTTCGCAGTTATTGCCCGCCATATTGTATCCGCCATCTTGAATTTCAAAATTTTGGCTGCAGATTGGTAATCAGCGACCCCGAATACCCCCGAGTACCATATTTTACTTTCATCAACTAATTTTTGCATTTGTGGCCCGCCATATTAGTTCCGCCATTTTTAATTTCTAAATTTTGAGTGCAGATTTGTAATCAGCGACCCCGAAAACCCCCGAGTACAAAGTTTTAAGCTAATTGCACGTAAGGAAAAATAAAATGAAATTTTTACCGTCTGTCAATACTCGAATCCAAATTTGCGACTCTGACGTACAAATTAGTTCAAATTTTGCCCATGACAGACTTACAGGAAAGTTCGCAAAAAACACGCTGTTTACGCGTCTCGCACTCTACACTGTGAAAATTATCATCAAATACAAACTTTCCGTAGTATGGGTAAGAGGATCGCGACCAATCACAAGCTCGGAAGGTGTAGAGAGGCCTTTCATTGTGTCGTATACAGACACGCAAATCTTCCGATGTGTTGGTATTTTTTGCATAATCTTGAGCCCGTGCAAAGTTTTTCTCAGCAAATACGGCATCAATCGTGCCGATTTAAAGCTCAATCGAAAGATTTTTTCTTGAGTAGTCTCCAGTTCAATTTCCAAGTCATCATCTGTCTCCTGAGCTTCGTAATTCGAGAAAATGACTTTCAGTTTTTACCCCCACCACGGCGAATCGTTTTATTCAGAGATAATATACTCGGGCGAGCCTCGGGACAGCAGACGACAGACAGAGCTGTCAAATGTACTTGTCCCGAGACTCTACCGAGTCTCTTGATATCACGAGTGTGATCATTTCCCTGTGTTCTGATTGGTCACAAGTGTGACTACATCCTCAGTACCTATGCCACGGAAAGTTTGTGTTTGACGGTAGTTTTGACAGTGTAAAGTGCGAGACGCGTAAACAGCGTGTTTTTTGCGGAATTGTCGTAAATCCGTCGTGGGCAACATTTGAACTCATTTGTACGTCAGTGTCGCAAATTTGTATCCCAGTGTTGACAGACGGTAAATCCGGAACAATTCACGCAAAAAAAAAATCAATTTGACCCTTTGAAGCACATATTTTTCCTTACGTGCAATTAGCTCAAAACTTTGTACTCGTTGGTTTTCCGGGTCACTGATTACAAATCTGCACTCAATATTTAGACATTCAAGATGGCGGATCCAATATGGCGGACCACAAATTCAAAAATTGTTTGATGAAAGTTCCTTCAAATTCCTTCAAGGAAAAGTTCCTTCAAGAATCAAGCCCTCCTGTTCAAATCAGTAGTGCATTTAGAGTAACGCAATGTCAGCGTTCAATAATACAAGTACTATTGAATCAACCATTTTGTTTACTTTGCGCACTCAAGGTCAGATGAAATTTTAATAGAAGTGAGGATTAATAGAATTTGTGCTCCTGATATAATTAATACCCATGGTGTCACTAATATCATTTTTTTTTGTTGCAGGTGAAATTTTGTTCCTCGCTTGGGGTATTAGAGTTTGTTATAATGTAAGGAACGCTGAAAGTCTTTTCAACGAAGCACGTCTCATAAGTTACGCAATTTACAATATTGCCGCTGTTAACACTACAATGATCGCTATTCAGTAAGTCTATTAACTTGGTTTTCACGTTTTTTACTCGATTTGTCAGCCTTTAGAATGTTTTGTGACGTGACATTTTCACCCTTGGCGAATATGCCGTCACCTTCGGCCAGCTTTCCCCAAAACCCGATCTTTCCATTACGCCGTCGGCGGTGTTAGTGCCGGTGTTGGGCGCCAGTTGGTTTTATTACGCGATACCAACAAACGCGAGATTAATCCCAAGCTAAACTTAGAAACTAGACCCAAAAGAGAACGGAAACGGAACGTAACTTAAGCTAAACAGGTTAGCGTCTAACATGGAAAGGACTTGGTTTTCGAGGAAAAGGTTACGGAAAGCTCCGGGGTTGCTCAGTGTGTAGGTTATGTAGAGAGGGCGAGGTCTCGGGCTCGGATGGAAGAAATTGGGTACAACGTAAATAAATCACAAACACTATAAATTATTTGGCTTTCTTCGCATGGTTCACTATTGAAAATAAAAATCAATACATGGGTCAATTGTGCAAATATTCGTAATACAAAATAAAGTAATTAATTATAGATTGGTTTAGCAACGCGATGATAAATGACGCAATCGAAATTGATATGACAACATAGAACGAAATTAAAAGAGAGGACAAGATATTTCCGTAGGTCTCGATCGTTAATATATTTTCAGGATTAATTAACACTAGAGTAGAGGCCCAGGATGTGAGGGAAAGGAAATAATTATCGCGAGGATCGCGAGATTCGGGCAAAACGGCGCGAGCGCGAGGATATTTCCTCGAGGAGGGCATCTTACTCACAACCGATAGTGAAGCCCCGAAAACGTTCCTCTCATACGTGAGAGAGAACGAGACCGCCATTTTGGCGAGCGACAGCACGAGGCCGAGGAGGAGAAAAACTAATTTTCTCCGCATTATGCGTACTATAAATTTATTATTAAAGGTAGGATAAATAAATCCTAATTATTTACACGATCATCCGATGATCGCGAGAGTCGCATTAGGCGTGGTAGAAACTTATTATAAGATAAAATACATCGTAGTCATTTACACGATTATTAAATAATCGCGAGAGTCGCATTATGCGTGTTACAACCTTATTATTAAATTATAGATAAATAAATTCTAATCATTTACACGATTATTAAATAATCGCGAGAGTCGGTATACACCTAAAAAGGCGAGGAGTTGTCCACGGGCTATTTTTCAGCCACGTGCACGGCGTAGCCAAGATGGCCGCCGCGAGGGTCTGAGCATCACGCAATCCCTTATACCAGAGCCCTAGGCACAACTTACGTATGAGGAGCGAAGAGCGAAACGATGTCTCTCCGTCGAGTCTCGGCAGCAACTGTTCGGTAGGCCGCTCTCGCGCTCACGTGCCGGCTGGTTACGCCGGAACGTGGAGGGGGTAGACACGGTGCGCGAGAGGCTCACCGCGAGAACGCCAAGTATCGCGAACATCAAAACTAAATCGGCGCGAAATTCAAACATAGCAGGAAACTCAGAAACTGATTTTCCAAACGCTTAATTCGATAAAACGATATTTTCTAAAAGAAAATACGAGGGTTCACTGTACGGGCAGTCTCTCCGGGATGTTAGATTATCAGGGCAAACGGAACTCGAAAAACGCAAACGTAGCTCTCAAACTTCAGCCACGGGTACCTGGGGGCAGGGTTGGCTGTAATCCGACCCCTCAGCCTCCCAACTGACAACATAAACGGAACTCCCGTTAAATCTAACATCCTCTAGACGGAGCACTAGCATCTCAGCTAGATTTTTACCGTTCCCGAACAGATAAACTCGGAAAGCATTGAAAATCGAAGGGTAACACGGTAATATTTCGGTTAAATTCTCCTCTTCGTTTCAATGCTGACCTGACGCGACTCAACTAAACTTAAAGATAAACGTAACCCGAAAACACCATATGGCGAGAGATTTAACCTTAAATCACAAACTCTAAAGAGTTCGAGAGGGTCGTTCGATAACCTAAACCGTATTAAAAAGGAAAATAGGAAGGAAATTATTGTTTTTCGGGCCTCTACTCACGCTTTCGCTGGATAGACGGGATCGACGAAAGATCCGCGTCACAGTTTGAAAAGGAATTTTTATCAATTATAAGGCCGCGACTACTCGTCCGGCAGCTGAATGAAGACATCTAGAGACTCGGTAGAGTCTCGGGACAAGTACATTTGACAGCTCTGTCTGTCGTCTGCTTGCCCGAGGCTCGCCCGAGTATATTATCTCTGAATAAAGTAAATTTCGGTGGTGGGGGTAAAAACTGAAAGTCATTTTCTTGAATTACGAAGCTCAGGAGACAGATGATGACTTGAAAATTGGTTTCGAGACTAATTAAGAAAAAAAATTTCGATTGAGCCTTAAATCAGCACGATTGATGCCGTATTTGCTGAGAAAAAACTTTGCACAGGCTCAAGATTATGCAAAAATTCCAACACATCGAAGAATTTGACGTGTCTGTATATGTCACAATAAAAGGCCTCAGTCTGCCTATCGAGGTTCTCATTGGTCACGAGTGTGCTCATTTCCCTGTGTTCCGATTGGTCACGAATGTGACTACATTCAGTCAGTACAAAGACCACGGAAAGTTTGTATTTCACAGCAGTTTTGACAGTGTAAAGTGTGAGACGCGTAAACAGCATATTTTTTTGCGAACTTTCCTGTAGATCCGTCGTGGGCAAAATTTGAACTAATTTGTACGTCAGAGCCGCAAATTTGTTCGAAGTGTTGACAGACGGTAAATATGGAATAATTCACGTAAAAAAGATATCAATTTGACCCTTTAAAGCATTCATTTTTCTTTACGTGCAATTACCTCAAAACTTTGTACTCGGGGGTTTTCGGGGTCGCTGATTACAAATCTGCACTCAAAATTTAAAAATTCAAGATGGCGAATCCAAAATGGCGGACAAAAAATGCAAAAATTGTTTGATGAAAGCAAAATACAGTACTTGGGGGTTTTCGGGGTCGCTGATTACAAATCTGCACTCAAAATTTAAAAATTCAAGATGGCGAATCCAATATGGCGGACAAAAAATGCAAAAATTGTTTGATGAAAGCAAAATATGGTACTCGGGGGTTTTCCGGGTCGCTGATTACAAATCTGCACCCAAAATTTAGAAATTCAAGATGGCGGATTCAATATGGCGGACCAGAAATGCAAAAATTGTTTGATGAAAGCAAAATATAGTACTCGGGGGTTTTCGGGGTCGCTGATTACAAATCTGCACCCAAAATTTCGAAATTCAAGATGGCCGATCCAATATGGCGGACCAGAAATGCAAAAATTGTTTGATGAAAGCAAAATATAGTACTCGGGGGTTTTCGGGGTCGCTGATTACAAATCTGCACCCAAAATTTAGAAATTCAAGATGGCGGATTCAATATGGCGGACCAGAAATGCAAAAATTGTTTGATGAAAGCAAAATATAGTACTCGGGGGTTTTCGGGGTCGCTGATTACAAATCTGCACCCAAAATTTCGAAATTCAAGATGGCGGATCCAATATGGCGGACCACAAATGCAAAAATTGTTTGATGAAAGCAACACATGGTACTCGGGGGTTTTCGGGGTCGCCGATTACAAATCTGCACCCAAAATTTCGAAATGCAAGATGGCGGATACAATATTGCGGACAATAACTGCGAAAATCATTCAAGAAAAGCGAAAGTTGGTACGCGGGGGTTTTCGGGTTCACCGATTAAAAATCTGCATCGGAAGTTTGCTGTGTCTGTATATGTCACAAAGAAAGGCCTTTTGATGCTATCGAGTTTCTGATTGGTCATGAGTGTGATCATTTCAAGTGCGAGACGCATAAACAGCGTATTTTATGCGAACTTTCCTGTAGATCCTTCGTGGGCAAAATTTGAACTAATTTGTACGTCAGAGTCGCAAATTTGTTCCGAGCGATGACAGACGGTAAATACGGAATAATTCACGTAAAAAAAATATCAATTTGACACTTTGAAGCATTTATTTTTCCTTACGTGCAATTACCTCAAAACTTTGTACTCGAGGGTTTTCGGGGTCGTTGATTACAAATCTGCACTTAAAATTCGGAAATTCAAGATGGCTGATTCAATATGGCAGACTACAAATGCAAAAATTGTTTGACGAAAGCAAAATATGGTACTCAGAGGTTTTCAGGCTCGCTGACTACAAATCTGCACCCAAAATATCGAAATTCAAGATGGCGGTTCCAATATGGCGAGCCATTAATTCAAATTTTTTTTATTGAAACGAAAGTTTTGGTACTCGGGGTCTTCTTCTATCACGGCACACAAAAATCTTTTTGCCTCCTAAACTTTCACGTCTCCATAAACTTAATCTTTATATGAATAATATTGTTCGGTATTTGAAGGAATATTAAACTCATGAGTCGATGATAATACATTGCAATTTTCGAGCATCTTGCTTTTATAGAAAATCGTAATTCTGGGGCTCCTCTCAATAACGAATCGTCTCAATAACGAAGATAATTATTCAAAATTGTATATCGGATCGATTCATAACTTGGGGAGAAACTCTTCATATTTATACTGCTGCGATTTTTCGATATATTTTTTTTATTTTCATGGACAACTTGTAAGCCGTTACTTATAAGTGTTAAGGAAGCATTAAATTTTTATGATTCACTTCCTAAACTCACTGTTCCTCAAAGGTTCTTTTAATGTCGAAGTGAATTAACAACACTTTGTTTCCAAGTTGTAAATTAATCGGCCAACAGCAGATCATTATTCCCAGAATTTTTATGTATGTATTTATCTATTGAAGTTTTTAAAAACACTGCAACGCTACCATAGTAATAGCGAATCATATAAGAGTAAATTTATAGTATTTATAGTATATGATCAGTCCAATTATCTAATCGGGTATGAGTGGAGTGGACAGTAGATATAAATTTGTCATTCAAATGAATTCATGATGTAATCATGCAAGTACGAAAAAACTCTAGACTTTAGAGGTGTTGAGAAAAAAAAGAGTGATATCAAGGGGTTTTAACAAGGGGAAGATGTCCCCTCCCCGGGGAAAAAACCCTGGACAAGTACATTTGTTTGGCTTCCGTTTCCATCTGTTGTCACAATAAGTTATCCCCCCCCCAACCCAAAAAATAATGAAACCTCCAAAAAAACATAGGAAAAATGCCAGAATAGATTTGAGAATTTGAGAAAAAAAACTCCCTGGCCAAAAAGGAAAATCCCTGGCCCCCTCCCCCCTTTAAAAAATGAAACAATTTGAGGAAAAAAGCCTTTTGTCAAAAATACCCTAACAAAAAAACCCTGCCAAAAAACGCCTAAAATAATTATAACCCCCAAAAAAACATACAAAAAAATGCCAGAATAGATTTGAGGAAAAGAAGTCCCTGATTCGAAAAAAGGTATACTCCCTCTTGCCTCAAAAAAAAACCTTAACAAAACCCTGTCAAAAAAACGCCTTTGATTACTACCCCCCAAAAAAACATGGAAAAAAGTGAGAATAGATTTTAAAAAAGAAATTCGAGAAAAAAACAACCCAGCCAAACTAGTTCCCTGAAACTTACCAAACACCCACCAGAAAAAAAACCCTAGAAAAAACTACTTCCTCTTCTCCACCCAAAAAAGTGGAACATCCGATGAAAAAGAACAGACTCTTAAAGAAAAATAATTGCTCAATAAGAAAAATAACTACTCGACAACATGAAATATGAAGAAGCCAATGAGTTACGTTCAGGACTAAAATTTATAATATCAATAATAGGACAAGTATTTCATTGATGCCCGACAATAGATTCATGAGAAAATTTAAAAAAAGCAGTTAGTGGTTGAAAAAAAAACCAGCCTAGCAACAAGAAAAACCGGTCCAAATGAAAAAATAAAAGTGGGGTGTATAATAAACAAATAATAAACCTAGTATATAAAAATATCGAGGAGACAATGATTTACGTTCAGTGCTGAAATTTTTAATATCAATAACAGGACAAGTTTTCATTGGTGCTTGATTATAGAACAAAAAAAAACCGGTCGAAAAAAAACAGTCAAAATGAAAAAAAAATAAAAGGGGTATATAACAAACACAAAAACCTCTAGTCTGCAAAAAAGTTGAAAGGACAACGATTTACGTTCAGCGCTGAAATGTTTGATATCAACAACAGGACAAGTATTTCATTGGAGCTTGATAAGATAATACTTATAAGAAATATTGAAACAATCAATCGAAAAGTGTTACCAATCTACAAAAAGAAAAATCGGTCGAAAAAAACATTACCCAAATGAAAAGAAATGAAAGGGTTTTGACTAACAAAAGAACCTAGTCTACAAAAAATTAAAGAGACAACGATTTATGTTCAGCGTTGAAATAATATGCTTGAGAATAGATCAACGAGAAAACGAAAAAAACTTGGTTTTCAAAAGAGGTACCAAGTTACAAAAATAGTCATACATATAAAAACGAGTCTGGAAACAGGATCAAAGAGAAAAAAGAGTAATTGGTGGATAACAAAAAAAAATAGTGTACAAAAAATTAAAAATCGAAAAAGATGATGATTCACGTTCAGCACTTACATTTAGAATGATATTTATTGGTGTTTGAGAAAAGATTAACAACAAATAGTTTTCGAAAGTGCAATTCTTCCACATTGTTCGCTCGATGGGAATGGAAAAATCCTCTTGGTAACAATTTGTTAAATATATGATATCCGTTCAAAAATTTATCGAAAGATAGGTTAATTTTGACCATCGTGGTAGTGGCTCAAGACAAGTACATTTACCTATACTGTCTCCGTCAAAGACGAGTCGCTACAAGACTCATTTACTCCAAGGACCACGTTTCCCAACTGTTTTCGAAAACGTTCAAATCTGGTTTCCGTAAAATTTATTAAATCATAGCGCTTTGGAAAACATTGTAAGTTCACGTATATTTTTGTTTATTTTTTCCTTTCGATTGTGTCTAACTAGAACTCTGTAACTTGAATGGTGCTGGATATATGAATTTATTTTAAATTAGCATGCACTAAAAATTTGTGAAAATTTTCGCACACATTTTCGCAATCACCGTTCTAGTGACACTAGTAATATTGGTAAAAATTGTGGTGATATTCGATCAATGAATGTGACAGCTGACCATATCGCGTTTGGTTATAAAGATCGCGGAAGTGTCAGCTATGACTATCCCGTAGTTCGTTGGTTATAAAGATCGCGGAAGTATCAGCTATGGCTATCCCGTAGTTCGTTGGTTATAAAGATCGCGGAAGTGTCGTATTTATTGGTTGCTTAGAAAGATCGCGAAAGGTTCACATCAATCAGTTTTCGAACGAATCGACAAAATCAGTGTTAATGTTCGGACATACCGTGTTTAAATTAATAATGTAAGAAAATCAAGAAAATGGATGTCAATAAACTAGAAGATGAAATAAAAATTCCAAAAGTAAGGATTTATTCATCATTTTCATATATTATATATTATTTTTTAGTATGATAATATGAGACCGCTGTGGAAATTAGAAACAATTTTCATGCGGTAGAAATATGAAAAATATTTTAATGAAAACCTAAGCGTTTGAAAAAATTGGTTGAGATAAAAATGATAAATATTTAGCATGAAACCGCTGTAAGAATTTGAGATTATTTTCATGCGGTAGAAATATAAAAAATATTTTAATGAAAACTTTAGCGCTTTAAAAAATATGGTTGAGATAAAAACGACAAATATTACTTGAGTCACATTCAAATAATCTTTTCATTCCCAGTTTTAGACACTACATTCGAATAGTTTTATTTAAATATTCTGAATTGAAACTGTCGAAAGCTGGATAAAGTTTACATCCAAATAACTTTTTTGGAATGACACCGCATAAAAAAATTTATAACAAGTGCTGAGTTGGATACTTTGGTCTTTAGAGCGTCATAATATTTAATTTTTCATTGATACGCACAATTTTCCATGTAGTAGCTTAAGTATCATTTCAATCAATGAAAACTTTACCGGTTTAGATGATTTGGATGAAAAATTGTATTTTTTAATTTTTCATGGATACATACAATTTTCCATGTGGTAGCTTAAGCATTTCAATCAATGAAATCTTTACCGCTTTAGATGATTTGGACGAAAACTTGATAGCATGAATAAATAACAAAAATGTTATTGAGGACACAATTGAGGAATATTTTCAGTTTTCATTTCTATTACAGATATCAGTCTCAAGATCATTTGAATGGAAAATGGATGAAAATGAAAGATGGAAGTTTTACTTCAATGCGGTTTAAACTTTTCATTCAAATCATGTTGGGAAAATAGAAGTGTGATGGAAAAAAAGTCACATAACAATTGCTGGACAAAAAGAAAAGAAATCGCGGGCAAAAAACAGCATAACTGCTGTAAAAAAAGCTGAGACAAGTACATTTACTCGTGTCACAACCGACGTTAAATTTTTCTTTTTAAATATATATAATAGATCTACAAGTTTTCCTTTCCAAGAATTCTTCGAACAACACTCGCAACCCGGCCATAAATTATGACACGCGACACACACTCCAGAGTTAGGACTAAATTTATAACCGAAACACTTGTAACCAACGAATATAAATCAACCTAGCTTCCGCTATATTTCCGGACTACACTATGGACTATACGAAACATCCACTCATCTAATTAGGTCACTACGATCTTATTTCTAAGAAAACCCATAAACTCCTACTATTTTTCTGCATTTTAGCCCTATAAAAAGGCCATGTCTCTCCACAATCGTCGCATTCCGTTCGCCCCTAAAGTCGCGTCTATACTGTTAGCAGTAGTTCGGATTGTCATTCGGTTAGCCGTCTTATAATTAATCTCTGACCAAACTCCAGGTCTTCTGTAGAAGAGAGCGAGTCAAGTCCACAAGTCAAAGCTAAAGTACTAAACTCAATATTTGGACTTGGAATCTTTTAACCTTTTCTACGACACCACGAATCACAAGTAAGCTACAACGAACCAAAGATTTACAAGACACCTCTCCGGTAATGTAATCAATTATATTGTATCAAGTTTGTATCTCGTCATTTATATTTACTAATACCTTGTTTTCATTAAAGTGCATAAAGAATCTCTAAATCTTTTGACTCACTTAACACCCCGAATCCCTCTCCTAGTCGCTACCCAGACTAAGGCAAGACTTCTCGAGGTCTATCAGCGAAAAGAATAGAGTCCAGAAAAAAAAATGAAGATAAAACAAAACGTGGGGAAAAAAATTTGAAACGAAAAAAATTAAATTGAAAAATAATTTCGGCTGAAGTACTTGGCGGGTTTTTCGCACAGCTAGGATCACATAATGCATTTCTCATGGTACGAACTCGCCAAGTACTTCGGCCGAAATTATTTTTCAATTTAAATTTTTTCGTTTGAAATTTTTTTCCCCACGTTCTGTTTTATCTTTATTTTTTTTCTGGACTCTGTTTTTTTGAACGATTTTTATTTTTGTACATTGGTGACTTTTTTTCAATAACCAACTGATTTTTGCTTTTTTTTAAATACTCCATCCTCAAGCGACAATGAAATACTTGTCCTATTATTGATATTATAAATTTTAGTGCTGAATGTAAATCACTTTCGATCGTGCCAATTTTTTTTTAATTTTGTACTTTTTTGGGTAGTTTTTTTCTGTAAAAACAAATGGAAACGGGGGTCAACAAAAGTACTTGTCCAAGGTTTTTTTTCCCCGGGCAGGGGATTTTTGGCCAGGATATCACTTCTTTTTTCTGAACCTTTCACCTTCATCATAAAATTTTGGAATTTATGGTCCACCATATTGAATCCGCCATTTTGAATTCCGAAATTTTGGGTAAAGATTTGTATTCGGCGACCCCGAATCCCCCGAGTACCAACTTTCGCTTTCATATCAAACGATTTTCGCAGTTATCGCTCGCCATATAGTATCCACCATCTTGAACTTCCGAATTTTGATAGTAGATTTGTGATCAGCGATCCCGAAAACCTCCGAGTGCCAACTTTCGCTTCCATCAAAAAACTTTTGAATTTATGGTTCAATTGCCATGTTGGATCTGCCATTTTGAATTTCGAAATTTTGCATGCAGATTTTTAATCAGTGAACCCAAAAACCGCCGCGTGCCAATTTTCGCTTTTCTTAAACGATTTTCGCAGTTCTTGTCCGCCATATTGTATCCGCCATCTTGAATTTCGAAATTTTGGCTGTAGATTTGTAATCAGCGACCCCGGAAACCCCCGAGTACAAAGTTTTGAGCTAATTGCACGTAAGGAAAAATGTGGGTTTCAAAGGGTCAAATTGATATTTTTTTTTGCGTGAATTATTCCGGCCTTACCATCTGTCAACACTCTGATAGAATTTGCGACTTTGACATACAAATTAGTTCAAATTTTTCCGCATTATCGGTTTGTCAACACTCGAATATGAATTTGCAGCTTTGACAGCTGACACATTAGCGATATAGATAGAAAATCGTCAGCCGCGACAAAAATATGTCGTCACTCGCGACCAATCAGAAACTCTTTCGTTGTGTCGTATACAGACACGTCAAACTTCCGATGTGTTGGCATTTTTAGCATAATCTTGAGCCTGTGCAAAGTTTTTTCTCAGCAAATACGACATCAATCGTGCTGATTTAAGGCTCAATCGAAAGATTTTTTCATAATTAGTCTTCAGTTCAATTTTCAAGTTATCGTCTGTCTCCTGAGCTTCAGGTACGAAGGTACCGCCGGTAAAACCCACTTTAAGTTCGTCCACTCCGGCGCGAGGACGATGGACGAGGCAGTTCAAGGGGGCCACGAGGATCCAGGGTGGTCCGACTACTCAGCTCAACTGAGATACTTAAGGGTAGAGGGGGTGGCTCGGGGCGAGAGCAAGGAATCGAGACTGATTAAATAAAATAGTCAAAAACCACATAGTTGACCTTAAATGACAATTTATTCACGTAATTATAGTTGGTCGGCGAAACACAGGTAGTCAAGGCCCGAAGGTAGGTAATAAGGGGTGACCGAACCGGACAACACGAAGCTGGACTTCATCAACCGCGGTTCAAACAAAATAATCAGGGCAACACGTAATGGGGTCATTGATATACGAAATTACAAAAAATAAGGGAAAATACTAACGGAGTTAGTGTTCGAGAAACTAACTCAGGTAATGCGATCGAGATCTAGGTAGCTCAAGTGCGACGACAGGTAATACGGTCGCTATAACAGGAAAACTAACGAGATAAGAGAGAATACTAGCGGAGTTAGTGTGCGCGACGCTAACTCAGGCAATTCGATCGCGGGTAGGTAGCGGCAGTCCGAAGACAGGTAATAACGACGACTTGACACGAAATTTAACCAAATAACCGAAATAATAACGGAGTTAGTGTGCAAGACACTAACTCAGGTAGTTCAAGCGAATATTAGGTAGCAAGAGTCCGAAGACAGGTAATGACGATGACTCGACACGAAATTTAACTAAATAATCGAAATAATAACGGAGTTAGTGTGCAAGACACTAACTCAGGTAGTTCAAGCGCATATTAGGTAGCAATGGTCCGAAGACAGGTAATAACGATGACTTGACACGAAACTTAACTGAATAATCGAAATAATAACGGAGTTAGTGTGCAAGACACTAACTCAGGTAATTCAAGCGCATATTAGGTAGCCATGGACCGAAGACAGGTAATAACGATGACTGGACACGTAATTTAGCGAAACAAGCGAAATACTAATGGAGTTAGCGTGCAAGACACTAACTCAGGTAGTTCAAACGAAGATTAGGTAGCCAAAGTCCGAAGACAGGGAAAAGACCGACTTCACACGGAATGACATATATGAAATAATATTTCGACAGAAAGAAATACGAAAATCGAGATAAATAAACGCGAAACAAAATAATAAAGGAACCCGAGGCATATAAGACCGAAACAATGCCTAACGTACTCGAGGCCGAGTGAGAGAGAGACAGCACGAAAACAAGCCAGCGCGACGCGCTCGCGGCCGGCCTTGAACGCGTAACTCGAAAACATGACAAAATATTATAGCCTAGTCAGGCTAATTTAATACAATAAAATAATTCAACGGAATTATCGATAGATTCCGTTGTAGTTCGCAAAATTTTATAATTAAAAATGAAATAATATCGCGAGTCACCAAGGGGGACTCGACGGACTCATTGGGGCTCAATGAAACAAAAGAATTAAGAAAGAAGAACGATAAAAGAGCCACATTCTCGCTCGATTATTTCCGTCGCTCTTCCACGCCAATCATAATTGGCAAAACACAATAATTTACTGACTAAAAATCCCAATGTTCCGACGAGTCGGAAAGAATAAAGGAACGGGCTTACCGAGGCGAAATTCCCCAGTTGAATTGGCTCAGGAGCTCGTTGAAACAGCGACTCGGCGTAGAGACACGATTACGAAGAATGAATTGTTCTCGCGCCTCGTCAAGACTCAGCGCTCTCCTTGTTTCTCCCCACCACTCGAGGACCGCTGGACTCAGCCCTCGCGCCTCTCCTGTGAATTAGCCGAAATTCTCGACTTCGCGACGAAATTATTACGCGGGAATGTCGAGCGAGGCTCTCGCGACAATCCCACCTCCAGCGAGCTTTCCACGCCGCAGGGGCTTTTCCTCTTGGGGACTCGGCCGATGTCCGACTGAAAGGTGAAGGGGAGGCCTCCCTCGAGACGTGAGGCGTCCTTTTACGTCCCGGTGGGCCCACAGCGCCACCAGGCTAATCGACACCTCCACCCCAGAGAATCCCAGGCCCTACCTGACGGGGCGCCGTTGCACACGGGCTGCAGTCCCTGCAACGTGGAGGCGAACGGGGCAACTCTCGGTTGCGACGGTGAGAAAGCCACGGACGGCGTTCAAAATGGCCGATAACCAGCGTGGTCTTTCGACCGTTCGCAAGTTAGACTCGGGTGGACGAGAACCAACGGCTGGGGGGGGTGAGACTGCCGAAAGACCCCGTCGAGGTTGATGAAGCTGAGGCGCGAAGGCGGAAGGCGAACGGCCGACGAGGGTGACTAAAGGTGACCTAAAATAATAGAGGGTTGTACGTGCTCCCTCTCGCCCTCTCTCAAACGCAATTTTTGGCGATAAACGCAGGTAATCGGATTCAGGGAGTTTAAATCTAAAATTTAACAATTAGACGCAATGGAGTCCTCGCAATATTCTCCACGACGAGTCGTCGAACGGCGTTACGCTGGACCGGACCCCCGGTCCACTGGTCGACCAATCCGTGCGGGTGACGTGGCCCAAAAATGTCACGTTACAATGCATATTATCATAAATTGGAAATAACGACGGAAAAACCAATCGTCGCACATGCATACGAGGTACCATTGATGCATCGAGAAAAAGTTGATAAAAAAATCGAAAAATTAATGAACAATGGGATAATATAAAGATCAACGAGTCCATGGATAAATCCTATCATTCCTGTAATTAAAAAAGATGGATCGGTCACATTATGTTTAGACGCCAGAAAACTAAATCAAGTAATGGCAGACGACCATGAATCTGTACCGAACATCGAGGAGATTTTTCAAAAATGCCACACTGCTAAAGTGATGACAACACTCGATCTCACCAACAGTTTTTGGCAAATTCCACTTCATCCTGATTCGATGAAGTACACCGCATTTAGATATCGAGGCAAGGTTTACGAATTCACCGTAACACCATTTGGATTAAAAACAAGCACTGCAAGTCTTCTGCGTGCACTCGATATAATTCTCCATGGACTGGGAGATCATGTTATTAATTTTGTCGATGATTTGCTTGTCATATCCGAGAATTTCGAGCAACACATGCAACATCTAGACGAATTACTAGAAAGACTCGAACAAAGTGGAATGACAATCAAATTAAAGAAAGCTAAATTCTTCAGAAAAGAGGTTGAATTTCTTGGCCACATTTTAACGACTGAAGGAACCAAGCCTCAACCAGAAAAAATACAAGCGATAAAAGAATTCCCTGCACCAAGAAATCTAAAACAATTAAGAGGATTTCTTGGATTAATTAATTACTATACAAAATTCACAAAGAAACATGCAGAGGAAACAATTCCACTTTTGAAATTGCTAAGGAAAGAAACAAAATGGAAATGGGAGCAAAAAGAAAAAGAGGCTTTCGACCGAATAAAAAATTTATTTGTTGACGACGTTTTGTTAAAACATCCGGATCCAGCGAAAGGATATGTACTACAAACGGATGCAAGTTACTACGCTCTGGGGGGCACTCTAGCTCAAAAAGACAAAAATGGAGAGCTAAGTGTAATAATGTTCGCAAGCAGAACATTAAAAGGACCTGAATTGGCATACACAACAACCGAAAAAGAATTGTTAGCGGTTGTTTGGACATTAAAAAAGTTTAGAACATATTTGTTAGGAGCAAAAATCGAAGTGATTACTGACCACAAAGCTATTACTTTCTTAAAAAATTGTCAATTATTAAACGCTCGATTAACTCGATGGATTTTAGCAATCCATGACTATGATATTAATTTTGAATTTTGTCCAGGGATTAGAAACGGTGTTGCTGACATATTAAGTCGATTAAATCCTCCAGATACAGGTGGTAGAGAAGGAAAAGAAATAGTCATAGCGACAACTCTTGCTGTAAAACCGTCAAATGAACTAAAAGAAAGGATTACGAAGATGGCAGAATGGCAAATGCGAGAGGACAGGATAAGAGAAATAAGGGAAGACCTTAAAATCAATCAAAACAACAAATATCAAATTTTAAATAATATTTTATTAAAAGCAGTACGTCCTGATTCCTGGAAAGTCGTGTTGCCGAAAGCGATTCTCGAACTCCTTGTACCTGAAATACACAAAATGTACGGACATATTGGTGCTAAAAAAGTGTACAATATAATAAAAGAGGATTTTAATTACCCAAAAATGTATCATGCGGTTAGACAAATTCTAGCATCCTGCGATTCCTGTCAAAGAACCAAAGTACCAAATCAGCATTCATATGCAGCACAACAAAATATCGTCCCAGACGGACCCGGAGATATTGTTTCTATATATTATTTTGGTCCTCTACCTGTAACAAAGGGAGGAATGAAACATATTTTGGTTACGATTGATGCGTTTTCAAAATTTGTTGTATTATATCCTTTAAAAAGTGCTACGGCACAGGCTACGATTAATAAAATCTTCAATCATTACATTCCCAACCATGGTAAACCAAATAAATTACAATTTGATCACGGTACGCAATTCACTTCGCGATTATGGCTGGAAAAATTAGCCAGTGAGGGAATTCAACCCGTATTTTCATCAATCAGACATCCGCAAGGAAACATTGTTGAAAGAGTAAACAGAGAAATAGAGAGATTTTTTAGAACGTTTTTAACAGACAAATATACCGATTGGTTGCAATGGGTAAAAGTGATTGAAGATTGTATGAATGAAACGCATCATGAAACGACAGAAATGACTCCAATTGAGATTCAGAAGAATCAAAAGCCACAAAGAATTTGGCAAAATTGGATCAAATTTGAAAAAAATGAAAATAACGAAGATGAGGCACAAATAGAAGCCAAACTTGTTCTTGCGAAAAACAGAATCAGGGCTAAAGGAAGAAAAAGAGCATCAAAATTTGATACAAAACACAAATTAATTGAATTCCATGAAGGAGACTTAGTTTTAGCCAAAGCGTGCAACGTTAGTGGTCCAATAAACAGGAAAATGGCAAAATTTTTCTCTATTTATGAAGGGCCATATAAAATCAAGAAAAAAATTGCAGCCGCAACTTTTATTTTAGAAATTCCTGATAATTTAGTAGAACGAGAGATGTATCACGCCGCAAACCTGAAAAAATACAAGGAATAAGTTAAAAATCGAAAAAACAAGCAAAGTTATAAAAAAATTAATTGAACAAGTAAATAACAATCAAAAAGAAACCAAACACAAACGTTACCAAAAGGAATTTTCATTATTTATTGATTATTTAAAAATTAAGAATTAGATATTAATTTGAAATAATGGAAATTACACAAACACTAATGGTACTTACCTCTTAAGACGATAAAGCTGAAAAACAAAGAAAAAAGTATAAAAGAATAATAAAAAGAAAAAGAAAAAAAGAAAACCCTTAAATAATAAACAAAACCCTCTTAATTAACAATAGTCTCAACAATTAAAAGTTACAAGGTCAAAAACTCTTTAAAATAAGAAAAATTTAATGTGCAATCAAAAAAACACTAATGATTATTAAGAAATAACGAATAAAGTGACGAAAGAAGAATAAACAAACTCAAAATCGAAATAAAATGAAAGAAAAACATTAAAAAAGCGATAAAAAGCAACAATAAGAAATTTGTGTGAAATTAGTTCGAGAAAAATCCGTTAGCACTTATGGCGCGCAAGCTCAGTCGAACGATCGCGTTATAGTTCGAGAAAAATCCGCTAACACTTATGGCGCGCATGCTCAGCCGCGCAACGATTGGGTGGGGTTTAAAATGTAGAACAACTAAATTGTAGAACGGCTTAGATTCAAGAGACTCGGTAGAGTCTCGGGACAAGTACATTTGACAGCTCTGTCTGTCGTCTGCTTGCCCGAGGCACACCCGAGTATATTATCTCTGAATAAAACGATTTCAAGGGTGGGGGGAAACTCTTTCTTGAATTACTAAGCCCAGGCGTCATCTTATGATTTGAAATTTGAACTGGAGACTAATTAAGTTATCCCCCCTCGATTGAGCCATAAATCAACCCGATTGATGCCGTAATTGCTGAGAAAAAACTTTGCACGGGCAAAATTATGCGATGATCGAAGTATGCGTGCGTGTATGTATATGACACAGAGAAAGGGCTCGTGTGGCCATTGAGTTTCTGATTGGTCGCGACTGACGACATATCCCTGTGTTCCCATTCGACAAAAAGTTTTGGATACGAGTAACACGAATAACACTAATACGTCTTCATATGAATGTGTCCTTTGATTTCGCGGTCATACAGAAACGTTCGAAAATCGGAAATCGGGAAAAGAGTTCAAGAGACTCGGCAGAGTCTCGGGTTCAAGTGTCGACGAAAGAAAAGTGCGAAGACGTTAAAAAAAAAAAAGTCAACGTCAGTGGATGACGAAAAAGTGTTAGGTCAAGAGACTCGTCAAGAGTGTTGTAATAGTGTGTGTAGTGCGGGGTTAAGTGCGGTTCCTATCTATATCGCTAAAGTGTCAGCTGTCACAGCTGCAATATCTATATCTCTAATGTGTCAGCTGTCAAAGCTGCAAATTTATATTCGAGTGTTGACAAACCGAAAATGCGGAAGTACGTACATGAAAAAAAGTTATTTCGATTCAGTGAACGATTAAAATAATACGTATAAGATCGTGATTTTGGGTGGTCCAATTAATAAGTGATAGAAATTTCGCGCATGTGTCAGTTGTACAAGTCGCAAGCTCATATTTCAGTGTCGACGAACAGAAGTGCGAAAACGTAAAAAAAAATATAAACGTAAAAAAAAATAAGTTCAGTGATTAACATAAAAGTGTTTCAATGAATTGATTTGTGAAAAAATATTAAATAATTTTAAAAAATCCGCGAATTCGTGTAGCTGGATTAAGTGCTATAAAATACATCGAAACATAACCTCAAAGATTCAGTGGCAAACGTTTTAAAAATGTGTGAACTCTCAAATCAATGGTGTTGATGTTTAGATCGTGGAACGCAACGAGATTTTTTTTTCAAGCATGTCCCTCATATTTTTGTCCCACATCAAGACATATTTTTCGTAAAAGGGAGTGTGTGCGTGATGAAACCTAGTGACCAAAATGTATCTTGTTCATTAATAAAAACTTGTAAAAACACGGAGTGTTGATGAAATGTTTATTTTCAAAAATTTACATGTGACTATTCTTGTGGAATCATGATTTCCAATACTTTTCGCAGTTGCGGTCTACGAATCAACCAGCAAACTCCCAATATTCTACACGCTAGGCTAACTTCCTTCGCTTTTCCTTTTAGGCATTCGACTCCAGCTTTTCTTATCAACTGGAGTTTCGCTGATTATGTGAACGTTGTATTCACGGAACATCTTCGCCAACAAGTTTACACATCAAAATGTCAGCAATAATATGATGACATGACTCGGTCAGGCTTGTGCAAGATTCGAGTGAAACCTCAATTCTGACAAAAAAATCAAGATATTGAATATTCCTTCAATTCTGTAGTGTGCATTGTAGCAGAATTGCTATGAATGTTTTTATACAGTATAAACTTCATTCTCCCAGCAATGTTTCTTCTCATAGCATTAAAATTCTTATCGCTGAGATGCAATAAAAGTTTGTGTCAAAATTTTTCCCTTCTCCGAAGACACCGCAGGCTGTAGTAAACTGAATTGAGATTCTTCGCTTTGTCCATTAGGTTTGAATGGAACTACCAAAGCTGACGCAATGGACCATTTACTATTCTTAATGAATACATTAAAACTATTGTCTCTTTCGCATAAGAGATAATGGTTGTTAGATGAAGCTCAACGGCAACACTGTTTTCTTTGCAAATAATTGATACGAATTTTCATTGTTTGGTAACGGTCAATTCTTTTTGTAAATTCTTTGTTCAAGATTAAATTACTTTTGCCATCAAGTATTTCAAAGTGAAAATGTATTCTGTGGACAATCTACTTTTCACTGTTCCTTGAAAAAAAAAAAAAAAAAAAAAAAAAAACAAGGAAGCAGGCTCGTTTCACTCTTACCATAAATTAAATAAAGAACTGAGACAAAATTAGAATCAGATATGAGAATTATGTTTTTAAACAAAAAATATAAAATTATGAATAAAGTGAAAATAAGAATTCATACACATGGTACATCAGGTAGCATAATAGCATAAACCATAATTTTCATCAGACCTATTAATGAATTCATATATTAAAGTTTTGATAAACATGGTCCGTCGCTGTCTTACAGAATGGAATGTGCACTTTCATCCAGTCATCATTTATCCAAGCTGATAAGATACCTTTATGTTATTCGATATAGATGAACCCAAAGTGTTGCAAAAGGTAGCTTGCGTGGAAGCAGAAATTTTAAATTGCTTTAGCCGGTCAAGGCAATTTTATAATCAGTTTGTCTGAAAATGGTTTACCGCTGTGCTGAATGTCTCTTATTTTTTACGTGCAGTTTTATTTTCTATTGGTTATTTATATTCGCGAATTAAAGTTGTATTTTCATTTTGAAAGTGAAATTCAGGGTCAAAATTTTCATTCATGAAAGCAAAATTGAATTTTTTCCCTTCAATTCTAGGAATTACAATTTTCAATTTTTTTTGTTCCCATTAGGGGAATGGATATGTTTTTGCAAATTGATTCGCTAATTTCAATTCGAGTATTTTTGAATACTCGAATTTGGATTTTTAATTAGTTAAAGTATTAGTAAAATTTGGATTTTTAATTAGTTAGTAAAATTAGTAGTATTTAAAATGAGTGATTAATTTGGTACTCAATTGGAATTTCCGATTTTTTATTCGGTACATAATTTAAATACTTGTGATTTCTATTCAGAAATTGAAATTTAGTTGATAATTCGGAATACCCTAAATTAATAAAAACAGAATTCTAAATAAGAAAAATAATTTCAGTACCCCAAATTTCCGTTGGTGAATTGGTATTTGGTATATAATTTAAATGACTTCAAATTCCAATTCGAGATGTAAAATTCAGTACATAATTTCAATCGCAAAATGTATTTTGCAAATTTGGCCCATCATTTTAACTATCAAGAGACTCAGTAGAGTTTCAGGACAAGTACATTTGACAGCTCTGTCTGTCGTTTGTTTGCCCGAGGCTCGCCCGATCAAGAGACTCGGTAGAGTCTCAGGACAAGTACATTTGACAGCTCTGTCTGTCGTCTGTTTGTCCGAGGCTCGCCCGAGTATATTATCTCTGAATAAAACGATTCGCGGTGGTGGGGGTAAAAACTGAAAGTCATTTTCTCGAATTACGAAGCTCAGGAGACAGATGATGACTTGAAAATTGAACTGGAGACTAACTATGAAAAGATCTTTCGATTGAGCCTTAAATCAGCACGATTGATGTTGTATTTGCTGAGAAAAAACTTTGCACAGGCTCAAGATTAATCTAAAAATACCAACACATCGGAAGTTTGACGTGTGTATACGACACAACGAAAGGCCTTTTGATGCTATCGAGTTTCTGATTGGTCGCGAGTGACGACATATTTTTGTCGCGGCTGACGATTTTCTATCTATATCGCTAATGTGTCAGCTGTCAAAGCTGCAAATTCATATTCGAGTGTTGACAAACCGAAAATGCGGAAGAAATTTGAACTAATTTGTATGTCAAAGTCACAAATTCTATCAGAGTGTTGACAGATGGTAAGGCCGGAATAATTCACTCAAAAAAAAAATATCAATTTGACCTTTTGAAACCCACATTTTTCCTTAAGTGCAATTAGCTCAAAACTTTGTACTCGGGGGTTTAATCGGTCGCTGATTACACATCTGCACTCAAAATTTACAAATTCAAGATGGTGAATCCAATATGGCGAACAACAAATGCAAAAATTGTTTGATGAAAGCAAAATATGGTACTCGGGGGTTTTCGGGGTCGCTGATTACAAATTTGCACCCAAAATTTCAAAATTCAAGATGGCGGATACAATATGGCGGACAAGAACTGCGAAAATCGTTAAAGAAAAGCAAAAGTTGGCACGCGGGGGTTTTTAGGTTCACCGATATGAATAATATTGTTCGATATTTGAAGGAATATTAAACTCATGAGTCCATGATGATACATTGCAATTTTCAAGCATCTTGCTTTTATAGAAAATCGTAATTCTGGGGCTCCTCTCAATAACGAATCGTCTCAATAACGAAGATAATTATTCAAAATTGTATATCGGATCGATTCATAACTTGGGGAGCAACTCTTCATATCTATTCTGCTGCGATTTCTCGATATATTTTTTTTATTTTCATGGACAACTTGGAAGCCGTTAAAGAAGCATTAAATTTTTATGATTCACTTCCTAAACTCACTGTTCCTCAAATGTCCTTCTAATGTCGAAGTGAATTAACAACACTTTGCTTCCAAGTTGTAAATCATTATTCCCAGAATTTTTATGTATGTATTTAGCTATTGAAGTTTTTAAAAACACGGCAACGCTTCTATAGTAATAGCGAATCATATAAGAGTAAATTTATAGTATTTATAGTATATGATCAATCCAATTATCTAATCGGGTATGAGTGGAGTGGACAGTAGATATCAATTTGTCATTCAAATAAATTCATGATGTAATCATGCAAATACGAAAAAACTCTAGGCTTTAGAGGTGTTGAGAAAAAAAAGAGTGATATCAAGGGGTTTTAACAAGGGGGACATGTCCCCTCCCCGGGGAAAAAACCCTGGACAAGTACATTTGTTTGACTCCCGTTTCCATCTGTTGTCACAATAAGTTATCCCCCCCCTAACCCAAAAAATAATGAAACCCCCAAAAAAACATATCAAAAATGCCCGAATAGATTTGAGAATTTGAGAAAGAAAACTCCCTGGCCAAAAAGGAAAATCCCTGGCCCCCTCCCCCTTTAAAAAAATGAAACAATTTGAGGAAAAAAGCCTTTTGCCAAAAATACCCTAACAAAACCCTGCCAAAAAACGCCTAAAATAATTACAACCCCCAAATAAACATACAAAAAAATGCCAGAATAGATTTGAGGAAAAGAAGTCCCTGGCCAAAAAGGAAAAATAAAATTCGAAAAAAGGAATACTCCCTCTTCTCTCAAAAAAATCTTAACAAAACCCTGTCAAAAAAACGCCTTTGATTACTACCCCCCAAAAAAATATGGAAAAAATGGCAGAATAGATTTGAAAAAAGAAGCCCCTTGCCAAAAAGAAAAAAAATAATGCTACGGAAAAAATCGAACGAATCGCTATCACAAAAAATACCGAAAAAATGCTACAACTCTCGCCAGCAAAAAAAAAAGAAATTCGAGAAAAAAAACAACCCAGCCGAACTAGTTCCCTGAAACGTACCAAACACCCACCAGAAAAAAAAACCCTAGAAAAAATTACTTCCTCCTCTCCACCCAAAAAAGTGGAGCATCCGATGAAAAAAAAACAGACTCTTAAAGAAAAATAATTGCTGCATAAGAAAAATAACTACTCGACAACATGAAATATGAAGAAGCCAATGAGTTACGTTCAGGACTAAAATTTATAATATCAATAATGGGACAAGTATTTCATTGATGCTCGACAATAGATTCATGAGAAAATTTTAAAAAAAGCAGTTAGTGGTTGAAAAGAAAACCAGCCTAGCAAAAAGAAAAACCGGTCCAAATGAAAAAATAAAAATGGGGTGTATAACAAACAAATGATAAACCTAGTTTATAAAAAAATCGAGGAGACAATAATTTACGTTCAGTGCTGAAATTTTTAATATCAATAACAGGACAAGTATTTCATTGGAGCTTGATAATATAATAGACTTATAAGAAATATTTAAACAATCAATCGAAAAGAGTTACCAATCTACAAAAAGAAGAATCGGTCGAAAAAAACAGTACCCAAATGAAAATAATTGAAAGGGTTTTAACAAACAAAAGAACCTAATCTACAAAAAATTAAAGAGACAACGAATTATGTTCAGCGTTGAAATAATATGCTTGAGAATAGATCAACGAGAAAACAAAAATAACTTGGTTTTCAAAAGAGGTACCAAGTTACAAAAATAGTCATACATATAAAAACGAGTCTGGAAACAGGATCAAAGAGAAAAAAGAGTAATTGGTGGATAACAAAAAAAAATAGTGTACAAAAAATTAAAAATCGTAAAAGATGATGATTCACGTTCAGCACTTACATTTAGAATGATATTTATTGGTGTTTGAGAAAAGATTAACAACAAATAGTTTTCGAAAGTGCAATTCTTCCACATTGTTTGCTCGATGGGAATGGAAAAATCTTATTGGTAACAATTTGTTAAACGTTCACCACCGTACGTTCAGCGTATACGCACAGAGTACTTGTCCGGCCCATAACTTTTTATGCAAATTGCTCATTCAAGAAAAAATCAAATTAGAGGTGAAGTCATAGAACCCATGGAGTCCAATCTCTTCAAACAAGCTTCACACGAATCCTTGCTTTCATCGAATCCATTAGTCCAATGAAAATTTTGCTCCAAAGTTTGTATTTATTGACTCAGCAGATTTGAGATTGTGGAAAGAAACTTTTACGAACTCGGTCGACCAATGAGCGCTCTCTCACAACACACACGAAACATTTCCAATGGTTCAGTATATATTTCAAGTTAGAGGTATAAAATATGCGCACTGTTCGCACAAACACAAACTTATAAAAAATAATCTAGCTGTTTCCCTCGGGACAACCTCGCATCATTCGCGATATTTGATATCGACTTAAATGGAATACGATACTCTTTGTTGTCATTATTACAAAATTGTCATATTAGGACTCTGTTCAGCGAAATTGGTTCATCATTTTCTAAAGCTGCTGCTCGCATACAACCAGCATTATTACAAAATTGTCATATTAGGACTCTGTTCAGCTAAATTGGTTCATCATTTTCTAAAGCTGCCTGCTCACATACAACCAGCAATGTTATTGTTCTTATAATACGACGGGAAACAACTTAACTTAACTTAATAATAACTTATCATCTGCTGCTATGAAAAAAACTTATAGTTCATATGGAAATATTACTGCAATAAAAAACGCTTTGCTTTTTCGCGAGTGGTCCCCGATTTTTTCTTGAATGAGCAATTTGCATAAAAAGTTATGGGCCGGACAAGTACTCTGTGCGTATACGCTGAACGTACGGTGGTGAACGTTTAACAAATTGTTACCAATAAGATTTTTCCATTCCCATCGAGCGAACAATGTGGAAGAATTGCACTTTCGAAAACTATTTGTTGTTAATCTTTTCTCAAACACCAATAAATATCATTCTAAATGTAAGTGCTGAACGTGAATCATCATCTTTTACGATTTTTAATTTTTTGTACACTATTTTTTTTTGTTATCCACCAATTACTCTTTTTTCTCTTTGATCCTGTTTCCAGACTCGTTTTTATATGTATGACTATTTTTGTAACTTGGTACCTCTTTTGAAAACCAAGTTATTTTTGTTTTCTCGTTGATCTATTCTCAAGCATATTATTTCAACGCTGAACATAATTCGTTGTCTCTTTAATTTTTTGTAGGTTAGGTTCTTTTGTTTGTTAAAACCCTTTCATTTATTTTCATTTGGGTACTGTTTTTTTCGACCGATTCTTCTTTTTGTAGATTGGTAACTCTTTTCGATTGATTGTTTAAATATTTCTTATAAGTCTATTATATTATCAAGCTCCAATGAAATACTTGTCCTGTTATTGATATTAAAAATTTCAGCACTGAACGTAAATTATTGTCTCCTCGATTTTTTTATAAACTAGGTTTATCATTTGTTTGTTATACACCCCATTTTTATTTTTTCATTTGGACCGGTTTTTCTTTTTGCTAGGCTGGTTTTCTTTTCAACCACTAACTGCTTTTTTTTAAATTTTCTCATGAATCTATTGTCGAGCATCAATGAAATACTTGTCCCATTATTGATATTATAAATTTTAGTCCTGAACGTAACTCATTGGCTTCTTCATATTTCATGTTGTCGAGTAGTTATTTTTCTTATGCAGCAATTATTTTTCTTTAAGAGTCTGTTTTTTTTTCATCGGATGCTCCACTTTTTTGGGTGGAGTTTGAAATTCCATAAGTTATAATATCAAATTAACGAAAGAGGAACAAATCAAAATATTATTTCTCGACGGACTATTCAGTCTATTACGCATTGAATGGAATACCATTTCTTTGAGTGCACATTGAATTGAAAATACATATTTAAATCGCTCATACTTCGAAAGCGGATAATGAAGATCGTTCTAATTAACGAGTTTTTCTTTTCCAAAATTCGGAATATAGTCCAGTTGTTTTATGGAGAGATTAAAAAATATAATAAAGAGAAAATGAAAGTAAATTTTTCGAATGAATAGAACTGCGGTATAAAGAATAGCGAACGCCCAAAATAGCGAACATTAGAATATTAGAATTATTAGAGCTTCGAAATAGCGAACGTTGAAATAGCGAGCAACGAAATGGCGAATAAACTACATCTTTTTGGTTCGTCGAAAGTATTAACTATACGGTTATTTCTATGAAAACAACTTTAGTTGAAAACATGCGAAAATTGAATGACCTTAATATTTAGGTAAATATGAATACTTTGACGTTCCATAGTCAATTTCCAAGTGGTTTATTAAAGCTCTAGAAGAGTTACTTCTATTGCTTTCAAATGATGTTTTCTGATCTTACATTCTATTAGTGAAAATCTAAACAGGCAGCAGTGGCTTTTATTAGTCACGCGTCTTTGAATCTCCATTAGCCTTTTTTTAATAGCATATTACGCACCTAGGGAGGAAAAGTAGACTACTTGCTTGTCAAGCCCGCGCTTGAGGTAGTCTCATTTTAGTCCCGTGGAGCAACGATTTTTCATCGCACCTGCGAGGAAAGGTCAACTTTCCGAGCAGGTGTGATGAAAAATGTTTTTACTTATTATGAAAATGTTTTTGCAGGTATATATAAAATACAACCAAATTTTCTTCCATTATTTTATTTTACATTTTTTATTTTTTCTTCAACACTCTCCTGCTTGAAATATTCTTCGAGGAGCCTCAATTGCCGCTGTCCTACACATCGGACACCGTCGATCATTAAATTCGATCCAGAGACGATTAGCGCACTCGGGGCAGCAACAACAGTGCCCACATGACAGGTATAAATGTGTTGCCCTCCTCAAGAAACACACCTTACACAATTCTGTAAAAAAAATTTGCAACAAGGAGTACACATTGTTAAAACACTTAAATATGACAGAGGTAATTATATTGACGTTGCAAGATATAGGGAAAATCAAAACATCTCAAATCGGAATGTGTAACAATGACGTATTCAAAATATAAGACGTAATAAAATATGCGAATGACCGTTTAATCAAAACTGCGGGCTAAGTGAGGAAATCAACGGAGGGCCCTTCCGTTGAAGTCTCAAATTAGCTCGACGTCTAACCAAGGTCGTAAATGATTCTACATTCTTTGTGTTTGTTATTTTGTTCTTAATACGAGAAATGATTTAAACTTATTGGTATGGAAAAAATGTTGAATCTTCACTGCATCCATTCGTGACTCTCAATTAATTGGTGAAATGGACTTGTAAAAGTATGGACGTCGTATTTCCCCGATCACTTATACGCTATTATCCGTTAAGTTTACTGAAGTGTTTCCATTAGCATTTCGACATAAATACGTATATTTATACAGATTCTATCTCAGATTATAAAGCACAAAGACCATATTTCCCTCCAGCGCTCAAATGAGAAGCGACCCTATGGATTGCTCATACTCAAAATGAACGCCGGCTTCATCGCGGGCCACGTTGCCTCCGAAGACAAGCGGCTCTACGAATCTGGTGCCTGACGGCAAGGTACACTACGGATCGTCGATCACTTATACGCTATTATCCGTTAAGTTTACTGAAGTGTTTCCATAAGCATTTCGACATAAATATGTATATTTTGTGACGATTTTGCCACAAATTCACCAGGAATAAGTTTGGTAAGAATTATTCCTGGCTAAAAATAAATAAAAATAAATAAAAACGTAAATTTCGAAAATAAATGTAAGATACAAAATATGAAATAAAACAAAACCGGAGTATTAAATGGGGAGAATCGAAATTACAAATTTATTTAATCAAAAATACAGAAGAAAAATTAATAATTGTGGGCGCCAGTTAATTATGATAAATTAACGCGTGAAAGTTACATAAACTTTCGATCTCCTTTTTTTATTTCTTACAAAAAAAATAAATATTAATTATTAACAGAAAATACAAAAATGGGACTAGCTTTAATTTGGAAACACAAAAGACAATATTATCTCAGTTGCTGAGGGCTCCTGACAACTCGGGCGTCTTATTATACCCGTGAACAAAGAATGGGTGGTGGGGGAAGAACTTGGACTCAAAATACTCGAAGTCCGAAAAATAAATAATATTTCTTAATTTATCGTCGTGTTTGACGATTCGGAACAACACAAAATACAAATATTATTACGCCAAAATAATGAATAAACTTTTGTCTCGGAATGAAAAATAAATTAAATGAAAAATATCGTTTGTTCGACTCGTAAACGAGATCGACAACGATAGAACAACAGATGACGCAATAGTGCCAAAACTTAGCCAAATTACTAATAATACCATATAATATAACAACAATTAACACGCAAATCGCCTTATTCTCTCTCGCAATATTATGCGATGGTAAACGGCGTAATAAAATATTGCGAGAGGCCGAAATAATGTAAAAATACGGGGGGGACTGTTCGAACGACGCTCAAACGAACAATAGACAAAAGAGGGGAAGACGGGGCAAAATGGGCAACTTCTTAATTCTATCACTTTCACTAACACCACGATATTCGTCGCGTCCTTTATTTCGCCAAAATAACTATTTATTTCGTACGCCAATTATTCTCGGCCAGAAGGGCTCGAGAATATCGTAAAAAGGGAGGAAAATTACAAAAATGGGGATCGAAGAACGGGCGTACGAAAATGGCGTGTCGAAACGACGCCTCGCAAAGTCGCGAACACAAAAAATACGAAAAACAACTTACTTCGATATTAAATCGTTGAGAATTTCGCCTCGTCAACTCGAAAACCGCCCTCGCTCGCAATCAAACCGGATGGCACACAATAATAGACTTTTTTAAATAATTGATAGCACAAAAATTGGAGAAAACTCGTAGACAGGTGTTAAGCTCTCGAAGGATCGTGGTGAAGTCAAGTAGAGACGCTCTCCAACAAAGCCCTCGGTCGCGTGGACTTGTTACCTTATCGCTCATTGGTTTTTTTGCCGGCCCGGCAACAACCATCCAATCACAATCGTCGTTATTTCAAAGTTGGTCTCGTTCCGTGGTAAAGGGTGTAGAGGGAAAGAGAGGGGCTTGCGAGTCGAACTTTGTCTTGCACTGCCTGGAAACGAAGGGGGCGCTTGTGCCGCCACCTGTTGCTCTCGAACGAACGCTGAGTGGTCTCGGAGTTCGTAAATTCGACGCGCGACTTTTGAAATCGCTTGGGGAGCTCGTGTCAAAGGATGACGTCATCACGTCACAGTGGTGTTGTGTTGCGATCGCGTGTGGACTTCGCCAAAAATCGCGATCTCCTCGATTTTTGGTGTCGAGGATGGAATTGACAGTGCTGAGTGATCTTTTTCTACGATGTAGTGTCTTGACGCCGCGGGACTTAGTGAATTTCTCCGGGCCGCTCGATGTAACCTCCGGCCTCGAAGTAGCGATGTTATTTGGAGGTTAGGCCCGTCAACTCGACACTTTGCTGTCACGATGGGACTTCGATGGATTTTTGTTGTGGTAAGGGACGATTTTCCCTTACTACCGGTGAGTTGTTCCAATTCTTATTCTCGTCTTCGAATTTTCTTGGGGCTCGACTCGTTTTTTCAGGGATTTTTGGGAAGGAAAATTTGTGGGGAGGATAGAGTGTCGATGAAGGGATTTTGTTGTTTTTGGGAAGGATAGTAGAAGTGGGTCTTTCTTGTGATTGGGGTTGCATGATCTTCTTGTCGTGTTCTTGTTTTCATTCTCTTTCGATATCTTTCAGGTGCCGTCACTGCGGCTAGAGATCCTTGTGGTCTTGTCGGCGAAGGATCTTTGCTGTCGTTGTTTCCTTCGCTGGCGTAGAAGTTGTTTGTGGACTTAAAAATACTATTGGACGGTTGACGAGGAGGAAAATTCATTTAAAAACATATTATGACGGAGACAGACTACAAAATTTTGGACTTATTATCTAAAAATATTCTAGGACGGACGAACATCGTGGTTGACCACCCCACGATCAACGAAGTAAGTATTATAAAAATTGTGCAACGTCACAATTTATACAGATTCTATCTCAGATGATAAAACACAAAGACCGTATTTCCCTCCAGCGCTCAAATGAGAAGCGACCCTATGGATTGCTCATACTCAAAATGAACGCCGGCTTCATCGCGGGCCACGTTGCCTCCGAAGACAAGCGGCTCTACGAATCTGGTGCCTGACGGCAAGGTATACTACGGATTGTCGATCACAGCGACTTTTTTTTACTTCTAAATAGACGGAACTACACAATTCACTCGATTCGTACAGTTTTGAGTAGCAATGATTATTCGAATTGTATAATCGAATTGAGAGTCACGATAGAATCTAGAAGCTGAGTGATAGGAAAAAAGAAATTTCTTGAATAATATATATATCCATATTTATCTTGAAACGTCAACGTCATTGTGAGTATAAATCATTTTATGTGAATGGAAAAGTCAACACACAACGCGAAAGACACTTCGAGGAATTCGGAAGTCTTTTTCCATTAGTGGAATTTACCTCGCGATGACCAATTATTTCAATTCTACACAAGCCGGCCATTTTGTTAAATATTTATAAAAATTGATGGTTGCGGTGTAGAACGAATTCACCGTTATACTTAATCTAATCCTATTTTTTTTTCTTTCAGACGTTCCGTTCAAGAGATATGGCTCATGCAACTCACTAGCCTACTTTTAGGAACATAGCCTTGCTTATCATTTTTGTGTATAAAAAGTGTTTGAATCATTCTTATGTTCTTATACAAATAGAAATAACCTTTTTCTATGTTTCAAAGTGGACGAATCCCTTAATGAATCTGATCCAATTTCATCACCAAATTTACCACCCATTTTTATAAAAACGAAAGTGTAAACGCGGTAAATTTAATAAAACTGACTGTACACTACCGTCCAAAAGTATGGAAACACTTGAAATTTTTTGACGCATTGAAAGTTAGATTACTCAGGCGAAAAAAACGATATTGAAATTTTGCGAACGGTGCCTTGAAGGGGACACATTAAGCTTCATTTTGCTTTTTTGAAACATTTTTTCGGATTTTTTTTTGGGTCCGGTACGTATTTTTGGAGTTGGGCGTTTTTCGACATCTTTTTTAACGTTTCAAATAGCGCGCATGGTCCGCGGAAATTTTTCCAATCGTTATCTCTATAGAAAATATAGAGGGGATGGCAGTAGCTTCAATTTAGTTTTTTAAAAAGTTGCGTACGATTTTTTTTTGCAAAATTATGCTATCTTTTTCACAGCAACTTCATGTTTTTGTAGTTACGAGAATTTTTCGAAAAAGAGTCATGTTTGTGAAAAAGATAGCATAATTTTGCAAAAAAAAATCGTACGCAACTTTTTAAAAAACTAAATTGAAGCTACTGCCATCCCCTCTATATTTTCTATAGAGATAACGATTGGAAAAATTTCCGCGGACCATGCGCGCTATTTGAAACGTTAAAAAAGATGTCGAAAAACGCCCAACTCCAAAAATACGTACCGGACCCAAAAAAAAATCCGATAAAATGTTTCAAAAAAGTAAAATGAAGCTTAATGTGTCCACTTCAAGGCACCGTTCGCAAAATTTCAATATCGTTTTTTTCGTCTGAGTAATCT
This sequence comes from Campoletis raptor, assembly GCA_948107755.1. Taxonomy (NCBI): domain Eukaryota; kingdom Metazoa; phylum Arthropoda; class Insecta; order Hymenoptera; family Ichneumonidae; genus Campoletis; species Campoletis raptor. Next base: position 2,021,885 of record OX403628.1, on the reverse strand, counting down.
AACTTTTAGTGCGTCAAAAAATTTCGTCCATACTTTTGGACGGTAGTGTATATTTTAGATAGTTTAACAACCATGCACGCACCATTGTTTTCTACCATTTACCGAATTTCCCACACATTTTTATAGAAAGGAAAGTGTTAACGCGGTAAATTGAATAAAACTGACTATATTTCAGATAGTTTAACAACCATGCACTCACCATTGTTTTCTACGCTCTGCAAGCGGTTTTCGGCGGCTAGCAATCGCGTTTGGAGCTCCGTCGATTGCTCGTTGGTTATATCCCGTCGTCGTGCTGCTGCTCTCCTTCTCATTTCTGAAATTGTTATCGATTATTATTATACTTTCCAAACCACGAATTTTCTTCTGTGCTATAATTAACCTTTTCTTCGCTTATTCCGCTTTTGCTTACTAGCAGTAGCAGTAGCAGGAGTAGTGGCTAGAGAAGGTTGGTCAATCGGTCCTCTTCGTCGCCTTCTTTGCCTTTTTTGCCTTCTTTGCCTTCGGATTGGACCTAGATTTATAAAGCGCTAAGTTAATAATGTTCTCTTACACAGAGAGAATATAATATCAAAAATTGCTATGGCATCGTTGCTCCGTGGTACCATGTCACCCCTCTGAGGGTTTTCAGCAAAAACGTAGTAATTTATCATCCCGAAGTGTAACAAAAACCTGAACATTTTCGTCAATTTCAATAGATTATGAATGAAAAATTACGATGTTTTTGGTAGAAAGCCACAGAGGGAAACCATGGTACCACGGAACTATGATGTCACAGTTATTTTTGATATTTTTCCTTCTCCGGCGTGTACTTGTCAAATAGAGGGGTTTAAGATAATCACCGATATCACCGGGTTGCAGTAGTGCTCTATTTTCTTCTTCGGAATCACTGCGGATGGCCAAGTCCGGGACATTTTCTGCGGCTAAAAATTTCATAAAAGTGATTAGACATCGCATTGAGTGAATAGAACTTCGATAATTTGGAACTAGATCGAAGATTGTTTTTAACTTGCAAAACATTGACGATAATTACCGATATTGTTGGCTTGCAGTGGTTCCAGATTTCCTTCGTCAGACTCACTGCTATTTATCAGTTCTGGAACGTTTTCTGCGACAGTAAATTTATAAAAGTGATTAGACATTGCACTGAGTGAATAAAATTTCAATAAACCGGATCTAGATCGAAGAATGGTTTTTGACTTGCAAAACATTGACGATAATTACCGATATTGTTGGCTTGCCGTGGTTCTGAATTTTCTTCGTCGGAATCACTGGAAATGATTAGTACCGGACCGTTTTCTGCGACAAAAAATTTATAAAAGTGGTTAGACATTAGATTGAGTGAAGGAAACTTCAATAACCTGGCCATTGATCGAAGAATTATTTTTAATTTGCAATACATTGACGATAATTACCGATATTGTTGGCCTGCCGTGGTTCCGGATTTTCTTCGTCGGAATAACTGGAAATGATTAGTACCGGACCGTTTTCTGCGACAAAAAATTTATAAAAGTGGTTAGACATTAGATTGAGTGAAGGAAACTTCAATAACCTGGCCATTGATCGAAGAATTATTTTTAATTTGCAATACATTGACGATAATTACCGATATTGTTGGCCTGCAGTGGTTCCCTATTTCCTACTTTGGAATCGCTGCTAACTATAACACCCGGAACATTTTCTGCGGCTAAAAATTTCATAGAAGTCGTTAGACATTGCATTAAGTGAACAAAACTTCAAAAACTTCAATGATGGTCCTGAAGATGATTTCGTGAATAATTTAAAAAAAGGAGTCAAAGTGAAGTCCTCAGTGATTTTTATGTTCAAATGGAAAGCGTCGGTATAAAATGATCAGAAGCAAATGATGCAAGCTTCGTTATGTAAAAACTATTCCCACAATATGATAGGATACCCAGATCTAGAAACTGCTGTAGTTTTACAAAAGATAGAAAATTAATTACCGATAATGTTCTGCTCGAGTGATGCTGCACTCGTTCCTGCCCCATCATCAAAAATCCTTGGCTGTTGTGGTTCGTCTTCTACAGCAAAAAGTTGAAACAAAAATAATTGCATATATAATTATGAATTGAACAAATCAATCTTCAATATTAGTTATGAAAATGGGATAATGGAAAATTACCATTGATTCGCGGCAAAGGATCATTGGAAGATTCGTCGCTGACCTGCGGATTTTCCTCTACGAAGAAAAAATTTATTAGTCTGTAAGGATCTATAGCAGTGTGTATACTAGTCAAATGGGTGTTAATTTCCACAATGGTCGCATGCAACGTTTACCACAATAATTTAATGAATCGACGCTGGGTTCATCTGCGGGATGTCTTGTCTAGGAGAATATTGATAAATAGATTTTCGAAACCATCGAATAATAAATGCAAAAAACCACGATATTATATTATTATTGACACTTTTCGAAATTTCCACGAATTCACGTTGTCGTTTCGTTAACTTCATTGGCTTAATGTTGCAGCCAATTGTTAAATCGCTAAAAAATATTTCATAAACAAATGGCTTTCTCAAAAAAAAGAACGGGCTTAGAAACAAATAGATGCAGTGAATTTATAGGCAGTTGAATGAAAAACAAAGTAAGCGTTCGTGCGTTGAAGTCGCTTAAAAAATACGGATTATTCATTCAAAATTATCGATTACAGAATAATATAATAGAATATTGCAATTATCAGTTGGTGTTTTCACAAATCTACAGTTATCGATATTTCTCTAGATTGACAAGACATCCTCAAAGGGGATTCCAGTGGCAATTAATTAAATTATGGTATTGGACGTTCTACAAAACTGTTGTGAAAACTTAACATCCATTTGACTAAGATTGTGACTACTATAAAACCTTAAAGTTTTCTTCTCTGTATTCGGTATTTTTCACATTACCTCGTTGGTTCTCGGTTCCAACGAGAACTGTCTCGTCACTGGAGCTCGCGTCGATCGATGCGTTATCAGGAAAATCTGCAAAAAAAATTATGTTAAGCTGCATTCTTAGTAATAATATTCAATCAGGTGAATTTTGTTGCATTGGCAATATCAAACTTCCTCATATTCAAACTTCCGACAATCCTATAACACAATGGACAAAAGGTGTTATTTACCGTTATCTGGTAACGCCATTGCGTTGTCGAGAAGAAATCCAAGCGGCTCCTCCGCGAATACTTCTTCCTCGAAATCGGGATCTGGAATCAATTCAACACAATTAGTTTCAAATGATGATTCATCAGCTCGAGTAAAGTTTGACAAATAAATTTACCTGACTGTCTGACCGGTGGACGTTCCTCCAATTCATTGCTCTCGTCATCAGTCTCGTCCTCGTCCCGAGATTGAGCCATGATAACGGCAACATTTCCCTTTAACGCAGCTGCCTTTTCTAGAAATTCGTCGACTGTTATCTGGAGGGTATGGAGTTCACGCCACGCTGCATAAAATATAAATGACGTTTTTAATATAGGTGTAGTTTTATATCTAGAGACGTGGCAGCGTCTTAACGCCAAGTACAAAAGAAAAAAAGTTTAAACGGCCAAGGCAAGTCGCGCCGCGTATCTATACTCGAGATATGGAATAATATTAAGGGAAGGTCTACTTTGCACGCCGGTAAAGAAGGTTATTTTAACTAATTTATTTTTCAAGTCTTTATCTATATATATATAACTGTTGCGTGACTGACTGACTGACTGACTGACAGACAACGCACAGCCTAAACCACTGAAGATAGGAACGTGAAATTTGACATGGTAACTCCTTTCTCGACGTAGACGCTCACTAAGAACGGATTTCGATCGTTCTCTATCCAAAATAGATTTATCATTCAAAAACGATTTCTACCAAACCGAATATCCGTGGCCACCGTTGCTATGGTAAGCATTGTTATGTTTATCGTTGCCATGGCAATCGTTGTCGTGGTGACCGTTTCCATGGCAACCGTGGCCTTGGTAACCGTGGCCTTGGCAACCGTGGCTTTGGTAACCGTGGCCTTGGTAACCGTGGCCTTGGCAACCGTGGCCTTGGCAACCGTGGCCTTGACAACCGTTGCCATGATAACCGTTGTTATGGTGACCGTTGCCATAGCAACCGTTGTCATGGTGACCGTTTCCATGGCAACCGTGGCCTTGGTAACCGTGGCCTTGGCAATCGTTACCATGATAACCGTTGTTATGGTGACCGTTTCCATGGCAACCGTTGCCATGATAACCGTTGTTATGGTGACCGTTGCCATGGCAACCGTGGCCTTGACAACCGTTGCCATGATAACCGTTGTTATGGTGACCGTTGCCATAGCAACCGTTGTCGTGGTGACCGTTTCCATGGCAGCCGTGGCCTTGGTAACCGTGGCCTTGGCAACCGCGGCCATGATAACCGTTGTCGTGGTGACCGTTTCCATGGCAACCGTGGCCTTGGTAACCGTGGCCTTAGCAACCGTGACCTTGGTAACCGTGGCCTTGGCAACTGTTGCCATGATAACCGTTGTCATGGTGACCGTTGTTATGGCATCCATTACTTTAATAATCGTTGCCATGTAGACTGTAAGGAAGGAGCGTCAACTCCGTGCTTTCAATCGGTCCTGAAAAATCTACGAAATAGGCGACGCTGCCGTCAAATGTTCTCGATTTGCCATATATGTATGCATGTGCATAAACGATGCGCTGTACTATGGAGAATACGCTGTACATACGCAGCTGATAGGAAGTATGTTTCTAATCTTATATTGTTCTGGAAAGTTTGAAATTCGAAATTCCACATTATTTTTCTTGAAAAATGACATTAATAGTTAAAATGAATTTCTTTGATTTCCAGAATACTCTTAAAAAATTTCGTGATTTAATCACATATTTTGATTGAAATTTTTTTGACTTTTTTTCAATGGCGTAAAAATGAATTTTGATCAGTAGGTAACTGGAGAAATCTGTCGATATCGTCTACGAACTTAGCTGCGCCAATCGTGATAGAAAAGTGTCAAGTTTTTATTCAAATTCGAAAAAAAAAACAAACTGTCGGGTTTTTGTTCAATAAGCAATAAATATAATATACTTTAATTCAATTTAATAAATATATAAATTCCAATAAATTTGGCGAGATAATCGGGAAATTGAAAACAGAACGTTTCCTTTATTTTTCTTAAAATTTATTTGGTCGAGATTTTTCCTAAACATCCGAAACCGTAAAACTTTGTAAAGCGTTTTTCGCTTCAGAAAAGCTCACCTTTCACGTTAAATCGTTACCTGATTTCGTGAGGTTAAGGTACGGGAGCTCAGTTAAAAATGAACCGGAGAAGGTCATATTTACACACAGCTGTCAAAACGTAAGACGCAAAAACAACCCGCACCGTTTTTGAACCGACCATATAGGAACCTACTATAACTATATATATCAAGAACTTTCCACAAAGGCGCCGCGGCGGTGGAATTCGTAGTTATTATTTCGTACGCTTTTTACGGACGTTTTTTCAAAGGTTTCTTTTATGAAGTTGAAGCTCCTTCCTATAGTCCCCATGATCAGGGATGGAAATAAATGATAGATTTAATTTTATATTATCAAATTATAATTTTACATCAACGAACAATAAATTAATTTCAATGCGAGCAAAGTCGCGTGCGGAAAGTTAGACAATGAAAACGAATATCTTCACTGTACCACATAGGTCATGTGGAAATCTGGGTGTGGTATTATTGTGTGCCCAGCGAAGCGGGCGGACACAGGCTAGTCATAGATATTGAGATGAAGGTTCTTGATCTTAATAAATACACTCTCGAAAAACAGGATTTTTTTGTTATATATTAAACACTTTTCATACTCAAAAATCTTAGACAAAAGTAATGTTTCAAAAAGTTGGCAAGTGAGTTGTGTAAGCCATATCTGTAGAACGAATCAACCAAAATGAAAAAGTTGAATGGCATTAGAGGCAGGGTGTCAGCTCTACCACGGGCAAGCTTACATCGTGTCAACCTGACATATACAATATGTCATACATACGCGGTCAGGTTGACACGATGTAAGCCTGCCCGTGGCACAATTGAGACTCTGCCGCATTAGATTAAGTATAACAGTGACTTTATCCTAGAAAAAAGTAACTTAAAAAAAAAAATAATAAAAAAAAAATCCGCCACTCAATTACTTATTCATAAAAATCAATGATTGCAGTTCGCACCAAGCTCATTGTTATACTTGATCCAATGCTATTGAATTTTTTTTAATCCCGATGACCCGTTTCAGAGATATGACTCACGCTACTCAGTTGCCAACTTTCTTGAAACGTTACTTTATTTTTGTGTATAAAAAGTCTTTAATATATGACAACAAAAAATGTCCCATTTGTCTACATTTTTGAAACGTTTCCTTTGCCTATTATTTTTGTGTATAAACAGTGCTCAATATAGTGAAAAAATAAATTCCTATATTTCGAGAGTGTATTTAGCCCAACTTTGACGGGAGCTTACCTCTTAATAATTCTCGTTGCTTGAATACCGTAGAGTAACGAGGATGCCGCCCGATTTGAAGATTGTTTTGGAGGCGTTGAATATCGCATTTCACGTCTGACTGCAATTTCAGCAGTTTGCCTGTTTCAAAAAACATCGCCAACATTAATAAAATGTCCGTTTGATAATGATGTAAGAGGCATTTCTTTGCGTCCAAGTAACCGTTATATTTACAAAGAAAATCCCACGGGCTGGGGCGTGATTCCATCCGATGTATTAATCGGCTGTGGTATGGCTCTATTATATTATTCGTCCGCCGGCTGAGTCCGTGCACGCTGAAGCCTTCGGGCGAAACTATACCCAGCCAATAACGGGTGAAGTACTCGCAGAACCGATTGAACCGATGGCTCATCGGGGCCGATAAATTGTTCTGAAGAGTCCGGAATTGCGCACGGATCAAGTTCGCCGGTAAATATGCGAGGGCGAGCATCTTTTCGAAAAATTTTTTTCCTTCTTCGTTCGTACGTAGAACATCGCTCAGATGAAGGGCCTTGGCTTTTTTGTACATCGCCTGAAATCCAGTGAATACATTTTTGTTAATTCTTATGAGACATAAAAGCTTTGAGTGCTTTAAACACTTCACTCTTCAGCTATCTAAAAGTGTATCCACCATCATCAGTAGGTTATTATAGCATTACGCATATTGTTATCTAATATTAATCTATTTGCCAAGCAATCACATTGTATAGTTGGAAAATACTCACTCGATCATAGTGGGTATTGCAACCCGTGCTGAGAACGCCCGGAAAGATCTCAGCAACAGCATTGCGTAGTCCGCGCTCAAAGTCGCTCATTACGAGAAGTATGCTGTTCCGGGATAGTACATGTTCTTTCACGTACTGCAAACATGCACTATACGCTCCTTGCGTTTTTCGGGACATGTTGGTCCAAACAAAAGGGAAGCCCTGTCACCCACAAAAATAAACATAATTGGAAACAACTGTGGAATGGAAATATCAATAATAAATTTATTCTCTTCTCAATTGATGTTACCAGGTCCAGATATGTTAAATGCTTTTGTTTTTTGTCCGTTTTCGCTGACCTTTGCGTACGTTTAAGCTTACCGTTTTCTAATTAAACTTGCTTAGTGACTTTTCTGAACGTTTACATTTTTTTTTCCAATTCTGATAGTTATATGTACACGGGGAGAATTAATTCGAAAAATTACTGTTACAGAATGGAATCAAGGAACGAGCTGGATTTTGGGCAATTTTTACTATGCACAATATAATTTTTAAGGAAATAAAATAAAATTTCGAAGAAATATGAAAAATTGCATTTCATTTTTCACAAAAATTTACATTTTGCATGATAGAGAATGCCCGAAATACAAGGTCATCCCTTGATTCTATTCTGTAACAGTAATTTTTCAATTTTTATTCTCTCCGTGTACGCGTTCATAAAAACGTTCTGCAGTTCAAATATTCCTGCAAAATTTGTTAGACGTCGTAAAAAACCCTTGTCAGTCAGGTTAGTAGTTTTTTATTTTGTAGTTTGATCAAAAACTTCAATGGAAATGAGTAGTTTAATAATAAATGTATAGAAGAATAAACAAATTCTTACATGGTTGAGTTTGATCCCCATGATCGTCATCAGTTGATAGACGCCTTCAATCCGTGGTCTTGACTTGAAAGTTGCATCAATCAAGAGCCTCGAAACATCACCCATTTGTTCACGCACAAAATCCGCATCGAAAATCACCGCATGCTGGGCACCACTCTCATCCGTTACGAGTCTGACTGAAAGCCGGCCATCGCTGTATTCTAAGTTCCTCGAATGCGCTGGATCATTGAGGCGGGCCACAAATTCGTCAATAGTTCGAGGGCTTGGAGGATAATTTTTCTGCCTGCACTGCTGCATAAATGACCGTATGCTCCGAAAAGATACATGACGGGCGGCTTCACTATGACTATATTTGGCAGTAAAAAAAAAAAAGTAATAATTTATGGCAAAATTTTCTACGTATTTTTGTGAATATCTATGGATTGGTTAAAGTTATAAAAATGTATTAATACATTCATATAGAGTGTGAAATGTCCTTTATAATTATGTATTAACATTTTCAAACTCAAGTCGTTAAAGAAAGAGAATTCCAAAATTTTCCATTTTTTTCACACACGTAAAATCATAGGTTACATCACATAGAACGGGTTATTACATTGAACAGCAGAAAAAAACCATGCAATCAAGGGAAAAAAAACTCACACAGTCGCCAAAGTGTCATACAAATCTTTTAGCTTGTACCAATGCTGAGCAAGCGATTGTGATAAAGCTTCCTTAAATCGAGCAATCAACTCATACTTTTCGTCAGGCATGCAGTGGATGGAATGGGGATAGGAATCTTCTATGACCCCGTTTATTATTTTGGCCGTGCCTTGGCAAATCGTTCGTCGCTTGCAGCGAAGATATCTGTGGAATAATGTAAACGGAACTGAGGTTGCCTCCCGTTTTTAAATAATAGACATTAACATGCAATTTACAACGACCAAAGCTGGAACATATTTTTTTTTTTCATAATTCCTAGATGGATAGCCGATTTTCAAGAAAAAGAAATCAAAATTATAATCGTTTTTGTCAACACGAGGTCAAAAAGTGCCATTTTGTCGGGAAATGTCTTATAAACTCCTGAATACTCAGAAATTTCTCAATTTTTTCCAGTGGTGCAAAGATATGAAAAAAATTGAACACTATTTTTTTTATTATATTTTTGTTGTCGATCATACTATTACCTTTATTGCTGGGAGGGGAATGATCGAAAAATCATTTTCACGTGTAGGGATTATTGCACACTGGTTCTGCGATGTTGACTTATTTGGGTATGACAGTATGTCGGAACGGCCAAATTTTCATTTACAGCGAGCTCGTTACCGAACAAAAATAATTGCCCAAAATTATTGTTCACGTGTACGGACAATATCACATATTGTAATTTTATATATATTTCAAAATGCAAAAAATTGGATATAAAAAAAATTCAACTATTTCTTCTACATTGATGAAAATTGGTCGCATGTCGTGTGAAAAAAATCACCGAGACTCGAGGGTTGCATTCAGAGATTCCGAACAAATATAAACTCATTAAAATTAGGCAATTTCGTAAGTCCGATCGAGAAAAGTACATGGACGACACCTAAAATTAATTAATTTTCGTAAAAAAATAATGAGTGATAAAACAATAACGTTAAAAAATGCGTCAATTTTTTAAATTTAAACTCTCACTTAACTTTGCGACCATTTTCGAGGAAGCTAAAAAATTTCATGAATTTCAAGAATGTAGAAATAATAGTAAAATTCTTCGACTCGGAAACGTATGAGGCTTGAAAGTTTTTAAATGAAATCAAGATTCTTGAAGAATATTTCAGAAAAAATTAAAACGCCCAGCCAACCTTAAAAAACATGGAATTTAAAAAAGAAGCCAATTTGGTCAATTTTTCGAAAAATTTTGTAGAATTGAAAAAAAAAATCATCAATATTGACAGAAATCGATGTTTTTGAAACTCTTGGCCGAAAAAAAATAAATGAATCACGGAAGTGTCTCTTCTCAATTAGAACTGAAATATGTCGCAATTGCAGGAAAATCACATAAATTCAAGTCGACGGCGTTTTACTAGACACTGTGTCATATTCCCCCCATAATATTCGTATGAGAGAGAGAAGTTTATATGGCGCTCAGAACCCCCTCTCCCACGAATTACGGCCGGGAGATGACCGTGTCGAATTGAACGGGATGGAATGCAACATGAAAATATACTGAATGACAGATCGTGAATTTATGAATGGATCATTAATTTCGAAAACAGCAAGACCAATCCGAAAAATCACCAAAAAACTTCGTACCCAAATACAAGAAAGTTGCAATTAATCAGAAAAATATATGCAACAACGGGTATGACCTGCGATAACAATAAAATAAAAAGCAACAACTCGCAAATTGAGAAAGAAGAAAATACACACGTATAAAAAACTCAATACAGCTGTAGAAACTTTGCAGTTGTAAATAACTAGGAAAATAAATGAAGAAAACGAAACAATATTAAAAATCGGTAGTAGAAAAGTATTGGACGGAAGCGTTCAGCCACTTCGACTCATAAAGAAAGAGTGAGAGAGGGAAGGTTAGAGAGAGACATACGGGCAGGAAGGAAGAGTGAGGAAGAAAGAAGGAGGGAGGGAGAGAGACAAACGGGCGGGAAGAAAGAGGGAGAGAGAGAGAGAGAGACAAACAGACGGGCGAGAAGGAAAAGTGAGAGAGAGAGACAGACAGGCGAGTAGGAAACGTGAGAGAGAGACAGAAACAGGCAGAGAACGCGTGGCGCGATGTAAACAAACCTTTAGAGGACACGTTCAACTGTTTTCTCTCTAACGTCGTTTCGCATTGTCCAAGAAAATATGAATGATTAGTTATTCATTATTTATAAGCTTCATTAGTTATACACAGATTGCGTTTATTGAAACGTGAGATCAAATACAATAAAGCTACACGAATCTAGGAGGGACATAGTGATTTATTTTTACTTACATGGTTCGGCCATCACGGGACGTGCCGCTTTTTTGAAAAATTCGTCCGTCCTTTATGCGATCGGATAAAGGTAATCGTCTCTGCTGTCTCGGTGGCATTTCGAATAGTCACAACACACAAAAAAAATACACGATAATCCGAACGGAAATTACACGCGAAAATAAAACACGAAAAAAACTAACGAAAATAAAATACGAAAATAATACACGAAATAAATATACACAACTAACGATTAAGAGATTAAAACTAGTATAATAAAAAAGAAACATTGAATCTAAATCCTTAAGCAACTAAATTATATTGAAAAGAAGTAGAAAAATTAAGAACTTAGAAAAGCAATAAAACAATGCGGAAAAATTGACACAATCGATGCGCTCGGAAGACGTGTCTATGCAGGACTGTTGAATAGTCAAAGAAATCAACGAGGAAGCGGAGGGGCGGGGGAAGTAGGACCGAGTGTTAGCGCAACGCGCGCGCACGTTGGCGCACAATTTTTTGCGTGCATAGTTGTAGTTTTCAACGTTCTCAGTCAGTATACGTATAAATTTTAAAAATTATTCCGTGGCGTTAGGATCACAACAAAGGGAAGTCAAATGGACCAAAGTTGAATGAAGAACTCTTTTCTTGGAAGCTCATAGTAATCATAACCTATAGAGATACTCGCGTCAATGATCCAAAAACAAAATTGCGCCAAAGGTGAACGACTGAGATGGAATATAATATCAATCCTTTCGAGCGTTTGTCTTATTGCGGGTAACAATTTATTCCGATCGCCCGCGCGTGGACGGACGAGTAGCGATTGTCACTCGGCTGGCGGCACGGTGGGGGTACCGCGTCCCACCTGTAGCTATTTTCGGTTGCGTGGTTAACAAATGTAATAACTTCCCTTAAATATCATAGAGATCTTTTTTTTCAATTCTGCACATTTTTTTCTCGTAAATCCGACAATGGCCTTGAGAATGAATTTTTTTTTTTTCAATGATTACCTCAATGATGGTTGCGTTTCCTTATTTTACATGAATAAGCCATTTCTGTGAATAATATTTCCATGAATACGAAGGTTCAAAGATATACATTGCAATTTGTACAAAGTTTCATAATGACAGTATGATTGTTATATACTTTGGGGCGCAACATTAGGAAGTGCGTATGTGTCAAGAAAGAAGCAGTTGTATGTGTGTGTGTGTGTGTGTGTGTGTGTGCGCGTGCGTGTGAAAGTGAGTTTTGCGTTTGCGTATTGCAAGATTGCCGATCTTTTCGATATAGAGTGATAGAGGCGTGACTGGCGCAGGGGCAGCAGTTTCCAACTTGCGACGGGAGAAAAACGAGGAAGTTTTTTGTATTGTCATCATTATTAAACTAATTATCCAAGTTTGAGTTCCTTTTCATTATTTTCTCTCCGCTAACCCAAAATTCAAAGAAAATAATAAATTACTAATCGCCAATTCTTTTCTAGTATATAATGAACTTACTATCATGAATAAAATTGTGTTCAGATTGCAATTTATTCATTGAAACCCTTCTTTATTCATGGAAAAATTATTTACAGGCATAGCCTAATGTAAATTAAGAAAACGCAATCATTACTGCGGTAATTACTGGGAACAATTTATGTTTAAGGCCATTCTCGTGTTCACGAGAAATTTTTTCACAGGATTGAAAAAGACATTTCACGATTATTTTGAGGGAAGTTATCAAAACTGTTAACTATTGCTGCTTGATCGTTCATGCGCGGGCGATCGGAATAAGTTGTTAGCCGCAATGAAACAAACGCTCTGAAGGATTAATATTATATTGAGCCTCATGCACAAAAATGTAGAGAGGTTTCATGAATTTCAATATTGCGAAGATCTTGATTACAACAATGGTGGATCGCAAAATCGTATAAGCATTAATATCTTGAGTTGCAATCAAGATAGTGCAGCCTTTGTTTCAATTGCTTTTACTGTGAGACGGCATTGGGATCTTGCATAAAATTTCAGATATCTACTTAATAGACTAACTTGCTGCTTTTTGTTTTTTTTTTCTTTTTTCAACGAAAATTTTAAGAATAATTTCGTTGACCGAAGTTTCAAGGATAATGTATTAGCTCGAATATCTGATTATTCACTTACCTGGCTGAACTTGATGCTCCACCATTATTTTTACATGCACGACATAGATTCAAATGGTACAAAGCCTGAATTATGTTTTCAATTTTTTTACACATTTCACTTATCACACTCATCACATTTTTTATACCATGATTTTGAACTTGAAATTGTTTCGGTGTTTTTCACGAGTCTACTAATGTTACATAATCATTTTGATTGAAATCTTTCTATTTCCGTTATCAGATTTCTCAACAACATCGCAAATCAATGTGGGCTGATTAACAAATATATCACGCGTTTATATCTGCCTTTCTATGTACTGGCACTATTTATAATGTGTTTGAGGAATATATCATGGGTATATCCTGATATACTTACGTTTTTCAACGATACATAAAAAAAATCTATGCCTAACGTACAAAGTTAAAAGTGAAGGAAAAGTTACAACATTTCTGTTATTCTTTTCATATTTCCCTGGAAAGTAGTCAATTTTTTCAATAGAATACAGTCCTCCTCGGAACATTTCTTTTTTTTTCAAGTATTATATATATATTATAATTTCCGAATGCTCTCAACGAAAGGTGCAAGAAAATTTCATTGGTCGTACTTTTTTCAACTCAATATTGCGATTACACTTTGTCCCCTGTTGAACTGCGAGATATAGTTCAGAAACTATCTGCGATCATCGGAAAATCTTCGGCATTCAATAGAATTTCTCGACGAATCCACACAACGTAGAAAAAAATCCAGGAGCTTTGTGTCATTGTGCACAATCGATATGGAAAAAAAACATTGTTTCTGTTCATAATAAAAACTGTTTTCTGACGATTTTCGATTTTTGCTTATAAACAATTAGCAATTGAGACCAAAGTTTCGAAGATCTCTGAGAAATTCTTGGATCATCCGACGCGGTTCAGAAAAATAGACAAATTTGAAAAAAAAAAAAAGTTGCGATGTCTTGATCACAGCCTGGGACATGGATATTTTTACGTTTTTTTTTTTTTAATTTTCTATTATCGTAATGAAGATTTTTGCAAAACTTGAATTTATTAGTATTCCTTGCGCTTCCTGCTACGGGATACATCAAAATACTGTCTCTTAAGAAGAATTATGCCACTACAGTTAATAACGTATTCCAATCCTCCCCTCTCCGGCTCCCCTCCCTCCCCCTGCAGCCTCGCGCGAACGGCTCAGTTAACAAATTTGATAACCCACTCAGAAATGGTCCTAGAACAATTTTTTTTTCTACATGGATTTTTTTCTTGCCAACACGATGGTGCCCTTAAAAATCATGTTCACCCTAAACATAACCATGCTTTAAAATAATTTTATTACGAATAGGAAAGAGTATCATACCTTTTCACTTATAGTAAAATGATGTCAAAGTTGAAAGCATGATTATATGTATAATTTGTAAAAGCGATAGTCATGGATTTGCTATGGGGTGAACATGATAATACGTTGATAACTGCAATGTCATAATTCTTCTTAAAAGACTCTATTCTGCTGAATTCCCCAGCCAGACGCGAAAGGAATGCTTATATATTTGAGTTTTGTAAAAATCTTCATTGCAACAATAAAAAATTGAACAAACGTAATATCGTTTGTTCAATTTTGTGTACGTAAGATATCCATATCTTGGGCTGTAATGAAGATATTGCAACTTTTTTTCTTCAATTGTTCATTTTTATAAAACTCATCGGATGGTCCAAGACTTTTTTAGACATCTTCGTAACTTTGGTCACACTGACACAAAGAGCTTTTTTTTCTACGCTGTGGGCCTTCGTCGGGGAATCTATCGAATGCCAGAGATTTTTCAATGATCACCGATTGTTGTTTAACCATATCTCGCAGATTGATAAATTTTGCACGATTGTCTTAGGGTTCGGTCCCCATACATCGTATATGAATTTTAAACCGATTGTTGATAAACAATCGATTACGGGTGCAAAAATAAAATCGAGAATTTTTTTTTGTATTTGCAATTAACCACTTGATTAACAATGTTCCAAAAAAAGTAACTAAAAAAATTCGATTTTTTAATGTTCAATAATTTTTTACTGCTAAAATGCAATTCGGAATTTTACGAAAAGTCAGGACTATATTCCTATAGGTCTAACCAATCTATGAAAAAGTTGGCCAGTGTGTTGGTCTTTTGATTAAAAGTTATGCTAAGGTGATCAGATTAAACATAGTAATATTAAAGTACGGCAGTGCAGTGGCGTTTGCGGCATCAAAGTCGAACCGTACCCCTAGCGCGACGAATTGAACACGGTGTCGACTCGAAACCCGGCCGAGCTATACGATTCACGATTTAGTGCGCCAACTAGTGCCATCTGTTAGCCCCGTTGGAAAGCACAGTGAAAGCGAGGCATATACCTTGAATTCCATAGCCTTTCGCTATTTTCATTGTTCGCCTTGCAGGTGTTTCGCTATTTTGACCGTTCGCCTTTTCAATGTTTCGCTATTTCAACCTAAGTAATGATTGCTCTTTCGTTATTATACTTTTGAAATTGTAAATATTCACAGCATTGCTAGTTCTAGTATTTCATGATTCGAGGGCGTGGTGGTTGAATTTTCGTAAAATCGATGTTTTAGCGTTCGTTTCGTCGCCAAATGTTACATTCTAGTTTCAACATGAACGCGCTTCGAACTTGAAAATTCTTATTTATTTATTTTCGGCATTGAAAGCTGACGTAGAATCAGTCTATCTGCATATTCGCATTCCGAAATTCATAAATTCGAGGTTCTAGCTGTTCAAAATTTTAGTCATTCGAAAATCTTAACCCCACCCAATCTCTCGATCGACGCGTCACGAAGCATTAGAGTGAGAGAGACAGCGTGAGGCACGATCGCAGTAGAGGGACAGAGAGAGAGAGAGCGAGCTACATATATCACCTGTTGTATTTTACGCGCCGTCTCCGCCTCTCGGCCTACGACGCGGCACCCAAGTGCGTGGTGTCGAGATACGCTCTACAAGCGCGCCACCCGCCTTACTGATTGGTCCCGAGGGCACCGACGCAAGACGAGTAGCTACCAATTCCCTCACCTTCGAATTCCAGCTCAGTTTGGCCCCTTGGTGAGGGAGGGAGTACCTTCCAACCTCCCTACGATCTAGTCAGGATCGCACCCGAGTTGTAGATGTCAGCGCAACTCACACACATGGAGAGCGAGCTACAGCTGAGTCTTACTTTAGACATATATATATTTTAATGCGACACGCAGGCGCAGCAGGCGGGAGAGGGTACAGGTGCCTAGCGAGAGCCGCTGAAGCCTTACTTTCTGTCTACATGTATGTATGAGTGTGGAAAAATTTTCGATAATGAAAATCGAAAATAATTTCGGTCATAATTTGAGTTCACACACTTCTAGAGGTCGTAGGAAAAAAATAATGGTACCATCAGAACAGAAAAATACGATTTACATGTATAAACTATCGTTAGATTTTCGCTACGTCGAAGCATTTTTAAATGGCATCGAGTTGAAGTTCAAACATAACGGAAAAAGGCCGAATCTCGAGTATAGATACGCGGCAAATATACTATTAAACTTGAGCAAATAATTTACAATAAGAATATACTCGAGATTTCTAAGGACAAGTTTTATTAACCGATTTTCGTCGTGCAGTCTCTTTATATTCCCACATGCTGGACCAGACATGAAGTATTCACTTGGCTTTCTACGCACCCAATTGTCAACTTCCGTCACTATACTTCTCGTGTTTGGACCCAAGGTAATAAATTTATTCAGTATGTTAAGCAACTTCATACGATCTTTTTATTCTTTTCTCATGTATTTGAAAATCATAATGCTTTCTTTTAACCCTTAATGCATATATTTTACTTTACAAAAACTTGTTTTGTTTCGAAGTTTTTTCTTGTGAAAACCCATCACGTGAATATAATTATTAACGCTACGAGTGCGGAAAGCGACGGATTCCATCGCGCGTGAAGTTGCTGCTGGCGCCGAATGCTTACGATGCATATTTGCACGAGTACGAGTGCGAATATGTATCATAAGTTGGGGCGAATGCGGCGAACACGCGACTTAATTCGTTGTTTTTCGCACCTGTAGCGTACATAATTTTTTGTGATATCTGTCACGAAAGTTCGATTTAAGATTCAATTGTCAATTGTACTTATGTTCAATTCGGCACTCCGTGCAGTAAAATAGACCACAACCTGCGAATTCGTGCGGTAAAAAGAACTATTGCGGTAAATTGAGACAAAAGTCGAATCGTTGCGAAATAAGCTACTTTCTGCACGCAGAACACGAATGGAAAATCCAACTTTCGAGACAGGTATTACAAACAAAACTTTATAGCAGTTTTTTAATGTGTCCTGAAAATCTTGAAGCACATTAACATTCCCCATAGTCTTTGGAAATCGTTTTGTAATTTCTGAAATCTAAATTGGAATCCGAGGCTTCGGAGAGTGAAATAGTATCGCCCGTCCAATATTTTCTTGTCTTTTTTTAATGCAATCTAACTCAATACTATGTCTTTTAAATTCCATCCATGATCACACCCAACAAAAAAATTAATATTTGCATTTTTCATTGCTTATGAACCAACATTTTTTTTCCGACAATCATTCCGGGTCGTTATTTTCAAGGTACTCCGCGTATTACGTGGGCATGGTGACCAATGGGACAGCCGAGCTCGAGCTCGCGGTATAACC
Organism: Campoletis raptor; assembly: GCA_948107755.1. NCBI lineage: Eukaryota > Metazoa > Arthropoda > Insecta > Hymenoptera > Ichneumonidae > Campoletis > Campoletis raptor. Next base: position 2,004,106 of record OX403628.1, on the reverse strand, counting down.
GCTAGTTTTTCTTTAAATGGTATACGGGGTCTGGTGGCTGAAGAAACGATCGACCTTTATCAGGAGAATGAGGAGCTCAAGGTACCTTTGTTTATCTGCAATTCGTATCATGTTCATATTATTTTACGATGTCAGGGGCAGTAAAAAACTTTCTGCATATTTTACGCTCATCAGTATATTTTCCTTTTGTTCGATATTTAAGCAAATAATTCTTCGATATTTGAGACACAATGAGTAAAATATTCGTTGAGAATTTCAATTTTTTTGTGGTGTTATCCACAGCGGTGTAGAATACTTTTTTGAAACAGCGATTCGTGATGACCATGACCACTGACCACTCGTGACTAGTTTATTAAAAAGGAATGGAAATGAAAATAAAATGAAATTCCTACTAGAGAGCTCATCCAATGTAGTTTGCAAAAGACGGAAAACAAGTGTTTTTTTTTTTTTAATTCACAGTCCTTCGATTTCGGACTGGTTTTTATGTGCTGTGAAGTGGTAATTTTTTTAATGCGAAGAATTTTGAATCTCACCATTGCATGGCATAGCATTGGCTCTCGATGAAAAATTTCTTCCAAGCGAAATCCAACATGTTAAATGCAAGAGTATTTAGGGTGGTAGTTATTTGGGTGAAGTCTGAATTCTTCGGCTGACCACCTGAAAACACAATCAAGTTATACACTAAAAAAATCTGTGTAAAATTTTAACACTCGCCACCGAAGGGTTGAAGTTTTGAACGGAAAAACATTTGTTTTTCCAATACATTAAAGATTATTTTTTCAACTATAATATCTATGAGACGAATTGACACTTGGCGCGCTTACTGTGCATAGTACGACGTACAAATACAAGTTCTCACGATTTTTTTTTTCGTGAAGTATTTTTGCGATTACAAGCACTGCCAAGAAGACCTCGTTCTTATGATTTTCTTTTACATTTTTTATATAATATAAATAGGAAAGGAGTTGAAAAAGTTTGAATGTGACTATAGGCTTGATACATAATGGCAAATTTTAATTTGTCTCACCAATGTGACCCCTTTGTGATTTAAACGGATAAACATTCCTAACCTCAATCGGTCTCCGTAAGCACACATCATCACGATGGTAGGAGACAACAAAACGGGAGAAACAAAAACAAGAAGCAAAGTGACTACACGCAGTGCCGATGCCTCAGGAAATAGTGGCGGCAATAATACAAGCGCCAACGAAGCTGGAAGCGGGAAGCTCAGAAATGATCGATAGAAACGCGAACGGCCAAGGTCATCCATACGCCAACTTCCTTCAAGACGAATTTATCTCACCGTTGAGAAAGGTACAACTCCCAGTCTTCATGCCTGACAGACCTTACATTTGGTTCTACGTCGTCGAATCTGAATTTGAGACATCACGCGTCATCGACGACCGAGCGAAATGTAGTGGAGTACTCAAGGCTCTGGATCGAAACGCTCTTTCATAAATCACTGATGCCATGTACAATATACCAAAACGAGATAAGTATGGTCATTTAAAACAAACACTCATTCAGCGACTCTCACAATCAAGAGAAAAACAGATTTTTACGCTTCTTAACGACTTGATGCTCACAGACAAAAAACCCTCACAACTTTTGCGAGAAATGAGAGACCTTGCTGCTGGCGGTGTAACTGACGACGTCTTATATCCAATGTGGTTAAATCGCATGCCTGTACATATTCAGCCTTTGCTCATCAAAACAAATAATGTTGAGCTTGACGGTCTTACAGAAATCGCAGACAGGATCTTTGGTACAACAAGTTTCTCACACGTCATGCAACAAGCACGTACAAACAAAAAGAAAATAACTATTGTACTTCCTGCACACAGCTTTCAGCGGAAATGAAAGAACTTAAGCGAATGTTTGCCAAACTGATGAAATCTACTTGGTCGAAGGATTCGAACAATAATGCTCCTCGACAAAACCATGGAAATCGTTTTCGAAGCAGATTGGTCACACCGAATCGCTCTGGAATTTGCTTTTATCACAGGAGATATGGGGCAGATGCTAATCGATGCACTACGCCTTGCACTTGCGTCAAACCGAACAATCAGGAAAACTAATAACACTGTTGTCTGTACAGGCGACCAGCGACAGTGACAACCAAAACGCCTCATCTGAAATTTGTCTCTATCTATTTGATTGGACTAATAAAATAAAAATCCTTATCGATTCAGGTTCAGCGATGTCTGCTCTATCTAAGCAGTATGTACATCCCAACATCAGTAAGAGCGGTTGCAGGTTGTACACTGCGAATAACACAGCAATTGACACCTACGGACAAAAACACATGGAAATAGATTTTGGTCTTCGGCTTGCACTCAAATGGGACTTCATTGTTGCTGACGTCACAGATCCCATAATTGGAGCTGATTTTTTAGTTCATTATGGACTATTAATTGATCTAAAAAACAAAAGATTAATTGATTCCAATACTGCACTCTTCGCAGTGGGCAATTTGCAAGTTGCTTGCGTATTTGGGATTTCTACAATATACTGTAACACGATTTTCCCGGCTCGGGTCCATCTGTCCCTTCTGGACTCCTCCGACATGCCTCCTTGAACCACGATAACCCGACCGGGGTGGACTGGGCGCCAGGTACGGAGGTACTGCCGGTAAAACCGACTTTAAGTTCGTCCACTCCGGCGCGGAGACGGTGGACGTGGCAGTTCAAGGGGCCACGAGGATCCAGGGTGGTCCGACTACTCAGCTCAACTGAGATACTTAATGGTAGAGGGGGTGGCTCGGAGCGAGAGTAAGGAATCGGGTCCAATCAAATAAAATAGCCAAAACTGAGTATTCGAGATTAATATCACAATTTATTTACGTAATTGTTAGTGATCGGCGAAACACAGGTAGTTGAGGCCCGAAGGCAGGTAATCAAGGCATTTTCAACACGGCGAATAACTAATGAGACAAATAATAACGGAGTTAGTGGGCGAGGCACTAACTCAGGGAGTTCCAACGAATATCAGGTAGCAAAAGTCCAAAGACAGGTAATCGCGCTGACTTGACACGAAATTTAATCAAATAACCGAAATAATAACGGAGTTAGTGTGCACGGCACTAACTCAGGTAGTTCAAACGAATACGGGGTAGCAAGAGTCCGAAGACAGGTAATAACGATGACTGGACACGTAATTTAGCGAAACAAGCGAAATACTAATGGAGTTAGCGTGTGAGACACTAACTCAGGTAGTTCGAACGAATATGGGGTAGCGAGAGTCCGAAGACAGGTAATAACGATGACACGACACGAAATTTAACTAAACAATCGAAGTAATAATGGAGTTAGCGTGTAAGACACTAACTCAGGTAGTTCGAACGAATATGAGGTAGCGAGAGTCCGAAGACAGGTAATAACGAGGACGCGACACGAAATTTAGCCAAACAATCGAAATAATAAGGGAGTTAGCGTGTAAGACACTAACTCAGGTAGTTCGAACGAATATGAGGTAGCGAGAGTCCGAAGACAGGTAATAACGATGACGCGACACGAAATTTAGCTAAACAATCGAAATAATAATGGAGTTAGCGTGTAAGACACTAACTCAGGTAGGACGAACACATATTAGGTAGCCAAAGTCCGAAGACAGGGAAATGACCGATTCCACACGGAACGACATATATGAAATAATATTTTAACCGAAAAGGAAATACGAAATTCGAACGAAATAAACGCGAAAGAAATAATAAAGGAATCCGAGGCATCTAAGACCGAAACAATACTCAACGTACTCGAGGCCGAGTGAGAGAGAGACAGCACGAAAACAAGCCGGCGCGAAGCGCTCGCGGCCGGCCTTGAACGCGTAACTCGAAAACATGACAAAATTTTATAGCCTAGTCAGGCTAATTTAACACAATAAAATAACTCAACGGAATTATCGATAAATTCCGTTGTAGTTCAACAAATTTTATAATTAAAATTAAAACAATATTACGAGTCACCAAGGGGGACTCGACGGACTCATTGGGGCTCAATAAAATACAAGAATTAAGGAAGAAGGACGATAAAAGAGCCACATTCTCGCTCGATTATTTCCGTCGTTCTTCCACGCCAATCATAATTGGCAAAACACAATAATTTACTCACTAAAAATCCCAATGTTCCGGAGAGTCGGAAAGAATAAAGGAACGGGCTTACCGAGGCGAAATTCTCTGCTCACGTTGTTAATTGATATGGCTCAGGGGCTCGTTGACACAGCGACTCGGCGTAGAGGCACGATAACGAGGAATCAATTGTTCTCGCGCCTCGGCAAGACTCAGCGCTCTCCTTGTTTCTCCCCACTACTCGAGGACCGCTAGACTCAGTCCCCGCGCCTCTCCTGTGAATTTGCCGAAATTCTCGACTTCGCGACGAAATTATTACGCGGGAATCTCGAACGAGGCTCTCGCGACAATCCCACCTCCAGCGGGCTTTCCACGTCGCAGGGGCTTTTCCTCTTGGGGACCCGGCCGATGTCCGACTGAAGGGTGGAGGGGAGGCCTCCCTCGGGACGTGAGGCGTCCCTTTACGTCCCGGTGGGCCCACAATGCCACCAGGCTAATTGACACCTCCACCCCAGGGAATCCCAGGCCCCACCTGACGAGGCGCCGTTGCACACGGGCTGCAGTCCCTGCAACGTGGAGGCGAACGGGGCAACTCTCGGTTGTGACGGTGAGAAAGCCACGGACGGCGTTCAAAATGGCCGATAACCAGCGTGGTCTTTCGACCGTTCGCAAGTCGGACTCGGGTGGACGAGAACCAACGGCTGGGGGGGTGAGACTGCCGAAAGAACCCGTCGAGATTGACGAAGCTGAGGCGCGAAGGCGGAAGACGAACGGCCGACGAGGGCGACAAAATGTGACCTAAAATAGTAGAGGGTTTTACGTGCTCCCTCTCGCTCTTTCTTAAACGCAATTTTTGGCGATAAGCGCAGATAATCGGATTCAGGGAACTTAAATTCAATAATAAACAATTAGACGTAATGGAGTCCTCGCAATGCTCTCCACGATGAGTCGTCGAACGGCGTTACGATGGACCGGACCCCCGGTCCACTGGTCGACCAATCCGTGCGGGTGACGTGACCCAAAAATGTCACGTTACAATACTCAACGCTGGACTTCAAGGGTTTATTAACAGATTTCATCGACATAACGAAGGAACGCGTATATCCAGCTTCAGAATCGAAATGCCCTATTTCCCATCGAATTTTGACAACTGGACAACCCGTAACTGAAAGATCAAGGAAACTATCAGGAGAAAAACTTTTCGCAGCGAAGACTGAGATACAAATTCTACTCGACAGCGGAATAATCAGACCATCCAATAGGCCTTGGTCGAGTCCAATACATTTAGTGACTAAAAAGATTGGCGGCTGGAGAATGTGTGGGGATTATCGCAGATTAAATAGTCAAACTATTCCTGACCGGTATCTTCCACCTTTCATGCACGACTTATTTGAAAGACTGAATAATAAAACTGTGTTCACTACTCTAGATTTAACTAAGGCGTATTACCAGATTCCCATGGCTCCGGAAGACGTAGAAAAAACCGCCACCATCACACCCTTTGGCCTGTTCGAATATTTAGTCATGCCTTTTGGGTTACGAAACGCCCCCAAACTTGCCAAAGATACATCAATTCAATATTTAGAGATCTTGATTACGTTTTCTGTTACATCGATGATATAATCATCATGTCGGAATCTCAGAACGATCACGAATTACACCTTCGCACTGTTTTCAATCGTCTAGAGGATCACGGACTTACCTTCAACGTCTCTAAATGCATCCTTGGAAAAGGAGAAATTGAATTCCTTGGCTACGAAATAAACAAACGTGGACACAAACCACCGACGAACAGAATTCAAACAATAGTTGATTACCCAAAACCGGAAACGTTTTGTGAACTCCGACGTTTTCTGGGTATGATTAATTATTATCGATGCTGTATTCCACACGCAGCACACTTGCAAGCGCCATTAAACTCGTATCTGAAAGAATAAAAATAATAAAAAAATCATAAAACACGTGTGGTTTGGACGGAAAAAGCAGTTGCGGCATTCGACGATTGTAAACGAAGTATTTTTTCAACAGCGTTTACGACGTTTATCTCTCCTTCGGATCTCACCATACTCACTACCGACGCATCGGACGTAGCGATTGAAGCAGTTATTGAACAATAACAATACGGCGTTTGGAAACCAACTGGTTTCTTCTCGCGAAAACTCAGCCCAACAGAAAAAAAAAAACTATTCTACTTACGGTCGAGAATTGCTTGGGATTTTCGCTGCTATCAAACATTTTTGACATGTACTCGAGAGTCGCAACTTCATCATCAAAACTGACCCTCTCATTCATGCTTTTGCTCAAAGATCGGACAAAGCATCACCCAGACAACTACGACAACTCGATTTTATTTCACAATTCTCAACAGAAATCGTCCACGTGAAGAGCGAGGACAACGTAGTGGCTGATGCGCTGTCGCGGATTAATTCTATAGGTATGCCGATGGTGCTTAGTCCTCAGGCAATTCACGAAGCACAAGAAAATGATGACGAGTTGCCGGATTTGCTTAACAACAAAACTTCGCTTAAACTGCAGAGACTAGTCATCGAACCAAATATAAACATTTACTGTGATAATTCATCGGGGATCGTTCGACCCTTCATTCCGAAGACATTACGACGTGAAGCCTTCAACACGATTCATGGTCTCGCTCATCCAAGTGGTCGGGTAACGTGCCACCAAATGCGTGAAAAATATATTTGGCCCGGCATAAAGAAAGACGCTCTGCAATGGTCTCAGGAATGCATTCCATTTTAACGTGCTAAACGTCACTAAATTAACGTCGTGCTAAATCCAACGTCACAACAAAGTATTACGTGAAAAAATCAATGTACCTTATTCGAGATTCTATCATGCACGTTCATCTTGACCTGATTCGTCTTCCTGAAGTAATGGGATTTAAATACTGCCTCACTAGGATAGACAGATTTTCGAGATTTCCAATGGCCATTCCGCTCAAGGACATCACGGCTCCCACCGTAGCTTCAGCTTTCTTCAACAATTGGGTATGTCTTTTTGGTACACCTTTAACAATCACAACGGACCAAGGATCTCAATTCGAAAGTGCCTTATTTAACGCCTTAGCTAAAACAATTAGCGCTAAACGCATTCAAACCACAGCATACCGACCAGCTTTCGATGGATTGGTAGAGCGATGGCCCAGAACCCTCAAAGCTGCACTAATGTGTAATCCAAATGTTCCTTGGCCTGATCTCTTACCCACAGTACTTCTCGGACTTCGGACGGTCTATAAAGAGGACATCAAAGCTTCACCTGCAGAAATGATTTTCGACACAATGCTCAGAATCCCTGGTGATTTCTTCGTTGACGCTGAACTTCCGGCAGAAGTTAAAATTTTCCTTGAAAGACATCGAGAGTACATGAAAGTGGTTCGTCCAACTGCAACGTCTCATCATATCAAGGCAAAAATATTTATTCAGCAAGAGCTTGGCACTTGCTCACACGTATTTTTGCAACTCAACGAAGTCAAACCTCCCTTAAAACCACCGTACTCAGGACTTCACGAAATAAAAAAACGATTAGACGATAGACATTTTGTCATCTTGATCGACAGCGATGAAAAAACGATTTCGATCGAACGGCTCAAACTAGCTTTCTTGGCGAAAGAAGATTCAACGAGTGACCACGTCATCCGACTAGAAGATATCATCCTACCTTATGAACAAGGCACAATGGACAAGCTCCTCAGAACGTCCTCAAAAAAGAATCAAAATGAAATAAAAAAATCAGTTAAATTCCAGTAAAAAAAAAAAAAAAACGAACGAGAAAAAGAAAGGTGCAAATATTCTGAGGGGGGAGTAGATGTGGCGGTCTTGATGCCCCCACTCCTGCTCTTTCGAGTGATCGAGGTGCCACTGTATGAGGGATACATCATCATTGTCATTATTATTAACAAAAAAAAGATTTGTCCCGCGTTTAACGAAACGTGTCCATGCTCTTCTAAATAAACACATCAACTTTGCTTATTTATAATAAAAAATACAAGTATAATTAAAAACCCTCTCCCTTAAACTTGACATTGTAGAGATAAAAAACCTAAAACGTAAGTCCCGGTCGCGTCCTCTACAGGACATTGCTTGGAATTTGGTGGGTGAGGAGTTTAATGAATTTAAATGAGATTGTTTATGAATAGATTATGATTGACTTTATTGCAAAATTTACGGATCGTTGAAGTACTGAAACGAAAAGACGTTCGGTCAGCTGTGGAAGACCTCTCGTGTTCGCGTTACAGGGTGTTACAAAAAGTACGTACAAGTTGGTGATTATAATCCACAACGCGTTGTCGAGTATAATCCTCATTAATCTAATCTCTCTCACGCTTAGGCTCAATACATTCAATTGCACTCTTATAATTTTCTATACCTTACAATCTAAACTATCGTTTAAACAGTTCTTAAAGTTACACGACGCGTAGATTTCGTAGCAAAATCGGAAACGTAATCAAAGTTAGCACGCAACGATTTAACACCACGACGCAACACACTTTTAAAGTGCCGTTCGACCGTTTTGTCCTACTGGGCGCTTTTACGAATCCGGGAGACTGGAAAAGATTTTAAGGTTTCTAAGCGAGAACTGGGCAAGGAGTTTATCTATGAAAAGCTCGCGCTTTTAGGGCTCGAAAGAGACTAAAAATCCGGACCCCCGTATTCGGTGAGCTCGCGAGCTCCGTCAGAATACGGGGGTAAATTATGTTTGCCAATACTCCTGTTATCCGCGAGAAAATGCGACAGGAGACGTTTCCACGTCCGGTCAGGATTTTCACACGTGCAATTCACAGTATTAAAAATGTGGGTGCTTAACTTTCGCGACTATAAGCTCGGTGTAGAATACTACGCCGGACATGGTCGCGTCAGTGCCTCAGCGATATGACGGATGGCCATTCTGTGGAAAAGTTATTTGATCCAATATATTACATCAAATAACTTTTTTATTCTTATTTTGGAAAAAAATTATCTAGTGAAACACGGACACCCTAACCTTTCGACTAATAAACTGGACGGAGATCTTTGGTGAGATTAACTTTGAAGACGTGATTTAAATTGACAAATTAATAAAAATATATTGTAACGGAACGGTTTACCAACGCGTATAATCGCTACGCGCAGGTCCGCGCTTCCTTAATCTAAAAGGAGCAGGTATGAAAATGAAGTGAGACGACTCGAATTTATATCATGAAATCAATTGTAAAATTGATTTTTATTGAAAAATAATAAGAATTTTGCGTTTTCTGTAATTACAATGCTTATTTTCGCTTTATTTGTATTATTTGTTTCAATAAAAGTTGCCTGTTTTTGTTTTTAACCCAGTTTTTATTTGTTTCGCAATTTTATAATGCTTATTTTATTTTCTGTATGTTTTTGTTTAATAATAATTCTTTATTTTAGCAATGCTTTGTTGTATTTCCTGCTTTTCTTATCGTTTCCCCTTCTTATGCTTTTCTATCGCTGATTTAATAATTGAGAACAACCATGCATAGTTTTGCTTTCAAAACAATAATAATTTACGACTATGTCTCTTTTGTAATTTATTTTATTAGATTTTTATTTGTTTATTTGATGCAATGATAAACGATCCTGGTGACGTGAGCCATTTATTTCCAAATGAATTAAAAAAAATTTCAAATTATTTTTATAATAGAATTAATAGTTGAAACGTCTCCCGTCCCTGGCGAGGTTATGTCGGTAAGAAATAATTTTTCTATCCCGAAAGAGTTACCCCGGGGGAAAAAACCTTGGACAAGTACATTTGTTGACCCCCGTTTCCATTTGTTTTCACAGAAAAAAACTACCAAAAAAAGTACAAAATTCTTACAAAATTGGCAAGATAGAGAATGATTTACATTCAGCACTAAAATTTATAATATCAATAATAGGACAAGTATTTCATTGTCGCTTAAGGATGGAGTATTTAAAAAAAAGCAAAAATCAGTTCGTTATTGAAAAAAGTCACCAATGTACAAAAATAAAAATCGGTCAAAAGAACAGATACCAGAAAAAAAATCAAGATGAAACAAAACGTGGGGGAAAAAATTTCAAATGAAAAAAATTAAATTGAAACATAATTTCGGCCGAAGTACTTGGCGAGTTCGTACCATAAGAAATGCGTTACGTGATCCTAGCTAAGCAAAAAACTCGCCAAGTACTTGAGCTGAAATTATTTTTCAATTTAATTTTTTTCGTTTGAAATTTTTTTCCCCACGTTTTGTTTCATCTTGATTTTTTTTCCGGATTCTGTTCTTTTGACCGATTTTTATTTTTGTACATTGGTGACTTTTTTCAATAACGAACTGATTTTTGCTTTTTTTTTTTAAATACTCCATCCTCAAACGACAATGAAATACTTGTCCTATTATTGATATTATAAATTTTAGTGCTGAATGTAAATCATTCTCGATCTTACCAATTTTCAAGTCATCATTTGTCTCCTAAGCTGCGTGATTCGAGAAAATGACTTTCAGATTTTACCTCCACTACTGAATTTTACTTTATTCAGATATAATATACTCTGGCGAGCCTCAGGCCAGCAGACGACAGAGCTGTCAAATGTACTTGCCCCGAGACTCTATCGAGTCTCTTGATTATCCACTTCTTTTATTTCATTTGGTAATTTATTATACATATCGAATCCTGTATATGTTATACATTTTTGTGCAGCTGATGTGAAGAAGTGTCGAACACACTTCTTTAATTTTATATTTCCTTTCTGTCTTGTATTATAACTATGTGTTTCTCCTGCTAGTATGATCTCCTCAGTCAAGTATGTAGGCATCAATCCTTTTTCTATTCTATGCACGAATACGCATACATTATATTCCATTTTTTTGTCTTATTGTTAAAAAATCTAATTCTTCGATCATATATTGAATTCTTGTATACCTGTCACATCTGAGAATAGCACGCATTGCCCAATTTTGTATTTTTTGTATAATATCTATCCATTGTTTACTAAAATTTAACATCAATGTATTACAATATTCGAAGTGCCGCGTAATTATAGTTTTATAAATAGTCACCAGGGTATCACGTGTCACAAATTTGTTTATTCTGTACATAAAATTTACTTTTTTTGAGGTTTTTTTAACTATATGCATTATTATTCGTTATTAAAATTTAAATGATTGTCAATAATTATTCCTGGATATTTTATTTCTTTTACTTCATTAATTTTAGTCCCACCGATTTCAATATCACATGAGGTTAAGAGTCGCGGTAGCGGCTCGAGACAAGTACATTTACCTATACTGTCTCCGTCAAAGACGAGTCGTTACAAGACTCATTTACTCCAAGGACCGCGTTTCCCAACTGTTTTCGAAAACGTTCAAATCTGGTTTCCGTAAAATTTATTAAATTATAGCGCTTTTGAAAATCATTGTAAGTTCACGTATTTTTTATTTTATTTTTCCTTTCGATTGTGTCTAACGAGAACTTTGTAGCTTGAATGGTACTGGAGATATGAATTTATTTTAAATTAGCATGCACTAAAAATTTGTGAAAATTTTCGCACACATTTTAGACGCTCGCGTGTTTTTTCGCAGTCACCGTTCTAGTGACACTAGTAATATTGGTAAAAATTGTGGTGATATATATTCGATCGATGAATGTGACAGCTGACCATATCGCGTTTGGTTATAAAGATCGCGGAAGTGTCAGCTTTGACTATCCCGTAGTTCATTGGTTATAAAGATCGCGGAAGTGTCATATTAATTGGTTGGTTAGAAAGATCGCGAAAGTTTCACATCAATCAGTTTTCGAACGAATCGACAAAATCAATGTTAATGTGAGGACAAACCGTGTTTAAATTAATAATGTAAGAAAATCAAGAAAATGGATGTCAATAAACTAGAAGATGAAATAATAATCCCAAAAGTAAGGATTTATTCATCATTTTTATATATTATATATTATTATTTTGTATGATAATATGAGACCGCTGTGGAAATTTGAAACAATTTTCATGCAGTAGAAATATGAAAAATATTTTAATGAAAAACTAAGCGCTTGCAAAAATTGGTTGATAAAAATGACAAATATTTAGCATGAAACCGCTGTGAAAATTTGAGATAATTTTCATGCGGTAGAAATATGAAAAATGTTTTAATGAAAACTTTAGCGGTTTAAAAAATATGGTTGAGATAAAAACGACAAATATTACTTGAGTCGCATTCAAGTAATCTTTTCATTCCCAGTTTTAGACACTATATTCATTCGAATAGTTTTAGTTAAACATTCTGAATTAGAACTATCGAAAGCTGGATGAAGTTTACATCCAAATAACTTTTTTGAAATGACACCGCATGGAAAAATTTATAACAAGTGCTGAGTTGAATACTTTGGTCTTTAGAGCGTCATAATACTTAATTTTTCATTGATACATACAATTTTCCATGCAGTAGCTTAAGTATCATTTCAATCAATGAAAACTTTATCGGTTTAGATGATTTGGATGAAAAATTGTATTTTTTAATTTTTCATTGACACATACAATTTTCCATGCGGTAGCTTAAGTATTTCAATCAATGAAATCTTTACTGCTTCAGATGATTTGGATGAAAACTTGACGGCATGAATAAATGATAAAAATGTTATTGAGGACACAATCAAGGAATATTTTCAGTTTTCATTTCTATTATAGTAGATATCAGTCTCAAGATCATTTGAATGGGAAATGTATGAAAATGAAAGATGAAAGTTTTAATCCAATGCGGTTTAAAATTTTCATTCAAATTATGTTGGGAAAATAGTAGTGTGATGGAAAACCAAGTCCCACAACAATTGCTGGACAAAAAGAAAAGAAATCACGGGCAAAAAACAGCATAAATGCTGTAAAAAAAGCTGAGACAAGTACATTTCCTCGCACCAAAAGCCGCTTCTGTAGAAGTCTCCAAAAAAACCAAATCCCTCCAAAAAATGGTAACTGCATCTTCGTAAAAAGAAATATTCGAGCTTCTCAAAAATTATAACACAGTGTCTAGTCGTCCGGTTATCGTATGTTTAAAATAATATTATTCATCCGGATAGTACCTAATAAGTATAATTATATATATGCGCATGCGCCGTAGACGGGTTGACGGTTTTCATGACGCCGTAGATGTTTGGTCGCGGCAATTGTTTTTTTCACATCATTGCGTCAGCCGTGCATTCGTTCAAGTGCTCAATAAAAGTTTTTATAAAACTCGTGATACATTTATATTTTCGCAGTGGACATACTTTTCCGACATACTTTTCGTGGTATTTCGACTGTGTCAGTGATTGTTAATGCGTTTTTTTTGTCACGTGTGCGCGTGTGATTTTCGTGATCGAAATTTTATTGCGACCACGTGTTAAAACCGAGCATTCGATCGAATTTGGAGTTCGTAAAAATGGGTGAGTATAGTTTCAATAATCTCGTTCGTTCTTCATCGTTCACAGCTAAAAAAATAGTTTTTTATTTTACAAAAAGAGAACGTTTAATTTTTTTATGGAGAAAGTTTTATTAGATTTCTTGAATTTCATTTTTTTGCAGCTTCGTTTCCGGATACTGGTGGATCAAATTGGTCTGACGACAGTGATTTTGAGGATCTTCCGGAGCGATCTCAAGTTTTGGAAAATAGGAGACCGTCTGGATACAAATTTGAAGTCGGGACAAAGTTTTCTTCATATAAGGATTTACAGGACAGTATCGCAAGCTATCAAAAAGAAGTCAACAGCTTTTATTATGTTCGGGATTCAGTGACAATCACCCAAGCTCGGAAGAAAAACATTAAATGAGATATCAACAAGAAATTGAAATATTATTCATTGAAATATTGCTGCATACATGGAGGCAAAAATTTCGTTTCACAAGGAACGGGTGTTCGATCATCATCGTAAGTATTATTCTTCTTGTTGTCAATTAACGTAGTAGTCTCGTCGAAGCATTTTTGCCTGGATCACCTGAAGTAAACAGAAAGTATTCAGGATTAAAAATAGGAATTAAAAAATCAACATGTATACCAAATAAAAACATTATTTCGACTTCGCTTTGCTAAAATAGAAAAAACGCTTAAAATAAACGCTAAAATAAAAAAAAACTTCTTGCGTTGAAAATCTGTAACTATGCATTTATCGTAATAAAGTCGTTTCATAATATTAATATTTTGTTCACTAATTGATACATTCAACTTGCGAATAATCATAAATAAAAATGGTGAAACAAAGCATTGTAAAATAACGTTGTACTTGGTGTCCCGATGGAAAAAAAAATTTCCGCTGGCTCCGCTGTACCTGTAAATAAGAGAAAATAATTCAAATTAATACATTCATTTATGGAGAACATTTTAAGAAAATATTTAGGTGAGATATATTTATGTTAGAAAAAAAAAAAAGAAAAAAATATCGAAAAAATAGAAAAAAAAAACGACGTTTATACTTATCTGACTTCAGGGATATCGCTGGTGAAAATTTGTTGCCGGGATGATCCTTCTTCGCAGGCGAGACTGCTGCGTTTAGAATTTTAATGATCTATGACTGTTGCATATTTTTTCACATATTGTATTTCGGTTTTTAGCACTTTTCAATAGGCTTGTACGTCATTTATCCGGTTAGGGTTAAGTGGATGTGGTAACTATCTCATTATTACAGCCGTCAATAAGACACACAACCACATTTGCTCAAAGGTAATTTTTTTATATATTTATATGCCTGATCAATTATAACTTTGTAATAATGCCGTATTTTTAATTGCAATAATACAGAACTGAATACTTACCGACGCCAATATTTTTGTTTCAATAACATGTTGGTTTTTTTTTCATAACATTTCTTATGCACAAAGCATATATGAATGCATGTAACAATTATAGATTTATTCAGTTAATTTATATTTAACTTACTTTTTTTCATTTTCGGGTCGTGTAATTCCGCTTCTTCAATTGTATAATAGTTATGAAAATTAATTATCTTATTTGATACTTATTTCCGTAGGAGTTGGTAGGACATTTACCTCGAGCCCGATCGCTGTCGAAACAGGAGAAAAAAGAAGTTACGAAATTACTGAAACTTGGTGCTAATAAGAAAAAAATAAACAATATGATACACGCTCGTACGGGGAAAAAAGTTCTTCTTAAGGATTTATCGAATATAAGTTCGGTATCTCGAGTTGATGGGGACAATGATTTGCGAAAAACAATCACAATGTTGCGTGAAACGTTCCGTAAGTTCCTTTCGGTTCGCTGCACGTTTATTAATTTTATTGTTTTATTATTCTTAACTGAATTCTCCCCTGTTTTCTCATCATTCCCATTACTCACATTATTCATTTTTCGATATTACCCTTTCCAGATGCTGACTGCTATCTCTACGAAGAAGAGAATACCTTCAAAGGCCTTTTTTTTGCTACGCCCAGCGTGAAAAAATCGATGGAAGCATTTCCAGAATTTATGGGAATTGATGGAACGTTCAAATTGCTCAACACTCGGGCTCCAGTTTATCTAATGATCGTTGAAGATTCCGAAGGTTCCACAGAAATTATGGGCGTGTCCATTATCATTTCGGAAGATGCAAACAGTGTTAAATGGATGATCGAATCTTTTAAAAAGGTACATTCGTCATGGAAGGAAACAAAGTGTGTTATAGCTGACAAGGATCTGTTGGAGCGAAGAATAATTAAAGAGGAATTCCCGTCTGCAAATGTATTGATTTGCGCTTTCCACGCATTGAGAACATTCAATCGGGAAATTTCCTGCGAAAAACTCGGGATCACACCAGGACAAAGGAACGCGGCTAAGGAGCTTTTTCAAAAGATGCTTTATTCTTCCAGTGAAGAAAAGTATATGGAATTATATGAAGAGTGCAAAAAATTGCCGACTAGCATAATGGAATATTTCGATTCAAGTGCGAGTGGTCGCTCTCTAAAAATTTCATGCGAGGAAATTTCCTCAATACCACGAATAATAGAATCGAATCGTTGAACGCCAAAATTAAAAGTGTTGTGAAGCGTTATAGCACCACTGAAGAATTCGTAAAAAGCTTTTTTGAACTGGTCTCGTGTTTTGACGTCGAACGTGATCATAAGGCAGCATATTTATACCAGAAAACGGTGGTCTGTTCGTTTCAAGTAGGGAGCCCACAGCACTTCTTTTCCAATCATCTCACAACATATGCCTTCCGATTTGTCCAAGAAGAGCTTAATATCAAGAACCGGACAGATTTTGTTATGACGGAAGAACAGGATGGTTTCGTAACATGAATTGATGGGTCAACGATCCATTCGAATTCGGAGTTGTGCGACTGTTTATCAAGAGACTCGGTAGAGTCTCGGGACAAGTACATTTGACAGCTCTGTCTGTCGTTTGCTTGCCCGAGGCTCGCCCGAGTATATTATCTCTGAATAAAACGATTCGCGGTGGTGGGGGTAAAAACTGAAAGTCATTTTCTCAAATTACGAAGCTCAGGAGACAGATGATGACTTGAAAATCGAACTGGAGACTAATTATGAAAAAAAATTTCGATTGAGCCTTAAATCAGCACAATTGATGTCGTATTTGCTGAGAAAAAACTTTGCACAGGCTCAAGATTATGCTAAAAATCCCAACACATCGGAAGTTTGACGTGTCTGTATACGACACAACGAAAGGCCTTTTGATGCTATCGAGTTTCTGATTGGTCGCGGGTGACGACATAATTTGGTCGCGGCTGACGATTTTCTATATCTATATCGCTAAGTGTCAGCTGTCAAAGCTGCAAATTCATATTCGAGTATTGACAAATCGAAAATGCGGAAGTACGTGCATAATAAAATCAAGTATTTAAATTCAGTGAACGAATAAAAAATAATAAAATGATTTTTCCGCGTAAAATCGTGAATTTGTGTTCTTCCAGTGCAGTTTTCGTGTTTCGTATTCAAGTGTCAACGAAAGAAAAGTGCGAAGACGTTAAAAAAAAAAAAAACTCAACGTCAGTGGATGACGAAAAAGTGTTAGGTCAAGAGATTCGTCAAGAGTGTTATAAGAGTTTGGAGTGCAGGGTTACGTGCGGCGATCATATTTTGAGAATTTTTTGTACTTCCACCCAAGTCGTTCTCAGGCGATAAAAGGAACGATTTCCGATTGTTCAGGAATGATTTGTCATCACCGATCCCGCGAAAAGTTCGCACAGTTTTATTCAAACGTGTTCATGTAAAAGTGTCAGTGACATCGAAAAGATAACCTCACTGTTGAGTGAGGTTATTAGACAGTTCTTGTCGGGAATCGCAACGTACTCCTCATCATCATGTCATCTTCGTTCTGCAGCCCGCTGTCCGTACATTCTTCCTGGAATATATACAGCATGCCGAGAACTCAACAAGGAGATCAACGCCAAAGTATGAAGTTACTTGATCCTGACATATCACCGGTCTCGCCCATTTATTTTAACAGCAAAGATTGGTTGGAGTTTCTCAAGTTTGAAGGTATTTGTTATTTATTATCGAATAACTCTTTGGGCAAATGATTTTTTAATGTTTTTATTCATTTTTTGATCGAAAAGATAACCTCACTGTTGAGTGAGGTTATTAGACAAGTTGTTGTCAGGAATCGGAACGTACTCCGTATCATCATGTCGTCTTCATTCTGCAGCCCGCTTTTCGTACACTCCTCCTGAAATATATACAACAGCATGCCGAGAACTCAACAACGAGATCAACGCCTAAGTACGATATTACTCGATCCTGATATGTCACCGGTCTCACCCATTTATTCAGACAGCGAAGACTGGTTGGAGTTCCTCAAGCTTAAAGGTATTTGTTTGATATTTACTATCGAAAAACTCTTCAGCAAATGATTGTTTAATGTTTATATTCATTTGTTTATTGAATTCAAATTGACGCCAGCCAATTTACAACTTCATTATACAATGGATGTGCAGCGCTGCGCAGAGCAAAACTTTCTTCGGAGATCCAGCTAATGCGTGTTATACAAATGTTCGTTCACAGTGTCAACATTCCTATGCAAATTCAGTAAGTATTCTCTGACGATTGTTTTCCAAGTGACAATCTTAAAAAAAAAATTTTAAACCAAAAACAATACAATGTTAACAAAAAGGCACATTTTTGCAGGATCTACAAATTGGAGAGAAAGATCAAAACGCCTAAAAAATTTGAATATCCAGGTTTTGAGACAATTAATAGGTTCGCAGCAAAGAAATTATTAAATGAGCTTCGAGAATTGACTCAGGAAGAAAAAAGTGTCCGGTATATTTTTTGCAAGTTTTCAAAGCGTTACTGGTGATATTCAAACAATGGAACACGGATAAAGATGTGAGTTGAAAATTGATTAAAAATGTTTGTATTTGAAAAAGGCGCAAGAAAGAGGAAAATTGAATTTTTATACGTAGCACCTTTGTATGTTTGTTTCGGGTGTTGTTTTTTTTTCATCAGGAACAATTGGGTAGTTCAAAATATTGTTTTCTAGATGTCTAGTATTTCTAATTTGAAAACGGCCAGTTCTGGTAGGGCATCACCATCAACGAGGGAAGCCATTGCGGGGATACTCTCTTTCAGTGAACAATGTTATTCCACCTTTTCGGAGAGTCCCGAAGAATCAACAAAATCGAGTAAATCTTGGCACGAGCACGATGAGGACGATTAGTCAATAGAAAATATTGATAAAGTTCATCAGGATGAAGATTTTAGTGAGTTTTTTTATGATTTAATTGAAGTTGATGATGTTTCTTAAATAATTATAAATAGAAGAGAATAAATATTGCACGTAAATCTTGTGTACTTAGTTCTGAATCTTTTTGTTTTGAAATGTTTTTGTTTGAAATGTGTTGAAATATTTTACTCAAATATTTATTCCATAATTGAATAGTCCATGTTTTCAGGTCAGGAATTTACGATATTTATTTATTTTTTATTTGTATTGTCATGAGGTATTCATTTTTTTTTTAAATGGATAATAAATGTTTCACTTTCACAGTTAATCCAACATTGGACGCCTCGAGCGACGAGGAATACATGTTCAAGCCACGAGGGAAGAAACGAGTGTATGAAGCCTGAAACCCAAAACCTCTCCTCCCAAAAACGAACCGACCAGCTCGAGAGGGCGTGAAGAAAACTTCAGTGGAAAAAGGATTGGAAGCTGCAGCTGCGAAACGAGCAAAACAAAGGTAAGCATTTGATCAAAAAAATATGAACATCATAATCACCATCTTTTTATTACGTTCATTATTAACTTATTTGTTTCTTTTGCACCTACTCGTAATCTGGATGATTTTTCGGAGTTTCCCACAATGCAAACTTCAACACAACTCTTTGTAACACTTAAGTTTTATTTTTATTCTCTGTAGTTCACAAAATATATTCTCGAATTATATTTCTGGACGATTTAACATTTATTAAAATTCTTCAACAGACGTCAGCGAAACGAGCGTACAAAAAGCAGAAAAAAGAAGTACCTATGATTATTGAACCTCCGCCTCCTCCGCCTCCACCACCGGTGGAAGAACTCGCGCAACCGCTTATTGGTTACGGTTCCATTTTGATCAGTCCCAATCGGCTGAAAGACGTCAAAGGCAAATTGACGGCGCCAAATCCTGTCGGTACGATCTTAATTTCATGAAATACTTCAAATCACGACTTTTTTGAGATCGATATTAGAAAAACACAATTCTTCTTGTTCAATAAATTTCATTAAATACAAACTTATTGTAAATATTCACACAAAAATATTTTTTTACAGTCTCTATTTGTATCTGTAAATTTGAAATTTCAATTAGAACAATAAATCATGTGTTTGTCTTTCACATTGTCAAATCTTTTGCCTATAAACTATCACTGCATAGTGTACTCAGACTTATCGAAAAAAAGTAAATTGGTTCCATGTTACGAAAAACGATAATTGGAGGAAAAGTAAAGAAATAGCTGAAAATATTTTAGATTCGTCAATCAACAAACGAGATTGTCTTTATTTTTATTTTTTATAAATCTGTCACAACAAACGTCCACGTTTTATTCCTCCAATTAATCGTTAGTAGAAAATCTGCAAAAAAGTATTATTACTTTCGAACTTTTTCAGAAATATTGATTTTTGTTTTAAAACATTGAACGTGGGAGTCCCTTGTAGCTTAATAGTGAAATTTATCAACAATTGTGTATTGCATCTCATTGTATGTATTTTATTTTATGTTCATCAACGATACGAAAAAATATAATTCCACCGACGAGAGAAACAGGAATTTTCGACTCGCGCATTTGTAGACTATTTAAAAAAAAACCGCATTGTAAAAAGACGAGATGAATTTAAAAAACATGTTACGTTCAAGAAAAAATAAACACCATATTGTACACCATACGAACGTAATCATTACGATAGAAATTATGTACTTGTCATTTCCAGAGCCGTTGAATAAAGTTAAAAGTGGAATCAGATTGTTGTACTGTCTTCCAATTTTTAGAACACTCGAACCATCATCCTCCACGTCAATCAATCGGAATACATTAGCTGACGTGAGATAAAGTTTGCGTAAGCTTGATTCGAGTCCACAATTCTATATCCTTCAAAAGTGGACTTGGACGTTTAATTTTTTTTAAATCGTTCCACAATCGTTTGAGAGCATTTGATAGTCAAAAAAAATCGTTCAAGAATTCATATTCCAATTGATATTACAGAATTGACTATTACGCGATTTACCCTAGGGTCTCCAGGGCCCAAGCGTTTCCCGTATGCGCAGTAAGTGTGCACAGTGTCACAAAAAACCGTTTCGTGTTCAGAACTTGTGCTTTTTCAATCGGTGCCATTGAAAAACTTATTAACTAATATTTCAATTAAATTACCAAGCATCACCAAACGATTTCCAATGAAATAAGACTATTTAGAATAATATTAGTTCGAAAGTAAAATATTTGTTCGGCTAAGTTTACTGTCTCACAGCTGTCCCCGCTGATAAGACGGTTCCTTGTGGAAAGTTTGTATGCACGTTTGTTTATGTGAATTCTTTTTTGTTTATTGTTCGAGAATAAAAGAAAACCCGAAGAAAAGCGTAATTTACATTTAAATTATAAGTTGTATGTAGGTGTCACGTCCGGAGAGGCGTGAAGGAAAAGTTCGGGTGTTTGAACGTCGAGCGGTAAACTTTATGTCCCATAAGCTTTTCCCTGCATTTTAATACGCAGAGCGTTTTTATAAATATACTCCTAAGAGTATCGTGGGCTTACGCTGATAGACCTCGAGAAGTCTTGCCTTAGTCTAGGTTGCGACTAGGAGAGGGATTCGGGGTGTTGAGTGAGTCAAAAGATTTAGATATTCTTTATGTACTTTAATGAAAACAAGGTATTAGTAAATATAATGATGAAATACAAACTTGATACAATATAAATGGTTACGTTACCGGAGAGGTGTCGTGTAAATTTTTGGTTCGTTGTAGCTTACTTGTGATTTGTTGTGTCGTAGAAAAGGTTAAAAGATTCTAAGTCCAAATATTGAGTTTGGTACTTTAACTTTGACTTCTGAACTCGACTCGCTCTCTTCTACAGAAGGCCCGGAGTTCGGTCAGAGATTAATTGTAAGACGGCTAACCGAATGACAAACCGAACTACTGCTAACAGTATAGACGCGACTCTAGGTGCGAACGGAATGCGGCGATTGTGAAGAGACATGGCCTTTTTATAGGGCTAAAATGCGGAAAAATAGTAGGAGTTGATAGGTTTTCTTAGAAGTAAGATCGTAGTGACCTAATTAGATGAGTGGATGTTTCGTATAGTCCATAGTGTAGTCCGGAAATATAGCGGAAGCTAGTTTGATTTATATTCGTCGGTTACAAGTGTTTCGGTTACAAATTTAGTCCTAACTCTGGAGTGTGTGTGTCGCGTGTCATATTTTATGGCCGGGTAGCGAGTGTTATTCGAAGAATTCTCGGAAAGGAAAACTTGTAGATCTATTATACATATTTAAAAAGAAAAATTTAACGTCGGTTGTGACATAGGAACCAAAAGAGTCGCTTTTAATTAGCGAACATTCTTCTCTTTTTCTCTGATCTCCTTGCTCTTTCTCTATCTCAATTTCCTTTCACCGGATTTGAGGGCAAACTTTTGTAGAGGCATTGAAACGCTTACTAAAGGGAGGAAAAAACGTTCATTCAAATCAAATGGCATATGTCATTGTTAACAATCCATGTAAAGCTCCGTCTATTGACGGGTCATACCGGATTTAAGTGGGCGTTGAGCACTGCCCTCTGGTGTGGGAAAAAAATCACCAGACAACGCGCGAAGTTCATCTCATCATCAAGAGACTCGGTAGAGTCTCGGAACCAGTACTTTTGACAGCTCTGTCTGGCGTCTGCTGGTCCGAGGCTCGTCCGAGTATATTACGTCTGAATAAAACTATTCGTGGTGGTGGGGGTAAAAACTGAAAGTCATTTTCTCGAATTACGAAGCTCAGGAGACAGATGATGACTTGAAAATTGAACTGCAGACTAATTATGAAAAAATCTTTCGATTGAGCCTTAAATCAGCACTATTGATGTCGTATTTGCTGAGAAAAAACTTTGCACAGGCTTAAGATTGTGCTAAATTTACCAACACATCGGAAGATTGACGTGTCTGTATGTGTCACAACAAAAGGCCGTTTGATGCTATCGAGTTTCTGATTGGTCGCGACTGACGACATATTCCTATCTATATCGCTAATGTGTCAGCTGTCAAAGCTGCAATATTTATATCTCGAATGTGTTAGCTGTCAAAGCTACAAATTTATATTCGAGTGTTGAGAAACCGAAAATGCGGAAGTACGTACATGAAAAAAAGTTATTTCGATTCAGTGAACGATTAAAAAAAATGCGTATAAAATCGCGAGTTTGGGTGGTACAATCAATAAGTGATAGAAATTTCGCTCATGTGTCAGCTGTACAAGTCGCAAGTTCATATTCCAGTGTCGACAAACAGAAGTGCGAAAACGTAAAAAAAAATATTTTAAAGTTCAGTGATTAACATAAAAGTGTTTCATTTAATTGATTTGTGAAAAAATATTAAATAATTTCAAAAAATCCGCGAATTCGTGTAGCTGGATTAAGTGCTATAAAATCCCTGACAAATCGTGACACCAAGTCTTGGGTGTCAACTTGTAGGATTTCATTGACACCCAACACCCAACCAAGGGTGTGCAGTGTTGACACCTGAAGGATCAAGTGTGAACACTACAACTTGATAAATTCTGCTCTCGGTGTCGACACCCGAAGGACCTGGTGTCAACACCGGCTTGAACCGACGCTTCTTATGGTGACGACACCCAAAGAACAGAGTGTTGGCACCAACTTTTCTCGGCGAGATATCCTGCCGGGATAGTCGTGCCCGAGACTATTACCCAATGGAAAAAAAAAAAATCCAGAATTTTTTTTTCTTAAGAATTATGCATATTACACGAATTTGGAAAGACGTTAGTGTTTAATAAAACTGCCCTTTCATAACAGCTGGAATAAGAAAAACTATCATTTTATTTCGAAGTCACACAATTTGCAGCTACGTCCTCCCGCCTATATAGACCATTTGGCAATGTGATCTTAAAATTAATCATACCGAATTCAACGGAAATCCTTATCGGATGATATAGAAATCAGGCACGCTATCCGCAGACGCGAAAGAAGTCCATCTGTTGGCCGGCAGGTTCTCCTTGGCCAGCAGATGGCGATATGCGGCGATTTTCGCGTCCGTGGATTATCTGCTAGATTGTTATATGAAAAAATAAAAATGGGGTGTATAATAAACAAATAATAAACCTAGTCTATAAAAAAATCGAGGAGACAATGATTTACGTTCAGTGCTGAAATTTTTAATATCAATAACAGGACAAGTTTTCATTGGTGCTTGATTATAAAACAAAACAAAAAAACCGGTCGAAAAAAAACAGTCAAAATGAAAAAAAAAATAAAAGGGGTATATAACAAACACAAAAACCTCTAGTCTGCAAAAAAGTTGAAAGGACAACGATTTACGTTCAGCGCTGAAATGTTTGATATCAACAACAGGACAAGTATTTCATTGGAGCTTGATAAGATAATACTTATAAGAAATATTGAAACAATCAATCGAAAAGTGTTACCAATCTACAAAAAGAAAAATCGGTCGAAAAAAACAGTACCCAAATGAAAAGAAATGAAAGGGTTTTAACTAACAAAACAACCTAGTCTACAAAAAATTAAAGAGACAACGATTTATGTTCAGCGTTGAAATAATATGCTTGAGAATAGATCAACGAGAAAACGAAAAAAACTTGGTTTTCAAAAGAGGTACAAAGTTACAAAAATAGTCATACATATAAAAACGAGTCTGGAAACAGGATCAAAGAGAAAAAAGAGTAATTGGTGGATAACAAAAAAAAATAGTGTACAAAAAATTAAAAATCGAAAAAGATGATGATTCACGTTCAGCACTTACATTTAGAATGATATTTATTGGTGTTTGAAAAAAGATTAACAACAAATAGTTTTCGAAAGTGCAATTCTTCCACATTGTTCGCTCGATGGGACTGGAAAAATCCTCTTGGTAACAATTTGTTAAACGTTCATCACCGTCCGTTCAGCGTAAACGCACAGAGTACTTGTCCGGCCCATAACTTTTTATGCAAATTGCTCATTCAAGAAAAAATCAAATTAGAGATGAAGTCATAGAACCCATGGAGTCCAATCTCTTCAAACAAGCTACACACGAATCCTTGCTTTCATCGAATCCGTTAGTCCAATAAAAATTTTGCTCCACTGTTTGTATCTTTTGACTCAGCAGATTTGAGATTGTGGAAAGAAACTTTTACGAACTCGGTCGACCAATGAGCGCTCTCTCAAAACACACACGAAACATTTCCAATGGTTCAGTATATATTTCGAGTCAGAGGCATAAAATGTGAGCACTGCTCGCACAAACACAAACTTATAAAAAATAATCTAGCTGTTTCCTTCGGGATAACCTCGCATCATTCGCGATATTTGATATCAACTTAAATGGAATACGATACTCTTTATTGTTATTATTACAAAATTGTCATATTGGGACTATGTTCAGCTAAATTGGTTCATCATTTTCTAAAGCTGCTGCTCACATACAACCAGCATTATTACAAAATTGTCATATTAGGACTCTGTTCAGCTAAATTGGTTCATCATTTTCTAAAGCTGCTGCTCACATACAACCAGCAATGTTATTGTTCTTATGATACGACGGGAAAAAACTTAACTTAACTTAATAATAACTTATCATCTGCTGCTATGAAAAAAACTTACAGTCCATATGGAAATATTACTGCAATAAAAAACGCTTTGCTTTTTCGCGAGTGGTCCCCGATTTTTTCTTGAAAATAAAAAGTTATGGGCCGGACAAGTACTCTGTGCGTATACGCTGAACGGACGGTGGTGAACGTTTAACAAATTGTTACCAAGAGGATTTTTCCATTCCCATCGAGCGAACAATGTGGAAGAATTGCACTTTCGAAAACTATTTGTTGTTAATCTTTTCTCAAACACCAATAAATATCATTCTAAATGTAAGTGCTGAACGTGAATCATCATCTTTTTCGATTTTTAATTTTTTGTACACTATTTTTTTTTGTTATCCACCAATTACTCTTTTTTCTCTTTGATCCTGTTTCCAGACTCGTTTTTATATGTATGACTATTTTTGTAACTTGGTACCTCTTTTGAAAACCAAGTTTTTTTCGTTTTCTCGTTGATCTATTCTCAAGCATATTATTTCAACGCTGAACATAAATCGTTGTCTCTTTAATTTTTTGTAGACTAGGTTCTTTTGTTAGTTAAAACCCTTTCATTTCTTTTCATTTGGGTACTATTTTTTTCGACCGATTTTTCTTTTTGTAGATTGGTAACACTTTTCGATTGATTGTTTCAATATTTCTTATAAGTATTATCTTATCAAGCTCCAATGAAATACTTGTCCTGTTGTTGATATCAAACATTTCAGCGCTGAACGTAAATCGTTGTCCTTTAAACTTTTTTGCAGACTAGAGGTTTTTGTGTTTGTTATATACCCCTTTTATTTTTTTTCATTTTGACTGTTTTTTTTCGACCGGTTTTTTTTGTTCTATAATCAAGCACCAATGAAAACTTGTCCTGTTATTGATATTAAAAATTTCAGCACTGAACGTAAATCATTGTCTCCTCGATTTTTTTATAGACTAGGTTTATTATTTGTTTATTATACACCCCATTTTTATTTTTTCATTTGGACCGGTTTTTCTTGTTGCTAGGCTGGTTTTTTTTTCAACTACTAACTGCTTTTTTTAAATTTTCTCATGAATCTATTGTCGAGCATCAATGAAATACTTGTCCTATTATTGATATTATAAATTTTAGTCCTGAACGTAACTCATTGGCTTCTTCATATTTCATGTTGTCGAGTAGTTATTTTTTTTATCGAGCAATTATTTTTCTTTAAGAGTCTGTTCTTTTTCATCGGATGCTCCACTTTTTTGGGTGGAGAGGAGGAAGTAGTTTTTTCTAGGGTTTTTTTTCTGGTGGGTGTTTGGTAAGTTTCAGGGAACTAGTTTGGCTGGGTTGTTTTTTTCTCGAATTTCTTTTTTTAAATCTATTCTCACTTTTTTTCCATGTTTTTTTGGGGGCTAGTAATCAAAGGCGTTTTTTTGACAGGGTTTTGTTAAGGTTTTTTTTGAGGCAAGAGGGAGTATTCCTTTTTTCGAATCAGGGACTTCTTTTCCTCAAATCTATTCTGACATTTTTTTGTATGTTTTTTTGGGGGTTGTAATTATTTTAGGCGTTTTTTGGCAGGGTTTTGTTAGGGTATTTTTGGCAAAAGGCTTTTTTCCTCAAATTGTTTCATTTTTTAAAGGGGGGAGGGGGCCAGGGATTTTCCTTTTTGGCCAGGGAGTTTTTTTTCTCAAATTCTCAAATCTATTCTGGCATTTTTTCTATGTTTTTTTGGAGGTTTCATTATTTTTTGGGTTAGGGGGGGGGGATAATTTATTGTGACAACAGATGGAAACGGGAGTCAAACAAATGTACTTGTCCAGGGTTTTTTCCCCGGGGAGGGGACATCTTCCCCTTGTTAAAACCCCTTGATACCACTCTTTTTTTTCTCAACACCTCTAAAGTCTAGAGTTTTTTCGTACTTGCATGATTACATCATGAATTCATTTGAATGACAAATTTATATCTACTGTCCACTCCACTCATACCCGATTAGATAATTGGACTGATCATATACTATAAATACTATAAATTTACTCTTATATGATTCGCTAATAGTATGGTAGCGTTGCCGTGTTTTTAAAAACTTCAATAGCTAAATACATACATAAAAATTCTGGGAATAATGATCTGCTGTTGGCCGATTAATTTACAACTTGGAAACAAAGTGTTGTTAATTCACTTCGACATTAGAGGAACCTTTGAGGAACAGTGAGTTTAGGAAGTGAATCATAAAAATTTAATGCTTCCTTAACGGCTTACAAGTTGTCCATGAAAATAAAAAAAATATATCGAGAAATCGCAGCAGTATAAATATGAAGAGTTTCTCCCCAAGTTATGAATCGATCCGATATACAATTTTGAATAATTATCTTCGTTATTGAGACGATTCGTTATTGAGAGGAGCCCCAGAATTACGATTTTCTATAAAAGCAAGATGCTCGAAAATTGCAATGTATTATCATCGACTCAGGAGTTTAATATTCCTTCAAATACCGAACAATATTATTCATATAAAGATTAAGTTTATGGAGACGTGAAAGTTTATGAGGCAAAAAGATTTTTGTGTGCCATGATAGAAGAAGACCCCGAGTACCAAAACTTTCGTTGCAATAAAAAAAATTTGAATTAATGGCTCGCCATATTGGAACCGCCATCTTGAATTTCGATATTTTGGGTGCAGATTTGTAGTCAGCGACCCTGAAAACCTCTGAGTACCATATTTCGCTTTCGTCAAACAATATTTGCATTTCTAGTCCGCCATATTGAATCAGCCATCTTGAATTTCCGAATTTCAAGTGCAGATTTGTTATCAACGACCCCAAAAACCCTCGAGTACAAAGTTTTGAGGTAATTGCACGTAAGGAAAAATAAATGCTTCAAAGTGTCAAATCGATATTTTTTTTACGTGAATTATTCCGTATTTATCGTCTGTCATCGCTCGGAACAAATTTGCGACTCTGACGTACAAATTAGATCAAATTTTGCCTACGAAGGATCTACAGGAAAGTTCGCATAAAATACGCTGTTTATGCGTCTCACACTTGAAATGATCACACTCATGACCAATCAGAAACTCGATAGCATCAAAAGGCGTTTCTTAGTGACATATACAGACACAGCAAACTTCCGATGCAGATTTTTAATCGGTGAACCCGAAAACCCCCGTGTACCAACTTTCGCTTTTCTTGAATGATTTTCGCAGTTATTGTCCGCAATATTGTATCCGCCATCTTGAATTTCGAAATTTTGGGTGCAGATTTGTAATCAGCGACCCCGAAAACCCCCGAGTACTATATTTTGCTTTCATCAAACAATTTTTGCATTTCTGGTCCGCCATATTGAATCCGCCATCTTGAATTTCTAAATTTTGGGTGCAGATTTGTAATCAGCGACCCCAAAAACCCCCGAGTACCATATTTTGCTTTCATCAAACAATTTTTGCATTTTTTGTCCGCCATATTGGATTCGCCATCTTGAACTTTAAAATTTTAATGCAGATTTGTAATCAGCGACCCCGAAAACCCCCAAGTACCATATTTTGCTTTTATCAAACAATTTTTGCATTTTTGTCCGCCATAATGGATTCGCCATCTTGAATTTTTTAATTTTGAGTGCAGATTTGTAATCAGCGACCCCGAAAACCCCCGAGTACTATATTTTGCTTTCATCAAACAATTTTTGCATTTTTTGTCCGCCATATTGCATTCGCCATCTTAAATTTTTAAATTTTGAGTGCAGATTTGTAATCAGCGACCCCGAAAACCCCCGAGTACTATATTTTGCTTTCATCAAACAATTTTTGCATTTTTTGTCCGCCATATTGGATTCGCCATCTTGAATTTTTAAATTTTGAGTGCAGATTTGTAATCAGCGACCCCGAAAACCCCCGAGTACAAAGTTTTGAGGTAATTGCACGTAAGGAAAAATGAATGCTTTAAAGGGTCAAATTGATATCTTTTTTACGTGAATTATTCCATATTTACCGTCTGTCAACACTTCGAACAAATTTGCGGCTGTGACGTACAAATTAGTTCAAATTTTGCCCACGACGGATCTACAGGAAAGTTCGCAAAAAAACATGCTGTTTACGCGTCTCAAACTTTACACTGTCAAAACTGCCGTGAAATACAAACTTTCCGTGGTCTTTGTACTGACTGAATGTAGTCACATTCGTGACCAATCGGAACACAGGGAAATGAGCACACTCGTGACCAATGAGAACCTCGATAGGCAGACTGAGGCCTTTCATTGTGACATATACAGACACGTCAAATTCTTCGATGTGTTGGAATTTTTGCATAATCTTGAGCCTGTGCAAAGTTTTTTCTCAGCAAATACGGCATCAATCGTGCTGATTTAAGGCTCAATCGAAAGATTTTTTCTTAATTAGTCTCGAAACCAATTTTCAAGTCATCATCTGTCTTCTAAGCTTCGTAATTCAAGAAAATGACTTTCAGTTTTTACCCCCACCACCGAAATTTACTTTATTCAGAGACAATATACTCGGGCGAGCCTCGGGCAAGCAGACGATAGACAGAGCTGTCAAATGTACTTGTCCCGAGACTGTACCGAGTCTCTAGATAATCCAGATGATATTTCTGCTGAAGACTGAATTATTAATTGTTGGATATTGCCAAATGGGCTATAATGCCAAGAGCACATAGTTGCGAAATGTGTAACTTCCAAATTGGATGATTTTTTTTTAGTTTGAGCTGAGATAAGAAAGCAGTTTCAGCGTCTTTCCAGAATTGTCTATCGGTGTCGACACTCTTTCCTTAGGGTGTTAAAACTTAAAGCAACGTCGGATTGGAGACAGTGTTGACACCTTTTCCTTAACGTGTTGACACCCTAAGCAGCATCGATCCAGATCGGTGTTGACACCGTGTCCTTTCGGTTTCAACACCCCAAGCAGCGTTA
Source organism: Campoletis raptor (assembly GCA_948107755.1). Lineage (NCBI taxonomy): Eukaryota > Metazoa > Arthropoda > Insecta > Hymenoptera > Ichneumonidae > Campoletis > Campoletis raptor. The sequence goes on along the minus strand of OX403628.1, from coordinate 1,973,962 downwards.
ATCCAGGTCGGTATTAACACCATGTTCTTTCGGTTTCATCGCCCTGAGGATCGGTGTCAAGATCAGGTGTTAACACCGTAATAAAATCCTACCAAATGACACCAAACACTGAACACCCAAAAATTTCAGTGTCGGCGTTGGTCAGGGATACATCGAAACATAACCTCAAAAATTCAGTGGCAGACGTTCTAAAAATGTGTGAACTTTCAAATCAATGGTCTTGATATTTAGATCGTGGAACGCGACGAGTTTTTTTTTCAAGCATGTCCCTCATATTCTTGTTCCACATCAAGAGACATATTTTTCGTAAAAGTGAGTGTGTGCATGATGAGACCTAGTGACCAAAATGTATCTTGTTCATTAATAAAAACTTGTAAAAACAAGAAGTGTTGATAAAATGTTTATTTTCAAAAATTTACATGTGAATATTCTTGTGACATCATGATTTTCAATACTTTTCAGTTGTGGTCTACGAATCAACCAAAAAACTCCCAATATTCTACACGCTAGGCTACCTTCCTTCGCTTTTCCTTTTAGGCATTCCACTGCAGCTTTTCTTATCAACTGGAGTTTCGCTGGTTATGTGAACGTTGTATTCAAGGAACATCTTCGCCAACAAGTTTATACATCAAAATGTCAGCAATAATATGATGACATGACTCGGTCAGGCTTGCGCAAGATTCGAGTGAAACCTCAATTATGACAAAAAAATCAAGATATTGAATATTTCTTCAATTCTGTAGTGTGCATTGTAGCAGAATTGCTATAAATGTTTCTATACAGTATAAACTTCATCCTCCCGGCCATGTTTCTTCTCATAGCATTAAAATTCTTATCGCTGAGATGCAATAAAAGTTTGTGTCAAAATTTTTCCCTACTCCGAAGACACCGCAGGCTGTAGTAAACTAAATTCAAGTTCTTCGCTTTGTCTATTAGGTCTGAATGAAACTGCCAAAGCTGACGCAATGGACCATTTACTATTCTTAATGAATACATTAAAACTATTGTCTCTTTCGCATAAGAGATAATGGTTGGTAGATGAAGCTCAACCGCAATACTGTTTTCTCTTGGTAACAGTAAATTCTTTTTGTAAATTCTTTATTCAAGATTAAATTACTTTTGCCATCAAGTATTCCAATGTGAAAATGTATTCTGTGGACAATATCCTTTTCACTTTGCCTTGAAAAAAAAAAAAAAAAACAAGGAAGCAGGCTCGTTCCACTCTTACCATAAATTAAATAAAGAACAGAGTCAAAATTAGAATCAGATATGAGAATTATGTTTTTAAACAAAAAATGTAAAATTATGAATAAAGTGAAAATAAGAATTCATACACATGGTACATCAGGTAGCATAATAACATAAACCATCATTTTCATCAGACCAATTAATGAATTCTTATATTAAAGTTTTGATAAACATGCTCCGTCGCAGTCTTACAGAATGGAATGTGCATTTTCATCCAGTCATCAATCCTCATCCTCAATCAAGATCAAGTCATATCGGCTTGGACAAATATCCAAGCTGATAAGATACCTTTATGTTTTTCGATATAAATGAACCCAGAGTGTTGCAAAAAGTAGCTTGCGTGGAAGCAGAAATTTTGATTTGCTTTAGCCGGTCGAGGCAATTTTATAATCAGTTTGGCTAAAAATGGTTTACCGCTGTGCTGAATGTCTCTTATTTATTACGTGCAGTTTTATTTTCTATTGGTTATTTATATTTGCGAATTGAAGTTGCATTTTCATTCTGAAAGTGAAATTCAGGGTTAAAATTTTCATTCAAAAAAGAAAAACTAAATTTTTTTCCTTCAATTCTAGGAATAGCAATTTTCAATTTTTTTTGTTTCCATTAGAGGAATGGAAATTTTTTTGCAAATTGATTCGCTAATTTCAATTAGTTAAAGTATTAGTAAAATTTGGATTTTTAATTAGTTAGTAAAATTAGTAGTATTTTAAATGAGTAATTAGTTTAGTACTCAATTGGAATTTGCCATTTTTTAGTCGGTACATAATTTAAATACTTGTGATTTCTATTCAGGAATTGAAATTTAGTTGATAATTCGAAATACCCTAAATTTATAAAAACAGAAATCGAAATAAGAAAAATAATTTCAGTACCCCAAATTTCCGTTGGTGATTTTTTTTTTTTTTTTGGTATATAATTTTTTTTGTATATAATTTTTATTTTATATATATATATAATTTTTTTATATTTTTATTATATATATATAATTTGAATGACTTTAAATTCCAATTCGAGATCTAAAAATTTAGTACATGATTTCAATCGCAAAACGTATTTTGCAAATTTGGCACATTATTTTAATTATTTTAAATCTTGATTCAGGATCTGAAATTTAGTACATATCTTTATGTACCGTTAATTTTGATTCGGAAATGGGAATTTAGTGAACGATTTGAGGCACCCCAATTTGTACGACGGGAATTCGAATTTTGTACATACCTTCAATACCCTGAAATTTATTCGGGAATCGGAATCTGGTACATAATTGGAATAACTTGAAGTTCTGTATCGATAATTCAAATTTAGTACATAATTTTAATACCCCGGATTGTTATTTGCGAAATAAGATTCGGTACATCATTTTGTTGTACACCATTTTTTTCATTTCGCGTACAATTTTTCCGTCGATGGTCCCTTTTTCCCCAAATAACCAGCAGTAACGAAATTATTCATTTGTTTTGCTTTAGCCAAGCTATAATACTTACAACAATCGAAATTAATTAGTAAAATAGTATTAAGTATGTTCCTAATCATTCTTTTCATTTTTTAAAGGCTTCGTAAAGTTGCCCAAATGATTCGCAAACGTATCCTTAATCTTTTGTAAAAATGAGTTCGAAAGAGTCAGCCATATAGCTAACTTTGATTAACAAACAATTACCAATCGAATAAAAAAATCAAGAGACTCAGTAGAGTCTCGGGACAAGTACATTTGACAGCTCAGTCCGCCGTCTGCTGGCCCAAGGCTCATCCCAGTATATTATCTTTAAATGAAACGATTCGCGGTGGTGGGGGTAAAAACTGAAAGTCATTTTCTTGAATTACGCACTTCAGGAGACATATGTGATATTTTCAAAAGTGAACTGGAGAGAACTAGTTAAGAAATTCCCATTCGATTGAACCTAACTACAGCACAATTGATTGCGTATTTCCTGCGAAAAAACTTTGCAGAGGGTCAAGATTATGTGTTAAGTCCGTTCGTGTGAACGTACGGATTAAATAAACAAATAATTTAATATATAAAGATTCGAGATAGCTATCGAAGCGCTAGGCGCACCTATCACGGTCAGTTGGTAATTAGATGAGTTAGGAAAGGAATTAGGCGTTTAAAAGATATAGAAAGAACTAGTAAGATAACACTCTGTATATTTATGCAGAGACGGGGAGTACAAAGTATCGGGCCGAAATGTATCGCAGCAAGTATGCTCGGTTGACAATTATTGCTTACAAACGAAGTCGAAAGTAATGTAGGTCGGACTTACGATAGTGTTCGAACGTAATTTGAGTCGTGGGCAGCGCGTAGTGGGTCTCCTCGAAGACAGTGTAGTCGGCACACTCACACACACAAATTACGGAGTACGTAGAGTTGGATATAAAATACAATGTTTGGATAGATTGACAAGTATAAGGATACGGTTTCTTATACTTGTATATGAGTTCTTAAACGGCTTTCAAGGTGTGGTGAAAACGCTGCACCGCGGTGCCTCACTAACCCTCGAGCAGTGATGCTTGATCGCAAAAGATCGAAGACGCGTAATCGGAACTATCTTGTAAAGACCGGAATAAGGCTCGCACTCCAAGAGAACTCCTTGGAGAAGGTCTGCTTAGGTCGATGATCGAGTAGAGACTAACTAAAACTGGTGGTTTACTTCTTTGTCGTTAGTGCTTCTGTTAAGGAATATTTGTTGATTCGGCACATTGTGATGGTGAAATGTAGGTAGACTGATCTAAGCAGTGGAGCAATATTCCGATTTCTGCAAGCTTGTCCGTTGCAATTCGTTGGAATTTAGGTGTTTTGGGGTTTCGCAAGATCGGGTCGTTGTCCCGAATTTCGTAAGTATTCGGTGATGACATATATTAGCTTATAATAAATTTTGAAATAATGGCTCGGCCATAACATATGCAAAAATTCCAACACGTTGAAAGATTTGGTGTTTTTGTATTTGCACGCAGACGACCCAATCAAAGGCGTTTTGATGTCCATTCAAAACCCATTTCCACAAAAGCCGTTCGCCGGCGACAAAAGCATCGAGTTCCGATTGGTCACGACTGCCTCGTCTTTCCTCTGTACCGATCCGGTGGAAAGTTTGAACGTTGGACGGTTATATCTATATCGCTAATCTGTCAGCTGTCAAAGCTGCAAATTTATATTCGAGTGCTGACAAACCGAAAATGCGGAAGCACGTGCATAATAAAAGAAAGTATTTAAATTCAGTGAACGAATAAAAAATAATAGAATGACTTTTTTCGCGTAAAATCGTGGATTTGTGTTCTTTCAGTGCAGTTTCAGTGTTTCGTATTCAAGTGTCAAGTACCGAAAAGTGCGCGGACGTTCAAAATAATGAAATCTTTCAACGTTAGTGGATGACGAAAAAGTGTTAGATTGACTTAATTCGTGAAGATGTAAGATTATTCAAATGAAATCTTCAATTCGGGAGGGTGGAATAAGTGCTAGAAAATACATCGAAAAATAACCTTAAAAAATCAGTGGCCGACGTTCTGAAACTGTGTGAATTCAAAAATAACGTCGTTGACATTTAGATCGTTGACATCGTAGATCGCAACGAGTTTTTTTTTCAATCATCTCACTTAGATTCTCCTCCCAAATAGACATGTGTTCCTCAATAGTGAGAGCATGAAAATACTTGTGACGAAAATGTATCGTGTGTTCATGAATAAAAACTTGTAATACAATTGTGTGTTGATGAAATGCTTATTGTAGAGTTCATAAATCACTTTTGTTATTGATTTCTAATTCTTTTTATTTGCAGTCTCCAAATAAACAAAAATACATCCAAACATTCCACATGCATGGTGTGCTAAGTTCCTTCGATTTTCCTTTTTGATATTCCACGGCAGGTTTCATTTTCAACTGGGTTTTTGCTGACTGTTATGTAGGTGTAAGATCTGGATGGAAATTAGGTCTTGAGAATGAACTGTGAATACTCAATATTTGATGATTTTTCAAGTGCGCGCATGATGATATATACAAAAAGTGTGCCATCATTTTCTCTATACGGCTTAAGTCTAGGACTTCCCATCATATTTATCTTATGTTATTGTAATTCATATTGCTGAGAGTGTGACACGCAACAAATACTTTTATCCAATTACCGAAAATACTAAAGTTGCTGCAGGCTATTGTGCTGTACTCAGTTTCACCGCTTTATGCCTGCGTGCTTCATTTTTGCAGGCTGCGTTGAGTTCCTTGGTGAGGTATTGATTGGAATGAATTTCTGCGCTTTATTTGTGCAAGCTGTACCAAGTTCGTTCCCTTGTTCTTTATAGCATCACATTTCATATTTTATATTAAGCTAGGGTTTTAATGATTAAGTCACCGTAGATATTCGAGAATTATCTGTTAACATGTAAAAGTTGTAGGATTCGGAGCTGGTTAGAAAAAATAAGTTATATCCTGGCCAAAAATCTCCTCCCCGGGGAAAAAACCTTAGACAAGTACATTTGTTGACCCCTGTTTCCATTTGTTGTCACAGAAAAAAAATTACCCAAAACTGTACAAAATGTTTGAAAATTTGGCAAGATCGAGCCAGGAAAAACAAGATTGATTCTATAAAATAACTTTACTCCAAATTACAAAAAATAGAGTCTACAAGTAAATGATCAATTTGCGTATAAAGAAAATAATTACTTTACAAAAAAAGAAATGGAAACATCAATGGTTTAAGCTCAGCACTAAAATTTATAATATGAATAATAGGACAAGTATTTTATTGTCGCTTGAGGATGGAGTATTAAAAAAAAAAAAAAAAATTAGCTAGGCATTGATAAAGGTCACCAAAATGTACAAAAATAAAAATCGGTCAGAAGAACAGAGTTCTGAAAGAAAATCGAAATGATAATAAACTTAAAAAAAAAATTTCAAACGAAAAAAAAATAGATTGAAAAAAACATTTCGGCCGAAGTACTTGGCGAGTTTTTTTGCTTAGCTTGGATCACTTAATGTATTTCTCATTATTACGAACTCGCCAAGTACTTCCTCCGGATTTTTTTTTTCAATCTATTTTTTTTCGTTTGAAAATTTTTTTTTTTTTTCATTTTATTCTCATTTCGATTTTTTTCTGGACTCCGTTGAACCTTTCACTAGAAAAACAGAACACTGCAATACTGTGAACAACCAAAATGAAAGTTAATTATGGTGAATAATAGCTTTTATTATCTGATGTTACATAAGTGGAGTGGAGAGTAGATACTAAAATCATTGAAATAAATTCACGATGTTATAATGCAAATACGTAAAAACTCCAGGTTTTGATGGTGTTCAGAAAAAAGGAATGATATCCTGGCCAAAATCTCCTCCCCGGGGAAAAAAAACCCTGGACAAGTACATTTGTTGGTGACCCGCGTTTCCATCTGTTTTCACAGAAAAATCTTTAAACAAAAATCTATCCTTCACAAAAAATTCAAGCTCCTAGAAAAATCTTATAGAAAAAAAAGATAAACAAAAAGGAAAGAGTAAAGTAAATGAAAGTGTAAAGAAACACAAGGAAAAACACTCCTGAACGACTACCCTCAAAAAATCAAAAACCCTAAAATAATAAAGGTAGAGAAAAACCCCAGAAAAAATTCTCTCAAAAAAAATTCTAAATGACCGAAGAAAATACAAGAAAATGTAAATCACCTAAAAAAAACTCTCCAGAACGACTCCCAGCAAAAAACTTGAAACCCCGAAAAAATTAGAGAATAGAGGAAAACCCCAGAAAATGTCCTCTTAAAAAAAAATTCGAAAAGATTGAAGAAAATACAAGAAAATGTAGAAATGGCACAATAATAATAATAATAAAAGTCCATGATTTTCGTTCATCACTAAAATTATTTATATCAATAAAAAGACAAGTAACCTATTGATGTCTGAACATCAATTAACAAGAAAAAAGAAAATCCTTCCAAAAAGACACGCCTTAAAAAATGATAATAAAAGTCCATGATTTTCGTTCAGCACTTAAATTTCAGATATCAATAAAATAACAAGTGTTCCATCGATGTCTGAGAATTGAGTAACGAGAAATAAGAAATCAATTGTCGCTGGAGAAGAGTTGCTAAGTTACAAAAATATATTTGAAACGAAAAAAGTCTACATTTCATTTATGTACAGGATCAAAATTTACAATATCAATACTCGGACAAGAATTTCAATGGTATTTATTAAAATTTTAAATATTAAACTTGTACAAAAGTTTCAATGGTATTTAATTAGTTATCCATGCCCCTCGAATTTCCGGAGATGCGATTCCCCCACTTTGTTCCGCCGATTGAAATAGAAAAGTTTAAGCCCATTCTTTTAATTTTTCAGCGTGTGCGAAGACTTTTATGATTCCAGTCAGACAAACGGAAAGGGAACATTTCATTTTCGCAAATTGCTCTAGACTGTCGCGCATGTACGGCGGCTCAGCGGTGTGACGCTCGACTTATAACTTATCAATAGGTTATCTAGCCCCCTTAGATTTTCAGAAGTGAAATTTTTCAACACCGTTCCACGATCGGAATTGAAAAACTTTAGCCAACGCGGAAAAATTGCAAAAATGGGCCACAGGTTATGTAACTTGAGGCCACCAATATTGTTTGATTGGTAACAATTTGTTAAACGTTTTTTAAATGACAACCCTGTGAAAGGTAACATTAATATACTCGATTTTAATAGGCATCACCACTTTCATCGATGAATGAAACGAAAGAGACTAAAGTATTGAAAAAAAACTTATTCATCCAGTGATAAACAGTATAGAATAAACATGTGCATCGAGTGGATTGGAAGTACCCGACTCAGATGGATTCTATCAAAGATTAGGCATTTATTATTATTTTTATTATTCCTTATCCGGTATCTTCTTCCATCATGGCATGCAAAAAACTCTTTGCCTGCTACAATTTTACGTCTCCAACAACTTAAACTTTATACGAATAAGGTTGCTTGGTATTTAAAGGAAATTCAACTTATGAGCCAGTGATGATACATTACACTTTTCAGGCATCTTGCCTTACAGAAAATTGTAATTCTGAGCCTACCCTTAAGAATGAATTTGAATATTATGATCCTTATGCGGTATCTTCTTCTATCACGGCACACAAAAATCTTTTTGCCTCCTAAACTTTCACGTCTCCATAAACTTAATCTTTATATGAATAATATTGTTCGATATTTGAAGGAATATTAAACTCATGAGTCGATGATGATACATTGCTATTTTCGAGCATCTTGCTTTTATAGAAAATCGTAATTCTGGGGTTCCTCTCAATAACGAATCGTCTTAATAACGAAGATAATTATTCAAAATTGTATATCGGATCGATTCATAACTGGGGGAGAAAATCTTCATATCTATTCTGCTGTCATTTCTCGATATATTTTTTTTATTTTCATGGACAACTTGGACGCCGTTAAAGAAGCATTAAATTTTTATGATTCACTTCCTAAACTCACTGTTCCTCAAAGGTTCTTCTAATGTCAAAGTGAATTAACAACGCTTTGTTCCCAAGTTGTAAATCATTATTCCCAGAATTTTTATGTATGTATTTAGCTATTGAAGTTTTTAAAAACACGGCAACGCTTCAACACGACAAGAACCTTTGAGGAACAGTGAGTTTAGGAAGTGAATTATAAAAATTTAATGCTTCTTTAACGGCTTCCAAGTTGTCCATGAAAATAAAAAAAATATATCGAGAAATCACAGCAGAATAGATATGAAGATTTTCTCCCCAAGTTATGAATCGATCCGATATACAATTTTGAATAATTATCTTCGTTATTGAGACGATTCGTTATTGAGAGGAGCCCCAGAATTACGATTTCCTATAAAAGCAAGATGCTCGAAAATTGCAATGTATCATCATCGACTCATAAGTTTAATATTCCTTATGCTTATCTAATCGCGAAACATTTAGCAAGCTTGGCATCTGAAGTAACGGGTGAGAAGTACTTGCGTCGGTTGGAACAATTGACGAAACTCAAATTGGCGTGATCAAAAAATGAAGATATTCAAATTTTGTCAACTGATTTGATGGGTCCCATTGAAACAAGCACGCCTATCATTTCTGAAACCAATTATTCTCTCGAGCCCCAACTTTAATCTCAGTCATTTCATCAAGATAACGATGGAATCATGATGAACAATAGCGAAATACTTTTTGGACATAATTCTTCAACGGTATTGGAAATGTTATTGACTGATAACAATTTCACTGAGAATCCTGGTAACTTGGACTCTACATCCGGTGATTTATTGAACAATAGTTCGAATGATGATCGTGTTGTGGACTTACAATATGGAGACGTCAGCGAAGTCGATGAGAATGAGGAAGATAACACGATCGGTCAAGAAATTAAGTCGTCACGTCAACCAATTGACAAAGTGAGTGTTGGGCCCAATCAAGAAAAATCTGCGGTCGATAAAAATTTCACTGAAGAAAATTCTGCTACAACATCCAGCGACGTCATCAAAAAAATTCCAAATTTAGCTTCAGTCTCCACTGAGACACTCGATCAACGAAATTTGCTGCAAGATAAAGATTGTGTCGCTCAAATAACAAAGGAAGTCGAAACAAAAATGTCATCAATCAAAATGCCACCCATTATCAAGCGACGTGGCCGCCCCAAAGGATCTGAAAAAATCGTTATCGGGCTAGCAAAAAAAAGGAAATCGTCCAAACTTGTCTTGAACCTGCCATTCAAAAAAAGAAGACAAATGCAAAAAATCGAAACTATTTTGGGTTGGTTGGTAGACAACCATTCGGCACAATCAGCTTTAAATGGAGGAAAAATTATTGGAAAAGAAACTATCGAAACCCGAGCCGATAAGTTGACTGACGCCTTGATGGACAAAGAAGTAAATATTTCGATCGTTGAGAAATATTTCACTTTTGAAGCTTGGCAGCTCATTAAAAAAGCAATTAAATTAAAGGAAAAGAAAAATATTTTTCACTGTGCTCATTGTTCGATTAACTTGGAAGATACTGTTGACTCTATCGACAGTAATTTAGACGGTAGTGTGATTGATAAAAAAACTTCTATCGGTTGTGATTATTGCTTGATGTGGTACCACATATCATGTGTATCTTTGAAAAAAAAAAACCGAAAGGAAAATTTTGGAAATGTCCTAAATGCTAGTCATATAGCAATGTCTTGTTAATTTTAAGGAATATTTACAGACGCGATACTTATTTCAATAAAAAGTCTTGCGGCAAAAATTATCCTACCGATTAATTTCTGTACATGAATGTCAATAAAAAGTTGGCGTTATTTTCGATATTCTATTTAATTTATATTAGTAAGTCAGTTTTAAATACATGCACAATGAATAATCGAAACGAAAAAATAAGTTAAAAAAAAACGTAGTTATGTTTCTTCTTAATAACTAGAAAAAAATTGAAATTTTATACGAATTTTGTACTTACTGTAAAATTTAACCTTTATGTGCGTTGAAGAAATAAAGAAGATTACAAACTTAGTTCACCATACGTTATTCGTTTGGACATGCCCTGTGTCACAACCGACGTTGAATTTTTCTTTTTAAATATATATAATAGATCTACAAGTTTTCCTTTCCAAGAAATCTTCGACCAACACTCGCAACCCGGCCATAAATTATGAAACGCGACACACACTCCAGAGTTAGGACTAAATTTGTAACCGAAACACTTGTAACCAACGAATATAGACCAATCTAGCTTCCGCTATATTTCCGGACTGCACTATGGACTATATGAAGCATCCGCTCATCTAATAAGGTCACTACGATCTTACTTCTAAGGAAACCCATAAACTCCTACTATTTTTCTGCATTTTAGCCCTATAAAAAGGCCATGTCTCTCCACAATCGTCGCATTCCGTTCGCACCTAGAGTCGCTTCTATACTGTTAGCAGTAGTTCGGATTGTCATTCGGTTAGCCGTCTTATAATTAATCTCTGACCGAACTCCGGGTCTTCTGTAGAAGAGAGCGAGTCGAGTCCAGAAGTCAAAGTTAAAGTACCAAACTCAATATTTGGACTTAGAATTTTGAACCGTTTCTACGACACCACGAATCACAAGTAATAAGCTACAACGAACCAAAGATTTACAAGACACCTCTCCGGTAATGTAATCTATTATATTGTATCAAGTTTGTATCTCATCATTTATATTTACTAATACCTTATTTTCATTAAAGTGCATAAAGAACCTCTAAATCTTTTGACTCACTTAACACCCCGAATCCCTCTCCTAGTCGCAACCCAGACTAAGACAAGACTTCTCGATGTCTATCAGCGTACGCCCACGACACTCTTAGGAGTATATTTATAAAAACGCTCTGCGTATTAAACTGCAGGGAAAAGCTTATGGGACATAACGTTTACCGCTCGACGTTCAAACACCCGAACTTTTCCTTCACGCCTCTCCGGACGTGATACCTGCATATACCATTTAGCATGATAGAAGTATGATCAAAGTATTCTAATTCGACGGTATAAAATCATAAGAGCAAAAGTTGTCTGGATACATTTGCAAATTGTAGAATTTATATCCGGATGAGTAAGGCACGCTTATTCGTCGGATATGCTTGGGTGTATACTAGGGTGGGTCAAAAAAATCGACTATTTTTTTTTTTTTGAATCTGACACATGAAAACTTATTGCTAGGCGCCTCTAGAAAGTGCTCACCAAGTATGAGCTCTTAATATTAACGGGAAGATGATGCTCATCGTAGTTTTCCATTTTTAATTTAGTCTCATACAAAAATGGTCATACCTTATCACCAATAAATTGTTCAACCAGTTGCATAGTCAATTTTCATAGGAAATTGAACGCTCTACAAAAATGATCTCTTGCACTTTTTTCATTAAGCTAACCATTTAAGAGATATTCAAGTTCAAAAATTGAAGTATTTTAAGAAAAATCACTTTTTTGTTTGGAATTCTGTAACTTACAAAAAAATAATTATTGCCAAATGAGTATCCATTATTTCTATACGAAATTGAACGCTCTACAAAAAAGGTCTCTTGTGGTTAATCGATTACTCTAACCATTTAGAAGATATTCACATTGGAATACCAATGCCTACTGATTTCAATAGTTTTTTGATAAATATTTCCGATTTATCCATTCAGTTTATGAATTTTGACAATATTCATAAAAATTTGAGTTTATTTTCATAGAATGACAGTTTGCAAATTATGTCTTATCTTTTGTTTGAGAATATATTTCTTTCAAATCAATTTTTTAACAATATTTTTTTTTTTTTTTATAACTTTTATCACAATTTAGGATCGTAATTTAATACTTTTCAACGGGTTTATTTAAAATGTCACTCAAATTTTCTTCTCTCCACAAAGTTTATAGTTGAATATTTTTTATTTGGGGAATATGAGGAATTAATTTCAAAAGTTGGTAGTTCCGTTACTCATTACTTGTCATACTAGCGCCATCTGTAGTATACAGTTTCTGAAGCTCTGAGTTGTGTCGTTGTGTCTTCTTGTACACTACCGTCCATAAGTTTGGAAACACCTGACGAAATTTTTGGACGCACTAAAAGTTAGATTACTCAGTCGAAAAAAACGATATTCAAATTTTGCGAACGGTGTCTTAAAAGGGACATTCTAAGCTTCATTTTGCCTTTTCGAAACATTTTTTCCAATTTTTTATGGGTCCGGTACGTATTTTTGAAGTTGGGCTGTTTTCGACATTTTTTTTAACGTTTCAAATAGCGCGCATGGTCCGTGAAAAAAAATTTCAATCGTTTTCTCCATGGAAAACTTAAAAGGGATGGCAGTAGCTTGAATTTCGTTCTTTTTAAAGTTGCGTACGATTTTTTTTTTTGCAAAATTATGCTATTTTTTCACAAAAATGACTCTTTTTCGAAAAAGCTTCGAAACTACAAAAACATGGAGTTTCTGTGAAATCGTCGATGAAAAGTTGCCGGCGAGCATCTTTTGTTCACTGAAATTTTTTCAGAATTTTTATTCGAGACTAGGGTGCATTACGCGCGCGAGCGGTTTTCTGGTAGCGCTGCAGCGCTCTTTTTATGTATAATAAATTCTAGAGATATGCGACAGCGTGTTAAATGCAACCTATTTTGGAGCAGTTCAATAAGAATGATCTCGAGTTTCGGCAATAGATACATTTATGATAATTAACTTAACTATGTCTCGTCCGCTATCGGATCGTTCTACGGATTGATCGCTTTTTTCGTATCATATGTATACACACGTAAATTATCATTTTTATGAAGACAACATTATTATAAATAAACGATTTTTTAATTCAACATATTTATATCAACATTATAATAATATAATTCACATAGAACTGATGTTTCAAATTATTAAATTTTATGGGAAAATTTTGGGTGATCTTTTAGCGATATAATTCTTTGTACACATAATTTTTAACGATATTTCTATCCCGTTGCACTCCGATATAAACTTTGAGAGCTTCCCACGGACGCACACGTGAAAAGGCCACATACAATTGACCGTGATTGAAGACATCTCTTCGAAGATCCACGCTAATTTTATCGAAAGTTTGTCCTTGTGACTTGTTGATGGTCATAGCAAAAGCTACCTTTACAGGAAATTGTCGACGCTTGAAAATAAAGGGATAATCATTTTCACAATAAAGAGTGATGCGATGTAAAAAAACGACCTCTCCACTTTTATCACCTGATAAAATCTCACAACGCAATACTGTATTACCCAGCTCTAAGATCATCAATCTTGTTCCGTTGCATAACCCTTCGTTAATACTCAAATTTCTTATAAGCATAATAATTCCGTTTTTTCTGAGGCGAAGTTCATGAGGTGGCAAACCCGGTGGTGATAATGTATTCAGATACTCAGACAAAATACTCTCATTGATCTGATCGTTGTCGCCACAATTCTCAGTACTGTCAACACTCGTGTAGAGCCGTTCGGTATTTTGATCGAATAAATTCATAACTTTCGAATTAATTTCGTCGACGTCGACATTTCGAGCGGACAGAATTGCACGTTTTGCTACATCTTGAAAAAGTTTTTCTCTGACCAATTGTCCGTAAGTGTCTTCAACGATATCTTGGTTTGCAGGCGTCACACAACGTTCTGGCACTTGAAGATTATCATTTGCATCATCGAGAAGACCATCACCAAGGTTCAAGTAAAAATTTCGCAAATTCAACTTCGTTTGGTGATACTCTCTAGTCTGAGTTAATGCATATTTAGAGTAATGTAATCACAATGCACTGTACTTGGTTGACAGATTTACTATTTCGCTGCGAGTACCTTGCACTTTGACAGGAAGGAGTTGTCGAAAATCTCCTCTAAGAACAATGACTATTCGGCCGAACGGTTTGTCATTATTCATAATGTCTCGCAATGTTCAATCTGCTACTTCGAATGTATGGCGTGGCGCCATAGGTGCTTTATCCCAGATAAAAAGATCAATGTTGTTTAAATACTCACCCTGTTTAGATTTAACTTTGATGCTCGATGTGGAATCTGCGTGCAAAGGTTCTGAAAGTCCAAACGTTTTGTGGAATGTTCTTCACTCTGACAGTAATATCGCTGCAATTCCGGTGAACGCTATAGCACTGACGCGCATTTCTCTACCTCTAACGAGATTTGAAAGGGTAGTATGTATGTAAAAGTCTTACTGGATCCTCCTGACCCGTCGATGTAGAAATAAATTTGCTCATCGTTGTTATTGTCTATCGCACTCAGGATCGCATCAACGAATCCCTTTTGAATATCATTCAGCTGCTCATATTGTCGCATGCCAATTTCTACAAACTGAGCAGGAAAAATATCTCTCCCATCGTCGTCTGATTTTTCTATTTGCTCCATTGTTGGGAATCGAGATATATTTGAGTCTTCATTTATAAGCATGCAAACGATTTGGGAATACGCCTTGTTTTGAGCTCGTTGCATGCCAAAATGTTTCGCATAATCCTCAGACAATTTTTCTTTGAATTCTTCCCAAAGTTCCTCAGAATGAATCGGCTGATAGCAAACCAGTATTATCACGAATGATCTGGGAGTAACCCAGGCATCATCTAAATACCAGCTTCTTCCATCGCTCTCTTCCAATCGTCGTCGTCTTCGATCAAACCTGCAGGAGGTAAACACGTCGCGATAAAAATTTTGTAAATTTGGCCATTAATAGTCCTCAAATCATCGAAACTCTTGGCTCCTTTAACCTTTAACAAAAGTAACTGCAAATGAAATAATTCAGTTTGTGCAGAACTCACCGAATACATTTGTCCGAACGCGTCATGTCTACGCTGTCGTTTTTCTTACATACAAACTGTTTGTCCATGAACCTTTGATTTTTCAAACACATCATGTGATGGAATTTCGCGATATATAAATTCTCTCGTAAATTCATCGCGCAAATTCAACGCGAAATAATCGTTCAGCATACCGATCTGACTCCTAGCATTTCTTATTCCATCATTGTTCGATCATGTCTGCCGCAAGTGTCACATTATGCTCGTTAGGTAAATGTACCGGAAGGCTTATCACAGAATGGCTTTCCTCTTGCATTTTTTAATCACAAATACGCCAAATTTCTGTGTTTAGTCATACGTAACGAGCTTCAACGTGATCTGTAACTTCATCATGATTAATAACGCGTTCTTCGGGTTCCCCGTCTTCTCTGCTGTTATCTGAATAGCAGCTGCATCATGTCCTTTGGAAATGTATTTGTACAAGTACTTTGGAGCTGTGACGTTTGTTACAATTTCTACACTTACAAGGTAATTAAAAATGCGCAACAAAGTCGGATACTAAGGTACGACCTTATTGTCGACGACGTGTCCTCCACGACGTGCGTATGAAACTCCAGTATGTCTTCGATTATAATGTGAATAAACGTCCGCATCGATCGTGGTTTTATTTCGAAATGGTTTAGGAAAGTGATAGAGCATTTTCCGTTCACTTCACACCATGCATCACAAGGTCCATGGATCACATTGCCCATAACAGTCCGATGCAAAGCGAAATTCTCATTCGGATCAGGAATATCAGCAGAGATGTATCAGTTGACTTTTTTTGGTGTTGATAATTCGTTCTTTAAAGTTACCAATAGATAAATGTGCAACAGACCCTGCTTCTGTGACTCAATTGTGTACACAAATGCACTTGATTCAGCAAAGAAATGTTTTCGAATGATTATATCGAGTGAATATTTTTTCTTCATATCGAAAACACGAGCTGTAAGATCTGGTCTGTCAGATGGTTGTTGACCAGGAAGAAGGTTTTCCTTTATCTCGTACCAGATTGGATTGCAAGCTATCGTAATAAAGAGATCCGGTTTTCCGAATATTCGTACGATTCCCATGACATCCTGATAGTGTTGCATCATATTTTACGGTGAGCCACTAAATATGGAGGGTAAGATGACTATTTTTCCGATCCGTGCATCGGCAGCCTGTGCAGTAGTATTTGGATAATCTGCCAATGCGGATGCATCACTCCTCACTTTTTCAAAATCTTTTTTGGGAGTATAAAATGTATTTTATTCACAAATCTATGATGCTTCGAGGGCTAAATATATTTTTACGCGCCTGATTTAAGTATTTCTTTTATTTATTTTATTATTATTCCTGCGTATACCCTTGCAGGTTTTTACGATCCCTTCCCTCACTTTTATTTCCACTACATTGTTTCTGAGTTCCTGAGTTCCTTGAGTTCCTCCCTCGAGTCTTGCCCACAGCCACTCTTTCCTAATGCACTAC
Organism: Campoletis raptor; assembly: GCA_948107755.1. Classification (NCBI taxonomy): domain Eukaryota; kingdom Metazoa; phylum Arthropoda; class Insecta; order Hymenoptera; family Ichneumonidae; genus Campoletis; species Campoletis raptor. The sequence goes on along the minus strand of OX403628.1, from coordinate 1,957,019 downwards.
CGTATCGCATTCGTACGAGGACCAAGGGAAACTGTGGAAAACCTTGGTCAATACAGGCGGTTATGTTTTCACTGAGTTTCAGTTGGTTACTACCATCAGAAACTCAGCGAGAACTGCCTCCCGCTCAGCGATTGATACGCCAGCCGGTACATGGCTAAGTGGTCACCCAACCAAGTACTGACCGCAGTCGATGTTGCTTAACTTGTGTGATCGCCGGAGCCACGCAACGACCGCGTCCCCATCGCTGTCGGTTGCACCTGATTTAAGTATTTCTTTTCTGATTTGAATTTATGTTGAAATCAAATTAAAATTCAACGTGTTTTCCGTTCTCGAATTTTCTCGAAGTACATTGGGTGAATAGCACGATCACTCTGAAGATTAATGTATTTTCATATGAATAAATTTAAATTCAGTAAGCAAAGAATAGATTAAAATTTGCTACGTAGAAGCAAAAGGAAGGCGATCTATAAGGTGTGAACCCATGGAAGCAAAATCGCATGGGGTCCAATATCTCGTGGCTTGACCGATTTCTCAAGTATCTTTTTCTCTACGTTGATATCATCATGTTTGATCATCTCCATGGTCTTTGGTGCCTCGATCGACAGTTTCATGATTTTCGGTGTCTAGATCGATGCCGTCATAGTTTATGGACTCCTGATCAACGTGTCGATGTCATAGGTTTTCGATGTCCAGGGGGGGGGGGCGGAGGTTTCATGGTATTCGATGTCTAGGTCGACATCTTCATGGTTATCGCCACCCGGTAATATTTGTGTATGGTCTTCCATGACCACGAAATCTTCCGTGTCATTAAAAGCCATGGAGTCGTCGATCTGGATATCAAATACTATGATGAAATATACCCAGACATCGAAAACCATTGAGCCGTTGACCTAGACATCGGAAACCATGGAGCCGTCGACCTAGATAGCGAAAACTATGGTGAAATATACCCGGACATCGAAAACTATTGAGCCGATGACCTTGATACCGAATACTATGGAGAAATATACATAGTCATCTAGAACCATAGAGAAATATATCTACACATCGGAAGCTATGGAGCCGCCAATCTAGATGTCGGAAACCACGGAGAAATATGCCTGGACATCGAAAACTATGACGAAAGATACCCAGACGTCGAAAACGATTGAACCGTCGACCTAGACATCGAAAACAATTGGATCATCGACCTAGACATCGAAAACTTTGGAGACATCGACCTAGATAGTGAAAACTATGGAGAAATATACCTCGACATCGAAAACTGTAGAGAAAAATACCCAGACATCGAAAACCACGGAGAAACATACCTGGACATCGAAAATTATGGAGCTGTCAACCTGGACAGCGAAAACTATGGAGAAATTTACCTAGATAGCGAAAACTATGGAGGGACATACCTGGACATTGAAAACTATACAGCCGTCGACCTGGATAGTGAAAACTATGGAGAAATATACATAGACATCGAAAGCTATGGAGCCGTCGATCTAGACATTTAAAACCAGGGAGAAATATACCTGGACATCGCAAACTATGGAGCTGTCAACCTGGACAGTGAAATGTGTAGAGGAATATATCTAGACATCGAAAACCACGGAGAAACATACCTGGACATCGCAAACTATGAAGTTTTCAACCTGGACAACGATATCTGTAAAGAAATATACCTAGACATTGAAAACTATGGAGCCGTCGACCTAGAGAGTGAAAACTATGGAGCCGTCGATCTAGACAGCAAAAACTATGGATACGTCGTCTTCGACAAGAAAAACCATAAAGCCGATGACCTAGATAACGAAAACCATGCAGTTGTCGACATGGACATCAAAAATCATGACGAAGTTCACCCGGATTTCAACAACTAAGAACCGTCGATCTTTGGAAACGAATTTGGAATTTGGAAATTTGGAAAAATCAACCTGGACCACGAAATTTCGGACTCTGCAAACTCACCGCCTCGCACTTTATAAATAGTTTTCCTCTTGCTCCATACTGACGATTTATAATTTAATTTTTTGTAATATCCCTGTATTTTCAGAATTAGCCTACGATAAATCTATTATATTCGCAAATAATACAAAAAATAAAAATCAATTCGCATTTCAATTCGAAATATTTAAACGAAAAATAATATTTATTCGGATGTGATGTTTATCTCTGGGCAAGTTCATAAAACGATGTTGATGAAAATATATATGACCCGGGGAAAAAAAAACCTTGGACAAGTACATTTGTTGACCCCCGTTTCCATTTGTTTTCACAGAAAAAAACTACCCAAAAAAGTACAAAATTTTCAAAAAATTGGCAAGATCAAAAATGATTTACATTCAGCACTAAAATTTATAATATCAATAATAGGACAAGTATTTCATTGTCTCTTGAGGATGGAGTATTTTAAAAAAAGCAAATATAAGTTCGTTATTGAAAAAAGTCACCAATGTATAAAAATAAAAATCGGTCCAAAAGAACACAGTCCAGAAAAAAAATCAATATGAAACAAAACGTGGAGAAAAAAATTTCAAACGAAAAAAATTAGATTGAAAAATAATTTCGGCCGTAGTACTTGGCGAGTTTTTTGCTTAGGTAGAATCACGTAATGTATTTTTCATGGTACGAACTCGCCAAGTACTACGGCCAAAATTATTTTTCAATCTAATTTTTTTCGTTTGAAATTTTTTTCTCCACGTTTTGTTTCATATTGATTTTTTTTCTGGACTGTGTTCTTTTGGACCGATTTTTATTTTTATACATTGGCGACTTTTTTCAATAACGAACTTATTTTTGCTTTTTTTAAATACTCCATCCTCAAGAGACAATGAAATACTTGTCCTATTATTGATATTATAAATTTTAGTGCTGAATGTAAATCATTCTTGATCTTGCCAATTTTTTGAAAATTTTGTACTTTTTTGGGTAGTTTTTTTCTGTGAAAACAAATGGAAACGGGGGTCAACAAATGTACTTGTCCAAGGTTTTTTTTCCCCGGGCAGGGGATTTTTGGCCAGGATATCATTTCTTTTTTCTGAACCTTTCACTTTCATCATAAAATTTTGGAATTTATGGTCCGCCATATTGAATCCGCTATTTTGAATTTCGAAATTTTGCATGCAGATTGTTAATCGGTGAACCCAAAAACCCCCGCGTGCCAACTTTCGCTTTTTTTAAACGGTTTTCGCAGTTATTGTCCGCCATATTGTATCCGTCATCTTGAATTTCGAAGTTTTGGGTGTAGAGTTGTAATCAGCAACCCCGAAAACCGCCGAGTACCATGTTTTGCTTTCATCAAACAATTTTTGCATTTGTGGTCCGCCATAGTGGATCCGCCATCTTGAATTTCTGAATTTTATGTGCAGATTTGTAATCAGCGACCCCGAAAACCCCCGGGTACCATATTTTGCTTTCATCAAACAATTTTTGCATTTGTTGTTCGCCATATTGGATCCGCCATCTTGAATTTCTAAATTTTAGGTGCAGATTTGTAATCAGCGACCCCGAAAACCCCCGGGTACCATATTTTGCTTTCATCAAATAATTTTTGCTTTTGTTGTTCGCTATATTGGATTCGCCATCTTGAATTTCTAAATTTTGAGCGCAGATTTGTAATCAGCGATCCCGAAAACCCCCGAGTACAAAGTTTTGAGCTAGTTGCACGTAAGGAAAAATGTGTGTTTCAAGGGGTCAAATTGAAATTTTTTTTTGCGTGAATTATTCCGACCTTACCATCTGTCAACACGGATCTACGAGAAGTCCGCAAAAAACACGCTGTTTATGCGTCTTGCGTCAAAACTACCGTCAAACTTTCCGTGGTATGGGTACAAAGGAAAGGACCAATGGGAACTCGCTACTTTTGTCGCCGAAGACCGGCTTTGGTGGAAACGGGTTTTGATGGGCATCAAAACGCCTTTGAATGTGTCGTCTGCGCGCATATACAAACACACCAAATCCTTCAATGTGTTAGAATTTTTGCATAATCTTTACCCTGTGCAAAGTTTTTTCTCAGCAAATACGGCATCAATCGTGCTGAATTAAGGCTTAATCGAAAGATTTTTTCATAATTAGTCTCCAGTTCAATTTTCAAATCATCATCTGTCTCCTAAGCTTCGTAATTCGAGAAAATGACTTTCAGTTTTTACCCCCACTACCGAATTTTACTTTATTCAGAGATAATATACTCTGGCGAGCCTCGGGCCAGCAGACGACAGAGCTGTCAAATGTACTTGTCCCGAGACTCTACCGAGTCTCTTGATAATTTAAAAAATCCGCGAATTCGTGTAGCTGGATTAAGTGCTATAAAATACATCGAAACATAACCTCAAAGATTCAGTGGCAAACGTTTTGAAAATGTGTGAACTCTCAAATTAATGGTGTTGATGTTTAGATCGTGGAACGCAACGAGATTTTTTTTTTCAAGCATGTCCCTCATATTTTTGTCCCATATCAAGACATATTTTTCGTAGAAGGGAGTGTGTGCGTGATGAAACCTAGTGACTAAAATGTATCTTGTTCATTAATGAAAACTTGTAAAAACAAGAAGTGTTGATGAAATGTTTATTTTCAAAAATTTACATCTGACTATTCTTGTGAAATCATGATTTTCAATACTTTTCAGTTGCGGTCTACGAATCAACCAAAAAACTCCCAATATTCTACACGCTAGGCTAACTTCCTTCGCTTTTCCTTTTAGGCATTCGACTACAGCTTTTCTTATCAACTTGAGTTTCGTTGATTATGTGAACGTTGTATTCACGGAACATCTTCGCCAACAACTTTACACATCAAAATGTCAGCAATAATATGATGACATGACTCGGTCAGGCTTGTGCAAGATTCGAGTAAAACCTCAATTATGACAAAAAAATCAAGATATTGAATATTTCTTCAATTCTGTAGAGTGCATTGGAGCAGAATTGCTATAAATGTTTCTATACAGTATCAACTTCATCCTCCCGGCAATGTTCCTTCTCATAGCATTAAAATTCTTATCGCTGAGATGCAATAAACGTTTGTGTCAAAATTTTTCCCTACTCCGAAGACACCGCAGGCTATAGTAAACTGAATTGAGGTTCTTCGCTTTGTCCATTAGGTTTGAATGAAACTACCAAAGCTGACGCAATGGACCATTTACTATTCTTAATGAATACATTAAAACTATTGTCTCTTTCGCATAAGAGATAATGGTTGTTAGTTGCAGCTCAACGGCAACACTGTTTTCTTTGCAAATAATTGATACGAATTTTCATTGTTTGGTAACGGTCAATTCTTTTTGTAAATTCGTTATTCAAGATTAAATTACTTTCGCCATCAAGTATTGCAATGTGAAAATGTATTCTGTGGACAATCTACTTTTCACTTTTCCTTGAAAAAAAAAAAAAAAAAAAAAAAAAAACAAGGAAGCAGGCTCGTTCCACTCTTACCATAAATTCAATAAAGAACTGAGACAAAATTAGAATCGGATATGAGAATTATGTTTTTAAACAAAAAATATAAAATTATGAATGAAGTGAAAATAAAATTCATACACATGGTACATCAGGTAGCATAATAGCATAAACCATCATTTTCATCAGACCTATTAATGAATTCATATATTAAAGTTTTGATAAACATGGTCCGTCGCTGTCTTACAGAATGGAATGTGCACTTTCATCCAGTCATCATTTATCCAAGCTGATAAGATACCTTTATGTTATTCGATATAGATGAACCCAAAGTGTTGCAAAAGGTACCTTGCATGGAAGCAGAAATTTTAAATTGCTTTAGCCGGTCGAGGCAATTTTATAATCAGTTTGTCTGAAAATGGTTTACCGCTGTGCTGAATGTCTCTTATTTTGTACGTGCGGTTTTATTTTCTATTGGTTATTTATATTCGCGAATCAAAGTTGCATTTTCATTCTGAAAGTGAAATTCAGGGTCAAAATTTTCATTCATGAAAGCAAAATTGAATTTTTTCCCTTCAATTCTAGGAATTACAATTTTCAATTTTTTTTGTTCCCATTAGGGGAATGGATATGTTTTTGCAAATTGATTCGCTAATTTCAATTTGAGTATTTTTGAATACTCGAAATTGGATTTTTAGTTATTTAGTAAAATTAGTAGTATTTAAAATTAGTGATTAGTTTGGTACTCAATTGGAATTTCCGATTTTTTATTCGGTACATAATTTAAATACTTGTGATTTCTATTCAGAAATTGAAATTTAGTTGATAATTCGGAATACCCTAAATTAATAAAAACAGAATTCTAAATAAGAAAAATAATTTCAGTACCCCAAATTTCCGTTGGTGAATTGGTATTTGGTATATAATTTGAATGACTTCAAATTCCAATTCAAGATGTAAAATTCAGTACATAATTTCAATCGCAAAATGTATTTTGCAAATTTGGCCCATTATTTTAACTATCAAGAGACTCGGTAGAGTCTCAGGGGAAGTACATTTGACAGCTCTGTCTGTCGTCTGTTTGCCTGAGGCTCGCCCGATCAAGAGACTCGGTAGAGTCTCAGGACAAGTACATTTGACAGCTCTGTCTGTCGTCTGTTTGCCCGAGGCTCGCCCGATATATCATCTCTGAATAAAACGATTCGCGATGGTGGGGGTAAAAACTGAAAGTCATTTTCTCGAATTACGAAGCTCAGGAGACAGATGATGACTTGAAAATTGAACTGGAGACTAACTATGAAAAAATCTTTCGATTGAGCCTTAAATCAGCACGATTGATGTCGTATTTGCTGAGAAAAAACTTTGCACAGGCTCAAGATTATGCTAAAAATACCAACACATCGGAAGTTTGACGTGTCTGTATACGACACAACGAAAGGCTTTTTGATGCTATCGAGTTTCTGATTGGTCGCGAGTGACGACATATTTTTGTCGCGGCTGACGATTTTCTATCTATATCGCTAATGTGTCAGCTGTCAAAGCTGCAAATTCATATTCGAGTGTTGACAAACCGAAAATGCGGAAGAAATTTGAACTAATTTGTATGTCAAAGTCGCAAATTCTATCAGAGTGTTGACAGATGGTAAGGCCGGAATAATTCACGCAAAAAAAAATATCAATTTGACCTTTTGAAACCCACATTTTTCCTTCAGTGCAATTAGCTCAAAACTTTGTACTCGGGGGTTTAATCGGTCGCTGATTACAAATCTGCACTCAAAATTTACAAATTCAAGATGGTGAATCCAATATGGCGAACAACAAATGCAAAAATTATTTGATGAAAGCAAAATATGGTACTCGGGGGTTTTCGGGGTCGCTGATTACAAATCTGCACCCAAAATTTCGAAATTCAAGATGGCGGATACAATATGGTGGACAAGAACTGCGAAAATCGTTTAAGAAAAGCGAAAGTTGGCCCGCGGGGGTTTTTGGGTTCACCGATGTGAATAATATTGTTCGATATTTGAAGGAATATTAAACTCATGAGTCGATGATGATACATTGCAATTTTCAAGCATCTTGCTTTTATAGAAAATCGTAATTCTGGGGCTCCTCTCAATAACGAATCGTCTCAATAACGAAGATAATTATTCAAAATTGTATATCGGATCGATTCATAACTTGGGGAGAAACTCTTCATATCTATTCTGCTGCGATTTCTCGATATATTTTTTTTATTTTCATGGACAACTTGGAAGCCGTTAAAGAAGCATTAAATTTTTATGATTCACTTCCTAAACTCACTGTTCCTCAAAGGTTCTTCTAATGTCGAAGTGAATTAACAACACTTTGTTTCCAAGTTGTAAATCATTATTCCCAGAATTTTTATGTATGTATTTAGCTATTGAAGTTTTTAAAAACACGGCAACGCTTCTATAGTAATAGCGAATCATATAAGAGTAAATTTATAGTATTTATAGTATATGATCAATCCAATTATCTAATCGGGTATGAGTGGAGTGGACAGTAGATATCAATTTGTCATTCAAATAAATACATGATGTAATCATGCAAATACGAAAAAACTCTAGGCTTTAGAGGTGTTGAGAAAAAAAAGAGTGATATCAAGGGGTTTTAACGAGGGGGACATGTCCCCTCCCCGGGGAAAAAACCCTGGACAAGTACATTTGTTTGACTCCCGTTTCCATCTGTTGTCACAATAAGTTATCCCCCCCCCTAACCCAAAAAATAATGAAACCCCCAAAAAAACATAGAAAAAATGCCAGAATATATTTGAGAATTTGAGAAAAAAACTCCCTGGCCAAAAAGGAAAATCCCTGGCCCCCTCCACCCTTAAAAAAATGAAACAATTTGAGGAAAAAAGCCTTTTGCCAAAAATGCCCTAATAAAACCCTGTCAAAAAACGCCTAAAATAATTACAACCCCCAAATAAACATACAAAAAAATGCCAGAATAGATTTGAGGGAAAGAAGTCCCTGGCCAAAAAGGGAAAATAAAATTCGAAAAAAGGAATACTCCCTCTCCTCTTAAAAAAAAAACCTGAACAAAACCCTGTCAAAGAAACGCCTACGATTACTACCCCCCAAAAAAACATGGAAAAAATGGCAGAATAGATTTGAAAAAAGAAGCCCCTTGCCAAGAAGAAAAAAAAATAATGCTACGGAAAAAATCGAACGAATCGCTGTCACAAAAAATACCGAAAAAATGCTACAACTCTCGCCAGCAAAAAAAAAAAAAGAAATTCAAGAAAAAAAACAACCCAGCCGAACTAGTTCCCTGAAACTTACCAAACACCCACCATAAAAAAAACCCTGGAAAAAACTAATTCCTCCTCTCCACCCAAAAAAGTGGAGCATCCGATGAAAAAAAAAACACTCTTAAAGAAAAATAATTGCTGCATAAGAAAAATAACTACTCGACAACAAGAAATATGAAGAAGCCAATGAGTTACGTTCAGGACTAAAATTTATAATATCAATAATGGGACAAGTATTTCATTGATGCTCGACAATAGATTCATGAGAAAATTTAAAAAAAGCAGTTAGTGGTTGAAAAGAAAACCAGCCTAGCAAAAAGAAAAACCGGTCCAAATGAAAAAATAAAAATGGGGTGTATAACAAACAAATGATGAACCTAGTTTATAAAAAAATCGAGGAGACAATAATTTACGTTCAGTGCTGAAATTTTTAATATCAATAATAGGACAAGTTTTCATTGGTGCTTGATTATAGAACAAAAAAAAACCGGTCGAAAAAAAACAGTCAAAATGAAAAAAATTAAAAGGGGTGTATAACAAACACAAAAACCTCTAGTCTGCAAAAAAGTTGAAAGGACAACGATTTACGTTCAGCGCTGAAATGTTTAATATCAACAACAGGACAAGTATTTCATTGGAGCCTGATAATATAATAGACTTATAAGAAATATTTAAACAATCAATCGAAAAGAGTTACCAATCTACAAAAAGAAAAATCGGTCGAAAAAAACAGTACCCAAATGAAAAGAAATGAAAGGGTTTTAACAAACAAAAGAACCTAGTCTACAAAAAATTAAAGAGACAACGATTTATGTTCAGCGTTGAAATAATATGCTTGAGAATAGATCAACGAGAAAACAAAAATAGCTTGGTTTTCAAAAGAGGTACCAAGTTACAAAAATAGTCATACAAATAAAAACGAGTCTGGAAACAGGATCAAAGAGAAAAAAGAGTAATTGGTGGATAACAAAAAAAAATAGTGTACAAAAAATTAAAAATCGAAAAAGATGATGATTCACGTTCAGCACTTACATTTAGAATGATATTCATTGGTATTTGAGAAAAGATTAACAACAAATAGTTTTCGAAAGTGCAATTCTTCCACATTGTTCGCTCGATGGGAATGGAAAAATCTTATTGGTAACAATTTGTTAAACGTTCACCACCGTACGTTCAGCGTATACGCACAGAGTACTTGTCCGGCACATAACTTTTTATGCAAATTGCTCATTCAAGAAAAAATCAAATTAGAGGTGAAGTCATAGAACCCATGGAGTCTAATCTCTTCAAACTAGCTACACACGAATCCTTGCTTTCATCGAATCCGTTAGTCCAATAAAAATTTTGCTCCAAAGTTTGTATTTATTGACTCAGCAGATTTGAGATTGTGGAAAGAAACTTTTACGAACTCGGTCGACCAATGAGCGCTCTCTCACAACACACACGAAAGATTTCCAATGGTTCAGTATATATTTCAAGTCAGAGGCATAAAATGTGCGCACTGTTCGCACAAACACAAACTTATAAAAAATAATCTAGCTGTTTTCCTCGGGATAACCTCGCATCATTCGCGATATTTGATATCGACTTAAATGGAATGAGATACTCTTTGTTGTCATTATTACAAAATTGTCATATTAGGACTCTGTTCTGCGAAATTGGTTCATCATTTTCTAAAGCTGCTGCTCACATACAACCAGCATTATTACAAAATTGTCATATTAGGACTCTGTTCAGCGAAATTGGTTCATCATTTTCTAAAGCTGCTGCTCACATACAACCAGCATTATTACAAAATTGTCATATTAGGACTCTGTTCAGCTAAATTAGTTCATCATTTTCTAAAGCTGCCTGCTCACATACAACCAGCAATGTTATTGTTGTTATAATACGACGGGAAACAACTTAACTTAACTTAATAATAACTTATCATCTGCTGCTATGAAAAAAACTTGTAGTTCATATGGAAATATTACTGCAATAAAAAACGCTTTGCTTTTTCGCGAGTGGTCCCCGATTTTTTCTTGAATGAGCAATTTGCATAAAAAGTTATGGGCCGGACAAGTACTCTGTGCGTATACGCTGAACGTACGGTGGTGAACGTTTAACAAATAGTTACCAATAAGATTTTTCCATTCCCATCGAGCGAACAATGTGGAAGAATTGCACTTTCGAAAACTATTTGTTGTTAATCTTTTCTCAAACACCAATAAATATCATTCTAAATGTAAGTGCTGAACGTGAATCATCATCGTTTTCGATTTTTAATTTTTTGTACACTATTTTTTTTTGTTATCCACCAATTACTCTTTTTTCTCTTTGATCCTGTTTCCAGACTCGTTTTTATATGTATGACTATTTTTGTAACTTGGTACCTCTTTTGAAAACCAAGCTATTTTTGTTTTCTCGTTGATCTATTCTCAAGCATATTATTTCAACGCTGAACATAAATCGTTGTCTCTTTAATTTTTTGTAGACTAGGTTCTTTTGTTTGTTAAAACCCTTTCATTTCTTTTCATTTGGGTACTGTTTTTTTCGACCGATTTTTCTTTTTGTAGATTGGTAACTCTTTTCGATTGATTGTTACAAAATATTTCGTACCAACCTCCAACTGAGCCTCGCTACCTTTTAAAGCCAATTAAGTATTCAATACAATTTCTCCACCCAAAATATATTCCCATCAACGACCCTCGTAGATAATTCTACCTGGGAAAATTGAAGGAATAATTAGAGAATAAATTCCCGGTGATGAAGGTTCCCATACGGCTCTGAGGGAATTTTAAAAACAAATAATAAATTCATCCCGTTGAATTAGACAAACCTATCGTGTCCAAATCCCAGACCAATTAGCTTCTGCTAAGGTCTAAAACAGGACAACTTTGTTATAGTGTTGTTACTCGGACGTAACATACCTATTTTTGGTGACAGCGGTGGGATAGAATAACGGTAGTTTTGTCAAATCATGGTAATTGGGAATACGCCAAAGAAAGGCGGAAGTACTAGTACACAACCGGGTAACGATAACTCAGACAGAGAAGCTGGTTCCTCAAATCCTGTATCTAACCCTCTTGATAACTCAGACGAAGGAGCTGGTACCTCAAATCCCATACCTAACTCCAACGAAGATACAAAAACAGCAATAATAATGCCATCAGGAGGTTCACAGATTGTATCCCTTAAGGATGCAGTTGAAGTGATCTATGAATTCGACGGGAAAAATGTTCCCGTATATCAATTTGTCGACAGCTGCGAAGAAGCTCTGTTGATGCTTCCCCAAAACGCCGAACAAAATCTAGTCAGGTTAATTCGAACTAAAATAATAGGCGAAGCAAAAAGATCGATTCAAGGGGTAAAATTTGAAAATTTAACCACTTTAACATCATATCTCAAAGAATTATATAGTCCAGCAAAAACTATCAATCAAGTCCGAAGAGAATTAGGAACGTTAGTTCAAAACCAAAATGAAGACATAATAAAATATATAAATCGAGTTCGCAAAATCGGGAATCATATTATAGAAACGATCAAAAGCCACAATGATGGTAAGGTCACAGATCCAGAAAAAGAAGCAACGGAACAGGAATGTATCGAAAGTTTTCTTGATGGGCTTAAGCCAGAAATTCAAATTAAAATGAAATCGGAATACGCCACGTTAACCGACGCTGGCGCCGATGCCATAAAGATAGATAGGAAACAGACCGCGATAAACGAATTGAGAAAAACACAGCAAGCAGATAAACCTGCACCACGTAGGGAAAATGTAGGCGTAATAAACAAGGACTCGGTTGCTTGTCAAATATGGAAACGACTGGGCCATATCGCTAGTGCTTGTTGGTATAGGTTCGCCGCTCCGTCTCAAGACCGAGGCCGGGGTCCAGCGGCCTACCCAAATAAACAGCAGCAAAGACCCCACTCGAATTCAGATAAGGGCTCAGGCCCACAGAAAAAAATTTGCCGTTACTGTAAAAAAGAGGGCCACTTGATCGAATCCTATAGGAAGCGGGAATACAATAATAAAAATAAAAATTGGGAAAACTCGAAAGGTCTACCGGAGAAAGGGGCAAACCCGGAGACCGCAGTAAAATCATCAAAGCCAGCCCCTCATCAGAAAACAATGACAATAAACACGAGCGGATCGGGCGACGAGTCCGAATAGCTCATGTAAATATTAAACAAAGATTCCGACCTCCCACGATAGAATTACAATCCTCAGCGGTTGGAAGAATGGTTACCCTGATGGTTGACACCGGGTCAGAACCAAATCTGATTAAAGAAAAATCGTTAAAAAAGACTGCCATAGTAGATGAAATGGATATTCTTCAGCTACATGGAATTACGGCAAATCCAGTTGAAACCTTAGGGTCCCTCACGATAGACATCTTAGGATGTCCAGCTACATTTCATGTAGTAAGCGAAGATTTCCCTATCGAACAGGCAGGCATATTAGGAAACGAGTTCTATCAGAGGTTCAAACCTGTGATCGATTATCGGAAACATTGTCTTTCTTGGAAAGGCAAAATTATTAAGTTCTCGAGTCCAGAAATCATTACGGTCCCAGCTAGGTCAGTTTCCTCTTTTTATGTGAGCGTAAAAAAGGAAAAAATTTCAGAAGGGTACATACCGCGATTAAAAGTTGAGGAAGGCATTTATTTTGGGAGAGCCTTAGTAACAAATCAAGGTGGAATCGCTTACACTCGGATTTTCAATACGAGAGAAGAGCCCGTAGAAATAGAAGTTCCAACCATAACCCTACAGGGATTCGATGAAGTTGGCACAGAATCAAATCAAAATAAAAATTCAGTAGCTACATTAAATTCTTCTAAATCCGACGTAAATTGCACGACAATTACGTCAAATAAAAATATAAAATCAGTAGCTGCTCAAAATTCTTCAAAAACCGATGCAAATTGTAAGACAGTTGCATCAAATAAAAATAAAAATTCAATAGTTTCATGCAATTCTTCCAAATCCGGCGTAAATTTCACGACAATTACGTCAAATAAAAATATAAAATCAGCAGCTGCTCAAAATTCTTCAAAACCCGATGCAAATTGCATGACAGTTGCATCAAATAAAAATAAAAATTCAGTAGTTACATTCAATCCTTCTAAATCCGACGTGAATTACACGACAATTACGTCAAATGAAAATACAAAATCAGTAAGTACATTAAATTCTTCAAAGGGTCTAAATTCTAAATCATATGCAGATTGTTTCAAAATAGAAACAGAAGAAGAAAAACGAATACAATCAATAAAGAAAATATTGCACCTGGATCATCTTAACTCTGAGGAGTTAGAAAGCAAAGAAATAGAACAAAGCGTAGACCGATTTCATCTTCCTGGAGATAAATTAGGTGCAACAACAAAAATTCAACATGGCATCACAACAGTCGATGACCATCCTATTAATACGCGTCAATATCGTTATCCATCCATTCATAAGGATGAAATAGCTCGTCAGGTAACAGAATTATACGACGAAGAAATCATAAAACCCTCACAATCTCCTTATAACAGTCCGGTGTGGATCGTTCCCAAGAAACCAGACTCTCACGGTAATAAACGTTGGAGAATGGTTCTTGATTTTCGAATGCTCAATGAAAAAACCATTGGGGATTCATATCCGTTGCCAAACATAACGGATATACTAGATCAACTTGGAGGAGCTAAATATTTCTCAGTTTTTGACCTCGCATCAGGGTTTCACCAAATAAGTTTGAAACCCGAGGATGCGCATAAAACAGCCTTTACAACTCCGTTTGGACATTACGAATTTTCTCGAATGCCCTTCGGGTTGAAAAATGCTCCAGCTACCTTCCAAAGATTAATGGATCGAGTATTGTGCGGATTGCAAGGTTCCGAACTCTGTTTATTTAGACGACATTGTGATTTACGCATCTTCATTACGAGAACACGAGATCAAATATACAAAATTAATTTCAAGATTAAGAGAAGCCAACTTAAAATTACAGCCAGACAAATGCGAATTTCTGAGAAAAGAGGTAACGTATCTGGGACATTTGATCACCGATCGAGGAATTAAACCCGATCCTAAAAAAATAGAAGCGGTAAAAAAATATCCAGTCCCGCGGAATGTTAAAGGAATCAGACAATTTTTAGGATTAACCGGTTATTACCGACGATTCGTGAAAGGTTACGCAAAAATTGCAAAACCTTTGACGAATTTGTTAAAAAGGGAAACGGTATTTAGTTGGTCAAGTAAAGAACAATCGGTATTTCAGGAATTGATTGATACACTTTGCAAGGAACCAATTTTGCAACACCCGGACTTTACTCGACCATTCATAATAACAACCGATGCATCCGGATATGCAATCGGAGGAATTTTATCGCAAGGAGAGATTGGTAAAGATCTCCCCATTTCCTATATTTCCAGAACATTAAACGATGCCGAAAAACGATATGAGACTTACGAGAAAGAAGCACTAGCTATCGTTTATGCAGTCAAACAATTTCATCCTTGTATTTATGGTCGAAAATTCACAGTCGTCACGGACCATAAACCTTTAGTATGGTTTAAAAATTCACAAGATCCAGCTTCACGCGTCTCCAAGTGGAGATTAAAATTATCAATGCATGATTTCAAGGTAATCTACAAGGCGGGAAAAACAAACGTAAACGCAGATGCACTATCCCGAAATCCAGTAGACACACCAATTCCATCCACAAATAAAGAAAAAAACGAAGTATTTACGGCAGTAAAAGACTCCCCAGAAACGAATACTATCGATCAACCGATAAGGAAAAGCAAATGAACCATACGAAAACCCGAAAGATTTAGGGATGAAGACGACGAACAGATTAAAATTCCTAACGATAAAAAACGCGAAAACCCAAAGAAACAGAAACGCAAACAGATAGGAGAAACAGATAATGATGAAAATTCGGTTCCAAACATAATCAAAGAAACTCTAGATTTAGAAAGCGAATCAGAGCTAACGGATGAAAACAAAATCGAAATAGAGCAAATCGAACCTAATATCGAAGAACAAAATACTTACTCACGAAATTTAATTGAATCTAGAGACCAATTATATATGCGAAAGGATAATTATGCATATTTCATGTATTTATCCGGTCAACCAAGTGATATAGGATCAACTCAATTGCAAAAAAGAAACCAATTACCAAAATTTGAACATTTACAAGCAGGAGTACCACAAGCAAAAGAAAGCAATAATAAAATTCATATCGCACTTCCAATAAGGAAAATTGAAGATGGTCTTACGGCAGTATCAACAGATATTAAAAATGCAATAATTAATTTAGGAGAATTAATTCATAAATTGAAACTCAAATCGATCAGTATAGCTAAAACTTCAGAAATAGAAAGCATCGATTGGAAAGTCATATCAAATCATTTACGTATTCTCAGTGAAACAATGTCTTGTAAAATAATAATTTGCAATGGGGTAATCCAATATGTTGAACCAAATAAACGAAAAGAAGTCATTAAAGAAATGCACAGTGCAGCACTAGGAGGACATAAAGGTGTATCAAAAACTTTTAGTAGAATTCGACATCGATATTGTTGGGAAAATATGAAGTCCGATATTCAACAATTCATTAGGAATTGCTTAGAGTGTCAATTAAAAAAATTAGTACGAGTCAAGAATCGAAATCCCATGATTATAACAGATACGCCAGGAGCAGCATTTGATAAAGTCGCTATGGACATTGTCGGTCCATTACCAAAAACTAAAAATGAAAACGAATATATATTAACTATTCAAGACCAACTCACTAAATATTCGTTAGCCATTGGGTTGCAAAACGCAACGGCAACTACAATCAGCAATGCACTAGTGAGAAGATTTATTTGCACTTTTGGAGCACCAAGATCTGTTCTAACAGATCAAGGAAGTAATTTTCTCAATAAAGTTATGAAGAATCTGGCTAAACGATTTAAAATTCAACAATATAAAACAACAGCTTTTCATCCTCAATCGAATGGTTCCATTGAAAGATCACATCACGTATTAAGTGAATATTTGAAACAATTTGCAAATCAGGACCAAGAATGGGATGACTGGCTGGAATTAGCAACCTTCTCATATAACACAAGTTTGCATGAAGGAACGAGACATACACCGTTCGAACTTGTGTTTGGAAGATTAGCTAGACTTCCTACTAATGATCCTTTAGAACCAGAAAAAGAAAATACATACGATGAATACTTAATCAAATTAATTACTCGTTTACACGAATTACAAACCCTAGCACGAGATAATTTGATCAATACAAAATTAAAATCAAAACAAATTTATGATCGTAAAATAAAGCCACAAACTTTAAAAATTGGCGACTTTGTATTTTTGTTAAAAGGCCCTAAGCCAGGAAAATTGGAAGATCATTACACAGGACCACACGAGGTGCTAGAAGTTTTTCCGAAAGGAAACGTAAAAATATTAATCAAAAAGAAACCACGTGTTGTCAATATTAATCGATTAAAATCAAGAGACTCGGTAGAGTCTCGGGACAAGTACATTTGACAGCTCTGTCTGTCGTCTGCTTGCCCGAGGCTCACCCGAGTATATTATCTCTGAATAAAACGATTTCAAGAGTGGGGGGAAACTCTTTCTTGAATTACTAAGCCCAGGCGTCATCTTATGATTTGGAATTTGAACTGCAGACTAATTAAGTTATCCCCCCTCGATTGAGCCATAAATCAACCCGATTGATGCCGTAATTGCTGAGAAAAAACTTTGCACGGGCAAAATTATGCGATGATCGAAGTATGCGTGCGTGTATGTATATGACACAGAGAAAGGGCTCGTGTGGCCATTGTGTTTCTGATTGGTCGCGACTGACGACATATCCCTGTGTTCCCATTCGACAAAAAGTTTTGGATACGAGTAACACGAATAACACTAATACGTCTTCATATGAATGTGTCCTTTGATTTCGCGGACATACAGAAACGTTCGAAAATCGGAAATCGGGAAAAGAGTTCAAGAGACTCGGCAGAGTCTCGGGTTCAAGTGTCGACGAAAGAAAAGTGCGAAGACGTTAAAAAAAAAAAGTCAACGTCAGTGGATGACGAAAAAGTGTTAGGTCAAGAGACTCGTCAAGAGTGTTGTAATAGTGTGTGTAGTGCGGGGTTAAGTGCGGTTCCTATCTATATCGCTAAAGTGTCAGCTGTCAAAGCTGCAAATTTATATTCGAGTGTTGACAAACCGAAAATGCGGAAGTACGTACATGAAAAAAAGTTATTTCGATTCAGTGAACGATTAAAATAATACGTATAAGATCGTGATTTTGGGTGGTCCAATTAATAAGTGATAGAAATTTCGCTCATGTGTCAGTTGTACAAGTCGCAAGCTCATATTCCAGTGTCGACAAACAGAAGTGCGAAAACGTAAAAAAAAATATTTTAAAGTTCAGTGATTAACATAAAAGTGTTTCAATGAATTGATTTGTGAAAAAATATTAAATAATTTTAAAAAATCCGCGAATTCGTGTAGCTGAATTAAGTGCTGTAAAATACATCGAAACATAACCTCAAAGATTCAGTGGCAAACGTTTTAAAAATGTGTGAACTCTCAAATCAATGGTGTTGATGTTTAGATCGTGGAACGCAACGAGATTTTTTTTTCAAGCATGTCCCTCATATTTTTGTCCCACATCAAGACATATTTTTCGGAAAAGGGAGTGTGTGCGTGATGAAACCTAGTGACCAAAATGTATCTTGTTCATTAATAAAAACTTGTAAAAACAAGGAGTGTTGATGAAATGTTTATTTTCAAAAATTTACATGTGACTATTCTTGTGGAGTCATGATTTTCAATACTTTTCAGTTGCGGTCTACGAATCAACCAAAAAACTCCCAATATTCTACACGCTAGGCTAACTTCCTTCGCTTTTCCTTTTAGGCATTCGACTACAGCTTTTCTTATCAACTGGAGTTTCGCTGATTATGTGAACGTTGTATTCACGGAACATCTTCGCCAACAAGTTTACACATCAAAATGTCAGCAATAATATGATGACATGACTCGGTCAGGCTTGTGCAAGATTCGAGTGAAACCTCAATTATGACAAAAAAATCAAGATATTGAATATTTCTTCAATTCTGTAGTGTGCATTGTAGCAGAATTGCTATAAATGTTTCTATACAGTATTAACTTCATCCTCCCGGCAATGTTTCTTCTCATAGCATTAAAATTCTTATCGCTGAGATGCAATAAAAGTTTGTGTCAAAATTTTTCCCTACTCCGAAGACACCGCAGGCTGTAGTAAACTGAATTGCGGTTCTTCGCTTTGTCCATTAGGTTTGAATTAAACTACCAAAGCTGACGCAATGGACCATTTACTATTCTTAATGAATACATTAAAACTATTGTCTCTTTCGCATAAGAGATAATGGTTGTTAGTTGCAGCTCAACGGCAACACTGTTTTCTTTGCAAATAATAATTGATACGAATTTTCATTGTTTGGTAACGGTCAATTCTTTTTGTAAATTCTTTATTCAAGATTAAATTACTTTCGCCATAAAGTATTTCAATGTGAAAATGTATTCTGTGGACAATCTACTTTTCACTTTTCCTTGAAAAAAAAAAAAAAAAAAAAAGAAACAAGGAAGCAGGCTCGTTCCACTCTTACCATAAATTAAATAAAGAACTGAGACAAAATTAGAATCGGATATGAGAATTATGTTTTTAAACAAAAAATATAAAATTATGAATGAAGTGAAAATAAGAATTCATACACATGGTACATCAGGTAGCATAATAGCATAAACCATCATTTTCATCAAACCATCTAATGAATACTTATATTAAAGTTTTGATAAACATGCTCCGTCGCTGTCTTACAGAATGGAATGTGCACTTTCATCCAGTCATCATTTATCCAAGCTGATGAGATACCTTCATGTTATTCGATATAAATGAACCCAGAGTGCTGTCAAAGGTAGCTTGCGTGGAAGCAGAAATTTTGATTTGCTTTAGCCGGTCGGGGCAATTTTATAATCAGTTTGTCTGAAAATGGTTTTACCGCTGTGCTGAATGTCTCTTTTTTTACGTGCAGTTTTATTTGCCATTGGTTATTCATATTCGCGAATCAAATTTGCATTTTCATTCTGAAAGTGAAATTCAGGTTCAAAATTTTCATACATAAAAGCAAAATTTAATTTTTTTCCTTCAATTCTAGGAATTACAACTTTCAATATTTTTTGTTTCAATTAGAGAAATGGATATTTTTTTGCAAATTGATTCGCTAATTTCAATTCGAGTATTTTTGAATACTCGAATTGAAATTTGGATTTTTAATTATAGTTAAAGTATTAGTAAAATTTGGATTTTTAATTAGTTAGTAAAATTAGTAATATGTTAAATGAGTGATTAGTTTGGTACTCAATTGGAATTTGCGTTTTTTTATTCGGTACATAATTCAAATACTTGTGATTTCTATTCAGGAATTGAAATTTAGTTGATAATTCGGAATATCCCAAATTTATAAAAACAGAAATCTAAATAAGAAAAATAATTTCAGTACCCCAAATTTCTGTTGGTGAACTGGTATTTGGTATATAATTTGAATGACTTTAAATTCCAATTCGAGATCTGAAATTCAGTACATCATTTCAATCGCAAAATATATTTTGCAAATTTGGCCCATTATTTTAACTATTTTAAATCTTGATTCAGGATCTGAAATTTAGTACATATCTTTATGTACCGTAAATTTTGATTCGGAAATGGGAATTTAGTGAACGATTTGAGGTACTTCAATTTGTACAACGGGAAATGGAATTTTGTACATACCTTCAATACCCTGAAATTTATTCGGGAATCAGAATCTGGTACATGATTGGAATAACTTGCAGTTCTATATCGATAATTCAAATTTAGTACATGATTTTAATACCCCAGATTGTTATTTGTGAGATAAGGTTTTGATTTACGCCATTTTTTTCATTTTGCGTACAATTTTTCCGTTGATGGTCCCTTTTTCGCCAAATAACCAGCAGTAACGGAATTATTCATTTATTTTGCTTTAGCCAAGCTATAAAAAAAAAAAAACAAGGAAGCAGGCTCGTTTCACTCTTACCATAAATTAAATAAAGAACTGAGACAAAATTAGAATCGGATATGAGAATTATGTTTTTAAACAAAAAATATAAAATTATGAATAAAGTGAAAATAAGAATTCATACACATGGTACATCAGGTAGCATAATAGTATAAACCATCATTTTCATCAGACATATTAATGAATTCATATATTAAAGTTTTGATAAACACGGTCCATCGCTGTCTTACAGAATGGATTGTGCACTTTCATCCAGTCATCATTTATCCAAGCTGATAAGATACCTTTATGTTATTCGATATAGATGAACCCAAAGTGTTGCAAAAGGTAGCTTGCGTGGGAGCAGAAATTTTAAATTGCTTTAGCCGGTCGGGGCAATTTTATAATCAGTTTGTCTGAGAATGGTTTACCGCTGTGCTGAATGTCTCTTATTTTTTACGTGCAGTTTTATTTGCCATTGGTTATTTATATTCGCGAATTAAAGTTGCATATTCATTCTGAAAGTGAAATTCAGGGTAAAAAATTTTCATTCATGAAAGCAAAATTGAATTTTTTCCCTTCAATTTTAGGAATTACAATTTTCAATTTTTTTTGTTCCCATTAGGGGAATGGATATGTTTTTGCAAATTGATTCGCTAATTTCAGTTCGAGTATTTTTGAATACTCGAATTTGGATTTTTAATTAGTTAAAGTATTAGTAAAATTTGGATTTTTAATTAGTTAGTAAAATTAGTAGTATTTAAAATGAGTGATTAGTTTGGTACTCAATTGGAATTTCCGATTTTTTATTCGGTACATAATTTAAATACTTGTGATTTCTATTCAGAAATTGAAATTTAGTTGATAATTCGGAATACCCTAAATTAATAAAAACAGAATTCTAAATAAGAAAAATAATTTCAGTACCCCAAATTTCCGTTGGTGAATTGGTATTTGGTATATAATTTAAATGACTTCAAATTCCAATTCGAGATGTAAGATTCAGTATATAATTTCAATCGCAAAATGTATTTTGCAAATTTGGCCCATCATTTTAACTATCAAGAGACTCAGTAGAGTTTCAGGACAAGTCCATTTGATAGCTCTGTCTGTCGTTTGTTTGCCCGAGGCTCGCCCGATCGAGAGACTCGGTAGAGTCTCAGGACAAGTACATTTGACAGCTCTGTCTGTCGTCTGTTTGCCCGAAGCTCGCCCGAGTATATTATCTCTGAATAAAACGATTCGCGGTGGTGGGGGCAAAAACTGAAAGTCATTTTCTCGAATTACGAAGCTCAGGAGACAGATGATGACTTGAAAATTGAACTGGAGACTAACTATGAAAAGATCTTTCGATTGAGCCTTAAATCAGCACGATTGATGTCGTATTTGCTGAGAAAAAACTTATCACAGGCTCAAGATTAATCTAAAAATACCAACACATCGGAAGTTTGACGTGTCTGTATACGACACAACGAAAGGCCTTTTGATGCTATCGAGTTTCTGATTGGTCGCGAGTGACGACATATTTTTGTCGTGGCTGACGATTTTCTATCTATATCGGTAATGTGTCAGCTGTCAAAGCTGCAAATTCATATTCGAGTGTTGACAAATCGAAAATGCGGAAGAAATTTGAACTAATTTGTATGTCAAAGTCGCAAATTCTATCAGAGTGTTGACAGATGGTAAGGCCGGAATAATTCACTCAAAAAAAAAATATCAATTTGACCTTTTGAAACCCACATTTTTCCTTAAGTGCAATTAGCTCAAAACTTTGTACTCGGGAGTTTAATCGGTCGCTGATTACAAATCTGCACTCAAAATTTACAAATTCAAGATGGTGAATCCAATATGGCGAACAACAAATGCAAAAATTGTTTGATGAAAGCAAAATATGGTACTCGGGGGTTTTCGGGGTCGCTGATTACAAATCTGCACCCAAAATTTCAAAATTCAAGATGGCGGATACAATATGGCGGACAAGAACTGCGAAAATCGTTAAAGAAAAGCAAAAGTTGGCACGCGGGGGTTTTTAGGTTCACCGATATGAATAATATTGTTCGATATTTGAAGGAATATTAAACTCATGAGTCGATGATGATACATTGCAATTTTCAAGCATCTTGCTTTTATAGAAAATCGTAATTCTGGGGCTCCTCTCAATAACGAATCGTCTCAATAACGAAGATAATTATTCAAAATTGTATATCGGATCGATTCATAACTTGGGGAGAAACTCTTCATATCTATTCTGCTGCGATTTCTCGATATATTTTTTTTATTTTCATGGACAACTTGGAAGCCGTTAAAGAAGCATTAAATTTTTATGATTCACTTCCTAAACTCACTGTTCCTCAAATGTCCTTCTAATGTCGAAGTGAATTAACAACACTTTGCTTCCAAGTTGTAAATCATTATTCCCAGAATTTTTATGTATGTATTTAGCTATTGAAGTTTTTAAAAACACGGCAACGCTTCTATAGTAATAGCGAATCATATAAGAGTAAATTTATAGTATTTATAGTATATGATCAATCCAATTATCTAATCGGGTATGAGTGGAGTGGACAGTAGACATCAATTTGTCATTCAAATAAATTCATGATGTAATCATGCAAATACGAAAAAACTCTAAGCTTTAGAGGTGTTGAGAAAAAAAAGAGTGATATCAAGGGGTTTTAACAAGGGGGACATGTCCCCTCCCCGGGGAAAAAACCCTGGACAAGTACATTTGTTTGACTCCCGTTTCCATCTGTTGTCACAATAAGTTATCCCCCCCCTAACCCAAAAAATAATGAAACCCCCAAAAAAACATATCAAAAATGCCAGAATAGATTTGAGAATTTGAGAAAGAAAACTCCCTGGCCAAAAAGGAAAATCCCTGGCCCCCTCCCCCTTTAAAAAAATTAAACAATTTGAGGAAAAAAGCCTTTTGCCAAAAATACCCTAACAAAACCCTGCCAAAAAACGCCTAAAATAATTACAACCCCCAAATAAACATACAAAAAAATGCCAGAATAGATTTGAGGAAAAGAAGTCCCTGGCCAAAAAGGAAAAATAAAATTCGAAAAAAGAAATACTCCCTCTCCTCTCAAAAAAACCTTAACAAAACCCTGTCAAAAAAACGCCTTTGATTACTACCCCCCAAAAAAATATGGAAAAAATGGCAGAATAGATTTAAAAGAAGAAGCCCCTTGCCAAAAAGAAAAAAAATAATGCTACGGAAAAAATCGAACGAATCACTATCACAAAAAATACCGAAAAAATGCTACAACTCTTGCCAGCAAAAAAAAAAGAAATTCGAGAAAAAAAACAACCCAGCCGAACTAGTTCCCTGAAACGTACCAAACACCCACCAGAAAAAAAACCCTAGAAAAAACTACTTCCTCCTCTCCACCCAAAAAAGTGGAGCATCCGATGAAAAAAAAAACAGACTCTTAAAGAAAAATAATTGCTGCATAAGAAAAATAACTACTCGACAACATGAAATATGAAGAAGCCAATGAGTTACGTTCAGGACTAAAATTTATAATATCAATAATGGGACAAGTATTTCATTGATGCTCGACAATAGATTCATGAGAAAATTTAAAAAAAAGCAGTTAGTGGTTGAAAAGAAAACCAGCCTAGCAAAAAGAAAAACCGGTCCAAATGAAAAAATAAAAATGGGGTGTATAACAAACAAATGATAAACCTAGTTTATAAAAAAATCGAGGAGACAATAATTTACGTTCAGTGCTGAAATTTTTAATATCAATAACAGGACAAGTATTTCATTGGAGCTTGATAATATAATAGACTTATAAGAAATATTTAAACAATCAATCGAAAAGAGTTACCAATCTACAAAAAGAAGAATCGGTCGAAAAAAACAGTACCCAAATGAAAATAAATGAAAGGGTTTTAACAAACAAAAGAACCTAATCTACAAAAAATTAAAGAGACAACGATTTATGTTCAGCGTTGAAATAATATGCTTGAGAATAGATCAACGAGAAAACAAAAATAACTTGGTTTTCAAAAGAGGTACCAAGTTACAAAAATAGTCATACATATAAAAACGAGTCTGGAAACAGGATCAAAGAGAAAAAAGAGTAATTGGTGGATAACAAAAAAAAATAGTGTACAAAAAATTAAAAATCGTAAAAGATGATGATTCACGTTCAGCACTTACATTTAGAATGATATTTATTGGTGTTTGAGAAAAGATTAACAACAAATAGTTTTCGAAAGTGCAATTCTTCCACATTGTTCGCTCGATGGGAATGGAAAAATCTTATTGGTAACTATTTGTTAAACGTTCACCACCGTACGTTCAGCGTATACGCACAGAGTACTGGTCCGGCCCATAACTTTTTATGCAAATTGCTCATTCAAGAAAAAATCGGGGACCACTCGCGAAAAAGCAAAGCGTTTTTTATTGCAGTAATATTTCCACATGAACTATAAGTTTTTTTCATAGCAGCAGATGATAAGTTATTATTAAGTTAAGTTAAGTTGTTTCCCGTCGTATTATAAGAACAATAACATTGCTGGTTGTATGTGAGCAGGCAGCTTTAGAAAATGATGAACCAATTTAGCTGAACAGAGTCCTAATATGACAATTTTGTAATAATGCTGGTTGTATGTGAGCAGCAGCTTTAGAAAATGATGAACCAATTTCGCTGAACAGAGTCCTAATATGACAATTTTGTAATAATGACAACAAAGAGTATCGTATTCCATTTAAGTCGATATCAAATATCGCGAATGATGCGAGGTTATCCCGAGGGAAACAGCTAGATTTTTTTTTATAAGTTTGTGTTTGTGCGAACAGTGCGCACATTTTATGCCTCTGACTTCAAATATATACTGAACCATTGAAAATGTTTCGTGTGTATTGTGAGAAGGCGCTCATTGGTCGACCGAGTTCGTAAAAGTTTCTTTCCACAATCTCTAATCTGCTGAGTCAATAAATACAAACTTTGGAGCAAGATTTTTATTGGACTAACGGATTCGATGAAAGCAAGGATTCGTGTGTAGCTTGTTTGAAGAGATTGGACTCCATGGGTTCTATGACTTCACCTCTAATTTGATTTTTTCTTGAATGAGCAATTTGCATAAAAAGTTATGGGCCGGACAAGTACTCTGTGCGTATACGCTGAACGTACGGTGGTGAACGTTTAACAAATTGTTACCAATAAGATTTTTCCATTCCCATCGAGCGAACAATGTGGAAGAATTGCACTTTCGAAAACTATTTGTTGTTAATCTTTTCTCAAACACCAATAAATATCATTCTAAATGTAAGTGCTGAACGTGAATCATCATCTTTTACGATTTTTAATTTTTTGTACACTATTTTTTTTTGTTATCCACCAATTACTCTTTTTTCTCTTTGATCCTGTTTCCAGACTCGTTTTTATATTGTTACGTCCCGATAATTTTGCCTGACAGTGTTAGGACTTACCGTGATCGTAGAGTTTATGTTGCTCCGGTTTTAGATTTGCAAAGGCAAATCGGGGATTGGAGCCAGTTGTCCAGGTAGGGTGATTAGTTATTATATGGAACGACGGTGGAGTAAAGGTAACGGTTAATGATTTTAAAATACTTTTTCTTAATCAATAACAAATAACGATTTTTATTGAAATCACTAATTGATGGTAGTCGTTATTACATTGAGAATTACATGTGCAGTTTATTTGCGCAATGGCCCACCGAGCGACGACGCTTGGGGCCATTCGCGCTTGTTACTTCCGAATTATATTTTTGATTCTCCGGATTTTATCTAGGTTCTCGAAATGCATTTTCGGGTAACCAATTTAGACGGTTGGTGGACCGAAGTTTGAATGGGGTCCTCGACCTTGAGGGTCGAGGCCCTTTTGGAAAACTTTTATATTTTTGATCACGGAGATTTGTCTTCCGTGCTCTTTTATGATTAGGGAGTCCTCGACCATCGTGGTCGTGCTCCAGGATAGAACTGACTATTCGCTTTTGAAATTAGTGCGCTGCACTTTTATATTGTATTACTCCGCGCACGAAGTTCGCGATAAGCCGGACTTCGCGCGTTCGGGAGGTGTTGAGCGTCTTGTCCACTACCGTGAGATCTCCGTCGTCAGCAATTTTAGTGGACGATCTCTGTGGGAGCTCGACGGTTAAGACGCTCTCATCGCGATAAAATTATTAATCGCTTAAAAATATAAAAATAGAGATTGGACGAAATCCCAGGACGTAACACCTCCCCCTTTAAGAAGAATGCTACGCTTAGGCTTAGCATTCGGCAGGAAGAGCGTCCTTTCAATTTCGTTTGTTCAATTCTCGTTGATTCAATTTAAAATTGAATTTTGATTATTTTTTTTATTATTATTCGATATTGATTTGTTTTTCAATAACATTGTATTTTGGTTAATTTAATTTGCATTATTTTTAAGTGAACGTTTTATTACAATAACGTTCTGATTTGTTTTGTTTTTTTTGACAGGGGTATTTACCCTTTACATTTTGGTCATGGCAACCATGGCGAAAAATGATTATTATTTTGCCTTGGTGTCCAGAAAATTGAGAAATACTCGATGAGTGAACCTACAGGTTATCTTTCGAGATTGTAATTATGTTTTTTTTTTTAATCTTGATGTTTGACATGTTCGATTACTTGTGCGTACCCGTGCCTCAAGTATCTTTGTCTTCGCCATCGTTGTTTACAATACATTTTTTTTCGATGATAGCTCGAATATTGTTACAGTATTTTTTTTTTGGATCGAGCTTGCCTCTATAGGTCCTATTTAAGGTGAACTTTTCGTGGCCTATCAGGATCCTACAGGTTTCTTATCACTCGCCCTTGACTAGGACTAATTTTATTTTGTCCTTATTTTGCGTTGCTCATTCGTCCTCCGTCTCTAAGATCGTTGGATCGTAATAAGTCAGCGTTCATTTTTTTTTGAATTTTTCTTCGCATCAGAGGTTTGATTGTACCCTCTCACATGTCAACTCAGAGGTTCTTTGGACTTGTCCTCTCGAAGGCTCAGAGGTCACTTCGACTTGTTCGACTGTGGAAATGGGTCCTCCATTGTATGTGAGCATTTTTTCTTTTTGCAAGAAAGAGTAATAGTTATTTTGAATGATTTGATCTCAAAATTATTTTTTTATGCTTCTGAATCTTTATTTTTAACTTTATTTATTTTTTTACTTATTTGAATTTTATATTGAATCTACTTTCGTTTTATAATTGGAGTGCTTTCGGATTTATTTTCCATTGATAATTGCATTTTGGACTGTCTACGACGGCTTCGCACTTTCGCTTATCGCAAGTCGCAGCATTCCTCAATATTTTGTTGGGCATTGAGCTTTCCTCTACAGATGTCTTCTTCTAAGGTGGTCTATCCGTGGCCTTGAGAGATTCTGTAGGTTTGATATCACTCAACCCTTTACATTGCTTATTCGTCCTCCGTCGCTAGGATCGTCAGATCGTAATAAGTCTTTGAAATTTTTGCAAATCATTTGATTACAAATTTTATTATATATTTTTTTATCATGCTTATTCGTCCTCCGTCTCTAGAATCGTTGGATCGTAATAAGGCTTATTTTGTTAGGCATTGAGCTTCCCTCTACAGATTTCTTTTTGGGGTGGACAATCCGTGGCCTTGAAAGATTCCGTAGGTTTGATATCACTCAACCCTTTATGTTGCTTATTCGTCCTCCGTCGCTCGGATCGTCAGATCGTAATAAGTCTTTGAAATTCTTATTTTTTTTTGGAAAAAATTTTTGATTTCAAAATTTTTATTTTTAATATGCTCATTCGTCCTTTATCTCTAGGATCGTAATAAGTCTTTCAATTTTTGTAAATTATTTGATTACAATTTTTATTTTTATTTGTATTATGCTTATTCGTCCTCCGTCTCTATAGGATCGTTGGATCGTAATAAGTCTTTTGTTTTTATTTATTTTTATAAATTTTTCATTGAAATAGAAATTATTTTGAATGATTTGATTTCAAAACTTTCTTTTATTATGCTTATTCGTCCTCCGTCTCTAAGATCGTTGGATCGATATAAGTCTTTTATTTTTATTTATTTTTATAAATTTTTCATTGAAATAGAAATTATTTTGAATGATTTGATTTCAAAATGTTCTTTTATTATGCTTATTCGTCCTCCGTCTCAAGGATCGTTGGATCGATATAAGTCTTTTATTTTTATAAATTTTGCATTGATGATTTATCATATCTTCTGTGTTCAATTGTTTACGGGCAATTGGCCAAAGACGTATATTTTGAATATTTTTTATTTTGTATTTTGCTGATTGACTTTGATTTAATTTTGATTTCTTGATATATCTTTCTCAATCAATTCTGTATTTTCTTTTTGTCGGCTACGTATTTAATTCTTATACCCAAGCAATGTTCACTTTTATTCGGAAGATGTATTTTATTTAGGAAAATACGCATTCTTTTACCTTCGTTAAATTTTTAATAAATACGTCCGTGTCTTCGCTACGGCGTAACCATTCACTTATTCTGATTTTTTTTTTTTTTTTTTTTTTTTTTTTAAATTCAAATTTCTCTTATCAAATAAGGACCTTTTATTAATTTTGTTTAGTACGTCCGTGCCTTCGCTACGGCGTAACCACTCACTTATCCTGATTTTTTATTATTATTTTTTTTTTGAGATTGCAAGACAATTTTTATTTTCGAATTTTTATGAACTATTTCTTAAATCTGTCATATTAATGTTCTTATCTGTCGATACTGTGGTTCGCAGAACATTTGTATTCGATACTAAGCTAAAGTAAGTGTAGCTTGGTTTTTCAAAACTAAAAATCTTTTTTTCATTTTTTTTTCAAATTTTACTTGCTTACTGCTACGCAGTGTCTCAGAGGTCCAGGTGACTTGTCCATTGTAGGGCTCAACGGTTCCGTGGACGTGTACACTCGTACTCGGCGCAAGAGTTGTCGCTTTATCGCGTGATTTTACTTTTATTATTTTATACGCTCGCGAGGCCTTCAGGATCGCGTAGTCGTACTACATTTTTTCAAATGTTATTCGGTATTGAGCTTCCCTCTACGGATCTCTTCTAAGGTGGTCTTCCGTGGCCTCGAGAGATTCCGTAAGTCTCGTAGCACTCAACCCTTTATAAACTTTACTCGTGATAAGTCTTGAAAGTTTATTTATTTATTTTACTTTGCATAAAAATAATAATTGTTTTAAATGATTTTATTTCAATGATTTTCGTTTGATTTTCGTCTACGTGTCAGAGGTTCGAATGTACATGTTCGTTTATCGAGTCAGAGGTTTCGATGTACTTGCACGAGACATTTTTTCAAGACAATAAAAAAAATTGCTTATTTTATTCAAATACGACCATTTGGTCTGTTTTATTTTAATAGTAATTTATTTACTTAGTATCAAATTTTTCTTTGAGACTGATTAACCCCGTGGGTTTTTATTTTATTATTTTCGTTTTTTATTATTTTTATGCAGGGTATTTTTACTTTCATTTGAGTCATTTCCATTTAGAAAATATTCCTCTTTTCTTTTTCAATCTTTGGAAACGTACGTCCGTGCCCTCGCTACGGCGTATCCATATTCTTTGTGAATAACGATTTTTGCAAATTTTACGATTCTTTTAATTTTCAAAATTGTATTAATTTGATCGCCTTGTCAAAATTTAATTTCGTGTATTCACTACGGTGCACAGTATGAAATTGTGCCCATAGACGTTTTATTTGGTTTTTCTTTCAATTTTTGCATTTCTAAAAATGTATTTATTTATTTATTCATTTTGATCTATGTGTCAAAAATTTACTTCCGTGCATTCGCTATGGTGCTTATTTCGAAATTAAATTTATCCTATTTTAATTCGAGCGCTAATTTAATTATTCTCTCGCAATATTTTATTTTGCTATAACTATGCCGTATCGGGAACGTTCTTATCTTTGGATGCTCCTTTCCGTTTTGACGCGTGACCTTGTTTGACATCTCAGAGGTCCTGTTGACTTGTCCATTGTTGGCTCAGAGGTTCCTTCGGACTTGTACGTTTGGATTCAGCGCGATCGATGATGAGATGGTCCAAAGGATTTTTGCGTCACCCTGTAGTTTTCTGTCTTGACACAGCTGCAGGGCGTCTCGGATGACAGTTCCTCTGGTACTCGGTATATGCAAATATTTTAATCACCCACGTGTTGTATTCACGTTCGGTGATAATGTCATTAGTTCTCGTAATTTTTATAATCTTTTTTTTTTGAATTTTTATAGTTCATGAAAATTTTGGATAATTTTCATTCATTTTTTTTTTTCACTTATTCGTGCACCTTATCACTGGAGCACTTTAGCTCAATGGCATTTTTATTTAAATTATTTTTCGACTTATAATATTTTTTGTCGATTGAACTCAACTTATTATTTTATTTCACTTGTTCCGTATCGATTGAAGGGGTGGAAATATTCTCGTTGGTTGAATAATGTTTGGTGTGGTACGAAAATTATTTTTCTTCCACTCACTTTGTTCGAGTTTTCTTTAGTTCGCATTTGCTCGGAGAACGCGAACCACTTATTTTATTTTACTTTGATTTGAATCGTGTTTTTTTGTAAATCACGATTCTCTTATGTCTTTAGTGCGGACTTCACGATAGTTCGCGGAATTGTTCGGAATATTTTTTTTATTTCTTTTTTTTATTTCGTTTAACGATTTAAAATTTTATTATTTAACACTTTGGTAAAATTTTATTTCACGTGGTTCTTCGAAATTGCATTATTCAACATTTTAGTTAAATTGAATTTCGGGTGATTGTTCGGTATTTTTATTTAACGTAATTGTTTGGAATTTTATTGTCCAACTCATGGTTAAATTTGGTTTCGCGATTTTTCGAAACATTATTATTTGACACTATTGACAAATTCAGTATCGCGTAATTTTCGAATATTTAATATCTAACACTTGGTTAAATTTTATTTCGCGATTTTTCGAAATTTTATTGTTCAACTCTTTGGTTGGATTCTATTTCACATAATTGTTCGAAATTTTATTATTTAACTCACTGGTTAAATTTTATTTCGCGTGATTGCTCGACATTTTTATTTATTAACACTGAGGTTATATTTCATTTCGAGCGATTTTCCGAAATTTGGTTATTTACCACTTCGGTTGCATTTTATTTCACGTGATTGTTCGAAATTTCTTTATTTGACACATCGCCTAAATTCGATTTTGCAATTGTTGAAATTTTATTTTTTAACACGAGCTTTATTCGACGTAATTGTTCAGGGAACGCGAACCACTTATTTTATTTTCGCACGCACGATATTTGACAATATTCGCGGGGCGTCTTTTGTGTTTCCTATCACTTCATGTTTATTTCGTTGCACTTGGCATGTAGACTTTCCTTTTGTGGAATTGTCCGTTTTCGTGTTCTTTATTTGAGACACTGCTCGCATACTCGCGAATTGTTTTTACACTCGTTTCCTTCCGATCGTTCCATTTATTTATTTCTTTTTATTTATTTTTTTCTTCACCTGCCACTTGACAACGTATCCCACCGCTGCCACCAAAAATGTTACGTCCCGATAATTTTGCCTGACAGTGTTAGGACTTACCGTGATCGTAGAGTTTATGTTGCTCCGGTTTTAGATTTGCAAAGGCAAATCGGGGATTGGAGCCAGTTGTCCAGGTAGGGTGATTAGTTATTATATGGAACGACGGTGGAGTAAAGGTAACGGTTAATGATTTTAAAATACTTTTGCTTAATCAATAACAAATAACGATTTTTATTGAAATCACTAATTGATGGTAGTCGTTATTACATTGAGAATTACATGTGCAGTTTATTTGCGCAATGGCCCACCGAGCGACGACGCTTGGGGCCATTCGCGCTTGTTACTTCCGAATTATATTTTTGATTCTCCGGATTTTATCTAGGTTCTCGAAATGCATTTTCGGGTAACCAATTTAGACGGTTGGTGGACCGAAGTTTGAATGGGGTCCTCGACCTTGAGGGTCGAGGCCCTTTTGGAAAACTTTTATATTTTTGATCACGGAGATTTGTCTTCCGTGCTCTTTTATGATTAGGGAGTCCTCGACCATCGTGGTCGTGCTCCAGGATAGAACTGACTATTCGCTTTTGAAATTAGTGCGCTGCACTTTTATATTGTATTACTCCGCGCACGAAGTTCGCGATAAGCCGGACTTCGCGCGTTCGGGAGGTGTTGAGCGTCTTGTCCACTACCGTGAGATCTCCGTCGTCAGCAATTTTAGTGGACGATCTCTGTGGGAGCTCGACGGTTAAGACGCTCTCATCGCGATAAAATTATTAATCGCTTAAAAATATAAAAATAGAGATTGGACGAAATCCCAGGACGTAACAATATGTATGACTATTTTTGTAACTTGGTACCTCTTTTGAAAACCAAGTTATTTTTGTTTTCTCGTTGATCTATTCTCAAGCATATTATTTCAACGCTGAACATAAATCGTTGTCTCTTTAATTTTTTGTAGATTAGGTTCTTTTGTTTGTTAAAACCCTTTCATTTATTTTCATTTGGGTACTGTTTTTTTCGACCGATTCTTCTTTTTGTAGATTGGTAACTCTTTTCGATTGATTGTTTAAATATTTCTTATAAGTCTATTATATTATCAAGCTCCAATGAAATACTTGTCCTGTTATTGATATTAAAAATTTCAGCACTGAACGTAAATTATTGTCTCCTCGATTTTTTTATAAACTAGGTTTATCATTTGTTTGTTATACACCCCATTTTTATTTTTTCATTTGGACCGGTTTTTCTTTTTGCTAGGCTGGTTTTCTTTTCAACCACTAACTGCTTTTTTTTAAATTTTCTCATGAATCTATTGTCGAGCATCAATGAAATACTTGTCCCATTATTGATATTATAAATTTTAGTCCTGAACGTAACTCATTGGCTTCTTCATATTTCATGTTGTCGAGTAGTTATTTTTCTTATGCAGCAATTATTTTTCTTTAAGAGTCTGTTTTTTTTTCATCGGATGCTCCACTTTTTTGGGTGGAGAGGAGGAAGTAGTTTTTTCTAGGGTTTTTTTTCTGGTGGGTGTTTGGTACGTTTCAGGGAACTAGTTCGGCTGGGTTGTTTTTTTTCTCGAATTTCTTTTTTTTTTGCTGGCAAGAGTTGTAGCATTTTTTCGGTATTTTTTGTGATAGTGATTCGTTCGATTTTTTCCGTAGCATTATTTTTTTTCTTTTTGGCAAGGGGCTTCTTTTTTTAAATCTATTCTGCCATTTTTTCCATATTTTTTTGGGGGGTAGTAATCAAAGGCGTTTTTTTGACAGGGTTTTGTTAAGGTTTTTTTGAGAGGAGAGGGAGTATTTCTTTTTTCGAATTTTATTTTTCCTTTTTGGCCAGGGACTTCTTTTCCTCAAATCTATTCTGGCATGTTTTTGTATGTTTATTTGGGGGTTGTAATTATTTTAGGCGTTTTTTGGCAGGGTTTATAGTTATATCAATCAAAACTGATCTAATTTTATTTTTCTCTCTCCTTTCAGGAAAGCATAAAAGGGAAGAGGAAAATAAATAGATAAAATCTGTTCAAATAAAAAAAAAATATATACATATATATACTAGGGTGTCCCGAAAATGAGGTGATATTTTTTGTTTTCATTTACCGTCCCTCAAAAGTTGCTATTTCGTGATAGAAAGAACCTCGCGAAAGGAACACCCTGTAGCTAAAATTTAAAAGGGGGCGCAAGCTATTTTTGTGTGTTTTTTTTTCACGACATTATAAGACCTGGCCAAAAATTCCCTCCCTGGTAAAAAAATCTTCAACAAGTACATTTGTTGACCCCTGTTTCCATTTGTTGTCACAAAGAACTACCCAAACAGTACAAAATTTTTAAAAATTTAGCAAGATCGAGCCAGGAAAAACAAGATTGTTTCTAGAACATAACTACACCTCAGATGACAAAGAGAAATGAGAAACTTTATATATATTATTGAAATCCCGAGAAGAAAAGCAACAATGCCCATCGTAAGTGTCCGATAAAAAAAAAAATAGAGTCGAGAAGTAAATGATTAATTTGTGATAAAAATAAATAATTACTTTACAGAAAAAGGAATGGAAACGCCAACGATTTACGTTCAGCACTAAAATTTATAATATCAATAACAAGACAAGTATTTTATTGTCGTTCGAGGATGGAGTATTTAAAAAAGAACGCAAAAAAAGGGTTGGCATTGAAAAAAGTCACCAAAATGTACGAAAATAAAAATCGGTCAGAAGAACAGAGTCCAGAAAAAAATCGGAATGAGAAAAGGCTTGAAAAAAAAAAAAAAAAAAAAAAATTCAATCAAAATAAATTCGATTGAAAAAAAAAATTCTGACCGAAGTATTTGGCAAGTTTTTTTGCGTAGCTTGGATCATATAATGTATTTCCATGGTTACGAACTCGCCAAGTACTTCGGCCGAATATTTTTTTCAATCTAAGTTTTTTTTTTTTAATTTTTTTTAAAAGTTTTTCCTCATTCCGATTTTTCTCTGGACTCTGTTCTTCTGACCTTCTTAGATCTTCTGACTTTTTTCAATAACCAAATGATTTTTGCTTTTTTTTAAACACTCCATCCTCAAGCGACAGTGAAAAACATGTTCTATTATTGATATTACGAATTTCAGTGCTGAACGTGAATCATTGGCGTTTGCATTTCTTTTTTTGTAAAGTAATTATTTTTTTAAATCGCAAATTAATCATTTACTTGTAGACTCTAGTTTTTTTTATCGGACACTTACCCTGGGCATTGTTGCTTTTTTCCTTGCGATTTCAATAATATATATAAAGTTTCTCATTTCTATTTGTCATTTGAGGTGAAGTGATGTTATAGAAACAGTCTTGTTTTTCCTGGCTCGATCTTGCTAAATTTAAAAAAAATTTTGTACTGTCTGGGTAGTTTTTTTTTGTGACAACAAATGGAAACAGGGGTCAACAAATGTACTTGTTGAAGATTTTTTCACCAGGGAGGGAATTTTTGGCTAGGTTTATAATATCGCGAAAAAAAACACAAAAATAGCTTGCGCCACCTTTTAAATTTCAGCTACAGGGTGTTCCTTTCGCGAGGTTCTTTCTGTCACGAAATAGCGACTTTTGAGGGACGGTAAATGAAAATAAAAAATATCACCTCATTTTCGGGACACCCTAATATATACCAATAATAATCATAAAAAAACAATAATAATAAAGAATTTATTTTTTAAACAAATCATGTTTATCCAAAACTTAATATTCTTAATAATACTTCTACCAGTGATTCATGTCAAAGCACTCATAGGATATGATTGTGGATCATCAGCCCTAAATATTACAACCTTGTTTTTGATCGATGTTGGGGAATGTGACATGCCAAAGCTAGAAATAATAGCTAAACCAGTATATTTGCAATTATTACAATTGAACGAATTTACCAACAATAAGGTAATACAATGCAAGGTAGAAATCCATAGGGTTATCTATCACTGTGGTATGAGCTCACACGTCTCTGTCGTCGCGCAAGGACAATTAGAATATCTAGCCGAGGTATCTCGCGATGCGTGCGAAACAATGCATATTTACGGAATGTATAAGATCGGAAACTCATTGATAACTGAATTGCATAAAAACGAGAGTACAACATCTCGTGAATCTCATGAGAGTGAAGCATCTCATTGGCTGGATCAATTAAAAATGATGGAACGTGCTATGGAACTCAGTATTCCGATCCTTATGGGAGCTGGGAAGATGTAGTTGTTGAAGGATCAATTAAAATAACACTGGTAGAACATCAAGCTACAGTAAATTTAAATACGAACCGTATCAATTTAAAATCAGGAATGACGTGCCTATTAACGAACCAAGCCTGTGTAGACCTTGAGGGAGGACATACTTTAATATATACGTATATATATTATATATACATACTTTAATATATACGTATATTATATTATACGTTAATACGCACAGAACATCCAGAATTGCTTATATTCGAAACCAAAAGGGGAGAAACTTTTGCCAAACCAAAACCTATAGCTGTAGAAAACCTCGATATATTTGCATATGTAAATTCCAAATTCATATTCGTCGAAAAACATATTAGAAACCAAATTAATCAATTATATCTTGATGCATTGACACAACGTTGCAATCTCGAACAACAAGTATTGAAAAGCGCCCTTATCATCGCGACACAATCACCTGATGAATTCGCATACCATCTCATGAAGGGTCCAGAATATATGGCCGTGGTTGCTGGAGAGGTCGTCCATATCGTCAAGTGTATTCCTGTCAACGTCCAAATCCGAAAAACCGAGAGCTGCTACCATCAACTCCCAATAACAAGGGGAAATCAAAGTCTATTTTTATCACCTCGTACGCATATCATTATGCAAACGGGAATCGAAACAACGTGTGACGCGTTGTTACCATCGCAATATCTGTTAGGTGACGCTTGGTACAAACTCATCCCAATACCTGTTCAAAGTTTGCCACCAACAGTCATCAAACCAATGACAAAGCCCACATGGAAGTACATCAACCCAGGATCACTCGCAACCAGCGGAATCTACAGTCACGAGGATCTGGAAAAGCTGCGAGACCACATCATGTTCCCGGTCGAAAAACCATCGGTGTTGAATACGATCGCTCGAGGCGTGAGTGGACAACCGATCGGTAAAAACAACTTCGCATTTTCAAACATGCTCGGGAGTGATGGGCTGGAAAACCTCGCTGACTCCGTTTGGGAAAATATGTGGGGCAGATTCATGTTCTTCGGCACAGCCAGCGCCGGAGTCATTGGCTTGTTAATTCTAGTCAAAACAGTTAAACTTGTCGCCGACACGATAATACACGGATATGCACTACATACCGTGTAGGGATGGTCGATCTATTTACTTGGAGCAATCTGGGACTCGGTAACGCATCTTCTACTACATCTCAAGGAAGGAGCAAAAAGGGCTCCTGGACAACCATTGGACAAAATACAACTTGACGAACTCACCACAATCGATATCGAAGAACCTCAGCAGTCTTCATCAACCGCGGGCAAAATAGAATCAACAAGGGCATGCTTTTCATTAAAAGGTTAGAAATCTTTAAATGTCGTTCTAATTTTTGTCATGCGACATTTAATCTTAAATGGGGAGGTGTTACGCCATCACGTACGTAACGCCAACAGCTCTCCCCACTCCAGCAGGAGCGCACTATCAGCTCCCGGCTGAGAGTAAGAGTAGGAAGGGGTGTAGGACCCCGGAAGAAGAAGTTTCTCCCCTCCCCATAGAAAACCTACCACCTAAGATTAAGGGGACTGTCTTTTAAGACAAGGCTCCCCCGCAAAAACCCTCAATATTCAAAACTGTAAAGGGTGGGAGACGGTGAACCACCAATCCCAAAGGACTCACCCTCTACCACCCTCGCTTTCCACGGGTATAAAAAGCCCAACTATTGTCATTTTTAGTCAGTAAGGAACAATTTTGTAAAAGGGTCCGGAGGAATAAATCAATTCACCACCACAACAAAATTCAAAAAGTAAGTTCAAAAATCCACCCAGAGTAGCGCGGACCTCCTCGTACTCTGGTAACACTTCCACTATTCCCTTTACAGAAATTCAGAATAGCGCGGCCCACCGCGAATTCCGAATTTCTTTTCCTTCACTCACCAACCAAGAGCAGCGCGGCCATCCTCGTGCTCTTGAAAATTCCTTTATCGAATTGTGCAGCGCGGACAACCTCGTGCATTATTCTTCCTCCTCCCATTTGGTTAATAGCGCGGTCCTCCGCGAATTAACCCGTATTCCTAAATCCACCAATACCAGTTTTCTCTGAGTAAAATTAATCTTACCCCCTTTTCTATTTTTCTTTATAGTGGGTAAACCCGGCGGTAGGAAAAACTACCTACGTAAAATCACCGCGGAATATAACGGGTACTCCCGAAAGAAAACCCACGGTTATTATACCGAGGAGTTTTTACAAAATATTTCGTACCAACCTCCAACTGAGCCTCGCTACCTTTTAAAGCCAATTAAGTATTCGATAAAATTTCTCCACCCAAAATATATTCCCATCAATGACCCTCGTAGAGAATTCTACCTGGGAAAATTGAAGGAATAATTAGAGAATAAATTCCCGGTGATGAAGGTTCCCATACGGCTCTGAGGGAATTTTAAAAACAAATAATAAATTCATCCCGTTGAATTAGACAAACCTATCGTGTCCAAATCCCAGACCAATTAGCTTCTGCTAAGGTCTAAAACAGGACAACTTTGTTATAGTGTTGTTACTCGGACGTAACACTTGCCCCGTTTATAGAGCTTATTTCTCTCCCTCATCATCGTCTTGAATTCAATAGTCAACCACGGTAATGTTTTTTTACAGCTGTTAAAGGTACGCAGCGGTGCATGTAAATCAAACGTATCACTCAATGAACGTGAAAGATCGCAAACCATAACGTCAACTATTTGCGAATTATCCTCCAATGTGGAAGAATGAGAACTAATTACATTGAATTTTACGTTAAGATCATCAACAAAATCACGCTCACTGAATTGTGATAACCGTCTTCGTGTAATCTCACGTGACGAGGGTGGTGAAAAATCACATTTTAAGTTTAAAATAAGCATATCGTGACCGGCTATAAACGGTTCTGAGGATTTCTTAATAGAAAGTAATTTATTTTCATTATCTAGAATTATTACATCAAGCCATGAATCAGAGTGAGATGTATGCAAAGTCGCTTCGGAAGGTACAAGGAACAAAGAATGAGCTTGAACGAAATCTCTCAAAAACGATGCCTCAAAGTTATTTGTAAGCATATTACAATTTAAATCACCTGCTATGATGATATTCTTATTGCTATGTATATGAAGTGTAAAGACGTCTATGTATGCATTAAGCATGCGACCTTTTGGTCGCTGTAAATGGAAGAAAAAAGAACAGATTCACCATTCGGTTGGAGAATAACAATTAGTAAGAACTCTGGATCATTTGAAAATTCGCTGGGGGAGCTCGCAAGAATTTTGGCTTTGAGAGAAGTATGTATGAAGCAGGCAACACCCCCGCTAATTTTGCCCTCACGATCATTTCTCAATATGAAATAATCATCTATATTGATTAGGTCATCTTGTATGGATTTATGTAACCATGTTTCAGAAATCGGAATCACGTGACAGGGGTTAGATTGGACAAAAATCCTTAGCAGATCAATGTGATGTAACAAGGAATTTGCGTTTATTTGAATAACTATTAGATTTGACAGACTTTTTTGAGCGCAGGTAGTTTTCGCGATGATTGTAGAGCTTGCAGACGATGTTGAAAGTCATGGTTGCATCTTGTTGAGGTCTTCCGATGTGTTGATTGATATAATCTCATGATTTGCGCTTTTTCTGACGAAAATGCGACCATTATTTGTCCAAACATTTTTATAGGAAGTTTGTCTAGCGTGGTTTTTGGTGCGCATAAGCAAATTAAATTGGGCTGATGAAAGCATTTCATTGATGAAAATTCTACCTGTGGCACTATTGCCAAAAAGTTCAGCAGCAAATAGATCACGTTTTGTTTTTTTTTTCTTTTCAATATGATTTTTGTGACTGCAGGTGAAGTGACTGCAACCGCAAGAGAGAACGTGACCCGCTCTCGGTTAGAATTCACGTTTGTATTGCTAGTATTGGGACCTCCAACGTTTGACTGATTCAAAGATGACTGGTTAGACGTGTTGTTGATTTCCTTCATGATCCTTACTTCGAGTATGTGGTTAATGAGATTACCAATAAAGACATTCAAAGATTTTCTTTACAGCCTCCATAGGTGCCAATGTGAGACACGACGGGAAACCCGAAAAAACCAATTCATTTGGAGTTCCAAGCGATGTTTCATTTGATGGTGATTGGCCACTCACTGCAGTTGTAGATAGATGATTTACAATCGATTCCAGGCTTGCAATTCTGGAGCAATTTTGAGTCACTGTTTGGTAAAATTTAGGGAGATCGTTAATTTTCGTGTTGATGTCTTGAATTGCTTGTCGTTGTTCATTAGCGAATGATGCAAAGTTCGCTTCTGACTTTGCCGCGAAAACCGCGAAATTGGCTCCGGAGTTACGAATCATCGCTGCCAGGGATTCTAAGATGACCGGTTGTGTCATATTAGTCGCCATTTGAGCAGTATTATTCAAGAATGAGAGGTGCCCATTCATTTCAGAAATGTAATTGATGCAGCAGCTATTGGCTGATCTATAAGTTATATATGTATTTCCACATCCAGGGTGAAAAGCTTGGGTGCAGTTTGGACACGTAACGCAGCTTTAGCAATTGGTTTCGTACATTTGGCGCAAATTGTGGGCATTGAAATAAAATGAAATTGTAATATTAATTAGATCTTATCACTTGACTATGGTAAGGATAAGCGATACACAAAAACATCACACCGACCAGGGAGATGTGAAAATAAAGTCTATATATGGCTCGATTCCATTAATCATAACAGTGTGACAATATCAGTGGTGTAAGCCAAAAGTATTGTATCGTTCTGATAGATCACTGGTGGGAGGCACTCGCTAGTGTTACAGCAAATACTAGACTGATGAAGAGTCAGCTGTGTGTGTATTGATCATACCAATCAATCTATATTTAGATACTCGCCTGTTTACATGTACGAAGCTCTGTTATGTGTTTACAACAGCAGACTTAAGAGTACAAGTGTCAAATTAGCGGTAATGGTAGACAAGTGTCCCTCACACCTTTGTATTGTTGGTGAGCACGGGATACGCATGCGCAGATATATAATGTCAGTGACAGTTTTCGAAAAAACACCTGAAGATTTGAATAAAATGATTAGATTTTCACTGACAGTTTGATATCTATAGCGTTGTTGCACTTGCACTATGAGTCACATATAAAATTATTAGTTAAAACTTAGTATATGTGACTAGAACGGCTTAATAACTTCACAAGCATGATCCATTAGATTGATGCTGAAATATTCAAATACTGTAGACGGCGCAATACCACAATATGGTGAACTCGATGATGATGATGAAGACGATTTACAATTTTTGCTCTAGCTTTATCATTTATTTGCAATAATGGTTACCCCAAAAAAACATAGAAAAAATGCCAGAATAGATTTGAGAATTTGAGAAAAAAAACTCCCTGGCCAAAAAGGAAAATCCCTCGCCCCCTCCCCCCTTAAAAAAAAGAAACAATTTGAGGAAAAAAGCCTTTTGCCAAAAATACCCTAACAAAACCCTGCCAAAAAACGCCTAAAATAATTACAACCCCAAAAAAAAATGGAAAAAATGGCAGAATAGATTTGAAAAAAGAAGCCCCTTGCCAAAAAGGAAAAAAATAATGCTACGGAAAAAATCGAACGAATCGCTGTCACAAAAAATACCGAAAAAATCAACTCTCGCCAGCAAAAAAAAAAGAAATTCGAGAAAAAAAACAACCCAGCCGAACTAGTTCCCTGAAACTTACCAAACACCCACCAGAAAAAAAACCCTAGAAAAAACTACTTCCTCCTCTCCACCCAAAAAAGTGGAGCATCCGATGAAAAAAAAACAGACTCTTAAAGAAACATAATTGCTGCATAAGAAAAATAACTACTCGACAACATGAAATATGAAGAAGCCAATGAGTTACGTTCAGGACTAAAATTTATAATATCAATAATGGGACAAGTATTTCATTGATGCTCGACAATAGATTCATGAGAAAATTTAAAAAAAGCAGTTAGTGGTTGAAAAGAAAACCAGCTTAGCAAAAAGAAAAACCGGTCCAAATGAAAAAATAAAAATGGGGTGTATAACAAACAAAGGATAAACCTAGTTTATAAAAAAATCGAGGAGACAATGATTTACGTTCAGTGCTGAAATTTTTAAAATCAATAACAGGACAAGTTTTCATTGGTGCTTGATTATAGAACAAAAAAAATCGTTCGAAAAAAAACAGTCAAAATGAAAAAAATTGAAAGGGGTGTATAACAAACACAAAAACCTCTAGTCTGCAAAAAAGTTGAAAGGACAACGATTTACGTTCAGCGCTGAAATGTTTAATATCAACAACAGGACAAGTATTTCATTGGAGCTTGATAATATAATAGACTTATAAGAAATATTTAAACAATCAATCGAAAAGAGTTACCAATCTACAAAAAGAAAAATCGGTCGAAAAAAACAGTACCCAAATGAAAAGAAATGAAAGGGTTTTAACAAACAAAAGAACCTAGTCTACAAAAAATTAAAGAGACAACGATTTATGTTCAGCGTTGAAATAATATGCTTGAGAATAGATCAACGAGAAAACAAAAATAGCTTGGTTTTCAAAAGAGGTACCAAGTTACAAAAATAGTCATACATATAAAAACGAGTCTGGAAACAGGATCAAAGAGAAAAAAGAGTAATTGGTGGATAACAAAAAAAAAAATAGTGTACAAAAAATAAAAAATCGAAAAAGATGATGATTCACGTTCAGCACTTACATTTAGAATGATATTTATTGGTGTTTGAGAAAAGATTAACAACAAATAGTTTTCGAAAGTGCAATTCTTCCACATTGTTCGCTCGATGGGAATGGAAAAATCTTATTGGTAACAATTTGTTAAACGTTCACCACTGTACGTTCAGCGTATACGCACAGAGTACTTGTCCGGCCCATAACTTTTTATGCAAATTGCTCATTCAAGAAAAAATCAAATTGGAGGTGAAGTCATAGAACCCATGGAGTCCAATCTCTTCAAACAAGCTACACACGAATCCTTGCTTTCATCGAATCCATTAGTCCAATAAAAATTTTGCTCCAAAGTTTGTATTTAATGACTCAGCAGATTTGAGATTGTGGAAAGAAACTTTTACAAACCCGGTCGACCAATGAGCGCTCTCTCACAACACACACGAAAGATTTCCAATGATTCAGTATATATTTCAAGTCAGAGGCATAAAATGTGCGCACTGTTCGCACAAACACAAACTTATAAAAAATAATCTAGCTGTTTCCCTCGGGATAACCTCGCGCACATTTTATGCCTCTGACTTGAAATATATACTGAACCATTGGAAATCTTTCGTGTGTGTTGTGAGAGAGCGCTCATTGGTCGACCGAGTTTGTAAAAGTTTCTTTCCACAATCTCAAATCTGCTGAGTCATTAAATACAAACTTTGGAGCAAAATTTTTATTGGACTAATGGATTTGATGAAAGCAAGGATTCGTGTGTAGCTTGTTTGAAGAGATTGGACTCCATGGGTTCTATGACTTCACCTCCAATTTGATTTTTTCTTGAATGAGCAATTTGCATAAAAAGTTATGGGCCGGACAAGTACTCTGTGCGTATACGCTGAACGTACAGTGGTGAACGTTTAACAAATTGTTACCAATAAGATTTTTCCATTCCCATCGAGCGAACAATGTGGAAGAATTGCACTTTCGAAAACTATTTGTTGTTAATCTTTTCTCAAACACCAATAAATATCATTCTAAATGTAAGTGCTGAACGTGAATCATCATCTTTTTCGATTTTTTATTTTTTGTACACTATTTTTTTTTGTTATCCACCAATTACTCTTTTTTCTCTTTGATCCTGTTTCCAGACTCGTTTTTATACGTATGACTATTTTTGTAACTTGGTACCTCTTTTGAA
Source organism: Campoletis raptor (assembly GCA_948107755.1). Taxonomy (NCBI): domain Eukaryota; kingdom Metazoa; phylum Arthropoda; class Insecta; order Hymenoptera; family Ichneumonidae; genus Campoletis; species Campoletis raptor. The sequence goes on along the minus strand of OX403628.1, from coordinate 1,912,743 downwards.
AACCAAGCTATTTTTGTTTTCTCGTTGATCTATTCTCAAGCATATTATTTCAACGCTGAACATAAATCGTTGTCTCTTTAATTTTTTGTAGACTAGGTTCTTTTGTTTGTTTAAACCCTTTCATTTCTTTTCATTTGGGTACTGTTTTTTTCGACCGATTTTTCTTTTTGTAGATTGGTAACTCTTTTCGATTGATTGTTTAAATATTTCTTATAAGTCTATTATATTATCAAGCTCCAATGAAATACTTGTCCTGTTGTTGATATTAAACATTTCAGCGCTGAACGTAAATCGTTGTCCTTTCAACTTTTTTGCAGACTAGAGGTTTTTGTGTTTGTTATACACCCCTTTAAATTTTTTTCATTTTGACCGTTTTTTTTCTACCGGTTTTTTTTTGTTCTATAATCAAGCACCAATGAAAACTTGTCCTGTTATTGATATTAAAAATTTCAGCACTGAACGTAAATTATTGTCTCCTCGATTTTTTTATAAACTAGGTTTATCATTTGTTTGTTATACATCCCATTTTTATTTTTTCATTTGGACCGGTTTTTCTTTTTGCTAAGCTGGTTTTCTTTTCAACCACTAACTGCTTTTTTTAAATTTTCTCATGAATCTATTGTCGAGCATCAATGAAATACTTGTCCCATTATTGATATTATAAATTTTAGTCCTGAACGTAACTCATTGGCTTCTTCATATTTCATGTTGTCGAGTAGTTATTTTTCTTATGCAGCAATTATGTTTCTTTAAGAGTCTGTTTTTTTTTCATCGGATGCTCCACTTTTTTGGGTGGAGAGGAAGAAGTAGTTTTTTCTAGGGTTTTTTTTCTGGTGGGTGTTTGGTAAGTTTCAGGGAACTAGTTTGGCTGGGTTGTTTTTTTCTCGAATTTCTTTTTTTAAATCTATTCTCACTTTTTTTCCATGTTTTTTTGGGGGCTAGTAATCAAAGGCGTTTTTTTGACAGGGTTTTGTTAAGGTTTTTTTTGAGGCAAGAGGGAGTATTCCTTTTTGCGAATCAGGGACTTCTTTTCCTCAAATCTATTCTGGCATTTTTTTGTATGTTTATTTGGGGGTTGTAATTATTTTAGGCGTTTTTTGGCAGGGTTTTGTTAGGGTATTTTTGGCAAAAGGCTTTTTTCCTCAAATTGTTTCATTTTTTTAAGGGGGGAGGGGGCCAGGGATTTTCCTTTTTGGTCAGGGAGTTTTTTTTCTCAAATTCTCAAATCTATTCTGGCATTTTTTCAATGTTTTTTTGGGGGTTTCATTTTTTTTTGGGTTTTTACTTTATTCAGAGATAATATACTCTGGCGAGCCTCGGGCCAGCAGACGACAGAGCTGTCAAATGTACTTGTCCCGAGACTCTACCGAGTCTCTTGATGGGAACTGTAAATTCTTTCCAATAGTTGTTCTTTGCTGCAACTTGAAAAAAAATAATAATAATTTTTGTTCAAGGAGGAAATTCAGAAACTGGCAGCTCAAATCGAATTCATGAAGATTGTACACATGGAGATGCATAATAGGCATATCAAGCCAAAACTTGGTGGTTACTTCAGCACGCCAGGTAGCAGTTGGTCAGCCCAAAGTCCAAACGCAAAAACATCTACAGCCAGTTTCATATTAAAAGTAATTTGCTAAATAATTTGATAGTAATGAATAAAAATTCGATTAAAAAAAGGTGATTCGGATAAGGAAATCATATTCCAAAAGTAGTCGCCCATCTAAATAATGTAACTGCCGAAAATAGTTGTTTTGTTCGAATCGTTTCTAATAACAGATACTGCAGTGGCATTCCATGCTACATCAGCTTCTCCAGAATCTTTAGGTTTTCGGTTTGACTTGATTTTTTTCCAGTTGCCATAACCATTGAAAAAAACTCTCTTGATTTTCCAAATAATTTTTCTTTCCTACGGATAATTTGATATACACCATCGTTCAAAGGTTTAGATGCACCAATCGGTATTTTTTGCCACACTTGAAGTTGGATAACTCTGTAAAAAAAAAAAACATATTCGAATTTCCAAAGCAGGGTTTAAATAAGGATAGATCAGACTTTATTTTCCCCCATTTCGATATTTTTTAAAATCTTTTTTCGACCCGATATGGACTTTGGTTCGGGACCGTTTTTAGGCCTTTTTTATACCATCGCGAATCAGGCGCACAATTTAAAGAATTTTTTTATTATTTCTTTTTTACTAAGAGTTACGTATTTTCATACTCAATCGCCTGGATTTTATTCAGAATTTTTCTTCGAATTTTTTCTGTTTCGGAGTATTTTTTTCGAATCTCACGAGTGAAATTTTTTTTTCTGTCGATACAATGTTCTGAGGCACTTACCGCGTCTGGGCGAATTTTTCATCGAAAAAGCCGCGTTTGCCTTTCAGCACCGCGTCCACGACTCGTGGTATCCATTCGATTAGCTTATCGATTTGGTCTTGGCTGAGGCTCTACCATGCACTCTGTAATTTTGCCCAGGGATCCCTCGTTGATGATGGACAAAATTGTCTGATTTTTCGATTGAGTTTTTCCCACAGAGGCTCGATCGGATTGAGGTCTAGTGATTGCGGCGGCCAAACCATATTCGCGATGTTCCCGGTCTTTTCTTTAGTCTCGAGGTATCCTCTGGAGAGTTTGAGCTATGCTTCGGATCACTGTCCTGCTGCATGACGACACCACGCCCAATGATTCGGAGACCGGATGGAAGAGCGTGTCGAATGAGATTTTGTTTGAAGTGCTCTTTTCTCATGATTCCTTCCACTTTTATCTGCGGGATTCCTCCTCACGAACACTCGTCGACGAGATCCAAGTACGACGAATTTTGATCCATCAGTCCACTTACATTTTTCCACTGATCCACTATCTAATTTCTATGTTTTAAAGCCCACTGAGATCGTTTTTTTTTTTTTTTATAATTGACGAGGTACGTCGAAAAAAAGTTCGAGGAAAAATTCTGATGAAAATTCAGGCGATTGAGTAAGAAATTACGCAACTTTTTATATCCCCATCTTTTTCTCTTAAACCGTATCGTTCTTGGGTTATTTTGATTTTTGTTTAATTTATCGTTTTTAGCGGAAAACGCGATAACTTTCTGAAAAAAAGTCGCAAGAAATAAAAAAAAGGAAGAGCTTCTACGTTCCCGTTCAAGTTTTTCCTAGAAAAAAAAATATATATATATATATATTCCTTAAATTGTGCGCCTGATTTGCGATGGTATAAAAAAGGCCTAAAAACGGTCCTGAACCAAAGTCCGTACTGGGTCAAAAAATAAAATAAAAAAAAATATTTAAATGGGGACAATAGAAGCCTGATCAATCAATCGTAATTTCGAATATCTCTTTTTTTTGACAGAGTTATCCAACTTTGAGTATGCTAAAACATATCGATTGGTGTATCTAAACTTTTGAGCGGTAGTGTAACTTTTTACAAAAGTCGACATTTTTTTCCCATCTACCGATAACTTGATGAAAAACCATCAATTTGAGCTTTTCTCATTTCGCGTGCTTTTTGCCTTTTTTTGTTTAAAAAAATATATAAGTGTAGGTTTTATTCGATCCTTTGCAGGTGGAAAGAAAAAATCATTCATTCCGAGCACCCGGACATTTTTTCATGTTTCTTCGAAAAGTTGTTATAGAAGACTCAACTAATGTAGCGATTTTTCAGACTAGTTTCATGATAGAACAATTTTATATTAAACAAGTACACGAAAATCATAGTAACTTTTTTTCCATTCGAAGATGGGACCCCAGCCACCGCTCATTCTCTTTCTTTTAGAATTATCTTCAATATTGTAATTAGTGTTTTTCATTTAGAGTTTTTTTTTTCATAACATGAAAAATTTTGGCGTAAAAAAAATGATGAAATATTCAATTTTCCGTTTGGCCTTCCCTGAATAAATAATTTATGGGAATGTAATACAGCCTACAACCTATTTTGATTGATGGGCTCCATTCCTGTGAAAGATTTATCAAAATGGTTGAGTGGTTTCCACGTGAAAAGCGGCCAAACATATGGGGCATTTATATATATGGGGCATTCCACGCCAACTCAGCTATTCCAGACCCTTTAGGTTTTTGATTCCGTTCAAAATTTCTTAAGTTGCTATACCCATCGAAAGGAGCTCTTTTGATTTTTTTCAGAGTTTTTTGTTGATCGGGTAATAATTGATGATTTTTGAAAAAAATGCGATTTTTTTTCGTTCATGTACCTATAACTTGCTGAAAAATTGACCAAATTGAGTTTTTTTTTTTTTATTGAAAGGATTTTCCCGTTCTTTTCAGAGGTATTTCCTGTGATTGAAAAAAATTTTGAAAAAAATCAAGAGAGCTCCTTCCAATGGGTATAGCAACTTAAGAAATTCTGAACGAAATCAAAGACCCAAAGGTTCTGGAGTGGCTGAATTGGCGTGGAATGCCCCATATATAGAGATTTTTCTTGTGATTAAAACGAAAAATTCAGCTCGCAAAGTCTCACTTTCAGGCCTTGATCTTCAACTACAACTTATGTTTAATACCATTCAAAATTATTGTAGGGTCTACTCAACTACTAATCAATTACAATATTGTTAAAAATGCAGCATCTGATGATGCTGAAAGGGAATTTGGTTTGAGTAAAGAGCTTACTTGTCCCGAGTCTCTTGATAGTAATTCCAAATAGTTTTGAAAATAAATTTGGGTCCAAAATCAAAGCCCACAAGTGAGACTTTGTGAGCGACATTTTTTTTCGAAATTACGAAAAAAATAATAAAACAAAAAGTATTGCCATTGTTTCGGAAACCCAGTAGTTTCCAGAGTTCACGCGAGAGGACAGTTGTTTTCGACCGGTCACTTGCTTGGACTCTGTAGCGCCTGACTACACTGGTCAGTTCTCCCACTCTTCAAAGTTCGATCTTCATCGATTTCCGCCTTCTTCATCACTTTCAACTCAGAATCAAAAACACCTACACGTGTGTTTTTTCTCTCGGTTCGTTTTGGTTTACAGATGTGGCTCCCTTCAAGTGCGCGATAAATCTTAGATTACGACGATTTAAGACCGGCATAATTTCGGGTTTATTCGTTCAATATTTCGGTCACTTCTGTCGGTAACGATTCACGTCTCATCGATATTGAAAACCTTCAACGGTCACTTCGCGGCCATCTTCGTTAAATCGCGTTCACGTGATAACGATAACCACATCATTATTGTATTAAATTATCATCGCTATTATCAATTACCAAATAAATTTATCATTATTTTGTTTCATTGTGCTTCGACTGACTTCAAGACCATTTTATACTGAACCTTCTTCGATTCACTGCCTCTCCATTCTCTCATTTTTTTTCCAACTGAGATTCGAGGTGTCGTTCCGAGACAGCCATTTTGAAACTAGTCTTCAAAATCGTTAAACTGGTTGAGGGATTTATGAAAATTTTTTGAAAAATATTTAAAATATTCGAGTGCTTGCAATCAATGATTTTCCCTTCTACCTGCGAAAAATTTAATAAAAACTATACTAATGATTTTTTTTTTTTTTTCAAATACCAACAAAACAAGAATAAGCACGGGAAATTAAAAAATTCGTTTGACGAAAAATTCTTCGAAAAACCATGAGAGCTTCTTGAGATAGGTACACCAACTGAAAAAATTTAAGCCAAATCAAAAACTTGGAGGTTCTTAAGTGGCTGGCTTGGCATGGAATGCACCCATAGATCTCGATCAAAATTAAGATTGATTACATCACTTCTTCAAGAATTATCAAGGTTGTTAATTAATTGTTCGTTGGATATTCTCGTTTGTTCATTTATTGTTTATTAATTTATTGATAGTCATGGAAAAAGTTGTTTTAATCATGTTTCCCTTTTTTTCCATCTCCCACTGATCCGACAGAGTGCAGTCGAAAAAGGCGCAACAGCCGCTGCAGCCACAGCGGTTGAAGATTCGGCGTTCCCTTCCGGAAGTCTCCACCGAGCAAAGAGAATGGAACTCCTGCGCGAACGCAAAGCAGCCCGAGAAAAAGAACGTGAAAAAGAAAGGACCGAAAGTACAGAGGGGTCTCAAAAAACGTCCATACCAACCGACAACAAACCAACCGCCGGAAGTTCTACGGGAAAAATCTGAGTACTTCAGAATTTTAAACAGGCATCCAGCAAAAATTAATCGATCGATTTTTTTGAGTTGTTCGTTGCGATCGATGACGGCAAAAAAAATTCACAAATTCAACAAAAATGAGTGTACCCTTTTGCTTTCGGCCGTCGGGGGTCCTCGTGCAGTGACAGATGTCAGACTGGAAAGATAAAAAATGAAGAGCGGTAACTTAAGAAGATATTTAAAATACGCTGCAAATTGAAATTTGCAAACTGCTTCCTCAAGATGCTCAAGATGCACAGTGCTCAAGATGCACGATGCTGAAGATGCACGATGTTCACGATGCACCATGCTGAAGATGCACGGTGCTCAAGGTGCACGATGCTCAAGATGTATGATGCTAAAGATGCACGGTGCTCAAGATGCACGATGCTCGAAGCTTCCTCTATGAGATGCTATAGTTTTCATTTTGGCTTCCTCATAGAGAAAGCTTTCAGCATCGTTCTAAAATCTTAAGGAAGCAAATTGTTACTTTTAGTTTTCAGCATTTTTAAATAAAATTTTCCCTTATTTATCGACTTTTAACTTTTCAAAATTTGCAACACTTATATCAGCTCGATTGTTTTTTTTTTTTAATTTGTATTTATAATTTAATTTTGGAAGGGTTTATTACGCAATATTATATATAGAAATATCGTTATACTATTTTATATTTTAGTTGATTTTTAGCCAAATATGTCCATAATAACTATGAACGTTCCCAAAAAGTATTTATGACGATATGTGTAAAAAGATAGGTTTTCTGAAAGCTGTAAAGCAAAGTTAAAAAAAAATACCATACTAGGTATCATGTAACTAGTATTACTATAATTTCAATAATTTATTTTTGTTCGATATTTTTTGGTTTAATGTGTACGTGCTTAAAACGTTCTACAATTTTTTGAAACATAATATTTATAATACATGTTTTCCTTTGAGCGTGTTCGCGTATATTCGTATCCCGTAAAATTGAAAACATATAACTTTGTTTCGAAGCTTATGTTTCCAAGAGATGTTCATCTTTACAACTTCTTGAATCTCTGCAGTTTTTTTTAAATTAATATCAAGACATTACGAATTTCACCGCATTTTATGTGAACCGCAATCTTTTATATATTGTAATAACAAAAAAGTCAGTGGTTACTCACAATTCCTTTACGGCTCGGATTCACAATCAGCTTTTAAATATAAGTCCGTTTTTTATCGACGTATAGAGTTCATTTACGAAACGAATCTTGAAAATGGACTTATATTTGAAAACTGACTGCGAATACGAGCTTATGAGGATTATGATGAATCTGTTGGGAATCCCAATATATTATTTTAAGGAAGCATCTTGTATTATTTTTGTATTTGCATTTAAATTATATAATTCCGACAACTTTGCTGGAAAGTATAGAGGAAGTACATACTTTTACACAATATCTTACAAAATTTCTAAAAGTTGAAGTGGTTAGACGGTTTTTCGAAAAACTCAAATTTTCGTAAAATTCAAAAAATCATACAATTTAATCCGTTTAACCGATATTTCCCAAATTCAATACCAACCTTCCTATTATGATACTCTATTCATTTTTTAAAAAATGAGTAATAAATATCAAAATTTGCGAAAGTTAGATCGTTGACACCTTTTTTTTTGAAAATTTCAAAACGTCGTAGGATTCGTATTTTTTTTTTTTTTACAATTCTGACAGAATTCTCAGAGATTGAGAAGCTTGTATAGATTAACATCTGTGCGAAACGGGAGCCCTGTATCTCAAATCGTTTTCGAGTTATAAACGTTTGAATTTAGCAGTGCCAGAACACACACGCACACACGCACACACGCACACACACACACACACACACACACACACACACACACACACACACACACACACACACACACACACACACACTCGCGCACACACATACACACACGCTCAGACACGCGCACAGATCCAGAGATATTTTCTAGATATGATTTTTGGTGTTTTGGGCCATTATAAGCACATTGACATTGAAAACGGGACAAAAAAATTTCACCGTCACATAGCTTCCTCTATAAGGAAACAAAACAATCATCGGACAATGAATTTCGTCCATGAATTATTCGGAACATTAGCATCTCGTGCTCTATCATACAAATAATTTTGATAAAATTTTGAGATAATACATTTAACATGACTGCAAAAATCACTCTTATTTAATATTTCCATAAACGATATCGTTAACAGCATTTTTCATTTGCGGGTTCCCTTGTTCGCGGACGACATAAAACTTTTCATCGAAGTGAGTTCCCCCGGGGGCGTCGAGCGTTTGCAAAGGGATTTATACGAAGTTTTCCAGTGGTGTAGAGTGAACGAGCTTGGTCTGAATATAGCAAATTGTCACGTAGTCCATATTTTGCGCTCGTTACCCCAATACTGACTCTGAATGAAATTAATATTGCTGTCATTAGCGCTGTTTCTTTCAATCGAGATTTGGAGATTTTCATGGACAGTGACATGACATTCTCTCCGTACTGCAGGCATTGTATCCTGGGCGCGAATAAGATTTTGAGCTATATTCTGCGGGTGGCCTTAAATTTCAACGACCATTCAGCTTCAAAATTATTGTATGCAGCCCTTGTTAGGTCTAAGCTCGAGTATGCGTCGGTGATTTGGGCTCCCGTATCAAAGTTAATTCCCGAAACTCCTCAAGCGGGTGTAGCACAAATTTTTGCGTTTTGCGGCATTTTGATTGAGCCGACCAATGGGCTTGACGAATCACGACTACTCGGCGATTGTGTGCACCCTTAACCTGCACGCTCTTAAGGATCGCAAACGCTTTTTTTACACAACCACCGACACAATCGCCGACCTTATACTTTTACACAACATAGTTCACCGTTCATTTATGTCTCATGAGCTCTGTATTTTGGCAAGAACGAAAGCACAGGGTTGGGTCACGTACCATAATGAATATGTCGAGGTCCCCTTTTTTCGTTCTTTGGGCTCTGAAACCGCTCACAAGCCGCTCCTGAAAAACAAAAACTTTGGGAAAAAGTTCCTGCAGTTCTGGTCCAGAGGTCCTCGCCCTCCCTCCGACTCGGAGAAATGACACATGTTACATGTTAGCACTAATTTTATTGTTGCGCGGATCGCACTGATTTATCTTTTGTTATCCGTAGAAGGTTCGTCCACTCAACGGTAAATGGGCCATGGCCATTCATGTATCACATAAATAAATAAATAAATAAATTAATCAAAAGTTTTGAAGCAATGGAAATGTACGAACTTACAATAAAAACTAATCAAAAACTTGGCCATTTTTTGTAGGAAGCAGTAATCATTTGCGATTGTTTTATCTTATGATATCCGTTTTATGATTATTCAGAGTAAAACGTCCCTTGTAATGAATCTTAAATTTTGATTGCACATTTTGTACCTGGTCGAAACCCAAAGAAGGATTTTCACCGATTGAAAAAAGCGATCGAAAAATGAGAGAAAAAACATTTTTAATTGTCGTGATTCTTGAACAAGAATCGTCCTCGCATACGTTCATTGTAGTAAAGTAGTCACAATTTGGTTACTTGAAAACAAACATTTATTTCTCTTTTTTAAGCCCGTACAAACAATCAAAACATTAGTTCGAATTTTTTATTTTCTTAAAGCAACCCCTTGTTTTGTCCACGAAAATCGTTTTGTAGGAACGCATTGTCGAGGATGGGTATTTTAGGGTGTTGTCAAATCAAGTCAATTTTCAACTCGATACTTTACAAAAACTATCAATTGGTTTATTTTAGAATAAGTGATTTGACAAAACGAAGTTGTTATGCCTCGAGGCCAATCGTGTTAGCTTAAAGTTGTTATTGATGGATTTTTGTATGCAGACTGCCGATTTTGGGCGCTGTCACTACTTTTCATGACTTGTGGATTTTCTCCCAATTATTGTTAATTTATCCCTTTTAATTATATTGGTTCTCGAATGTGCTGATCGAGGACCTTATGGCGTAATGCGCCATCAGGATATCAGCATTATTGAAGTATGCTCGCTCGGGGTCAATAGACTCACGCGTAAACGATCGAACTAGGATCGTTCGAATGCACTTTCGTTTTAAGCGTTAATATTCTCGCCTTTGGTTGGTACGCTGGACACAATATCCCTCGCCTTTTTTGGAGACGAAACATAGTTTTTGGCAATCGTATCAACCCTTAAATTTTAATTGAGGTTCCTAGGTCTCGTGGCTCATAATGGTTTTGTTTATACATCATCTTTTAAATCCCATTTTTTTCTTTTTTAATGCGTGTCCGTTCTTGGTGTATTTTTTTTTTGGCGTGTAAGATACTCTGAGACGAACGTCTCGGGTAGCCGTCCTGGCTTGTCTTGATGTGCTGGAAGCTGGGCGCTCAGGTTCACTGGCCTCCGAGGTCGTTCTTACATGCTGACGTCACTTCATTTTGTAAATGGTGTATAAAATTGTACCTGTTATCAAGAGCATTAAAATTGTACCACTTAAAGTGTATTTCCCGATAGTATGATATATTTGTGACCATGTTTTTGGCTCTTCATCCATTCTTATTTTTAGGTTTCAATGCGTTCTCCTAATGTATTTATTGCAATCATCACCTTTTTTTCTAGCCAAGAATTGGACTTATTGACAATTAACTAGTTCTCGAACACACTGCGAAACTAATGCAAAAATATGCTTCCAAATTTTGGAATATTTATTCAAATACTTTAGGAGAGCGGTTGGCCTAGTGGATGAGGGCTCGGACTCGGAACTCGAGGGTTCCGGGTTCGATTCCCAGGCCAAGCACCAATGAAAAATTTGAAAATTTTTTTTCAAGTGTTTCTATACCGCAATTCCCAGTCAATACCTCTTTGTGATGCCTGAGCGGTCGGTGCACAGCTCCGGGTGCCTCCCGTAGACGGTTCTCATCGTGCGGATGGTGGCCCCCTCGCCATGTACTGGCTGGCTCATTGCATCACAGCTGAGGAGGTTCCTGCCTGAGATGCCTCTGGTAGCCATGTTGGAGCGTGCTCACATTGCTACCCGAGGATGATCAGTAGAGACTGTGACTGACTGTATCGGCAAGGTTTTCTGCAGTTTCCCTTCGCCCTCGGCAAATGCGATACAGTGGGGGGTAAGACGGCTGCAGCCGATCGGGTGGGAGAGCCTCAAAAACAAGGGAAGTGGTTGTCTTGGTAAGGCGGAGAACATGGAAGCCTCGGAAAAAGGAGGGTAGGAAGTAAGGAAAGGCGCGGTAAAAGAGGCAAGGAAATACGTAAAAACCCGAAAAGATATACGTCAGGAACAACAAAAAATAAAAAAAATAAATAAAAAAAAATAATTCAAATACTTTATAATTGAATACTTGCTCCGACGTAATTGGCTTTATATGCTTTAGTATATTTATATTGATTTTTTATATTTTTGAGAAGTCCGAATTTTTCTTTTTACGAAGATTGAGTTACCATTTTTTGGAGGGATTTGGTTTTTTTGGAGTTGAATTCTTTCACATTTGGTTTTGGTGGTGTTCCTGTGATTTGTGGGCGAGTCATTTGATATACAATGTTCCAATGGTTGTAGGCTCTGTCATCGGTCCTGATAAACCCGAGCATAGTCATGCTCCCAATGTTGCGTTGATTGAGAGTCGGAAAGCTAAGGCAACAATGAAAAAACGAGCTAAACAATCGAGTGCGGCTAACAAGTCCATTATTGCTAACATGTTACATCCTAGCCTGATGCTAGGCCCCCCATAATTTTTTTCAATTTATCCTTCTTAATCATGTACCATCAGAAGGTACACGTTCATGCCTACATCATCATTCGTCGATAAATAATGCATAATTAATCGCATAATCGTAGAATCGAGTATATACTCCTATAGTAGTATATACTCTCTAACGTTAATACATAGAATATAAATAGACACACAGTCCTTTTCCATATATTAGCTTCTCACATTATACTTCCTTCAAACTCATAAACGCAGCGTGTCCTCTAAACACCACTCAACTTTCAGTCATCCCAAAAACACAGCATCCCTTATTTTTTCTACGAAAAGCTATAAACCCAAGTACACGTACTTTCCAGACAGACCCGACTTTCTGTCGCCAAACGTTAAGACCCTTCATCTGCTAATCTCTAATATCGCGGACACGGTTTCACCAGGAAACCATAAATCCATCATTGCTTCAAAATCATACCATTCCAAAACATCAAACGTTCCCATACGCCTTAAGTCGTAAAAACCCACTTTCCCAAAATCTCAAAAACACACGTGCAACCACTTGTAATTAGAGCAGCCCTGCTGTCCTACAGGAAAAAACATAACGACTTTTCCTCCAATCACTATCCGGAAAAGTCTCCCCCTTAATTCGACCAATAACAAAAAAGCAACACCAAATGAACGGCTCTTCAGCCAATCGTCTAATTAAACTATAACAAAATCAATCCCTTCCACAACATCCTACTCCTAGAAACCGTACAAAAAACTCAACCTTAGGATCCAAAAAACAGAATTCGAATAATCAGTTAACACCAAAATCTCAGAGACTCTACATCTCTTCGAATAGTCTCTATCTCCATAACCGCGACTCACAAAATTGATATAACTCTGCGAGTTCAACAAGACGAATGTAAATCGTTCTTGAGTATACAATCATCCTAAATCCAGCGATATCTTAAATCGTTAACTCTGGTCTGACATAACTCAGAAACGTTAAACAAATCTATAACAATATAACTCATTATATCTTTTTAACTTCAGAACAACAAATGTGTAAAATATCAAAATAACCAAAGGTTAGTGAATAAACCAATAATTTTATGTGTGTAAAATTGTGTATCACCAAATTATTCTGAGGAATCAAACCTCGGTAACCACGGTAAACGTCTCCAAATCCAAACAACCTTAAAAAACCTTACCCCATTTAATTCGATTCTTTTCGTAATTAATCAAGAGACTCGGTAGAGTCTCGGGACAAGTACATTTGACAGCTCTGTCTGTCGTCTGCTTGCCCGTGGCTCGCCCGAGTATATTATCTCTGAATAAAACGATTCGCGGTGGTGGGGGTAAAAACTGAAAGTCATTTTCTCGATTTACGAAGCTGAGGAGACAGATGACGGCTTGAAAATTGAACTGGAGACTAATTATGAAAAAATCTTTCGATTGAGCCTTAAATCAGCACGATTGATGTCGTATTTGCTGAGAAAAAACTTTGCACAGGCTCAAGATTATGCTAAAAATACCAACACATCGGAAGTTTGACGTGTCTGTATACGACACAACGAAAGGCCTTTTGATGCTATCGAGTTTCTGATTGGTCGCGAGTGACGACATATTTTTGTCGCGGCTGACGATTTTCTATCTATATCGCTAATGTGTCAGCTGTCAAAGCTGCAAATTCATATTCGAGTGTTGACAAACCGAAAATGCGGAAGAAATTCGAACTAATTTGTATGTCAAAGTCGCAAATTCTATCAGAGTGTTGACAGATGGTAAGGCCGGAATAATTCACGCAAAAAAAATATCAACTTGACCCTTCGAAACCCACATTTTTCCTTAAGTGCAATTAGCTCAAAACTTTGTACTCGGGGGTTTTCGGGGTCGCTGATTACAAATCTGCACTCAAAATTTACAAATTCAAGATGGTGAATCCAATATGGTGAACAACAAATGCAAAAATTGTTTGATGAAAGCAAAATATGGTACTCGGGGGTTTTCGGGGTCGCTGATTACAAATCTGCACCCAAAATTTTGAAATTCAAGATGGCGGATACAATATCGCGGACAAGAACTGCGAAAATCGTTTAAGAAAAGCGAAAGTTGGCACGCGGGGGTTTTTGGGTTCACCGATTAAAAATCTGCATGCAAAATTTCGAAATTCAAAATGGCGGATCCAACATGGCGAACCATAAATTCAAAAGTTTTTTGATGGAAGCGAAAGTTGGCACTCGGGGGTTTTCGGGATCGCTGATCACAAATCTACTATGAAAATTTGGAAATTCAAGATGGTGGATACTATATGGCGAGCGATAACTGCGAAAATCGTTTGATATGAAAGCGAAAGTTGGTACTCGGGGGATTCGGTATCGCCGAATACAAATTTGCACCCAAAATTTCGGAATTCAAAATGGCGGATTCAATATAGCGGACCATAAATTCCAAAATTTTATGATGAAAGTGAAAGGTTCAGAAAAAAGAAGTGATATCCTGGCCAAAAATCCCCTGCCCGGGGAAAAAAAACCTTGGACAAGTACATTTGTTGACCCCCGCTTCCATTTGTTTTCACAGAAAAAAACTACCTAAAAAAGTACAAAATTAAAAAAAAAAAATAGGCACGATCGACAATGATTTACATTCAGCACTAAAATTTATAATATCAATAATAGGACAAGTATTTCATTGTCGCTTGAGGATGGAGTATTTAAAAAAAGAAGCAAAAATCAGTTCGTTATTGGAAAAAGTCACCAATGTATAAAAATAAAAATCGGTCAAAAGAACAGAGTTCAGAAAAAAAATCAAGATAAAACAAAACGTGGAGAAAAAAATTTCAAACGAAAAAAATTAGATTGAAAAATAATTTCAGCCGTAGTACTTGGCGAGTTTTATGTAGAATTGAAAATTTATAAAATGAGAGACAGCCCGCCTTTGGAGTTGCAATCAGTTCGAAAATATATTGGTGAGACATTCGTTCAACCCATTTCTCGAGATGCATCACAGTTTTTCAATGCTGTGTGTCAAGTGGCACCATCCATTCAAACTCTGGTTGAATTTCAAGTTTCAACGAAGGCGTATTGCAAATCTTGTGGCTATACGGATACCTCTCCAAATGAGCGTAGAAATGTCTTCGTCATGGACGTTATGGGATCAGGAAAAACGTTGACGCTCCAACAACTTATTGATGGCTATTTAAAAGAATGGAAAACAGCAGATAACCCTTGCGATAATTGTCCCGTCATGAAAAGGGATGTTCAACTTTCGTTGACTACCTTACCAAAAGTACCCGTGATTCGGTTGGCATTATCGTCTGTTGATTCCAAAACCGGGAAGCAAATTAAAAAACAATGCAAAATCAAGGCTGTGCCGAGCTCTAAGATTCAACTGCGTAGCCAGACATACAAAGTAATAAGTGCTATATTTCATGATGGAGAAAATATCGACACTGGCCACTTTACATGTATGATACGACAGGGACGTTCGACTTGGATTCGAGATGATGATACTATCATTGAAAAAAAAAACTGGCCCGTTAACGCGAAAAATGCCTACATGTTTTTCTTATCGCAGTGAATATCTCAACGTTATAGAATGAACGTTAGAAAATGTAATGTCAAATAAAATGAAATAAACATCGTTCATCCATTGTTGGATGATATAAAAAGACAGTCCCGTGCAGCTAGTGGATAAGAAGAACCCTATAGCGAGGGGGAGAAACTCTACCAAAGTTATGAGCCAATGATGATACATTACACTTTTCGGGCATTTTGCTTTTACGGGAAGCTGTAATTCTGAGGCTCCTCTAACTTTCAAGTTGAATAGTCCGGGCTGTTAATCGGTTATGCTATCGATTGATAGAAAAAATTTCTGTTTCCGAGTCAGAAAAAAAGAAGTGATATCCTAGCCAAAAATCCCCTCCCGAGGAAAAAAGCCTGGACAAGTCCATTTGTTGGTGACCCCCTTTAAAAAACATCTTGCCTAAAAAACCTTGCCCAATCAAAATTCGAAACACTTTAAATGAATACAAAATTCGGAGTCAGAAAAAAAAGAAGTGACATCCTAGCCAAAAATCCCCTCCCGGGGAAAAAAGTCTGGACAAGTCCATTTGTTGGTGACCCCCTTTACAATACATCTCGCTCAAAAAACCTTGCCCAATCAAAATTCGAAACACTTTAACTGAATACAAAATTCAGAGTCAGAAAAAAAGAAGTGATATCCTAGCCAAAAATCCCCTCCCGAGGAAAAAAGCCTGGACAAGTCCATTTG
Source organism: Campoletis raptor (assembly GCA_948107755.1). Classification (NCBI taxonomy): domain Eukaryota; kingdom Metazoa; phylum Arthropoda; class Insecta; order Hymenoptera; family Ichneumonidae; genus Campoletis; species Campoletis raptor. The sequence continues at coordinate 1,896,689 of OX403628.1, read as the reverse complement.
TTGGTGACCCCCTTTAAAAAACATCTTGCCTAAAAAACCTTGCCCAATCAAAATTCGAAACACTTTAAATGAATACAAAATTCGGAGTCAGAAAAAAAAGAAGTGACATCCTAGCCAAAAATCCCCTCCCGGGGAAAAAAGTCTGGACAAGTCCATTTGTTGGTGACCCTCTTTACAATACATCTCGCTCAAAGAACCTTGCCCAATCAAAATTCGAAACACTTTAACTGAATACAAAATTCAGAGTCAGAAAAAAAGAAGTGATATCTTAGCCAAAAATCCCCTCCTGGGGAAAAAAGCCTGGACAAGTCCATTTGTTGGTGACCCCCTTTACAATACATCTCGCTTAAAAAACCTTGCCCAATCAAAATTCGAAACACTTTAAATGAACACAAAATTCGGAGTCAGAAAAAAAGAAGTGATATCCTAGCCAAAAGTCCCCTCCCCGGGGAAAAAAGCCTGGACAAGTCCATTTGTTGGTGACTCCCTTTTCATTTCTTTTCACAGATAAATCTACTCGCCTCAAAAACCTTGGCAAAAAACATCTCGCCTAAAAAACCTTGATAAAAAAAACATATTGGCAAAAAACATCTCGCCTAAAAAACCTTGGTAAAAAAAAAAAACATATCGCCTAAAAAACCTTGGACAACTTCGCCTGAAAAAATTTAAGACCCTTCAAAGAAAGAAAACCTAAAAAAACTTGGTATAATAAAAACATCTCGCTCAAAAAACCTTGGTATAAAAAACATCTCGCGTAAAAAACCTTGGTATAAAACACACTCGCCTAAAAAACCTTGGCAAAAGGATCTCGCCTAAAAAACCTTGGTAAAAAAAAACATATTGGCAAAAAACATCTCGCCTAAAAAACCTTGGCAAAAAACATCTCGCCAAAAAAACCTTGGTAAAAAAAAACATATCGCCTAAAAAACCTTGGACAACTTCGCCTAAAAAAATTTAAGACCCTTCAAAGAAAGAAAACCTAAAAAAACTTGGTATAATAAAAATATCTCGCTCAAAAAACCTTGGTGTAAAAAACATCTCGCGTAAAAAACCTTGGTATAAAACACACTCGCCTAAAAAACCTTGGCAAAAAACATCTCGCCTAAAAAACCTTGGTAAAAAAAACACATATTGGCAAAAAATATCTCGCCTAAAAAACCTTGGCAAAAAACATCTCGCCTAAAAAACCTTGGACGACGTCGCCTAAAATAATTAAAGACCCTTCAAAGAAAGAAAAACTAAAAAAACTTGGTATAATAAAAACATCTCGCTCAAAAAACCTTGGTATAAAAAACATCTCGCGTAAAAAACCTTGGTATAAAACACATCTTGCCTAAAAAACCTTGGTACCCCTCCCTCTGTCAGAAAAATTTGATGCCCTCCCAGAAAAACGATCTAAAAAATGTCTCGCCTGAAAAAAATTGACCACTCCAAACTGAAAAAATTGAAGACACTTCAAAAAATACAATGAAGAACAACCTCACAAAAATCTTGCTGAAAATTCGAAACACCTTACATAAACACAAAAAATAGTCGTAAAATAATTATGTAAAAATTGATCATTTACGTTCAGCACTAAAATTTCTGATATCAATAAGGGGACAAGTTTTTCGTTGAGGTCTGAGAATCAACTAACCATTCCATTCCATTAATAACCATTAATAATACAGAATCATGTGTTGTTGAATTATTACTACTTAGAAAACGAAAATAATCAATGTTTCATTTACGTACAGGAATAAAATTTGCAATATCAATACTGGGACAAGTGTTTCCATACTAACTTACAAAACGGAAATAGTCAACGTCCATTTACGTACAGGATTAAAATTTACAATATCAATACTGGGACAAGTGTTTCATACTAACTTACTAAACGAAAATAGTCTATGTTTCATTTACGTACAGGATTTAAATTTACCATATCAATACTGGTATTACAAGTGTTTCAATGGTTTTCAATAATCCGATCACGTTTCTCGATACTGATCCATACGCTTATCGGCAGACGCCTCACCCGTACACGGAAACATTAAAAATCTTTTTGGTGTTTATACATTGTACCACAGGTTTTAACTTGAGGCCCCCGATACTGCTTGACAGTTCAAATTTACCACATCAATACTGGTACAAGTGTTTCAATGGTTTTCAATAATTCGATCACGTTTCTCGATACTGATCCATACGCTTAACGGCAGACGCCTCACCCGTACACGGAAACATTCAAAATCTTTTTGGTGGTTATACATTGTACCACAGGTTTTAACTTGAGGCCCCCAATACTGCTTGACAGTTCAAATTTACCACATCAATACTGGTACAAGTGTTTCAATGGTTTTCAATAATCCAATCACGTTTCTCGATACTGATCCATACGCTTAACAGCAGACGCCTCACCCGTACACGGGAACATTCCAAATCTTTTTGGTGTTTTTATACATTGTACCACAGGTTTTAACTTGAGGCCCCCAATACTGCTTGACAGTTCAAATTTACCACATCAATACTGGTACAAGTGTTTCAATGGTTTTCAATAATCCAATCACGTTTCTCGATACTGATCCATACGCTTAACAGCAGACGCCTCACCCGTACACGGGAACATTCCAAATCTTTTTGGTGTTTTTATACATTGTACCACAGGTTTTAACTTGAGGCCCCCAATACTGCTTGATGAGTAACGATTTGTTAAACGGTCACCACCGTACGTTGAGCGTATGCGCACAGAGTACTTGTCCGGCCCATAACTTTTTATGCAAATTCCTCATTCCAGAAAAAATCAAATTATAACCGTTGTGTGTCTGTAGTCCTGTTGATATGTGCAGTACCAGTATTGATGTGGTAAATTTGAACTGTCAAGCAGTATTGGGGGCCTCAAGTTAAAACCTGTGATACAATGTATAAACACCAAAAAGATTTTGAATGTTCCCGTGTACGGGTGAGGCGTCTGCCGTTAAGCGTATGGATCAGTATCGAGAAACGTGATCGGATTATTGAAAACCATTGAAACACTTGTACCAGTATTGATGTGGTAAAATTGAACTGTCAAGCAGTATTGGGGGCCTCAAGTTAAAACCTGTGGTACAATGTATAACCACCAAAAAGATTTTGAATGTTTCCGTGTACGGGTGAGGCGTCTGCCGTTAAGCGTATGGATCAGTATCGAGAAACGTGATCGAATTATTGAAAACCATTGAAACACTTGTACCAGTATTGATGTGGTAAATTTGAACTGTCAAGCAGTATTGGGGGCCTCAAGTTAAAACCTGTGGTACAATGTATAAACACCAAAAAAATTTTGAATGTTCCCGTGTACGGGTGAGGCGTCTGCCGATAAGCGTATGGATCAGTATCGAGAAACGTGATCGGATTATTGAAAACCATTGAAACACTTGTAATACCAGTATTGATATGGTAAATTTGAATCCTGTACGTAAATGAAACATAGACTATTTTCGTTTAGTAAGTTAGTATGAAACACTTGTCCCAGTATTGATATTGTAAATTTTAATCCTGTACGTAAATGGACGTTGACTATTTCCGTTTTGTAAGTTAGTATGGAAACACTTGTCCCAGTATTGATATTGCAAATTTTATTCCTGTACGTAAATGAAACATTGATTATTTTCGTTTTCTAAGTAGTAATAATTCAACAACACATGATTCTGTATTATTAATGGTTATTAATGGAATGGAATGGTTAGTTGATTCTCAGACCTCAAAGAAAAACTTGTCCCCTTACTGATATCAGAAATTTTAGTGCTGAACGTAAATGATCAATTTTTACATAATTATTTTACGACAATTTTTTGTGTTTATGTAAGGTGTTTCGAATTTTCAGCAAGATTTTTGTGAGGTTGTTCTTCATTGTATTTTTTGAAGTGTCTTCAATTTTTTCAGTTTGGAGTGGTCAAGTCTTTTTAGGCGAGACATTTTTTATATCGTATTTCTGGTAGGGCATCAAATTTTTCTGGCAGAGGGAGGGGTACAAGGTTTTTTAGGCAAGATGTGTTTTATACCAAGGTTTTTTACGCGAGATGTTTTTTATACCAAGGTTTTTTGAGCGAGATGTTTTTATTATACCAAGTTTTTTCAGGTTTTCTTTCTTTGAAGGGTCTTAAATTTTTTTAGGCGAAGTTGTCCAAGGTTTTTTAGGCGATATGTTTTTTTTTTTACCAAGGTTTTTTAGGTGACATGTTTTTTGCCAAGGTTTTTTAGGCGAGATGTTTTTTGCCAAGGTTTTTTAGGCGAGTGTGTTTTATACCAAGGTTTTTTACGCGAGATGTTTTTTATACCAAGGTTTTTTGAGCGAGATGTTTTTACTATACCAAGTTTTTTTAGTTTTTCTTTCTTTGAAGGGTCTTTAATTTTTTTAGGCGAAGTTGTCCCAGGTTTTTTAGGCGATGTTTTTTTTTTTACCAAGGTTTTTTAGGCGACATGTTTTTTGCCAAGGTTTTTTAGGCGAGATGTTTTTTGCCAATATGTGTTTTTTTTACCAAGGTTTTTTAGGCGAGATGTTTTTTGCCAAGGTTTTTTACGCGAGATGTTTTTTACACCAAGGTTTTTTGAGCGAGATGTTTTTATTATACCAAGTTTTTTTAGGTTTTCTTTCTTTGAAGGGTCTTAAATTTTTTTAGGCGAACTTGTGGAAGGTTTTTTAGGCGATATGTTTTTTTTTTACCAAGGTTTTTTAGGCGAGATGTTTTTTGCCAATATGTTTTTTTTTTACCAAGGTTTTTTAGGCGAGATCCTTTTGCCAAGGTTTTTTAGGCGAGTGTGTTTTATACCAAGGTTTTTTACGCGAGATGTTTTTTATACCAAGGTTTTTTGAGCGAGATGTTTTTATTATACCAAGTTTTTTTAGGTTTTCTTTCTTTGAAGGGTCTTAAATTTTTTTAGGCGAAGTTGTCCAAGGTTTTTTAGGCGATATGTTTTTTTTTTTTACCAAGGTTTTTTAGGTGACATGTTTTTTGCCAAGGTTTTTTAGGCGAGATGTTTTTTGCCAATATGTTTTTTTTTTTACCAAGGTTTATTATTTATTATCGAAAGACTCTATGGTATATACACAGCCTGCCGAAAACTCAACAACGAGATCAACACCAAATTACGAAGTTATTATTCGATTCTGACATGTCACCGGTCTCGCCCATTCATTTTTACAGCGAAGACCGGTGTTGGAGTTCCTCAAGTTTAAAGGTATTTATTATGTATCATAGAAAAACTCTGTAGCATATAAACAGCATTTATTATTTATCATAGAAAAACTCTTTATATACAGCATGCCTATAACTCATCAGCGAGATCAAAATCAAAAAACGGTGTTACTCGATCCTGACATGTTACCGGTCTCGCCCATTTATTTTGACAGCGAAGACCGCTTGGAGTTCTTCAAGTACCAAGGTATTTAGTATTTATTATCGAAAGACTATATGGCATATATACAGCCTGCCAAGAACTCAACAACGAGATCAACACCAAATTACGAAGTTATTATTCGATCCTGACATGTCACCGGTCTCGCCCATTCATTTTTACAGCGAAGACTGGTGTTGGAGTTCCTCAAGAAGGTATTTAATATTCATCATAGAAAAATTCTTTAGCATATATACAGCATGTCTAAAACTCATCAGCGAGATCAAAATCAAAAAACGATGTTACTCGATCTTGACATATCACTAGTCTCGCCCATTTATTTTGACAGCGAAAACCACTTGGAGTTTCTCAAGTACCAAGGTATTTATTATTCATTATCGAAAAACTCTTTCGTATATATACAGCCTGCCGAGAACTCAACAACGAGCTCAACGCCAAATTACGAAGATATACGATCCTGACATGTCACCGGTCTCGCCCATTCATTTTTACAACAAAGACCGGTGTTGGAGTTCCTCAAGTTCGACGGTATCTATTATTTATCATAGAGAAACTCTTTAGTATATATACAGCATTTATATTCGTTTTGTATATAATATCAATAATAGGACAAGTATTTAAAGAAAAAACAAAAACTAGTTGGGCATTGAAGAAAGTCACCAAAATGTATAAAAATAAAAATCGTTCAGAAGATCAGAGTCCAGAAAAAAAAATCGCAATGAGAATGAACTTGAAAAAAAAAACAATTCAAATGAAAAGTATTAGATTTAAAAAAAAATTTCGGCCGAAGTACTTGGCGAGTTTTTTTGCTTAGCTTGGATCACATGATATATCTCTCATGGTTACGAACTCACCAAGTACTCCCAACGAGATTTGTTTTTCTAATTATTCTTGTTTCGCTTGGATTTTTTTTTTTTTTTTTCAAGTTTATTGTAATTCCGATGTTTTTTCTGGACTCTGTTGAACTTTTTCACTACATAAACAGAACACTGCACTACTGTGAACAACCAAAATGAAAATTAAGTTTGGTGATACTAAAATCATTGAAATAAATTCACAATATTAAGATGCAAATACGTAAAAACTCCAGGGTTTGAAGGTGTTCAGAAAAAAGGAGTGATATCCTGGCCAAAATCCCCTCCCCGGGGAAAAAAACCATGCAAGTACATTTGTGGGTGACCCCTGTTTCCATCCGTTTTCACAAAAAAATCTACCCTCCACGAAAAATTCAAGCCCCTAGAAATATCTTATAACAAAAAACAAAAAAGGAAAAAGTAAAGGAAAGAGTAAAGGAACATAAAAAAACACTGAAGAACGACTACCCTCAAAAAATAAAAAAACCCTAAAAAAAGGGTTAGAGACAAACCACAGGGAAAATTTTTTCAAAAAAAATTCTAGCAGATTGAAGAAAATACAAGGAAATGTAAATCGCCTAAAAAAAAACTCTCCAGAACGACTTCCGTCGAAAAACTTGGAAAACCTCAAAAAATTAGAGAATAGAGAAAAACCCCAGAAAATATCCTCTTGCAAAAAATTCGAAAAGACTGAAGAAAATATAAGAAAACGTAGAAATGGTACAAAAATGATAATAATAATAATAAAAGTCCATGATATTCGTTCAGCACTAAAAAAATTTATATTAATGAAAGGATAAGTATCCTATTGATGTCTGAAAATCAATTAACGAGAAAAAAGAAAATCCTTTCAAAAAGACACGTCTCAAAAAATAATAATAAAAGTCCATAATTTTCGCTCAGCACTAAAATGTCTTATATCAATAAAAGGACAAGTATTCCATCGATGTTTGAAAATTGAGTAACGAGAAATAAGAAGAAATCAGTTGTTGCTGGAAAAGAGTTGCTAAGTTACAAAAATAGATTTAAAACGAAAAAACTCAACATTTAATTTACGCACAGGATTAAAATTTACAATATAAATACTCGGACAAGAATTTTAATGGTATTTATTAAAATTTACAACATTAAACTTGTATATTTAATTAGTTATCCATGCCTCTCGAATTTCCAGACACGCGATTCTTCCACTTTGTTCCCCCGTTTGAAATAGAAAGCCCCCTTGGATTTTCAGAAGTGAAATTTTTCAATACCGTTCCACGACCATACCGTTCCAAGATCGAAATTGAAAACTTTAGCCGATGCGGAAAAATTGCAAAAATGGGCCACAGGTTATGTAACTTGAGGCCACCAATATTGTTTGATTGGTAACAATTTGTTAAACGTTCACCACCGTACGTTGAGCGTATGCGCACAGAGTACTTGTCCGGCCCATAACTTTTTATGCAAATTGCTCATTCAAACAAAAGTCCGCAAATAAACCGATATAAAAAATAAAAATTGACATCAATTCTTAATTTCTCAATAACATCAATGTTGATTAAGATTATCAAGTGGTATTATTATTAAGATTGAAGATTGGAGTATCATTGAGAGTTAAATAAGAATTTATTCTTACTGACCGGGATACATCTAGTCCGCAAATAAACCCACATAAAAAATAAAAATTCTAATCAATGTTTAATTTCTTAATAACATTCAACGTTGATTAAGATTATTAAGTGTTATTGTTATTAAGAATGAAGATCAAAGTATAATTTATTCAGATTATGAAGTGTTATTATTATTAAGAATTACGATTAAAGTATAATTGAGTGCTAAATAAGAATTAATTCCTAATGACCGGGATGAGCAGGTTTGCTCATCCCAAGATGTAGCGACCATAGTTTAAATGATTAGACACTTCATGAACAGTCATTCTCATAACTGAGTTTTGAAACCACCCATATTTGTGAATAAATATTATTTAGCTGTTCCTTCTGTATAATGTTCTTTCGATCAAACTTCCGAAAGGGCAATATCATATTATGAAATAAATTATTACAAAGGTTATGAAGGAAGCATGAAAGATTTAAAAATATATATATATATATATACTGTAACGGAACGCTTTTACCTATGCGTACACTCGCTACGCGCAGGTCCGCGCTTCCTTAATTTAAAAGGAGCAGGTATGAAAAGGAAGTGAGACGACACGAGTTTTTAAAATAAAATCAATTTTAAAAATTGATTTTTATTGAAAGAAAACAAAATTATTTGTGTTTTACAATTTATAATGCTTATTTTTGTTTAATTTGTTTTATTTGATTTATGAACGCGTGTTTTTATTTTTTAACAATGATTTGATTATTATTTATTCGATTTTTACTACGCTTTGTCGCTTTTCCTTTCGTTTTCTTATAATTTTCTAATGCTTATTCATAATAATAATTGAGAACAACAATTTTGCATGGTTCTGCTTTCAAAATAATAATAATAATTTTCAACAAAATCTTTTTTAATTTATTTAAATGAATTTCCAATTTATTATTTATTTTTAATAAAATAAATAATATTTTTAACGTCTCCCGTCCCTGGCGTGGCTCAAAGAATCAATTTACGGAACAATGCCGTAATTTTAATTTAATAATAATAATAAAATAGACCTCGAACTACGGGAAGTGAACGTCGCCGAACCCCTCCAATATTCCGAGCATCTGCTGGAGATTGTTTAAATAATAATAAAAATGACCTCGGGCTACGGGAGTCGAACGTCACCGAACTACCCCAATATCCCGAGCATCAGTGGGATAATTTATAATAATTAAGAAAAAAGACCCTGGGCTACGGGAGTCGAACGTCACCGAACTACCCCAATATCCCAGGCATCTATTTGACCCGCCAGGGAGGGAAGAGGTTCTTCTCTTTAGCTTTTTCAAGCTCCAGTTCCAGAGAGAAGAATGCCTGCCGAATGCTCCGCGCACCGACCTTTATACCCGACTCGCCGCCGAACTGCGGCCGCCCACGCATGCGCATTTGCTTTGTTGTGCGTCGTTGGCATGGAGACGCGCCTGCGCGGTGTTGCTTCATTCTTATTCCGCTCATTTCTCGTGATATTAATATTATTTTATTTTATTTTCGCATTATTTAATCTTATTTTATTTATTTTTAAACAATTATGCAATAAAATCGTTTATTTTTAATAATTATTAACATCGATTATATAATCGATGCGCGCGCATTCGCGTTGCTTCGCGTTGCGCGATGTCCGTGAAGTGGGCATATTACTTATTTCAATGTTATTTTCGTTTATTTTACCTTAAATTCATATTATTTCATCTATTTTCATTTATTTCAATTTAATTTAATCATAAAATTGTTTATTTTGAATTATTGTTAACATCGATTATGTAATCGATGTTAACTTCACGTTTCTCGATGTCCGAGAGGCGGCCATATTAATTATTTACGCGTCGCTGTCCGCTTGACAGTTTTTCAATATGGCGGCCGGGCGCCACATTGATCAACGATCGTGCGGTTTTTATTTATTATTTTATTTTTTTATCTAGTCTAATTCGTGTCGTCACAATATATATAATGCCAGGTGCTTTGTCTATGCCAAGACTATTATTTTGTGAAGAGAGTAATTTGAGACATCATGGAAGCAGCATCACTTGCTCAGAAAAAAAAAGGTTGCAGTTAAAATAAAAATTGCACCCAATGAAAAAGCATTTTGGTTTTGGCAAGTGATCCCTGATTTTTGTTTGAATGAGCAAGTTGCATAAAAAGTTATGGGCCGGACAAGTACTCTGTGCGCATACGCTCAACGTACGGTGGTGAACGTTTAACAAAGTGTTACCAATCAAACAATATTGGTGGCCTCAAGATATATAACCTGTGGCCCATTTTTGCAATTTTTCCGCATTGGTATGATTCTTCGGAACAAAAGTTAGCAATTTGAAACAAAAATTGATAAGGGAAGACATTTGGAGAAATTAAATGACCAAAAAAAGGTTAGGAGATTCTATAAACTTTACCCAATGTAAAAGCACAAGGGTAAAAGATAATTACACTTCTATTACTTACCTGATTTTGGAAATGGCTGAGAATGTCCAAGATGAACCAAGATTGAAGAGAGGTGGCAATGATGAATCACAAAGTAATTTTTACTATCTCGGTTGAATAAATCAAAATAAGTATTAGGGTTACATTCTGAACACGTCAATTCAAAAATAAATAACAACAATATAACAGATCGTGATTTTGAATAATAAGAAATAAAATTTAAAGGAATATTATCAGAAAAAAAAAGTTTGAAATATATTTTCAAACATAAAACTTAAATAATAGTTATTTTCACGATACAAATTGAATTTGTATAAATTTTCCCGAAACTAATAAATTAAATTCGAATTTTCCCAAGGAGTTATGCAAAAACTGTTCAGATCGGCATTCATAAAACGTTGACGATGAATACTTTTTAAACGCTTACACTTATCGACTAAACATAACAGACCATTTTTGTAGAGGAATTAATTTCCTACAAGAATCTACATTGTTCATATGATAACACTTTTTAATTTACGAGTAATAAAATTTAGAAGCAAGAAATGCTTTTTCGTAAAATTCTCGATACTTTGACCGCCCAAATCTTTTAAATGGTAAGGTTTATGAAAAAAGTGTAAGGGACCTTTTTTGTAGAGCGTTCATTTTTCTACAAAAGACGTATATGAAATTTTCGTGTACAATCAAGTAATAGCGAGATACGGATTTTTTCGTATCGGACTGAGAAAAAAATGGAAAACTATGATGCGGAGGTCCTTCCCGTTAAAATTAAGAGCTCATCTTTGGAGAGCATTTTCTAGAGGTGCCCGGGAACCCATTTTTCAATGTCGAAAGTAAAATAAAATAGTCAATTTTTTTGACCCACCCTAATAAGTATGGGGCATTCCACGCCAAATCGACCACCTTTGAACCCGACCCCTTTCGATGTCGCTGGAATTTTTTTTCCCTTTCCTACCCCATTGAGAGGAATTTTGAGGAAATAAAAAAAAAAATCTTACCGAACTTAAAAAGCGTTATGAATTCTTCAAAAAAATGTTTTTTTTTTTTTTTTATTTCAAAGAGCTATAACGTTCTCAAAAATGGAATTGTCGGAATGTTTTTTTTTTTTTTTTTGAAATTTTTGTTTTTGAATGCACTTTGAAAAAAAATACAGAAAATTTGCAGATATAACAATCTGTAAACAATTTCGCTTTTTCGAGAAAAATCTCATTTTTCTCAAGGTTCGCCATTTTTAATATTTTTTTTTTTCACTTAAAACAAACTTTAATCCATTCCGACTAAAATACCGCCCACCGCGGAGTGGGCAGACTCTTCGTTCTATTTTTTTTTATTGATCGAAAAAAAAAAATTCTCAGATGCTCTCATTTGGAAAAAATCATACTGCAAATTTTTGAGGATTTATAAAGGACCTCCGAGTTTGAAAAATTGGGGAAGAAAAAATTTTTAGGTGTCAATCTTCGATTAAAAATATTGGTGAACGCGAATAGTCAGCGGCTTGCGTTCCGTTGCGATTCACGAATGTACGCGACGAGCCCATAGAGGCGCCAGGGGTGCTCAAATCGCGGGCGACGTGCTGCCGCCACGCGGTCTTCTACGTTATTATTTTTTTTTCTTGGTTCGCGGCTCGTCAGTCCAGTCCATACCGGTCAAAACGAACGACGCGCTTTTTATATTGTAACCCCTTTTTTCTTTAAATTCAATAAATCGTAGTTATATAAATATCCCTCTCCTTTTAATTATTTTCGCACATCCACTGAGCACCTTCAACAGGTTATGGGCCCAGGAATACGGAAAGAAAGTGCAAAAATAGTGTAAGGAAAGCGTAAATAAAAAAAAGTGTAACGTCGGAACGGTTCTCGAAGCACCTCCATCTTGAAAAAGAAAAATGGCCTCGTCAAACGTAGTAAGGATCGAGCTATTGAACAAAGAAAATTTCGACACATGGAAAATTCAGATGGAAGCTATTCTGATAAGAAACGACTCGTGGAGTTATGTGAACGGTCAAAAGAAAAAACCGGAAATAATCGAAAATAACCCGGCATCAGTCGAAGCTTAGAACAAATGGATTATCGAGGACGCAAAGGCAAAATCGGACATTATAATGTCGATGAAACCATCAGAGCTAAAACAAATAAAAGGCTGTAATACATCGAAGGAAGTATGGACAAAATTAAAATCGATATATCAATCGAGCGGTCCAGCACGAAAGGCGACATTACTGAAACAGCTTACGTTACAGAAAATGGCCGACGACGGTGACGGGCGTGAACATCTTCGAAAGTTTTTCGATACAACCGACAAATTGAGTGAAATGGCTGTAGAAATAAACAGTGACTTATTGACAATTATGTTACTATATAGTCTTCCGTTGAGCTTCTAAAACTTTCGGGGCGCGATCGAGTCCCGCGATCAACTCCTGGACATCGAATCTTTGCGTGTGAAAATCATCGAAGAATACGACGCGAGAAAGAACGATACGCGTGACAGTGTTTCAAATGCAATGCTCGCGAAAAGACAATGGGGCAAAGCTCAAAACGCAACAAAAAAACATACGAACGAGCCTAAAGGGAAAGGAAAAAGTGAATATAAACCAAAAGGCGAACCTTTTAAGTATAAGTGTCATCGGTGTCGGAAAGTGGGTCACAAAGCCGCCGATTGTACCGCACCGCGAAAAGACGAAAACGACAGTGCAAATACCGCGGATGAAGTTAGCCTGTACACGGGTACAGCTGCGAAACCCGATACGAGAAGTTCTCGAAGTCGCGAGAAGTGGTGTTTAGACAGTGGTTGCACGTCTCACATGGGACATGACGACGCTGAATTTGTGAGCAACGTCGAACCATGTGAAGGAAACGTGAAACTCGCGAGTGAAGTATCGTCGACAAAAATTCGGGGAAAAGGGTCCGTGTCTATTGCAACAAATGTCGAAGGTCACCGGAGAAATGTAAAAGTGCGCGAAGTATTGTGTGTTCCGGGACTCCGTACGAACTTACTATCTGTCGGAAAAATCACGGATCGTGGTTGCACAGTGATTTTTGACAAAAATAAAGCTGAAGTTGTCGACAAAGCCGGTAGTACGTTATTCGTCGCCGATCGCATAAGGGTTATATTACGTGCGTGAAGAAGACGACGAATACAGTGCGAAAGCTGAAACAAGCGACGAAAAGAACAATAAAAAATTAACCGCCGTGTGGCACGAGAGGATGGGTCACCTTAACGTTCGCGATCTCATCGAATGTGATCGGATCGGGGCGGTGCTCGGTATGAAACTCGACAAATCACAGCAGAAACTCGACTGTGAAGCGTGTCTCCAAGGAAAAATGACCAAGACGCCGTTTCCGAAAAACTCCACGAGAAAATCGAAGTTGCTGGAAATAATACACAGTGACGTCATGGGGCCTATGCGTGTCAAGTCAAATGGTCAGGCGAGATACGTACTGACATTTATCGACGATTACTGTCGGTGGTGTACGATATACTTGCTAAAGCAGAAGAATCAGGTATTCGGTGCGTTCAAGGATTTTAAGGCTCTGGTCGAAAATCGTCATGGTTGCAAGATACAGTTCCTCCAGTCTGACAATGGAAAGGAATATGTAAATGAATCTTTCGACACGTTTCTCAAAGAAAACGGTATTGGACGAAGACTTACGGTCACACACACGCCAGAGCAGAATGGCGTGGTGGAACGGCGAAACCGTATACTGATGGATATGACGAGGTGTCTCCTGATACAATCGAAACTTCCCGCGTCGTTCTGGGGCGAGGCGATAAATACGGCGAATTACATTCGGAACCGTTGTCCGTCAAGTAGCCTTGGAGGAAAAACGGCTTATGAGAAATGGACGGGAAGCGTTCCAGATGTGAGCTATTTTCGAGAATTCGGATCACACGTGTTCGTTCTCAATCGAACACCATCTAAAGGTAAGCTGGAAGCGCGCTCCGTAAAGGGCATTTTTGTCGGCTACTCAGAAGAATCCAAAGCGTACCGGATTTGGATACCAGACAAAAGACGCATAAACATCGCTCGAGACGTAAAGTTCATCGGAATTCCGAAAACTCCTTCGACCCACGATATTACGAACGTGGAATCGAGAAACAATGACGAAATATTGGCAGAGATGGAGATGATTCTTCCTCGGAAAAGTCATGTCGAAAACGACCACGGAGAAGATGAACTAAACCAAAATCATGGAGAAAACGATTTCGAACAGAATCAAGAAGCAGACGAGCCGAACGTGGACAACCACGATCAGGACGTAAATGGTGAGAATGAGCACGAAGACATGGACGACGATCCCCCACGTAGAGGCCGTGGAAGACCTAGGACGATAAGGACTGGTCTCAGGGGGAGACCCAGAAAAGAATACCAAAATGCGAACTGGGTAGAAGATGACGTATATCTCACCAAAATACCACTGGAACAAGCCGTCCATGGACCTTGCGCAGACGAGTGGTACCAGGCAATTGATTCCGAGATTAGATCCATTTTAAAGAAAAACACCTGGGTTATCACTGAGAGACCAAAGAATCAAAAAGTTATCGGTAGCCGAATTGCGCTTCGAAACAAATACGGGCAAAACGGAGAGTTGATTCGAAGAAAGGCCCGATTAGTCGCAAGGGGGTTTGCTCAACGATCCAGCATAGATTACTGGGAAACCTTCGCGCCCGTGGCACGACTCGGTTCAGTCAGACCGATGATGGCTCTTGCGGCAGAAAATGGTATGACCGTGCATCAGTTTGACATCGCAACAGCGTACCTGAACGGCGTACTCAAGGAAAAGGTTTACATGGAAGTCCCTAAGTGAACAGCTGAAGCTCTAAACAGAATCGTCCTTGAAGAACCCAGAAATAGCGACATTGGAAGAAAGGCCGAAGAGATGCTGAGTTTACTGAACGAAGGAGACAAAGTTTGCTTGTTGGAAAAAGCTCTTTATGGTTTACGTCAGGCTGGACGCTGCTGGTATAAGAGATTCGAAAGGGAATTGTCAAGATATGGAGCAAACAAGTCTTCGGCGGATCCTTGCGTTTACTTCAAAGGCAGCGGGAAGGATCTGCTCCTGATTTGTGTCTACGTGGACGATATTCTCGTCGCATCACGGAACAGTGAAGAAATTTCCAAATTTGGACGATATCTCTTGAATACTTTTGAAGTCACCGATCTTGGAGCAGTCAAATATTGTCTCGGGATGGAATTTAACCAAGATGAAAACGAGATCACAGTGCGTCAAACAGGATACATCAAAGATGTCCTCGAATGTTTCGGAATGCAGGAATCTAAGGCCGTATCAACTCCACTGGATCCCGGAATGAGACCTCAAAGAATTGAACGTGAATCAAGTCTCGAAGAAAAGAAACTCCCGTATCGTGAACTCATCGGATCGTTGATGTACCTGGCCGTATGCACTCGTCCAGATATCGCCTACGCGGTCAGCTACCTCAGCCAGTTCAACGATTGTTTTGGAGTTGAACACTGGACGGCTGCGAAGCGGGTTCGTAGATACCTCCAGGGAACACGGAATAAGGGATTGAGATTCTACCGCTCAGGAAAAAGTCTGGAAGGTTTCGTTGATGCCGATTGGGGAAATTGCCCGATTGACAGGAAGTCATACACCGGTTTTGTTTTTATTCTCGGAGGCTGTCCTATTACGTGGGAGGCAAAGAAGCAAAAGACCGTTGCACTGTCCTCCATGGAGGCCGAATACATGGCCCTGTCCGATGCCGCCAGGGAGGCCGTGTATTTGAAACGTCTACTCGTCGATCTCGGTTTCGGAAAAGAACGCGTGAAAATATATTGCGACAATAACGGCGCTCGGAAACTTGCGGAGAATCCGGTGTTCCATAACCGGAGCAAACATATCGATGTTCGCTACCACTACGTACGCGAAGTTCTCGAGAGTAAAGAGATCGACATCGACTACGTACCTACAACCGAGATGGCTGCAGATTTTCTGACCAAAGGGGTGCAAAGACAGAAGCACTGGAAGTGTCTGGATCTTCTCGGCATTGCAAACATCGAGGTTCTGACGACGAATATTCCTGAATCGAGGGGGAGTATTGGTGAACGCGAATAGTCAGCGGCTTGCGTTCCGTTGCGATTCACGAATGTACGCGACGAGCCCATAGAGGCGCCAGGGGTGCTCAAATCGCGGGCGACGTGCTGCCACCACGCGGTCTTCTACGTTATTATTTTTTTTTCTTGGTTCGCGGCTCGTCAGTCCAGTCCATACCGGTCAAAATGAACGATGCGCTTTTTATATTGTAACCCCTTTTTTCTTTAAATTCAATAAATCGTAGTTATATAAATATCTCTCTCCTTTTAATTATTTTCGCACATCCACCGAGCACCTTCAACAAAAAAAAAAAAAAATTTTAAGTGAGAAAAAAACTAAAAGGCACGTATGAATAATTTCTTTGTAATTTTTTTCAATAACTACATCAAATAAATAAATAAAAAGTACAAAAAATATGCTGTTGGCCCAAAAAGCATAGGCCCAAATAGCAAAATGGCCCAAATAGCATATTTTTTTGTACTTTTGTATTTATTTATTTGATGTAGTTTTTGAAAAAAATTACAAAGAAATTATTCATACGTGTCGTTTAATTTTTTTCCCAATTAATTGGTTTTTTTTTGTGACGAGGCACGGTCCAGCAATAATGAGCGAATAAAAAGGTGATCCGAGTGGGACTCGATCCCGGGACCCGCGGAGTCTGAGTCCGGAGCACTAACCACTGCGCTAGGGCCACCTATATTCTAACTCATATTGCCAGACCGTGACATTTTTTTTTTTTTTTTTTTTTTTTTTATCGAGGATTGACACTTGAAATTTTTTTTATTCCCAATTTTTCAAACTCTGAAGTCCTTTATAAATCCTCAAAAATTTGCAGTATGATTTTTTCCAAAATGAGGGCACCTGAAATTTTTTTTTATTTTTCAATCAATAAAAAAAAAATAGAACGAAGAGTCTGCCCACTCCGCGACGGGTGGCATTTTATTCGGAATGGATTAAAGTTTGTTTTAAGTGAAAAAAAAAAATATATATATTAAAAATGGCGAACCTTGAGAAAAATGAAATTTTTCTCGAAAAAGTGAAATTTTTTACAGATTTTTATATCTGCAAATTTTCTGTATTTTTTTTTTTTCAAAAAGTACATTTGAAAACGGAAATAAAACAAAAAACATTCCGATTCCATTTTTGAGAAAGTTATAGCTCTTTGAAATAAAAAAAAACCATTTTTTTTGAAGAATTCATAACTATTTTTGAGTTGAGTAAGATTTTTTTTTTAATGTCCTGAAAAATCCTTTCAATGGAGTAGAAAAGGATTAAAAAATTTCAGCGAAATCGAAAGGGGTCGGGTTCAAAAGTGGTCGATTTGGCGTGGCATTACCCGTATATTGTACTATAAAATAAAATAAACGAAATTCTTCACAATTTCTTAGAAAATTTCTTAACACCAATTCACTTGGATGATGAAGATTGTAATATGAACTTAGTAAAACGAAAAAATATGAACGACTGCACTGGATGTTGAAAAGAAAAAGAATGCCATTTTTCATGCATGAGTGCATGCTTAATAGGGTGGGTCAAAAAATGGAACTGCTTTTTTTTTTTTTACTTCTGACACTGAAAAGTGGGTTCCTAGGCACCTCTAAAAAATTCCCTCCAAAGATGAGCTCTTAATTTTAACAGAAAGGTCGCATAGTTTTTTATTTTGTCGTAAGTCCGATACATAAAAACCCGTATCTCGCTACTTCTTGATTGTACAGGAAAATTTTATAAGGATTTTTCGTAGGAAATTGAACGCTTTACAAAAAAGGTATCTTATACTTTTTTCATAGACTTACCATTTACAAGATATGGGCTATCAAAGTATCGAGAATTTACCAAAAATTCATTTTTTGCTTCTGAATTTTATTACTCGTTGATTAATAAGTATTGTTAAATGCACGACTCAGATTTTTCCTCTTGTGTCGTTTTTTTTACGTTTCTCGTATAGAACTCTTTTTCATTCATGTAACTGATTATTTTATACAATCCATTTTCGACGTAAGCAACTTCGATCAGATTACCCTCCCTATTGAAAAATTTTAGAGGTTTCACCCCTCGATATAACTTTATGTTTCTTGGTTACTTTACCGAAGCTAATTAAATTTTTGTCCATGTCTTTCACGTAATAAACGTTTTGTATTGTGATTTTTTTTCTTTCTCCTTTTACGATAAAGTAAGTCAAAACTGTGCCGATCTTTGCTTCTTCCACGGTTCTACCGTCCCCGACTTTAACGGTAATAGGACGCTTCAAGTTCATAAATTCATGAAAATATGAGTCATTGTTAAGGGGGAATATAAAAGTCATAGGCTGAAATATGAAGCATTTTTTGGAATTTTTTTTTGAAAAAATGGCTTGATCAAATTATTTGAAATTTTTTGTATTAATTATCGAAGTAATGAAGCATACAAGGAATTTTTTTTCAGTACATTTTATTACGCAGAGGAGCGGTCGCATAATGGCGTCTCAAAAAAAAACTCTCCAACGGTTGACAGCATAAGTGCCACAGCAAGCATCTGAAATCAAAAATTCAAAAAAATTATCAAATTATAATAGTACAGCTATGGCCGCATCGTAGGAAATTTGCAAATTTTGATTAGAACAGAAATGGTGGCTATTTTAAAAAAAAGGATTGTACACAAAAATTTTGCAATAAATTGTTAATAAAAAAAAGTAAACAATTTTTAAAAAACTCTACGATGCGAAGATAGTGATAAGTTTTCTGAAGAGAATCCTTTTTGAATTAAGTCGTTCGGACAAAATTTGCCAGAGTTATGTTGTCAACCAGGTCAAGAAACATGGTTTGGAGAAAAACGTGTTCAAAGTTTTGAGAGGATAAAATTGAATGAAGTAACTCGAATATTAATATAAAACAAGAGCCTACCGATTAATCTGTCATCCCTGGACCATACAGAAGCTCCTTTGCGTCCAGCAATATCATATCCTCATCCTGAAGTGGGTTTATAGCACTCAAGCGTCCCTCGTGCGTGTTTGCTGCTGTGTTTTTCGCCTATGGAGATATCCAAGTACTCAACAACATCCAACAAAGCCACGTGACCATCGTTAAATATTATAGCAGCCATATTAGCGGTGATTTTGACAACTTGGGAGTCGCAAGAAAGACTTTTCGGAGCAAATAACCCAATTGGCAACTGATACACAAATGTATATATATATATATATATATACTTGCGCAAGTCGTCTCGCAGGTATACGTTTTGGTGCCCGAATAGACGAAAAAGGTAGGACGCGTCCGGCCCGTATAGAAAGCTTCGAGGGCGTCAACGTTTGACGTCAATTTCGAATACTTCTAAGCCGAACAATGTTTTGAAAAATTGTAGGCATATTCTTCAAGGCCAAAACTATCTATTTGAGCAGAAAAAATCGATTTTTTCACAATGATATTATTCTCCCGTAACATCGCAAATTTCGCCCTTTTTTGCAATTTCTGATGGTGGCGGAGATACATAGTTTTGCATTAGCTTGACTAACACTGCATGATATAACTCCTTAAGTTTTTTTTTGGAGCAGACAGGTTCCGGAGTAGACTGTACGCACTCACTCGAACTCGAGTGACCAACACTGCGGGCTTCTTCTCCTCTTTGACGTCACACGAGATAAAATAAAATTCCAGACGTTCAATGAAAATTTTCCAATCGTCTGTATCCAAATTGAACTTCACCAACAGGTTCTGATTGTTATTGTTATTATTAGATGCCATTGTTTATGTCGATCCGCCTGCCACTTCCATTACCGATACTGATCGTTTACTTCGAACTATGAACTTCACTATTTGTACCAGCAACTTATGAAGTTCTGTTTACTTTACCGCCTCGTCTATTGTGCTAAAATACCGTGATAGTTCTCTCAGCACTTCTGGTTATGATAATTTGTATACCCACGTGGTTTGCCTCGGCGTTTCCTTGGGGTCTTCGAGTTCGGATTCTTTTTCGGTTCCTTCTAAATTTTCCTGACTTCCCTGTTTCACGTTTGCTGCAATACTCTCTTCACCATCCATTCGTTATCGACCCGTTACACACGCGATTCAGGTACGATCGCACGCGTTTAAGTTCAAGCCTCAACGCCACTGAGATGTCTGGGTTAGATAAAGGAGAGACATCAGATTGGTGTACGACTTTACCAGGTACAGGTGTTTACTGAACTGCCGAGCCGGACAATCCCCGGTTTGAAACTCACTCACGTCTCTCACTCGCTCCTTACTCGCTACCTCTCTCACACATACACCACAGTCTCCAATTCAAAATGGCAGATTCAATATGGCAGATGAACATCGGCAAAAAAAATGGGATCAGTGTTCTGTATAATCTTCCCGTGGTTCATCCTGGTGACTACGAATTTGTAAGCGAATTATTGGCAAAGCTGACATAGGATCCATAACAAAAACACCACAGTAATCGTTTTTATGAGCATAGTTCCACTTTCTTTTTTTTCTGTCTCCCATCTTGGATTCACAATTTTGAATTTTTGAAAACTAACATCAAATTTATTACTAGCGATTCAAAAACCCTCCACTAGTTATTTTCATGAGCGTAGATTCATTTTTTGATTTTTTCATCAGCCATCTAGGATCCGCCATTTTGTATTTTTAAAAACTAACATCAGATTCTCCGAGTGACGAATTTCAGGTCAATTGGATCGATTTTTAAAAAAGTCGTCCACCATATATTCAATCAGCCATTTTTAATTTTGGATATCTGACATCGGGCTTGTAATCAGCGACCCCGAAAACCATATAATATGTCATGTGACGAAAGTTATATATTTTTTTAAAGTCGGCCTTCAACGGTTAAATAACATTAATAATGTGTGTTTCTCTCATAGTTATTAGTATTTCGCAGTCCCTTTTTATATTGCGGGATCGTGAAAATAGATATTTAAAAGCAACATGATTAGCTGAAAAAAAAAATCGCTTGAGAAAAATTGTGCAAGTCAACTGTTTTCGAGGCACTCCTATAGGAGTGTTCGAGGTCCCGAACGTGCGGTCCCGCTCTTAGCGTCTGCTCCCGTGCCGTTACCGTTTGGCAATCAATGCCGCTTACTGCCCTCTCACCGCACGCCTCGCGGGTCACCCCCACTACGCAACATTGCAGACCCGCGATCACACCATCCTTCTCTGTAAACCCCACTCCGGCGCTCTTCGCTCTGGTCACACTCCGGGACTACTCCCGCATATACACTACAAATACTGATTAAAGCAACGTTTAGACGAAAATTTCTGTTCCATTGTACTAGATAATCTAGGAGACACATGTTCAATGTTATTTAAATTGAAAAATTACAAAGCCGATGTCGAACCTTTTAATATTTTTTCAACACTATTCCCCTTCCACGATAATTTGTTCTTAAATGTAAAGCGAAAATATCTAAGTGAGCACGAAGAAAAATAATGCCCCGAGACGACACACTTTAAGGTGTACCTAACACAAAACTTATCCGACGCAAAATGCAATGTGCTGCTACATTGCACGCCACTATATTTTGTTTACCGGAGTGAACGTAAACATAAAAGTGATTGTTCTTTTAACAAAACTACGAACGTTTGGACGAAAAAAAATTGCTATTCCCAAGACATGCTTCAATTTCTACAAAAATCAAAGAAACTGGGTTCGATGAAAAAAATCTTATAATATATCTTGGTAACTGCATTATAATATAACCATGAAAATTTTTAAGCTTTTTTTTTAACAGTAGTCTCCTCGAGAAGCCATACCATTCACGGTCGTGAATGATTCATCTAAACTATAATTAGCGACCTTTACACGATTTATGTATTCAAGGTTGTGGGTCAGTCGGTATCTCGCCATGGTGATTACGAGAGATATGGCTGCAAATTTCGCACTCAAAATTCTCTGAACAGGTTGACTGCAAACAAAAAGCTTCTGTCAGCAGATTTTTACTATCGTCCGTTCAAACACTCGATAAACCTTTATTCGAACCTTCATAAAGCTTTCCTAATGTTTTTTTTTTTTTTCGTTGGATCAACTCTTCTTACCTCGTCTCCGTCTAATGCCATTCAAGACAGTTTGAACGCGGACTGAAAACCGGGTTTAAATTGATGGTGCAACACAAGAAAAACTGTTGTAACACTGTACAATCGATTGTTGTGTTTTGATAGCTTCAAGACTCGGTTCACCAACCAGTTTTTCTACTAAAGCTGCGTGATCTAGGAGCATTGATACAGCGTCGATGTAATTTCCATCGAACATTTTTGCAATGGCCATTACACGTTTTTTTACAGATTTTCTCAACTGAACTTGCAGCTTTTGTAAGTTAATCGACGTATTACATCTAGTACATTTATTGAGCTCCTGGTTTATTGATAAACTACATTTAGGGCATTTGTAAGTAATAGATGTATCAGCGGGCAATTGGAAATTGTTCACGCAAGCTTCACAATTACACGTGAAGTGATATTTATCTTGTAAATAACGCCGCCTGTAGTAGACTGAATCACTGACAAAATGTGGACCATAACAGTCCAGTATCTCCATACCTTTTGCAATGGAACGTAAAGCACGAACGACGACTTTCCCTGGAAGAATTCAAAGATTAATGTGTTTGTTTTTTCACCCGAATCGCGGAGCTTTTAAGGCTATTTAAATGTTAGGCTTCCGTTGCTAAATATCAGCAAATTATTCGTTGCTATAGAGCTGCATGCACCTGGAGAGGGAAGGGACCGTAAAAGTAGAACGAATATTCACAATTGTGTCGTCATAAAGAAAAAAAAAAAATTTGAAACGAAGAAATAATATTGCGAAAAACTTCCAGAGTCATTTTTCATGTCGCGCCGTCGGTAGTGAATGAAAACGAATTTAGTGAACGACTTTACAAAGTTTAAAACTATTTTTTTTTCTATAATCATTAGTACATCTGCTATATCGTTTTAAACGTGAGCGCTTCACGTCTGTTTTTATATTTCCCGTTAGACCGCGTTTTAAGACCAACATCTTCTCAAGGGTGCGCCACAAATATTCATAAATTAAATTGGATCTTAAAAAATAATCTTAATGTCCGTCAAAATCCCTTCCCGCTAAAGCTGGTCTCTGGTGATGAAAGAAACGAGTTCCGATTGATCACAACTGTGGAAGCAGGCACGTAAAAAAGATGCCAAAATGACTTCACATGCATAAAATCGTGAATTTGCGTGTCGCAAGGAGCGCGGGAGATGTAGCTGATGTTCCAGCTGTACCAGTCGCGAGTTCTTGTCATATATCGCAGACAAACGGAAGTACGGAAACTTGTTCATAAAAGAAGTTATTTCAAGGTTTAGTGAACAAAGAAACAGTATTTAATTGATTCACTTTGTAAAGAATTTTCATATTATTTTGAAATGAAACCGCTGAAATGAAACATATTATATGAAGCAGTTTTTCATTTTCATCAGTGGTTTTGCAATGATTCCCCCACTCTTGTCGGTAAGACAACGCTATGCGAGATTGTAATAAAATAAAGACCAGTGTGATTTGGATCGTCGAGGTAGTCGGAACGAAAAACGAAAATATTGTTGAGCCATCGGTCTCACGAATTTGACTTCAACACAACCTGACAAATTCTAAGATAGCGAAGAAGATATGTATAGTATATTTCAATAATTCATAACAATTCCAACTACTCATTAAATGATAACTTCTTATCAAATACCATTATCATTTTATGATTAAAATTGTAACCGTATACGATCTAATATTAAAAATAATATAAAAAAATAGTTATCAAGAGACTCGGTAGAGTCTCGGGACAAGTACATTTGACAGCTCTGTCATCTGCTGGCCCGAGGCTCGCCGGAGTATATTATCTCTGAATAAAGCAAATTTCGGTGGTGGGGGTAAAAACTGAAAGTCTTTTTCTTTAATTACGATTCCCAGGAAAAATGCTATGATTTGAAAATTGAACTAGAGGATACTTGAGAAAAAAGCTTTCGATTAAGCCTTCAATCAGCAGGATTGATGCCGTAATTGCTGAGAAAAAACTTTGCACAGGCTCAAGATTATGTAAAAATTCTAACACATCGAAGAATTTGACGTGTCTGTATATGTCACAATGAAAGGCCTCAGTCTGCCTATCGAGGTTCTCATTGGTCACGAGTGTGATCATTTCCCTGTGTTCTGATTGGTCACGAGTATGACTACATCCTCAGTATACCCATACCACGGAAAGTTTGTGTTTGATGGTAGTTTTGTCAGTGTAAAGTACGAGACGCGTAAACAGCGTGTTTTTTGCGGACTTCTCGTAGATCCGTCGTGGCCAAAATTTGAACTAATTTGTACGTCAGAGTTCGCAAATTTGGATCCGAGTGCTGACAGACGGTAAAGCCGGAATAATTCACGTAAAAAATATATCAATTTGACCCTTTGAAACACACATTTTTCCTTACGTGCAATTATAGCTCAAAACTTTATACTCGGGGGTTTTCAGGGTCGCTGATTACAAATCTGCACTCAAAATTTAGAAATTCGAGATGGCGAATCCAATATGGCGGACAACAAATGCAAAAATGGTTTGATGAAAGCAAAATCTGGTATACGGGGGTTTTCGGGGTCGCTGATTACAAATCTGCACCCTAAATTTCGAAATTCAAGATGGCGGATACAATATGGCGAAAATCGTTTAAGAAAAGCGAAAGTTAGCACGCGGGGGTTTTTGGGTTCACCGATTAAAAATCTGCATACAAAATTTCGAAATTCAAAATGGCGGATCCAACATGGCGAACCATAAATTCAAAAGTTTTTTGATGGAAGCGAAAGTTGGTACTCGGGGGTTTTCGGAGTCGCTGATCATAAATCTACTATCAAAATTTAAAAATTCAAGATGGTGGATTCTATATGGCGAGCAATAACTGCGAAAATCGTTTGATATGAAAGCGAAAGTTGGTACTCAGGGGATTCGGGGTCGCCGAATACAAATCTGCACCCAAATTTTCAGAATTCAAAATGGCGGATTCGATATGGCAGACCATAAATTCCAAAATTTTATGATGAAAGTGAAAGGTTCAGAAAAAAAGTGATATCCTGGGCAAAAATCCTCTGCCCGGGGAAAAAAAACCTTGAACAGGTACATTTGTTGACCCCCGTTTCCATTTGTTTTCATAAAAAAAAACTACCCAGAAAAGTACAAAATTTTCAAAAAATTGGCAAAATCACGAATGATTTACATTCAGCACTAAAATTTATATTATCAATAATAGGACAAGTATTTCATTGTCTCTTGAGGATGGAGTATTTAATAAAAAGCAAAATCATTTAGTTATTGAAAAAAGTCACCAATGTATAAAAATAAAAATCGATCAAAAGAACAGAGTCCAGAAACAAAATCAAGATAAAACAAAACGTGGAGAAAAAAATTTCAAACGAAAAAAATTAGATTGAAAAATAATTTCGGCCTTCATATGATCAGTCCCCGGACAGACAACTTGACAATCGTATTTACCTCACATGTGTATAAATTGACTTCAATGAATAATAACTATCATATAAACGAAACGAGTCTGTGTTATTTCATGCATGCTAGTCCTGCTACGTATGACCATCAACAACGGTATCTCTGCTTCCGAACTCTTTTATTGCGTTTTGATTGTCGTTTTACTCACATCTAATCTCGTGATATCACTTACTCTAGCCAAAAGCGCGAGAGCGAGAAAGATAACAATGTCCAAATAAGAAGAACTCCAAACGTATAATCTTAACTGAAATCGACCGAACTTCAAACAAATAATCATAACTAAAATCGAAATTATTTCAAACAAATAATCATAACTAAAATCGGGAGATTTCTGAACGAATAATCATAACGAAAATCGATCGCATTCTTGGATGAATAATCTGCATAACTAAAATCGAAATTATTTCGAACGAATAATCATAATTAAAATCGACGGATTTCGGGCTGTCTCATACACACACCCAGGACCTACGACGATATTCAACGGTGTGCGTGGTCGACACCTGCCATACACTCATCGCGGGGTACACAGACAAGCGACACGGAACCTCTTCATACGCATCGATCCCTACTAACTCTTTGATTATTAAGTTCTTCTATTATTCATAATTATCGTGTCTCACTATTTCTTTTTTAACTATTATCATCTTGGCTGCCACAAAGTCTTCCTAAAGGTATTTATCATCATCTGAGTATTTAATTAATTATACTACTTCTTTTCTTTAATTTTTTTAAATTCTTTTTGTATCTAGCAGCAATCTCCCTCACATTCATAGAATGCCTGTGATGAAGGATTGATATAGTCGTACATGAAAGCGACAATTGATCTCTGAGGCTTTGAAAACATCTTCTTGGATGTGCGGGATGCAAGAGATCTTCCAACATATTTAATTAACAATTCCCTCAGTTCCCTAGTTTTATAAAACTTCCTGTTTCGTAATCCCGACCCCAGGGACCGTGTCGAGAGGCTAACGTGCCCCGCGATGACGAAACGTTTCAGCTCATCAATAAAAACTTGTAAAATAATGAGTATCAATGAAATGCTTGTTAATCAAATTACTTCTGTTCTGTAATCATCTTTTTCAATACTTTCCATTTGGAGTCTACACTAAAGGAGAAATTCCCACTATTCGTGAGGTTCTGCTAAGTTTCTTCGCTTTTTCTTTTCAGAATTACACTGCAGACTTTCTATTCGGTTGGGGTCTCGCTGACTATGTGACCGTTGTATCCGAAGATCGGCTTCCCGACGTTGATAGATTGAAATGTCAGCAATAATGTAATGGTACAACTCGGTCAGACTTGGGCAAGATTTGGTGGATTTTGGATTCGGTAATTTTAATCACGAGAATAAAATGTTTATATTTAATATTTGTTAGATTCTCTGTTGTGTGTAATGCTACTACTTCTCAAAAACTGAATCTGCACACAAATTGAAAAAAGAAAAGTTACATTTCCGAAGTAAAGCCTCTCAAAAAGTCGTGCTCTATGTGTTGGCATTTGAACAATTATTTTATTGTGTTGGCATCAATGCTTATATTGAGAAAGGAACAATTTTACTTCGTCAAAATTATTCCCACCTGCCGCGGCCGCGGTCCTTTCGGCTGGCAGGGCTCTATGTTTTAATAATTGTTGAGCATAATAATTGTCACTAACAAATATAAATGTTGCCGGCCAGCGTGAGCATGCGAAAGAAGATTCAGTTGACGGACCAAAGAGAGTCAAAGCAAAGAATGGCGAGGATGGTGAAAATAGAATAAAAGTAGATAAACGAACTTACTTTAAATGTAGTCGATCTTTTCTTAACCCTTTTATTTCAATATTTCCAGGCTGACAATTAGCAGGTCCAATGGTAGCCAGATTCACTTTGACAAAACTTTAACAAGATAATAATAAATTCGAATAACGGTGAACGTAATAAATTGCGCAAAATGCTCTAAGGCAAGAAAACGTTGCGTTCGCAAGGGTAGTCAGGCGTAGACTGGTTACTGGGTCTTTGGTCACACTTGCCACCTCGAAATTTCGAGAGTAGGGCAAGGGCCCAGGAAGTGGCGACTCCTAGTGCCAAATTTGACAAAATATACAATTTGACGCTATCGTATTTGGTTCAATGGTGACAAGTCCTCATAGAGCGTTAATAATATTTTTCGACGCTCTTTTAGCTGAGCGAACGAGTCGAGAACGAAATCTCCTGTCTCAATATACGCATGCGCACTAGTCTGGAGCATCGTCTCTTCTCCCTGCTTTGTAGACTTACCTGGTCGTTGAGACACGAGAGATAAGGTTTAACGCTAAAGTAAAAAGTCTCTCTAACATCCATTGAAATCGTGAACATCACTAAAACTACGAAGTGCACACACGAGCAAAACTAAAAATAAAAACCTGGCGAATTTGTACTGCATAATATTTACTTCATTCTCATCAAATATATCTTTAATTTTTGTCTTTATCTAATATACACGTGTTCGTCTGATTTATTTCACCGACCTCACCAACGAAAGTTCAACAAGTTATGGGCCCAGAACTACGAGTAAAGTGAAATAAATAAATCAAGAGACAACCGAACACTGAAAAAATCAATAAAAAAGGGTGACAGCGGTACGAGAAAAAAAATGAGTGCTCGAATATCAGAAGACCTGAACACAGTTGAGAGGTTATGTAGCGCCGATACGTTTCAGGTATGGAAATTCCAACTTAATATTATCTTTCGCTCACTTGGGATCATCAATCACATCGCCTCAGAAACAGCAAGTGCTTTACAAAATGAAGAATGGAGAAAGAAAGATGCGATAGCTCAGAAAATGATAATAATGACAATTGATAAAAAACCACTAGTTCACATTATGAACTGTGAAACTGCATATCACATGTGGGAAAAACTAAAAGCTATTTTTGAGAGAGACAAAGAACAACAAAAGTGTAATCTGTTACAGGAATTTTTCTCATATTCATTTGCAAAAGAAGGCGATATTGCTACGCACGTATCCAATTTAGAAAATCTGAGTCATAAGTTAAAATCACTCGGAGCTGAAATAGACAACAGCATGCTAATGTCCAAAATCCTGGCTACGCTACCAGAAAAATACAAACATTTTGCCACAGCGTGGGAATCCACCACGACAGCAGAAAAAACACTTGAAAATCTCACAGCGAGACTCCTGTCAGAGGAATCAAGGAACGGCAGCACTAAAGAACAACCTGTCGCATTCAAGAGTGACATCAAATGCTGCTGGAAGTGCAACAAACAAGGACATCAAGGAAAAGAATGCAGAAATAAAAAAGAAACTGGAGGAAACAAATGTTTCAACTGCGGCAAGCCCGGACACTTTGCAGCAGATTGTCGAAAAAAAGAAACATCAAGTAAGTCCTACAGTATATGTAAAAAAACAAATCACATTGAAAAAAATTGTTACTTTAAAAACAAAGAAGAAAAAAATTTAAGTCAAAAAGTTGCATTTCTAACTAAAACCTGCGTCGAAGATACAGAAACTTGGGTTGTAGACTCCGGAGCCACTGCTCATATGATAGGAAGCAACAAACATGTAAATAATTTACGTAAAACAGAATCAAAAGTAGGATTAGCAAAAACAAATGAAACTATGAAAGCAGAAGGAATTGGAAAAATGGAGTTTAACGAATTTGATCTGAAAGAAGTGATGGTAATTCCAGATTTAACAACAAACTTACTGTCAGTAAATGCAATAACAGAAAATAACGGAGAAGTAATCTTCACCAAAGAAAAAGTAAAAATAATATATGATAATAAAACCGTGCTTACAGGAAATAAAAAGAAAAATAGACTTTATACCGTTCAACTTCAAGCAGAATGTGAAAACAATTCTCTTCTAGCAAAAAATGGAGATCAAAACGTTGAAGTGTGGCACAAAAGATTGGGACATCTCAACAAAGAAAGCATGAAAAAACTACTTCAAATTTCAACAGGAATAAATCTAAAAAAGGCAGAAATTGACTCACTAGAGAAAACATGCTCAATTTGCATGACCTCGAAACAAACAAGACTAAGTTTTGCAAACTCGAGAGTAAAATCAAATCGGCCATTACAAATAATACACACAGACGTGTGTGGACCAATCGATCCAAATACTTGGGACGGAAAAAATTATTTCCTGACCCTGTTGGACGACTTTACAAATTTCCTAACAATTCGTCTGTTGAAACATAAGAGTGAGGCTGATGAGGCACTAAAAGAATTTGTTGAAAAAGTCGAAAGACAGCACAACTCCAAGGTATACAAGATCAGATGTGGCAACGGAAGAGAATACGTAAATAACAATATTCTAGAATGGAGCAATACAAAAGGAATCGTAATGGATTACTCAACGCCTTATACGCCACAATTAAATGGCAAAGCCGAACGAATCAATCGCACAATAATGGATAAAGCAAGAGCAATGATTTTTGAGTCAAAAACGGAAAAAAAGATGTGGGGTGAAGCAGTCTACACAGCGGCCTATCTTCACAGCCGAGCTCCAACAAAAAATCTGGATGTAACGCCTGCAGAAAAGTGGGAAAACAAGAAACCTGACCTCAGTCGAACAAAAATCTTTGGGTGTAAAGCCTAAATGAAAATTTTGGGTCCGCTAAAAAAATTAGATGAAAGAAGTAAAATGCTGGAATTTGTTGGCTATGCATCGAATGGTTATCGACTGTGAGACAAAACTAAACAGAAAGTAATAATAGCAAGGGACGTAAAGTTTGACGAAAGCGAACAAGTAACAAAAAACAAGAAGAATCAAACAATAATACCAGATCCAAATAACAACAATCTCGAAGAAGAAGAAAGCGAAAAAGAAGATGAAGAAACTACGCAAGAAGAAAGAGAAGAAGAAACCGAAGAAGAAATCGATTCTGAAGATGACAGAGAAACGGAAAATGGAGGAAGCCTAAACAGTACAATCTACGAAGAAGATGTAATAGAATTACAGAAACCAGAAGAGAAACTACCTGAACAACAACAAAGACATCAAGCCTCAGAACAACTTCAAAGATCTCAACAACCTCGTAAAGCGCCTGAAAGGTACGACGATTACGTACTGCTAATTTACACTCAAGCTATCGAGGGTTCAGACAAAAACAGATGGACAGAGGCGATCGAAGAAGAAAAGGAATCACTTCAAAAAAAATTCAACGTGGACACTTGTCGACAAAAAAGAAGCTGGAAACGTAAAACCACTGACAAGTCGATGGGTTTTCAAAGTCAAAGACGACGGTCGATACAGAGCACGATTGGTAATAAGGGGATGCGAACAGAGACAAGGTATTGACTACGACGAAACGTTCAGTCCAGTCGTAAGTACAAACGCCATTAGATGTATGTTTGCTCTGGCTTCAAATAAAAATAAAATATGTGTCGCACTCAACATCAAAGCAGCATTTTTGTATGCAAACCTAAAAGATAAAATTTATATATATCCTCCAGAAGGATATAGATACAAAAATAAATTATGCAAACTTAATAAAGCAATTTATGGCTTAAAGCAGGCTCCTCTTCAGTGGAACGAACGATTCTCCGACTACATAAAAACCGAAGGTTTCAAAAGACTGGTAACAGAACAATGCATATTCAAAAAAGAAAATAGTGACCTCCTCCTGTCCATGTACGTGGACGACGGTCTAATCATCGGAGAGAATGAGACGGAAATCAACGAGCTGTTGGAGAAACTTCAAAGTGAATTCGAAATGACGATCAACCGAAACCCAAACACATTCGTCGGTTTCGAAATAAGTAGAACAAACACAGGAATAAAACTGTCTCAGAAAAACTATGCAGAAAAAATACTAAGAAACTTTGGAATGGAAGATTCGAAACCAACAGCAACACCAGCAACAAAACAAGACTACAGCAATGAACAAATCTCAGACAGCAAATACCCGTTCAGAGAAGCCACTGGAAGCCTACTGTATCTCAGCACGAAAACACGACCTGACTTGAGCTACGGAATAAACATTCAAAGTAGATATACGGAAAAGCCATCAAATCTAAACATAATTGCTCTAAAAAGAATTTTCCGGTACATCAATGGGACAAAAGAAGCTGGAATAGAATACAACGGTGAAGAACAAGAAGAACTTCTTGCATTCTGCGACTCTGATTACGCAGAAGATACAGAGACGAGAAAAAGTCAAACTGGATTTGTAATCTTCTACAAAGGTGGTCCAATCAGCTGGTGCTCGAGAAAACAAGAAAGCTTAGCAACATCAAGTACGGAAGCCGAATACATTGCAGCAGCGGAGTGCTGTAAAGTCATCCAACATATTAAAAACCTCTTAAAAGAAATGACTGGAAGAGAATTGAAGACAACTCTCTTTGTAGACAACAAAAGCTCTATCTGCCTAATCAAGAATGGAATAACAAACAAACGATCTAAACACATAGATGTTAAATATCATTACGTTCATGAAATGTGGAAAACGGGAGTTGTCAGCATTAAATATCGACCCACCGAATATCAAATCGCCGACATCTTTACCAAACCACTTGAACTTGTTAAATTTGAAAAATTTAAAAAAGATCTTGTAAACTAAAACTTAACTTCGAATAATTACAATTTTTCGTGTCTCAATATTTTCTATATCAAATCAACACAAACAAAGAATTGAGAGGAAGTGTTGGCATTTGAACAATTATTTTATTGTGTTGGCATCAATGCTTATATACGCATGCGCACTAGTCTGGAGCATCGTCTCTTCTCCCTGCTTTGTAGACTTACCTGGTCGTTGAGACACGAGAGATAAGGTTTAACGCTAAAGTAAAAAGTCTCTCTAACATCCATTGAAATCGTGAACATCACTAAAACTACAAAGTGCACACACGAGCAAAACTAATAATAAAAACCTGGCGAATTTGTACTGCATAATATTTACTTTATTCTCATCAAATATATCTTTAATTTTTGTCTTTATCTAATATACACGTGTTTGTCTGATTTATTTCACCGACCTTACCAACGAAAGTTTAACATTATGAAAATACCGACACACAAAGACCCTTCGTGAAAATCAACTCATACATCGTTATTACAATCCGCTCTCACAAACATCATTTATTAAAAAAGATCATATACATAAATTGAAAATATTGCTGAAATGAGTCTTGCGAAACAATTTTACCATTTCTTCATGCCCTAGAGTTATCATCACAGTGTCCAAATCATCTTTAGATTACTATCACATGGAAAAATTTGTTCGTCACAAATTGCATAAATGGATGGAAGAATCATGGAGATATTAATCTTGTCATTCCGGAAATTTTCCATGCAGTTCTAATATTAACCACATGATCAAATTTATGTATAAAAAGTTTCATATTTTGACGGTGTACAACATTACATTATCTATTGTAAAGGTTTATCTATTGTAAAACCTTTAAATTTATAAATTAGGACACGACAGGGAGTGAATTATTTGAGTCTCAATGCGGGGTGATCTGTTAATATCAATCTTTTCTTTTATTTAATAATTTCTGATAGGTTTTTAACAATAAAACATGGTATTTCAACATAGATTAAGAGACGCCATCTGTCGGATATAATTTGAATACTAGCTGCTCGGAGCGTTTGATTAGTATCGATGGTGGCGACCTTCCTCGTGAATCTTGTTAACAAGCTGTCTTCGTGGCGCTTGCCATGTTCGCAGTTTTCTGGATCGATTTTGATATTTGGAACTGAAATTGATAATTACGGTTTTCTTTTAAGTATTTTATATTCTTTTTTTTTAGTTGTTCAGATTGCGTAGGGAGACGAGACGTCACAATTCAGCTCGTTACAGATAAGTAAGTCTTTTTTGTGTTTCTATGTACTTTATTTGTTTCGTTCTTACACTCGATAGCTTTATTCAATTTGAGATGCTTCCTTTTAGGGTGTTATTCTTGTTCTTCGTCTTATTGAATTATTCGTGTATTTACACGGACTCATCGCAGCATTTACGGATCCCTTGGAAATTGTGCTTATCTCTGGAAAGGACCCTTGCTATTCGCATGGATCGGGTGTTGCTCTTGGTTCCAGTATTACGAGATATTGGTAAGCGCCTTTCTTTTCCTTGCTTATTTTATTTAACGCTATACTTTTATTTCTTTTCTCTGCCTTTAATTGAATTTCTTTTCTCTTTTATTTCCTTTCGATGGTTCTTTCTTTTTATTCATTCGTCGCTATTGATTCAAATTCTTAAAGATCTTTTCTCCGTTCTATTTGATTTTTATGTTTGCTTATATACACCCAAGTTCCTGTTGCCTTTCACTCTTTCCACCAATCCCACAATTTACACACAATTCCCTCCGATCCAAAAATTCCTCTCCTTATTCTCCAATCCATCGGCTTGCCTCGAAATTCCTCCAATTACAGACTTGTTCGTCTAGTTTGGAGGCTTATTTTATCGTTATCATTATTAATTTTGTTCGATATTTTTCAGATTCGGCTATAGGAAGGGCGGCCATCGCGTCGAGAGAGCCACGACCACAGTCTGACATTTTGTAGCGCGCAATATGAGACCCGCACGTCTCACTATATTGGTACTAACAAAATTTTCCATGCGATAGTAATCTAAAGATTATTTGTATGGGAGACCTTACCACATAAAAAAATGACAAATATCACCCGAACGCATTTGAGTATTATTTCCACTTTTCAGCTTTAAATATTTAGACATTCAAGATGGCGGATCCACTATGGCGGACCACAAATGCAAAAATTGTTTGATGAAAGCAAAATATGGTACTTGGGGTTGCTAATTACAAATCTGCACCCAAAATTTCGAAATTCAAGATGGCTGATACAATATGTCGGACAATAACTCCGAAAATCGTTCATGAAAAGCAAAAGTTGGTATGCGGGGATTTTCGGGCTCGTCGATTAAAAATCTGCATCCAAAATTTGGAAATGCAAAATGGCGGATCCAACATGGCGGATCATAAATTCGAAAGTGTTTGATGGAAGCGAAAGTTGGTACTTGGGGGTATTCGGGATCGCTGATTACAAATTTACCATCAAAATTTGGAAATTTGAGATGGCGGATACTATATGGCGGGTGATTACGGCGAAAATCATTTGACATGAAAGCGAAAGTTGATACTCGGGGGATTCGGGGTTGTCGATTGCAAATCTGCGCCCGAAATTTCGGAAATCAAAAAGGCGGATCCAATATGGCGGACCATAAATGCAAAAATTTATTGATGAAGGCGAAAATTTCAGAAAAAAGAAGTTATATCCTGGCCAAAAATCCCCTCCCCGGGGAAAAACACCTTGGACAAGTACATTTGTTGATCCCCGTTTCCATTTGTTTTCACAGAAAAAAACTACCCAAAAAAGTACAAAACTCTTAAAAAATTGGCAAGATCGAGAATGATTTACATTCAGCACTAAAATTTGAAATATCAATAAAAGTGTGACGTGCGCTGAAAATTCCAAGAAGGAATTTTCAAGACGTTCATCTCCTACTATTTGTTCTTCTCCTCTCTTGCATAATCCGCTAGACGCGGACAAGCGAAAATTAAAATTTCAAGATAATTTCAAGAGCGGAAGGAAACCCCAAATAAAAAGATTAAAAAAGATTGAAGGGACAAAATAAGACAGCGATAAACTCAAGAGCGGAAGGAAACCCCAAATAAAAAGATTAGAAAATATTGACGGTCAGAACACAGAGCGATAAACCTAAGACTACAAATAAAATATTCAGCAGATGTTGAGCGTGCAGACCCATAACGATAAACGCGAGAGCGGAGGATACCTGAGATCCAATGAGAAATATCCCTGAAAGATCTTTGTAGAAGAATGAATCTTCTCTTCATGCAGTTTTTCAATTACTTTCAAATCTTCTTGCAATAATTAAAATTCTAAAGATGCATCTCTGTAGCAAGTAAAATATTAAGAACAAATTATAAACAACAATAGTTAGGATGAACGAGACGCCAAATAGAATTAATAATATGAATAAATATAAGGAAATAATCAAACAAAATAACTAATACAATAAGGGGTGAAATAATGAACAAAAATTATGATCCACTAGAACTAACAATAAATAAACGGAAACTAAATAATAATAAAAACAACAAACGTTATATGACAAATAAAGTACATAGATTAAACAAACAAATATCTAATTGTAAGTTTTACAAATAAACAACACACGAAAAATAAAAAACAGAATAAGATAAAATAATAACAAAAGGAAACGTAACAATTAATAGAGATACTATAACGAGAATAAATAATAAAGTTGTGGAGGGAAATGAGCGTTCCAAAGCAACCACCCTTTCGTTAGCGGGGATGGAAAATTCCACCCCACCCTTCCTCAAAAACTTAAGGAAGTCCCAATGCGGAAGAGAGGGAGAAACCTCCGAAGCATAGGGACTGATAAACTTGGAGGGAAATTCGGTCCATGACACGCGTCATTGGTCCCCGAGCTTCCGCCCACGTTTTCCGACGGTACCACCTCTCTCAAACATTATAAATTTGGCTGCACGCACTTCACGAGCAGTTATCGATATTTTCCACCGCGAATACGTACGTCTGTCGGGAAGGACAAGTAAGCCAACTTTAAAATAGAACTCGTGTTTGAGAAAATTAAAATCGGGTAAAGAAAACAAAAAATTTAAGAAAATAGTCGAAAAAAAATAGTTAAAAACAGTGCGTGCAGAGCCAAACTTATAACAACGTGAACCAGAGTGTGAACCACAACTTTCATCCAACCAATTTGTAAGTCTGGAATGTTCTTCTTATGAATAAACCATTTTTAATTTTGTTAAATTTAAACTGAGTGTGTTTCTTGAGATTACTCCCATCCTTGGTAGTGGTAGAGATGCCAGCCTAAAAACGGGAGCGAACTGCGACTTTAAATTTCTTTGGGTAACGTCGGAAAACTAAAAAATTACCGACATAACAATAGGACAAGTTTTTCATTGTCATCCGAGGAAGGAGTATTTAAAATAGCCAAAACTTCGAAAAAGTAAAAAAAGGACGCCAAGTATTAAAAAATCGCGTCTAAACTATAATGTGATCAGTCTGTATCCTTCTGTTCACTCCAAACAAATTTTGGCTTTTTTTAAATTTCCTTTCGTTGTTTAAGTTTTTTTTTAATTTTCGGTAGAAATATTTTTCCGCCTATCCTCTTCTTTGATCGCCAAAAACAATTGCTTTCTGTTTTTGATTTCTCTGCATTCTCTTTTCAAAAAGAATTGAAATCAGTTTAATATTCTCATAGAGCTAAGAACAAATGCCTTAATTCCGATTTAAATTTAGTGATTCACTAACCATTCTTTCGAGACTTTGTTGTTAACATGAATTGATGTATATGAACTGCAGAAACATATGACGTACGTACCGCCGCACAAGATCAACGCAGAGATTATACAAAAACTTGGCGTGCATGGTTAAATCTTGGATAAAATTTTTTATTCTTGTACATTGGTGACTTTTTTCAATAACCAACTGATTTTGCTTTTTATTAAATACTCCATCCTCAAGAGACAATAAAATACTTGTCCTATTATTGATATTATAAATTTTAGTGCTGAATGTAAATCATTCTTCATCTTGCCAATTTTTTGAAAATTTTGTACTTTTTTGGGTAGTTTTTTTTCTGTGAAAACAAATGGAAACGGGGGTTAACATATGTACTTGTGAAAGGTTTTTTTTTCCCCGGGCAGGGGATTTTTGGCCAAGATATCACTTCTTTTTTCTGAACCTTTCACTTTCATCATAAAATTTTCAAATTTATGGTCCGCCATATTGAATGCGCCATTTTGAATTCTGAAATTTTGGGTGCAGATTTGTATTCGGCGACCCCGAATCCCCCGAGTACCAACTTTCGCTTTCATATCAAACGATTTTCGCAGTTATCGCTCGCCATATAGTATCCACCATCTTGAATTTCCAAATTTTAATAGTAGATTTGTGATCAGCGACCCCGAAAACCCCCGAGTACCAACTTTCACTTCCAACAAAAAACTTTTGAATTCATGGTTCACCATGTTGGATCCGCCATTTTCAATTTCGAAATTTTGTATACAGATTTTTAATCGGTGAACCCAAAAACCCCCACGTGCCAACTTTCGCTTTTCTTAAACGATTTTCGCAGTTATTGTCCGCCATATTGTATCCGCCATCTTGAATTACGAAATTTTGGGTGCAGATTTGTAATCAGCAACCCCGCAAACCCCCGAGTACCATGTTTTGCTTTCATCAAACAATTTTTGCATTTATGGTCCGCCATATTGGATCCGCTATCTTGAATTTCGAAATTTTGGGTGCAGATTTGTAATCAGCGACCCCGAAAATCCCCGAGTACCATGTTTTGCTTTCATCAAACAATTTTTGCATTTGTGGTCCGCCATATTGGATTCGCCATCTTGAATTTCTAAATTTTGAGTGCATATTTGTAATCAGCGACCCCGAAAATCCCCGAGTACAAAGTTTTGAGCTAATTGCACGTAAGGAAAAATGTGTGTTTCAAAGGGTCAAATTGATATTTTTTTTTTGCGTGAATTATTCCGGCCTTACTATCTGTCAACACTCTGATAGAATTTGCGACTCTGACGTACAAATTAGTTCAAATTTTGCCCACGACGGATCTACCAGAAGTCCGCAAAAAAACACGCTGTTTACGCGTCTCGCGTCAAAACTACCGTCAAACTTTTCGTGGTATGGGTACAAAGGAAAGGACCAATGGGAACTCGTTGCTTTCGTCGCCCGAAGACCGGCTAACGGACGTAACGATGCCTCACGCTTAAACTTTCAAGCGAGCCACCATCGTGATCCTCGATGCTCCACGCACCGCCTAAACCACACCTCCTCCTAATTTGGCTACGCGCCTTACACGCTACATTACGCGGCACAGAGACCCAGAGCCTCCCTTTCTCTTACGTCATAGCCCATCAACCAGGCAACACCTACTCGCTCTACTACTCCCTGATACCCGCCCAGAAATATCTTTTCTCAATTCGAACTAAATAATATTCTCCCAACAATGATTGTGAGGAGATGTTCACCAATACACTCTACTCCCCTCTAGAACATCTAGTCCCACCGGTCACCATCCGAAGCAAATAAGGAAGGGAAACTTCTCCTCACTGCCCTGAATATTATTTAAGGGCTTGCACGATAGAATGGAGCATTCTTTGACGACAAAACTTGTAACCTTTCGGTAATGACTACAATTGTTTAATAGAGCATTACAACTTAACGTCAACCTGAGACTATAGTTAGGAACTACTTCCTTTGGAAAGCCCCAGCATTGTGCTGGAAGTCCGTTACTTTCGTCGCCGAAGACCGGCTTCGGTGGAAACGGGTTTTGATGGGCATCAAAACGCCTTTGATTGTGTCGTCTGCGCGCATATACAAACACACCAAATCCTTCAATGTGTTAGAATTTTTGCATAATTTTGACCCTGCGCAAAGTTTTTTCTCAGCAAATACGGCATCAATCGTGCTGAATTAAAGCGTAATCGAAATATTTTTTCATAATTAGTCTCTAGTTCAATTTTCAAGTCATCATCTGTCTCCTAAGCTTCGTAATTCGAGAAAATGGCTTTCAGTTTTTACCCCCACTACCGAATTTTACTTTATTCCTAGAGATAATACCCGGGGAAAAAACCCTGGACAAGTACATTTGTTTGACTCCCGGTTCCATCTATTGTCACAATAAGTTACCCCCCCCCCTAACCCAAAAAATAATGAAACCCCAAAAAAAAAACAGAGAAAAAATGCCAGAATAGATTTGAGTATTTGAGAAAAAAAACTCCCTGGCCAAAAAGGAAAATCCCTGGCCCCCTCCCCCCTTAAAAAAATGAAACAATTTAAAGAAAAAAGCCTTTTGCCAAAAATACCCTAACAAAACCCTGCCAAAAAACGCCTAAAATAATTACAACCCCCAAAAAAACATACAAAAAAATGCCAGAATAGATTTGAGGAAAAGAAATCCCTGGCCAAAAAGAAAAATCCCTGGCCAAAAAGGAAAAATAAAATTCGAAAAAAGGAATACTCCCTCTCCCCTCAAAAAAAAACCTTAACAAAACCCTGTCAAAAAAACGCCTTTGATTACTTACCCCCAAAAAAACATGGAAAAAATGGCAGAATAGATTTGAAAAAAGAAGCCCCTTGCCAAAAAGAAAAAAAATAATTGTACGGAAAAAATTGAACGAATCGCTGTCACAAAAAATACCGAAAAAATGCTACAACTCTCGCCAGCAAAAAAAAGAAATTCGAGAAAAAAAACAACCCAGCTGAACTAGTTCCCTGAAACTTACCAAACACCCACCAGAAAAAAAACCCTAGAAAAAACTACTTCCTCCTCTCCACCCAAAAAAGTGGAGCATCCGATGAAAAAAAAACAGACTCTTAAAGAAAAATAATTGTTGCATAAGAAAAATAACTACTCGACAACATGAAATATGAAGAAGCCAATGAGTTACGTTCAGGACTAAAATTTATAATATCAATAATGGGACAAGTATTTCATTGATGCTTGACAATAGATTCATGAGAAAATTTAAAAAAAGCAGTTAGTGGTTGAAAAGAAAACCAGCCTAGCAAAAAGAAAAACCGGTCCAAATGAAAAAATAAAAATGGGGTGTATAACAAACAAATGATAAACCTAGTTTATAAAAAAATCGAGGAGACAATAATTTACGTTCAGTGCTGAAATTTTTAATATCAATAACAGGACAAGTTTTCATTGGTGCTTGATTATAGAACAAAAAAACAACCGGTCGAAAAAAAACAGTCAAAATGAAAAAAATTAAAAGGGGTGTATAACAAACACAAAAACCTCTAGTCTGCAAAAAAGTTGAAAGGACAACGATTTACGTTCAGCGCTGAAATGTTTAATATCAACAACAGGACAAGTATTTCATTGGAGCTTGATAATATAATAGACTCATAAGTAATATTTAAACAATCAATCGAAAAGAGTTACCAATCTACAAAAAGAAAAATCGGTCGAAAAAAACAGTACCCAAATGAAAAGAAATGAAAGGGTTTTAACAAACAAAAGAACCTAGTCTACAAAAAATTAAAGAGACAACGATTTATTCTCAGCGTTGTAATAATATGCTTGAGAATAGATCAACGAGAAAACGAAAATAACTTGGTTTTCAAAAGAGGTACCAAGTTACAAATACTTTGGCGAGCCTCGGGTCAGCAGACGACAGAGCTGTCAAATGTACTTGTCCCGAGACTATACCGAGTCTCTTGATATCTTTGTTGAAAAAACTTACTAATGAAATTCGAAAATGTTGAATAATTAATTGCATGTAGATGAATATATTGAATATTTTTTGTGCAATTTTCGAGTCACAAATGTTATTTTTATAGAAATTTTCAAGATCGACTTTTGTTGATACAAAACATTTTGCTTGACGTAGCGTAATTGTTTAACTGGCGAGAAATTATTTTTACAATATGAAGGTGAACTTCACAAAATGATGGTAACCAACGATGGCGAATTGCATGATTCAGCGACCCAGATTTTTACTGAAGAAATTTTGAAAAAGCACAATGAGATGAAGCAATAACAAAAATTAGCGGAAAGCATTAGAAGATCGAATAAAAAGCGAGATGAAGTGGCCATTGGAAGAGATACACCAATTTTTTGCGAAAATGGTCCTGAGGTATGCCAATCTTTGAGTCATGTTTCCACACGTATGGCACCAGCGTTGGGTTCTTGCCGACAACACACTGACCGATATCCTGCACACTCTTCGTAGTTCACTGAACAATATCCTTCGCACTCTTCGCAATACACTGAAAAATATCCTTCGCACTCTTCGCAGTCCGCTGGAAAATATTCCTCGCAGTCCACTGAAAAACATCGTTCGCACACTCTGCAGCTCACCGACCAATATCCTTTGGACTCTTTGCATTCCAAACACTCTACTGGGGAAGACCAACTGGATACAGTAGTACCAGTAACTTCATATTCTACATCGCCGCATTCGATAAACCAAGCTCAACCTCATCTTAAAGCCTATCTCAAAGCTCAGCGGTTCGCTCCTTACTCCTTGCATTCCAAAGTCTCGAGCGAGGCACGAGCCAATGCAACGGTAGAAAAAACATTGTTGTCTCCATCGGTCGCGTCAGCAAATCTGTCACATTCTCATCAACATGCTCCTCACTCTTCACATCCCTCATTCATGATCATTCCATTATACCGATAACAAGAAATCCTGTATTGCTGAATTCACCGGATCAACACCAACTTAGTCCTCATCGAATAACTGATAGCGACAGCAGCACAGATTCATTGGCTTCCACCAAAAAAAGTAATGAAACAGCCCTGTTGAGTTACAAAATGAATCTTGGAAACGGTAAGTTGTTGACAATAATCTATGCCCATTATTTTTTATTCTCAACTGTTGTAGCGTCTCAATATATGTTATTTGTTCTAGTAAGTAAACGAGACATTGAATTCCAAGAATCACTGTTGAAAGCAATGAAGGATACTGATGCTAAGCAAGCAAAAAGCAATATATAAGCTGCAAAGAAAATTTACCGTTACAGTGACTAAAAAACTTAACCAACTTAATAAAAACTTTATCAAACTTAATAAACTTAATTTTTGTGAAAATAATTGCACATTTTATTATTGGTTTTATTAATTTATCGGTATCGTAGGTCCAAGATTATTATCTGCAGCTTGGAAACGAACGGGCAGAAATATCACCCAATTGTGGATTTTATTTGCCCAAAAATAAAATAAATCAAATTGAATTGAAATCGACCATGAACAGCGACTGGAAAATTTTGGTTCGGGAAACATTGTTGGAAGTTTATGGAAACAATATTGCCAATTATTCGGCGACTGGAAAAAGGGGAAATCGACCAGCTATTGCCAGTCAACTGTTTAAAGGAATACAAGGTGAAATTCAGAAATTTCAACAATATATAAATATTGGACACAAGACAAAGTAAATAATTTTAAACGTTTAATTTCTTGTTTCCCAGATTGGGTAGCCCGAACTGCGACGCCTACACCATCAAAAAAAGAAATTATTGAATTCATCAATAAAACGGCGTCGAACAAACGAAATTCCAAGGAAAGTCCCGAGAAATGTAACAGATTTCAACACAGCAACACAACACTGAGCGTGTGATTGTCAGAAAAGATGTACTGCCACTAGTTCGTTATCACCATGATAATAATTTACCACCAGCAATTTTTCCACAAGGGTCACAACATCATAAAAATTTGGAATCAGGTAAATATTTTCAAATTATGTTTTTCTGTGAATTATCT
This sequence comes from Campoletis raptor, assembly GCA_948107755.1. Lineage (NCBI taxonomy): Eukaryota > Metazoa > Arthropoda > Insecta > Hymenoptera > Ichneumonidae > Campoletis > Campoletis raptor. Next base: position 1,853,670 of record OX403628.1, on the reverse strand, counting down.
AATTTTCATTGTCCCGGTTACACATACCCAAAAAAGTACGAAATGCTTAAAAAATTGACAAGATCGGAAATGATTTACATTCAGCACTAAAATTTATAATATCAATAATAGGACAAGTATTTCATTGTCGCTTGAGGATGGAGTGTTTAAAAAAAAGCAAAAATCAGTTGGCTATTGAAAAAAGTCACCAATGTACAAAAATAAAAATCGGTCAAAAGAACAGAGTCCAGAAAAAAAATTAAGATAAAACAAAACGTGGGGAAAAAAATTTCAAACGAAAAAAATTAAATTGAAAAATAATTTCGGCCAAAGTACTTGGCGAGTTCGTACCATAAGGAATGCATTACGTGATCCTAGCTAAGCAAAAAACTCGCCAAGTACTTCGGCCGAAATTATTTTTCAATTTAATTTTTTTCGTTTGAAATTTTTTTCCCCACGTTTTGTTTTATCTTGATTTTTTTTCTGGACTCTGTTCTTTTGACCGATTTTTATTTTTGTACATTGGTGACGTTTTTCAATAGCCAACTGATTTTTGCTTTTTTTTTAACACTCCATCCTCAAGCGACACTTTTTTGGGTAGTTTTTTTTGTGATTCAAATACTTTACAATTGAATACTCGCTCCGACGTAATTGGCTTGATATGCTTTAGTATATTTATATTGATTTATTATATTTTTGAGAAGCTCGAATATTTCTTTTTACGAGGATGCAGTTACCATTTTTTGGAGGGATTTGGTTTTTTTGGAGATCTACGAATTTAGCTCGACATCTCTCTTTTTTAAGAGATAGTAACTGTTTACCCGAAATTTTTAATCAACTGCAATGAAACCAGGTTATCTATGCAACGGTTTACTAACGCGCTGAAGCTGCGGTTGATTATGTGCTCAAGTGAATTACTAACTAGCAACAAATCTGGATAATATTTTAAAAAATGTAGAGTGATTTTCGATTTTTAATGTACCATGGTATATCTTGCTGAAGCTATAGAGAAGTGTGCCCTCCACCAGTCAAATAGTTGGAACACACAAGTAGTAGTCATTGAAACGGAAATCTTATTTTTTTATACATTCCATTCGCTGTAAGAATATTGTGTAAATATCTTTACCATTTCGTGGCAACTCCATTTTTCTACTTTTGAATCGTCGACGCTAACCCAACCGTTGTCTGACATTCGCAGCATACTCGTGAAATGCCCACGCTCGATATTTTCACCATTGTAAAAGATGGCACTAAGAACTTTATAACTATTCTTGATTAATCCGCACCGTTGAAATCGGTATTGCTTTAAGTTTGTATTTATCCTTCTCTGTTTTCCCGTTTGTCATTTCGAAAAGTAATAATTGCACAACCACAATAGATTTCAGTGACGAAAGTTTTAGTCTACTTACTACGCCCGGTGTAAGACAAACCGTGCAAGACCGATTAGTACTTGTTGATTTTTTCACGTTGTGATCGATTATATATTGTAGATCAAAAGCCGTTTTTCGTAATTTGGGCATAACAAGTGGAACAATGGGATTCGGATGAATATGAATCCATTTGGAACTGCAGGTACCCCATGATGTTACACAACTCATTTGGTGTTCTTCAGAATTTCTCAAAGCAAGTAATTTTTCGGAAAGTCGCTCTCTCTCTCTCTCTCTCTCTCTCTCTCTTCTTGCCCGTTACAAGTGAGACGTGTCAAAGTGGGCTCTGAGTATCAACTGCTATAATTACCAAAGTTTCTTTCGCAAAAACACCAAAGTGCACCACTGGGTGGGAAAATCTGTGCGTGTTAGCTGGCCGCGAACCTGTTACTCGGTGCCATGCAGTTTCCGTGCATTCTCAATTTTTTAAAAATCTCGTGTGAACTTTCGTCGTAACCGTTACAGCTTGGCCACACCGCGCCGCCCTATCGCACACCGTCGGCTGTGCTGTGTATACATGTGTATCTCGTAAACAATCGTATTCTATTTATATCCTCTAATATTATTTCTATTTATACCTCGAGTGTAAGGCTAACCCGAATCGTCTATCCAGTGCGAAGACTTTAAGACTATAAATTCTAGCGAGCTTATAAGACAACAGCTGTGTGGTGTATAATCTTTGTGAACGTGGGTCTATTGTTTCGGTGTCTGTGCTATCTTTGTGTACAACATCCGTGAACGTGTACTAGCCCTCTCTCTCTCTCACCATACGCCTGCTTCTCTTTGGACCTTACTTAATACTAGCGATATTACCGCAGCGTGTTTGTGTGTGTGTCTGCGCTCACACTGAATCTTCTGCTATAGCTACTGTGTTTACATCTGTCAGCGAATTATAATTAGTTATCGAATAATGCCGTCGATTAACTGCGGTTTGTGCAAAAAATTCGTTGCAACCGATGACGTCGTGCGCCTCTGCTCTACTGAAAACCATGGTTTTCATAGTGCGTGCATTAAGAGTCGGCTTAACATCACCTCCATGGCCGAATTACCATCAAGCCAGACGGTCAGCTGTTTTGCTTGTCACAAACGCTCGGCAAGCACATCCAGTCTTGTGTCATCCGTGACGCCCTCGAAATGCGCGCAGCCCACCCTTGCGAATCAAATTGCTAGTCTTGCGTCTGTCGTCGCCACCATCTCCTCCAAACTGGAAAAGCTCGACAAATTAGACCACGTGATGAACGATGTCGCCGCGATCAAGGAACAGATGACTGGGATGGATGACCTTCGCAGCGATGTTCGGGGTTGCCTGGACAAGCTGAACTCTGTCTCCACGCGACTGGACAACATGGAGTCGACTACGACTACGCTTTCCCACGGTCATGATACTCTCTCCCAACGGGTCGCGGAATTGGAAAAACGCCCGCCTGCTCGCGTCTCCTCACCCGATCAGCGACTCCAGAACCGAGTTCGGCAGCTAGAGTGCGAGCGCCACGCCAGTGACATTGTCATCTCGGGGCTGCCTGAATCAAACACCGGCGATCGCACTCTCATCCAATCCCTCTGTGAGTTGTTAGGCGTTCCTATCGATGGCGAGAAAATCAAGCAGCTTAGGCGAATGCGCCCTTCCGGAAATTCCACCGCTCCACGCTCACTCTTCGTCACGGTCGACTCATCAGGCCTGCGCAACGCTATCATCGCAGCGAAACGCTCGAAGGGGTCGATCAACGCGAAACAAGTGCATGATGCATTCTCTGAGACGCAGCGAGTTAACGTCAACGAATTTCTCCCAGCTGAGCTCCACATCCTCTACATGCGTGCAAAAACTGTCGCGAGAGAAAAGAACTACCGCTACGTTTGGACCCGCGACGGATGCGTCTACGTTAAGAAGACCTCGGACTGTCAGGCGATTCGCATCACTGATGCTGGTCAACTCGACTCTCTTCCCTGACTAACGCATGCCCTAACTACGCCATCGACCGACACCAGCACCGTTCCGAAATTCCGAATTTGTCACATCAACGCCCAATCGATCTTACCTCGTCATGCTGAATTCTCTCAATACTTCACGGAGCATCGTCACGATATCATTCTCGTCTCGGAATCTTGGCTTAAGCCTCACATCTCAGATGACCTCGTAAGTATAGCAGGGTACAATCTTACGCGTTGCGACAGGATCGGAAAGGGCGGTGGAGGTGTTTGCATTTATACTGACGACTCACTCCAAACTAACATTATTGCATCATCGGCATCTCCGTCTTATGTACCTGCACCCGAATATCTCTTTGCTACTGTCAATGGTGCTAATCGGGGGAAACTACTTGTAGGCGTCGTATACAGACCGCCCAAGATAGCTTGGTCGGATAAAATTGAACTTCTTTTCGCCTCAACTTGTCAAGACTTTGTATCCAAGGTCATCATGGGGGACTGGAACGCGAATTTTTGCACGATAAACCCGGACAGCTCTTACCTTCGTCGAATTTTTAATTGCTATAACCTAGATATCGTAACATATGAACCCACCTACCACACTGCTACATCTTCTACGTGGCTTGATCTCTGCATCGTCGACTCTATCGAAAAAGTATCCGAACAAGAACAAATCCCTCTACCGTTCGCAGCCGGTCACGATCTCATCGGAATAACTTACGACTTTGTTCGACCGCCGATGACTCTTCCGCACGACTCGCTTCGTCGGAACTGGAACATTCTGCGCGATCCGAATCTCCCTGAAGGCTTAGCATCGCACGACTGGTCCTCTGTCATCAACTCAACGGACCCCAACAACAAAGTAGCTGAATTTAACATCGCTCTCAACAGATTTCTTGATACACATGCTCCGCTTCGTCCGGTTGTAGTCCGCCGCCAATCAGTACCCTGGATGACTCAGGAACTTCGCGCCCTGATTTCTCAGCGCAACCAGATTAGAGCAAAATGGCGGCACACGAAAAATGCCCTGGTATACGCGGACTATAAGGCCTTAAGGCATCGCACGCAACTCCTACTCTCGCGAACGAAAACCGACTACTATGCTCAACGCCTTGCTGTAATCTCAGATCCGAAACATCTCTGGCCGGAACTCCGACGTCTCGGAATTGTATCCGGCAGACAGCACGCTGAAATAGCCACTGCTCCTGATGAGTTAAACGCATACTTTTGCTCGGTATACAACACTGCCGCCAGCGCCCTACCTGACACCCTGCAAACAACGCGTGAATTCGACGAGTCTCAGTTTTTCTTTGCCCACATTACTCCTGAAAGTCTTGCACACCATCTCTCTCTTCCTGACTCCCATGTCTGCGGCCCTGATAGCTTCTCGGGCTTTCTTCTGAAGCACTGTACCGGTCCACTATTCTACTTAATTCTGGATATTCTAAACTGCTCGCTCATGTCCTCGGTTTTCCCATCGCCGTGGAAAATGTCCTATATTACTCCTATCCCGAAGATCAAGAATCCCTCCGTCCCAGCAGATTTCAGACCGATTTCACTGCTTTGTGTGCTCTCAAAAATTCTCGAGAGGATCGTACTAGCTGATCTCATGCAATATTTACAACGCGCTGCTCTCATCGATCCACATCAATTTGGATTTGTAACAGGTGGCTCAACACAAGCTGCTCTAATTAAAGTTGTCGATTCTGTGCGCCTTGCGATCGATCGTCGTGAAGTCACGGTACTTGTCCTGTTTGACTTCTCAAAAGCTTTTGACACCGTCGACCATTCAAAGCTAATTGAGAAACTAGCACGGCTAAATCTCTCTCGTTCAACTCTGCGCTGGTTCTGGTCGTACCTCACAGGGCGCAGTCAAGCAGTCCGGACTTCACACGGCCTCTCCAATTGGCTACCCGTTACGTCGGGCGTCCCTCAAGGTTCGGTGCTAGGTCCAGCGCTATTCTCTATCTTTGCCACCGACCTCAATGACGTCGTGAAAAACTGCAACATCGTCAAGTATGCCGATGATCTCCAAATATACGCACACTGCCAAGCTGAGCATATCGACGAATGCGTTGCTCTCGTTAATGAGGACGTCTCTCGCATCTCCGACTGGGCCGATGCAAACCTTCTGCGACTTAACCCTGCTAAGACGCAGGCTATGATCCTGGGCTCAGCCCGCATCGTCAACAGACTGGAACAGTCAGTCCTCCCGCGAATCAAGGTGCGCAACGATTTCGTCCCTTACGTCAGTGTCGCAAAGAATCTCGGCTTGCTCATTACCCCAACCTTAAACTGGCGCGAACAAGTCACGTCTATCTGCAATCGAGTCTTTAAAACTCTGTATCAACTCAAGGCTAATGGACAAGCACTGACAGCGGATCTTCGTCGCTTACTTGTCGCCGCCCTTATCTTTCCAATCTTTGACTATGGCTCGATTCTACTCCTTGACATCACCGGGGTTGAAGACATCCGTCTCCATCGTGCTCTCAACGCCTGTGTCCGGTTCGTCCTCAACGTTCGCAAATACGAGCACATTACACCATTCTATGAGAAGCTCAGATGGCTCAAAATCGCACAACGCCGCAACTACTTTTTGGGTGTCTTTGTCTATCGTGCGATTAAGTATCGCGTCCCAGCTTTTCTTGCAGCGCAGCTGGTTCGTCGCCCTGCAGCATCGATTGCCACGCGTGCTTCCCCACATGATCTTTGTATACCAGCTGCGCGTACAACTGCGTATCAAAAATCGGCGCTTGTCTCTGCTACCAGGCTCTGGAATTCGCTTCCGCCAGCCATGCGTGACCTGCCGACCACCGCGTCTTTTAACCGGGCGTTATTTCAATTTCTGCGTGCTGCCTAACTGTCTAACAGTCTCTCTTCTTTCTGCATACCTCCTTTAATTTTAATTTTAAGTTAGTTCATAAGTTTTTTCTCTTTTACTGCCTGCTCTTGCTATCCTTCTTAGTCTTAAGTTACTTTATAAGTTTATACTATCTACTATGTACTCATCTTTATCTTCTTTATACTCGTGGGCCATCACCCTAGTATAATAATAAAAGTTCTATCTATCTATCTATCTCTCACTCGTTCCGTCTCTCTCTCTCTCTCGCTTGTTCCTTCTCTCTCTCCGCCCCCTCGAACCCCCTCGCCCGCCGTTGAAACACTGCCCTATCATCATCTATAACTATTATTTAAGTATTATTTTATTACGCGTTTTATTACGCGTATTACGCGTATTTTATTATGCGTTACGCGTTACGCGTTACACCCATCGCGTTTCCCAGGCGTTGAATTTTTATCTAAAAAATCTTCAGATCTCAGGATTGCGTGGGTGGATCGACTTGCAACAACTACCAATGGAAAAGGAAAAAATAATAAAAAATTGTCCTCCATACTCACATTTTTTACTTAACCCGTTCCTGTGTGAGAGTGATTTTAAAACATTGTGACGTCACAAAAAGCCCATATTGGAGTGTAGAAGAGTGCGGTAAGACTCGTGCTGACTTTTTTCTTTTTAATACTTGGCGTCGAGCCGCTACCGCGTCTCTTGAAAAAAGCAAAAATCAGATGGTTATTGAAAAAAGTCACCAATGTGTTGTGCCCGTGCAAATCGTCATGTGGGGACGAGTTAGAGAAGGACGGTTGTTCGGGATGTCGCCAAGGTTGAGTAAATCTCCAACTCGGTACTTTCAGTCTGAACTAATAGGTTTATTATAGGATAGTTGGTTACAATCGGGATAGTTGCCTCGAGACCAATTGGTATGATGTGTGATCTGATACTTTAGTGTCGGATCGCAAACTGCTGCGTTCAATTGTTGCTTTCCCTTTTATAATTTTAAGAGTTGTCGTTAATTATTGGAGGTGGTAATTATTGGGCAATCGATCGTCCGATGTCTTGGGGTTATTGCCCGGAGCTTAGTTGGATCGGGACGGACGGTTGCAAAATATGATGGTCAGCATTTAATGTGGCCTCGTTTATCTTTGCTGAGGAATGCGCTTTTGACACAGCTTGCGCGCGTCAGGTCGATAGCCTGTTTGCTGACGATCGATGTATGATTTTTATGGATTTGGTTGCGAATCGGGCGGAACAAATGTATAAAAATGAAAAAATCGGTCAAAACAACAGAGTCCAGAAAAAAATCAAGATAAATCAAAATCTGGGGAAAAAAATTTCAATCGAAAAATAATTTCGGCCGAAATACTTGGCGAGTTTTTTGCTTAGCTAGGATCACGTAATGCATTTCTCAGGTACGAACTCGCCAAGTACTACGGCTGAAATTATTTTTCAATTCAATTTTTTTCGATTGAAATTTTTTTCCCCACATTTTGTTTTATCTTGATTTTTTTTTCTGTACTCTGTTCTTTTGACCGATTTTTATTTTTATACATTGGTGACTTTTTTCAATAACCAACTGAATTTGCTTTTTATTAAATACTCCATCCTCAAAATCCCCGAGTACAAAGTTTTGAGCTAATTGCACGTAAGGAAAAATGTGTGTTTCAAAGGGTCAAATTGATATTTTTTTTTTGCGTGAATTATTCCGGCCTTACCATCTGTCAACACGGATCTACGAGAAGTTCGCAAAAAACACGCTGTTTACGCGTCTCGCGTCAAAAATACCGTCAAACTTTCCGTGGTATGGGTACAAAGGAAAGGACCAATGGGAACTCGTTACTTTTGTCGCCGAAGACCGGCTTCAATGGAAATGGGTTTTGATGGGCATCAAAACGCCTTTGATTGTATCGTCTGCGCGCATGTACAAACACACCAATTCCTTCAATGTGTTAGAATTTTTGCATAATCTTGACCCTGTGCAAAGTTTTTTCTCAGCAAATACGGCATCAATCGTGCTCAATTAAGGCTTAATCGAAGGGCAATTTCATAATTTGTCTCGATTTCCATTTTCAAGTCATCATCTGTTTCCTAAGCTTCGTAATTCGAAAAAATGACTTTCAGTTTTTACCCCCACCACCGAATTTTACTTTATTCAGAGATAATATACTCCGGCGAGCCTCGGGCCAGCAGACGACAGAGCTGTCAAATGTACTTGTCCCGAGACTCTACCGAGTCTCTTGATAAAAATTTGATTTATTGAGATTTTGCGGAGTATTCAAAAAAGAATAAAAGATAACTAAGAAAAAAAATCCATTAAATTCTAGAATTTCCCTTCTTCACTCTACCAAGCACTTATGCTTTCCGAGTCTGCACTATATCTCAGCGGATAGAAATTCTTAAAATTTCTATCGGAGTGAATTCTTCCTGATTCATATTTTTCTTTCACCTCAGTGATTTGGTACTTGAGCTTTGGCAACTTCAAGTTCAACAAACCTTATCTGTTCGTCCCACCTCGCAATATTAAAAATTAAAAATTAACATTTCGTTTTATCCGTCAGCTTCTCTGGCGTTTCGAATACACGGCGTCGGCGCCCGTGTATTCATATTGCAGTTGCTTAAGGTGATGGAGCAGCTCACTTCAGAATTTTGAAACACGAATTCGTCCACACCGTGCGACCGATTGCTATAAAAATTGGACTGTGCATGCAATATCATGGCAAAAAGCATTTGACGGGGCCGTTTTGTGAAATTCAAATTTTTTTTGGATTCCTCGTTATCATCGGAGTAATTATACAATTAATCCAAAAATAATCAAAAGTGTTTCGAAATTTTTTTGAAAAAAGTTATCGACGAGATACTGACGTCGTCAAACTTTACTTCACCGAAATTGCGTCCCGCGGCGCTTACATTGATTTCCAAGATATCGCTTGCTATGGAGATGATCGTTGGACCGTTTTCGGGAACAACGTCAGTGTGGACTTCGCGAATAGGAGTTGCGAGTGAATTGACATTAGGAAATCAAGGAGGAGCACAGAGAAATCAAGAATCCGGAAAAACTACGTGCGAAAAGATGGGCCGCGTAATAAACTTGAGTGTAGCTGAATCGTAGTGTAGCTTGTGATCGGCTGATTTTTGTCGTGTGTTTGATTTTTTTAGGTTAAAAACGAAGGTCAACGAGCCACCGACGGACATAAATGAGCACGCGATTCTGAAGAGTTTGGAGCATTGGAGATTTACGAAAGAACAATCGTTTTTTCAAATCAACAATATAGATTGTTTATTTATTTTTACCGCTTTTTCAAGCGAAAGCCCAATGGTTCCTATCACTGGAGAGTTCAACTTACGTTGAACTGCCCAGCGACAAAAGTTGAAGATTGACGAAAGAACGATCGTTTTTTCGCATAAACAATATAAATTGTTTATTTTTTTTCACCGCTTTTTCAAGCGAGAACCCAGTGATTTTTATCACTGAAGAGTTCAACTCACGTTGAACTACCCAACGACAAAAATCGTTGGAGATTTCCAAAGTGAATATCGTTCTTTCGTATAAGCAATATAGATTGTTCATTTACTTTCACCGCTTTTTCAAGCGAGAACCCAGTGATTTTTATCACTGGAGAGTTCAACTTACATTGAACTGCCCAGCGGCAAAAGTCGTTGGAGTCTTGCGAAAGAACGATCGTTTTTTCGTATAAACAAAATAAATTGTTTATTCAATTTCGTGATATTTTCAAGCGAGAACCCAGTGGTTCTCATCACTGGAGAGTTCAACTCACGTTGAACTCCCAACGACAAAAATCGTTGGACGGAGGAACGATCGTTCTTTTTTTTTTTTATTGTTTTTCAGGGCGTTGGGTACAGATGGCTCCCATGCTGTCCCGTCAGGCCGTCTAGATGTCAATCCGACATGTGCTGGTACCCAAAAAAATTTTATAGCTACGTTATTTTTAGCTAGTAACCAAGCCATTTCTTTTATTTTCAAAGTTAAATACGAGATTTTGCTGTTGGGTTCTTCTGTTTTAAATGCTGTTAGCACACTAAGCGAGTCCAAAAAAATATGAGCTTTCTGTATCTTTTCTTTCTGAATGATTGTTAATGCTTCTAAAATGGCCATTGCTTCAGCTGTAAATATGGATGTGATTTTGTTTGCTCTGCGCTGTACAAGGTTCATATTGCTCGTTCTAAGGATCGCGAATCCTACAAACGGTCCCTCGCTCATTTTCAACCCATCGGTGAAAAACATTTCTATGTCATCTATTTTGTCTACAAATTGACTCATGAATTCTATTTGAGGCATCGGGGCCGCTTGGATTTGCAATCCTTCTTTAAAAGATATCTCAGGTTTATATCTGATGGAATCGAATTCAGTGTTGTATATATGTGGCATTTCTGATGCTTCTATTAGATGTCTGACAGGTTCAATATTTTGGAAGCATTCTACGAGCATAGATTTTTTGAGTCTCGTTACTAAGAGAGGTCCCTCCCAAATCAAACTCAGCTCTTCCAGTATGTTGGCAAGTGGGTGTTCCTGGATAGATAAAATTTTCGTTAAATATTTTTGGCATAAGTATTTTTTGCGCGATGTTATTAACGGTTCTCTAGCTTCTGCGAGCATTACGTTGATGGGTGTCGAGTTTCTATAACCGAGGGCAATTCGGATTGCTCTATATTGAACTCTTTCTAGCTTTAGTTGCAAACTTTTTTGTTCCGGGTTTGTAATAAACCCATTCCATTCTTGATCTTATTAGTGCTTTATATATTTTCATCATAGTGGTTGGGTCCGCACCCCACCACGTTCGCCTAAGACAACTCATTGTTTTCAATGCGTTCTCGCAAGCTGCAATTACGTTACCGATATGTGTGCTCCAATTTAGATTCTCCTGAAATGTTACTCCGAGAAATTTTGTTGTTTCTGACTTGTTTATAATTTGGCTATTTATTCTAATATTCATTTGCCTCGTGTAATTTTTTTTTCTTTGGTTAAATATCATGAATTTACATTTGGTCGGTTCTAATTCTAATCCACTACTGTCCAAAAATTCAGCAATTCTTCGGATATTATCGTCCGTTATGCGAATACTCTCTTCAATTGGTTTGGCCGCTGTATATATTGCAATATCATCTGCGAATTGTAGTAAACCGCATTCATTGGTGATAACATTCTCTAATCCTGCAGTATACAAAGCGTACAAGAGCGGACTCAAGGCACTGCCTTGAGGCAATCCTTTGTAAGTCGTGTTAGTAACGAGTGACTCTCCAACATGCACTTTAAGTTCCCTTTCCGAAACCAAATTGTATATAAAGCTCAATAAATTTTTTGGTATATTTATCACTTTGAGACGTGTGATGAGTACATCCGCTAATACATTATAGTAAGCTCCTTTGATGTCGAGAAACACACTAGCTAAATGATTTTTTTCTAGGAATTCTTTTCGTATTTTAGAGTGTAATATTGCCAAGTTATCTATGCATGACATCTGTCGTCTAAACCCAAATTGTGTTTGGGCCAGCAATTTATTTCATTCGAGCCACCAGGTTAAGCGGTTGTTAATCATTTTTTCCAGTATTTTTGTTAGGCACGAGGCAAGTGAAATAGGCCTAAGTTTGCCAGGCGTAGCTTTAGGTATGAAAAATATTAGGTAACTTCTCCACTCCTCAGGGAATGTGCACGTTGTTAAAACCTCGTTGTATATGTTTAATAAGTGACTCTTAGTATTTGCTTTGAAATGTTTTATCAAGTTATAATCAATTCCATCTAGGCCTGGAGCGGACCCAATTCTGGTGGACTTAATTGCTCCTTCGAGTTCTTCCATTGAGTACGCTCTGTCAAGAATCGTTATCGCATTCTCACTTTCCAGCGCAGGCCTACCTGACGGGGCCCAAGGAACACATAGTTTTGCGATCTCCTCCATAATTTTTTGTTTTTTTTTCTTGACTATCAAGAATCCGAGGAGTTGGTTGTGTCCATCTATTTTTGAAGCACTTTATTTTTTTCCAAATGTAGGTCGGACTCGTGAATCTGTTTAGTGTCTCACAGAAATTCACAAAATTTTTCTTTTTCTCTCTTTGTAGTGTGTATCTAGCTATTCCCTCAGTTCTTTTGTATGCTAAAAAATCTTCCCTTGAGTGGGATTCTTTAAATTTTATTAACGCCTTTTTTCTATTTTCCACCACTTTTTCACATTCTGAGTTCCACCAAGGGCTCACAGGTCCACGAGTCCTTCTTACTTTGTTGTTGTTCAGGTCATTTGTTTTTTTCTTTCCGTTATTACAAGCTTCGAGAGCGCTATTTCTAATAAGTTTCACTAAACTTATATATTTGACGGTAACTACAGCTTGCGAGTTCAAAGTACTATCTCTGTTTACGTTTGCTTCTAAAGTTTCTGAAAACTGATCCCATTGCATTTTGCTACTTGAGTATATCCTAGTATTTGCTACTACATTTTCCACGTATTTCGGTACTACACCCACTTCGAGTTGAATAGGGAAGTGATCACTGCCCCATCCGTCTTCCAACACACGCCATTCGCATAGAAGAGCTGAGTTTTCATCGGTTATCGTGAGATCCAAATAGAATTGGGAGCCATACGCATGAGAAATGAAGGTTGGGGTACCGTCATTAAGGAGTAGCATGTCTGCTTCCTCCATTGCCTCTTTTAATACTTCTCCCTCAGCACAGACATGGTTACTCCCCCACCACGTATGATGAGAGTTAAAGTCACCTGTCAAGATAAATTTATTATATCGTTTAATTGCTTCAAAAAATCTATCCCATTCTATTTTCGAGATTTTTTTTCCTGGGGGCTTGTAACACGACAAAAAACACGTATTTTCATCTTCTAATTCAACCAAAATTGTGCTTAATTCTATTTTTCCAGCGCAATCATACATATTTTCAATGATTTTGTATTCGATATCTTTTTTAATGAAAATTGCAGTTCCACCCCCGACTTGATCTACCCTGTCTTTTCTGATTATGTCAAAATCTTTTAAATTTACCTTGTCCGTCTCTTTTAGCCACGTTTCCGTTACTAAAATCATATCAAATTTTCCCGCATTCTTATTTAATTCTGGCATTTTACCTCTTATGCTACGGCAATTCCATTGTATGACAGATAATCTTTTTTTTCTACTTCGAGCCATGTTTGCAGTGAAGATCCGCTGTTTTGAATAGCCTCGTGAAGAAGGAACTCTTCTCGGGGGATGTTAATATTCGTCTGACTAGTTCTCCTATTAGAGCCTCGATGAGTGGTTGGGTACTTATCCCGTCCGAGTCCTCTGCAGTTTGTAGATCTTCGATGACTTTAGAGATGTCTTGCAGATTCCGTTCGTGTTCCTGGCCTGTTTTTCGTTCTCTTTGGTTGGGAGTCGATGTCACTATATTTCTATATTCTCCTGTCACTCTATTGTTGTTTGTTGCTCTTCCTTCCGCATCACCGAATACGTTTCTCATTATACTTCCTTGTTGCTCCGAGATTGGTTGCAAGCTTGGAAAGTCTCTTAGGTCCGTTAAGTCCATTTCCTGTCTTGTTCTGATTTCACTGCCTTGTATGATACACCTTTTTTTTGCTTCTTCGAATGACACGTTGTCGTATACCATTATTTTGTTTATTTGTTGAAATTGTATATACATTGGGCATGTACGATCGTTGCTTTTGTGCTTGCCATTGCAGTTCACACATGTAGGTGTAACGTTGCATTGTGTTCCTTCCGCATGTCTATCTTTAGTGCATATTGCACATTTGCTGTTGTTTTTGCAAAATTTTTGTGTGTGTCCTATTTTGAAGCAGTTATTGCACAATCGTACTTGGTTAATGTAGGGTTTTAGGTTGAATAGGCATCGCCACATCACAACCTGTTTGGGTAGAAGTTGACTTCTAAGAGAAACGCAAACGGTCTCAGTGTCCACAAATTCTGTTTTTTTCTGCTCCGAAAATGCGTTTTTTGAGTCTGTATACATTGACAGCTCGTAATTCTCGGTTTTCTTTGTTTATCGTGTCAATTATCTCATTCAATTCTACTTCGGTCGGTACTCCTCTTACTACAGCTTTCCGAATGAGTTTAAATCGTGAGATGAAAGCCTCGAGTTTCTCGTTGCGAATCTGAGAATCAGAGATTATTGCATTAGCGTCCTTATAACTTTTGAAGGTTACATCGAATTTATTTCTCCCTTTTTTTGATACGTTGGAGTAGTTTATTTCTAACTTTCACAACATTCTTGCTATTGTGCCGAGTGATCTAAAGTTTTTTTCGTTATCACTCAGTGTAACCTTAAAAGGTCCGAGGTCGGTACTCTCGTATTTAAGCTCGATATCGCTCATACCATCGTTCGATGTTTCGAAATTGGAGTTATTGTTTATTTTCGTTGGTACGTACTTTGTTTTGTTGGTAGAGTTGGTCGACACAGTCACATCATTGTCCTTGCTGGTGTTTGGATTTTCCGATGAATGCTTTGTTTTTTTTTGCCTATCCTCTCCTTTGTTCTTTTGAGGTGCGATTCCCATAGCCTCCTCTTGTAAGCTTCTAAGTGATCCTCTTAGCATCTCTTCTTCTTCTTCTTCTCTAATTCTTTTTAAAGAATTTTCGGCGTCCATTGCTTCGTCAAAGTCGACGAGGTTAGCTCCATTTCCTTTTTCTATTGACTTTCTTGATCAATTTGGAATTGACTCTGAGCCGCTGGCCGCCATGGCACAGTGGCCGCTTTAAAGCCAGCTACAGCCGGCTGTTTCTTGGGTTCACTCAGAGTAGAGGCGGTGTTTCCGCGTTTTTTACTCACTACTACTTATCTTAATAACTTTACACTTTATTCCCCCCGAAAGACAGATTATATTATGCGATATTTATTCCAAAATCTTTGAAATTTTATCTCGCACGTGGAATCAGGACTGTTCCCTTCACGTTCCACCCTAGCACTCACGATCGTTCTTCGATGGAAGACGCGTGCCGTGCCACCTGGCGGTAGTCTGCGGAAGCTCGTTTGCGAGTTCTGCAGTGCCGCCAGGAAGGGGGGAGGGCAACGTAGCTTTTCGTCATCTGATCTATCACCTTAAGCCCCTTTCGTGTCTCTACGTTCTAATATCATTCGTTTTTCTAATCAATCGAACTTCACTCAAACTTTCTTTACTCAAAAGGCATATTAAACTAACTTGTTTTTTGCATTAAATTCATTTTCTTTACTTGCTAACTTACCTAACAAAACCAAAAGATTTCATAAACATAAAAGACATAGCATACAATTCTACGATCGCAGTTTATTCGATAATTTTACTGAGACGACTCATTCCACATTGTTATGATTATTGCACGGGTTCGCACGTGATTCATGAACGCATATGATACTAGCTTTAAAGTACAACTCTCAGTTTCGATAGCGGACGACGAGGCGATCTGATACCTCCTCTCGACTCTGTAACTCCTTATAACTTTCTCTGCGTTTTGACCCGTATTACCTCACTGATCCACGTTTTTTTTTTTTTTATTCAATTATTAATAATTTCTACACTCTAATATTACTAAACTCCTCTTGTAAGTATATAACCAAAACTAAGAATAAAACATAATAAAATGTCTTTTTTAAAATATTTCTTGATTTTCTTTGTTTTACAGCAGCGATCTATCTCACATTCTTAGAATGCCGGTGATGAGAGATCGAATACTAACGTCTTGATAGGCGAATATCTAACTGTTAGGTATCTTCTAATAACCAAGAAGTGAGTGGACGCTGCTAAATATTAAAAATTTGTACAATAACACATAGACTCGAGTCAAGCGAAACCCTCTCCCCCGTTTCGTCTCCTCTCCTCAAATCAGCCTTATCACTCGTGGAGGCACGATAGAATACGAAACGTTTCAATAGAGATAGAAATTCAAACAAATATTCCAAAGTGAATCTGAAAAAAATTTCAATTAGTTTTTCAAATGCTAGGATTGAAACGTTATTACATTTGGATATTGTATCACAACCTGGTCATACTCAAGTTACGGTGAACAATTTGTCAGTTCTGACCGAACATAGTTTTAAAAACATTCCGGAAAAAAATGTTGACAGAGTTTTCGTCAATTGCACGAAACCGGGCACCACTATTTGGTTTCGTGAAATTCTTCATCAAGCCCGATAGTGTTCGTTTGACATTGCAAATCCCTTATTCTGTCCTCTTTCACCAAAAATAGAATAGCTATGCGAAAACATCGTACGAAACACTTGAGGAAACAATTTTCTTCATATTTTGAAAAATAAAATGAAAACTATTTTTTTTTTTAATCTTCTTAAAACGTGGTCTTGTAGAACGGGTATAAAAAAGCAGAAAACGATCATGTTGAAAACGACGTAGCAGATGAAAAAAAGACTGTAGGGAAATTTCAGAAAAAAAAAAAAAAAAAAAAAAAACCCAGACGAAAGTTAAACTTCTTCTCTGTTTAATGCCGTTTACTGAATTGCTCTACGTGCACTACCGGCGGAATGGCATTGAAAGTGTTTCCGTAACTTTTTCACATATTTATCCGAGAACGCTAGACCGGTAGTGTGCACTGCCAGAAATAAGTATGGAAACACCGATCAAATCATCTAGATAAGCTCAATAAATAGATAGCTATGTCAAGAGAACCAATCTCCAATTTTTATGAACAGCGCTTTGAAGAGGACCTATTTCATTTCCCAGTGTCATTTTGCGTTGTTTAAATAACTTTTGCGATTTTTCTTGGATCTGGAACGCCACATTTGATCGTGGCACTTTTAACACGCGATTGCTCGCACGGGCAAAAAGCTGGGAGTTATGCGTTTGACCGTGATCAGCGGATTTTCACGATTTTTTCATGCAGAATGTTTGCGGAAACGGCAAAAAATTGTTTAACCAAATTTGGAATATATGAGGCATTCCACGCCATTTCGCGCAGTTGTGCGCCGAATCACTTTTAATTTTCTTGATTTATTTTTTTGATCTTTCAAACCAATCGACATGTCGACAAATGTCTATGGGGCATTCCATACCAATTCGACCTGGGTCTGACCCTTAACCTCTCAAATCTGGTTTCCGATTTTCCTTATTATAACTCTCAGTCTATGAAGCAATTAGAATTTTTTTTAGATTTTTCAAAATAAATTTGAGCACGTCATGAATTTTTGAATTTTTTTTTGAACACCTCGATGGCCGCAATCGAAAAATATGAAAAAATTCCCAAAAATACAGTATCAGATATAAAAAATGTTCGTGTAAAATTCATAATGTCTGGGCTTTTGCTTCAACCCATTTTTTAGCTTTCTGAGCAAAAACTAAGAAGCTGTGATGTTATTTTTTTTTAGTAGCGTCACTTTAGAATTAAAAAGACGGATCTCCGGTATAAACTCCGATTTTCCGTCTCTCCCGCTCGATATTCCGGCCACACGACAACCTCACAGGGCTTTCTTTAAGAAATTATGATTATTATTATTAATTTGCGTCCCGTAGATATTTTCTATCTTTTTCGTACGAGATTCCCGGATAAATGAAGAGTCAAACCGTCGATTCGAACCAAGGAAATTACGTAGAGAAGGCAAATCATCACAATATCACTGTATTTCGAGCAGGGTTCGTACAGTTGGCCGTTTCCGTGTTATCATTTCCAAGGTCGAGCTTCATCGAGACGGTTAAACGAAGGAAGGCTCGAGAATTTTCGAGAACAAGGAATTTTCCGTTGGCATCAGAGTACACGCTCGTCTCCCATTTCATAGATCAGGGCGGTATCGTACAATATATCACCCGTCATCAGTTCGAATTGTTATTATCGAAGTATTATCATCAAAATATCCCGTAAAACATTAAGGTTCCGTCGTTATTGTAAATATTAATCGAGTCAGGGGTAAATAATAATGTTAACGACGTTAAAACCGTGTCCCGATAAAACAATAAAATAATCGGGGCCCTGTCTAACGCTCGCACGAATATTTAACGTGACGGACCTGTCAATCATGTGGGGGAAATTTTGGAAATTGGAAGGGCGAGCGATCAGTTCGACGGCTCGCGAATTCCCGAATTCGAGGAGATTTTCGTGAAGTACCGAGCGGGACGGACGTGTTGTAAGGAGCTGGGAAAATTACCGTGAGTTGTCCCTTTGTCGCTTTTCGGTTTTGGTTGGCGAGCTTCATTGTAAATTTATTCCTTAAGGAATAATTAATTATTGGATATAATTGACAAT
Organism: Campoletis raptor; assembly: GCA_948107755.1. Classification (NCBI taxonomy): domain Eukaryota; kingdom Metazoa; phylum Arthropoda; class Insecta; order Hymenoptera; family Ichneumonidae; genus Campoletis; species Campoletis raptor. The sequence continues at coordinate 1,835,331 of OX403628.1, read as the reverse complement.
GCATGTGTCTCGAAAGAATCCCGGGAAATTTGGTCACGGCGGCGGCTCCGCCACGTGTGATTTTAGACGCTATCGTTTTCGTTTCTTTTGTAGCTCCGAGTTCGACGTATTGTGAAACGGGTTTAGTTAAATTTAAATATTATTGGAAAATGAACGTTGTGGCCGTACGCGAAAATTCTCCCGTGTATTATAATTGTTCGTTAAAATTATTCGTTGAGGAAAATCGCGAGCAAGGGCAAGAGTGAGTGAGAGAGTGAGTAAGAGCGTGAATCGGCCAGTGAATTCGTGGATTCAAATAGCTCGACCGAGTAACCGATTATCGGGGGCTCGGGTTTATTTATCGTAATTAACAACAATTTACATCAATAACATCTTCGGTAATTCTTGAGTACGAGTAGTCCCGTAACAAGAAATAAAGAGCTCGTTTGTTAGAGTGCAAAGAGTGTAGGATTCCGGCCGATGTTGAATGTGAGTTGACGAGTGTGCGTGTGTTCGTGATTTTTCCCTCGAAATATTGTAGAGTTTCGCGTCTGTTAAAATCCCGTAAAATATCGAGAATTAATCCCGAGCGTATTTTCCTATCGTTACAAATTTTTCTTCTATTAAATATTGTTCGATTGTTTTATAAACGATAAAAGTAACTCATTAAAATAATTATATGTTAAATAGTAACCTCGATATCTTTAAGTTTATTTCTGGAATAACCCCGCCCATCCCGCTGCAGCAAAGCCGGTCTACTGTCTTTTCTTCTTTTGGTCGTGTCGCTCTCGCGACTGGCGCCCAACATTTTGTTAACAACTGAAATAAATAAACGGCCAAGAGAAGAAAAGTTTTGTGACATCGGGTTGACTAATTTTTAGGACTATTAAAATTGCCGTCACAAAGCATAGGTACTGTAGTCATAAATCGACTGACATAGTCAGTAAATAAAAATCGGTCAGAAGAACAGAGTGCAGAAAAAAAATCGGAACGAGAAATAACAGAAAAAAAACAATTTCAAACGAAAAAAATTAGATTGAAAAAAAAATTTCGGCTGAAGTACTTGGCGAGTTTCTTTGGTTAGTTTGGATCACATAATGTATTTCTCATGGTTACGAATTCGCCAAGTACTTCGGTCGAGATTTTTTTTTCAATCTAAATTTTTTCTTTTGAAATTTTTTTTTCACGTTTTTTCTCATTCCCATTTTTTTTTCTGGACTCTGTTCTTCTGACCGGTTTTTATTTTTTAACATTGGTGACTTTTTTCAATATTACTTGAAAATTTCCAAAAACCGTTCGCTATTATTAAGAATATTCAAGCTACTGTCTACAGTAGTAGTTCAATAGTAGTTTAGAGTGTACTAAACCTCACTAGGCAATGTGCGCTTATTGTTAGTGCAGTTTGCAGCATTTTCAAATCCTCAATTAGGGTTTTTATCAACCATGATAAAAAAATAACCACAAAAAAAATTACAAAATACACTTCAGAAAAATCCGAGAAAATTTTTTTCAAAACTTGGTACTATGCATACAGTATTTCGAGCAACAGTAAATGACTACAGTACCTATGCTTCTTAGTTTTTTCATTTGTTTTTTGCTCGGAAAGCGAAAAAATGGGTTGAAGCAAAAGCCCAGACATTATGAATTTTACACGAACATTTTTTATATCTGACACTGTATTTTTGGGAATTTTTTCATATTTTTCGATTGCGGCCATCGAGGTGCTCAAAAAAAAAATTCAAAAATTCATGACGTGCTCAAATTTATTTTGAAAAATCTAAAAAAATTCTAATTACTTCATAGACTGAGAGTTATAATAGGGAAAATCGGAAACCAGATTTGAGAGGTTAAGGGTCAGACCCAGGTCGAATTGGTATGGAATGCCCCCTATGCATTGATTTTTTTTCATTTCAATTCACACTTTTATAAAAAAAATACAGAAAAATTATCCATGATTGTTGTCAACGAATTTTCTGTCTGTGAAATAAAAACTATTTTTTGTAAAGGTGATTGCCTTGTTTTTCAAAAAATTCTGTAAAATAGTATGATGATTTGTATGAAATTTAACGCTGGTCACATCGTGGGACAATTTTTTGTTCTATTTTTTGTTGAATAAATGATTTTTTTTCGTGAAAAAATAGAGTTTTTTGTATTAATCACGTCTGAAATGAGATTATAACTAATTGCATAGTTTCAATCCTAGATTAATTGTACGCGAACTTTAAACTTTTCCTTTATTATAATACCCGTAAGTAATAATTGTTGTACTCATTTCGATTAGTAAAAGTGCAAACGTGATTTTTTTCAGGAATGGTGAAAAATATGAAAACCATTTCGGTGACAATTAGACTCGAACTGAAAATGACTATTTAAGAAAGATCGTATCGTGAAAAATGAATTCATGAAGGCGTATGAGATTTAATGCGTGAAATCCTACGATATCTCTCGAATACCGATCGAAATAGATTTTGCCAAATTTGCAGTCATGTTGAAAAATGTCCATCCAACTACTTCAGATTAAATTTAAATCAAAATTAAATGAAATTGATTTAAAATTAAAGAAAAATAACGCAGAATTAAAAAAAATTTAATGGCAATAACCTTTCAAAAAAGTTTTTACGTCCTATTCAGAAAACCCGTTGACAACGATGATTAATAATTGTATTTCGCGTCTCTTCCTCTAGATCAACTCGTAGTCCCCCTACTTCATACCGGACGTGCCACAATTTTCAAAGTTTTTAATTGCTATAACAACGTCTCTATACTGTCTCTGTTGTGTATCTTATCGTCATTCTTCTTCTTTGTGCCGGGAGCCACGGACATGTGACAGAAAGTTCTGTCATCATGAATTCTCGGAAAAGAAAGAATGATTCTTCTGACGAAGATAGAAGGATTAAAAGAAAATTCAAACATTACGAGAGAAAACTTAAGGAAGCTCAGTCACGTAGAGCCGGGTTCCGTGGGCGCATGAGAGGGGCCCCCTGTTTTTTTTTCCAAATAGTCATATTCGGGATAATACAATTGATTATAAATATATAATTGGTAATTTAATACAAAATTTATTAGTCGCACATCGATAAATAATTACCAGAAAATTGGTACAGATTTATGATACGATACTGCACACAGAAATGTGACAACGTCGCAATTCTCTATCTCACTCTGTCCGCGGATTTCCTTGTCGTACTCATGCGCACAGCTGACGCTTCGAATGTTGCGCATGCGCTTCAGCGCTGCACCAAACATGTGATTTCTGCGACGCTGCCGCATCGTCAAACAGTCGCGAAGCCTCCCAGAACTTCGAGTTTTTCGACACTTTAACAGTTAATATCTTTTTGGATAAGTCGATAACCGTAAACTTTTTTGAACTATTCTGAATTCTCATGACCTAAATAATGATCCTGCATTTTTTGGTGAACATCTGTTCAGCAAGAATTTCTAACTTTAACCATTTTTATCTTTCTTATTTAGTCGATGACCTCACCTTAAATTTTCCATACGTAATTATAGGTATTTTATCTGTAATATACTAAAAAATTATTTTTTTCTGTCCCGAAGGCGTTTATGACCGAGCCTTCTTAAAAAATGAAAAAATAAAGAACGAGGCAAGGAAATTTTTTTCTTCAACCTATCCCTATTTTACAGAATTCTAATAAAGAGAAAAGAGTGTCTTACGTGTCTTGCCAAAAGTGTCGGTTTAACTGATATGTGGAAAATACAATTCTTCGGCTAAAAATTGAACTTGAAGTTATCAAATCCGAATTATTACGCACGTGTGCTGGTCCAACTGGCACACGCACTCATGTCTGCGTCATGAACTCACAATTACGGCTAGCAAGGGTCCAACCCGTTTGTTCGAAGTCGGAACCGACTCGATCATTGGAAATGATAAAAATGGAGTCGTTAATTGTTTGACAGGACACTCTTATCGAGAAAGGGAAGATGATTGTCGGGAAAGTTCGTCGGAAATCGGCTCAGAGGATCATTCGTACAGTGATGAAATTGGACAAAATAATACTCAAGGAGATATTCAGGAGTATTCTTATACTAACCAAGAAGAGGTAATTGAATCGTCTTCTGCAAAAGACGCTACAAATTCGAACGAAAAACAGACTTCTTCGGATGAGGCCTTGAATATAGAAGACAATATGTCAACCGAAACAGCAAAAATGATTCAGTTGATATAAACTTAGATTCGGATCTCTTGGCAGCGCTGGGGAACCGCTTAAATGAAACAATCATTTTTGCCGACTCAATTGATAAAGATTTGGCCGTGAGAATAAATGAGGTTATCTTAGCGGGGTTACCAAACGATTCAAGAAAGGATTTAGGACGAAAGTACAAGATCCCTGAAAACTGCCAATAAATGAAACCTCCTTCTTTGAACCCTGAAATAAACCGTTATTTACAAGATACAATTTTGAAGAGAGATGATAGAATATCGATGACTCAAGAACGAATCGCGACTGGTCTCGCCGCGGTGGCAAAAGTCACTTCCGATATTTTAAAAATTAATTAAAAATGTACTTGGGCGCAGAATTTGAGCGACGCTTCAGAGATTTTTGCGGATTTATTGCATGAAGAAACGCAAATTCGGAGAAATTGAATTCTGCAAAATATCAACCCTTTCTTACGTGAAACACTTCGTGAAACAACCGCTAATGATCTCCTGTTCGGAGAAAAATTAGACGACCGGGTTAAAATAACAAAAAGCTTACAAAAATCGGCTGAAGAATTGAAAATTTCTACGCAAATAACTCCTAATAACAAATTAAAAAACTTCTGCGGCCCGACACGCCGTCAGTTTCACCAGAAAGGATTGGGTGGGCAGAAGATCCTGAATCAAATGTCGAAACGACCAACATACACTTATCGCAAATCGAAGCCGGAACATCGCAAAAGTCCTCCTCGTCATCAACAGCAGAAGAAACGGTAATCGATAACGTGAGTAATGCTGCTGAGAAGTTGAAATTTTTCAAAAATGCATGGGAATCTATGACAACCGATCAAACAATACTGAGTTGGATTTCAGCTTACAAAATTCCATTTACGAGAACAGTATATCAAAAAGCAATTCTAGTAGAACAAAACAAGTCTAAGAATGAATTTGAGCAGTTATCCCACTCCATCTCGCAATTAATTGAAAAAGGAGCAATCAAAGAATGTAGTTCTGAAAACAATCAATTTTTATCCAGTTTTTTCCTGCGGCCTAAGACGGATGGCACCAATCGGTTCATCCTAAATTTGAAAAAACCGAATGAATTTTTAGAGCCTTTTAAATTAGAAGATTCGAGAACATGCATAAAAATAATTCAGAAAAACTGCTCTATGGCTACTATTGATATTAAAGATGCATACTATTTGATCCCGATTGCAGTGTCAAATAGAAAATATTTGAGATTCTCTTTTGCAGACAAAATATACGAGTTTGTGTGCTTGCCCTTCGGTCTCTCAGTACAGCCCCGTTTGTCTTTACGAAAATTATGAAGGCCGTCATTAAAATTCAGACATTTAGGTTACTTTTCTGTCGTATATCTGGACGACATAATGCTACTAGGCAACTCGTACAGCGAGTGCGTAGAAAATGTTGAGAAAACATGCGCTTTTTTAGAAAAACTTGGATTCATGATTAACAAGGAAAAAAGTCAATTAAATCCAAGTAATAAATGTAAATTTCTAGGGTTTACGTTTTATTCCAAACGTATGGTTATCGAATTACCTGAAGATAAGATAGTAAAAACATTAGAAAAAATCAAGACGTTGAGGTTAAAACAGAAATGCAAAATTCGAGAGTTTGCGAAATTTATTGGTATTCTCAGATCTTGTTGCCTGGCTTTTACATATGGCTGGGTTCACATGAAAGATTTTGAAATAGAAAAATAGTTGGCGTTAAAGGCTAATGACAATAATTTTGAAGACGCTATGGTTTTGTCAAATGAACTCATGTCAGATCTCCAATGGTGGGGAAAGAATATACTGACAGGATACAATTCGATCGGAATAAAAAATCTTGTTCTCGAAATTTTTTCTGATGCATCAAAATCCGGATGGGGGGGCATGTTGTAGAGATGAACGCACACATGGGTTTTGGAATGACATGGAAAGGAATGTTCACATATATTTTTTAGAACTTCAGTTAGCATTTTTTGGATTGAAATGTTTTGCATCCCACCTGGAAAATTGTAATATGCTTCTGAGAATTGATAACACCACTGCTATTGTGTATATAAATCGCATGGGTGGTATTCAATTCCGGAAATTAAGCAGTTTGTTTGGGTTTTTGCATCTTATATATCCTCAGAAAAAAATGACCACGCTGATTTTGAATCTAGGAGATTAGAACCCGAAACAGAATTCGAATTATCAAACGAAGCGTTTAAGATGTTATGCACGAAATTGAGACGACCCGAAATTGATCTTTTCGCCACTCGAACTAATTTTAAGTGCAAAAAATATATATCTTAATTTAAAGACCCCGGATCATGGGTGGTGGACGCTTTTAATGTTCGTTTGAAACCATTTTTCTTTTACGCATTTCCCCCCTTCGCCATTATCTTGAAAGTGTTGCAAAAAATTTGTATGGAACAATGCCACGGGCATTGTAGTCGTGCCTTATTGGACAACGCAACCGTGGTTTCCGTTTTTTGTATCGTTGCAAATATCGGAACTAATTGTATTCAAACCAAATAAAAATCTTCTCCGTTCCTCAAACAGAGAACCTCACCCCTTGTGGAAAACCATTACCTTGGTTGCCGCAACGCTTTTCGGAGGGCATTTGCCATAAAGGCGATTCTCGAAGATTCAATAGATATCATGATATCTTCTCTGAGTGAATCATCAATGAAACAGTATGACGGAGCGCTAAAAAAGTGGTGGACGTTTTGTAAATTAAAGCAGGCAGAGCCATATTCAGATTCCATTCCTCTGATTTTGGAGTTTCTTTCAAAAGAATTCAAGAATGTAGCTTCTTACGGAACCTTGAATTGTGTTCGTTCTGCCATTTCTTTCTTGCATGATCAGGAAATTGAAAAGAATCCAAAGATGAAAATGTTTTTTAGGGACATTTCTAAACAACGACCAACGAAACCAAAATACGATGTAGCTTGGGACCCTAAAATAGTCCTCGAACATATGGCGAAATGGCCAAATGACGTGACATTTTCGCACTGGGTGAATATGCCGTCACCTTCGGCCAGCTTTCCCCAAAACCCGAGCTTTCCACTACGCCGTCGGCGGTGTTAGTGCCAGTGTTGGGCGCCAGTTGGTTTTATTACGCGACACCAACAAACGCGAGATTAATCCCAAGCTAAACTTAGAAACTGGATTCAAAAGAGAAACGGAAACGGAACGTAACTTAAGCTAAGGTTGGCGTCTAACATGGAAAGAGCTCGTTTTTCGAGGAAAAGGTTACGGAAAGCTCCGGGGTTGCTCAGTGTGTAGGTTATGTAGAGAGGGCGAGGTCTCGGGCTCGGATGGAAGAAATTGGGTACAACGTAAATAAATCACAAACACTATAAATTATTTGGCTTTCTTCACATGGTTCACTATTGAAAATAAAGATCAGTACACGGGTAAATTGTCAATATCGGTCATACAAAATAAAGTAGTTAATCATAGATCGATTTAGCGACGCGATGATAGATGAGGCAACAGTAATTAATACGACAAAGTAGGACGAAATTAAAATAGAGATATTTTCTCCAATCTCGATCGTGAGTATAATTTCAAGATTAATTAACATTAGAGTAGAGGCCCAGGAGGTGAGGGAGAGGAAATAATCATCACGTGGATCGCGAGATTCGGGTGAAGTGGCACCGAACGCGAGTGTATTTCAGCTCGAGGGGGGCATTTACTGATAACCGATAGTAAAGCCCTGAAGACGTACCTCTCATACGTGAGAGAGAACGAGACCGCCATTTTGGCGAGCGACAGCACGAGGCCGAGGAGGAGAAAAACTAATCTTCTCCGCATTACGCGTACTATAAATTTATTATTAAAGGTAGGATAAATAAATCCTAATTATTTACACGATCATCCAATGATCGCGAGACTCGCATTACGTGTGGTAAACTTATTCTTAAATATGAAATGAATTATCCTGAATCATTTACACGATTATCAAATAATCGCGAGAGTCGCATTAGGCGTGGTAGAAACTTATTATAAGATAAAATACATCTTAATCATTTACACGATTATTAAATAATCGCGAGAGTCGCATTAGGCGTGGTAGAAACTTATTATAAGATAAAATACATCTTAATCATTTACACGATTATTAAATAATCGCGAGAGTCGCATCATGCGTGTTACAACCTTATTATTAAATTATAGATAAATAAATTCTAATCATTTACACGATTATTAAATAATCGCGAGAGTCGGTATACACCTAAAAAGGCGAGGAGTTGTCCACGGGCTATTTTTCAGCTACGTGCACGGCGTAGCCAAGATGGCCGCCGCGAGGGTCTGAGCGTCGCTTAATCCCTTATACCAATACCATGGCCCCACTTACGTATGAGGAGCGAGGGAACGTACGGTGTCTCTCCGTCGAGTCTCGGCAGCAACTGTTCGGTAGGCCGCTCTCGCGCTCACGTGCCGGCCGGCTACGCCGGAACGTGGAGGGGGTAGACACGGTGCGCGAGAGGCTCACCGCGAGAACGCCAAGTATCGCGAATCCCGAACTCAGCTCGGCGCGAGATTCAAACATAACAGGAAACTCAGAAACTGATTTTCCAAACGCTTAATTCGATAAAACGATATTTTCTAAAAGAAAATACGAGGGTTCACTGTACGGGCAGTCTCTCCGGGATGTTAGATTATCAGGGCAAACGGAACTCGAAAAACGCAAACGTAACTCTCAAACTTCAGCCACGGGTACCTGGGGGCAGGGTTGGCTGTAATCCGACCCCTCAGCCTCCCAACTGACAACATAAACGGAACTCCCGTTAAATCTAACATCCTCTAAACGGAGCACTAGCATCTCAGCTAGATTTTTACCGTTCCCGAACAGATAAACTCGGAAAGCATTGAAAATCGAAGGGTAACACGGTGATATCTCGGTTAAATTCTCCTCTTCGTTTCAATGCTGACCTGACGCGACTCAAATAAACTTAAAGATAAACGTAACCCGAAAACACCATATGGCGAGAGATTTAACCTTAAATCACAAACTCTAAAGAGTTCGAGAGGGTCGTTCGATAACCTAAACCGTATTAAAAAGGAAAATAGGAAGGAAATTATGGTTTTTCGGGCCTCTACTCACGCTTTCGCTGGATAGACGGGATCGACGAAAGATCCGCGTCACAGATGAAACGACAGATATGAAAAATTTAACGTTGAAATTGGTCATGTTATTAGCTTTAGCAACGGGCCAAAGGGTACAAACCTTATCTTTTATTGATATAAGAGACATTTTGGAAATTGACAATCGTATAGAAATTAAAATTCCGCAAAAAATAAAAACATTAGGGTGTAACGTTCGAATAAAATCGCGCGTATCGTCGCGCTACTCACGGATTTCTTGGATTAGGTCGAATGATCGATGGATAAATAGTCATGCGCATGTCCATCCATCCTGACTGTCGAACCTGAGAGATCTGTGAGAAATCTCTTTCTCTTTCATTCCGGGGACGCCAACGAGACAACAACTCTTCGAAACAACGGGGTGATTCAACCAGGAAGCCCATTATTCCGTCATATTGATTATCACCTGCGAAGCCCATTTTTACTCATCTCTTATGTGAATCCCCGGAACAGAGAAAGAGCCAACGAGGGAAAACACGCTTTAAGATAAGATACGTATATACATATTACTCTATTTCTTGTAATTTCTATGTTCGTGAAATTGACAAAAAAAATAAAAAGTAATTATTTCTTCCGTAAATCATACATTCGATTATTCTATGCGATGCGTCAAAGAGAATTTAAAAATAGAAAAATTTAAATTGTTAAAATTACAAGTTTTAAAATAAGAATGCTAACAAATATTAAAATAAATAAATGTTAATCAAAGAAAAGATTACAAGGGTGAGGACGATTACAACCAAATTAAATTTAACCCTATTTTACTGAAAACCGTTCTATATGCATAGCTTCTTCCTTAAAATATTATATACAAAGAACGGAAAATCTTCGCAAAGATCATTTTTCCTTATTGATTTCTTCAAATTTTCAAACTTTGAGTCGTTGGATAAAAGATACGTTATGTGTCAGTGGCATTGATGGAAATTTGTTCACGGCTCATAGTACAAGACATGCTTCCACTTCAGCAGCACGTAGAATGGACATAGATATTGAAAGTATTCGGAAAACTGCTGGATGGACTGAAAAATCTAGCACAGGTCTTAACGACTGAATAATTTGTTCATTATATTAACAATGTTATATGAATAAACTTTTCTGTAACATAATCTGCCGTAAAATCTTTGAACATCTACGAGTTGATCTAGAGGAAGAGGCATGAAATAGAATTACATGATTAAACGAACTTCAAGTCCAGTACGAAGTTCACTTACAGGTAAGTTCGTTTAATCATGTAATTTTTTTTAGATATTTCTAATGAAAGTGAAATAAATGAAAAAAAATCGATATATAGACATTTGTTGGTATATTGAAAGATGCAAGCGAAACATCGTCATAATCAACGTAAGTAAAGATCACCCTGTTCTCTCTCTACGTGTGCAACGCAAATAGGAAGTTAATGGCGGACTTGACAAGAGTCAGAAAGACGCCTACAAGGAAACATGAGGTTCTTGATGAGGCCGGAGTCGCCTTTCTCGTGAATGGGTAAAAAATTCGGACTAGCCAAAAGGCTATATGGGCCCGCAAGGTTATGAATGCCTTGTAATCTCGTCGCTGATGAGACACGAGTCTAGTAGAGCGGACGATGGGGGAAAAGCGTTGTGTTGAGCCACGTTGAGATACCAAATTTTTGCAATAAAAACAAAATGCCTTGAGACAGGAGTCCAAGAAACTACTTCGATGAAGTACAAATCTGTCCAGGATAAGAATCCACGGAGTCAGAATGTCATTCGATGTATTGACACAGGAGTTAACGGCCGAACTCTGGCCTTCCCTTTGTATTGTTACAGGCCGTTCGAGTTCTAGGAGCTTATCGGAGTTATCGTACTACTCGGACAGCGAATATGATGATCGACAACGTGATCGATATCGTGAACGAAGTTTGTCAAGGAGCCGTAACAGATCACGATCAGCCAGCATCGACCGAAGTTATTCAAGAAGCCATGACAAATCACGATCAGCCAGTATCATAGCAGTAAGAACTGCAGAAAGCCGAAATAACAGTCCTAGACTAGAAACAACGAATCAGACACTGGCACTGGTGAAGGATAACACGAAACCTGTAGTATCAGCTGTCGAGCAAAATGCAGTACCGATTACAATGCCACCAGCCTTACCGACAGCACAACCGGTCGTTTCAACAGAAACAGATGACAACCAAGAAAAGCAGACGGTTGAACTGACTCAAGCCGTACTCGAGGCCATTGGTAAACGTCTAAATCCTGAAAAACCACAGGGACCACCCATCCAAGAGGATATAGCACTGCGCGTGACAGAAATAATTGAAAACAGATTACCAAGCAAGAAACAAAAAGACCTTCTGAATAAATATGCGACACCCAAAAATTGCCCAAAGATAAACGCTCCGGCTCTTAATTCGGCAATGAAGGTATGTCTGCCCGAAGGAGCCGTAAACAGAGACGTTCGAATGGTCGAAAAGCAATCCAAGTTAACAGTCGCCTTGTCGGCCCTGACACAAGTCATATCGTGGATGGTAAAATGCGCTGACACCGATCTAGCGCTGATAAGTACAGTCAGCGATGCCGTACGATTGATCACAGAGGTACATCGAGACGAATCCCTCACGCGGAGAGCACTCGTCTTAGCTAACCTCAATCCAGATCTAAAAGAAACCTTACTTAAACATAACAAAATTTGGAACTCAGCTCTTCGAAACGGATATCTAAGAACAAATGAAGATAGCTAAGACGCTAGAACGAACGAGTAAAGAATTGAAAACAAAAGAAAAATCTTCAAACAAGTCGTCAAAAAACGGACCCATCCCGAACGAGAGCATAGAAACCCAGTCCAGAGGGGGCGGGCAGCAGAAGAAAAAATCCTGGAACAGACGACGGTACAGCAGTTACCGATGATCGAGGAAAGACTCGAACACGAGTTCGAAGTACCAATCCCAGAACGTAGGATAGCAGAGCTAAGTTTCAAAAACTGCGTTTCCTATAACTAGAAATTAAGTGCTTTTTATGTGCTAATTATGTGCTGCATTTAAAAACATTGTGCTCTTACAGATTTTCTAGAAAAAGAACATTTACAATGCGCTGCCCTTACGTATCAAGTTGGCAGAGCATTGAATGAGAAAAAACGTTTTCGAGAAAAATCATTGCACAGCAATTACGGGCTTTTTATGTGCTGCTCATGTGTTGAATTGAAATTTTTTTTCAACCAATTATTCTTTCCGAAAACATTAACATTTACAAATTATCAAAACACCAATTGCATATAAATTATGTGCTTTTTATGTGCTAACTACAAACGATATTTGAACATTTTGGGCGTTATCGGAAACAGTAAAATTTCGAATGTTCTGCCCACGCTCGTCAAGTTGGCAGAGTATTAGGTTAAATTAAATGTTAAGTAGAAAAATCATTGCGCAGGAATTACGGGCTTTTCATGTGCTGCTCATATATTAAATTCAATTTTTTTTTCAACCAATTATTCTTTCTGAAAACATTGAAATTGACACATTTCTGCCTACGCTAGTAAATCTAGCAGAATACTAGCTTAATAAAATATCGTATAAAAAAACGAATTACATATAAATGACGTGCTTTTTATGGGCTAACTAGACACGATATTAAATAATTTTGGGCGTTATCGAAATGAGTAAATTTTCGAATGTTCTACCCACACGTGTCAAGTTGGCAGAGCATCAGATAAGCGGAGTCTAACCGAAAGAGACCTAAATACAGTGTTACGTGATAAGTGTGAGGATAGTGTTCTACGTTTTGGAGATTCAAATCGTACAGAGAACAATTTTAAAACCGTAAGTACTCGGACGTAAGTACGTATTATTTTTATCGTGTTTATCACGGCCATTATTTCTATTGGAAAAATTAAGTACAGTATATAGATCCATGATTTTGCGAGTGAAAGTACCATGGAGAGTGGAAAAACACATGTTTTGTTCGCAACTATGGGAATGTTGGGGCGAAAAATATACGTCGTTCGGAGCAATTGGTAGCTTACCGCGTTAATTGGCCATATTCAGACCAAGAATAGGAAATTGGATTAGTGTGTTGTGTCCCCGAGAATCGGTGGTAGATTTGAAAGGTCGAGTCAGGATTCGATATGGAATAAGCTCGGGGATATGCGAAATGAATTTTTTGTTGGAAAACTCAAAAACTTACGCTTCTTCTTTGGCTATTTGACTATTAAATTCTTTCCCGAGTCTATCCTCACGAGGATATCGAAAGTATCTATGTATGGGTTCTCAATCATCACATTCACGGGTGGAGCAAGAGTCTTGATGGCTGCGATAGGAGATCGTTGCAAAAGATCAATATAGATTTGCACTTTTCTTAATTCACCTGCTCCATGATCGGAAATTATTCATGTCATTTTTTTCCTAATTGCTTCGATTTTTCGGATTTATTCATAAATTAGATTAAGTTGTTCCACGTATCAATTTATTTATATAGAACGAATAGTTCAACATTTTTATAAAATAAATGTCATAAATGCATGAAGCCAAACGAAAAATTCGCGTTATTGCGAAAATAAAAATTGAATTGTATTTGATTTTTTTGATCGAGCTCAAGTTCCTTCACAATAATTTAATAGGAAAAAATCATTTCATCCATTTGCCGAACTCATAAGATTAGTATTCATTAACGAACGAATTCAATACTTGGACAAAAGTATGTTCAGTATTAAAGTTAGTCCAGTTCAAAGTGTTTACAATATTATTCTATATGGTTTGTCTTTTATTATATTGCTCATCTTTGATTAAAACTTCACCTACGTGCATGGTTATTTTTACTGGAACCCATTTCAAATACGGAAAAAAATATTAATATATGAAGATGTATACGCGCCAAATTTCCAGAATGGAATATGGTCGTTCACATAGAAATAAAATCGAACATCAAGCGCTAGAGCTTCGCTTTTCGGTCGACACGTGGCGCAGAGAGTCAAACCCTATCCTCGTGTGAGACCGAGCGGTGGATTTCGAAAGTTTGAACGAGTAAAATTTTGTACAACTAAATCCGCAAATTTATATATCTCAGTGTAATTTCAAATCAGAAATTCCAAAAATTGATCGTGATATCGCGAATCTATAAACATAACACAAAAAACACAATTTGAGAGAATATCTCGTTTCTGAAAAAAAAAACGGGCTACGAACGTTTTTGTAACAATGTAACGAAACGTTCGACTGGGCGGGGCATCGGGCGAGAAGTCGAGCGTTTTATTTTTATTTTCGTGCTCAGTAGTTGATCCGTCGTTTCGTGATCGGTCGTGCTTCGTATCGAGTCCTGCGTATAAAAAACTAACCGTAATATCGTGAATTGAATTGAACCAAGTGAAATAGTGAAAAATTGTGCATTATAAAGAAACTCTCAACGAACCAGTTTTTATGAGAATCTCTTTGGATGTTCGATTGATTCAGTGGTAGATCAGGCAGGCAATCAAGTGTTTCGTTGTTGTTTACAGTGTGTTTTCCGTTTCGAGATCGTGTTTCGTTGATACGAAACACAAGTTGTATGGTGTTGTAAGCACGACCATCAGGTCGTGCTTACAAAGAACCAATCGTGATATCGTCAATTGATCCAGGTAAAATAATGGAAAACCGCTCGTTATAAAAAATCTGTCAACCAATGTTAATTCATAAGAATCTCTTGAAACGAATCAAAAGACGAATCAAGTTCGAATCAGTGGTGCATCAGTCAGGGAATCCCATGGTATCGCAGACAGCCCCTCTCTAGTGAACTCCTACGTCTTCAACATGTAACGACGACTGTGTAAGGACTGTGTATGTGCAATCAAAATATAATTTTATTTTCGGATTTTTTCGCGCATGCTATCTTCGTCCTGACCAGCGAAAACCTCGTCGGTGTAAACTTTTTGTTTTTGGAATGGCGGACGAAGAAGAAGTGGTGAAGCGAGGTAGGTCGAAAACGCACGATACCCAATTAATTATTGATGAAGGCCACCGCGTTGTACACGTTTGTTTCGTGCAACAGAGATAATGTCCGAACGCTCTTGAATAACGACGGCTCAACAGAGCTTAACAAAAATGATTGTACCATCAACAGTAACTCGATAGACCAGCCAAATGCAATGAAAACTGACGATTCTTCCTTCAATTTGTCATTCGAAAAAAATCAGGGTAGCGTATTCATGTTGCGCGTTCCAGCATCAGATTTTGATGAATTGCTCATAAAAAAGTTCACGTTTTGAATGGTAATGGCAAAAATCAGAAAAACGGACCAAAAAGGGGCATTGCTCGAGAAGTTTATAAAATGAAACCTGGTAAGTTTAATGGCATTGAAAGAGTCTGAAAAACATGCTTTCTGTCTATATGAGTTTACGTAGCAATAAAAAATCAATTACAGATTTAAAAAAATTGATTTAAGAAAAAAAATTAATTAAAAAAAAAGTTCTGGCGTCTAGCAGCTTGAATATAAACAAAAAGTGAATAACTTCATTAGTTATCGAGTGTTTGCGAAAATTAACAATTGGACGGGTCAAATTTTCTTTTCTTAAAAAAAATTTGTCAATTGTGAATATTATACAAAAATAGTATGCGTGCTTCAATAACTGCAGGTTTTCCCCCAATTTCGAAGTACTTATCTTGTTTTTAAATATGACGTTTGCATGTTCATGCAAACTCCAGGCCGAATGCCAGAGTAGTTTCGCGACTGTAGTGAGAGCGAAAAAATGAGTTTCTAAACTTAAAAAAACATCAGATCTGTTACAGATGTATGTGAAAAATCTGCGTTCGCAATATTTTTAGTTCGGTCAAACACTGCAATGACAATAGTTTAAGAAACTTACGCATTCACAATGTTTTTTATCAAATTATTGCCATACTATGACGTTCACGTTTGCAGGTTTTTGGCAAGATTTTTTTTTCGCGTCGAATTTGGGATGAAAGTCGATCATCGTGCGGTTACCACTTCGAGTACCACTACATCGCTGCAAACAGAGAATCAGGAAACGTGGTCGGTCATTGTCGCTGCGGCTCTAGAATCGAGTGTCATCTCCAAAGAAACAACGATATCGTGGACATAAGGTGTGAGACGACACTAGGCAAACCAGGCGTACAATGCGATAAAAGATACTTAAGAGCTCCTAAACGGCAGGCTGTAGCAGAAGAGCTTGCAAACAAGTCAGCATATCGCTAGCGGATTGACAAAGCTAGGCTACTAATGAAGGAAGGTGATACTGAGCTTGCGATAATTCCAACGTCCGCGGTGTTGAAAACTGCGAAATATGAAATAAGGAAATCGAAGCGCATCAACCGTAAAAGATCTGCAACTCATGCATTCTTGCATGAAGAGCAATATCCATGCGATTAGGCTGGAGCCCTTCTACGTACATTATGCTACCAAACACCAGAATACGTTATATCAAGAGACTCGGTAGAGTCTCGGGACAAGTACATTTGACAGCTCTGTCGTCTGCTGGCCCGAGGCTCGCCAGAGTATATTATCTCTGAATAAAGTAAAATTCGGTAGTGGGGGTAAAAACTGAAAGTCATTTTCTCGAATTACGAAGCTCAGGAGACAGATGATGATTTGAAAATTGAACTGGAGACTAACTATGAAAAAATCTTTCGA
This sequence comes from Campoletis raptor, assembly GCA_948107755.1. Taxonomy (NCBI): domain Eukaryota; kingdom Metazoa; phylum Arthropoda; class Insecta; order Hymenoptera; family Ichneumonidae; genus Campoletis; species Campoletis raptor. The sequence continues at coordinate 1,818,469 of OX403628.1, read as the reverse complement.
TTGAGCCTTAATTCAGCACGATTGATGCCGTATTTGCTGAGAAAAAACTTTGCACAAGGTCAAGATTATGCTAAAAATACCAACACATCGAAGAATTTGACGTGTCTGTATATGTCACAATAAAAGGCCTCAGTCTGCCTATCGAGGTTCTCATTGGTCACGAGTGTGCTCATTTCCCTGTGTTCCGATTGGTCACGAATGTGACTACATTCAGTCAGTACAAAGAACACGGAAAGTTTGTATTTCACAGCAGTTTTGACAGTGTAAAGTGTGAGACGCGTAAACAGCATATTTTTTTGCGAACTTTCCTGTAGATCCGTCGTGGGCAAAATTTGAACTAATTTGTACGTCAGAGCCGCAAATTTGTTCGAAGTGTTGACAGACGGTAAATATGGAATAATTCACGTAAAAAAGATATCAATTTGACCCTTTAAAGCATTCATTTTTCTTTACGTGCAATTACCTCAAAACTTTGTACTCGGGGGTTTTCGGGGTCGCTGATTACAAATCTGCACTCAAAATTTAAAAATTCAAGATGGCGAATCCAAAATGGCGGACAAAAAATGCAAAAATTGTTTGATGAAAGCAAAATATAGTACTTGGGGGTTTTCGGGGTCGCTGATTACAAATCTGCACTCAAAATTTAAAAATTCAAGATGGCGAATCCAATATGGCGGACAAAAAATGCAAAAATTGTTTGATGAAAGCAAAATATGGTACTCGGGGGTTTTCGGGGTCGCTGATTACAAATCTGCACCCAAAATTTAGAAATTCAAGATGGCGGATTCAATATGGCGGACCAGAAATGCAAAAATTGTTTGATGAAAGCAAAATATAGTACTCGGGGGTTTTCGGGGTCGCTGATTACAAATCTGCACCCAAAATTTCGAAATTCAAGATGGCGGATCCAATATGGCGGACCAGAAATGCAAAAATTGTTTGATGAAAGCAAAATATAGTACTCGGGGGTTTTCGGGGTCGCTGATTACAAATCTGCACCCAAAATTTAGAAATTCAAGATGGCGGATTCAATATGGCGGACCAGAAATGCAAAAATTGTTTGATGAAAGCAAAATATAGTACTCGGGGGTTTTCGGGGTCGCTGATTACAAATCTGCACCCAAAATTTCGAAATTCAAGATGGCGGATCCAATATGGCGGACCACAAATGCAAAAATTGTTTGATGAAAGCAACACATGGTACTCGGGGGTTTTCGGGGTCGCCGATTACAAATCTGCACCCAAAATTTCGAAATTCAAGATGGCGGATACAATATTGCGGACAATAACTGCGAAAATCATTCAAGAAAAGCGAAAGTTGGTACGCGGGGGTTTTCGGGTTCACCGATTAAAAATCTGCATCGGAAGTTTGCTGTGTCTGTATATGTCACAAAGAAAGGCCTTTTGATGCTATCGAGTTTCTGATTGGTCATGAGTGTGATCATTTCAAGTGCGAGACGCATAAACAGCGTATTTTATGCGAACTTTCCTGTAGATCCTTCGTGGGCAAAATTTGAACTAATTTGTACGTCAGAGTCGCAAATTTGTTCCGAGCGATGACAGACGGTAAATACGGAATAATTCACGTAAAAAAAATATCAATTTGACACTTTGAAGCATTTATTTTTCCTTACGTGCAATTACCTCAAAATTTTGTACTCGAGGGTTTTCGGGGTCGTTGATTACAAATCTGCACTTAAAATTCGGAAATTCAAGATGGCTGATTCAATATGGCGGACTACAAATGCAAAAATTGTTTGACGAAAGCAAAATATGGTGCTCAGAGGTTTTCAGGGTCGCTGACTACAAATCTGCACCCAAAATATCGAAATTCAAGATGGCGGTTCCAATATGGCGAGCCATTAATTCAAATTTTTTTTATTGAAACGAAAGTTTTGGTACTCGGGGTCTTCTTCTATCACGGCACACAAAAATCTTTTTGCCTCCTAAACTTTCACGTCTCCATAAACTTAATCTTTATATGAATAATATTGTTCGGTATTTGAAGGAATATTAAACTCATGAGTCGATGATAATACATTGCAATTTTCGAGCATCTTGCTTTTATAGAAAATCGTAATTCTGGGGCTCCTCTCAATAACGAATCATCTCAATAACGAAGATAATTATTCAAAATTGTATATCGGATCGATTCATAACTTGGGGAGAAACTCTTCATATTTATACTGCTGCGATTTTTCGATATATTTTTTTTATTTTCATGGACAACTTGTAAGCCGTTACTTGTAAGTGTTAAGGAAGCATTAAATTTTTATGATTCACTTCCTAAACTCACTGTTCCTCAAAGGTTCTTTTAATGTCGAAGTGAATTAACAACACTTTGTTTCCATGTTGTAAATTAATCGGCCAACAGCAGATCATTATTCCCAGAATTTTTATGTATGTATTTAGCTATTGAAGTTTTTAAAAATACTGCAACGCTACCATAGTAATAGCGAATCATATAAGAGTAAATTTATAGTATTTATAGTATATGATCAGTCCAATTATCTAATCGGGTATGAGTGGAGTGGACAGTAGATATAAATTTGTCATTCAAATGAATTCATGATGTAATCATGCAAGTACGAAAAAACTCTAGACTTTAGAGGTGTTGAGAAAAAAAAGAGTGATATCAAGGGGTTTTAACAAGGGGAAGATGTCCCCTCCCCGGGGAAAAAACCCTGGACAAGTACATTTGTTTGGCTCCCGTTTCCATCTGTTGTCACAATAAGTTATCCCCCCCCCCCCAACCCAAAAAATAATGAAACCTCCAAAAAAACATAGGAAAAATGCCAGAATAGATTTGAGAATTTGAGAAAAAAAACTCCCTGGCCAAAAAGGAAAATCCCTGGCCCCCTCCCCCCTTTAAAAAATGAAACAATTTGAGGAAAAAAGCCTTTTGTCAAAAATACCCTAACAAAAAATCCCTGCCAAAAAACGCCTAAAATAATTACAACCCCCAAAAAAACATACAAAAAAATGCCAGAATAGATTTGAGGAAAAGAAGTCCCTGATTCGAAAAAAGGTATACTCCCTCTTGCCTCAAAAAAAAACCTTAACAAAACCCTGTCAAAAAAACGCCTTTGATTACTACCCCCCAAAAAAACATGGAAAAAAGTGAGAATAGATTTAAAAAAAGAAATTCGAGAAAAAAACAACCCAGCCAAACTAGTTCCCTGAAACTTACCAAACACCCACCAGAAAAAAAACCCTAGAAAAAACTACTTCCTCTTCTCCACCCAAAAAAGTGGAACATCCGATGAAAAAGAACAGACTCTTAAAGAAAAATAATTGCTCAATAAGAAAAATAACTACTCGACAACATGAAATATGAAGAAGCCAATGAGTTACGTTCAGGACTAAAATTTATAATATCAATAATAGGACAAGTATTTCATTGATGCCCGACAATAGATTCATGAGAAAATTTAAAAAAAGCAGTTAGTGGTTGAAAAAAAAACCAGCCTAGCAACAAGAAAAACCGGTCCAAATGAAAAAATAAAAGTGGGGTGTATAATAAACAAATAATAAACCTAGTATATAAAAATATCGAGGAGACAATGATTTACGTTCAGTGCTGAAATTTTTAATATCAATAACAGGACAAGTTTTCATTGGTGCTTGATTATAGAACAAAAAAAAACCGGTCGAAAAAAAACAGTCAAAATGAAAAAAAAATGAAAGGGGTATATAACAAACACAAAAACCTCTAGTCTGCAAAAAAGTTGAAAGGACAACGATTTACGTTCAGCGCTGAAATGTTTGATATCAACAACAGGACAAGTATTTCATTGGAGCTTGATAAGATAATACTTATAAGAAATATTGAAACAATCAATCGAAAAGTGTTACCAATCTACAAAAAGAAAAATCGGTCGAAAAAAACATTACCCAAATGAAAAGAAATGAAAGGGTTTTAACTAACAAAAGAACCTAGTCTACAAAAAATTAAAGAGACAACGATTTATGTTCAGCGTTGAAATAATATGCTTGAGAATAGATCAACGAGAAAACGAAAAAAACTTGGTTTTCAAAAGAGGTACCAAGTTACAAAAATAGTCATACATATAAAAACGAGTCTGGAAACAGGATCAAAGAGAAAAAAGAGTAATTGGTGGATAACAAAAAAAAATAGTGTACAAAAAATTAAAAATCGAAAAAGATGATGATTCACGTTCAGCACTTACATTTAGAATGATATTTATTGGTGTTTGAGAAAAGATTAACAACAAATAGTTTTCGAAAGTGCAATTCTTCCACATTGTTCGCTCGATGGGAATGGAAAAATCCTCTTGGTAACAATTTGTTAAATATATGATATCCGTTCAAAAATTTATCGAAAGATAGGTTAATTTTGACCATCGTGGTAGTGGCTCAAGACAAGTACATTTACCTATACTGTCTCCGTCAAAGACGAGTCGCTACAAGACTCATTTACTCCAAGGACCACGTTTCCCAACTGTTTTCGAAAACGTTCAAATCTGGTTTCCGTAAAATTTATTAAATCATAGCGCTTTGGAAAACATTGTAAGTTCACGTATATTTTTGTTTATTTTTTCCTTTCGATTGTGTCTAACTAGAACTCTGTAACTTGAATGGTGCTGGATATATGAATTTATTTTAAATTAGCATGCACTAAAAATTTGTGAAAATTTTCGCACACATTTTCGCAATCACCGTTCTAGTGACACTAGTAATATTAGTAAAAATTGTGGTGATATTCGATCAATGAATGTGACAGCTGACCATATCGCGTTTGGTTATAAAGATCGCGGAAGTGTCAGCTATGACTATCCCGTAGTTCGTTGGTTATAAAGATCGCGGAAGTGTCGTATTTATTGGTTGCTTAGAAAGATCGCGAAAGGTTCACATCAATCAGTTTTCGAACGAATCGACAAAATCAGTGTTAATGTTCGGACATACCGTGTTTAAATTAATAATGTAAGAAAATCAAGAAAATGGATGTCAATAAACTAGAAGATGAAATAAAAATTCCAAAAGTAAGGATTTATTCATCATTTTCATATATTATATATTATTTTTTAGTATGATAATATGAGACCGCTGTGGAAATTAGAAACAATTTTCATGCGGTAGAAATATGAAAAATATTTTAATGAAAACCTAAGCGTTTGAAAAAATTGGTTGAGATAAAAATGATAAATATTTAGCATGAAACCGCTGTAAGAATTTGAGATTATTTTCATGCGGTAGAAATATAAAAAATATTTTAATGAAAACTTTAGCGCTTTAAAAAATATGGTTGAGATAAAAACGACAAATATTACTTGAGTCACATTCAAATAATCTTTTCATTCCCAGTTTTAGACACTACATTCGAATAGTTTTATTTAAATATTCTGAATTGAAACTGTCGAAAGCTGGATAAAGTTTACATCCAAATAACTTTTTTGGAATGACACCGCATAAAAAAATTTATAACAAGTGCTGAGTTGGATACTTTGGTCTTTAGAGCGTCATAATATTTAATTTTTCATTGATACGCACAATTTTCCATGTAGTAGCTTAAGTATCATTTCAATCAATGAAAACTTTACCGGTTTAGATGATTTGGATGAAAAATTGTATTTTTTAATTTTTCATGGATACATACAATTTTCCATGTGGTAGCTTAAGCATTTCAATCAATGAAATCTTTACCGCTTTAGATGATTTGGACGAAAACTTGATAGCATGAATAAATAACAAAAATGTTATTGAGGACACAATTGAGGAATATTTTCAGTTTTCATTTCTATTACAGATATCAGTCTCAAGATCATTTGAATGGAAAATGGATGAAAATGAAAGATGGAAGTTTTACTTCAATGCGGTTTAAACTTTTCATTCAAATCATGTTGGGAAAATAGAAGTGTGATGGAAAAAAAGTCACATAACAATTGCTGGACAAAAAGAAAAGAAATCGCGGGCAAAAAACAGCATAACTGCTGTAAAAAAAGCTGAGACAAGTACATTTACTCGTGTCACAACCGACGTTAAATTTTTCTTTTTAAATATATATAATAGATCTACAAGTTTTCCTTTCCAAGAATTCTTCGAACAACACTCGCAACCCGGCCATAAATTATGACACGCGACACACACTCCAGAGTTAGGACTAAATTTATAACCGAAACACTTGTAACCAACGAATATAAATCAACCTAGCTTCCGCTATATTTCCGGACTACACTATGGACTATACGAAACATCCACTCATCTAATTAGGTCACTACGATCTTATTTCTAAGAAAACCCATAAACTCCTACTATTTTTCTGCATTTTAGCCCTATAAAAAGGCCATGTCTCTCCACAATCGTCGCATTCCGTTCGCCCCTAAAGTCGCGTCTATACTGTTAGCAGTAGTTCGGATTGTCATTCGGTTAGCCGTCTTATAATTAATCTCTGACCAAACTCCAGGTCTTCTGTAGAAGAGAGCGAGTCAAGTCCACAAGTCAAAGCTAAAGTACTAAACTCAATATTTGGACTTGGAATCTTTTAACCTTTTCTACGACACCACGAATCACAAGTAAGCTACAACGAACCAAAGATTTACAAGACACCTCTCCGGTAATGTAATCAATTATATTGTATCAAGTTTGTATCTCGTCATTTATATTTACTAATACCTTGTTTTCATTAAAGTGCATAAAGAATCTCTAAATCTTTTGACTCACTTAACACCCCGAATCCCTCTCCTAGTCGCTACCCAGACTAAGGCAAGACTTCTCGAGGTCTATCAGCGAAAAGAATAGAGTCCAGAAAAAAAAATAAAGATAAAACAAAACGTGGGGAAAAAAATTTGAAACGAAAAAAATTAAATTGAAAAATAATTTCGGCTGAAGTACTTGGCGGGTTTTTCGCACAGCTAGGATCACATAATGCATTTCTCATGGTACGAACTCGCCAAGTACTTCGGCCGAAATTATTTTTCAATTTAATTTTTTTCGTTTGAAATTTTTTTCCCCACGTTCTGTTTTATCTTTATTTTTTTTCTGGACTCTGTTTTTTTGAACGATTTTTATTTTTGTACATTGGTGACTTTTTTTCAATAACCAACTGATTTTTGCTTTTTTTTAAATACTCCATCCTCAAGCGACAATGAAATACTTGTCCTATTATTGATATTATAAATTTTAGTGCTGAATGTAAATCACTTTCGATCGTGCCAATTTTTTTTTAATTTTGTACTTTTTTGGGTAGTTTTTTTCTGTAAAAACAAATGGAAACGGGGGTCAACAAAAGTACTTGTCCAAGGTTTTTTTTCCCCGGGCAGGGGATTTTTGGCCAGGATATCACTTCTTTTTTCTGAACCTTTCACCTTCATCATAAAATTTTGGAATTTATGGTCCACCATATTGAATCCGCCATTTTGAATTCCGAAATTTTGGGTAAAGATTTGTATTCGGCGACCCCGAATCCCCCGAGTACCAACTTTCGCTTTCATATCAAACGATTTTCGCAGTTATCGCTCGCCATATAGTATCCACCATCTTGAACTTCCGAATTTTGATAGTAGATTTGTGATCAGCGATCCCGAAAACCTCCGAGTGCCAACTTTCGCTTCCATCAAAAAACTTTTGAATTTATGGTTCAATTGCCATGTTGGATCTGCCATATTGAATTTCGAAATTTTGCATGCAGATTTTTAATCAGTGAACCCAAAAACCGCCGCGTGCCAATTTTCGCTTTTCTTAAACGATTTTCGCAGTTCTTGTCCGCCATATTGTATCCGCCATCTTGAATTTCGAAATTTTGGCTGTAGATTTGTAATCAGCGACCCCGGAAACCCCCGAGTACAAAGTTTTGAGCTAATTGCACGTAAGGAAAAATGTGGGTTTCAAAGGGTCAAATTGACATTTTTTTTTGCGTGAATTATTCCGGCCTTACCATCTGTCAACACTCTGATAGAATTTGCGACTTTGACATACAAATTAGTTCAAATTTTTCCGCATTATCGGTTTGTCAACACTCGAATATGAATTTGCAGCTTTGACAGCTGACACATTAGCGATATAGATAGAAAATCGTCAGCCGCGACAAAAATATGTCGTCACTCGCGACCAATCAGAAACTCTTTCGTTGTGTCGTATACAGACACGTCAAACTTCCGATGTGTTGGCATTTTTAGCATAATCTTGAGCCTGTGCAAAGTTTTTTCTCAGCAAATACGACATCAATCGTGCTGATTTAAGGCTCAATCGAAAGATTTTTTCATAATTAGTCTTCAGTTCAATTTTCAAGTTATCGTCTGTCTCCTGAGCTTCAGGTACGAAGGTACCGCCGGTAAAACCCACTTTAAGTTCGTCCACTCCGGCGCGAGGACGATGGACGAGGCAGTTCAAGGGGGCCACGAGGATCCAGGGTGGTCCGACTACTCAGCTCAACTGAGATACTTAAGGGTAGAGGGGGTGGCTCGGGGCGAGAGCAAGGAATCGAGACTGATTAAATAAAATAGTCAAAAACCACATAGTTGACCTTAAATGACAATTTATTCACGTAATTATAGTTGGTCGGCGAAACACAGGTAGTCAAGGCCCGAAGGTAGGTAATAAGGGGTGACCGAACCGGACAACACGAAGCTGGACTTCATCAACCGCGGTTCAAACAAAATAATCAGGGCAACACGTAATGGGGTCATTGATATACGAAATTACAAAAAATAAGGGAAAATACTAACGGAGTTAGTGTTCGAGAAACTAACTCAGGTAATGCGATCGAGATCTAGGTAGCTCAAGTGCGACGACAGGTAATACGGTCGCTATAACAGGAAAAGTAACGAGATAAGAGAGAATACTAGCGGAGTTAGTGTGCGCGATGCTAACTCAGGCAATTCGATCGCGGGTAGGTAGCGGCAGTCCGACGACAGGTAATAACGACGACTTGACACGAAATTTAACCAAATAACCGAAATAATAACGGAGTTAGTGTGCAAGACACTAACTCAGGTAGTTCAAGCGAATATTAGGTAGCAAGAGTCCGAAGACAGGTAATGACGATGACTCGACACGAAATTTAACTAAATAATCGAAATAATAACGGAGTTAGTGTGCAAGACACTAACTCAGGTAGTTCAAGCGCATATTAGGTAGCAATGGTCCGAAGACAGGTAATAACGATGACTTGACACGAAACTTAACTGAATAATCGAAATAATAACGGAGTTAGTGTGCAAGACACTAACTCAGGTAATTCAAGCGCATATTAGGTAGCCATGGTCCGAAGACAGGTAATAACGATGACTGGACACGTAATTTAGCGAAACAAGCGAAATACTAATGGAGTTAGCGTGCAAGACACTAACTCAGGTAGTTCAAACGAAGATTAGGTAGCCAAAGTCCGAAGACAGGGAAAAGACCGACTTCACACGGAATGACATATATGAAATAATATTTCGACAGAAAGAAATACGAAAATCGAGATAAATAAACGCGAAACAAAATAATAAAGGAACCCGAGGCATATAAGACCGAAATAATGCCTAACGTACTCGAGGCCGAGTGAGAGAGAGACAGCACGAAAACAAGCCAGCGCGACGCGCTCGCGGCCGGCCTTGAACGCGTAACTCGAAAACATGACAAAATATTATAGCCTAGTCAGGCTAATTTAATACAATAAAATAATTCAACGGAATTATCGATAGATTCCGTTGTAGTTCGCAAAATTTTATAATTAAAAATGAAATAATATCGCGAGTCACCAAGGGGGACTCGACGGACTCATTGGGGCTCAATAAAACAAAAGAATTAAGAAAGAAGAACGATAAAAGAGCCACATTCTCGCTCGATTATTTCCGTCGCTCTTCCACGCCAATCATAATTGGCAAAACACAATAATTTACTGACTAAAAATCCCAATGTTCCGACGAGTCGGAAAGAATAAAGGAACGGGCTTACCGAGGCGAAATTCCCCAGTTGAATTGGCTCAGGAGCTCGTTGAAACAGCGACTCGGCGTAGAGACACGATTACGAAGAATGAATTGTTCTCGCGCCTCGTCAAGACTCAGCGCTCTCCTTGTTTCTCCCCACCACTCGAGGACCGCTGGACTCAGCCCTCGCGCCTCTCCTGTGAATTAGCCGAAATTCTCGACTTCGCGACGAAATTATTACGCGGGAATCTCGAGCGAGGCTCTCGCGACAATCCCACCTCCAGCGGGCTTTCCACGCCGCAGGGGCTTTTCCTCTTGGGGACTCGGCCGATGTCCGACTGAAAGGTGAAGGGGAGGCCTCCCTCGAGACGTGAGGCGTCCTTTTACGTCCCGGTGGGCCCACAATGCCACCAGGCTAATCGACACCTCCACCCCAGGGAATCCCAGGCCCCACCTGACGAGGCGCCGTTGCACACGGGCTGCAGTCCCTGCAACGTGGAGGCGAACGGGGCAACTCTCGGTTGCGACGGTGAGAAAGCCACGGACGGCGTTCAAAATGGCCGATAACCAGCGTGGTCTTTCGACCGTTCGCAAGTTGGACTCGGCTGGACGAAAACCAACGGCTGGGGAGGGTGAAACTGCCGAAAGAACCCGCCGAGATTGACGAAGCTGAGGTGCGGAGGCGGAGGGCGAAACGGCCGTCGAGGGCGAATAAATGTGACCTAAATAATAAAGGGTTTTTCGTGCTCCCTCTCGCTCTCTCTCAAACACAATTTTTGGCGATAAACGCAGGTAGTCGGATTCAGGGAGCTTAAATCTAACAATTGATAATTAAACAAATGGAAACCCCGTAATGTCCTCCACGATGAGTCGTCGAACGGCGTTACGATGGACCGGGCCTCCGATCCACTGGTCGACCAATCCGTGCGGGTGACGTGGCCAAAAATGTCACTTTACATTATATATAACTAGCCTGTGCCCGCCCGCTTCGCTGGGCACACAATAATACCACACCCAGATTTCCACATGACCTATGTGGTACAGTGTAGATATTCGTTTTCATTGTCTAACTTTCCGCACGCGACTTTGCTTGCATTGATATCAATTTTTTGTTCGTCGATGTAAAATTATAATTCGATAATATAAAATTAAATCTATCATTCATTTTCTTGAGTAAACTCACTACGAATCTTCCCTCAAAATGCACAATTTAAAAATCTTAAATCTGATATGGAGCGAAAAAAACTGTAGATAATTTTTTTTTTCTTTTATAGAGGGGAAATGCTAAGATCGCACTACTGGGTTTCTAGCTAGTCCCCCAATTGTCGGACTCGTCTTGCGACCCTACCGACTAAAACCCCCCTTTCTTTACGTAGTGCACATCTACGTAGGTAGCTAGCTCCGCTCAGGCCTCATAGTTCAAAAGCATAACCCATACGATTTTATTATGAGTTATGCTCTCATACTTGTCTTCCACATTAGCTATTACCACAAATCAATTATATAGAGGAAATGGCGTGTAATCTATTACGCATTGTGAGTTTTGATATTTGATTGATTCGCAGAGGATTTCTTTATCTATATATTATATATAACTGTTGCGTGACTGACTGACTGACTGACTGAAATTCAACTTACATCTTTCCGCTTGGTTATATTTTTAACTGTTAATGAAATGTAATGTTAAGCTATCAAAAAAAATTGAAAACAGAAATATATGAATATTTTATTATGGGACGTTTTATGCCGCATGGCATAGATGGCATTCATGGCTAAGGGTAAAAAAAAATCCTGTAAACATTTATGTTCGTTCCATGTAAGATGTCCTATCTTTAAGTTGTGCATTTTGAGGGCAGATTCGTAGTGTAAAATAATGGAAATGCATTCACCTACATAGTACTACATAGGTCTTCTTAACGTTTGGTTTAGTTATGGTATCGTATGGTATAGTTATGGTATTGTACCGTACGATTATGGTATGGTATGGTATTGTAATGTTATCTCACGGCATAGTTACCATGGCAACGGTAACCATGTGGATGCCGTGGCAACGATCATAGGGACTATAGGAAGGAGCTTCAACTCCATAGGAGAATCCTTGGAAAAAACGTCCGTAAAAAGCGTACGAAATAATAACTACGAATTTCACCGCCGCGGTGCCCTTGGGGAAAGTTCTTGATATATATAGTTATAGTTGGTTCCTATATGGTCGGTTCAAAAATGGTGCGGGTTGTTTTTGCGTCTTACGTTTTGACAGCCGTGTGTAAATATGACCTTCTCCGGTTCATTTTTAACTGAGCTCCCGTACTTTAACCTCACGAAATCAGGTAACGATTTAACGTGAAAAGCGAGCTTTTCTGAAGCGAAAAACGCTTTACAAAGTTTTACGGTTTCGGATGTTTAGGAAAAATCTCGACCAAATAAATTTTAAGAAAAATAAAGAAAACGTTCTGTTTTCGATTTCCCGATTATCTCGCCAAATTTATTGGAATTTATATATTTATTAAATTGAATTAAATTATATTATATTTATTGCTTATTGAACAAAAACCCGACAGTTTGTTTTTTTTTTTTTTGCGAATTTGAATAAAATCTTGACACTTTTCTATCACGATTTGGCGCAGCTAAGTTCGTAGACGATATCTACAGATTTCTCCAGTTACCTACTGATCAAAATTCATTTTTACGCCTTTGAAAAAAAGTCAAAAAAATTTCAATCAAAATGTGTGATTAAATCACGAAATTTTTTAAGAGTATTCTGGAAATCAAAGAAATTCATTTTAACTATCAATGTCATTTTTCAAGAAAAATAATGTCGAATTTCGAATTTCAAACTTTCCAGAACAATATAAGGTTAGAGACATACTTCCGATCAGCTGCGTATGTACAGCGCTTTCTCCATGCTACAGTGCATCATTTATGCTCATGCATACATATATAGCAAATCAAGAACATTTGACGGCAGCGTCACCTATTTCGTAGATTTTTCAAGACCGTATTCAAAGCACGGAGTTGACGCTCCTTCCTTACAGTCTCCATGGCAACGATTATTAAAGCAATGGATGCCATAACAACGGTCACCATGACAACGGTTACCATGACAACGGTTACCATGGCAACGGTTATCATGGCAATGGCTGCCAAGACCACGGTTACCAAGGCCACGGTTACCAAGGCCACGGTTGCCAAGGCAACGGTTACCACGACACAGGTTATCATGACAACGGTTGCCAAGACCACGGTTGCCATGGCAACGTTCACCATGTTACGTCCCGAGAGGTGGGATCGTTGGATCCACGGAGGTTTTGATGCTTGACCGCGATTTTTGAATCCCGAATGATTTTTGCGTTTGGGATTTTTTGATTTGGGTCTCCGCGATTTCCGATTTAGGATACTATATTTTTAATTGTTTTAAGGATTTGGGTTTTTTAGTATTTTGTAGGCTGAGGTTTGAGAACGTTGATGTGAAAGGAGTTCAATATTGTTCCTTCAATAAAAGATTAACACTGTCTTTGATTAAATATAAATATAATTCTATTTATTCAATATTTACGGAGTTGATATTCGTTACACATGGTTAACACTGGTTTTACACTTTTACTGATATTGAGTTTTATGAGTTAGCTATTATTAACAGAAATGATAATTCACAATTCGGAGTTCGAAGAGTCGAGTTTGATTTTTAGAGTTCGCGTACAATTTATATAACTGTCGCGGGATTGAGGTTTTTTAAGTGAAGTTGAATGTTCGGACTCTCGATGCTAACTGACTAAAGTAATTTTTCAATTCGTAGTTAGAGTTCGAGTTCTTTGTTAGATTTTTTTGGGGGTAAGGTGGTGTGGAAGGGTTTAGATTTGTTATAGTTTTTACTCGGATTGGTTAAAGGGTTGTTAATTTGGTGTCGTTATTTTGTGATTGGATTAGGTTAGTGGGGGAGACTTTTCTGGAGAGATGATTGGAAGAAAAGTCATTTAGCGTTTGGACTTTGTGTATTGTTTGGGTTATGAGTAAGACTATCGAGTGTGATCGCTCTAGTCTCGAACGGCTGCACGTGTTTGTACTGATTGCATGCATGGGAAATGTTTATCTCGCCTAGCGTTTGAATTTTGGTGAACGCGAGGCGTTGTTTCGGATAACGAGGAGTTAATTGATATATGACTTCCTAGTGAAGTTGCATAGGAAATCGAATCGTCGTATAATAGGACTATTGTTCGATTTTATTATTTCTTTAGGATAAGGTTTTGGAGTTTTGGTCAGGCGACAGAAAGTCGTGGGATTGTTTATGAGTTGATGTTTTTGGTTCGTAGAGTTTTAGGGTTTATTGGTTTATCTTTTACTATGAGAAAGATAGAGAATAATTGATTTATATTTCTCTGTATTTTGCTGGGAAAATGTTAGGTGAAGGTTTGGGTAGTTCGAGCTAAGGCTTTTATGGCTTTTCAAGTGGTTGCCGGTTACGAACCGCTCGAGCAACACATGGTCTATTGTCCTTGTGTAAAAGAAAAGGCTGTCTATGCCTGGGTCTATGCGTATTATTATACTGATATTTTATATATTAATAATAGAGAGTATGTACTATTGCAAGAGTACATACTCGATTATTCATTTTATAATTAATTATATATTTTATTATCGACGAATGATGAAGCAGGTAAGCGAGTTTACCTGCTGATGATTGAAAGAAGGTTGAATGTAATAAAAAAAATTATGGGGGCGTCTAGCTTAGGCTAGGACGTAACAACCATAACAATGGTTATCATGGCAACGGTTACCAAGGCTACGGTTGCAATGAAAACGGTTACCAAGGCCACGGTTGCAATGGAAACGGTCACCACGCCAAAGGTTATCATGACAGCGGTTGCCAAGACCACGGTTGCCATGAAAACGGTCAATACGACAACGGTTGTCAAGGCCACGGTTGCCATGGAAACGGTCATCACGACAACGGTTGCCATGGCAACGGTGGCCACGGATATTCGGTTTGGTAGAAAATATTTTTGAATGATAAATCTATTTTGGATAGAGAACGATCAAAATCCGTTCTTAGTGAGCGTCTACGTCGGGAAAGGAGTTACCATGTCAAATTTCACGTTCCTATCTTCGGTGGTTTAGGCTGTGCGTTGTCTGTCAGTCAGTCACGCAACAGTTACATATATATATATATATAGAGTGAGACAGGCGGGTCTCATATCGCGCGACACAAAATAGCGAACTATCAAATAACTCCCGAGACGTAACGGTGGCTCCATCCGACGGAAGATCAATAAAACAAAAAAATCAATAAAATCAATGTCAAATCGTTTTAGCCTCCAAACCGGATCACCAGTCCCGGATTGGAGGAGAATAAGAAAGGAATTTTGTGATTGGGTGAAAGTTGAGGGAATTTTATAACTGGATGAATATTTGTAGAAATAGAATATTGCGATTGGTGGAAGGAGTTCAGGAGTTTCGCAATTGGAGAAAACAAGAATAGAATGCTGTCATTGGAGTAAGAACTACGGAATAAAATGATTTAAGTGGATAACAAGAAACGGGATTTTTGGATTGGAGGAATTTCACTGCGAAATCTCTGATTGGAGTTCCATCAATCAGACGATTGGGATTTTTGAGTATATAAGGAAGGTACGACTGCACAGTAGATACCTTCCTTCTTCGATCTCTAATCTAAGAGGTGATCGGGACTAGAGACGCAGGAAACTGGTACTTTAATCTTTGGGGGCTCTGGGCAAAGAGACATTTTTTTAAACAAAACATAATTAAAACGAACGAAAATCCGGAAAAATTCACAAAAATCCTACGAATACCTTGATCGATATCAGTAAAGGAATCCTCCATCCAGGAACCCCGATAACTACTGAAACTTGACGAAGCAACCACCAATCGCGGGATTACGAAAAAAAAAAGAAAGGAAAAACGGAAAAAGAACACGATAATAGGAATAATTATCGTAGATTCACTAAGTTTTCACGCAAAAATTTAAATCACGTGACCACAAACTACAGAGCGTAGAGTCACGAAGACTAGTGACAAAAAAGACACTCTAGATGGTGCCACCGGTCACGTCGTAACGATCAAGCGCTAGGAATCAGCAGCTGATATGCGATCTAGTAATAAAGAACTAGAATAACGATATTTATGTATAATTCATCATTTACCACGATAAATAAACGAATTTTTGATTTAAATAAGATTCCTGCATTAAGACTATACTAATTTATTCCCTGTCGAGTCTCGAACCACAAATTTAAAAGTAACTACCGTTACAATAGATTGGTCTTTTGATACGATATTTTAATAAGCTATTGTTCTGCTAGATTGACTAGCGTGGGCAGAAATTTGTAAATGTTAATGTTTTCGGAAAGAATAATTGGTTGAAAAAAAATTTCAATTCAACATATGAGCAGCATGTACAAAGCCCGTAATTCCTGTGCAATGATTTTTCTCGAAAAAAAATTTTTTCATTCAATGCTCTGCCAACTTGACACGTAAGGGTAGCGCATTGTAAATGTTATTTTTCTAGAAAATCTGTAAGGAGGGAAGGATAATCTTAAAAATGATGAAGAAAATTCAAATAGATTGTGACATCGCAGGCTTGGTACCCCATGTCCATGAGTATGTTAGAGTCAAAGCCACTCGTTTTTAAACCAAAAAATAATTTAATCTATTCTATCAACAGGGATCCGCACCCACTTTGGCGCCAGCTTTCCCTGGTTGCAGGAGTTGCGTCAGGCAGGCATATGAACTGAAGGGTCTATCCGCAGAAGCCATCGATATAATATTATCATCATTAACTGACTCTTCAATACGCCAGTACGAGACACCTTTAAAAAAGTGGTGGCAATTCGCATACGACAATGACTTTAATGTATACCCGTACAATGTTGGTGGCGTTATAAAATTCCTCACAGAACAATTCCAGAGGGGAATAGTTTATGGATCCATTAATAGCTACCAGTCAGTATTATCGTTGTTGTTGGAACCCGAAGTCGGGGAAATCTAATTGTTAAGCGGTTTTGTAAAGGAGCGGCTAATCAACGCCCACCTGAGCCACGATATGATGACACTTGGGACCCAAAAGTGGTCTTGGATTTCCTGAAGCAATGGTCACATAATGAAGAACTCTCATTTAAACAGCTGTCCATGAAAACGGCCATGTTACTTGCTTTAACAATCGGGCACAGAATGCAGACTGTCACTGTGATAAATGTCTATGACATTATTAAACGTGATGAGAAGATAGAGATTAAAATACCGGCAAGAATTAAGATGTCACATAGACAAAGGTAACAACCGACGTTAATACTCTCGATATACACTACCGTCCAAAAGTTTGGAAACACCTGACGAAATTTTTGGACGCACTAAAAGTTAGATTACTCAGTCGAAAAAAACGATATTGAAATTTTGCGAACGGTGCCTTGAAGGGAACACATTAAGCTTCATTTTACCGTTTTTCCAATTTTTTTTGGGTCCGATACGTGTTTTTAGAGTTGGGCGTTTTTCGACATCTTTTTTAACGTTTCAAATAGCGCGCATGGTCCGCCAGAATTTTTTCCAATCGTTATCTCTATGGAAAATGTAAAGGGGATGGCAGTAGCTTCAATTTCGTTTTTTGAAAAGTTGGGACGATTTTTTTTTGCAAAATAATGTTATTTTTTTTCACAGCAATGACTCTGTTTCGAAGAAGCTTCGTAACTACAAAAACATGAAGTTTCTGTGAAATCGTCAAGAGGATAAAAAGTTGCCGGCAAGCATCTTTTGTTCACTGAAATTTTTTCAGAATTTTTATTCGAGATTTTTTTTTTCAATCATTTTAACTCGAAATCTCATTAAGAAAAGTGTCTTAACTTGGAAATGATAGGGTGTGGCGCAAAATATCAAGAGGAGAAATTTTCTTATTTTTGAGATTACAACTCGTTCAAATTTTTTCAGATTTTTTTTCAACTTATTTTTTCAACCCCCTCTATCTTAGAATAAATAAAAAAAGTCGAAAAAAAATCTGAAAAAATTTGAACGAGTTGTAATCTCAAAAATAAGACAATTTCTCCTCTTGATATTTTGCGCCACACCCTATCATTTTCAAGTTAAGACACTTTTCTTAATGAGATTTCGAGTAAAAATGATTGAAAAAAAAAATCTTGAATAAAGATTCTGAAAAAATTTCAGTGAACAAAGGATGCTTGTCGGTAACTTTTTATCCTCTTGACGATTTCACAGAAACTTCATGTTTTTGTAGTTACGAAGCTTCTTCGAAACAGAGTCATTTCTGTGAAAAAAATAACATTATTTTGCAAAAAAAATCGTACACAATTTTTAAAAAAACGAAATTGAAGCTACTGTCATCCCCTTTACATCTTCCATAGAGATAACGATTGGAAAAAATTCTCGCGGACCATGCGCGCTATTTGAAACGTCGAAAAACGCCCAACTCCAAAAACACATATCGGACCCAAAAAAAATTGGAAAAAATGTTTCAAAACGGTAAAATGAAGCTTAATGTGTCCCCTTTAAGGCACCGTTCGCAAAATTTCAATATCTCTATTTTCGACTGAGTAATCTAACTTTTAGTGCGTCACAAAATTTCGTCCGGTGTTTCCAAACTTTTGGACGGGAGTGCACAATGAAAACTCAAAAATTTGTGTGGCCACGACGCTCCAAAACCATCTGGAACGAACATCGAATATCCAACAAAATACAGAGAAATTACTTCTCTCTTACCGCAAACCCCATAATGAAGTGTCAACGCAGTCAATCAGTAGATGGATGAAAGAACTACTAGATTTATGCGGAATTGATACAAGCAGTTTCACGGCGTATAGCACGCGACATGCGTCTACATCAACAGTAAATCGGAGTGGCATCAGCATGGACGTAATAAAAAAGATAGCAGGCTGGACTGAAGCGTTTATGTCGTTTGCACAATTCTACGATCTAGAAATCATAAAATATAATACCATATTCGCCACGACTGTATTTAAAAAAAAATTTAATAAATTGAAAATAAAATAAAGCATAAATAATTATTTAACGATTAGTCAGAAACAATTGATATCAACTCGTGCCATACCTTAAACATCCACCAGTGATCTGAAGGAAGAGGTGCGAAATAAATCAAACGATTAAACGAACTTACCTTAAGTGAAGTTCAATCTTAATTGTATGGAGTGCCTCTTCCGAAGATCAGCCCCTCCCAAGTAACCCATACTTCAACAAGTTAAACCCTAATTACAGCACGTTACTTCAAAGAAATGAGGTAAGTATCGGAGACGAACCGAATGGAGACCCAAGAGTGGGGTTCCTTCCTTGTTTTTGCTTACTTTAAGTCTGCGGTGCCATCTGTAGTAGAGAGGGGTTCTACCAGTGATCTTCGGAAGAGGCGCTCCATACAATTAAGATTGAACTTCACTTAAGGTAAGTTCGATTAATCTTTTAACTAGTTCAAAAAATATCAGCGTTAGAATATTTTCTAAGTTTCTGAAACCTGGAGTTTAAGAAAAATTGTTACTCCTAAAATACGTGCGACAAAAATCTAAAAATTAGTGTGAATTTTCCATGCATAACAGATTATTTTATTTTTTAAAATCAAGAAACCCAAAAATGGTACGGTGAACATCCGCGCGAAACGGCGTGGATTCCTCTTATTTTCTATACCCAGTGGAAATGGTTTTTAGCAACAGCTTGAGACGACTGTGTATGTGTTTGTGAAATCATAACTATATTTAAAAAAAGCAGTCGAATCAAGTCGGCACAGCCACCATAACTACTTTACTCTCAACAAATGCGGCATACGTCACGTTGTTACTGGCTCTTCGTAACTGTATCTAATTTATTGCGAGTTTTCATCGGAAATATTCTGAAATATAACATTTAGAAGAGGAGATGATTTTTCCTAAATACGATCGTACAAAGAATGAAGGAAAAAATTCACCCACCAAAGATAGCCAAATAAATTCACATAATATAGAAAAGTATCATGAACACAATTAAGTTTAGAGGATGTCGGGAGACGTCTTCAAAACCACGCTCACAATACACTCAGCAGCACTAAAATTTCAAAGGAGCACTAAAATTTCAAACTTTTTTCACTACTTTTTGGAGAGCTCTAACTTAGTGAAAACCATCAAAAGAAAACATTTTAAAGCTTGGAATCTCTATATAATTTGAAAATCTTGAAATAAAGAAATATTATTAGAAAAAAAAAGTTTGAAGTATATTTTTAAACATAAAACTTAAATAATAGTTATTTTCATTATACAAATTGAATTTGTATGAATTTTCCCGAAACTAATAAATTAAATTCGAATTTTCCGAAGAAATTACGCAAAAACTGATAAGATCGGCATTCATAAAACTTTGACGATGAATACTTTTTACACTTATCGAGTAAACATAAGAAACCATTTTTGTAGAGGAATTAATTTCCTACAAGAATCTATCTTGGTCATATGATAACACTTATCAATTTGCGAGTGATAAAATTCAGAAGCAAGAAATGAATTTTCGTAAAATTCTCGAAACTTTGACCGCCCATATCTTTCAAAGCGAGCGTTCCATTTCCTACAAAAAACGTACATGAAATTGTCGTGTACAATCAAGTAATAGCGAGATACGGATTTTTATGTATCGGACTGAAAAAAAAAATGGAATACTATGATGCAGAGGTCCTTCCCGTTAAAATTAAGAGCTCATCTTTGGAGAGCATTTTCTAGAGGTGCCCAGGAATCCATTTTTCAATGTCAGAAGTTAGAAAAAAAAGTAGTAGAAAGGCACCTGTACCCCTTCCCGCGCGCTACGCCTGCACGATGCGTCGAAATATGTATATGTTGAAAGTAAGATTCAGCTGTCGCGCGTCGTCGCTCGCTTTCTCTCTATTCCTCTACCGCATTCGCGCCTCGCGCTGTCTCTCCCACTCTACTGCTACCCCGCCTCGTGCTGTCTCTCTCATTCTGCCTGTTTCGCGTGTACGTAAAAAAATCAATTAAAATCGAAATTATCAATTCGATGGCGTCCAAGTATTTGCACACGTGGCCACTGGGGTCGAGCACGTGGTAAGGGGGGCGAGGGGGTGGAACCGCCCATGCAGGGGTCATGGGGGCACAGCCGCCCGCGGGTTGGAGGAGTGGCTGTGCCCCCTTGGAGCCCCCCAGGGGTTCGAGGGCGGAGCCCCTCAAGTGGATCCAACTACCATCTTTAAGGATTATAGAAAAATTGTTCAAAAAAATTTGAAATGAAAACAAATTTAATTTTCTTTAATATCAACCTAAACAAATCATATTGTGAAAAATGCATATTTTAACCAGAATTATGGACAAAAAACAATAAAATCTCAAGAATTAACTTCGAAAAAAGTCATGCCTCAGTTTTAATGTGACCAGTTCCTCATTTTTTCACATATAAAACAACCTAAATCCTTCTTATTCTTTCAATAATCCTTGCCACTTTTTTCTTTTTCTGGTTCTAAAGTATATTCTTTCCTATTCTGTTCTATCTTTTTCGAGTTTGCGAAAAAAAATTTAGATCGAAAAAAAAGAAAGAAATTCGCCGGAGCATTTAGCGAGTTTGGAATGATGCATAATATGTTATGTGAACAAACTCGCCAAGTGCAGCGGCGATTTCATTTTTTTTTTTTTTTTTCCAATTAAATTTTTTCCATTGAAATTTTTTTTTGTTTTGATTTTTTTTCTCGAAAAACTCAAAAAAGACAAAAGAGGATAGAAAAGGATATTGAAAGAATGAGAGGGATGTAGGTTGTTCTTACGTGAAAAAATGACAAACTTGTCATTTTGTTATAAATATGAAAAATTATATATGAAAAAATGACAAACTTATCATTTTTTGTTGGGGATACTATTACGACGCAGTCAAAATATTTTTTGTAATTTAAAACGCGTTTTTTCTCCATAATCAGTTTTTTTTTCATAATTCTAAGCTTATTTTCTATCCGTTCAAATCTTTGTACACCAATTTCACCGTTTTATCGTATTTGAATGTTAAATTTTTTTTCCCCATTTCAAGCATTTTTTTTTTTTTTTTACAGTGAAATTTTTGTTTTTCAGTGTTCATAAGCCGCTGAAGCCTTACTTTCAATATATTTGTATGGGTGTGGAATAAAATTTTCGATACTGAAACTCGAAAATAATTCGCGTCATATTATGAGTTCACACACTTCTAGAGGTCATGGGAAATAAATAATGATACCATTAAACCGCATTGTACGGTGTATACAGATAAACTGGCGCTAGAGTTTTGCTAGGTTGACGCATTTTTAAAGAGGATCCAGTTGAGTCTCGAGCGTAACAAGAAAAGGGCCGAATCTCAAGTATAGATACGCGGCGCGACTTGCCTTGGCCGTTCAAACTTTTTTTAAATACTTGGCATTAAGATGCTGCCACGTCACTAGATATTTTTGCGTTTTCCCGGCCGTTCAAATTTAGCGCATAGGTTATAAGAAATAAATTCCACTGCTTCCCTCCACGAAAAACATAGAAGGGAGAGACGAGCTTTAATTTCGTTGTTTAAAAAAATGCGTGCAATTTTTTTTTCACAAAATTGTTTTCTTTTTTTTCAAAGAAGGCGATAAGTGCAGTGGCTTTACTAGAGAATCATGAGGCACGGGACAAAATATCAAACAAACGGGAACTCTCTTACCTTAGAAGTTCCAAATTATTATGATTCTTTCAGAATTTTTTTTATGGAGTCAGTCCACTCTGGAGCGCGAATAATCGGTATACTTTGTATTTTTTTCCGCGAGATCATGGAATCAATCGAAATTTTCGGGGCAGTCCTTTATTGGGCTGTTAATTACCGAAATGAAGAGAACGATTCACTGGGATCAATAAAAAAAAATAGCGGTTGTACAGCATTTTCTTGGCGACAGGTTATTTTCCGCGGCCAGAAACAAATTTTACACAATTTTGAGCCTAAAAAAAAAACCATAATTCTTTCGATTCAATTTTAGAAAAGCTAGAGAGCTACATAGGTTCAAGGTTAAAAATTGCGTGAGATTTGTTTTTGACCGTAAAACAAACAACCATAAGTCTTCCGTTCAGATTCAAGAATAGCTAGAGAAGTACGTTGTAACGAATTGTATGAGATTTGCTTCCGGCCGTGGAAAAAAAACCTGTCACCGACAAAATGCTGTACAGCTGTTAGTTTTTTTCAATAATCTCAGTGCATTTTCTTTGTTCCTTTGTTCATCAATAATTCAATAACAGACTTTTCCCAGAATTTCGATTGATTTCACAATCTCGCGGAAAAACAGTTCCAAAGTATACCGATTTTTTCTCACATTAGAACGGCCTAATCCTTCAAAGCCAAATAAGGAATGAGGTACGATTGGTACCTCTAGTTATTATGACGAAATTTTTAAAACTTTTTTATATCCATCTAGCATGATGTTAACATTTTCACCGGCTCGATAATATTACTGAAATTTTATAACTTTAAAGTTATGCCGCAATTTCTAAAGAAGGTATTTTGCGAGAACAATGAAATGACTGTGCCAAAATGAATCGCACGCAATCCAAATGGAAATAAAATGGGAGCTTTTTCTTCCCCTTTTACGTTTTTTGTAGAGAAAATCATTGGAAAATTTTTTTACAACCTATGCACTCCATTGTCAATGTTCGAACGAAAACCAAAAAAAGCCACGATTGAATGTGCCGGACTGGATTCTAAAAAAATCTGAAAAAAAAAAAAAAAAACATTTTAAAAACGCAAAATAAAGCTGAATAGTTCCCCTTCGAAACGCTGTGAGCGAAACTTATATGTCGATTATTTCGACAAAGCGATCCAACTTTTGGTGTGTCTAGAAATTTCCACTGCTGTTTTTATACTTATGGCCAGCAGTGTATATAAAACTTACGTCATATATTTGTTGTGAAGCATGAATAACTTACCATCGGGATAAGAATGCCGAACGACGTTTGGATAACAAGCGTGATTTATCAAACTCACAGTAGGATAAATTGCACCACCAACATTCCGTGGTTCCCATATTCTAGTCGTTTCATTCCTTATATTTTCCACAATTTCATAAGCGTTACAATTCACAGATTGCATATGACGAAGCATTCCAACGGCAAATAGCAAGAATGTCTTCGCGTCAATTGGTACACTGGAAGATACTTTTCTTTGCGAAAAGACGAGCTCAAAACATTTTGCAAAAAATACAGAGCGCAGAGATTGTGAAAGAGTAATGATGGTCGAAGATTTCGAGCAATGACTTTCAAGTGCAAAAACGGTTTGGTAACAAAGCGGATCGTATGGATCGATTTCCAAGTCAGTCTCGCGATTACCGTTTTCCTCGTTGCTCAACGACTCCTGATAATTGAGCAAGTTATCGCTTATGCTATCCATCGTTCTTTCAATCGCACTTACGATTGTTGTTCTCCAAGCGAGTAAAAGATGTGATCTACGTTGCCGAGCAAGATCGATATGGCGAACGTCAGTCTCGTAAAAATAATCGAAAATCTTGCACTCGTACCTGTGATATTTTTGCCAAGAATCTTGTCGACAATCGTTCGAGCAGTATGATACAGTCTGACAATTATGACAGGGTATCTGGACATTGTGTTCGAGATTCAGGGAAATGTGACAATGCAAACAATTTGTTGCAAGTGCCTGAATATCGGTACTGAAGGAAAAAGGTTGATCGATCATGATGACACTACCGATTTTTATATTTCTCGTTGACACGAGATGTCTACCTCTTATCTCGTCGTAGCACTGAGTCAAAGAATCACTGCAGCTTGGCATTTTGGAGTTTGGCTTCCCATCAACGTGTGGTAGAGTCATGATCGAGTTTATACTTTTGTTTAACCCTCGTGGCGATGATTTATTCAAACGCTTGGAAGTCTCCATACATTTGGACCTTAGCTCAGTGCATTCAATATTTATTTCATTATCACGTGACGAATTGCAATTCCCTGGTCCATCCGCTTTTTCATTTATTATGTAAATAAGATAATCGCAATCTTTCAAGCATCTTTCGTACAAATCTGCGGAGTACCATAACGCTGCGCGTTCAAGAAGAATTTCCTTGAAAATCGTGCTTCCCGGAGTCGCCGCAAAAAATGCTTTCGTGAGAAAACTCGGAATACTGCGATCGCCTTTGTCCCGGGTGATATTTCGATATGTTTCATACATTTTTTCAGCCTCCTTATCATTTTTTTCGTGATACGATTCTTCTATTCGTAAATTTTTTATTTCGTCAATTTCCATGAGGACCTTTATCATTCCTCGCCGGTCCGATTTTTGGCAAAGACACTGAAAATGATCGATGAACGATTTTGGTGATGTAACGCGATGTACTAATCGATGAAAATCACCCAAAGCCCCGCTACGAATAAGTACAAAAATTATTGAAGGACAACAAAAATGCCGAAGAAACTAAAATTCTTCATGCACAAAAAAGGAAATCAACATTTAAATGAATTACGATTACCTCTTTCGTGATGGCATTTTTCGAAAAAAAATCGCACAATATCTTCGGGCTTTCAAATTTGCAACCCGTTGTTCTCGACAACTCAATCATACAGTGCTCGGTTACAACTGTTTGTAGTCTGGGGAGACGCGCTGTTGACTAAAATTAGATTTCGGAACTCCCACCAGAGATTTGTTTTTCACTACGTTACTTACTACTATATACTATACAGGGTGTCCCATTTTAACTTTGTCATTTTGATATATCGAAAACTGAGCAATTCCGATGAAACTTTCCCGAACAAAATTTACAGGGTTTGGTGGGGGACATATTACGACGTTAGCAATTTTGACCTTCAGTGGCTTCCTCAAGGTCATTTGAAGATCAACTCGATTTTTTGATAGCAACTACATATTTTTTATCGCAGATTCTTATTTCGCCTTCAAAAATAAATAACTTTTGTTGAACAAAGTTTTCGCAAAATTTTCGATTTCCAATTGGAAATCGATATTTCAAGTTTTGTGGAGTGATATCACCCACTCGCTTGGCTACCGCAGTTTCATTTGTTGATTACTGTCGGAGCCATCACTCTTTACCGTCAGCATTGGCATTACCCAGTGTGCACCGCGTGGAGGTTGCTGATCGGATTTTGCACACCACTTGGCCCTGAAAAGGGCCGTTTGATTTTATTAACGCCTGTTTTCGCTCGCTCTAGCGTAGTTCGTGTTCAAAATGGCCCCCATTGTTCTGGATGCACAGGTTCAGTTTTCGTCGGAAATTAAGAATCGCCATCCGGATGGTGTCAGCATTAATTGCTGTACACGCTCTTTCGATCCGCTGCATCATATCCACTCGTGTAGTCGGTGCATTTTCGTAAACAGTGTTTTTAAGATAACCCCACAGAAAATAGTCCAGTGGACTCAAATCAGGTGATCTTGAAGGCCATGCAATAGGTCCTCTTCTGCCGATCCAACGATTTGGGTATTCGAAATCTAAGAAGTTCCGCACTCTTCCGTAATAGTGGGCAGGAGCGCCATCTTGCTGAAACCACAGCTGCTGTCGGATGTTCAACGGAACGTTCTCGAAATGGGATGGAAGATGTTGCAGAAAATGTAAGTACATTTCACCATTGATGGCACGATCGAAGAAATGAGGCCCGACAATTTGATTGTTGACGATCCCCATCCAAGTGATGAGACTCCAGCGATGTTGATTGCCGATTTCTCTACTCCAATAAGGGTTTTCTGAAGACCAATAATGGGAGTTGTGTCTGTTTAGACAACCAGTATTGTGAAACGTTGCCTCGTCGCTAAAGCAGACCCTGAAAAAGAAATTTTCATCTTCATCCAATTGTTGAAGTGCCCAGCGACAAAATTCAAGTCTTCGAGCATAGTCTTCAGCACTCAATTCCTGTAGGAGGTGGATATGATAAGGACGATATCGGACGGAGCGTAACATTCGCTGAACCGTAGATCGCGGTATTCCGAGACGTCGGTCTATTGCGCGAGTGCTGATATGTGGATCCATGTGAACCATTCCCAAAACAGCAACAAGTCGTGGGTCATTTCGGTTCACGTTACGATTTCTTTGTCTCTGTCGAGCAAGTGCATTGCTACGAGATCGTCTCTCAATGTTTATGATTTCTTGATAAGAAGGGTGACGACGGCCGTGATAGCGCTCAGCGTAAAGAATTGCAGCTTGTCGGTAATTCCTACGACATTCACCGAGCGTCAGTAAAATGTCGACTACCTTGTTAGGATCGTAGCTTGCCATTGATTCTTGATTCAAAAGTTTATTATTAAATTCAAAAGTTATTTATTTTCGAAGGCGAAATAAGAATCTGCCATAAAAAATATGTAGTTGCTATCAAAAAATCGAGTTGATCTTCAAATGACCTTGAGGAAGCCACTGAAGGTCAAAATTGCTAACGTCGTAATATGTCCCCCACCAAACCCTGTAAATTTTGTCCGGGAAAGTTTCATCGGAATTGCTCAGTTTTCGAGATATCAAAATGACAAAGTTAAAATGGGACACCCTGTATACTCCACTACCATATACTTGTATAGACTGTCGTGGGTGGGGAAGTGTGAAGTGGAAATAGTTTGTCGATTTGTGAGTCCACGAAGAACGAAGAATGAGACCATGATAAAAAAATCTCCACTTAAATTCAGTTTATTTCATAAAAAATAAAAAAAAAACGTGAAAATGTTTTCCAATGCAACATTTCGTTCTCACAATACCGGTGCCTTAGAAAATCATATAGAAGCTGCAAATAAACATCGTTACGTATTGTCTCAAGGTGGACGCCCTCACCGTCCGTCTTGCCTTAGCATCTTTCTAGTTTTTAAGCCAGGAGTGACAACTGAGGCATAAATAGAAGGAATATATGGGTAATTCCACGCCAAATCGACCACGTTTGAACCCGACCCCTATCGATTTCACTGAAATTTTTTTATCCTTTTCTACCCCATTGAAAGGATTTTTCAGGACATTAAAAAAAAAATCTTACCCAACTAAAAAATAGTTATGAATTCTTCAAAAAAGTGGGTTTTTTTTATTTCAAAGAGCTATAACTTTCTCAAAAATGGAATTATCGGAATGTGTTTTTTTTTTTTTAATTTTCGTTTTCAAATGTACTTTTTGAAAAAAAAACAGAAAATTTGCAAATATAAAAATCTGTAAAAAATTTCACTTTTTCGAGAAAAATCTCATTTTTCTCGAGGTTCGCCGTTTTTAATATTTTTTTTTTTTCACTTAAAACAAACTTTAATCCATTCCGAATAAAATGCCGCCCGCCGCAGAGTGGGCAGACTCTTCGTTCTATTTTTTTTTTATTGATTGAAAAAAAAAAAAAATTTCAGGTGCCCTCATTTTTAAAAATATCATACTGCAAATTTTTGAGGATTTATAAAGGACTTCAGAGTTTGAAAAATTGGGAAAGGGAAAAATTTCAAGTGTCAATCCTCGATAAAAAAAAAAATTAAAAAAAAAAATTAATTGAGAAAAAAATTAAACGACACTTATAATTTCTTTGTAATTTTTTTCAGAAACTACATCTGTGACGGTCTGGCAATAATGGAAGAACATAGGTGGCCCGTAGCGCAGTGGTTAGCGCTCTGGACTGAGACTCCGCGGGTCCCGGGATCGAGTCCCACTCGGATCACCTTTTTATTCGCTCATTATTGCTGGACCGTGCCTCGTCACAAACTGGTGTCAGAAGTTCCGAACCGACTACACGCTCACTCAAAATCAACGGCCCATCGCGGCAAATCTACGGCCCACAGCGGCACAAATTTACGGCCCACAGCGGCAAATACAAGCCCAGAGCGGCATAATCTTCGAAAGCCCAAACGCGGCAGAATACTTTGAATCGCCCACAGAGGCAGAAATCTTTAGAAAATGTGACGTTGGTCGACGAGGACGTCGAATACTGTAAGAGGGGGAGTGTGACGGTCTGGCAATAATGGAAGAATATAGGTGGCCCGTAGCGCAGTGGTTAGCGCTCTGGACTGAGACTCCGCGGGTCCCGGGATCGAGTCCCACTCGGATCACCTTTTTATTCGCTCATTATTGCTGGACCGTGCCTCGTCACACATCGAATAAATTAAAAAAAAAAAAAATACAAAAAAGTGTGCTATTTGGGCCATTTTGCTATTTGGGCCTATGCTTTATGGGCTAATAGCATATTTTTTTGTACTTTTTATTTATTTATTTGATGTAGTTAATGAAAAAAATTACAAAGAAATTAATCATACGTGCCTTTTAGTTTTTTTCTCACTTAAAAAAAATTTTTTTTTTTTCGAATCGAGGATTGAAACCTAAAAATTTTTTCTTCCCCAATTTTTCAAACTCGGAGGTCCTTGATAAATCCTCAAAAATTTGCACTATGATTTTTCCAAATGAGGGCATCTGAGAATTTTTTTTTTTTTTTCAATCAATAAAAAAAAATAGAACGAAGAGTCTGCCCACTCCGCGGCAGGCGGCATTTTATTCGGAATGGATTAAAGTTTGTTTTAAGTGAAAAAAAAAAAAAAATATTAAAAATGGCGAAGCTTGAGAAAAATGAGATTTTTCTCGAAAAAGCGAAATTTTTTACAGATTTTTATATCTGCAAATTTCCTGTATTATTTTTTCAAAAAGTGCATTTGAAAACGAAAATAAAAAAAAAAAAAAAACATTCCGACAATTCCATTTTTGATAAAGTTATAGCTCTTTGAAATAAAAAAAAAAAATAGTTTTTTGAAGAATTTATAACTCTTTTTGATTTGGGTAAGATTTTTTTTTTATTTCTAGAAAATTCCTTTCAGTAGGGTAGAAAAGGGAAAAAAAATTCCAGCGAAATCGAAAGGGGTCGGGTTCAAAAGTGGTCGATTTAGCGTGGAATGCCCCATACATTTTCAGAGAACTGAAAACCTACATGTTTATGTAAATTTAGGTGTTCGATTTTAGTCAGCACCTGGAGAACCCTGAAGATCCACTGCTGTCTTAGATTTCTCTCAACTGGTGGTCATCGAGGAAATCAATCACAGACGGTTTTGGAGGAAAAAAATTATCTGAAATGTCATGTCAACATGTTGAGTGTGCCCCCTTCCCTCTCCATGTCCACAAGAACTTCCTTTTATTCCTTTGAAGATTGGAAATCATCTTACTGACACAGAGAATACTATCGCTCTTGTTCTCCCTTAAATAATAAACCAATGATCTTGGTCAATTAAATGATAAATCACAGATTTTTTGAACATATTATCAGCTTAATTTTAGACTCTTATTCGGACAATAAAATATTAATGATTAATGAAATTAGAATTTCTCTCGGCAATTCGTTTTGCACAACAAAAATAAATCAGTTATAATTTGAATTTCGAGACGTTGCGAAGATATTTGTCCATGCGACAGCGTACTCAGACAATATATCAAGAGACTCGGTAGAGTCTCGGGACAAGTACATTTGACACCTCTGTCGTCTGCTGGCCCGAGGCTCGCCGGAGTATATTATCTCTGAATAAAGTAAAATTCGGTGGTGGGGGTAAAAACTGAAAGTCATTTTTTCGAATTACGAAGCTTAGGAAACAGATGATGACTTGAAAATGGAAATCGAGACAAATTATGAAATTGCCCTTCGATTAAGCCTTAATTGAGCACGATTGATGGCGTATTTGCTGAGAAAAAACTTTGCACAGGGTCAAGATTATGCAAAAATTCTAACACATTGAAGGAATTGGTGTGTCTGTACATGCGCGCAGACGACACAATCAAAGGCGTTTTGATGCCCATCAAAACCCATTTCCATTGAAGCCGGTCTTCGGCGACAAAAGTAACGAGTTCCCATTGGTCCTTTCCTTTGTACCCATACCACGGAAAGTTTGACGGTAGTTTTGATGCGAGACGCGTAAACAGCGTGTTTTTTGCGAACTTCTCGTAGATCCGTGTTGACAGATGGTAAGGTCGGAATAATTCACGCAAAAAAAAATATCAATTTGACCCTTCGAAACACACATTTTTCCTTACGTGCAACTAGCTCAAAACTTTGTACTCGGGGGTTTTCGGGATCGCTGATTATAAATCTGCACACAAAATTTAGAAATTCAAGATGGCGAATCCAATATGGCGGACAAGAAATGCAAAAATTGTTTGATGAAAGCAAAATATGGTACCCGGGGGTTTTCGGGGTCGCTGATTACAAATCTGCACCTAAAATTTAGAAATTCAAGATAGCGGATCCAATATGGCGAACAACAAATGCAAAAATTGTTTGATGAAAGCAAAATATGGTACTCGGGGGTTTTCGGGGTCGCTGATTACAAATCTGCACCTAAAATTTAGAAATTCGAGATGGCGGATCCAATATGGCGGACCACAAATGCAAAAATTGTTTGATGAAAGCAAAACATGGTACTCGGGGGTTTTCGGGGTCGCTGATTACAAATCTGCACCCAAAATTTCGAAATTCAAGATGACGGATACAATATGGCGGACAATAACTGCGAAAATCGTTTAAGAAAAGCGAAAGTTGGCACGCGGGGGTTTTTGGGTTCACCGATTAACAATCTGCATGCAAAATTTCGAAATTCAAAATGGCGGATTCAATATGGCGGACCATAAATTCCAAAATTTTATGATGAAAGTGAAAGGTTCAGAAAAAAGAAGTGATATCCTGGCCAAAAATCCCCTGCCCGGGAAAAAAAAACCTTGGACAAGTACATTTGTTGACCCCCGTTTCCATTTGTTTTCACAGAAAAAAACTACCCAAAAAAGTACAAAATTTTCAAAAAATTGGCAAGATCAAAAATGATTTACATTCAGCACTAAAATTTATAATATCAATAATAGGACAAGTATTTCATTGTCTCTTGAGGATGGAGTATTTAAAAAAAAAGCAAAAATAAGTTCGTTATTGAAAAAAGTCACCAATGTATAAAAATAAAAATCGGTCCAAAAGAACAGAGTCCAGAAAAAAAATCAAGATAAAACAAAAAGTGGAGAAAAAAATTTCAAACGAAAAAAATTAGATTGAAAAATAATTTCGGCCGTAGTACTTGGCGAGTTCGTACCATGAAAAATACATTACGTGATTCTACCTAAGCAAAAAACTCGCCAAGTACTACGGCCGAAATTATTTTTCAATCTAATTTTTTTCGTTTGAAATTTTTTTCTCCACGTTTTGTTTTATCTTGATTTTTTTTCTGGACTCTGTTCTTTTGGACCGATTTTTATTTTTATACATTGGTGACTTTTTTCAATAACGAACTTATTTTTGCTTTTTTTTTAAATACTCCATCCTCAAGAGACAATGAAATACTTGTCCTATTATTGATATTATAAATTTTAGTGCTGAATGTAAATCATTTTTGATCTTGCCAATTTTTTGAAAATTTTGTACTTTTTTGGGTAGTTTTTTTCTGTGAAAACAAATGGCTTATGCCTTATTTACAAGACGTTAATTTCTGATGGTGACAGTAGCGTGTACCAACCTATCCGAGATGCAGACCCTTACGGTAAGCATGGCGTTATTGTAGACAAAGTAGAATGCAATAACCACTTGTTTCGCAACTTGTGCCGAAAACTTCGCGATGCTTCTAAGATGAAGCTTAGAGAGGCCCCTGCGAAAAAAAATGTAACGTTACACAATTTCGGAAACTCGTGTCCTCCAGCGGCTTGAAAATTCGTAAGAACGTTGAGCGCGCAAGAGATGCCAATTGACCATGCCAATTGCAACACTCTTCCATTAGTTTGCGAACCGAAAGAGAATGAAATAAATTTTATGTCTGAACTGCACATGACCGGTGTTTACCCGGCCGTTTATGAAGCGGTGCAATATTTAAGCTGCCACGCCAAGAGTTTGTTGAGGAAAGTAACGAACAACGTGGCGGAAGCATGCAATTCAATAGTAAACAAAACCGTTGCATCGAAAAGGATTAATTTTTCTTTCGGTAACTCGTTTGAAATGAAATCTGTTTGTGCGACGGTACAGCATGGCACACAAAAAGTGTTGTCGAAAGTGCACTTGCAGAGAGGTTGCAAAGTACCTGACGCTGTGGCAAGGCTTGAAAAGTGGAGGCATCGCAAAAACTTATGCAACCGCATGCTCAGACAAATGAAACGCTCTCGCAAGTTCCGCAAGTTCAGAAGAACCGATAAGGACTACGGTCCATCAGCTCAAAAACCAGATCTTGATAAAGATTTGGCCAATGTTCTCGCTGAAGATCATTTCAAGCAATTGAAGGCTCACCAAAGTAATTGGGAGCAGATTGAGCGAGAAACAGTATCGCAGGATTCTTCGGAGCTATGAAATCAGCTGCGTACCAAAATTCTGACGGCTTCGAGATTCGATCCCGTATGCCGAATGTTGCCAACGACTTCATGCGCAAACATGGTTTTTCGCAGATCATTTATCCAAAGATTATGGATACCGCAGCGACCAAATATGGTCGTGATCATGAAGATGAGGCCAGGAAAGTGGTAGAGCAACAGTTAGGGAAAGAAATTGTTCCTTGCGGCCTTTTCATTGATCAAGAGTTTCCATATTTGGGAGCATCGCCAGATGGTTTGATCGATGATGATGGTGTTACGTCGTAGCCTTCACGCTAGACCCCCATATATCTTTTTTCCACATCAACTATTTCTAACTTACCGATAACCAACCGTCGGTAGATACTTAACAATCAATATCATCATTCGTCGATAATTACGGAACATTAGATAATAAATAGAATAATTCAGTACTTTCCGTAATTACAATAATTCACAATTATTCATTTCTATCATAATTGTTCACCTAAATAATATCAATCACCACAACGCAATCAAAATCTCTCACACATTCCTTTCCCACGGCAAAAAAACCACGTCAAACGAAAACGCAGAAAGCGAATCTCTTGCAATATTAAAACATATCAGATAACAAACGAATAAACAGGATGTGATTCTCCGAACACTTCCAACTCAAAATCTTCAACTCTAACTCGCCAAAACAAACTTGATACCTTTTTCATAAATAATCAGTTCGCCAATTCAGAAACAATAAGATGTAAAATTATGCAAACCAAGATTTGCGATTCGCCAACACCTACCCACCAATCCAAAAATCGCAAACCTCCCCCACATCCTAAAACTCCAATCATAAAATCCTACGAACATCTTAGCCAACCAGAATAAAAAACGTTATCAAAAGTGAACCCTTCCAATGGACTTCCCTCTCTCAAAATCCTCGACAATGAACTCCAGCCATTCGAACTCGCAAATTTAACAATTAGACTTTATCCGAAAGCCAAACCGCACAGTCGAATTTACCAAAATTCTCAAAAGACTCAGAACCCCTAAATCCATAAACTAAAATCAGTCTGAAGTCTTCAATCATTATCATAGAATACCATCGAATAATTATAAGTGCGTGAATCCAAATATTTCAACGGAAAGTTATAATAATAATAATATTGTATCATTTCATTCTTTTTCTTATTAAAATAAAATTATATTATCCATTCAAAGTGTAAACGAGAGTAAAACGGTGGACTTGATTAACCCTCATCCTTAATTCAGTTTACCAATCATCGCATATATCAAATTCCGAAAATCTCAAAAAATCCGAAAATATATTACTCTGGTTACGGGAATCGTGCGGAAACCAAAAGACTCAGTGGCGATAGTTCTCAGAAATTTAAACATCGCGCTCTAAATCGGCAATTCCGTGCATCCATCAAAATCTCCCTCTCGGGACGTAACAATGGCATTGTTGAAATCAAATGCCCTTTTTCGGCTCAAGATGTCGAATTGTCGCAGGCAGTACAAGAAAAGCCCAACCTGAAAAGCATTTTCGACAAGAAAAATATGAATCTTTTGAACAAGTCTCATGTGTACTACTTTCAAGTACAAGGACAGCTGCACGTAACCAGGCGAAGTTACTGCCAGTTTGTGCTGTGGACTTCGGCCGATTTGAAAATCGTCACTGTTCAAAGAGACGATGTCTTGTGGGAATCAAAAATGAAACCTTTCCTCTGCAGGTTTTATTTGCATTGCTTGCTTCCTGAAATAATTGATAGTCGGCGTCGCAGAAGTATGCCGATTCGAGATCCAGAGTACATTCTTGAAGCTCGACAAAAAGCACTGCTTCAAAAAACTAGCAGGAAACAGTCTCGCGCTCCGTCGGTCAGTAACGAATATGTTCAAGACGCATCAGGCGTGCTTGA
Source organism: Campoletis raptor (assembly GCA_948107755.1). Taxonomy (NCBI): domain Eukaryota; kingdom Metazoa; phylum Arthropoda; class Insecta; order Hymenoptera; family Ichneumonidae; genus Campoletis; species Campoletis raptor. The sequence continues at coordinate 1,783,487 of OX403628.1, read as the reverse complement.
ACCGGTCGGAATCGAGAAATCACCTTGTCCTAGAGTCAACGACAAGGTTGCAATTGACGATTGCGTTGTGATCTCCAGTGACGAAGAAATGGAAGTTTCAAATCACAACATAGAGTTATTGGATTCTATCCGAAGAAAAATTTCGACCGAAGTTGTCGTATCGCAAGTCCTTTCGGGAACCAGTTTACTCGATGATACAAGCATTGACTTGTTCCAAAACGTGTGGCAGGAAAACAGCATTTTTTGATGTTATCCTGCTTCATACACGGTGTGTACTACAAGTATATAAAACCCTGTCCTCTAGGACAACGGGATTTACATATAATTGGTGGTGCCCAAAGCATGCATTGGATCTGTCTTTATTATGATGGTGGAGTCATTTTTGTGTATGACAGGCTGCGAAGAGTATAATTTTCTCAGTCAAGAGGTCAAGCGTTACATGGCGCAACGTTATCCTCATGTCCAGGATGACAATGTTGTTTGTCAACCCGTGACAAGGCAGCCAGATTCTTTTTCTTGTGGATTATATGCAACTGCTTTTTCTACCAGCATAGCTCTAGGAGAAGATCCTACCGGTCGAACTTATTCCCGAGACGCGTTACAAATGCGAAAGCATTTAGCGCAAATACTGACGTTCCGTGAGTTGACATCAGTCCCCCCAGAGTGAATCGAAATACCTCTGAATGTGGGTCAATACTGAGCGTGATGTACAGCGTTGATATCGCGTCGCCATCATTTAGTAATGGGTTACATTAGCACACAGCCTTTCCTTGGGATTTTAACTGCATTGACCAATGCCAGTGCATCACTTGGTGCTACGCACTTTTTTAGAAAGCATTACAAAAGACCGATGGGTCGGCAAAATGTCATTTGAAATGATGTTTCAGTTGTAATTATGGACTGAAAGCAATGGAAACGTACTTGTACGAAAGTATAAGCGGGTAAGTGAGGGTGGATATTTCCTCGGCATTCACAATATGCCCACGGCCCAAGAGGTGAAAACACCGACGGATCGGAAAATGTCATTTGAAATGATGTTTCCGTTGTAATTATGCACCGGAAGCAAAGGAAACGCACTTGTACGAAAGTATAAGCGGGTAAGTGAGGGTGGGTGTTTCCTCGGCATTCACAATATGCCCACGGCCCAAGAGGTGAAAACACCGACGGATCGGAAAATTTCATTTGAAATGTTGTTTCAGTTGTAATTATGGACTGAAAGCAATGGAAACGTACTTGTACGAAAGTATAAGCGGGTAAGTGAGGGTGGATGTTTCTTCGGCATTCACAATATGCCCACGGCCCAAGAGGTGAAAACACCGACGGATCGGAAAATGTCATTTGAAATGATGTTCCGTTTTAATTATGCACCGGAAGCAAAGGAAACGCACTTGTACGAAAGTATAAGCGGGTAAATGATGGTGGGTGTTTCCTCGGCATTCAAAATATGCCCACGGCCCAAGCGGTGAAAAGACTCACGGATCGGAAAATTACATTTGGAATAATGTTTCGGTTGCAATTATGCACTGAAAGCAATGAAAACGCACTTGTACGAAAGAATAAGCGGGTAATTGTGAGGGTGGGTGTTTTCTCGACATTCAAAATATGCCCACGGCCCAAGAGGTGAAAAGACCGGCAGGTCGTAAAATTTGTAGAAAGTATTAAACTTGCACATTCTGCAACAGTGTTTTGAAATTTTTTTAAATCTGACTTCCGAAATATCAAGAACGTAATAACAGCCATCGAAGGAAAAACGTGAGGGCCAAGCACCTTACCACTGCTGAGCATCGCTTCATTTGGTATTAGTAAGTGTTCCGCACTCTCTGATTATCGACATCCATCGGAATACGACCTACAACCTATTCTGATTAACGGGCTCCATTCCTATGAAAGATTTATAACTCTTAATAAACTACAGCTGACATCATATTTGTAACGGAGGATCGACCTCACGAGGCATTCGAGAGGGAATGTGCTAGTCTGTCCATGATAATCAGCATTTTTTTGCGAGGAGCGCTTGTTGGAACTGTCGAAACTGTACAAACTATAGATTAATTAACGAATACTTCGTGTACCAACAACTTCAATAGTGACGTAAGTCCATTTTATCAAATTATACGTGCGTTAAAGGTACAGTTAAACCTAAAAAAAAATTGAAAATTTATAAAAATAAATCCTTAGAAATAATTATTTATTATTATTGCTGCGGATACCCTTACGAGTTTTTACGATCCCTTCCCTCACTTTTACGCCGCCACTACTGTATCACAGTCGGTTGATGGTATAGAATTTCAGAAACGGAAGCTGAAGAGAATTGTGACTGATTCAACTTTAAAAAAATTCTATCGCTAGAAAATTTTGCATAAAAAGTCCTTATTGGTATAGGATAGGAAAAAAATTTGATTTTTTTAATTTTTTGGTGTGTTTATTGTTTACATTTTCCTCACCAACTTGTTCTTTGTCATTGTTGTTATTGTTTTTATTGTTGTTACTGTTGGTATTGTTTTTATTGTTGTTCCTGTTGGTACTGTTTTTATTGTTGTTATTGCTTTTATTGTTTTTATTGTTGTTATTGTTCTTAATGTTGTTGTTGTTGTTGCCCGTTCCACCAGAACCTTTCTCCTTGCGGATGCGCAGCAATTGCTCCTCAATCCGCCGGGCCGCCCCTTGCAATTTCCGCTGCTTTTGCTCGCTTTCCAAAATTTTGACGCGTTCAACAGCTTCGGCTAATTTCGCGTCTTTCCTTGCTACTTTGAATTGCAATTCTGCCACCCTCTTACGCAACTGCAGCAACTCGTCTCGCAATTCTTGTTGCTGTTGTTGTCGTTGTTGTTGCTGTTGCTCTTGGTGTTGAAATTCTTGTTGTTGTTGTTGTTGTTGTTGTTGTTGTTGTTGTTGTTGTTGAAATTCTTGTTGTTGTTGTTGAAATTGTTTGTCTGATTGTTTTTTCTGTTGAAATTGTTGATCTCGTTGTTGTTGCTGTTCAAACTCTTGTACAGGTATTTGATGCTGTTGAAATTCTTGTTGCTGGTGTTGCTGTCGTTGCTGCAGCTCCTGTTGCCATCGGTGCTGAAGCAGCACGAACTCGGCCTGAAGAATCAGCAGGTTATCCGCCTGGCCGGCCGCTCCGATGTGTTGCTGCTGTAAACGCGAGGAAAAAATTAATGTGCTAAATGATCCAAGCAATGCCCGACAGTAACGGGAATGGCAAAAACTTTTGAATAAAAATAAACAAGAAAGACCAAAAAAAGCAGGAAAGAAAAGCAGAAGAAACAAAGGAAACAGGAAGAAAAGAGAAGGCAATAAAGGAATCGGAAAAAAAAGAATTAAAAGAAGAAAAAAATACCAGTACACATTGAGGCGGCGTCTGATAATGGTGTTGTGATAGCGGCAGCTTTGAGAGGGTCTGCCAAAAGAAAAAAAAAACAGAAAGAACAAATATACGAAATATGATGCTGTTTGAGAACTCGTTGCTCGTCTATCGGCGAGGCGAGCCTTCAAGCTGACCACTCGCGGCAGCACCTCGTGGGCACTCTCGCTGGTCGCCGGGCCTTTGTGCTTGACAAAGAAGACGAACGCCTCGTGCCGGCTGACCAGCGAGAGCAGCCATCTTTAGTTTTGTACACATTGTACGGTTAACATCGCGCTCCTCATTATCGCAGTTTTTCTCTGGTTTTACGTTACACTCATTGTCTTTCTCATGTGATATTGACTCTCAATATCACTCGTTACTCATTTAGCGATCGATCCACGCGGGGACGATTTGCATAAGTTCAAAAAAGGTGTATCAACATTGGAAATTCTCATCTCAACTCGTGGTCGTGCCAAGACCACGTGTAACGGTTTTCAACGGACAACTCGAGCACTCGCGCGGTATATTAATATAATTGCCACACAAATTAGTCTGCTCATACGTAACTCTCATAAATATCTCCTAATTATTGTTATCAGTGAACTCATCGACTCAGTGACTCATAATTATTGCTGTAATTTAAGGAAATAAAATAAGTGTTTTTAAAGTTCATCAACGTCGTCCATTTGTCCGTTATTTCGTGTTTCCACCTTTGTCGCTATCCCTACATCCCGGCATAAATACACGATATTTCTCAAACAGATGCAAAATAGACAGACAGAAAAACCAAAAAACATAAAAAGAAAGGGAAAGAATAGAGAATAAAAATGAAGCAAAGGGAACGGAAAAAAAGGAATAAAAAGAAAAAAAGAATAAAAAGGAATTTAAAAAATTTACCTGTCCCCATAGAGGTGGTGTCATATGCAGCTGTTGGGGTGGCGGCCGCTTTGAGAGGGTCTAAAAAAAGGAGAAAAATATTAAGAAATAAACCGGAAAAAAAAGATAGAAATAGAAAGAATAATAAAACGAAGAATAAGGCAAAAGAAACAGAAAAAAAACAAAAAAGAAAGAAGAAAAATAATTAAAAAAAAAGAAGAAAAATAAAATAGCTAAGATAACGGAAGAAAAATTTACCTTTGTCCATTGAGGTGGCATTATTTGTTGCCGTTGTGGTGGTGGTGGAGGCTTCAAGAGGGTCTGGAAAAAAAGGAAAAGAAGGAAAATAGTAGGAAAGAAACAGGGAAAATTAAAAAAAAAAAAAAAAACAGAAAAAAAACAATGAAAAAGAAAACAAAATACCATTTGGGCGTAAGATGGATGGGCCTGATGTGGTGGCAGCGGCTGTGTAAGAGTCTGAAAAATTGAAAAAAGGACGAAAGTAAGAGCAAACAATCGGAACGAAAAAAAAATGGAACGACGAGCTCTTATTCGTCGTCTCAAAGCCGTACCTGCGTTGAAATGCTGCGCCAAGGAGCTATAACGCATACTCGTCAAGTGCCGGACAGACCGGGCAATCGTCGAACGCGTTTCCAACAGCTAGCTGAGGAAGCGCTAATAACTATCCTGCAACGACGTCTGTGACCCAAGCTAGTTATAATGGTTCGTCCTCGTATTCACAGTCGACTACACCGACGAACAGTCAAGCGTCTCCTGCTTTTCCAAGCGAGAACCCAGTGATTTTTATCACTGGAAACTTCAACTTCACGTTGAACTGCTCAGTGACAAGAATCGTTGGAGACTTGCGAAAGACGGAGAAAACAGGAGTCCCGAAGTTTAGAATTAATACTATGCTTTAAAAAAAATATCATAAAATATCGAAAAGTACCGAATAGAAAATAAAATCTGTAATTATGGTATAGGAATAATGAAGATATTCAAATTTTAACCTACGACATGGCATGTAAACTGATACGAAAAGCAAATTTCATTCGGCATATTGTGCTTTTTTGTAGTCTTCAAAAGATATTTGGACCACGAGATTGGAACATTTAGTTTCCAGTTTTCTAGAAAAAGTACGATATCAAGAGTCACATTTTATTAATAACTTCGTAATATTTTTCGCTATGCACCGAAGATTTATGCTATGGGTATCAAGAGACTCGGTAGAGTCTCGGGACAAGTACATTTGACAGCTCTGTCTGTCGTCTGCTTGCCCGAGGCTCGTCCGATATATTATCTCTGAATAAAACGATTCGCGGTGGTGGGGGTAAAAACTGAAAGTCATTTTCTCGAATTACGAAGCTCAGGAGACAGATGATGACTTGAAAATTGAACTGGAGACTAACTATGAAAAAATCTTTCGATTGAGCCTTAAATCAGCACGATTGATGTCGTATTTGCTGAGAAAAAACTTTGCACAGGCTCAAGATTATGCTAAAAATACCAACACATCGGAAGTTTGAAGTGTCTGTATACGACACAACGAAAGGCCTTTTGATGCTATCGAGTTTCTGATTGGTCGCGAGTGACGACATATTTTTGTCGCGGCTGACGATTTTCTATCTATATCGCTAATGTGTCAGCTGTCAAAGCTGCAAATTCATATTCGAGTGTTGACAAACCGAAAATGCGGAAGAAATTTGAACTAATTTGTATGTCAAAGTCGCAAATTCTATCAGAGTGTTGACAGATGGTAAGGCCGGAATAATTCACGCAAAAAAAAATATCAATTTGACCTTTTGAAACCCACATTTTTCCTTAAGTGCAATTAGCTCAAAACTTTGTACTCGGGGGTTTAATCGGTCGCTGATTGAAAATCTGCACTCAAAATTTACAAATTCAAGATGGTGAATCCAATATGGCGAACAACAAATGCAAAAATTGTTTGATGAAAGCAAAATATGGTACTCGGGGGTTTTCGGGGTCGCTGATTACAAATCTGCACCCAAAATTTCAAATTTCAAGATGGCGGATACAATATGGCGGACAAGAACTGCGAAAATCGTTAAAGAAAAGCGAAAGTTGGCACGCGGGGGTTTTTGGGTTCACCGATATGAATAATATTGTTCGATATTTGAAGGAATATTAAACTCATGAGTCGATGATGATACATTGCAATTTTCAAGCATCTTGCTTTTATAGAAAATCGTAATTCTGAGGCTCCTCTCAATAACGAATCGTCTCAATAACGAAGATAATTATTCAAAATTGTATATTGTAACGGAACGCTATACCTATGCGTATACTCGCTACGCGCAGGTCCGCGCTTCCTTAATTTAAAAGGAGCAGGTATGAAAAGGAAGTGAGACGACACGAGTTTTTATAATAAAATCAATTTTAAAATTGATTTTTATTGAAAGAAAACAAAATTATTTGTGTTTTACAATTTGCAATGCTTATTTTTGTTTAATTTGTTTTATTTGATTTATAAACGCGTGTTTTTATTTATAACAATGATTTGTTTAATAATTATTCGATTTTTATTACGCTTTGTCGCTTATCCTACCATTTCGCATGATTTCGCTTTCAAAATAATAATAACAAAATCTTTTTTCTTTGTTTGATTAAATTAATTTTCAATTTATTATTTATTTTTTTTTAAAATAAATAATATTTTTAACGTTTCCCGTCCCTGGCAAGATTATAAAATCTACGGATGTGAAAGGAATGAGATCTCGGGCTACGGGAGTCGAACGTCGCCGAACTACTCCAATATCCCGAGCATCTACGGGAGAATGTAAAAAAAAAATAATGATAATAATAAATTGAGATCCCAGACTACGGGAGTCGAACGTCGCCGAACTGCTCCAATATCCTGGGCATCTACGGGATAGTGACCTCGGGCTACGGGAGTCGAACGTCACCGAACTACCCCAATATCCCGAGCATCGGTGGGATTATTTATAATAATTAAAAAAGACCCTGGGCTACGGGAGTCGAACGTCACCGAACTACCCCAATATCCCAGGCATCCATTAGACCCGCCAGGGAGGGAAGAGGTTCTTCTCTATAGCTTTTTCAAGCTTCAGTTCCAGAGAGAAGAATGCCTGCCGAATGCTCCACGCACCGACTTTTATACCTGACTCGCCGCCGAAACTGCGGCCGCTCGCGCATGTCCGTTAGCGATGCTCGAGCGCCGGGCATGCGCGTTTGCTTTGTTGTGCGTCGTTGGCATGGAAACGCGCCTACGCGGTGTTGCTTCATTCTTATTTCGCTCATTTCTCGTGATATTAATATTATTTTATTTTATTTTTGCGATATTTAATCTTATTTTATTTATTTCAACTTAATTTGACGATAAAATTGTTTATTTTTATTTATTTTTAACATTGATTATATAATCGATGCGCGCGCATTCGGGTTGCTTCGCGTTGCGCGATGTCCCTGAAATGGGCATTTTGCTTGTTTTACTATTATTTTCATTTATTTTACCTTTAATTCATATTATTTCATTTATTTTCATTTATTCCAATCTAATTTCATCTTAAAATTGTTTATTTTGAATTATTGTTAACATCGATTATGTAATCGATGTTAACTTCACGTTTCTCGATGTCCGAGAGGTGGCCATATTGATTATTTACGCGTCGCTCAGGGAGACTAGAGGAAAGGAGGTCGAACGGAATGTTAGAAAAGTGGTCGCAAAACGCGAGGAACGATCTTATAATTGCATCGCCTGGCGGCGCCACTCCTGCGGGGAACCGTCAAAGCGCGGTGATTTTGAATCGTTGATCCACGATTTGTCGTACATTTTATCTGAATAACGCAGCTTATAATGTTAATGAGTAATATTGCTATACTTCCATTCAAATTATGAAATGATAATATTTCAATTATTTTCAGACTTTGAGGCGATCAATATTGCAAATCAAACCAACAAATCAAGCCGAATAAAAGCCCCATTCGGGGCAACAACTTAAATATGAGAAAAGTACTATAATATTATAACAGAAGCAATAGCTGAATGGTTAGCATGCTGGACTAGTGTGCAGTAGGGCAGGGGATCAAGACCCCGATAGGCATTTTTTTTTTTCGCAATATTACTCATGAATTAAATGCCAAAATAGAAAGATTACTTTTTTTGCTCCCCAATTTAAGTAATTTTTAAAAAACTGTATTTCGATTATAATAATACTTTAGAAAAAACTTAACCGAATTGAACTGAACGAAGAACGATCTCAATCGAATCAAAACGACAATCAAAATCGTTTAATTCATTTAGTTCAATTCGGTTAAGTTTTTTCTAAAGCATTATTATAATCGAAATACAGTTTTTTAAAAATTACTTAAATTGGGGAGTAAAAAAAGTGATCTTTCTATTTTGGCATTAATTCATGAGTAATATTGCGAAAAAAAATGTTCCTCTCGGGGTCTCGATCCCCCGCCCTACTGCACACTACGCCAGCATGCTAACCATTCAGCTATCGATTCCGATATTATAATATGGTACTTTTCTCATATTTAAGTTGTTGCCCCGAATGGGGCTTAGATTCGGCTTGATTTGTTGGTTGGTTTGAGGTTTGATGTCAATTTTATGCAGTATTTTATTTGTGTTTATAGCGACTTAAAAAAAAAATCGTCAAAATCGATGATGCAATATTCACTATATGGTTGCTTCATCGTACATGTCACCGAACAAAAATAAAACATATGCAATATGGATCGCCTCAAAGTCTAAAAATTACTGAAATTTAAAATTTCGCGGCTCCATATCCCGCTCACTTCATTTCACCACCAACGCCACACTTCACAGTTAGCTCAGATCGACAAGAGCGCTCACCGTGGCTCAATTTGACAACTTGTTTCCTCGCTTTTTCGGGCCACTTTTGGGACGATTCTCCCATAAGCGTTCGACCTCCTTACCTCTAGTCTCCCTGGCGTCGCTGTCCGCTTGACAGTTTTTCAATATGGCGGCCGGGCGCCACATCGATCAACGATCGTGCGATTTTTATTTATTATTTTATTTTTTTATTCCGGGCAATTTGTGTCGTCACAATATCGGATCGATTCATAACTTGGGGAGCAACTCTTCATATCTATTCTGCTGCGATTTCTCGATATATTTTTTTTATTTTCATGGACAACTTGGAAGCCGTTAAAGAAGCATTAAATTTTTATGATTCACTTCCTAAACTCACTGTTCCTCAAAGGTTCTTCTAATGTCGAAGTGAATTAACAACACTTTGCTTCCAAGTTGTAAATCATTATTCCCAGAATTTTTATGTATGTATTTAGCTATTCAAGTTTTTAAAAACACGGCAACGCTTCTATAGTAATAGCGAATCATATAAGAGTAAATTTATAGTATTTATAGTATATGATCAATCCAATTATCTAATCGGGTATGAGTGGAGTGGACAGTAGATATCAATTTGTCATCCAAATAAATTCATGATGTAATCATGCAAATACGAAAAAACTCTAGGCTTTAGAGGTGTTGAGAAAAAAAAGAGTGATATCAAGGGGTTTTAACAAGGGGGACATGTCCCCTCCCCGGGGAAAAAACCCTGGACAAGTACATTTGTTTGACTCCCGTTTCCATCTGTTGTCACAATAAGTTGTCCCCCCCCTAACCCAAAAAATAATGAAACCCCCAAAAAAACATATCAAAAATGCCAGAATAGATTTGAGAATTTGAGAAAGAAAACTCCCTGGCCAAAAAGGAAAATCCCTGGCCCCCTCCCCTTTTAAAAAAATAAAACAATTTGAGGAAAAAAGCCTTTTGCCAAAAATACCCTAACAAAACCCTGCCAAAAAACGCCTAAAATAATTACAACCCCCAAATAAACATACAAAAAAATGCCAGAATAGATTTGAGGAAAAGAAGTCCCTGGCCAAAAAGGAAAAATAAAATTCGAAAAAAGGAATACTCCCTCTCCTCTCAAAAAAAAACCTTAACAAAACCCTGTCAAAAAAACGCCTTTGATTACTACCCCCCAAAAAAACATGGAAAAAATGGCAGAATAGATTTGAAAAAAGAAGCCCCTTGCCAAAAAGAAAAAAAATAATGCTACGGAAAAAATCGAACGAATCGCTGTCACAAAAAATACCGAAAAAATGCTACAACTCTCGCCAGCAAAAAAAAAGAAATTCGAGAAAAAAAACAACCCAGCCGAACTAGTTCCCTGAAACTTACCAAACACCCACCAGAAAAAAAAACCTAGAAAAAACTACTTCCTCCTCTCCACCCAAAGAAGTGGAGCATCCGATGAAAAAAAAACAGACTCTTAAAGAAAAATAATTGCTGCATAAGAAAAATAACTACTCGACAACATGAAATATGAAGAAGCCAATGAGTTACGTTCAGGACTAAAATTTATAATATCAATAATGGGACAAGTATTTCATTGATGCTCGACAATAGATTCATGAGAAAATTAAAAAAAAAGCAGTTAGTGGTTGAAAAGAAAACCAGCCTAGCAAAAAGAAAAACCGGTCCAAATGAAAAAATAAAAATGGGGTGTATAACAAACAAATGATAAACCTAGTTTATAAAAAAATGAGGAGACAATAATTTACGTTCAGTGCTGAAATTTTTAATATCAATAACAGGACAAGTTTTCATTGGTGCTTGATTATAGAACAAAAAAAACCGGTCGAAAAAAAAACAGTCAACATGAAAAAAATTAAAAGGGGTGTATAACAAACACAAAAACCTCTAGTCTGCAAAAAAGTTGAAAGGACAACGATTTACGTTCAGCGCTGAAATGTTTAATATCAACAACAGGACAAGTATTTCATTGGAGCTTGATAATATAATAGACTTATAAGAAATATCTAAACAATCAATCGAAAAGAGTTACCAATCTACAAAAAGAAAAATCGGTCGAAAAAAACAGTACCCAAATGAAAAGAAATGAAAGGGTTTTAACAAACAAAAGAACCTAGTCTACAAAAAATTAAAGAGTCAACGATTTATGTTCAGCGTTGAAATAATATGCTTGAGAATAGATCAACGAGAAAACAAAAATAGCTTGGTTTTCAAAAGAGGTACCAGGTTACAAAAATAGTCATACATATAAAAACGAGTCTGGAAACAGGATCAAAGAGAAAAAAGAGTAATCGGTGGATAACAAAAAAAAATAGTGTACAAAAAATTAAAAATCGAAAAAGATGATGATTCACGTTCAGCACTTACATTTAGAATGATATTTATTGGTGTTTGAGAAAAGGTTAACAACAAATAGTTTTCGAAAGTGCAATTCTTCCACATTGTTCGCTCGATGGGAATGGAAAAATCTTATTGGTAACAATTTGTTAAACGTTCACCACCGTACGTTCAGCGTATACGCTGAACGTACGGTGGTGAAAATGGTTAGAAAATGTTGAACCAATTTAGCTGAACAGAGTCCTAATATGACAATTTTGTAATAATGCTGGTTGTATGTGAGCAGCAGCTTTAGAAAATGGTGAACCAATTTCGCTGAACAGAGCCCTAATATGACCATTTTGTAATAATGACAACAAAGAGTATCGTATTCCATTTAAGTCGATATCAAATATCGCGAATGATGCGAGGTTATCCCGAGGGAAACAGCTTGATTATTTTTTATAAGTTTGTGTTTGTGTGAACAGTGCGCACATTTTATACCTCTGACTTGAAATATATACTGAACCATTGGAAATGTTTCGTGTGTGTTGTGAGAGGGCGCTCATTGGTCGACCGAGTTCGTAAAAGTTTCTTTCCACAATCTCAAATCTGCGGAGTCAATAAATACAAACTTTGGAGCAAAATTTTTATTGGACTAATGGATTCGATGAAAGCAAGGATTCGTGTGTAGCTTGTTTGAAGAGATTGGACTCCATGGGTTCTATGACTTCACCTCTAATTTGATTTTTTCTTGAATGAGCAATTTGCATCAAAAGTTATGGGCCGGACAAGTACTCTGTGCGTATACGCTGAACGTACGGTGGTGAACGTTTAACAAATTGTTACCAATAAGATTTTTCCATTCCCATCGAGCGAACAATGTGGAAGAATTGCACTTTCGAAAACTATTTGTTGTTAACCTTTTCTCAAACACCAATAAATATCATTCTAAATGTAAGTGCTGAACGTGAATCATCATCTTTTTCGATTTTTAATTTTTTGTACACTATTTTTTTTTGTTATCCACCGATTACTCTTTTTTCTCTTTGATCCTGTTTCCAGACTCGTTTTTATATGTATGACTATTTTTGTAACCTGGTACCTCTTTTGAAAACCAAGCTATTTTTGTTTTCTCGTTGATCTATTCTCAAGCATATTATTTCAACGCTGAACATAAATCGTTGACTCTTTAATTTTTTGTAGACTAGGTTCTTTTGTTTGTTAAAACCCTTTCATTTCTTTTCATTTGGGTACTGTTTTTTTCGACCGATTTTTCTTTTTGTAGATTGGTAACTCTTTTCGATTGATTGTTTAGATATTTCTTATAAGTCTATTATATTATCAAGCTCCAATGAAATACTTGTCCTGTTGTTGATATTAAACATTTCAGCGCTGAACGTAAATCGTTGTCCTTTCAACTTTTTTGCAGACTAGAGGTTTTTGTGTTTGTTATACACCCCTTTTAATTTTTTTCATGTTGACTGTTTTTTTTTCGACCGGTTTTTTTTGTTCTATAATCAAGCACCAATGAAAACTTGTCCTGTTATTGATATTAAAAATTTCAGCACTGAACGTAAATTATTGTCTCCTCGATTTTTTTATAAACTAGGTTTATCATTTGTTTGTTATACACCCCATTTTTATTTTTTCATTTGGACCGGTTTTTCTTTTTGCTAGGCTGGTTTTCTTTTCAACCACTAACTGCTTTTTTTTTAATTTTCTCATGAATCTATTGTCGAGCATCAATGAAATACTTGTCCCATTATTGATATTATAAATTTTAGTCCTGAACGTAACTCATTGGCTTCTTCATATTTCATGTTGTCGAGTAGTTATTTTTCTTATGCAGCAATTATTTTTCTTTAAGAGTCTGTTTTTTTTTCATCGGATGCTCCACTTTTTTGGGTGGAGAGGAGGAAGTAGTTTTTTCTGGTGGGTGTTTGGTAAGTTTCAGGGAACTAGTTCGGCTGGGTTGTTTTTTTTCTCGAATTTCTTTTTTTTTTGCTGGCGAGAGTTGTAGCATTTTTTCGGTATTTTTTGTGACAGCGATTCGTTCGATTTTTTCCGTAGCATTATTTTTTTTCTTTTTGGCAAGGGGCTTCTTTTTTCAAATCTATTCTGCCATTTTTTCCATGTTTTTTTGGGGGGTAGTAATCAAAGGCGTTTTTTTGACAGGGTTTTGTTAAGGTTTTTTTTTGAGAGGAGAGGGAGTATTCCTTTTTTCGAATTTTATTTTTCCTTTTTGGCCAGGGACTTCTTTTCCTCAAATCTATTCTGGCATTTTTTTGTATGTTTATTTGGGGGTTAAATAACATTGCTAATGTTTTTTCATTGATTATTATTGGCATTCCCTAGCCCCATGCCATGTTGCAGCGTAATGCAAGTGGGCTTTTGTAGGAAATTTAATTGGCTACAAAAATAGTCTCTTGAGAAAAATCGTCCAAGTCAACTGTTCCCGAGTTATTACTATTTAAATCGAATTTTAGGTAAAAATATCTTCTTCAACCTACTTCGCGACTGATCTTACAAATTCATAGGAAAAACGCAAAAGACCATTTCGTCTGGGATTGGATAGACTGCTATAACAATGTTAGTGTATGCTTTTCAAACCATCAAAATAACTCACGTAATCAAGTCGGTAATTTTTTTTTTTTTTTATCAAGGATTCACATATTCCACGAAATAAATGGAATCACTCTCATCATATTTATTGACAAGAAATACATGCAATCAAAAGGTTAATATGGAATTGAACAGAGAATTCGGTACTAAAATTTTTTCAAACCGCTGTTATAAAAAACTATTCAAAAATTGCAACCTCAGTTGAAAAATGGCGTCTCAATTTCCTCCATATTGTTTTCAAATGGAAAATCTTTTGATCAACACACTTCATTGCTTTTCTTTCTTTCGACCGTTGTCAAAATTTTCTCTATAATTGTTGAACTCAATTTACCAAAAAAAAAGAAAATCATTGCAATAGAGCCAAGAATTGACACTTCTGAAGAAGAAGCAGTTAGGTTGGGGAAACATTTCAAGTCCTTAAATGATACACTTCACCTATGGATAAAACAGAATTGAAAATAAAATTAAAATGAGAAAAATTGGAAACTGAATTGAAAAATTGGAAACATGGCGTGCATGGTTAAGTAAAAAAGTTCGGCGAAGAGCTGTCTCATTGTTCTTATCAGAAGTCTCCATATACACGCGCAAAGTAGCATCATGACGTCATGTAATGGAATATGGACCATCTGAAATTTATTGCAATTTTCTATATTCGAGACTTCCATCCTATACTTTCCAGGCCCCCATCTATAGCTCAGTTTTAATGTTTGATGTTTATTCTGTTCTCTTTCCGCGACGATATTTCCATATGAACCAAAAATCTCTTCTTTTTCCGTAATTAATAATCGTTTTCTTAATTTTGGACAGCCAGGTGACACGGAACAGTCGGGTGAAGTGGATCACCCCACCGAACGACGAATTGAATTTTTATTTTATAAAATTTGGAAAATAACTTTCATCTTGACGAGATTTGAATGAAAGATATTTCGATTTTTGAGATAAAAAACAAATGAAAATTCTGTTTCAGGCGGTTGTTCCTTTTTATCCGCTTTCCCCCAACATTGATTCTTAATCTTCCCGGGCTTTTTCACTTGACCATGCACGCCAAGTTTTTGCATTCCTATTTTTCGCATTTGAATTTTATTTTCAATTCTGTTTTATCGATAGGTGAAATGTATCATTTGAGGACTTGGACTTGGACTTGTATTATTTTCCCCAACCCAACTGCTTCTTTTCAGAAGTGTCAATTCTTGGCCCTATTGCAATGATTTTGTTTTTTTTTTTTGGTTAATCGAGTTCGACAAAATTGTCGAACTCAATTAACTCAATTAGAGAAAATTTTGAGAGCGGTCGAAAGAAAGAAAAGCAATGAAGTGTGTTGATCGAAAGATTTTCCATTTCAAAACAATATGAAGGAAATTGAGACGCGGAAATTGAGATAGGAATATACTTGGCGCCCTTTTTTTACTTTTTTAAAGTTTTCGCCCGAGATAATGTATACAGCAATGTTCTCGTACAACTTATTTACGTGTTCGATATCCCCATAGAAGCGTGTCAGTTATATGTGGTGATATAATTCGCTTATTGTCATTCCAGCTGAGCGCTATTCTGTTTTGCTTAACCGTGTAAACTTTATGCTTTCTACTTTGAATTAAATTTTGACTTTTGACCAAAGTTTGATGATTGAAAGCACATTCCAAATAATCCTTGAATTCAATCTTTTTCAGAGCGGATCCCTTCACACCCTTAGCACGTTTTTCACATTCCCTTCCCCCCAAAACTTTGAATGAATATAATTTTGCTCTTAAGCCTATGAATTCAGTCATTATTCTTCCATTGTTTTCATCCTTCATCAATCCTATGACTTTTTTATTCACTCGGGGCATGTTATAAATATTAGGCAGAGGATAGTCAGACGTATCAAATTTATCAAAATTACATTTCATGGATTCGTATATATCGGGAACGGTGAAATAATACAAAAGACTATCCGTAACGGTATACGTCAATTTTGCCTTGTCGCCAAATGTTTCTTTCACATAATTATAATGAAAATCATAAATGTATGTTTTGGCAAGATCTAAAATTGAGAATCCTACGTATATTGGCTTATTCAATATTATTGTTGATCTGATCAATTCAATTATAACCATATCTTCATCGAAAACAGTGCTACTATGAAAATTAGGTTTGGCAATGAGGGCTTTTGCACCATATCTTCCATCCCATTTAGTAATTACTTTGATGTTTTTATGTTTTCGAACGATCTCTATGGTTTTTCCGAAAACTGCGTTATTCATCAGTTTATAAAAGTTTTTATCAAAATCATTAGTGGATTTTTTTCTCATTTCAGTATTTAAATCGATATATTTTTTTAACCATGGTGATTGTTCAAATTTCAGAATTCTATGAATTTTGGTCAATTTCATGCCTAAGCTCAAATATTGTTTCAAGACTTGGTAATGAATGACATATTTTTGCTTGGAGAACAAGGTAGTTGTCAATTTCGATTGCTTGGATCCTGGGGTGGGGGGTACAAAATGTTCAGGACACAGAGGTAGATCATTGTGTAATTCATGAAGCTCCAACGGATATTCTAGATCCACTTCGAGTATATATCCTACAGAAGATTCGTTCGGTATATTACAAACATCTACTTCCTCGAAATTTGTTACCCACGCAAATGAGCTATAGGGTAAATTGAGACTCATTGCTGCTCCGTATAAATTATTAACATCGAAATACATTAAGTAAGATTCTTCTTCGTCTGGATTGAAGGCTGTCCCCATATATCTGTTGTTTGCTTTTGCATATCTATTCGAACACTGGGCTACACCGCCTCGAATGCCTCTTTCAACAAACATTACCATATCAATATCAGTCAGGAGATCCATTTTAATACCAGTACATTTGAACATGGCGTCAAACGCAAGGCCGGGTGCTGTATAATAATGCAATGGATCTAAGTTATAAGTTGAGCGAAACTTACATCGAAAATTTTCGAAAATATCTGCTAAGAGGAGAACGTCGGTTCGCAAATACAAATCTGAATACTCGCCTAATGTTTTAACATCAAAAGCTTGCCAGATATGACATGCGTGTGCATAATTATCTTGTGAAATATTAACGTCATTTAATTTTGAATAAAAATTCTCGATACTTGGTAGATGTCTTTCCTCAAGCTTATCCCAACTATCTACATAATCGTATGGAAATACGCCTTTTCTCGTCAATAAGTGAAATTTCTCCAGACCACTACAATATTTGGGTATAAGTACTTTTTTTTTCATCTGTCAAATATGACGCTAATTTTTCAAGACTGCTGGACATAAAGCGGAATGAATCTATAAAACGGAAACTTATCATGGTTCCTGCTACATGTTTAGTAAAAGATATATACTTTTCCTTGTTTACTGGTAAAAGGGTAGTTGCACCTTCGAATGATGTAGCTAATGCTTTGATCAAAAAATGTGAGTCATATCCTGATAAGTTGTGAAAAATAACTGGAATATCGTGTGAATTTTTGTAATTCAAGTTACAAGATTTATGCGCAGCACCACGAAACATTCCCGTGAAATGACAATGGTCATGATATTTTTTATCTTCCCTGGTGAATGGCTTTTCACAAATATGACAAGTTACCGCAGACGTAAATTCATTTGCTTGATCGGGACTCAATTGTTCCATAGGCACAATTGTTTCAAAATAAACATTCAACGATTGAGCCAAGTCTTGCAGCTCGTTCATGAACCACTCGATGCAATTTTCTCCACGATTTATTTCGAACTTGGAAATCAAATCATCAAATGTGCAGTGTAAATAATATGCAATACTGCATGGGATATGCTTTTGATAGACCGTCGTGTTCTTGTCCTCTCTGACGACCGGTTTCAATAAGCATTCGAGGTCAGCGTAAATGCAAAATGGTACATCTTCTTTATGTCTAAAGTTTTTTAATTCAACAATATTATTATCACCATCTGGGAGAATAACGCGACTTTTATTACAACTAACACAATCAAGTCTATGTTGATGTAGACCATTTTCAGAATTGAAGTGATTCAAACATCTGTCACAAATCCAAGTTCGACATCTATGTCTGGATATTTGCGAGTTAACCAATCGTGATAAGTTTCGAATCCATGCAAAATGAAACACCCTGTTATTAAGCACATCATCATCATCGTCTAGATCATCAATTGTTGTCTCCACCAAAAGAAGATGAATGACAGGTTTATCTGACTTGTGTTTACTTAAATAAAATGGTGCTATGCAATCATCATATTTCATCACCTCATCTTGTTCTATACCATATACGTTAATTGAAAGATTGTTCAATTCCTCAAATTTGTGAATCATATCTAGCGATATTGGAAATGTCAAACCATCGTATTGTAGCACTGAGCTGAAATGTGGATATGAACTCGTTGCAGTGGAATTGTTATAAGTTGGAAAAAGTGCGGCGGTGACTGCCCAAAGAAAACAATAAGCGTCGTCACTTTTGATGTTTACAACAGCCTTCTTGTCCCTAATGAACTTGGGTAGCTGTGTGTAAGTTGAGAAGCTGGCGTGTAATGGTACATATCTGTTTATATTTACTGACAGATTTATGATTTCAACCAACGACCAGCCAGAATCTTTTTCCTGGAACTCTTCGCTCTTTACCAATAACTTATCCTTCACATGCTCTTTGTACCACGCATTTAAATCCGTTGTTCGTAAGATGACTTCATTTTTCGTATTAAAAAATTTTTTTTCTTCGATAGTAGATCCATCCTTTGTGATAATGAATTTACAACATAACACGATGTTCACTTTCAAATTTTCTCCTTTCCGTAAAGCGTTCTTTATTCTAGTAACGATTGGCTTTTTTGAGTCTTCCAGAAAATGTATCAGATCTTTATGTTGTAAATTTATGACAGCTCCCGTCCTAATTCGTTCCTGAAAGGCAGATTCTAAATCTTCCCATTGTATTCTCTCGTTCCTCCGCTGTCTTCTCCGTTGTACATTGGCACCAGTTTTATGATGAAATTTGAATTTAGCAGCCAACGATTTCAAAATTCCGATGGTTGTTGAAATCCTTATTTTTTCACCGACCGTTAAATTAATCGTTCTTAATATTTTATTAAGTAGCTTAATATTTCGCACTCTGAACTTCAACCATTTTTCGATTTCAATTGGAGAACATTTATTTGCAAGGAGCTTATAAGCTCTCTCCATAATATCGATGAGTTTGAGACATTTTTCTGAATCCATTGTTTAGAGAGAGTTCCTCTTGTTGTACTGATACAGTGAATAATTGACTGTGATCTTTGACTTTGTTGAAACCCTTTTATAGAGTGTGAACGTGTGAAAGGAGGGGGAAATTAATTTTTTTCACGCTTTTGTTCTTGACTGCCGAAGAGTTTGATTCTTTTCTCTAGAAGTTTCCAAGATCAATTTAGAGGTGATATTTGATACCACCAGTGGTGACAGATATTCGGGAGAGAATTTGATCATGGTGTTTATACGTTCTTACTGCTCGGACCATAAAGATAACCATAGTCTCCGTTAGCTAGCCTTTGTTTATAATAAATATCGTGGTCACAATTTAGGCATCAATCCGAAAGAGTCACAGAACGTTACAGTTTCCGTTAGCCGGTCCTCGAGTAAAGGTCGTTGCGACAATTTGACCATCTTCTTTGAAAGAGTCTCAGAACGTTTTGTCAATTGAAATTGCACCGTTGTTTATGCGTATAAAACAAGTGAAGCTGTGGAATTTAAATAGTTTTTGGAAATTTTACTTTGTCTTATTCTTCTTCTGGATCGAGATATTTTGCTCTGATAGCCGCGTTGGATTTTATTCGTGGTCAACAATCACCAAAACTTCAAAGTAATATTGTTGTAATTTTATTAGCAAAGACACAAACTGCTTAAAAAATAGAAATTCGTCAATACTTGAAACTTGTTCTAGAAAATGGAGACTACTATTAAGGCATTCACTGTTGAAATCCCTCATGAATGGCGTGAGGGGTTGAGCAGTGCTCATCGTCAGATAAACGAGCTCGGCGACATCATACTCAAAATGATTCAAGTATATCAAGTGGCTCCGAATACTGCAGCCGTTATGCAGTACCAAGAGGTGACTGCTGCCCTGGAAGTGCACGGTGACAGATACATCTTCAAAAAACTTTGATGGATCATCTGCACTCAAGCCTCCTCTACCGCGTAGCTTATTATTTCATTTGATAAATTTTAAATTTCATTTCACGAATTTTGTTTTCTATTTTCATATCAAAATTGCTACGTTCACCTTATGTGTAGGTAGGGTAGGGGTAGGATGGGGATAATTTGATAGTATTTCAAGTGTAGATGTGCGAGTAGATGGTAATAATAAAAATTACCCTATTCAATGGTATTTTCACGAACTTTTTTTTTTTAATCCTACCCTGAAAATATATTGTCTACAGGGCGAAGTAATGACTCTGTCCAGCAAAAATATCACCACTTATTTTGAGATAAAAAAAAATTTTGGGTGGATTAAAGTTTTACAGTATAAACATGACTACATTGCGTAACTGTTTAATTTTGAGTTAATAGAGCTAGGTTGGTGGATAAGTGGAAGATATGCGGTGTATATTTTTTTTGCTAGACAGAGTTATTGAGCCACCCTGTCAAGAGAGAGAAATAAACATCAAGAGTTCAATCAAAGACTAATACTATCAAGGCTCCAGAAACACATGCTATATTTATTCAATCTTCTAAACATGATTTTATCTTTTTGTTACTATCTCTCTCGCACTCATGTCAAAGTTATATCGGGAAATAACAATAGCTTTTTTTGTCAATGCATTGAATAATTACACACATATGATACAATACTTTACGTGTTTATTTATTTTTTTCTCGATAATTCATTCAAATCACTTTACAAACGATTAAGCACAAGATTGCATATCCATTACATAGTATATCAAAGTAAGTAAAATCATACATATTTTTTTACGTAAAATGCATATGGTTAAAATAAATGCAATCAGTTATCATCGGCATATTGAAATTCGATTTGATTGTAATGTCCACCTTGATACTCCATTCGCAAACGAGACTGGCGTGCTGCACATGACAATTCCTCCAAATAAGCGACATCATCAGTGAACACCTTAGCCATTCGAGCAGGTAGAAATACGCAAAATTTCTCATTTAAATCAACGATGACTCTGGTTCCGTATTTGGTTGGCACAGTGCGTAGATCGTTGACTCTATACTGTTTGCCAACCTTCAGCTCACTAATCTTCTTGGATGGAAGAAGATTGTCCAATCGACCGACTTTGTTGACTTTTGACAAATCCATGTTACTTCGATGTCAAATTCAAATTTTTCACTTCTTTCGTCAAATGATTCAGTTGTAATCTCGTTTCAATCAAATTTTGCACTTCTTCAATATTTTGCAATAGGAGCGCTAATCGAACTTTTAATTCAAACCGTTTCCTTAGGATGCTTGGCATCACTTGAACAAAAATTGTAGAATGTCTCGAGAATCAAAATTTTCGCCCTTTATATTTGTCCACCCCCTCCAACAAGAATTGCAGAAGCTTCGAGAAAGCTGCCATCTTCTTGTCAATGTTGTTCAACCTCAAAGAAAACCGTTATCGCTTAAACCTCACACCCCTCTGACATTCTCAGAATCGTACTCTCGTTGACCTCCACCCCTCTATCGTTCAACATTCGCACGCGTGACATCAAAAATTCTTTTGAATTGACCTTGACATCATCGAGAAGGGCGCATAACGTCGAATGTTCGAGAATTTTTTCAAAGAAAACCGTTATCGCTTAAACCTCACACCCCTCTGACATTCTCAGAATCGTACTTGTTTGACCTCCACCACCACCCCTCCATCGTTCAACATTCGCACGCGTGACATCGAAATAATGACCTTGACATCGTCGCGCGAATGTTCGAGAATTTTCCAGAACCTTCAAATGATGTCATGCATCGGGACATCAGATATGAGACGCATGACGTCGAACATTCGAGAACGTTCTCGAAGCGTCGAATGACATCATCGTCGACCATGAGAGAAGAGACGCATGACGTCATCATCGTGACATCGTCGTCGAACATTCGAAAACCGACGCATGACGTCATCATCGAATGTTCGAGAACGTTCTCGAAATTTCGATTTGACCTTGACATCGAACATTCGAGAAGGGGGGGACGCATGACGTCATCGTCACGATATCATCGTCGAACATTCGCGAAGCGACGCATGACGTCATCATCAAATGTTCGAGAATGTTCTGGAAGAGGGTTCGTGTCTCGGCTAAATAGTGTCGGTAAATGTCGGGGTAGGAATCTGTATCTAGAACCCCCCTTGTTTATCTACTGTTATCCTACCATCAAGCTTTACTGGTTCACCGCGAAATATGATGCAGCACTATCAAGATGCAATGGTAATAGTTCGAAAGTTTGGAAAGCCAGATCTTTTCATAACGATGACATGTAATCCGAATTGGCGTGAGATTAGAGAAAATTTATTTTCGAATCAACAACCATCGGATCGCCCAGATTTAACTGCGCGTGTCTTCGATGTGAAAAAGAAACATTTGATTGATCTGATTATACGACATAATTTTTTCGGTGAAGTTGAAGCATATATTTATACAATTGAGTGGCAAAAACGTGGCTTATTGCACATTCACTTATTAGTGACGCTAAAGCACAAAATTACAACCCCAGAAAGAGTAGACCAATTTATCTCCGCGGAAATCCCTAACCTTGAAAGAAATCCAGAGTTGCACCGAATTGTTATGACCAATATGATCCATGGACCTTGCGGAGCATGGTGTGAGTCGAATGGAAAATGCTCCAAACACTTTCCAGAGGTGTTCCATGAGGAAACAACATTGGATGCGGATGCTTACCCAAATTATCGTAGAAGAGATACCGGAGTTGTATACGAACGTCGTGGAGGACACGTCGTTGATAATCGATGGGTTGTCCCGTATTGTCCAGCACTATCACTCATGTTCAATAGCCACGTTAACGTGGAAGTTGTTACAAGTGTAACAGCTCCAAAATATTTGTATAAATACGTTTATAAAGGACACGATGCAGCGGCTATCCAGATAACAAATGGCCAGAACGGAGAGACAGAAACAGTTATTGATCACGACGAAGTCAAGGATCACATAGAAGCTCGCTACGTTGGTCCGAATGAGGCTATTTGGCGAATCCTTGATAAGAAAATGCAAGAAAAAAGTCATCCTGTGATACGTCTTCCCGTGCATCTGCCTAACGAGCACAACATCTCTATTCCAGTAGACATGAATGAAGAAAGCTTACAGAACGCTATAAGTCGCGGGTCAATGCTGATGGATTATTTTGCCTTGAACGCTCGTGACTGTAAGGTACCAAAAGGCGTTTAAATAGTCGCGCGGCCTCATGGACATGGGCATACGATTATTGTCGATCCCGATATTCATACGCATGCCTTTGAGATTTAGACGACGTGTCGCTCCCCTCTTCTTAGTTTGTCGCTGAGATTGGGATTTGGGTGATTTCCGAGCTGGCTCTTTCTCTTTCGTTCCAGGACCGTCAACCCATCAACAAGTCTCCAGGCCGAGTCAAAACGGTTGCCATCTCAGACGCTCGTAACATAATTTTATTTGGAAAGTTCATCGAGGATGACCACGATGGGGTCTCGGAGCAGGTGAGAGAGCCAGCGAGGGATCATCAGAGGATCATAAAAGATAAGCACGATATTTTGACCTATGTATTTAATTATTAAGTTCGCCAGTCCAAAGACATCAATATGTGAAGGTATGAATGAGATCCGAGTGCATGTAGAATGAGAAAATAAGCGAATGTATCCCATTATATTTAAATTAAAAATAAATGATGTGTGCACAATTCTTACACGACCAGTCTGCAAGACAATTTGTTTACCCTGACATTCCATCCCATTATGTATTTAAAAGAACAAATGTTCATGGACAGACCATATGCCAATGGGAAAAACGACAGCGTGGGCATTATGCTATCGGACGAATGTACTCGGCCAATCCAGCACAAACAGAACTATTTCATCTTCGTTTACTGCTGTTGAAGATTAAAGGCGCCAAGAGCTTCGAAGACTTAAAGTCCGTGGACGGTAAAGTTTGCGAAAGTTTCGTTGCGACGTGCTTAGCATTAGGTTTAATTGAAGACGATGATGAGTGGCGAAAAGCAATGAAGGAAGCTGCAATTCGGATGATGCCTGGTTTGCTTCGAAGACTATTTGTTAGAATTCTGATCCACTGTCAACCGATTCATCCGAAAGAGCTGTGGGAAGAATTTAAAAACAAATTATCAGAGGATTATGCAAGACACACATCCACGCAACAAGCACAGAATAAAGCGTACAGTCAAATCGCTTCTATGCTCGATAGCGAAGGCTTTAGTCTATCGCGATTTCCAGGTATGGAACCAGTGGAATCTTTCTACCAGGACGAGCCACAGATGCCACCTGCTGGGTTTAATGAAATTGGCATAAAACAGTATAATAAACTCAACAATACCCAAAAAACCTACGTGGATGCCGTACTGAATGCAATCGACAACAATGACAACTACAATGGCCAGGAAACTTGCTTCTACATAGATGGTCCTGGCGGATCCGGGAAGACCTATACGTATACAACTCTTTCGAATCTTGTTCGAGGTAGAGGTAAGAACGTTAGTGCCATGGCTTTCACTGGAATCGCAGTGATATTACTTCCAGAAGGTAAGACAGTACAGAAAACGTTTGGTCTGCCAGTACCTTTATTTGCTGATTCTACGTCCAGCATCAAGGTTCAATCGAAACAAGGCGTATTTCTTAAGAACATCGATCTTTTCATCTGGGATGAAGCCCCAATGGCTCCACGTTATGCACTCGAAATGGTAGATCGAACATTACGAGACATGATGAACAACAACAAACCTTTTGGTGGAAAGATTATGGTTCTCGGAGGAGATTTCCGCCAACTTCTTCCGGTTAAGGTGCGAGGAACTCGTAGTGAAACAGTAAACCTGTCAATTAAATACAGTGCACTGTGGCAATACTTCACGAAGTACGCTTTGACTCAAAACATGAGAGTGTTACCAAATGAGGTGGAATTCGCTCAAGTTTTGCTGAACATTGGTGATGGAATTCTCAATGATCCGAACGACAACATCCGAGTTCCAGTGCGTTGTTTGGCAGCTGCCGATGAAGATATAGTCGAGGATACGTACGGACCCTTAGTGAGAGCAAAACAATTCAAAAAAGTATCGAAATGTGCCATTCTATCAGCTCGGAATATTGATGTCCAAGAAATCAATTCAAGGGTTATGGATTTATATGATAGTAATACTGAAAGACTTTACACGAGCGTCGACAGTACACAGAATTGCGGTGACAACGACCATATAAACGAAACAATCTTGCCAGAATATCTGAACACGTTGTCACCACCCAGTTTACCACCTCACGAACTACGTCTCCGCAAGTACAGTATTATTATGCTTATACGAAACCTAAGCATCAACGAAGGTTTGTGCAATGGTACAAGACTACTCGTTTTAGAATTAGGCAGCAGGATTTTGCGATGTGAGATTTTGTCCGGTGATAGAACTGGACAAATCGTTTTCTTGCATCGCATCACTCTCTATTGCGAAAATGAATATACCTTCACTTTTAAACGACGACAATTTCCAGTCAAGGTAGCTTTTGCAATGACCATAAACAAATCCCAGGGACAAACGTTTGAAAAAATCGGTGTGGACCTTCGTCGAGATATTTTCAATCACGGACAATTATACGTAGCCTTTTCCCGCGTACGTTCTTGGGAATCTCTGAAAGTATACCTCAAGCCTCAACACGACGGAAATGTCAAGAATTACGTTTACAAGGAATTATATCAACCTGGCCAAAAATCCCCTGCCCAGGGAAAAAAAACCTTGGACAAGTACATTTGTTGACCCCCGTTTCCATTTGTTTTCACAGAAAAAAACTACCACAAAAAGTACAAAATTTTCAAAAAATTGGCAAGATCAAGAATGATTTACATTCAGCACTAAAATTTATAATATCAATAATAGGACAAGTATTTCATTGTCTCTCGAGGATGGAGTATTTAATAATCCAAAAAAACCAAATCCCTCCAAAAAATGGTAACTGCATCTTCGTAAAAAGAAATATTCGAGCTTCTCAAAAATATAATAAATCAATATAAATATACTAAAGCATATAAAGCCAATTACGTCGCAGCGAGTATTCAATTGTAAAGTATTTGAATCACAAAAAAAAACTACCCAAAAAAGTACAAAATTCTTAAAAAATTGGCAAGATCGAGAATGATTTACATTTAGCACTAAAATTTATAATATCAATGTACAAAAATAAAAATCGGTCAAAAGAACAGAGTCCAGAATAAAAATCAAGATAAAACAAAATGTGGGGAAAAAAATTTCAAACGAAAAAAATTAAATTGAAAAATAATTTCGGCCGAAGTACTTGACGAGTTTTTTGCTTATATAGGATCACGTAATGCATTTCTTATGGTACGAACTCGCCAAGTACTTCGGCCGAAATTATTTTTCAATTTAATTTTTTTCGTTTGAAATTTTTTTCCCCACATTTTGTTTTATCTTGATTTTTATTCTGGACTCTGTTCTTTTGACCGATTTTTATTTTTATACATTGGTGATTTTTTTCAATAACTAGGGCTTACCAGCACGCGTACAGGGGTTCATTAGCGCTGCTGCGCCCAAATTATGACATAACCTCATCTCCTTTACACTTCCACCACCGATGTACGAGTGCAAACTGGGTCAATCTGATTCCAAACCGATACATTTCAGTGTATCATGAGTTTTTGCTTAGCTAGGATCACGTAATGCATTTCTCATGGTACAAACTCGCCAAGTACTTCGGCCGAAATTATTTTTCAATCTAATATTTTTCGTTTGAAATTTTTTTCCCCACATTTTGTTTTATCTTAATTTATTTCTGGACTCTGTTCATTTGACTGATTTTTATTTTTATACATTGGTGACTTTTTTCAATAACCAAGCGACAATGAAATACTTGTCCTATTATTGATATTATAAATTTTAGTGCTGAATGTAAATTATTCTCGTTTTCTCCATGGAAAACTTAAAAGGGATGGCAGTAGCTTAAATTTCGTTTTTTTTAAAGTTGCGTACGATTTTTTTTTGCAAAATTATGCTATTTTTTCACAAAAATGACTCTTTTTCGAAAAAGCTTCGTAACTACAAAAACATGGAGTTTCTGTGAAATCGTCAAGATGTTGAAAAGTTGCCGGCGAGCATCCTTTGTTCACTGAAATTTTTTCAGAATTTTTATTCCAGATTTTTTTTGAATTATTTTTACTCGAAATCCCATTAAGAAAAGTGTCTTAACTCGAAAATGATAGGGTGTGGCGCAAAATATCAAGAGGAGAAATTTTCTTATTTTTGAGATTATAACTCGTCCAAATTTTTTCAGATTTTTTTTTTTAACTTTTTTTTCTATTTTAAAATAGAGGGGGGATAATTTGCAAACTGTCATTCTATCAAAATAAACTCAATTTTTTATGAATATTGTCAAAATTCATAAACTGAATGGATAAATCGGAAATATTTATCAAAAAACTATTAAAATCAGTAGGCATTGGTATTCCAATGCGAATATCTTCTAAATGGTTAGAGTAATCGATTAACCACAAGAGACCTTTTTTGTAGAGCGTTCAATTTCCTATAGAAATAATGGATACTCATTTGACAATAATTATTTTTTAGTAAGTTACAGAATTCCAAACAAAAAAGTGATTTTTCTTTAAATACTTCAATGTTTGAACTTGAATATCTCTTAAATGGTTAGCTTAATGAAAAAAGTGCAAGAGATCATTTTTGTAAAGCGTTCAATTTCCTATGAAAATTGACTATGCAACTGGTTGAACAATCTATTGATGATAAGGTATGACCATTTTTGTATGAGACTAGATTAGAAATGGAAAACTACGATGAGCATCATCTTCCCGTTAATATTAAGAGCTCATACTTGGTGAGCACTTTCTAGAGGCGCCTAGCAACAAGTTTTCGTGTGTCAGATTCGAAAAAAAATAGTCGATTTTTTTGACCCACCCTAAGATCACACGATGCAAAAAGGTCTTGGAAACTTTCAAGGTCAATCAAAAAATATATACGCAAAAACTTTTTTACAGCACGCATGCGTGCTGTAAAAAAGTTGAGACAAGTACATTTTCGTGGGCCCCGAAAAAATTGACCCCCAAAAAATTTCAAAACAAATTTAATTCTCCTAAACATAACTAAACCGTCCAAAAATGTTGAAACCCGGGAGAAAAACGATCATCCATCCATTTCTTCCAATAGTGTAGAAGTCCTCAGAAAATTTAGAACTGATTCCATTTTCCGGAAATTGATTGAACCTGTCAAAAGTTTCAAAGTGAGTGAGTCCACTCTTCCCACAAATAAAGTCAAAAGAAACAGTTGAAACCCATAAAAATACCATTATATAATTTCATATTAAAAAAAAATTAACGATTCAGTCCTCACAAAAAAAAACAGTTGGGACGTCCCAAAAAGTGATTACAGCTCACCACACAAAAAGTCATTAATCAAATACAAAACGCAAAAAAAGGATATTTCTGTTCTCGAAAAAAGTGTAATCACAAAAAAAAAGTTGCGACTTCACAACAAGGAACTGCATCTTATCGCACAAAATGTTATTAAACAAATTGAAGCCGCAAAAAACGGAAAATTTAATTCTCACAAAAAATTCAATTGAGACTTCACAAAAGATTGCTAAATAAAATGCGATCTATTGCAGCATACATGGCCAAGTACGTAGAGCTTCATAATCTTTCACTTCGACTAAGCTCATCCCGATCATTCAGCGCTGCCAAAAGTATTCAAGCCCCCTTAAAAAATTGTGAGACAAATTCATGCCTCGTGGAAACGATCACACCAGCAGAAATGTTGAGACCACGACGAAAATGATTTCTTCCATTCAATCCTAGCGAACGTGTTCACTCACGTGTATATATGGGGCATTCCATACCAATTCGACCTGGGTCTGACCCTTAACTTCTCAAATCTGGTTTCCGATTTTTCCTATTATAACTCTCAGTCTATGAAGCAATTAGAATTTTTTTTAGATTTTTCACAATAAATTTGAGCACGTCATGAATTTTTGAATTTTTTTTTTTGAACACCTCGATGGCCGCAATCGAAAAATATGAAAAAATTCCCAAAAATACAGTGTCAGATATAAAAAATGTTCGTGTAAAATTCATAATGTCTGGGCTTTTGCTTCAACCCATTTTTTAGCTTTCTGAGGAAAAACAAATGAAAAAACTAAGAAGCATAAGTACTGTAGTCATAAATCGACTGACATAAATCGGTCAGAAGAACAGAGTCCAGAAAAAAAATCGGAATGAGAAATAACGTAAAAAAAAAAAAAATTCAAACAAAAAAATTAGATTGAAAAAATAATTTCGGCCGTAGTACTTGGCGAGTTCGTACCATGAGAAATACATTACGTGATTCTACCTAAGCAAAAAACTCGCCAAGTACTGCGGCCGATATTATTTTTCAATCTAATTTTTTTCGTTTGAAATTTTTTTCTCCACGTTTTGTTTTATCTTGATTTTTTTTCTGGACTCTGTTCTTTTGACCGATTTTTATTTTTGTACATTGGTGACTTTTTTCAATATTACTTGAAAATTTCCAAAAACCGTTCACTATTATTAAGAATATTCAAGCTACTGTCTACAGTAGTAGTTCAATAGTAGTTTAGAGTGTACTGAACCTCACTAGGCATCGTGGGCTTACTGTTAGTGCAGTTGACGTGCTCAAATTTATTTTGAAAATCTAAAAAAAAAATTTAATTGCTTCATAGACTGAGAGTTATAATAGGAAAAATCGGAAACCAGATTTGAGAGGTTAAGGGTCAGACCCAGGTCGAATTGGTATGGAATGCCCCATATGAATCACGCATATGAAAAAAATCGACGAAACAAAAAGGATCAAGGTTAGGGAATGTAAAAGTGACGCGAAATGCTCTGATATACATTATCTGCATACTTGGGCTCGTAATTGCTTAATAGTAATGAAAAGTAAAGCCTCAGACCACATGTTTGTCAGCCTCGGCTTCGCCTCGGCCAACATTACATGTGATCTGAGACTTTTCTTATTTTTCTGGCCTAGGTATGTAATATATTATTTTGAGTGAAAAAAATAATAATAATAAAAGTGGCGAACGTTGAGAAAAATAAGATTTTTCTCGAAAAAGTGAAATTTTTTACAGATTTTAACATCTGCAAATTTTCTGTACTTTTTTTCAAAAAAAAAACAAAAGTACATTTGAAAACAAAAATTAAAAAAAAACATTCCATTAATACCATTTTAAGAAAATTATAGCTCTTTGAAATAAAAAAAAAAAAAATTTTTTTTGAAGCATTCATAATTATTTTTGAATTGGATAGATTTTTTTAATTTCCTGATAAATAACTTCAATGGGATAGAAAAAGGAAAAAAATTTCAGCCAAATCGAAAGGGGTCGGGTTCAAAACTGGTCGATTTAGCGTGGAATTACCCATATATATATGGATAAGCAATAACAACAAAATTTTACTCTATAAAATTCTAAAATTTGAACAAATTCACGAAAGTTACTGTATTTTTTTTTTACCATTCGAAGCTGGAATCCCAGCTACTGCTCGTTCTCTTCATTTTGGAATTTTATTCAAATGTGTAATTAGTGTTTTTCAGTTATAGTCTTTCTTCAATAACATAAGGAACTTTAAAATCAAAAAATGATAAAAAATTGTATTTTTCGCTTGGGTTACCCTGAATACAGAATTTATCGGAATGTAATACGGCCTAAAACCTATTCTGATTCATGGGCTTTATTCCTGTGAAAGATTTATTAAAATTGGTTTAGTGGTTTTCGCGTGAAAAGCGGCCACACACAATTTTGCAGTTGAGTTTTATATATATATATATATATATATATAGAGATAGAGATAGAGATTTATCGAGGAGTGATGGTGTAGGTTTGAGTGTACCTGCTGATGGTACATGATTTAGACGGTTGAATCGAAAAAATGTATGGGCATGCCTAGCTTGATGCTAGAACATAACAACATCTATATTCTTCAATCGAGTTCTTCTTCGAAAGAAGTCCGGAGTGCTTCTCTCAGTTGGTACTAACGGGTAAAAAAATTTCAAGCAAATTAAAAATGTCAGGGTCACAGGGGGACTAGTCCGGTGTAGAATGCCCCATATATATTTATGAATAATACTATACAATACTCATATACTCGAAATATCACTCGGCTTGATTATTATATCTGAAATCTATACGTATCTGAAATTTTATAAACGGTATCTGCGTAAGAGCTTACCACACATGTGTATTAATATCAATGGCGAAATTTTTTACCGTGTACTGGTCTCGACAGTTTGCCGAGTCTCTTGAAATGCACCATACAGCGCCATTTCTCGACAACCAGACAAGATACCCTCCAACGCCTTCGTTGACCTTCAAATTCCGAACGGCATTCCGTAATCCTAGGCAAACTGGAGATAAAATAAACCTTTAAATTGGCGATTTATCTTGAAATTTTGAAACTACATTATGAAAACAGCGGATAATCGCGACAGTATGCGAGATCTGGTTCGAGTAATACACGGTTCATCGGAACTTCTGTCATGGGGATTACATACGAGTAATACAAACCTCGTCTTCCACCAGAAATACATACACACACACACACACACACACACGCGCGCGCGCGTCGTTTCTATGCGGCTGCGAGCTGTGGGAAGTCAGGGTCTTACGAAAGTTCGATCTATGAGCAAGCACTTGCGCAATGTCGTCCACCCCTCAGTATCGTCTCTGATGTTACACTCGTCTTCTCGTTCTCTCTTGCTATACTACCTTGTATAACCTCCATCTTTCATTCAATTCAGTAGCGGCATTCCGCGGAAGCGGCCCTTCGCCGCCGAGGACTGTTAATCTTTCGAAAACAAGCTGGAACGCCACCGCTGTAGTTTTGTCCTGTTCGAAAGTGATGTAGAAGTTTGTAAAACCAGGAGTTAATTAAAATTGACTTTTATGATACACATCAAAGAATGTACAAACAGTACCCGTTGAATTCAAAGCATAATCGATAAACAAATTATATTGAATTGTTAAAATATTTCAACATTCATATACTCATATGGATGCAATTGTATATATGTAATCATACGATAATGATACATTATTAGAGAAAAATATGGGATTTGCAACATTTTTGTGCGCGAGATCATCCTCGAAGTCGGTGTCGCTTATAAACCTTTTTTCAAGGGTCAACATCCAAAAAGTTTGCGTCGACATTGACGTGCAATTCGATGAATATATATTATTACCGTGTTGACGGCATTATAATTACAGGCACGCATAAGGAAACGAAATCACCGCGAAGGCTCCTTTCAGAATAATAAATAATCAATAGTTAAATGGGGCATTAGGTCAGCTTTGCGTAAGCATAGAGATTCTTATCATTTGCGTGACATATGAGAACACATACCATAAATGAGCATAGAAATAGTGCTATTTCGCGTGTGCGTGATGATCTTGAAATACACGTTTATATATACATATATATATATGTAAGAATTATTCCACAATCAAAGGCAGTTCAGTCGATTTGGTATCGCTGATACTAGTTAAAAGTAATTTTCTGCTATGACCTGGGTGGCATCCACATATATGATGAAATTACAGCTGTTTGTTATCGAGACGGACTATTGCTGGAGAAAAGCATTGCTAAGGTAAAGTATGAACAATTGAAATAATCAGGAACACGTCATATTGGAGTTCTTATCAGAACGGCAAGCTCGAGATACATTTGTTTTTCTCTTTTTCGATTAAAAAAAAATATATATTTTTTTAAACTATATCGTGTAATGACTTTCAATGAATTTAAGTTTAGGTGCTATCTATGATATTTACATCATGCATTGTGGATTACCTGACGTACACGGATTTACACAGTTTTTATGGAATATATTTTAAATATATAAGACCGCGCAAGTGAAAATTCTATGAGGCATTCCCCATCCATTTCGCGCACTTGGAGTCCTGACCTTTTTTCATTTTCTTGATTTTTTAAATATCGATTTATTTTTTGATTTTATAATATAGCATCCTATGCAAGGAACATTAATATCAATTTTTAGATCCTTATCGCACGTATTTCAAGAGTTACAATTTTTCAAAGAATCAAGATTTCAAAAAGTTCGAGAACGTTCTAACGCCGGTATCTCTTGAACCAAGCAACATGTCAATAAATATTTAGATCAATTTATTCATTTCAGTTCCCACTTTCATAAACGAAAATTGAAAAAAAAAAAACTATTGATCATCGTTGTCAAAAAATGTTCTCCATGTAAATTGAAAACAACTTTTTTGAACATGATTGCCATTTTCATTTTTACCGAAAAATTCTCTAAAATAGGATGATGAATGATACGAACTTTAACACTGATCCCTTTATGGCTCTTTTTTTTCTTCCTATTTTTCGTGAAATAAATAAATAAATAAATAAATAAATTTATAATATTATAATGGTTTTTCTTAAGAAAAATAATTGCATTGAAAATATAACCATGGGCTTAAGTCATCTTAAATTTATGATGGCTTAAACCATCTTAAATTTATTGTGATTGAGCATGTGTTTAAATTTTTTTTCGAAATTCCTGTTCTGAATTACATCAATTTTTTGACATATGGACTAAAAATTTACTCACAGAAATCCTAAAGCAGTTCTCTTTTCCCGATGTGATCTGTTTAATTAGTAATCTTCAGTTTAAGAATTGTCACTGAAATGTTTTCCATATTTTTCTCCTACCCTATGAAAAATCACGTTCACTTTTCTACTAATTGTAAATTAGTACAACTATTATAACTTTCAGGTATTATCAGTAATAAAAATAAGATAGAATTCGTCATATCGTTACATCTTCAATTCGAATTTGATTTATGCACTGTAAAAAATATCTGTATTAAAACGAATCCACATTTATAGGAAGTTTTTATGCGGATACCGAATAAGAAATTTCAAAAACGAGTGAGAAAATCAAAACACGTGATATTTTGAAAATGTAAGTGTTGTGTAGTAAAGCTACTATGCTTACATGTTTGAAAATTCATACACATGAAAATAAATGTTGACCTCATGCATATTGAAAACATAAAACATTTGTTAATCAAGAAACTCTTTGCTTTTTTTTTTTCAAATCCTCCATCCTCAAGTGACAATAAAATACTTGTCCTGTTATTGATATTATAAATGTTTGTACTGAACTTACTTTTTTTAAGTTTTTGCTAAGATATATTTAACGAAAAATATACAGTCATAATCTATTATATTATTGAAACATATCTATTACGTTTCATAGGTGGCAAGAACTATTGCTGGTAGACCTAGAAAACGATCATTGATAACTTTTAGTACAAATGACTGAAACATAAAATTTTAAAAACTCGACAAAAAATGGATCCCATCATTTGCCCATTATGAAACTAGGCTTAAAAAATGCGGGATGAGTCACAGTTTTTTCGTAAAAAATTTCAAGAAAATCGATCGTTACGTGTTTCAATCAACATTTTATGACTAAAATTTGAAAATTTAATAGAAACACGGTTTTGAATTTTTTTTAATTTCATATTCCCAAAGTGCTGTAAAAAACGAAAATTCCAAAAAAAAAAACGTCCCAATTGGCCCATTTTTCGCAAAGCTACGGGTATTTGAAAAAACAAAAACGATTTTTTTTTTATTTTCTCAAGAATCGATATCTCGAAAACAGCTGGACGAAATTTTTTTTATGGAGACCTTTCTGAATGGGTACTATAACATGAAAAATCGGCGATGCAAAAGCCGACTGGTGTCCGATTTGGCGTAGAATGCCCCATTTATATTGATTTATTACATTTTTTAGAAGCCCGAATTTTTCTTTTTACGAAGACTAAGTTACCATTTTTTTTTTTTTTTATTTATCTCGTTACTTCGACCGAAGCGGCTATTGGTGCGAGTAAATGTACTTGTCTCAGCTTTTTTTTTTACAGCATTTATGCTGTTTTTTGCGTTTTGATTTCATTGTTTTTTGTTTCCATTCATATAATTTTTTAAAATAATTCCGCATGGAAAAATTTATGTATGAAACGTTGCATATTTTGATGTTGTACAAAATCAAAATATCCACCTTCATACTTATGGATTTTTCCATGCGGTACTACTCTAAAAAGAATTTGAATTTCGATTAAAGTTTATCACACGAAAAAAAAAGGGAGGAAAAAGGGAAATATGCGCATTCAATATTTTCAGCATTCATTTTCATGCTTTTTTCGTTCAAATAGTTTATTAGATTGTATGTAACTCGAAAAAATATTACCTGAAATGCGTCTCAAGTAATATATTTGTCTCATTTTTATACGATAAATTTTTCATTCAAACATTCTTTTGAATAGTATCGCATGGGAAAATTCATCAATTATTCAGAGTTTAAAATCTTCAGTTGAATATTTTATGTTATGTAGTATCATAACATTAAAATATTCAACTTGCCCTTCTCAAATTTCTCCAGCAATCATATTATATCGACGCTTCTTATTTAACGCATGTTATTTAGCATGTAAACGTGCTACTTTTCGTAAGAAGCGTCGATATATAAATGAAAAATACACACGTTTTGAATTATTGCGTTATCCATTTTCTTACGGCTTGTCTCGGTTTGTCTGCCCATCAATTCTTGATGTTTTTTAGATGCGATCGAAATCTAATTGGTAATGATCATCTGCGATCTTTATAGCCAAATGCGATTGGAAACTTTCAAATGGCGCCATGACATCTGGTGACGGAAAAACGAACTAGTGCACGTGTGCACACCGACATTCAACACAAGCATGTGTCACTGGTACGTGTGCCACATACATGTCTAAATGCATACTTGTCGTCGCCATAGCGGTAGCTTCGCGAATCTGACAGATCCCAATATGGTCAGCTAACACTGCCGCGAGCTTCACACCCAAACGCGTTATGGTCAGCTGTCACATTCGCATTCATCGAATGTCACCAGAAATTTTACCAGTATTTCTAGTGTCACCAGAACGACGATTGCGAAAAGAACATACGAGCATCAAAAATGTGTGTGAAAAAATTCACAAACTTTCAGTGCATTTCAAAATATGAAATATTAATATCTCCAGTACCCTTCAAGCTACAGAGTTCTAGTTAGGCCCGATCGAAAGGAAAAAAAATACGTGATCTGACAATGTTCTCCAAAGCGCTATAATTAAATGAATTTTACGGAAACCAGATTTGAACGTTTTTGAAAACAGTTGGGAAACGCCGTCCTTGGTGCAAAAAAGTCTTGTAGCGAACTCGTCTCTGACCGGACAGACATATAGGTAAATGTACTTGTCTTGAGTCGCTACCACGACGCTTGATATGAATAAGAATTTTTCGAACAGTTGGATGGGTTCATGGCATCTCAGGGGAATGTGGCGGCAGCCATTCTGGTGGGCCACCCACAACCACCCCCAAGATTCTGCAAACCCGCTCATCTTTCTTCTTCTGAAACTTTTTGAATAGTCTTTGTAGTAACTAACTGGCCAAAAATTCCCTCTCTGGGGAAAAAACCTTGGACAAGTACATTTGTTGACCCCTGTTTCCATTTGTTGTCACAGAAAAAACAACTATCCAAAACACTACAAAATTTTTGAAAATTTGGCAAGCTCAAGCCAGAAAAAACAAGATTGATTCTATAAAATAACTTTACTCCAAATGACAAATGAAGATGAAAAACTTTATAGGGGAACATGGGGCAAAACAGACGTTTAAGGATTCAAGTCGATTTTATTAATAAGGACACAGTCTTTTAACGTTATGGGAGTCCCAAAGTTTATTCCCGGTCCTTATATATTGCATTTTCAAAAAAAAAAAAAAAAAAAAAAAAAAAAAAAAAATGGGGCAAAACCGACACAGCCTCTGAGAGGAATCAAGAGTCGAAAAATATGTTACGGAGTACAAGCCTTAGACACGACTGTCTTCCTATAGAATGCGAACTCTGTGATACGAGGAAAAAAATGAGACCCCCTAGAGCGCATTACTTGGATATACGAGACGAAAAAATGGAATTGATTCTCAAATCGCTTTTTTACCGATTTTTTCGGGCATCCAGAAAATGAACTTTGAGTTCACTGCACCGGTAAATAAACGGTGTTTGAACTACACTCCCGTCCAAAAGTTTGGGAACACCGGACAAAATTTTTTGACGCACTAAAAGTTGGATTACTCAATCGAAAAAAGAGATATTAAAATTTTGCGAACGGTGCCTTAAAGGGGACACATTAAGCTTCATTTTACCGTTTTAAAACATTTTTTCCGATTTTTTTTGGGTTCGATACGTGTTTTTGGAGTTGGGCGTTTTTCGACATCTTTTTCAACGTTTCAAATAGCGCGCATGGTCCGCGAGAATTTTTTCCAATCGTTATCTCCATGGAAAATATAAAGGGGATGGCAGTAGCTTCAATTTCGTT
The DNA here is from genome assembly GCA_948107755.1 of Campoletis raptor. NCBI lineage: Eukaryota > Metazoa > Arthropoda > Insecta > Hymenoptera > Ichneumonidae > Campoletis > Campoletis raptor. The sequence goes on along the minus strand of OX403628.1, from coordinate 1,745,953 downwards.
TTTTGAAAAGTTGCGTACGATTTTTTTTTGCAAAATTATGTTATTTTTTTCACAAAAATGACTCTTTTCCGAAAAAGCTTCGTAACTACAAAAACATGAAGTTTCTGTGAAATCGTCAAAAGGATAAAAAGTTGCCGGCAAGCATCCTTTGTTCACTGAAATTTTTTCAAAATTTTTATTCAAGATTTTTTTTTTTCAATCATTTTTACTCGAAATCTCATTAAGAAAAGTGTCTTAACTCGGAAATGATAGGGTATGGCGCAAAATATCAAGAGGAGAAATTTTCTTATTTTTGAGATTACAACTCGTTTAAATTTTTTCAGATTTTTTTTTCGACTTTTTTTCTATTTCAAGATAGTGGGGGGTTGAAAAAAAAAGTCGAAAAAAAATCTGATAACTCGAAGTTAACATCGATTACATAATCGATGTTAACAAAAATTAAAAATAAACAATTTTATGATAAAATTAGATTGGAATAAATCAAAATAGTTGAAATAATAAGAATTTAAGGTAAAATTAACGAAAATAACATTGAAGCAATCAACATGCGTGCTTCACGAACATCGCGCAACGCGAAGTTAGCATCGATTATATAATCGATGTTAATAATAAATAAAAATAAACGATTTTATCATAAAATTAAGTTGAAATAAATAAAATAAGATTAAAAAACGCGAAAATAATATAAAATCATGAAAATATCGCAAGAAATAAGCAAAATAAGAATAGAACGACACCGCGCAGGCGCGTTTCCATGCCAACGACGCACAGCAAAGCAAACGCGCATGCGTGGGCGGCCGCAGTTCGGCGGCAAGTCAGGTATAAAAGTTGGTGCGCGGCGCATTCGACAGGCATTCTCCTCTTTCGAACTGAAGTTTGAAAAAGCCAAAGAGAAGAACCTCTCCCCTCCCTGGCGGGTTTAATAGATGCCTGGGATATTAGAGTAGTTCGGTGACGTTCGACTCCCGTAGCCCAGGGTCTCTTTTTTGATTTATTATAAATTATCCCACTGATGCTCGGGATATTGGGGTAGTTCGGTGACGTTCGACTCCCGTAGCCCGAGGTCACTATCACGCAGATGCCCAGGATATTGGACCAGTTCGGCGACGTTCGACTCCCGTAGTCTGGGATCTCAATCCTTTATTATTATAATTATTTCACATCCTCCCGTAGATGCTCGGGATATTGGAGTAGTTCGGCGACGTTCGACTCCCGTAACTCGAGATCTCATTCCTTTCACACCCTTAGATACTCGGAGTATTGGAAGGGTTCGGTGACGTTCAATTCCCGTAGTTCGAGATCTATTTTCTTATTCTTTTTAAATTAAAATAACGGCATTGCTCCGTAAATTGATTTTATAACCTCGCCAGGGACGGGGGACGTTAAAAATAATATTTATTTTATTAAAAATAAATAATAAATGGAAAATTCATTGAAATAAATAAAAAAGGAAATTATTATTATTATTTTGAAAACAAAATTGTTCTCAATCATTATTATTATAAATAAGCATTAGAAAATTATAGGAAAAGCGACAAAGCATAATACAAATTAATTAGTATTAATTATTATTAAACAAAACATTGTTAATAATAAAAACACGCGTTTATAAATCAAATAATACAAATCATATAAAAATAAGCATTGTAAATTCAAAAACACAAATAATTTTTGTTTCTTTCAATAAAAATCAATTTTTCAATTGATTTTATTTGAAAAACTCGTGTCGTCTCACTTCATTTTCATACCTGCTCCTTTTAAATTAAGGAAGCGCGGACCTGCGCGTAGCGAGTATACGCATAGGTAAGAGCGTTCCGTTACAATAATCATTGAAAAAAGTCACCAATGTACAAAAATAAAAATCGGTCAAAAGAACAGTCAAGAAAAAAAATCAAGATAAAACAAAACGTGGAGAAAAAAATTTCAAACGAAAAAAATTAAATTGAAAAATAATTTCGGCCGTAGTACTTGGCGAGTTTTTTGCTTAGGTAGAATTACGTAATGTATTTCTCATGGTACGAACTGGCCAAGTACTACGGCCGAAATTATTTTTCAATCTAATTTTTTTCGTTTGAAATTTTTTTCGCCACGTTTTGCTTTATCTTGATTTTTTTTCTGGACTCTGTTCTTTTGACCGATTTTTATTTTTGTACATTGGTGACTTCTGTCAATAACCAACTGATTTTGCTTTTAAATTTATTAAATACTCCATCCTCAAGAGACAATGAAATACTTGTCCTATTACTGATATTATAAATTTTAGTGCTGAATGTAAATCATTCTGGATCTTGCCAATTTTTTGAAAATTATGTACTTTTTTGGGTATTTTTTTTTCTGTGAAAGCAAATGGAAACGGCGGTCAACAAATGTACTTGTCCAAGGTTTCTTTTCCCCGGGCAGGGGATTTTTGGCCAGGATATCACTTCTTTTTTCTGAACTTCGCGGCTTCTTTCACTTTCATCAAACAATTTTTGCATTTGTGGTCCGCCATATTGGATCCGCCATCTTGAATTTCGACATTTTGAGTGCAGATTTGTAATCAGCGACCCCGAAAACCCCCGAGTACAAAGGTTTGAGCTAATTGCACGTAAGGACAAATGTGTGCTTCAAAGGGTCAAATTGATATTTTTTTTACGGGAATTGTTCCGGCTTTACCGTCTGTCAACACTCCGATACAAATTTGCGACATAGACGTACAAATTAGTTCAAATTTTGCCCAAGATTGGTGTTACGCGCAACCAAACACTTTTCGTCGAATAGGAACAGCGGGATATGTCGTCAGTTGCGGCCAATCAGAAGAACGCCACCGCCACGCGGCCTTTCTCTGTGTCGTATACATACACGCACGCACACTTCGATCATTGCATAATTTTGTCTGTGCAAAGTTTTTTCTCAGCGATTACGGCATCAATCGGGTTGATTCATGGCTCAATCGAGGGGGAATAACTTAATTAGTCTCCAGTTCAAATTTCAGATCATGAAATTACCCCTGGGCTGCGTAATTCAAGAAAATGTCTCCCCCCACCACCGAAATCGCTTTATTTTACGAGATAATATACTCGAGTGAGTTTCGGGCCAGCAGACGACAGGGCTGTCAAATGTACTTGTCCCGAGACTCTGCCGAGTCTCTTGATCTGCCGAGTCTCTTGATGGGTTAGATAAAATTACCTTTTTCTCTGGCCAAACGCTGCAGATTGGTCGTAAATAGTTATTTACAGTTTTTGAAGACTCGAAGTGATAACTCCAATATTTGAGATTAAGACCACCGAACACTCCTACATCAATTAATCATTTGATTCAATTAATTGTCCAACCAGTAAAATATGTTCGGGTAAATTTGACCAAAATTTTATTTTTTTAATTACAAAGATAATGAGTGCGCTAAACATTTTAACTACGATACTGATAACTGCTAAACGAATACTCAAAGATATGATTAATGAGAATTAATTCAAAAAGTTCAAGTCGTTCGACGAAGGGTACTATTTTATGGGCAGTAAGCAGTAGCAGCAGTTAGTGATTTTTAGATATTTATATTTGAATGTTTTATATGTATTGTGACGACACCAATTTTTACATTAAAAATAAAAGAAAATAATAATTAAAAAAAACCGCACGACCGTTGATCGATGTGGCGGCCGGTCGCCATGTTGAAAAACTGTCAAGCGGACAGCGACGCGCAAACAATCAACATGGCCGCCTTTCGGACATCGCGCAACGCGAAGTTAACATCGATTACATAATCGTTGTTAACAATAATTAAAAATAAACAATTTTATGATAAAATTAGATCGAAATAAATGAAAATAGATGAAATAATAAGAATTTAAGGTAAAATAAAAGAAAATAACATTGAAACAAGCAACATGCCCGCTTCAAGGACATCGCGCAACGCGAAGTTAACATCGATAACATAATCGATGTTAATAATAAATAAAAATAAACAATTTTATCATAAAATTACGTTGAAATAAATAAAATAAGAATAAAAAACGCGAAAATAATATAAAATAATGAAAACATCGCGAGAAATAAACGAAATAAGAATGGAACGACAATGCGCAGGCGCGTTTCCATGAGAACGCGAATAACAAAGGGAACACGCATGCCCGGCGCTCGAACGTCTCTAACGGACATGCGCGAGCGGCCGCAGTTTCAGCGGCAAGTCGGGTATAAAAGGCGGTGCACAGAGCACTCGTCAGGCATTCTCCCAGGGAGACTAGAGGAAAGGAGGTCGAACGCAATGTTAGAAAAGTGGTCGCAAAACGCGAGGAACGATGTTATAATTGCATCGCCTGGCGGCGCCACTCCTGCGGGGAACCGTCAAGGCGCGGTGATTTTGAATCGTTGATCCACGATTTGTCGTACATTTTTATTTGAATAACGTAGCTTATAATATTAATGAGTAATATTGCTATACTTCCATTCAAATTACGAAATGATAATATTTCAGTTATTTTCAGACTTTGAGGCGATCAATATTGCAAATCAAACCAACAAATCAAGCCGAATAAAAGCCCCATTCGGGGCAACAAATTAAATATGAGAAAAGTACCATAATATTAAAACAGAAGCAATAGCTGAATGGTTAGCATGCTGGACTAGTGTGCAGTAGGGCAGGGGATCAAGATCCCGAGAGGAATATTTTTTTTTCGCAATATTACTCATGAATTAAATGCCAAAATAGAAAGATCACTTTTTTGCTCCCCAATTTAAGTAATTTTTAAAAAACTGTATTTCGATTATAATGATACTTTAGAAAAAACTTAACCGAATTGAACTGAACGAAGAACGATCTCAATCGAATCAAAACGACAATTAAAATCGTTTAATTCATTTAGTTCAATTCGGTTAAGTTTTTTCTAAAGTATTATTATAATCGAAATACAGTTTTTTTAAAAATTACTTAAATTGGGGAGCAAAAAAAGTGATCATTCTATTTTGGCATTAATTCATGAGTAATATTGCGAAAAAAAATGTTCCTCTCGGGGTCTCGATCCCCCGCCCTACTGCACACTACGCCAGCATGCTAACCATTCAGCTATCGCTTCTGTTGCAATAATATGGTACTTTTCTCATATTTAAGTTGTTGCCCCGAATGGGGCTTAGATTCGGCTTGATTTGTTGGTTGGTTTGAGGTTTGATGTCAATTTTATGCAGTATTTTATTTGTGTTTATAGCGACTTAAAAAAAAAAAATCGTCAAAATCGATGATGCAATATTCACTATATGGTTGCTTCATCGTACATGTCACCGAACAAAAATAAAACATATGCAATATGGATCGCCTCAAAGTCTAAAAATTACTGAAATTTAAAATTTCGCGGCTCCATATCCCGCTCACTTCATTTCACCACCAACGCCACACTTCACAGTTAGCTCAGATTGACAAGAGCGCTCACCGTGGCTCAATTTGACAACTTGTTTCCTCGCTTTTTCGGGCCACTTTTGGGACGATTCTCCCATAAGCGTTCGACCTCCTTCCCTCTAGTCTCCCTGCATTCTCCTCTTACAAACCGAAGCTAATAAGCTAAAGAGAAGAACCTCTCTCCTCCCTGGCTGGTCTTAATAGATACTTGGGATATTGGAGTAGTTCGGTGACGTTCGACTCCCGTGCCCAAGCTCTTGCTTATTATTATTATTTTTCCCACTGATGCTCGGGATATTGGGGCAGTTCGGTGACGTTCGACTCCCGTAGCCCGAGGTCACTTTTATTATTATTAACTATCCCGCAGATGCTCAGGATATTGGAGTAGTTCGGTGACGTTCGACTCCCGTAGTCTGGGATCTCTATCCCTTATTATTATTTAAACTTGTGATATTGGAGTAGTTCGGCGATGTTCGACTTCCGTGTCCGAGATCTCATTCCTTTCAAACCTTTGGATGCTCGGAATATTGGAAGGGTTTGGCGACGTTCAATTCCCGTAGACTGAGATCTATTTTTCTTATTTCATCATAATTTTTAAATTAAAATAACGGCAGTGCTCCGTAAATTGATTTTTTTAGCTACGCCAGGGACGGGAGATGTTAAAAATATTATTTATTTTATTAAAAATAGATAATAAATTGAAAATTTAATCAAATAAATTAAAAAAGAGACTTCGTAGTAAATTATTATTATTTTGAAAGCAAAATTGTTCTCAATCATTATTATTATAAGCAGGCGAAAAACGATAAGAAAAGCGACAAAGCATTGTAAAAATTAAATAGTATTATTTATTATCATAAACAAAACATTGTTAAAAATAAGAACAAGCATTTATAAAAACAAATCAAACAAATTAAACAAAAATAAGCATTGTAAATTATAAAACACATCTAATTCTTGTTCTTTTAATAAAAATCAATTTTTCAATTGATTTTATTTTAAAAAACTCGTCTCGTCTCACTTCCTTTTCATACCTGCTCTTTTTAAATTAAGGAAGCGCGGACCTGCGCGTAGCGAGTATACGCGTCGGCAATAGCGTTCCTTTACAGTATAGAGACATACATGCAAAAATCACTACTGACTACTGCTACTGCTCGACACTTCTCATAAAATAGTACCCTACGTTTGTGAAGATCTCCTGGAACGGGACGCTCTTCAGAATCTAATCATCAGAGGACGCCGACCTGAGCCATTCCAAAGCACGTACATATAAATACATACATATTAGGGTGGGTCAAAAATCGACTATTTTTTTTTTTTGAATCTGACACACGAAAACTTGTTGCTAGGCGCCTCTAGAAAGTGCTCACCAAGTATGAGCTCTTAATATTAACGGGAAGATGATGCTCATCGTAGTTTTCCATTTTTAATTTAGTCTCATACAAAAATGGTCATACCTTATCACCAATAGATTGTTCAACCAGTTGCATAGTCAATTTTCATAGGAAATTGAACGCTTTACAAAAATGATCTCTTGCACTTTTTTCATTAAGCTAACCATTAAGAGATATTCAAGTTCAAAAATTGAAGTATTTTAAGAAAAATCACTTTTTTGTTTGGAATTCTGTAACTTACTAAAAAATAATTATTGGCAAATGAGTATCCATTATTTCTATAGCAAATTGAACGCTCTACAAAAAAGGTCTCTTGTGGTTAATCGATTGCTCTAACCATTTAGAAGATATTCGTATTGGAATACCAATGCCTACTGATTTTAATAGATTTTTGATAAATATTTCCGATTTATCCATTCAGTTTATGAATTTTGACAATATTCATAAAAATTTGAGTTTATTTTGATAGAATGACAGTTTGCAAATTATGTCTTATCTTTTGTTTGAGAATATATTTCTTTCGAATCAATTTTTTAACAATATTTTTTTTTATAACTTTTATCACAATTTAGGATCATAATTTAATACTTTTCAACGGGTTTATTTAAAATGTCACTCAAATTTTCTTTTCTCCACAAAGTTTATAATTGAATATTTTTTATTTGGGGAATATGAGGAATTAATTTCAAAAGTTGGTAGTTCCGTTACTCATTACTTGTCATACTAGCGCCATCTGTAGTATACAGTTTCTGAAGCTCTGAGTTGTGTCGTTGTCTTCTTGTACACTACCGTCCATAAGTTTGGAAACACCTGACGAAATTTTTGGACGCACTAAAACTTAGATTACTCAGTCGAAAAAAACGATATTCAAATTTTGCGAACGGTGTCTTAAAAGGGACTTTCAAAGCTTGATTTTGCCCTTTTGAAACATTTTTTCCGATTTTTTATGGGTCCAGTACGTATTTTTGAAGTTGGGCTTTTTTCGAAATTTTTTTTAACGTTTCAAATAGCGCGCATGGTCCGTGAAAAAAATTTCCAATCGTTTTCTCCATGGAAAACTTGAAAGGAATGGCAGTTGCTTTAATTTCGTTTTTTTTTTTTAGTTGCGTACAATTTTTTTTTGCAAAATTATGCTATTTTTTCACAAAAATGACTCTTTTTCGAAAAAGCTTCGTAACTACAAAAACATGGAGTTTCTGTGAAATCGTCAAGATGTTGAAAAGTTGCCGGCGAGCATCCTTTGTTCACTGCTCTTTGTTTCAGAATTTTTATTCGAGATTTTTTTTGAATCATTTTTACTCGAAATCCCATTAAGAAAAGTGTCTTAACGCGGAAATGATAGGGTGTGGCGCAAAATATCAAGAGGGAAAATTTCTTATGTTTGAGATTATAACTCGTCCAAATTTTTTCAGATTTTTTTTTCAACTTTTTTTCTATTTTAAAATAGAGGGGGATAATTTGCAAACTGTCATTCTATCAAAATAAACTCAAATTTTTATGAATATTGTCAAAATTCATAAACTGAATGGATAAATCGGAAATATTTATCAAACAACTATTAAAATCAGTAGGCATTGGTATTCCAATGCGAATATCTTCTAAATGGTTAGAGTAATCGATTAACCACAAGAGACCTTTTTTGTAGAGCGTTCAATTTCCTATAGAAATAATGGATACTGATTTGACAATAATTATTTTTTAGTAAGTTACAGAATTCCAAACAAAAAAGTGATTTTTCTTTAAATACTTCAATGTTTGAACTTGAATATCTCTTAAATGGTTAGCTTAATGAAAAAAGTGCAAGAGATCATTTTTGTAAAGCGTTCAATTTCCTATGAAAATTGACTATGCAACTGGTTGAACAATCTATTGATGATAAGGTATGACCATTTTTGTATGAGACTAGATTAGAAATGGAAAACTACGATGAGCATCATCTTCCCGTTAATATGAAGAGCTCATACTTGGTGAGCACTTTCTAGAGGCGCCTAGCAACAAGTTTTCGTGTTTCAGATTCAAAAAAAAAAATAGTCGATTTTTTTGACCCACCCTAATACATGTGTACATACAAACCATTTATTAACCACTACTGCATCGCAAAAGCTTAGAAAAAAGTTTCAAGAACCAACAACTGAAATTTAAGATCTATCGGTCATTTTCTCTGTTTACTTGACCAGTCATTTAACCATCCGTGTATCATATCGGAAACTGCCGACTGTGCTGCCATCGGCAGTCAGGTACCGGTGCCAACTTCAGAACGGTTTTAGCAGACAGTGCCTTTTTCTCTGCAACCCTATCCAGCTGAATTTAGATACTTTTTTGATTTTTGATCCCCCCATTGTGGACTGTAATTTTATGAATGATGATCAGTGTTGAATCGAGATGTTAAAGGATATATGTAAAAAAAAAAGAGGAGACTGTGGCTGTAGTCACTCGCAAACGGTTCAAACCCTTTAACGTCGTGTCGTTGCACTTGAATATAGATATACACGTGCACCAAATATACGAAATAATAAACAATATGTACACACTTGTATCGATGACGTTCGTGCATTCGGTGTGAACTGTAAACGTGTGTTGTGCTATGAGTTTGCGTCATAGATCGGACGTTAAGTATCGTCGGAATAGCATCATCGCGACAGCTGTCATCGAGAAAGAAAAGAGAAAAACGCTAAGCTTCGTTCCAGTTCTGGAGCCGAAGAGGGAAAGAGAGAACCGGAAAAACAATTGTCTTCATCCTGTCGCCTAGTGCCCATGTAAACTAATGCATTAAGCTCACATCCTTATAGTTGGTTAGTTTTTTGTGCTGTTTGATTTTAAAACCAAGTACTCTATCATTATATGTTCGTCTGAATCACCAGCAAGCGGAAAGCGCGCGTGTCGTTCTTTATTCCGAATATACTGGCATGAATCAATTTATACACATGCACACACACATTTATTTGAATACATGTGTGTGTGCGTATGAGCCAAGACTGTACTGTCTCTTGGGCTATGCGTATTGCGTATACGTGCAAGCTAATGTACAGTAAAATTACACATATCTTAAACTTCGTAGTATCTCGTTTTCTCCTGGTCAATATCCACGCAACCAACGACCAACTGATGTTCATTAGTCATTACCAATTTTGTATATAGAGTCCTATTGTTGTTGCTGATTGTAGTTTTTGTTTTTTATAATTGGTGGTCTTAATAATTTCTAATTAGTTAATCCGTCAGATTTTGCACGCTTCCCAAGCACACACGTACATATAGTTCACAGGTGAAATATATGGATATTCGCATCGTCAGATTAAAATTTATACGTGTAATATATATGTTAGCTGTGTGCGTTTGTGAACATAACCACATGCAGTGAAAATAGCACATCTGGCGAACCCGTATAACTTTAGACAATACATATAAATATATATTTATGTGTATAAACGAGTAGTGCGCGTTGGAATTTCTATGAGTAAAAAATGCACAAGTTGAGGTTTCCTGTCAAGGTCGAATTGCCCACCGCGTTAACAAGGTATGGGAAAATCTTAAAGAAATATGTATTACTCATTTTTTAATTGTGAGGACTTTGAAATGTTACTTGTATTTTTTTTTCTAATTCTGCGAATTCACAATTAATTTCTTAACCTCACTTTCTCTTTATATTTCACCAATATGTTTGCAAACTTTTGTTATCGTAGAATCCTCTTTTCTTGTGTTTGCAACAATCAATTCATATTTTTGACACAAATTTGCGTTAATCCACTCTTGTATTTATACTTATTTTGACATTGTAGGTTCACGTTCAACAATGTTCTAACGGCAAAGCATTAACACATTCATCAACTATAACTCATGAAGTAGAGAACGATGTTCTCCTTGTCAAAATTATACTACAAAGCGCTTAAAAACTTGAGTGTGGAATCATGTGTGCCAATGAAAAGGTGCAGCTATGTTTTGGGGTGATTTCTTATTGCCCAAGATCATTAGTTGCTATATTTGCGATGCAAGCTTTTGCCAATTTCTTCGAACATGAATCGAGCGCATGTTTTAAAGTTACAATAAAATTTTAGTTAATGGTGCCCGTAAATTAGGCTTAATGGCCCATTAATAATTCTTGCGTTGGTTGGACAGTTCTCACAATTTTTTTATTACAATGATCACTTGTGAATTGTAAAATGACAGAATTTTCAAGTCATCCTGACACAACGGCTATCTGAGGTGGGTGCAAAGAGTGTTGCCTTCGAAGCAGTACTAAAAAAAACCATTTGATGAATTTTTAAAATATCTTTTTGACATTGAAAATTTAGAGATTAATTAATAAATTTTACCCCAAAAAATGAAATATTAGCAAACTATAAAAAATTCAGCTTAAGACATAATACAAGTGCAAACTCTAAGATTGACCCTTCCGGTGTAGAGATTTTTTGTACCCCATGCAATAACACAGTGATATGCCGCAATATGCCTCATCTGCAGCGAAGAGATAAAGCGGTATCTCTATCGATTGCATTATTAGCATTGGTAGACACCTTCGGCACAGCGTCACTGCATTGCGCAGATGCACCTCAACTTGGTGGGAAGTTGATCGAAACTCTAGTTTTAACATCAAATTTTTTCCGCTCATGAATGTATGGATGTATATTGCTTGCGAACAAAACAATTGCAACGGCTATACACATCTTCGATAGCATAGTTTTAATATTTGCATCATTTCATAGGAATAAAAAAAAAAATTCAATTTTATAATTCTCGAGTACGTCTCTATTTTTCTGGCAAATTTCAATTTAGGTTCACTAAAAAAAATATGCTTTTATCATAATCGCACTATACTTGAATTTTAGGTTCTGCGAAGAAGGACGTTCATAACAATGTAATGTTGAACATGGTATTACCCTGGATATTTATCAACGCAAAAAATTTCAGCTGATACGCAAAGGTTCCGTTAGTTGCGTTCACTAACATTAAAATTCGGCTCTTATCCAATGAAATAACCGCGTTTCGTGAATCGACGAATTTACCAACTGTATATCTACTTTTGCACGAAGTAGTACCATCATATCTTGGCTATTTCACAAGAATTCCCGATAGACACAATTAAAAATTTAATGATTTAATAAAGTTGAGAAAATAATGAAACTATCAGCTACAACGGTTCAATAGGTAATCTAAGAGTCTACTTAAGTTCAAAAAAAAACTTTCGTCATTACTCCTATAGGCACATAGATTCATTACCTCATGGGAGTGCAAACATAACAAGTACATATCCCTATATTATATTTTATTTTGGTATACGAACGGCATTCTCGTACTAAATTATCTACATGACAACCATCTCGTTTGGAACATTCCAACGCTTGCACAGTAAAAATGTCCATTTTGATATTATGCATATGTGCTCACAGCTATTCAGTAATGTACTGAAAAATTGGTAAAATTCATAGTATTATGTATAACTTCTGATTTAATAATAGATGGACCGGGAACAGTTATTTTTCTGTACGCCCTTACACTTTCACCCTTTGGAATAAAGGGCATAACACCCATTTACATATTGTCAAAATATTGTTTCAATTTTTTTTTTGTTTCGTAATACACCTTAGAGTGTTAAGAATACAATTTAATGCGATGACATTTCAGAAGGTTTGTCAATTTACACTACATATCACTATTATTTTATTTGAACTAAATATAAAAATTCTTGGATTCGGCTAAAGAAAATCAAAGGATTTCTCTGCATTCACACAGTGCAAACTATGATACTGTGACCGCCTAGCTGCATTTTCAAAATTTATTGTGAACGTCTTTTTCCGAAACACTAATTTTATTGGTAATGCGCGAAACTTTTCAAGATCGTAGTTCGAATTTACTAAAAAATTCTAAAACACATTTCTTTCAAAATCTCAGGAAACGGATCCTCGTACCTCCTTTTTATCCTTAATGGAGGGAAATTTTAAAAAGATTTCCAAAAGTTTCTGTGGATTTAGTACCGAAAACATAATAAATACAGACGCTGAGCAAAAAAATCGAAAGTGTTAAATTGCAGAGGAAAACTCATGAATCACTTAACTTTCCCTGTAAGGGTACGTAAGCCAGCACAAGTATACCTGTACGTACACCTACCCTTATGTACACCAGTGTGAATGCAAATGCAGTCATTCAACGTTGCAACTCGTTTGAAAACGAAATTTATTTTTTTATTTTTTTAAATAGTTTTCCACTGCAATTTAACACTTATGTTTTTTTTCAGCTGACTCACGTATACTTACAGGGCAAGTCAAAGTGAATGTATGTCAGTTCAAGTATTCTTGTAGCAACTTATTTACACGTGCAGTGTATTTTTTAAATTTTACTTAACTAGTGGTTCAGGGAAAGGGTCCCAATCAAGACGGATTGTAGTTTAGAATTTAAAAAAAAATCAACCACTTGTGCTCTCCCAAGGTCCAATACGGGTTAATGCCGTTTCATTCGAGTCTCCAAGCTCTATACAAGCTGCAATAAATGATTGTGAAAATGACTAAAAAATTAACTTCTTTCAAATTCCGAAGAATTTTACAGCCTATGGGTTTGGTTACACTCAGTTGCGATTTTAAAGTTCACACGTTTCTTTAAATATATACTCACTAAAAAAAAAGTCGGTACCAGAATCGCTAACCCAAGTGCGCAACATTTTGAAGACAAGTAATGAATCTGCCGGTATACGTATAAAACATATCAAGAGACTCGGCAGAGTCTCGGGACAAGTACATTTGACAGCCTTGTCGTCTGCTGGCCCGAGACTCACTCGAGTATATTATCTCGTAATAAAGCGATTTCGGTGGTGGGGGGAGACATTTTCTTGAATTACGAAGCCCAGCGGTAATTTTATGATCTGAAATTTGAACTGGAGACTAATTAAGTTATCCCCCCTCGATTGAGCCATGAATCAACCCGATTGATGCCGTAATCACTGAGAAAAAACTTTGCACAGGCAAAATTATGCAATGATCGAAGTGTGCGTGCGTGTATGTATACAACACAGAGAAAGGCTCGTGGCGGTGGCGTTTTTCTGATTGGTCGCAACTGACGACATATCCCGCTGTTCCTATTCGACGAAAAGTTTTTGGTTGCGCGTAACACGAATCGTGGGCAAAATTTGAACTAATTTGTACGTCAGTATCGCAAATTTGTATCCGAGTGTTGACAGACGGTAAAGCCGGAACAATTCACGTAAAAAAAATATCAATTTGACCCTTTGAAGCACACATTTTTCCTTACGTGCAATTAACTCAAAACTTTGTACTCGGGGGTTTTCGGGGTCGCTGATTACAAATCTGCACTCAATATTTAGACATTCCAGACGGCGGATCCAATATGGCGGACCATAAATTCAAACGTTTTTTCATGGAAGCGAAAGTTAGTACTCGGGGGTTTTCGGGGTCGCTGATTACAAATCTACTATCCAAATTTGGAAATCCGAGATGGCGGATACTATATGGCGGGCGATAACTGCGAAAATCATTTGATATGAAAGCGAAAGTTGATGCTCGGGGAAATAGGATTGGAGGTTGCCGATTACAAATCTGCACCCAAAATTTCGGAAGTCAAAATGGCGGATCCAATATGGCGGACCATAAATGCAAAAATTTATTGATGAAGGCGAAAGGTTCAGAAAAAAGAAGTGATATCCTGGCCAAAAATCCCCTCCCCGGGGAAAAAAACCTTGGACAAGTACATTTGTTGACCCCCGTTTCCATTTGTTTTCACAGAAAAAAACTACCCAAAAAAGTACAAAATTTTCAAAAAATTGGCAAGATCAAGAATGATTTACATTCAGCACTAAAATTTATAATATCAATAATAGGACAAATATTTCATTGTCTCTTGAGGATGGAGTATTTTATAAAAAGCAAGATCAGTTGGTTATTGAAAAAAGTCACCAATGTACAAAAATAAAAATCGGTCAAAAGAACAGAGTCCAGAAAAAAAAATCTAGATAAAACAAAACGTGGAGAAAAAATTTTCAAACGAAAAAAATTAGATTGAAAAATAATTTCGGCCGTAGTACTTGGCGAGTTTTTTGCTTAGGTAGAATCACGTAATGTATTTCTCATGGTACGAACTCGCCAAGTACTACGGCCGAAATTATTTTTCAATCTAATTTTTTTCATTTGAAATTTTTTTCTCCACGTTTTGTTTTATCTAGATTTTTTTCTGGACTCTGTTCTTTTGACCGATTTTTATTTTTGTACATTGGTGACTTTTTTCAATAACCAACTGATCTTGCTTTTTATAAAATACTCCATCCTCAAGAGACAATGAAATACTTGTCCTATTATTGATATTATAAATTTTAGTGCTGAATGTAAATCATTCTTGATCTTGCCCATTTTTTGAAAATTTTGTACTTTTTTCTATAGTTTTTTTCTGCGAAAACAAATGGAAACGGGGGTCAACAAATGTACTTGTCCAAGGTTTTTTTCCCCGGGGAGTATCACTATATATATAAAACTCAACTGCAAAATTGTGTTTGGTCGCTTTTCACGCGGAAACCTATAAACCAATTTTAATACATCCTTCACAGGAATGAAACCCATGAATTAGAATAGGTTGTAGGCCGTATTACATTCCGTTAAATTATTTTCCGAAGGCCTTAGTGAAGGCCAAGCAAAAAATTCAATATTTCATCATTTTTTGACTTTAAAATTTCTCGTGTTATTAATAAAATGACTATAAATGAAAAACATTAATTACAAATTTGAAGACAACTCCACAATGAAGAGAATATGCGATGGCTGGGGTCGCAGCTTCGAATGGAAAAAAACTACAGTAATTTTTGTGAATTTGTTAAAATTTAAAAAGTGTGTAGACTTCAATTTTTTAGCCAACAACTAGGTGTGTTGCGAGCGAAGCCCGCAGGCACAGCTAGTGCATTCGCACTTGTATATGAACAGAACGATTCAATGATATTTTTAAAGCGCATTTCTCAGAACTCTGGTGATTCATTAAAAATATGTTGAAGACCAAACCGTCCGGCTAAAATAAATGGTCGCATTCAAAACGATGACACACTCGATCGTTATCTCGATTCACATCAAAACAACTTTTACGTTGAGATATTTTACTGACTTTAAACTCATTTGCGTACTAAGGCAATCTCGAAATTAGACATCCCGAGTGAACTGAATACGATTTACCAATTCGAATAATTTTTTCTGAATATAATCAATACAATGCGACCATATTCGACAATGAGTTTGTTTTTATTTCCTTTATCCTTTTTATGATTCATTTTATTTTTGAATTTTATGAAACGTATTGAATTTTAATTAAGGAATTTGAACGTCCATGCTTTGAATTTCCACACTGAATTTATTTTACGGGACCGTGAATAGCAATTCCATTTATTGAAGCTTATTCTGAGTAACATCAATCGACATGACGTGATATTTTGCATCCAGAGATCGGATATAGGTTCGAGCTAGATAACAAAGAGCAAAGAACATAAATGCTGCGAAAAAAAAGATATCACAAGTATTGCAGCAATAGTTATGTGACTTCATCCTTTTTCATATCGGCTTGGTATTTTTTCATACAATTAAGTTTTCATTCAAATAATTTTTCAGAAAATTACCGCATGAAAAAATCCACACAGAAAACATCGCACATTTTGAGGTTGTACAACATTAGAATATCCATCTTGGTAGTTAGAAATTTTTCCCCCTGCAGTGCTACTTTAAGGAGGATTTGGTTTTCAATAAAACTTCATCACATGAAAAAATACAAAAGAAAAGAAACGACAAATATTATTCGTACACATTCAATATTTTCAGTGCATTTTTCGTTTAAACAATTCATTAGATTGCATGTAACTCCAAACTAAAAATTTTACTTGAAATTCGTCTCAAGTAATATATCTGTAATATTTTTACACGATAAAGATTTCAATTAAATAATCTTTTGAATAGTATTGCATGGAAAAATTCATTAAATTCAGTGCCAAGAATGCCTAATTAAATATTTTGATATTGTAATACAACAAAAAATATTGAACTTGCCGTTCTCAAATTTATTCAGTAGTCTGATACAACAATATAAATGAATAAAAATAACCTTCTTGAATTATTGTGTTATCTATTCTCTTCTACTCTATTAACATCTATTTTTTTTAAACTGTATTCATTTTAACATGGTTTGTCTTCACATTAACACTTTATGATTTTTTCGATTCGATCGAAAACGGATTAATATCAATCATCTGACATTTTCACGATCTTTATAACGCTGAATTGTTCTAATGCCACGAATGGGGCAGCTGTCGTATCCGTAGTCGTAGTAGCAAAAAACAGTTGACCATCGAAATGCGTGCAAAAAAATGCACAAGTTTTTGACGGTACGATCATCTAAAAAAAATTGTTGTATCAATACGCTTTTAAGCTACAGGATTCTAATTAGTCACGATCGGAAGAAAAAATAAAAAATAAAAAATACGTGTACCCGCAACATCATTTGGAATGCTGTAATTACATAAATATTCATGAAACAATATTTCAAAGATTGTTCGAATAGAGTTGCTTCCTGTAAAAGTATCTTGCAGAGACTCGTGTACTCATGTACTTGTCTCGTGTCGATATGGCGACTCTCAATCGTACGAAAGTATTACCGTTTTTAATTTTCCCATAATTTAATAGAGCAACTGTTTAAACATTTCCCAATTGTTGAAGATTTAAAAAAATTGATAAAGTTGACTTAATATTTAAACGATCAGTGCATCGATATTACTTAACACTACCTTTCAGTCCGCTAGCTATGCATTTTTCTCTGACGGTTGAATTTTCTAGATGAATCAAAATTACATAGTTGTGTTTTTTCTTCTGAGAATAAAGTTTAACTTTAACTTTTTTTTTTTAAATGTAAAGCGTGATCGATAAACATAGGATTTTGCGCTTCAGCTCTCTAACATTTGTGCACTAATAGAGCACCTTGGATTCTGCATAGGGACATACACAGTTCTAGGTAATTATTTGATTCCACACCATTCAATATAAAGTGATTCGAGAATCCATTCATGATTCCAAACAGGGCAATTCACGAAAGAATTCGCTCAATCTAAATTCACTCATTATCGAAATCAACGCTACAGAATTGAATGATCAATTTACGGTAAGCTTAAGTATCATTCTCATGAATATCTTTATTTCTCATCGATTGACCCATTATCATCGACCTGAAATTTCGGGAAGGAATAAATACAATTGATTTGTATCACGAATGCTAAAGGTTTCGTTGCTCTAAGGAATATCAGATAGATTCCAGAGCAATCAGTTGTCATGTTTGACATGGGGTTAAGGAACGAGATTGAACTGGTCAATCTCTCTTCTCTCTGGACAATGATTTAAGGAAAAGACGAAAGATTTTTTCATGAGCGGGAGACCGACTTTCGTGTGTAGGCAGTGTGACTGTGGGAAACCAGCGAGATACTTGCTAGATTGATATGCAAAACCTTCCTTGACAATCACATTGATCCACTTCTCTTTACCTATTATATTATTCTATAATATTGTTGACTTTTAGAAGATAATTTAAGGCAGGATTGTTCTTGGCCATGTGATTATGCGAACCGGCTGAGGCTTGGGTGCTTCCCACCGGCCATTCGGCCTTTCACTCGTTCTTGACAAGGCTGTGAAGTCACGCGTTCACGTTATGCTTTGTTCAGTATCGCGGCAGACGTCTTTCAGGGCTGCTAATAAAAAAATTTACAGGTGGTTGTGTTCCTTCGATCTTCCATCATCATTTTCTATTTTTCATTTGCTCTTTATTTAGTGTGTTTGGCTGCTAGTGTGCGCGTCTGAGAATAAGTTAAATTCTTTTCGCTAGTGAAATGTGCGTGCTTTTTACGTGTTGAGATTCATTATTCTAGTGATAATACTAAAAATGCAAAGAATTCAAACGATAGTGGGTCCTGACGCGTAAGTTTGAATGCAATATCCTTATCTTATATTATATATGAGGCATTCCACGCCCTTTCGCGCGGTTGTGGACCGAACTATTTTCAATTTTCTTGATTTTTTTTTTAAATAAAATAGTATCCCATGCAGAGAACATTCACACCAATTTTTAGATTTTCATTGCGCGTATTTTAGAAGTGACAATTTTTTAAAAACTCCATTTTTCAGAAAGTTCTACAATTATGTTTTAACACCGATATCTATTAAACTAATTGACACGTCGACAAATGTCTATACATTGATTCTTTTCATTTTGGTTCACACTTTGATTATTCATCGTGCGATTTATCTCTAAGTACTGCTCTTAGTAGGTTCGAACGCATAAAAAAATTTCAAAAAAATAAAAAAGGTCACGGTCTCGGGCTGACCGCTTTGGCATAGAATGCCCCTTACGAGGAAACCAATCTAATATGTTTTGGCACATCCTAAAATGAATGATTTTTTTTACCTTCGAAACGACATTTTATTGCTTCTATAATACTATAGATATATATATTTTATAATTCTCTCTCACATTCTTTATCCCAAAGCCAAAGCAAATTTTTAGCAACTTTTTTGAGACTAGGCCTGATATAATTTTACTGTCAGTGCAGTTACGTATGATTCACTTCAAAAATAAAGTAAAACGTTCTGAACGTACGTTTGATTGAATGAAATTTAACATATTTTTTTCCGAGTACGTAATTTATAATAATTTATTCGTAGGATGGTATTGGATCACAAAACAACGAGTCTTCACAACGATTACGGGAGTTTTGATCGACCATTGCCAGGTGGTGAAGGGCACGACAGAGACTCAGAGGCCGTGGTTGATGGGAGTAGCAGTGGAATGGCACAGTCGAGCGACGTCTATCAGAGGCAACCGTTGCTTCCCGGTGTACCGGTGAAAGGGAAAGACAGATGGGGTGGCGTTCCCTCGAGCTCGGATTATTATCACGACGAGGAACACGACAAAATCAACGAAATCGTCCATACTGGATTAGAAAACGGTTCTGGAAGTGGAATCGTCAAACTCGATATACCTCCACCGTTGAGAGAAGAACCTCGGTTCCCCAAAGAAAAATGGAAAACGCTTCTCGGTAAGAGACCCATCAATACGTATCAAAATATTAAACGACTACAAATAACATTGAAACAAAATTAATTCTCTAAACAATTAAAAGTGACACAATCAAATGTCACTTTGATCGATTAAGATCGACTGACGATATTCAAAAGATTTAACTATGCAAATAATGTGTGGTCGTGCAATGATATGGAGCTATGGATATTGATTGAGAAACTTCTTCGATGAATTTGGTGGCTTTTTTATTACGCCAATCGTTAAAAAATTTGAAATTCGATGAGGTACTTTTTGAAATAAATTTTACATTTTCTTCCCTCCAATCACTCCATATTGGACAATGCGAAATCAGTGGAATATATACCAGCTAAAAATAAAACATTGGTAATACCAATTTTATTCGGCATATTCAAACCTAACCCAAAAAATAATGAAACCCCCAAAAAAACATAGAAAATATGCCAGAATAGATTTGAGAATTTGAGAAAAAAAACTCCCTGGCCAAAAAAGAAAATCTCTGGCCCCCTCCCCCCTTAAAAAAATGAAATAATTTGAGGAAAAAAGCCTTTTGCCAAAAATACCCTAACAAAACCCTGCCAAAAAACGCCTAAAATAATTACAACCCCCAAATAAACATACAAAAAAATGCCAGAATAGATTTGGGGAAAAGAAGTCCCTGGCCAAAAAGGGAAAATAAAATTCGAAAAAAGGAATACTCCCTCTCCTCTCAAAAAAAACCTTAACAAAACCCTGTCAAAAAAACGCCTTTGATTACTACCCTCCAAAAAAACATGGAAAAAATGGCAGAATAGATTTGAAAAAAGAAGCCCCTTGCCAAAAAGAAAAAAAATAATGCTACGGAAAAAATCGAACGAATCGCTGTCACAAAAAATACCGAAAAAATGCTACAACTCTCGCCAGCAAAAAAAAAAAGAAATTCGAGAAAAAAAACAACCCAGTCGAACTAGTTCCCTGAAACTTACCAAACACCCACCAGAAAAAAAAACCCTAGAAAAAACTACTTTCTCCTCTCCACCCAAAAAAGTGGAGCATCCGATGAAAAAAAAAAACACTCTTAAAGAAAAATAATTGGTGCATAAGAAAAATAACTACTCGACAACATGAAATATGAAGAAGCCAATGAGTTACGTTCAGGACTAAAATTTATAATATCAATAATGGGACAAGTATTTCATTGATGCTCGACAATAGATTCATGAGAAAATTAAAAAAAAAGCAGTTAGTGGTTGAAAAGAAAACCAGCCTAGCAAAAAGAAAATCCGGTTCAAATGAAAAAATAAAAATGGGGTGTATAACAAACAAATGATAAACCTAGTTTATAAAAAAATCGAGGAGACAATAATTTACGTTCAGTGCTGAAATTTTTAATATCAATAACAGGACAAGTTTTCATTGGTGCTTGATTATAGAACAAAAAAAACCGGTCGAAAAAAAAACAGTCAAAATGAAAAAAATTAAAAGGGGTGTATAACAAACACAAAAACCTCTAGTCTGCAAAAAAGTTGAAAGGACAACGATTTACGTTCAGCGCTGAAATGTTTAATATCAACAACAGGACAAGTATTTCATTGGAGCTTGATAATATAATAGACTTAAAAGAAATATTTAAACAATCAATCGAAAAGAGTTACCAATCTACAAAAAGAAAAATCGGTCGAAAAAAAC
Source organism: Campoletis raptor (assembly GCA_948107755.1). Lineage (NCBI taxonomy): Eukaryota > Metazoa > Arthropoda > Insecta > Hymenoptera > Ichneumonidae > Campoletis > Campoletis raptor. The sequence goes on along the minus strand of OX403628.1, from coordinate 1,724,476 downwards.
AGTACCCAAATGAAAAGAAATGAAAGGGTTTTAACAAACAAAAGAACCTAGTCTACAAAAAATTAAAGAGACAACGATTTATGTTCAGCGTTGAAATAATTTGCTTGAGAATAGATCAACGAGAAAACAAAAATAGCTTGGTTTTCAAAAGAGGTACCAAGTTACAAAAATAGTCATACATATAAAAACGAGTCTGGAAACAGGATCAAAGAGAAAAAAGAGTAATTGGTGGATAACAAAAAAAAAAAAATAGTGTACAAAAAATTAAAAACCGAAAAAGATGATGATTCACGTTCAGCACTTACATTTAGAATGATATTTATTGGTGTTTGAGAAAAGATTAACAACGAATAGTTTTCGAAAGTGCAATTCTTCCACATTGTTCGCTCGATGGGAATGGAAAAATCTTATTGGTAACAATTTCTTAAACGTTCACCACCGTACGTTCAGCGTATACGCACAGAGTACTTGTCCGGCCCATAACTTTTTATGCAAATTGCTCATTCAAGAAAAAATCAATTTAGAGGTGAAGTCATAGAACCCATGGAGTCCAATCTCTTCAAACAAGCTACACACGAATCCTTGCTTTCATCGAATCCGTTAGTCCAATAAAAATTTTGCTCCAAAGTTTGTATTTATTGACTCAGCAGATTTGAGATTGTGGAAAGAAACTTTTACGAACTCGGTCGACCGAGTTCGTAAAACGCATATTTTACATACCGTATAGACACGCTCGAAAAAGTAAGGAAAACGTGCTTGCGTTATATCAATATAATTTCCGGACAATTTTCAAAAAAACACGACGATAAATAAAAACGTTTATTATAAATGTTCATAAATAGACTTAACGTTCACTTATTGAGTCCAAACACCTATTAACGATTGAAAAGTATTGAAATTAATCGATAATAAGTAAAAAGGAGTATACGGTGACAACAGTCGGTACTTACGATAAGTTATAAAGAATTTTTTGTTTTTTTCCCAAGAGCAATAAAAAAATAGTTATTATGAAGGGCCCACAACCGGACCGGTCTTGAAAATCGTTAAAAGAATATAAGTTTGAAATTTCAAAAATACGAAAATAGAAAGTTGCACTCACTTTTAAAAACATGATTAAAAATTTCAAAGTCAAAAATCATGATCAAAAATACTTTGAATATTTTGTTTGTGTTTTTGTCTGTAAAGGCCAACTAAAAACAATGATTTCTAAACAAAAAAGTGTTAATTTGGACTGTTATGAAGAAAGTTATGAACAACAAACCAGAAAAAGCGGTTCTTTTTCAAATTTAATAACTTTTGAACAAGTTTGATCAAAAAAATCTCAGAATTGACCAGAAATCCTTTTTACAAAGTGAACAGAAAGGAGTGAAGTTCAAACGTATCTGATTCGGTATGCAATGCCCTATAAATTACCTCAATTTACAATTCTTCTAGCTTTTAATGCAGAAATAAAAAACGAAAATTTCTATAAAAGTCGAACGACCCACAAATTTGAAAAAAGTCACTAAAAGTCATTAAAAAACACACAACTTATGAGAAGAAAAACATTTGAATTAATTTATTTTCAAACAAGGTATGAGTATTCAAAAAACAATCCACAAAAATTTGTAACAATTCTCATGAAAGGCTTGATAAAAAAAAATCGAAAAAAAATCATGGAGCTTTTTTTCACGGAGTTTTTAAAGATGATAAATCCCCACAGTAGATTGAGTTGTCGTGGACAGTCAATATACGTATTTCGAAATATACAGGAAAATTTCCACTCCAAACTCTAGTATGAATGGTCAAGTTGAAACCGTATTTTTTGTAGCAAGAAACCACCTTTCCTTAACCACGGTCCCTCGAATACCGGAAGTACTAAACCAATTCGATATACAGCTTTGGCCAAAAGTGTTGAGCACTCTGTGAAATTTCTATCCGGACAAAAAGTCGAATATCTCAGCTTTAACCAATTCATCGGACGGCATTGTAAAGCAAACAAACCCAGCTCTATTTGACTTTTTTTCTGAGGACAAAATAGTTTTATTTTATTATTTTGGAGTCCCTAAATTTTTTTCAGATTTTTATTCAAAAATTTGTCTCTATCGCTATTTTTCATCTCCCGACTGTCGAACGCCCGGCTTTTGCCGGGGGTTATGCGTTTGACCGTGATCTGCTCATTCTCACGATTTTTTAATACAGAACGTTTGCGGAAACGGCAAAAAATTGGTTAACCAAATTTGGAATGTATTAAAACTTGAACAATTCGTGCATCTACAATTACGTCTGAATACATTCGCGGTCGAGCATCACGATCGTCTTATGTGATATCTTTTGTTCTTGTTGAATTCGACATTCGTTTTTATTTTTTTATTTTTCTATTAATTGATTCTGGGACATGGTCGATGCGACATCGTGGTATCTTCTCACGAATTAAATAAAGTTCAGTTAAAATATTTTTATCGGTATTTATTCGTTTATTTCCGCCTACAATTCCATCAGAATATATGTTCGATGAGTAGTGGACATGGTTCTTAGCAATAGTTTGAGACGGCTGTGTGCATGTTCGTGAAATGATTAGTATATATACTCTCATAACAGAAGATCGTAGAAAAGAGGAGGAAACAACTGCAACACATCACTTGTCAAAATAACATATAACTTGTACTTAAAAGATGTAAAATACCACCTTTCTTAACAGAATCGTATTTTTCTATCGCGTTCTTTAGATCAATTGATATTTCGGTTAAAAATAAATTGGACGTATGCACAATCGTATCTGCGGTCATGTTTAAAGAAAAATGACCCGTGAAAAGAATCATACAACCAAAATATGAAATTAGAGATTTACGGTTCGCCATCAAATCATATGAAGAAATTGAAATTAAATATTATGCAAAGAATATTATTTCATTCATCAATTGATTCATTAACGATAGTTTTGATGGCCACTTTCATTCTAGGTTCCATTTTTTAAGATTTTCTATTATAATTACCTAACTGCAATGAAATTATTCGAAACGATAGAGCTAAGAGTAATGTTGTTATTAAAAAATTTATAAAACAAGTAAAAACAAGCGCACGGTGACTCTAGGAAAAAAAAAGCAGTTTCATCAAATCGATACAGCCGCCATAACTACTACACTTCCAACGTGTGCGACATACTTCACGTCGTTATTGACTCTTCTTAACTGTATCTAATTTATTTGAAACTTTTATCGAAAATATTCTGACAGATGGAATATGGAAAATCATTCATTGAATGAAGAGATGAATAAAATTAGGGCGTCGCAAACGCCGTAAATTGAGGAAAGAACGCTAATAGACGGTGTTAAATAATTTTGAAGGTTCTTTCTTTGGAAGTTATTTTTTTTCATTCATTTATACGAATGTAGAGAGCGGGAATGTAGACCTCGGGTTATTAACGCTATTTCATGATAATATTGATAGAAAATTTATTCGAGTATTAGTAAAGTTTATTTTACTAACAACAACGAAAAATATGGTTAGAAATAGTTGCAAATGAAATAAACATACGAAAACTGGAAAAAATTTTCACTCTACAAAAATAACGCTTGAAACTTGATAAAATGATATAATTTTTTTTTTAACAATCAAATGAAAAAAACAGTAAAAATGATATACAAAATAAAAATTAGAATTATGAAAAAAAAAAAATTGATTATAAAGATAAAACGTGTTTAAAAAAAAATCCCGACTGCGTAGTATCTACGTAATATCTGCGTAGTACTGAACGGATCATAAAATTGAAAGAAAATAACGACAAAAAACTAATAAAAAAGGTAAAATCAAGTAACTAATTAGCAGGTTGACTGGTGAGCTTTTTCCAGTTTTCCTGCCAAAACTTGTATGAGCCAATAAGTTACCGAAATTCACGAAAATTTGTTTCTGAGGGTTTTCGAGGTTGCTGATTCCATTCCCAAACTTAGTTTTCCATTAGCTACCTTCAAAAAGGGTGGAAGTGAGAGTTGAACGTGAACATTTTTTGATTTTTCAATGGGAAGTTTTCATGCTATATGACATGAAACTCCCAGTTCTTCAGAACAGAAAACGCTTTTTATCTAAATAAAATTCACTACCCCTAACGGAGCGAGGACGTTAGGGGTGGACGACATGACTGCTATTAATGTCATCAATACTTTTGAAACATCAATAAAATTTTTGTTGGGATTGTTCAAAGTTCAACTCTCAATAAGCGTTGTCTTTCCTGAATCTCTATGAATAAGGAATTTAATTCACATGGACCACTAATACGCTCACTGGTAGAAAAAGTCGATTTTTTTCTCAAAGTAAAAATTAAATTGAATAATTTCCGAAGCAATCTCGGCGAGATATTACCGGCAACATTTCCAAGAGACCCGAAACTCTCCCAGCAAAATTTTCAGAGGGTCTCGGCGAGACTCACCCTGCAAGATTTTGAAAGATCTCCGCGAAACAGTCACGGCGAGACTCTTCCGTGAGGATTCCCAAAAGATCTCGGGGAGATAGTCAGGCCGAGATTTCCGCAGGGTCTCGATGAAACTTTTCCAGCAAAATGTTCAAAAGGTCGCGACGAGATTCTCCCAGCAAGATTTTCAAACGATATCGGCGAGACGGTCTCGAAACTTGGACTCGGCGTGACTCTCGGCTAGATATCTCGTCAAAACGTCTCCCCGAGACCAATTGTTTCTCCGTGAGTTACTTATGAATTATTGACGTAATCGTCAACGAAAACATCTGAGAACAACCTCAACGCCACTGCACGGATATGCGTTCGATGAAATATATTTTTGAGGGAACCATCAATTTTATTAATTATCGTGCAAATGTTTCTCTATCTTGGAAACTTGTTAGTGTTCCGTAGAAAAATGAAGTTTTTTTTCAACAATACGTAATCTGTTGTAGAAATTATTGAAGTGCTTGTAATGTCTGACTTATATAGTCAGCGCAATAATCAGTGATATATATATATTAGGGTGGGTCAAAAAAATCGACTATTTTTTTTTTGAATCTGACACACGAAAACTTGTTGCTAGGCGCCTCTAGAAAGTGCTCACCAAGTATGAGCTCTTAATATTAACGAGAAGATGATGCTCATCGTAGTTTTCCATTTTTAATTTAGTCTCATACAAAAATGGTCATACCTTATCACCAATAAATTGTTCAACCAGTTGCATAGTCAATTTTCATAGGAAATTGAACGCTCTACAAAAATGATTTCCTGCACTTTTTTCATTAAGTTAACCATTTAAGAGATATTCAAGTTCAAAAATTGAAGTATTTTAAGAAAAATCACTTTTTTGTTTGGAATTCTGTAACTTACTAAAAAATAATTATTGTCAAGTGAGTATCCATTATTTTTATAGGAAATTGAACGCTCTACAAAAAAGGTCTCTTGTGGTTAATCGATTACTCTAACCATTTAGAAGATATTCGCATTGGAATACCAATGCCTACTGATTTTAATAGTTTTTTGATAAATATTTCCGATTTATCCATTCAGTTTATGAATTTTGACAATATTCATAAAAATTTGAGTTTATTTTGATAGAATGACAGTTTGCAAATTATGTCTTATCTTTTGTTTGAGAATATGTTTCTTTTGAATCAATTTTTTAACAATATTTTTTTTTTTATAACTTTTATCACAATTTAGGATCGTAATTTAATACTTTACAACGGGTTTATTTAAAATGTCACTCAAATTTTCTTTTCTCCACAAAGTTTATAATTGAATATTTTTTATTTGGGGAATATGAGGAATTAATTTCAAAAGTTGGTAGTTTCGTTACTCATTACTTGTCATACTAGCGCCATCTGTAGTATACAGTTTCTGAAGCTCTGAGTTGTGTCGTTGTGTCTTCTTGTACACTACCGTCCATAAGTTTGGAAACACCTGACGAAATTTTTGGGCGCACTAAAAGTTAGATTACTCAGTCGAAAAAAACGATATTCAAATTTTGCGAACGGTGTCTTAAAAGGGACATTCTAAGCTTCATTTTGCCCTTTTGAAACATTTTTTCCGATTTTTTATGGGTCCGGTACGTATTTTTGAAATTGGGCTTTTTTCGAAATTTTTTTTAACGTTTCAAATAGCGCGCATGGTCCGTAGAAAAATTTTCCAATCGTTTTCTCCATGGAAAACTTAAAAGGGATGGCAGTAGCTTTAATTTCGTTTCTTTTAAAGTTGCGTACGATTTTTTTTTGCAAAATTATGCTATTTTTTCACAAAAATGACTCTTTTTCGAAAAAGCTTCGTAACTACAAAAACATGGAGTTTCTGTGAAATCGTCAAGATGATGAAAAGTTGCCGGCGAGCATCCTTTGTTCACTGAAATTTTTTCAGAATTTTTATTCCAGATTTTTTTTGAATTATTTTTACTCGAAATCCCATTAAGAAAAGTGTCTTAACGCGGAAATGATAGGGTGTGGCGCAAAATATCAAGAGGAGAAATTTTCTTATATTTGAGATTATAACTCGTCCAAATTTTTTCAGATTTTTTTTTCAACTTTTTTTTCTATTTTAAAATAGAGGGGGATAATTTGCAAACTGTCATTCTATCAAAATAAACTCAAATTTTTATGAATATTGTCAAAATTCATAAACTGAATGGATAAATCGGAAATATTTATCAAAAAACTATTAAAATCAGTAGGCATTGGTATTCCAATGCGAATATCTTCTAAATGGTTAGAGTAATCGATTAACCACAAGAGACCTTTTTTGTAGAGCGTTCAATTTCCTATAGAAATAATGGATACTCATTTGACAATAATTATTTTTTAGTAAGTTACAGAATTCCAAACAAAAAAGTGATTTTTCTTTAAATACTTCAATTTTTGAACTTGAATATCTCTTAAATGGTTAGCTTAATGAAAAAAGTGCAAGAGATCATTTTTGTAAAGCGTTCAATTTCCTATGAAAATTGACTATGCAACTGGTTGAACAATCTATTGGTGATAAGGTATGACCATTTTTGTATGAGACTAGATTAGAAATGGAAAACTACGATGAGCATCATCTTCCCGTTAATATTAAGAGCTCATACTTGGTGAGCACTTTCTAGAGGCGCCTAGCAAGAAGTTTTTGTGTGTCAGATTCAAAAAAAAACTAGTCGATTTTTTTGACCCACCCTAATATATATATATATATGATTCCCCACATTCTCGAATCACCCTGAATCACCAGGGTAATTCACTATTAATTTCTACACCCCAAATATTGTTGTGTAGAAATTAATGCCCTGTTTGAGATCGACAAAATTTCCTTGCCGATTCCCTGTCAAGATGAGATGTACCAAAACTTCAGAACGAGTGTTTTTAACACGAATTTAATCTTTTTCGTTTTTTCTTGCAGCATTTCTATTCTTGGTTGTAAATTTTATACTTACCACGACGTCTCTCGCCATGTTGCACGAGCGTGTACCCGATCGTGCGATTTATGGTCCACTCCCTGATATTATTTTGGACAATATTACCGCACAAGACTGGGCTCTTGACGTCTCGGAAGTTCTTATCATGATTGCTTCCAATTCGGCAATGATTTTTATCATATTTCACAAGCACAGGTAACCAGCTTGGGGTCTATTCATTTCGTAAACCATATTCTGCGTATTCTACTAAAGTATCGATATGAGTCAAATTTAAAATCTAGATTGGCATTTTATTGAAAATCATTAAAGAGTTCTATCCTTCAATGCTCGTCTATTTTTGTACTTCTGAAGCGTTGAATTTGAACTTGCATTGAAAACCATTCATTCATTATATTCAACAGAAATATTTGATTTCATAAATGTGTCACTGTTTTGGCCAAATTTGCTCATCTTCAGATGTTATTAATATAAATTTTCAATCACAACCATGACACTAAACGTCTTTTTTTTCCATACAAATAGATATTATTGATGTTTGTGTAGAGGTTTGTGTCATATTGAAAAATATCTATCGATTCGATTAAAAAAATAATAATTCACCAGTTTCACCTTAAAACGAATTAATGTATCGAAACAAATTCTGCTCACGCGCGATGTAATCCGTCGCTTTCCGCACTTGAAGAATAAATATAGTTTTTTCATCACGCCTGCGCCGAAAGCTGAACTTGCCGATTTCGGAAGGTTTTTGTTTCAGTTTTCTATTAATTAAAAAAAAATTTAACTCACACAAATTTTGAGCCCAAGTTCAAAGTGCACGGCCTTATTTCGTAGAAGTTTCAGCCAGTCGATTTTATTTGTATGTCATTGGAAGAATTTGAATAGCTGTAACTTTTTGTTATGAATCTATACTTGAGCTTAAAATTTTTATGATTTAATTTGCATCTCGATGATAATGGAAATCATAGAATTGCTGCAAAATTTTTATATTCCAAAAGGTCCTGTCTCCGACTCGTGTTTCCTTTAGATATTAATATAAAAGAAACGTCTTTTCAAATTCGCTCATTTACTGAATGTTTAAACGTGACGCATCCAACTTTCAATTTGATTTATTTCAATAACATTATTTTTATTTTATTTCATTTTTTTGCGTGTACTCGCACATTCCTTCAAACTGCGTCCTAAAATAATCAACAATGGTTATTTTCACAGTTAATTTTTCTGAACTTTCACAATCTCTGCTAAGAATTTCTAATAAATGCGATCCGAAAAAGTTGAGTTCTTTTCAAATGCTGATGCCCAATAGGCGGCTCCAAGCCCAACGTTTTCTTATATTTCTATAAGCATGGAACGGTTTTTGGGGGGTCTCTTCTTACTTACGAACGCGTTGTTAGATTTTTCAAATGAAAGATGTTGAATCCGAAATAGCGGACGAAAATTACCGGAATCTTTTCTTTTTTTCTTGAAGATTAATATTTAAGAGTTTTGACGACGCTGATCACAGTTCCGTTAATATATTCCCCGAATTCAAGATGTTGAACGAAAATTGCCGAATTCCGTACTTTTTCATGAAAATTGGTTGCCAGGGTTTTTTGAGGGCGCCGATAACGATCTGTTATCAGATTTACCTAATTCAAAATAAAAGGAAATTTTCGTGCGCCATTTAGGATCTATTATGCAGATTTTTTTTTTTTTTTTTTAAGATGAACAGAATTTTTTCGGAAATTCTGAGCACGGATTTTGAAAATTCTGAAAATTTCGTTTCGACAATGACCATCTTGGATTTTTTTTTAGGACGTATTTTATGGAAAAAACAGCTAACAAAAGAGGCCAAAAAAAGTATCTCTTTCGGTTTTAATGGGTTAATCTTTGCATATGTGGCATTCCATACCAATTCGACCTGGGTCTGACTCTTAACCTCTCAAATCTGGTTTCCAATTTTTCCTATTATAACTCTCAGTCTATGAAGCAATTAGAATTTTTTTTTAGATTTTTCAAAATAAATTTGAGCACGTCATGAATTTTTGAATTATTTTTTTTTGAACACCTCGATGGCCGCAATCGAAAAATATGAAAAAATTCCCAAAAATACAGTGTCAGATATAAAAAATGTTCGTGTAAAGTTCATAATGTCCGGGCTTTTGCTTCAACCCATTTTTTAGCTTTCTGAGCAAAAAACAAATGAAAAAAACTAAGAAGCATAGGTACTGTAGTCATAAATTGACTGACATAGTCAGTAAATAAAAATCGGTCAGAAGAACAGAGTCCAGAAAAAAAATCGGAATGAGAAATAACGAAAAAAAAAAAATTCAAACGAAAAATACATTATGAGAAATACATTACGTGATTCTACCTAAGCAAAAAACTCGCCAAGTACTACCGCCGAAATTATTTTTCAATCTAATTTTTTTCTCCACGTTTTGTTTTATCTTGATTTTTTTTCTGGACTCTGTTCTTTTGACCGATTTTTATTTTTGTACATTGGTGACTTTTTTCAATATTACTTGAAAATTTCCAAAAACCGTTCGCTATTATTAAGAATATTCAAGCTACTGTCTACAGTAGTAGTTCAATAGTAGTTTAAAGTGTATTGAACCTCACTAGGCATCGTGCGCTTATTGTTAGTGCAGTTCGCAGCATTTTCAAATCCTCAATTAGGGTTTTCATCAGACATGATAAAAAAATAACCACAAAAAAAATTACAAAATACACTTCAGAAAAATCCGAGAAATTTTTTTACAAAACTTGGTACTATGCATACAATATTTCGAGCAACAGTAAATGACTACAGTACCTATGCTTCTTAGTTTTTTCATTTGTTTTTTGCTCAGAAAACTAAAAAATGGGTTGAAGCAAAAGCCCAGACATTATGAATTTTACACGAACATTTTTTATATCTGGCACTGCATTTTTGGGAATTTTTTTCGTATTTTTCGATTGCAGCCATCGAGGTGTTCAAAAAAAAATTCAAAAATTCATGACGTGCTCAAATTTATTTTGAAAAATCTAAAAAAAAATCCAATTGCTTCATAGACTGAGAGTTATAATAGGAAAAATCGGAAACCAGATTTGAGAGGTTAAGGGTCAGATCCAGGTCGAATTGGTATGGAATGCCCCATATGAATCACGCATATGAAAAAAATCGACGAAACAAAAAGGATCAAGGTTAGGGAATGTAAAAGTGACGCGAAATGCTCTGATATACATTATCTGCATACTTGGGCTCGTAATTGCTTAATAGTAATGATTTGTCGATTTCTTTTGAAGGTTCATTGTGGTTAGGAGAATATTCTTGCTGATGGGCATACTCTATTTGATGCGAAGCATCACATTCTACGTGACGGTCCTACCGGTCCCGAGCAAGACTTACTACTGCAGCCCCAAGCTTAATCATACGACCCCTTTGATTATAGTAAAGAGGGTGCTCCGCATAATGTCTGGCTTCGGTTTGTCGATGAACGGCAAACACACGTACTGCGGTGACTACATTTTTAGCGGTCACACAGTTGTTCTTGTACTTTGTTACCTGATTATCAAAGAATGTGAGTATTATCGTAAATTTCGTTTATTCATTGTTTTATTGCGAATTGATCAAAGTAATTCCTTTCAAGACAAAGAGAATCTCCACTTTTTTTTCTGACAACATTCCCAACTCAAGGAAGCCCCAACTCGATCCCCACTTCTCGGGAAGTACCAAAATCTGATAATTCATAAAACGTGAAGAGACTTGCAACTATCAAAATCGCTGATCAATATTCAACCGTCCGTCACACATGCTATGAAGGAAAGGCCACGTTTCCCTTCTTTTCGTAACAAGTAACCAAAAAATGGTGAATCATTAAGTTCGGAAAATTTTAAGAATATTTCGTTCGTGTTCCGCGGATTTTCGAATCACTGAGTAGATTACAAAAAATTCCCTCCCTTTACTGGGATTTCTTTGATTTTTTGTTTGTCCACCAGCAATGTCCAAACATATCTCTCAAAATGCCAACCAGTGAAGAGCTTGATTAGCTTCAAATGTGCTTTCTTCTCACAACAAAGAATGTACGGAAAGTTATATTTTTCAATGACCTCTTTGACCGAATGAAAACACATCGTAAATCACTTCAATTCACGATTATTCAACATGATCTCTCGCTCTATTGTATGTGTCTAACAATCGAATTATAAAAGTGTAAATACATTATTCCGTAATGAGCAGTAATGATATTCATATGACTATTGTAGCCATCGAACCATTGGATAAAGCTTCTCGTTCTATGCTAACGGTATCAAATTTGAACGCATATTTATTTTTATTAGGTTGGTTGAATTTTTCATTGCGTCTGTTCCATAGTATCAGTAAGTGAAACAACAGAACAGCCATTATTACCTTATAATGTTTCAGACTCTCCGAGAAGATGTCAGCCCATTCATTGGCTTGCTGGTCTCATCGCCGTTGTCGGGGTCGTTATGGTCCAACTGTCTCACGGTCATTACACCGTAGATATTATCATAGCATACTGGGTCACAACGCGACTGTGGTACATTTATCACACACTCGCAAATAATTCTCATCTGAAGGTAAAGTAAATTCATTTTATTCCACCTTCGTTACTTAATAATGATACGTTTTTAATATCATAATTATTCTTAAAAGGATGACATACGTCGAGCACCCAAAAAAATTCGGGTTCCCTATGTGACTAAACATAGGTGAATGGAGTTTCGAAAATTCTCTTAGATTCTGCCAATGTAATGTTGTTATTATTATAGTCTATTAGGCTTAATTGTTCCATTGAATATTAAGGCACTCTATTAGTTACGTGGGTGCGAGAGAGATAACTCAAAAGCTTGATACGATTGATATTTTGAGGAAAACAAAAGACACGCTTCATTCTATGCACTGAAAGAAAAAATTATTATAACCAATAAAATGTATTTTTGAGAGGAAAAAATCATTAACTTTATTATTTGCCAAAATATATTAGATCGGTTCTCTCATATATTTACTTGCTTAATTTATTTCAGTCGATTCCATAAAATTCTGTTCCAATAAAGGATTTGCTTAAATACAACAAATTATAGACCGGTCCAGTGACGATGAGAGAAAATAAATGGGATCCTCGGTGTCCGAGTCGGTAGCGCTAACCACTGCGCTACGGACACATATATTTACTATTTGAAATCGTTTTTTAGATTCAAACAATCTAATGCTTATAATGCATCAAATTTATCATACATCTATTTGTTATTATTAAATAAGGGTTTAATATAATGGAATAATAAATTCGTAACAATATGTTTATAATGAACAGTGATCCTCATGGTTCAACAAATGAATAATCGAAATAATACTTCGATTTAATAAATAAAGTCATGTTCTCAAATTCAATATTTTTTTCTCTTAGTGGGACGACAGGACAACAACGTGTCAATTTAAAAAAAATTTTTTTTTAAATATATATCAAGCCTCCCTGAGAAAACGTGCAGGAGGATGTTTTCTGACCATACTATACATAATACATACTATACATAATAAAAAGAGATTTGCGCTTATTACAAAAAGAATCCCATTTGATTATTGTTGAAAAAAAAAACTCTAAAATTCAGAAAAACAGTATACTAATACGGAATTCGAAATAAAAAACGCAAAATGAATGTATAAAAGATTTATGAAAATACGTAGGACCGAAAAAAACGCGTCGTTTGTCACACTGTTCGAAGGGATCGTAACACACGATCATTTATTGTTGCAGTATTGTTCATGGGTAAAAGTTTTAAATTAAAGTTTGAATAAATATCGTTCATTAAACTTGCTCCTCGCATTCTTCATCCTTACTTTGGAATTATATGGGAGTTTTTTTTCGTACCGACATCGTGAAAATCTGGCCTTTGTTTTGAACACGGCTTATAGTTAATGAATTTCGTTCAAATGTTCAATGGAAACAACTGATTGATCTTGAAAAAAATTTTGTACGTTTCATTTCATTAATGTATCAAATATCAAAATGTGAGTACGCCGTCACAACATATTATCATCATTCCAGATAATTTTTGTCTCAATCTGTCTCTCCAAATGTTTGCTTAACCCTCGAATTTATCGTGGGTATGATTGATTATGTGAGTAATGCAATGATATGTCGTAATGTTTGTTTCAGCAATTCGGACCAAACAATTTTTTGGCTCGGCTCTGGTGGTTTCCAATATTCAAGTATTTCGAGAAAAACGTGGGTGGCACTGTACCTCGACAATATGACTGGCCTTTACCATGGCCTCGAAGATTTCTTGCCAAGCATCCGAACCGGGACAGTTAATACTTGACACGAATTCGCGGAGGTGCTCATCTCTACGCGGTTGTATTTCATCATTGTATATACCACACTTAGGTCTTTCGATCTATAACGAAAAAAAAAGGATAAACAAAAGTATAAAAATAATGAATAAATCCTTATTGACTCGCAAAAAAGGAAGATCAAATAGAATAGAATGTAAAGTGCGTAAAAAATAAGAATAAGCTTAAAAAAAAAACATTGAGAAACACGAATAGAGATAATCGAGGGTATGAATGTAGCTTTTGACTAATCCGTACATTACGGGTTCAAATGAAACAAGAGAATTCATTCAAGGATCGTTAAGTTGGACTGGCTATCGAGTACATTTTTGTATAGCAATAGAAAAAGCAGTGGAAAATAAACGAGCCAGGAGGCTGGACATAACATTCACCAGGCTCGTTTATCAACTTCCACGTCAAAGCTATTCTATTTTATTCTTTTTCTCTTTCGTCTTTGATACTACGTGCATATACACGATCTTAACAAACAAGCATAAAGTTTCGTAGGGTGCGTGCTCATTCTGGTTTTACTGTACCTATGTTGTGGAAGTACAAAATGAAAAATACGAAGACTATTTTGCGAGGGAGGATATGGAAAAAACTATTCGTTCTATTCGATGATTATTTCGCGTGATATATAGTATATTATGCCACTAGGGAGGGGAGTAGTCTTTTTCAAACCATGAGAGAAGTTCGATATGAAAGAATCTAGGAATGCAAAACATATGGGCGTATGAGAAAGAGTGGCGAGTACGTAACTTGACATAGCCTTTTTTCCTTCCCGTGTTACTTTAACTATTCACGACACGTCCGTGGAAAATTCACCTTCGGTAAGGCGGGAAATCGAACTTCTGGTGGTGGTGTGGTGAAAAAGATTTTTTTTTAAATACCCATAATGACCTGTTACAACACACTCTGTCAAAGCTTTACAACCCGCATCATCGTTGGCATCATCATTTGCATTGTACCTTCATGAATAGAATTATGTTAATTGAATTTCAATATATTTAATATCTTCGGTTTACTTATAATGTTATTTGTTAATTGCCGAATGAAATGTTCTGTTCTGAAAATAAAACAGCGAGAAAAACCGACATTGATCAGGAACTAAAATTCATGTTGTGGCTTATCTTATCCTGTGGACTTGATAATTTCGATTCGAAAGTGCACTCTTCTGTCTCAAAATGATTGTAGGCCAATTTGGAATTATTATGCGAAACGCAAGGTTCATAGAATTTATCTCTTATCTATTGTAACCATTCATTATCACGAATTCTCCTTAATCCAGCTGTCATTGCGCAAAATGTAACTGAACGTTATTTCAGTAACTTTTTACTTTTCGTAACTTCCAGTTTACTCGAGATATTACCCGCTCGTAACAATGACAACTACAGTCAGTTTTTTTTTTTTTTTAACTTAATCCCCATATTGCACTCATTTTTCAATACTGATGACAAAATAGTAAAATTTGACTATCCAGAGGTATTAAAGCCTTACAACTTGTACTGCTATTATAACGGATGAAGAGCTATAAAATCAATAAGGGTGTTGATGATGATGATGATGATCATAATGATGATCATGATGATGAGTTAAGTCGTGCCAAGATGTTTCCACAAACTCTTAGTTCCAGTCTTCAGATTTTCCTCGATCGCTCCTTTGCCAAGAGATATTACAAAAATGATCTTTGGCAAAGAGGTCTGAAAGAACAGACCCTACCTTAGGTTAGAGTTGAACCGGTAGATCGTGGAAATTTTTGGGACCAATTCGAATTGGAACGCTCAAAAAAAATGAAGAAATTTGATATTAAGCTTAGTCGATAATCAAGAACACGCAGCAGATGAGCCATGAAAAATTAAAAAGTATCGGAGAGAAAAGCGTGAAATGTTCGGAATTTCTACAGGGGAAGAAAATGAAAATCCAAATCGAGAGAACGCTCCTCGAAATCGATCTCAGCCATTTTACTCGAATCTCCAAGTTTTTCAAGTATATTCGAAGTTATTGATATCAGTGCAATAAAGTGAGTAAATATTGTTGTCCCATGAGGATAGTTTGATATTCCTTGAAATAATTTCTCACTTGAAGAGCCACTTAAACGAATAACAAAATTTGAGGCCCAGGAAGGATTGATTCGAGTTTCAAATGTATTGATGAATTAATATATAACGCAATTGTGAATGGTGAATGAAACTGTACTGAATGATTACACAAAAATCGGGATGTTTGATTTATCTACACGCTCTATTCGTATGTTTTTTTTTGTTATTCGAAAGTAACATAAGTATCCAAGCGAAAATCTTGCCATAAGAAGGGTCTTAATTGAGGAAGCCGGGGATTACTGAATTTTTTTTTTTTTTTTTTTTTTTTTTTTTAATCAGCCAGGACGAAGTCTGAGTGGCGATATCAACTATTATTGAAGTCGTTACTTCAGTCTTTTTTTGTACACACATGAGGTGAGGTGTGAAATTTATAGAAGTGAAGAATTATGTAAGAATTCTTATTCATGTACACACGTGTAATCATTTGTAAATTGTTACAGATCCGATAAATAATAAGACAAAAATTAAGATATTTGAGTAAGTTGTTATGAATGTTATTGGTGAAAATTCATTTTTTTAAAGAAGATCGGTGAGTTCAAGGCTTTCAAAATGAAGAGCTAATTTTTTTTAAGGATGAAAATAACTACGCGATAAATCAATTTTTAAAACAAGAAGGCTATCAACCATCTAGTTTGGTGGGAATTCGTGTATTTCGACTGTTCTTAGACACTTATCTCTATCAGCGAGAAAAAAATCGTACAAACCGTAAAACCTATTGAATTTTTATATTATCTACTTCCAGGATTTTATAACAAAAGACTGATCACTGTATTTCGCGAAAAATTCAGAATGACATGTACTTCGGTTTTTGGACGTTGCCATTAAAGATTGACTGAAAAATAAAATGTATTCGTTCTGAAATCGTCCCAATTACAACAGTGATGACATAGAAAAATGACGTGAGGCGCTTAGTAACGTTGCATCCTTCCCTTTACTTCGGTGTTTTTTCGTTATTGGATGAATATTGATGGTTAAAGAGGCTCGGTTACGAACGCCTTGACGCCAGAAAAAAATAATTTTTTTTGTATATTAAAGATTAAGTACCTACATTTACGCATACGAAATTTCAGATAAGGTTATCGACGATATAAGAAAGATTAAAATGGTTGAAGAAGGCATTTCTAACACGGGTCGTATGCGAGAATTACCCTCAAAACCCGCATCAATGAGTCAACCCGCAATTCAATTTTTATTCGATGACATTCTCAACCGATCCAGAATCGCTTGGTAGTCACGAATCAACAAATAAAAAAAATTTGGTGATTAGTAGTTGATTAATTAAACAAAAAAAATTAACATTCAGCCAGCTGATGGAGTAAGCCCAGCCGGCCAAACATTCAATTCTTTCACTAATTTCATTGCGATGATCGCTATTCTACAGAAAATTACATGGTCATAAGTTGTCAAATCGGGAGTATATTAAATTTGATGAATGACTGAGCCACCCACTCGCCATTTTTTTTATACGTAGTTAGGACCTGTAGGAACATAGTCCTGAGTTTTCGTAAAAATCTGAGTTGTATTTTAGCAATCAAAAATTATTAAAAGTTGAAAATTCGCAATTTTTGAGTTTTTTTTTTTTTTAAACGCGTTTTACCGAAAAAAGTTTCGAATGAAAGTTGTTCATCTAAACGTCCTCTCTAAAAAAGGTCAAGTGAAAAAATTAACTAAAATTGCTAATTAAGCGGTTAATTGCAATTGAAATGAAAAAATCCCGATTTCTTTGTTGTAACCGTAATTGATTGTTTAACAATCTATCGAGTCCAAGTTCATATATATTGTAACGGCGCCGAACCCCAAGAGAATCATGCAAGATTTTTCGATCTACGAGATATAATTTAGCAACAATCTGCGATAATCGAAAAAACTTTGCCCTTCAATGGAATTTCCCGACGAAGGCCCACAGTGTAGAAAAAAATCGAGGAGCTTTGTGTCATAGTGCCCAAGTGATGTAGAAAAAAAAATCATTTTCGGTGATAATAAATACTGTTTTTGGACGATTTTAGATTTTTGCCTATAAACAAATAGCAATTGTGACCAAAGTTACGAAGCTATTTTGAAAAAACTTGAACCATCTGATGCGTTTTTGGAAAACGAACAATTGAAAAGAAAAAAATTATTGCAGTATCTTAATTACAGCCGGAGATATCGGTATTTTTACGTTTTTGCAATTTCTTATTATTGTAATTAAGATTTATGTAAAACTAGCAACTTTAAGCAAAACTTTAATTACCCCTTTGTTAGTATATTACATGAACATTTTTATTTTATATTTTCTATATTGTCAGTAAATAATACTTTGCTCGTTGACTATTCTGCGTCTTTGTGTGTTAAGAGTCCATCCTCCTGTAACAAAATATTTTTGAAATAACGATTCTCAACATTGCATAGATATTTAAATATATTGTTCAATTATTTACAGTGTCGTATAATTCTGTGTATACAAAATTTTTCACATTGTTATCTATTCTCTGATTGCCCAAGTATATTTTAAGCGAACTCCACGAACGCACTCGTGAAAACGCAACATATAATTGACCATGGTTGAAAACATTTTTCCTCAAATCAATGCCAATCCTATCAAAAGTTTGTCCCTG
Organism: Campoletis raptor; assembly: GCA_948107755.1. Taxonomy (NCBI): domain Eukaryota; kingdom Metazoa; phylum Arthropoda; class Insecta; order Hymenoptera; family Ichneumonidae; genus Campoletis; species Campoletis raptor. The sequence continues at coordinate 1,706,118 of OX403628.1, read as the reverse complement.
CGATTTGTTTATTGTCATTGCAAAAGCTAATTTTATTGGGAATTGTCTTCTTTTGAATGTAAATGGGTAAGTATCTTCACAGTACAGTGTTATACAATTCACAAATACGATTTGACCTGCTTTATCACCGGTTAAAATTTGACAACGCAATAGATGATTACCTAATTCTAAGATCTGGAGCCTTGTACCATTACATAATCCTTTATTAATACTCAGATTTCGGATCAACATTACGATACAATTAGATCTTAAGCGCAGCTGATGTGGTGGTAAATTTGCTGGATTTAAGGTATTTAAATACTCTGGCGATAAAACTTCATTAATGTCACCATTATCACAGTTTTCAATACTGTCTACACTTGTGTATATTCGTTCAGAGGCATAATTGAATAGCTGAACAACGCGTTTATTTATTTCTTCAACATCAACATTTCTCGCTGAAAGTATGGCAGATTTTGCTATTTGTTCATATTGCTTCTCCCTAACTGAATTTCCATAGATATCGTCAACGATATCAGAGTTTGCAGGCGCAATGCATATTTTTGGAATCATCACGTTATTATTTTCATCATTTAATCTTCCATCACCAATGTCAAGTACAAATTTTGCGAATTCTGCTTCTTCTGTTAAGGTTCGCATATTCCGTGTCAATGTAAATTTGGAGAAAGACTTCCATAATGTACTGAATTTAATTGATAAATTTACCATTTCACTTCTAGTCGCTCGTATTTTGATCGGGAGTAGTTGTCAGAAATCCCCACCAAGAACAATAATTTTTCCTCCAAATAATACATTAGTGTTCATTAAATCGCGAAAAGTTCGGTCAATTAATTCTTATGCATATTTCGGAGCCACTGGTGCCTCATCCCAAATAAAAATATCTATGTTCTTGATATATTCACTTTCTTTTGATTGAGCTTTGATGTTCGATGTAGAATTATCAAAAAGTGGTACAGGCATTCCAAACGTTTTATGTACAGTCTTCCCCTGTGGCAGTAGAGTTGCTGCTATGGCGGTAAATGCCATTGTGCACACGCGTATACCTTCACTTTTCAGTAAATGAAAAATCGTTGTATAAATAAATGTTTTTCCCGACCCACCCGGACCATCGATGTAAAAGCAATTGTTGACATTTTTTGATTTGTTATCATTCATTACTGCATTCATAATAATATCAACAATTTCTTTTTGTTTATCATTTAAACTCGCATATTGTTTTTCACCAATTTCTTTATGCTGTTGAGAAAACATATAGTCGTCATCGGTTTCTATTTCCGAAATTTGTTGCATGCTTGAAAACATATTGAGGCTTGAACCTTCGGTCATGAGCATCGTATTAATCTGTACGTATGCTTTTCTATTAGCTTCAAGTACTCCAAAGTTCCTTGCGAAATCCTGAGACATTCCATCTTTAAATTCTTCCCAAAGTTCTTCTGGATGAGCTGGTTGGCAGTGAATCAGGATGCGTACAAATAACCTACGCAACTGTATTGGCATCATCCAAACCTCTGCTTCATGCATTGCTCTTTTCCATTCATCATCATCATCGATAAAACCTAGTGCTAAACATGTAGCTATACATAAGTGTCATGGACCACTTCATCAACGGTTCTAAGAATATCAAAACTCGTTGCGCCTTTAATAAAATAATCCATCAACATAGTCTGTTTTTCTAACGCCATTCTAATCGCATAGTCATCATTAACTTCATCATTGATTGTAACATTTTCTGTTGATTTTGTAAATGAATTGGCAAACGCATTATTGAATCACTTTTATCATGCAGAGGTTTACTTAAGATTCTCCAGCAAGCTTCCACAGGGCCAACATATCGTGTTTCGATGCAATTACGAATTTCATCGTGTTCAATAGGTTGATCGTCAGTAGTATCACCAATAACAATCGCGGCTGCATCATGTCCTTTATATATATACTTATATAAATATTTCACAGATTTTATGCTTGAGACAACTTCAACATTAATGTGACAATTGAGTTACTCCAATAAAACGGGATTATGAGGTACAACATTAGAATTATGAACAACGTACCCATCATGACGTGAATATTTTGTACCAGTTTCTCTACGGCGGTAATAAGGATAACAGTTTTCATCCAATGTTGTTTCTTCTTTAAAATATTTGGGGTAATTTTTCGAACACTTACCATCAACTAAACACCAACTACCACATGGACCGTGAATCATTTGTTTCATAACTACGTTATGCAAATTAATATTTTCTGTTCGATCTGGAATTTCAGCTGATATATACTTATTCACAACTTCTGCAGTCGTTATCTTAAAATTATGTTTTAACGTAACTAATAAATGCATATGTGGCAATCCACGTTTCCGAAGTTCAATAACGTACACGTAAGCAGCAGGAACTCCAAAAAAATGTTTTTTCACTATTAAATCTACCAAGTAATCTTTCTTTATATTAAAAACCCGTGCAACAATATCTGGTCTATCTGATGGACATTGTCCAGCTAAAAGATTTTCGTCGATTTCACGCCATTTCGGATTACACGTCATCGTTATGAAAAGGTCAGGCTTACCATATTTGCGAACAATAGCCATTGCATCTTGATATAATGGTAACATATTTCGGGGTGATCCTGTAAATGTAGATGGAAGAATCACGATTTTACCAACTTGATTGCTCATCGTATCCGCCCTTTTCTGTAAATGATCCTTGATATTGTTACGTCCCGAGAGGGAAATTTTCATGAATGCACGGAATTGCCGATTTAGAGCGCGATGTTTAAATTTCTGAGAACTATCGCCAGTGAGTCTTTTGGTTTCCGCACGATTCCCGTAATCAGATTAATATATTTTCGGATTTTTTTTTAAGATTTTCGGAATTTGATATATGCGATGATTGGTAAACTGAATTAAGGATGAGGGTTAATCAAGTCCACAGTTTTACTCTCGTTTACACTTTGAATGAATAATATAATTTTATTTTAATAAGAAAAAGAATGAAATGATACAATATTATTATTATTATAACTTTCCGTTGAAATATTTGGATTCACGCATTTATAATTATTCGATGGTATTCTATGATAATGATTGAAGACTTCAGACTGATTTTAGGTTATGGATTTAGGGGTTCTGAGTCTTTCGAGAATTTTGGTAAATTCGACTGTGCGGTTTGGCTTTCGGATAAAATCTAATTGTTAAATTTGCGAGTTCGAATGGCTGGAGTTCATTGTCGAGGATTTTGAGAGAGGGATGTCTTGTGGAAGGGGCAGGACCGCGTTTCTACAGGTTGCAAACTGTCACCGTTAAAACTGTCACCAACCGACTGTCACGAGGATAAAAATATTGCACCATATTTTCACAAGAAAACTGTCTCCAACTTAAACTGTCGGGTTATGATTGTCACGGAACACAATTGTCACGGCTTAACTCTCGCGGGTCTTTATTGTACACGGCATAAACTTTACGTGGCAGAACCGTAAACGTTCAAACTGACACGAGTGTTTACTGTAATCGGCACAACTTTCACGAGACAGAAATTCTATACGTAGTAAGCCGGTGACAGTTGAACGGTGTTCAGTTATGCCCGTGTACAGTTATGCCCGTGTACAGTTATGCCGGTGTACAGTTATGCCGGTGTACAGTTATGCCGGTGTACAGTTATGCCGGTGTACAGTTATGCCGGTGTACAGTTATGCCGGTGTACAATTATGCCGGTGACAGTTGTTCAATTTAGGCGAATTTTTAACAACTCTACACGGACCAAACTGTCACCGCATAGGGCAGCTTCACGAAACGCGCGGTGCACTAGCCGCGCGCGGTACGCAATGCTTACGTTTTTCGCTCTTCCCGACCGTTGTTACAACAGACGGTTTGCGCCACTGTTGCGTGGCGGCAACAAACATGACGACGACGAGTGAGTGGACGCATAAGCGTAAGTCGCTGATTCTCTGAAAAATGAATTGCTATTAAAAAAAAATTCTGTTCGATATAAAAGAACTGAAGCTGCATAGTCTCGTCGTCGTATAGTATTGTTATGTACATATACGTTCTACCATATTTTATTACGGTTAATAATAAAAGAGCATTTGCGTCGCGGTATCAACGACTCGAGGTAATAAGGGTCGACGGTTTGCCTTTTTTGTACTTGGTGTTCGTAACCAGGTATAACATTCGACATATTATTAAACTATTTATCGAAGCCGCTGTAATATTGATGATTGCCCGTGTAGCCATTGATTTATATAGACCATTAAAGCTCTTGAACTCTTATTATTATGATTAAGTTTTTTATTGAGTTAATTTTATAATTATACTGAATTTAAAAAAATTATTTCGACATATATGACTGCCTCTTTAAAGTTACATACAAACACCCGTGTATTCATGTATATACAATATTGAAGCAAATCGTGACCGATCAACGATTCCAAGTATCTATTTTCAAAGGTAAGTCCACAATAATTCTATTACATCTAAACTTGGAGGACTATAAGTTTTTGGTATATATGAATATTTTTATTCATTCATTACAATTATGAATGAAAATTAATTAAATAAAAAATAACAAGTGAAAGTGCAATATGTGATGGCCAAGGGTGGGAGAATAATTACACTCGACGAAACAATTTTTTTTTCTTATTTATACGGTTTTATTTAGACTTTAAACGAAAAATTTTTTTACTGCTGACTCAATCTCCGTGCGGCACACCAGGGGCTTTCGTTTCAACAGAGGATCTGCACGGCATATTAATTATACTCTACGAAACAATTTTTTTTAATCCTTTTTTTTTACGGTACGGCTACCATAATGGGGATCTGTTGTCGATATTCCATGATTTCACGGAGAAATTGCTCCAAGGGAAGCCTGTAAAAAAGTCCATAATTACCGTATCCATTGTGTAAAGGTATTATTCATGGAGTAAGATTTGAACGCCTATCCGATCTCGCATAAGAAGTATTTACGTTAAAAATTTCGATTTTTTTTTGCTGAAAATAGCCTGTGCAGTCTGAGTACAAATATAACATATATTGCTTCGAATAACTCATAGAAAAGGGAAGAAATTGTGGTAATATTTTTTTTCAAACTTATCCTACAACAATCACCGAGAAAGCAAAAAAAATGCAGATTGCCTTGTTGATTTGAGATAAAACAATTATGAAAACATTCACAAAGAGTATTTTTAAGTAGAACTAAAATTTGTGCAATCATACAAAATATCTGAGAAGGCCTGAGCACGAGTGGCACGGTTGAGGAAGAATACCTCAAGTGTTGTTACACTCTAACCTCCCAGTTGATAACTCATGCTGTAGGTTTCGCAGTCGCTCGTTCTCTTCAGCTTGTACTCGAGTACGTCCGCGTGTTATCGGTCGGCCCGTTTCAAGCTGCTGCCAATTAATCTCGGTGAATTGGATCATTTTGTCGAGGTTGTCTGCAACGTAAAAAAAATGTCATTTTATTAAATTCTTTTGCTATACCTTTGAATCGAAGAGCACAGAAATACATATGAGCTTCAAATCTGTTAGTATTTACTTAAGAACGTCCAAATATTCCGGTTAGCGCCACCAAGTCTCTCAACGATATATCGGTTAAACGTTTCGCACGTGTTGTTAGTACGCAATGTGTTCGTACCAACGGCCGCAATAGTTGCTAGAGGTCGCCATTGCCTTCTGACGTATTGACAAAAATTGCTGATCATGGGATATTCTTGTAAAATTTCGTCACTAAGGCGTATCAGAATATCGAGGCAATCGTTGAAACGCTCGGCAGGGGCGAGAGCTATTGACATCGTCATCCAAAGCAACTCTTTGGGCGTGCGGTGTAGACGGAAACGTTGCCACTTCTTTTGTACCTTTTGCCTGCTTGCCTGCTTGGACAATTACGAATTAGGAATTTCAGCAACAATGAAATTATAATTGATTAATTTTGAGTTATCTCTTCTTAGGTATGTAAAGAAAAAAAAATGTCTAGGAAATCCAATTAGTGTTTCAAGTACGCAATAGGAGTTTTTTTAAATTTTGTTTTTAAAATCTTGAGAAAATTGTACACGCTGAAGATAGTGAAGATAGAAGATAAGAAGAGAATCTCTTTCGTGAAGCAATAAACTTAGACGAGTTCAACACGTTGTGATTTTTGTTTCATTTTTTAGATAAAACTGATTTTCGTAACTGTACAACCGTATCTTACTCTGCAAAAATGAAACCAGCATCCACGTGAAACTGCTCGGGGAAAGCCGACGCGAACTGAGGCGATTATCGCCGCTTCGTAATCACTCACTACCCCTCTCACATTTTCTCGCATTCCTGGCACCAAATTTTATAGAAACTCCCATATCGAGACATACATCTGCATAGTTTTGTGTTCGCAGAGAATATACGCCACTGGAAAAGCCTTGAACAAGCGTAAATATATAACATGATAACATCACGGTAGCAAAATCACAATTAGTCATACTATAAGCACAGTGATTTCATTACCACGTCCATTTTTCGTATGAAAACGATGAAAAGCTGACGGGCCCTCGGGTGTTTTGGCACAACCTGTGAAATTCAAATTCAAATTCAGGTTATTGTGGCTTGGGCACTACGCGCCCATGCTGCATATGAACATATGAATCTATGAATGTCCATTGACCATGCTATATCAGCCACTTCATCAACTCCGAAACTTAACAAAAGCAAAAATCGAAACGTCACGATTTTAAGATGAGATTAATGACGTGTTGCTGTAAACTGAATAGAATAATAAGACAAAGACCAATTCTTATTTTGGAAATACCTTGAAAAAGTTCGAGAATAAATCAACGGTTTCAAAGGAAAAAAAACTTTAATTGGTCTATCTTTCGACTAATTATAGATGATTAAGAATAAAAATATCATACTTTTGTAACTGATGATGGACAAAATATTCTACAAAAACTTGACAGAGGTTTTTTCAATACATTTAACGACTCAAAAAAATTTTAGCCAACAACATAAATGCAAGATGTGGGAGTACTTGACCCCCCTCTATAAGTGAATGTTTAAATAGGCATACGTAATTAGGTTTGCGACTATCATGGGCGAATGAGTCAACTTCAGTTTTGTACTCTGTTATACACCAATGACCCTTACGCGAAACGTGGCATCTACGAACAGCTCGGTAGCTTCTTGGAGACGGAGAAGCATAGCCTCGGCTGCAAAAACTATTGCAACGGACCCGTTGACGTCTGTTGCCATACCGCGATATATATTCTGGGTTCCAGGATAATTGCGGAGTGTCTGATTTAGCTCCTGTAAATTTGTTGGCACTGCCGGACGTGTTCGAGCTCTTTCACGCTCCATCGATCTTCGCATGGAGAGAAGGGTCACATTTTCGGCAGCTTCTGGAAATCTATCAAAAAATGTATCAAATCAAATAATAACTGCTGCATATGACTTCGAAATTATTTTTCGTAGTTGTCTCATGCCGGCGAGTAAATTCGACACATAATAGTGTATTAGCATTGACTGCTAACAATACTCCAGCGGATTTCAACATGTAAGTTTGCAATGAAAGTAAAAAACAAAGAGAAATAATGAACGTTAAAATCTGAATAAAGTATCGGCGAGATATACTGATAGAATATTCAAACCGACAATTTAATCGATCAATAATAATCAATAATGTTTGCATTTTTTTCATGAATTTAATGCACTCTAAAAAAAAGTTTTCATCCAAACGGAAAATATTTCAAAATTTTCGACATCAAACATTTAAAGGTGTTAGAAATACCTACCTCAATGAGACTTCTCGTATTATGCTATCGAATGAGCGAAAAGTGTCTCTGCACAGTCTAAGGACTTCTATCCGCATGAGGCTCTCTTCATAAAGACGAGGATTTGATTCGTGCTTTTCATGTGGACAGATTACGAGTAGTTCACCATCACTGTCACGTACTTTGCCTCGACACCTTGTTGTTGACCGAGTCGCACAACGGTATATATTCATCTCAGACGATGTAAAATCTCTATGATACATATATCCATTGTGAAAAAACATTTGAGTCCCAGGTCGCTTCCCCGGCAGCTGTTGCATTTCGTGGTACTAGATATGAAAAAGAATACATATTTGATAAGAAAATGTAAAACAAAAAATACGTCAGGAAAGTGAAATTTGTCTCACGAAATGTCTTCAATGACAATTGTTGACAAGTGTCACAAGTTTGTCTACATGTATGAATAAAACGCAAGGTACTATTATGTAACAAACTATGCTCAATATCTAAATAGTTTTTAAAGGAAAATTGATCAGAGTCAATGAGTGAAAACGTAAATCAAGCGTAGCAGTAATAAAACAGCCCAATTTTCTTCATAAATGACATTGGAAAAAAAACACGTCCAGCTATTCCATAACGTGCATTGGTATTCAAAATCGTCGCGTGTTTTATACACATGTACAATATATAACCGAAACGTGAATTGAAGAAATAAGATGATAGTTAAGCAATTAAATTAAATTCTATTATATATGTCGACGGGAAACCGAAAGGAGGAGGAGAGGATAACCGAGGATTATCGTCGGTCATCTTGATTAAATAAATTATCGAATTATCGACGAGATGATCGCGACGCGTCGAGCTGTCACTCTTTCTTTTTCTCGACTGTCGATTTCATCCAAGCGTTATTTTCTAATTTTTTTCTCCCGTTGCTTAGCGACCCGAGTCAATATCCTTATTCCTTGAAAATAACGCTTGACGCCAGATATCGATTGATTCTTTTCGTACTTCAAGTTATCGTCTACTTGAAGTTGTCTTTTATATCGATCTCCGACATATATATATATATTCTATAATAATATATGCTGTTAGTAATGAGATGTATATATTTATGTACATCGGTTTGTACGTCGGGGGTACAAAACCGTTGTTAACACTCTGATCAAAAATGACCATATGATTGTGAAGATACGGAAAGGGATTAAGTTTGCATGTAAATATCAACACTATTCTTACCTTGAATAATATCCGAATTCTTTTTCCAATCTTTATTATTATGCGATGTTTTTTATAATTTCACTCAATTCACTTTTACACCTGAAATTCAATTTTTCGTGTCTGTTATGCTTTCAAACGTCGTATTGTTTTGTATCAACTACAAACTAGAATGACGGAGAGATGGGAAAAACCGACAAGTGAGAAACACGTTTAAGGTGCGGCCTCATGCAACAGCCGCTCGACGCTCGTTTGCAGCGACAAATGTGGTCACGTGACCCTATTTTCAATTTCCCACAGCAGCTTCAACATGGCTGCCTAACACTAATTAATTGAATGTTTTTAAATATTAATTAAAGAAGTCGTTGCAGTACCACACTTATTTTGACTTGTCTCGTTCACTCTCCTGTTCCCACTCTCGATCCGTTCCCGGCGACAAAGCTCAACATTTTCAGATTTGTCGCTGCATCTCAGGTGTCCGTCGCGGGACATTCAAAATAGGGTTACGTGATCATATTTGTCGCTGTAAACGAGCGTCGAGCGGCTGCATGAGGCCGCACCTTTATGCCTGAAGTGTGTGCGGCGCAGTAAACACGGCAGATGGCGTGGCAAGCAACGTACCCAATCAAATACCACTGTCCGCTTGTAATATTTTACACTGATTGTTTATTCTTAAATATACATATTTGGACTGGATAGTTGGAGAACTAAATACAGAGATCAGAATAGATTTATCTCGCTTATCTTTTTGGCCATTGGATGATCCCTCGTTGGCTCTTTCACCCGCTCCGGGACCCCATCGTGGTCATCCTCGATGAAATTTTCACAGATTGTTATGGCACGAGAGTCGGATGTGGCCAACGTTTCGCTTAGGCCTGGAGACTTGTTGATGGGTTGACGGTCCCGGAACGAAAGAGAACGAAATTTCTCACGGATCTCTCAGGTTCGACAGTCAGGATCGATGGACATGCGCATTTGCCCATCGATCATTTGACCTAATCCAAGACATCCGCGAGTAGCGCGACGATACGCGCGGGAGTTTCGACCGCTCTTATGTGGGATCGTAATTCGAACATTACACGCTGATTGGCTACTTTGTAGCCAATGATGTGGCAACCTTACACATATACAGTTTATGAACGCTGAATACACCGGCTTCAGTTGTGATTTGTTGTGGCTTTGTTTATGACACGCGCTTTGAGAAGAAGAAGCAGAGAAAAAGAGAAGACAAATAATTTATTCGTGGTTCTTTCGAGGGTTTAATCGACATACGAAAGGTAAATCATTTATTACTTTTTACTTTACTTTACTACTACTACTTTAGTTTTAGTAAACATGTTACGAGGTTGGTTGAATAAACCGGCAAAAACATTGTTGCACGATAGGAGGGGAGGGGGGTTAATTTTTGCTTATTTCATGTCACTAATTGAACCGAGTTAAGAGACGAATTGAAGTATACTAGTTAGTATAGATGAAAATTGTTAAAGAACTGTTAGTTTGTACAAGTGATAAGTGATAATTCTTTTATCCGGGAAAGGAAAAAATCGGGACGTATAACGCGGCTCGTTCATGACCTTCTTGAAGGTCATCGACTTTGAAAGATCGTCTTCGAGCCGTGTTTACATTATCTGTTGTTCACTCTGTTACGCTATTCACTTTTTTGAGATTCTTTAACTTATAATGTAGATCTGGAATTCGTAATTATTGTAAAAGCGTAGTACACTGCATTTTCCCGTAACGTTTTTTTACATTTTCGATGATTCAAAAATATACGATAATTATATGATAATTATTATAATATAATAATTATATAATAAATTATATTATATTATATTATTACAATCTATAATATGATATAATAAATTATATCATATTATATAATTATATAATTATTATATGATGATTATTTAGATGAACGAAATTCCGGAAGAGAGAAGTGGAAGTCGCCGGTTCTTTTGGGAGGGGTACGTCTACTACTTGGACTCACGGGAGCACAACAACAGGGAGTTGTATAGATGTGCTTCACGAGTGAGACTACAGTGCTCAGGAAAAGCGGTAGTGGACGGAAATGTAGTAACGGTCATTGAGGAGCACCTCGGACATCCTCCAAATAATTTCATAATGGACGTGGCGGAAATGAAACGTGATATTCTTCGACTGTGCCGTGAATCCTCCACCTAATACAGCGAAATATACCGAGCGGTATCAGCTAGGTGAGTCCATACATCCTCATAACGAAGAGGATTAACTAGTATATTATACTTCGTGACCATTAACATGTTTAATGACAAAGAAATTTATGTTAGAATAATAGTTACGTCTTTCTTTTTAAATTTGTTAAGATACCCGAACGAAGTGTCTGAACAACTGCCACTGCAAGGTCTGAGGATATCGATGAGCCGCGAGAGAACTCGGGGAAGACCAAACCTCCCAAGGAATTTATTCCTACTTGGAATAATTTTGAAGCGGCATCCTCTTACAGAGAGCATGTATCGCGCCACCGCTACGGGAGAGGATGAATCCCGCGTGTTAATATTTGCAACGGATTCGATGGTCGAGCGATTAAACAACCACACTAGTCACATTCGAGTGACTTACCCACTGTGTGTAAGTAAAAAAGATATATTTACGGCGAATTCCAAATTGTTTTGCTGTTCATTTGTTGTTGCGATTTCTTTTATTCTTGCTTCAACAAGCACAATGTTTGGGAATATGCGAAGACTTTATTCATGTAAATTTTCTTCTAATATTAATGTATATATTGTTATCACGTTTTTATGGTTTCAAATACTGTTTGTTCAATACTTTCAATGTTCCATTCCCATTTCTCAGTTCGACGCCAGCTCACCTTCAATCCGGTACCGGCTTATAATTATATATGAACAGATCAACAATGAGGTTAATATTTCTCTCTCTCTCTCTCTCTCTCTCTCTCTCTCTCTCTCTGTTTCTCTTCGTAGCTGTTGATTGATTGGGAAATATTTTTAACTAGTCATGTAACAGCTGGCTGTGTAGTTTTACTGCAAGCATGCTTATGTACTTTTATTTCATCATTTTTTTGTTTATTCTATTAATGGTTTGACTAATGATGTATCCTTGAAGATTTCCAAGGATAATACAGTCCAAGGATAATTTTCCAGGGCACAATGAATGGTTCCTTCTCTCTCTCTCTCTCTCTCTCTCCTTGTCTCTACCTCTCTCTAATAATTATAGATATTTACAATGCGATGTTTCTTTTATTCCCAGATCATCCCGTTGCTGTATGTTCTCTATGAGCAACTCAACCGATCCTTATCGGTTGCTATGTGGGAAGCAGTCCTCGAATTCGCGCCGAATCTGAGGTATCGTCTTGTAGCCGCCGTGTGCCCCTACAAGAGGAGCTTGATCGAGTCGATACGCCAAGTCTTCGGAGAAGTGGAAATAACCGGCTGCTGGTACTTCTACTGTCAGGTAATTATATACATGTATAAATATTTGATTTTCTTCGAGCCTCTCGGCATTATAAAGCACGTTTCAAGCCCGCGTGGCTTTACACTATACCTCTCGCTTTCCTCATCGTTTGTTGTTAGATATTATGCACGAAATGGCGAGAATACGGACTCAACGTAGAACATCGCCAAATTTTGTGGATGGCGATGACTTTGCCGCTTGCGCCGGTGACCAGGATACACGAAGGCATTCAACTAATAACCACTGCAGCGGATCAAGTGGCTTTGAACGATCTACAAATACTGCAATTCACGCAGTATTTGAGGACGAAGTTGCAGCCACTCTTGACCCAAATGACGGTTTCGAGATTGGACTTACGTCCCAACGAAATAACAGAAACCTTCCACCATCTAATCGACACCCGGCTGAGCGGTCAGTACAGGAACGTCTGGCTTTTCATAGGTAATTATGCTAATGATCACTAAATTTATATCTCTTGCCAACTTTTTTATAACATACAACATTTCTTCAACCCAAGAGTTCACTGATATCCGGCTCATTGGTTTTTTTTTTTTTTTTTTTCATCTGCCAACAAAATACGATTTTCAAATACATGGCATGGGCATTACGAAGTTCTCAAATTTTTTTTGCATTCTCTGAAGTCGTAACATTTTATTGCAGATAAACTGATGTTATTCGTCGCATATTTTGCCGAAGACAGGAACCGAGGATTCGGAAGAAGGCGCAACATGCGTGATGATGTGCGTATCGGTGGTCTTCAAGACCAACTCTCCACAGGACGGTATGAGCTTTGAGGGAAAATCCGATATTATCATAAGCTGACAACTAAACATAACAATTCACGATTTCGAGATTTTTATGAACTTTTGCTTCCTCAGAGAGAAAGGTCTAATTTGTAATGGTCCAGAGAAATTCTTAGACTTTTCTATTTTAAAAGCAATTGTCATTCTGTATTGCTTCTCCGAAGATTTGTAGAACGCTTTTGAATGTTCAGCCTAATTTAGCAACAAAAAAATGTATGTTTTTAATAAACTTGTAATTCGACTGAGCAGGCTTGACTTTGGTGACTTTCTGCGTTCCGTTATAGACCATCATCGAAAATCGCAGACGTTCGCTGCTGCATTGTTGGATAACACGAGTGAGTTTTTCTAACCTTTATCATTACAAATGTCTAAGTTACATTTTCATCAAATAATGTTATTATTTAAAGACATTAATATGGTCGAAGGTGACAGCGACGATTTGCCCCTACCCGAGGCCGCCGTAGCCGAGGCCGCCGTAGCCGAGGTCGCCGTAGCCGGGGACGCCGTAGCTGAGGACGCCGTAGCCGAGATCGCCGTAGCCGATGTCGCCGTAGCCGATGTCGCCGTAGCCGATGTCGCCGTAGCCGATGTCGCCGTAGCTAAGATCGCTGTAGCTCAAGTCGCCGTAGCCGAACCCGCCGTAGCCGAGACGAACGTCGAAAACAACGTGAGGATTCCTGAAGACCGGAATCCAGGTACATTCCTGTTCGACTCGTTTCCTCGTCTTTGTTCTAAGGTAGTTCTATCGTGACATTGAAATTGAAAAATTGTTTTTAAATTTTTTTCACGACCAAAATGGTTTGCGGGCTTAAGTTAATGAAGAAAAGTTTTCGCAAATTGACGAAAGAACAACATACTCCAAATTCAAGTTCATTGAATTTCTGGATGACCTCGAATTTGGAAAATTCTTGAGTCATTCTTCTTTAGTCATTTTGCAACAACTTTTCTTATTTAACTTAAGTCCGTAAACCAATTTGTATGTGAGAAAAAATAAAAAACAATTTTTTCGATTTGAAAGTCCCGGGGGAACTACCTTAAAAGCTTCTTTTTTTCAGTTCTTCACTTTAACTTACATTTGCTTACTTCTCACTTATGAAATCAAAAATCTCCACGCGGTCGGAGTTTTACTGTGACGATTTCATCCCAACACATTTATGTTTTGTTTTCAGGGACGCGATCCGACAAATATTCTTTAAACCCGTGCCCAATATGCCGTCACGACCTGCCGGTCATCATGTTTAACCCGTGTCGACATCTTGCAGCATGTGAAGCATGCAATGCAAATCCGCTGTTGGAACGAAAGTGCCCGGTGTGCCGCACGAAGATTGAGTCAGCAATAAAAAAAATTTTCGTTTAAAGTCTAAATAAAACCGTATAAATAAGAAAAAAAAATTGTTTCGTCGAGTGTAATTATTCTCCCACCCTTGGCCATCACATATTGCACTTTCACTTGTTATTTTTTATTTAATTAATTTTCATTCATAATTGTAATGAATGAATAAAAATATTCATATATACCAAAAACTTATAGTCCTCCAAGTTTAGATGTAATAGAATTATTGTGGACTTACCTTTGAAAATAGACACTTGGAATCGTTGATCGGTCACGATTTGCTTCAATATTGTATATACATGAATACACGGATGTTTGTATGTAACTTTAAAGAAGCAGTCATATATGTCGAAATATTTTTTTTAAATTCAGTATAATTATAAAATTAACTCAATAAAAAACTTAATAATAATAATAAGAGTTTGAGAGCTTTAATGGTCTATATAAATCAATGGCTACACGAGGAATCATCAATATTACAGCGTCTTCGATAAATAGTTTAATAATATGTCGAATGTTATACCTGGTTACGAACACCAAGTACAAAAAAGGCAAACCGTCGACCCTTATTACCTCAAGTCGTTGATACCGCGACGCAAATGCTCTTTTATTATTAACCGTAATAAAATATGGTAGAACGTATATGTACAGTACTATGCATTAATGCCTGGTCAGATCAAATTCATGGCGATTTTACCGACAGTGTATCGTCATTTGTTGAAGTTTGTCGAAGTTGGGACGAGTTTCAGACTGATGTGTCACGCGTAATTTTTAACCACGAAATTGATAACCTAGCGAATACATGACAGCGGTGAGGTGATGTGACTGCGGGGGGCCAACGCATTGACAGGTAGGTTATAAACATTGGAACGAGAGACCAACCATGATCGAAAAAGGTTAAGAGAATGCAGTGGTGATGTTGTCGTTCTTTTGGTGGTGATGCAATGATACAACAAAAATAACAGTATATTAAAAACAGGCGACGCATGATAATGAATAAAAATTCTGTGGCTGATATAAAAAATTCCAAGAACAATTCCCCAATGAGTAATAAGAGCGATAGATTCATCACTGCGAAGCAAACGAACTTTATCGTTTGTTTGCTTCGTCAGGGATAGAGATCGCTTACCGCGATCCCTATCCCTGACGCATGAGAATTAAGAACAATTCTACCCCAAGTTAAAAAATTTCAAGACCAATTCCGAAATAAGTAAGATCGATAGATTCATCACTGCAAAGCAAAGAAACTTTATTAAGCGGTGAGTGAAAAGCTCTTGTCTCAGGGTTCTTTACTATATTGTTGTTTGTCTTGGATCTAGAACAGTCTCAATTTTTTCTAACCCAAGCTGAAATCCAATCTCATCTCTGTTTCTGCAATCCACCAACTACTGGATGCAATCTGGGCGCGGGTTAGACAACCGTCATGACGACGTCTTAGAATTTCCTGAAAAACCCTGTCAAAAGCTGCTAGTTGGATAGAACTCTTGTTGCAAAAACATTTCGGTGTCTAAACCATATTCAAAAGTGTCCCACTTGATTCTCCTGAGAGAAATCAACCGAAAGGTGTGCGCTGTAACGCAGTCCACACGCCAGTGAAGGAAGCGCCGCTCGAAAAGTTCCAATAGTCTAGAACGATTTAATGTTTCGCATGCAGATAGGGTATTTCCCCACTCGGGGGGCTCAATTTTTTCGAACCCAAGCTGAAACCCAATCACATCTCTGTCTCTGCAATCCACCAACTACTGGATGCAATCTGGGCGAGGGTTAGACAACCGTCATGACGACGTCTTAGAATTTCCTGAAAAACCCTGTCAAAAGCTGCTAGTTGGATAGAACTCTTGTTGCAACAACATTTCGGTGTCTAACCCACATTCAAAAGTGTCCCACTTGATTCTCCTGAGAGAAATCAACCGAAAGGTGTGCGCTGTAACGCAGTCCACACACCAGTGAAGGAAGCGCCGCTCGAAAGGTTCCAATAGTCTGGAACGATTTAATGTTTCGCATGCAGATAGGATATTTCCCCATTTGGAGGGCTCAATTTTTTCTAACCCAAGCTGAAACCCAATCACATCTCCGTTTCTGCAATCCACCAACTACTGGATGCAATCTGGGCGCGGGTTAGACAACCGTCATGACGACGTCTTAGAATTTCCTGAAAAACCCTGTCAAAAGCTGCTAGTTGGATAGAACTCTTGTTGCAACAACATTTCGGTGTCTAACCCACATTCAAAAGTGTCCCACTTGATTCTCCTGAGAGAAATCAACCGAAAGGTGTGCGCTGTGACGCAGTCCACACACCAGTGAAGGGAGCGCCGCTCGAAAGTTTCCAATAGTCTAGAACGATTTAATGTTTCGCATGCGGATAGGATATTTCCCCACTCGGGGGGGGGGGGGGGGGTCAATTTTTTCTAACCCAAGCTGAAACCCAATCGCATCTCTGTTTCTGCAATCCACCAACTACTGGATACAATCTGGGCGAGGGTTAGATAACCGTCATGACGATGTCTTAGAATTTTCTGAAAAACCCTGTTAAAAGCTGCTAGTTGGATAGAACTCTTGTTGCAACAACATTTCGGTGTCTAACCCACATTCAAATCACATCGTCATGACGGTTGTCTAACCCGCGCCCTGATTGCATCCAGTAGTTGGTGGATTGCAGAAACAGAGATGCGATTGGATTTCAGCTTGGGTTAGAAAAAATTGAGCCCTCCGAGTGGGTAAATATCCTATCTGCATGCGAAACATTAAATCGTTCTAGACTATTGGAACCTTTCGAGCGGCGCTTCCTTCACTGGTGTGTGGACTGCGTTACAGCGCACACCTTTCGGTTGATTTCTCTCAGGAGAATCAAGTGGGACACTTTTGAATATGGGTTAGACACCGAAATGTTTTTGCAACAAGAGTTCTATCCAACTAGCAGCTTTTGACAGGGTTTTTCAGGAAATTCTAAGACGTCGTCATGACGGTTGTCTAACCCGCGCCCAGATTGCATCCAGTAGTTGGTGGATTGCAGAAACAGAGATGAGATTGGATTTCAGCTTGGGTTAGAAAAAATTGAGACTGTTCTAGATCCAAGACAAACAACAATATAGTAAAGAACCCTGAGACATGAGCTTTTCACTCACCACTTGATAAAGTTTCTTTGCTTTGCAGTGATGAATCTATCGCTCTTACTCATTTCGGAATTGGTCTTGAACTTTTTTAAACCTGGGGTAGCATTGTTCTTAATTCTCATGCGTCAGGGATAGGGATCGCGGTATGCGATCTCTATCCCTGACGAAGCAAACAAACGATAAAGTTCGTTTGCTTCGCAGTGATGAATCTATCGCTCTTATTACTCATTTGGGAATTGTTCTTGGAATTTTTTATATCAGCCACAGAATTTTTATTCATTATCATGCGTCGCCTGTTTTTAATTTATTGTTATTTTTGTTGTATCATTGCATCACCACCAAAAGAACGCCAACATCACCACTACATTCTCTTAACCTTTTTCGATCATGGTTGGTCTCTCGTTCCAATGTTTATAACCTACCTGTCAATGCGTTGGCCCCCCGCAGTCACATCACCTCACCGCTGTCATGTATTCGCTAGGTTATCAATTTCGTGGTTAAAAATTACGCGTGACACATCAGTCTGAAACTCGTCCCAACTTCGACAAACTTCAACAAATGACGATACACTGTCGGTAAAATCGGCATGAATTTGATCTGACCAGGCATTAATGCATAGTACTGTACATAACAATACTATACGACGACGAGACTATGCAGCTTCAGTTCTTTTATATCGAACAGAATTTTTTTTTAATAGCAATTCATTTTTCAGAGAATCAGCGACTTACGCTTATGCGTCCACTCACTCGTCGTCGTCATGTTTGTTGCCACCACGCAACAGTGGCGCAAACCGTCTGTTGTAACAACGGTCGGTAAGAGCGAAAAACGTAAGCATTGCGTACCGCGCGCGGCTAGTGCACCGCGCGTTTCGTGAAGCTGCCCTATGCGGTGACAGTTTGGTCCGTGTAGAGTTGTTAAAATTTCGCCTAAATTGAACAACTGTCACCGGCATAATTGTACACCGGCATAACTGTACACCGGCATAACTGTACACGGGCATAACTGAACACCGCTCAACTGTCACCGGCCGAAACTGTCACCGGCTTACTACGTATAGAATTTCTAACCGTGAGAGTTTGATGGTGACAATTCTGTCTCGTGAAAGTTGTGCCGATTACAGTAAACACTCGTGTCAGTTTGAAAGTTTACGGTTCTGCCACGTAATGTTTATGCCGTGTAAAATAAAGACCCGCGAGAGTTAAGCCGTGACAATTGTGTTCCGTGACAATCATAACCCGACAGTTCAAGTTGGAGACAGTTTTCTTGTGAAAATATGGTGCAATATTTTTATCCTCGTGACAGTCGGTTGGTGACAGTTTTAACGGTGACAGTTTGCAACCTGTAGAAACGCGGTCCTGCCGTGGAAGGGTTTACTTTTGTTAACGTTTTTTCTTCTGGTTGGCTAAGATGTTCGTAGGATTTTATGATTGGAGTTTTAGGATGTGGGGGAGGTTTGCGATTTTTGGATTGGTGGGTAGGTGTTGGCGAATCGCAAATCTTGGTTTGCATAATTTTACATCTTATTGTTTCTGAACTGGCGAATTGGTTATTTATGAAAAAGGTATCAAGTTTGTTTTGGCGAGTTAGAGTTTAAGATTTTGAGTTGGAAGTGTTCGGAGAATCACATCCTGTTTATTCGTTTGTTATCTGATATGTTTTAATATTGCAAGAGATTCGCTTTCTGCGTTTTCGTTTGATGTGGTTTTTTGCCGTGGGAAAGGAATGTGTGAGAGATTTTGATTGCGTTGTGGTGATTGATATTATTTAGGTGAACAATTATGATAGAAATGAATAATTGTGAATTATTGTAATTACGGAAAGTACTGAATTATTCTATTTATTATCTAATGTTCCTTAATTATCGACGAATGATGATATTGATTGGTAAGTATCTACCGACGGTTGGTTATCGGTAAGTTAGAAATAGTTGATGTGGAAAAATAATATATGGGGGTCTAGCGTGAAGGCTACGACGTAACAATATAATTCAGCACGTAAGCGTGTTTGGTTATTTTCGCAATACTGTATTCGATCCTTTTCTACTTTAACATAACTGTCAACAATCCACTGTTGAAATAACCTACGTCCCAATAGAAATACATTGAAATCATCTCTGATAGCCATTTTAAATTTAATATATGCTGCTCGTGTCACTCGACGATTTCTCTTAATGCAAGGGATTTCGCTGTGCCAACCTCTGATACCATACGGATAAAATAATGGATAAATCCATGGTTCGACATTAGGTTCCATTGTGCTGTTATGTCGGGAATTTTTTTTGGTTTCCGACGTTACCCAAACAAATTTTAAAGTCGCAGCTCGCTCCCGTTTTTAGGCTGGCATCTCTACCACTACCAAGGATGGGAGTAATCTCAAAAAACACACTCAGTTTAAATTTAACAAAATTAACAATGGTTTATTAATAAGAAAATAATTCAGACTTACAAATTGGTTGGATGAAAAATTGTGGTGCACGCTCTGGTTCACGTTGTTGTAGGTTTGGTTCTGCACGCATTGTTTTCAACTACGTTTTAAAATTTTTGTTTTCTTTACTTGATTTTAATTTTCTCTATCACGAGTTCTAGTTTAAAGTTGGCTTACTTGTCCTTCCAGACAGACGTACGTATTCACGGTGGAAAAATATCGATAACTGATGGTAAAAGTGCGTGCAGCTAATTTTATAATGTTTGAGGGAGGTTGTACCCTTCGGAAAACGTGGGCGGAAATTCGGGGACCAATGACGCGTGTCATGGACCGAATTTCCCTCCAAGTTTATCGGTCCCTATGCTTCGGAGGTTTCTCCCTCTCTTCCGCATTGGGACTTCCTTTCGTTTTTGAAGAAGCGTGGGGTGAAATTTTCCATCCCCGCTAACGAAAGAGTGGTTGCTTTGGGACGCCGATTTCCCTCCACAACTTTATTATTTATTCTTATTAGACTATTCTATTAATTGTTATGTTTCCTTTTGTTATTATTTTAACTTATTCTGTATCTTTTTCTGTGTGTTGTTTATTCGTAAAACTTACAATTAGTTTGTTTTGTTTAATATATGTATTTTATTTGTCATATAATGTTTGTTGTTTTTATTATTATTTTAGTTTACATTTATTTTGTTTGATTATTTCCTTATATTTATTCGTATTATTAATTCTATTTGTCGTTTCGTCCATTCTAAAATATTGTTGTTTATAATTTGTTCTTAATATTTTATGCATTTTTAGAATTTTAATTATTGTAAGAAGTTTTGAAAGTGATTGGAAAACTGCATGAAGAAAAGATTCCTACAAAGATCTTTCAGGGATTATACTCATTGGATCACAGGTATCCTCCGCTCTCGCGTTTATCGTTACGGGTCTGCGTGCTCAACATCTGTTGAGTAGGCTTAGGTTTATTGCTCTGTGTTCTGATCGTCAATATTTTCTAATCTTTTTATTTTCCTTCCGCTCTTAAGTTTATCGCTGTATTACTTTGTCCCTTCAATATTTCTTAATTTTTTTATTTGGGGTCTCCTTCCGCTTTTGAAATTATCTTAAAATTTTTATTTTTGCTTGTCCGCGTCTAGCGGATTATGAAAGAGAGGAGAAGAGCAAATAGTAGGAGATGAACGTCTTGAAAATTCCTTCTTGGAATTTTCAGCGGACGTCACAGTGCTAACAAATTGCAAGGTCTTCGTATTGATATTACGTTTTGTGACGTACGACTCTGGAATTTCTCCATCTGCAGTAGTGGAGCAACATCGCGGCTACTTCATTTGTTCGTTGAAAGTTATATTGATTTCGATCCAATCCTGGTTTCAAGGTGAATAATAGGCTTGTTTCAGGTTCAATGTCACTATTCAATGATGGCTGTTGAGTTTGAAGTTCTTCATTCATCATTTGATACGATTGAGCAAATACATTATTTTCGCGAAAAAATGTATCCAGAGCTTTCATTATTTCTGGTTTCAATTCTGAACTTTGTTCACAACGAAATTGAATACCTTCGTTTTGATCTACAATGAAGACTTGATCGTAACTCGGGTTTTCGTCTACATTGGGATACAACGACGTATTTATTCGATAATAAATTTGCCCATGAATCTTGAAACAATATGGCCCTGGTCGTCTGTTATTAAAATTTACCAAATTAGCATTGAATGACGCAAATGAAAATGAATTATTGTAACATCGAATACGGTCGAAAAAGTGTTTACTTTCTTCATGTGTGTTATTGAATAATTCTTATAAAAAAATCGGAAGATTTGGGAGAGTTTCAATTGATACCTCTCCATGACTACAACAATCATTGAAAGAGAGTTTATTAGCAACTCTTTCTTGAGCGAAATGTTTAGCTTTACAAATTGAGCACAATACGTCCATTGCTCCAATATAATGTTCGCTGATGTTTCTCCGTTCTCCAGCATCGAATTGTAGTTCAGATCCTCGACTTTGGTGCGTAGATCGTTGACATCTTCTATCACATACGACGCTAATAGTATATGTTGATGGCAATTTGATTATGCGAGGTCTCAATCTGGATTCTGTATTATTGGCAGTTGCGGATGCATGTGGTATCATTGATGTATTTCCATCTAAATCTATGGTGTCGTTTCGATTTTGTACATCGCGTGCTTCTGCACGTCGACGTCGCTGGTTATCCTTTCTTCTTTGCCTTCTTAATTGCTGAAATTCTTCTTCCTCCGCTTCTGTTCTTTGAATTCGACGTTTTGGCATTTTGAAAATTTTAACACGCGATAAATAAATGATTTGCAATATTGTAAAATCACTATGTAAATTATATGCTCTTCAATACTGATTTATGTTCTACTTCGATTGCCACAAACACGTTCACTGTGTCGAAAATCTAAAATATAAATTATTTTATTTCTATGTTATTACGGTCTGGGTCTTGTAATATTTCGTCAGCTGTTTTGTTTCTATGAAATTTTAGTTTCAATCTGGTAGAAAATCTTTATTTTTCTTTCATCTATGTCATTTATTATTCATCTATGTCATTTATCTTTCATCTTTAACAATGATCTGTTATCGTATTCCATGGTCAATAGCAGTCTTTTCCTTTTCAAAACTTTGAAACGGTGCCAAAACGAATTGATTCCTCGAATCTAAATGACCTGAAAAATCATATAATCAGCATCAGTATTTTCATAAGTAAGAACTCTGCTAAAGAAATTGGAACACATAGAAAATGTTTCAAAAAGTTTGACGTTTTAAAAATTTCTTATGATTATCATTGCAATATAGTTCTGAAAAAGACTCTTAACAGGTTTACTGACAGACCAAAATTTATGCAAAGAATTTAACTAATAGTGCCGTATCGTCTCATGAAATACTTACGTATTTTTACTACGGCCAAATCGATTTGGCCCAGTTTTGATGAGTGATTCTTCACTTCGATGATTGGTCTTTTTCATTAATTCGATAACCTGTCTTCTATATTCACTCTTTTTCTTACTTTCTTATCACAGAAATGCTCTTTGGAAAAAATATCAATCAAACGATCACACGATTCAATCAGTGAACTGGTTATGACAAATAATTGTGAAGTTCAAGTGACATATTACTGACAGGTGAATATCGAGAAGTAGACCACAATTTAGTCCGACTCTTGAATTTGCTGATTTTCAAATCATGAATTTTCATCACATAGTATTGTATCTCCATACAGGTTCGCAAATAAAAAAAGCGACAAAATCATTGAAAAACGACGAAGACGAGCAGTCGTCATCCTCGTCTCTGTTGCTGTCGTCATCCTCGTCTTCGTCGCAATCCCCGTCCGCGTCTTCGTCGCTATTCTCGTCCTCGTCGTAGTCATCGTCCTCGTCGTTTTTAAAATTTAATTCTAATATAATCTATATATATATAACTGTTGCGTGACTGACTGACTGACTGACTGACTGACAGACAACGCACAGCCTAAACCACTGAAGATAGGAACGTGAAATTTGACATGGTAACTCCTTTCCCGACGTAGACGCTCACTAAGAACGGATTTTGATCGTTCTCTATCCAAAATGGATTTATCACTCAAAAACATTTCCTACCAAACCGAATATCTGTGGCCACCGTTGCTATGGTAACCATTGTTATGTTTATCATTGCCATGGCAACCGTTGTCGTAGTGACCGTTTCCATGGCAACCGTGGCCTTGGTAACCGTGGCCTTGGCAACCGTGGCCTTGGTAACCGTGGACTTGGTAACCGTGGCCTTGGCAACCGTGGCCTTGGCAACCGTTGCCATGATAACCTTTGTCGTAGTGACCGTTTCCATGGCAACCGTTGCCATGATAACCGTTGTTATGGTGACCGTTGCCATGGCAACCGTGACCTTGACAACCGTTGCCATGATAACCGTTGTTATGGTGACCGTTGCCATGGCAACCGTGGCCTTGACAACCGTTGCCATGACAACCGTTGTTATGGTGACCGTTGCCATAGCAACCGTTGTCGTGGTGACCGTTTCCATGGCAACCGTGGCCTTGGTAACCGTGGCCTTGGCAACCGTGGCCTTGGCAACCGTGGCCTTGACAACCGTTGCCATGATAACCGTTGTTATGGTGACTGTTGCCATGGCAACCGTTGTCGTGGTGACCGTTTCTATGGCAGCCGTGGTCTTGGTAACCGTTGCCATGACAACCGTTGTTATGGTGACCGTTGTCGTGGTGACCGTTTCCATGGCAACCGTGGCCTTGGCAACCGTGGCCTTGGCAACCGTGGCCTTGACAACCGTTGCCATGACAACCGTTGTTATGGTGACCGTTGCCATAGCAACCGTTGTCGTGGTGACCGTTTCCATGGCAACCGTGACCTTGGCAACCGTGGCCTTGGCAACCGTGGCCTTGACAACCGTTGCCATGATAACCGTTGTTATGGTGACCGTTGCCATAGCAACCGTTGTCGTGGTGACCGTTTCCATGGCAACCATGGCCTTGGTAACCGTGGCCTTGGCAACCGTGGCCTTGGCAACCGTGGCCTTGGCAACCGTGGCCTTGACAACCGTTGCCATGATAACCGTTGTTATGGTGACCGTTGCCATGGCAACCGTTGTCGTGGTGACCGTTTCCATGGCAGCCCTGGTCTTGGTAACCGTGGCCTTGGCAACCGCGGCCATGATAACCGTTGTCGTGGTGACCGTTTCCATGGCAACCGTGGCGTTGGTAACTGTGGCCTTGGCAACCGTGGCCTTGGTAATCGTGGCCTTGGCAACCGTTGCCATGATAACCGTTGCCATGGTAACCGTTGTCATGGTTACCGTTGTTATGGCATCCATTGCTTTAATAATCGTTGCCATGGAGACTGTAAGGAAGGAGCGTCAACTCCGTGCTTTGAATCGGTCCTGAAAAATCTACGAAATAGGCGACGCTGCCGTCAAATGTTCTCCATTTGCTATATATGTATGCATGTGCATAAACGATGCGCTGTACCCTGGAGAATACGCTGTACATACGCATCTGATAGGAAGTATGTTTCTAATCTCATATTGTTCTGGAAAGTTTGAAATTCGAAATTCGACATTATTTTTCTTGAAAAATGACATTAATAGTTAAAATGAATTTCTTTGATTTCCAGAATACTCTTAAAAAATTTCGTGATTTAATCACATATTTTGATTGAAATTTTTTTGACTTTTTTTCAATGGCGTAAAAATGAATTTTGATCAGTAGGTAACTGGAGAAATCTGTCGATATCATCTACGAACTTAGCTGCGCCAATCGTGATAGAAAAGTGTCAAGTTTTTATTCAAATTACAAAAAAAAAAAAAATCAAACTGTCGGGTTTTTGTTCAATAAGCAATAAATATAATATACTTTAATTCAATTTAATAAATATATAAATTCCAATAAATTTGGCGAGATAATCGGGAAATTGAAAACAGAACGTTTCCTTTATTTTTCTTAAAATTTATTTGGTCGAGATTTTTCCTAAACATCCGAAACCGTAAAACTCTGTAAAGCGTTTTTCGCTTCAGAAAAGCTCACCTTTCACGTTAAATCGTTACCTGATTTCGTGAGGTTAAGGTACGGGAGCTCAGTTAAAAATGAATCGGAGAAGGTCATATTTACACACAGCTGTCAAAACGTAAGACGCAAAAACAACCCGCACCGTTGTTGAACCGACCATATAGGAACCTACTATAACTATATGTATCAAGAACTTTCCACAAGGGCGCCGCGGCGGTGGAATTCGTAGTTATTATTTCGTACGCTTTTTACGGACGTTTTTTCAAAGGTTTCTTTTATGAAGTTGAAGCTCCTTCCTATAGTCCCCATGATCAGGGATGGAAATAAATGATAGATTTAATTTAATATTATCAAATTATAATTTTACATCAACGAACAATAAATTAATTTCTATGCGAGCAAAGTCGCGTGCGGAAAGTTAGACAATGAAAACGAATATCTTCACTTTACCACATAGGTCATGTGGAAATCTGAGTGTGGTATTATTGTGTGCCCAGCGAAGCGGGCGGACACAGGCTAGTATAATATAATGGTACTCACATCATTTCGTCCCCGGCAATGAATTCATCCATTTCTTCATTGCTTGTAAACTCATCCGTTGAGAATGTTGTTGCCGATGTAGTTGTCGATGTTGTTTTCGTTGTCATATTAAACGATCACTGAATGAAAACCTTTTTTTTTCACTTAATGAAAAAAAAAAAATTTCGCGATGATCTCTCAAGAAATTTCGATATATATCGAAATGTCTTTTTTAAGAAAGGATTCGAATTCGATAGCCTTCCATACGCTTCCGGCTACAAGATTCAATGAAATAATGACCTCTAGGAGGAATTATGGCATCACAACAATTATGGCATCACAATTATGGCATTAGATGAACAACTTTTATGTACCAAAGAAAACCACCCAAGAAGACAACTCAAAAACCAAAGAAAACAACTCAAAAATAGCGAATTTTCAATTTTTAATAATTTTTTATTGCTAAAATGCAACTCGGATTTTTACGAAAACTCAGGACTATGTTCCTACAGGTCCTAACTACCTATAAAAAAATTGGCGAGTGGGTGGCCCATCTGAATAGAACTTCGTAAAATATGGCCTAATTTGACTGGACTACTACACGCTGAGCTTGCTTCCTTTGTTTTTTCTTTTAGGCATTCCACTGCAGCTTTTCTCATCAGCTAGGGTTCTGCTGGTTATGTGAATCAAAATACTAGCTATAACGTTTTCAATCATTGTTACGTTAACCGATAATGAGACGATTCATTACTTTGAAAAAAATTAATGCTTGGAATATTTCTTGCATAGAAAGTTTAAAATTTTTGATTCTAAACATTTTTCCATCATACATAAACGTCCTCAGTACAGAAAATCCGTTGAAGACAAATAACACATATAACTGTGCCAATAAATTTCTATCTTCATTTTTAGGAAATTACTAACATAGATATGCAACACAAATATTATTACAAAGTTGTTTGCAAATTGTTTCAAAGGAAAAAATTCAAAAAATTTTTCAATCTATTCAAAAAAATGTGTCCAGAATATGTGATTTTTTAAATAAATCTTCCAAGTGTTTTTGAAAGTATTTGAAGAAACGACATTTAATAAAATCCATGTTCAAAAAAATTACCATATCTAGTCTGCGTTACAAAAAAAGCGGTTCAATCAATTATCCAATTGTATCCAATTTGAAAAATATTACTGCTAATTAATGTTTGTAAAATTCCAAAAAATATCTGAATTCTTTATCAATTACACAGTTTCAGAATTCTAAGGCAGCAAATTTTTTTACTGGAAACCAAGTGCCCAACATCTTAAAAAGTTAACTGGACGATGGATGACTATGTTTATGAACAGTTTAGATAAATTCGAAATATCCATTTAATAATTAAAAAAAAAAAAAACATGAAAGTCGTTGATAAATCAAAAAACCATTGAAAAATTGAAGAGCAAGTGTTTTGCAGCATACACTTAAATAAAATAAAAACTATAGATTACGTACTGGGTTTGATTGCGTTCCATTCTTCACTCGTGAGTTGTACTGGGAATAATTGTTTCTTGTTTCTGTGACCGATGCCCGCCTCGTCGGAATCTGTGGACGTTATTGTTGAGTCGTTCGAAGTGACATCGTCGGATTTTGGAGACAGTAGTTCATTCGTTGTCGACGGTATGATGATACCCTTTTCCGATCGTACGAGGGTGAGGATGCCCCAGCGATCCGCGACAACGTTGTTGTAAAGATTGTGACGTGTCGATTTATCATTTAAATCTTTACTGATTTCTGTCCATACAGGGTCAGAATACCGCGGCAGTTGTGGTGAGGAGAAATGAAATATAAACTTTTTTAAACTTTTTACAGCTTCATCCACTGTCACATTAGCTTTCCGTGGCATTGTGAATTAATCGCGCAGTACGCAAGAACCATGAGAAAATAAATTACGGCAAAAGTTTATAAAAGTCACGAGCACTGTCACACCACCCACGAAACACATAATAAACAGAAAAAACATAAAAAAAAAACAAAAAATAAGTTTGTGAAAAAAAGATTAATTATGATTCAGATTAATTATATAATTAATAATGAGATAAAAAATATATAAAGTTCACAATAAAAACAGGAAGTTAAACAAATACGAGGTAGATGTTCACAGTGTCACACAAGGAACAATAATGAGCTCGCTTTCACTCGGTGTAGGTGGTGGAGTGGGTACGGTGCACCGTACAATGTATGGTGAATTCGGAGAATTTTAATTTATTTGGAGTATTTGATTTCTGCGAATTCAAAAACGGTTGCGGTGCAACAATGTTTAAGAAATTGCACTTAATCGCATGGAAAATAAGATTAAATCGTGCATTCTTCCTATGGATATGGAAATCATTTATTTCATTAAACGTCAATACATTCAGAAAAGGTGTAAATACATGAACGATTTTAATAAATTTGGACAATACCATGCATTTGTATTTTTATCCGTCTTTCTTCTTCAGTGTCTTACTTATATTATTTATAATTATTATGATTATCTATAATTATTATAAGAGTATGTGTATTTTCAAAATGTTATTGGAGGTTTTTTTGTTGTTGCATAATTTTTCCGAAATTGTTATTCGTCTTTCTTTTGTGTCGCCCAAAAAACTTTTGTCGAATTTTTCGAATTTAGGTATTTTTAAATCTCACAGACGTTTATTCCTTACATTATTCAGTTTTCAGTGCAATTACGGATTGTTTTCATCGTATCGTATATTCTATATGTACGCTCTCATATACCTTGAAGGCAAAGTAGCTTATACCGAATGGTGATATCCAAAAATGATTGCATCTAAGTAAAAAAATATTGTTTTTAAAACGAACGCTTTTTTTGTATATATCACTTTAGGGTGTCCCGAAAATGAGGTGATATTTTTTGTTTTCATTTACCGTCCCTCAAAAGTTGCTATTTCGTGATAGAAAGAACCTCGCGAAAGGAACACCCTGTAGCTAAAATTTAAAAGGGGGCGCAAGCTATTTTTGTGTGTTTTTTTTTCACGACATTATAAGACCTGGCCAAAAATTCCCTCCCTGGTAAAAAAATCTTCAACAAGTACATTTGTTGACCCCTGTTTCCATTTGTTGTCACAAAGAACTACCCAAACAGTACAAAATTTTTAAAAATTTAGCAAGATCGAGCCAGGAAAAACAAGATTGTTTCTAGAACATAACTACACCTCAGATGACAAAGAGAAATGAGAAACTTTATATATATTATTGAAATCCCGAGAAGAAAAGCAACAATGCCCATCGTAAGTGTCCGATAAAAAAAAAATAGAGTCGAGAAGTAAATGATTAATTTGTGATAAAAATAAATAATTACTTTACAGAAAAAGGAATGGAAACGCCAACGATTTACGTTCAGCACTAAAATTTATAATATCAATAACAAGACAAGTATTTTATTGTCGTTCGAGGATGGAGTATTTAAAAAAGAACGCAAAAAAAGGGTTGGCATTGAAAAAAGTCACCAAAATGTACGAAAATAAAAATCGGTCAGAAGAACAGAGTCCAGAAAAAAATCGGAATGAGAAAAGGCTTGAAAAAAAAAAAAAAAAAAAAAATTCAATCAAAATAAATTCGATTGAAAAAAAAAATTCTGACCGAAGTATTTGGCAAGTTTTTTTGCGTAGCTTGGATCATATAATGTATTTCCATGGTTACGAACTCGCCAAGTACTTCGGCCGAATATTTTTTTCAATCTAAGTTTTTTTTTTTTAATTTTTTTTTAAAGCTTTTCCTCATTCCGATTTTTCTCTGGACTCTGTTCTTCTGACCTTCTTAGATCTTCTGACTTTTTTCAATAACCAAATGATTTTTGCTTTTTTTTAAACACTCCATCCTCAAGCGACAGTGAAAAACATGTTCTATTATTGATATTACGAATTTCAGTGCTGAACGTGAATCATTGGCGTTTGCATTTCTTTTTTTGTAAAGTAATTATTTTTTTAAATCGCAAATTAATCATTTACTTGTAGACTCTAGTTTTTTTTATCGGACACTTACCCTGGGCATTGTTGCTTTTTTCCTTGCGATTTCAATAATATATATAAAGTTTCTCATTTCTATTTGTCATTTGAGGTGAAGTGATGTTATAGAAACAGTCTTGTTTTTCCTGGCTCGATCTTGCTAAATTAAAAAAAAATTTTGTACTGTCTGGGTAGTTTTTTTTTGTGACAACAAATGGAAACAGGGGTCAACAAATGTACTTGTTGAAGATTTTTTCACCAGGGAGGGAATTTTTGGCTAGGTTTATAATATCGCGAAAAAAAACACAAAAATAGCTTGCGCCACCTTTTAAATTTCAGCTACAGGGTGTTCCTTTCGCGAGGTTCTTTCTGTCACGAAATAGCGACTTTTGAGGGACGGTAAATGAAAATAAAAAATATCACCTCATTTTCGGGACACCCTAATATCACTTATGTGGTGAATGAAAAAAAAATCTGATTCAGAACGGGAAAATATTTCGACGGTTGGAGATTTTTCGGGTTTTTAGCATCTGCACTGGTAATGCGTGATTAATTTTTTTTTAACTAGTACTGCATTTTCGGATGGAATAACCCGGTGAAGTTTTGGATTAATTGATAAAAATTACAACTATTCGTTAATTATAGAGATGTCTCGCCGGCCAACAATTACATAGATTTTGAATTCCCGTAGTATCAACTTCTGTTTTATATATACAGATTGTTTCTAAAAATTTGGGTCTTAGTTTTTCGTACACTATTTAACCCGGGGAAAAAAAACCTTGGACAAGTACATTTGTTGACCCCTGTTTCCATTTGTTTTCACAGAAAAAAACTACCCAAAAAAGTACAAAATTTTCAAAAAATTGGCAAGATCAAGAATGATTTACATTCAGCACTAAAATTTATAATATCAATAATAGGACAAGTATTTCATTGTCTCTTGAGGATGGAGTATTTTATAAAAAGCAAAAATAAGTTCGTTATTGAAAAAAGTCACCAATGTATAAAAATAAAAATCGATCCAAAAGAACAGAGTCCAGAAAAAAAATCAAGATAAAACAAAACGTGGAGAAAAAAATTTCAAACGAAAAAAATTAGATTGAAAAATAATTTCGGCCGTAGTACTTGGCGAGTTCATACCATGAAAAATACATTACGTGATTCTACCTAAGCAAAAAACTCGCCAAGTACTACGGCCGAAATTATTTTTCAATCTAATTTTTTTCGTTTGAAATTTTTTTCTCCACGTTTTGTTTTATCTTGATATTTTTTCTGGACTCTGTTCTTTTGGATCGATTTTTATTTTTATACATTGGTGACTTTTTTCAATAACGAACTTATTTTTGCTTTTTTTTAAATACTCCATCCTCAAGAGACAATGAAATACTTGTCCTATTATTGATATTATAAATTTTAGTGCTGAATTTCGTCTGTTTCGCAGTATAAAATCTTTCGCGACTTGCTCGTTGTTTTTGAGTTAAAAAGAATTGCCGAGAGGAATTCCTAATTTGGTCCGTACAAGCGATAGTCCATAGTTTAAGTATTTTGTTATCGATATTGTTTTGTTAGAGGGTTAACCGATTCTAATTGTTAAATTTGTAAAATTAATTATACTTTTCCGGAAAGTAAATATTTTTGTGATCGAGTATAATATGAAATTTCAAAGTTAAGTTTAATGAAAGAATTTGTAATTCCGGAATTCTCGTATTAAAAATGTGTTTGAATATTCCTTGCTAAATTCCTAGACCTCGCCCCTCTACCAATTCATTTTGTGTAAAAAGCTACCGCCGGGTAACAACCATCTTATTTTTGAGTAATTCCGTATAAATTTGTTTAAGTCAATTCTTAAACTGGCGCCCAGAAATTCTCGAGAGTAGGATTATTTTGTTAACGTCTTTTGACGAGAAAAGGCGTTACAAATGTTGGCGCCCAACGTGGGGCCCAAGGGAGTAATGTTGGGTAATATGGGATATCTCGTTTTCAAGCACATTGATTCTCTTTGTTATTTTTATCGTGGTAGAGTAATGTAAAGATTTGGTTATTTTTTTTTAATTTCAATCGATCATCTTTTGGTTTCAATAACGTAAAGTGAAGAGAAATTTTTCCCGTGAAAATTGAGCGGAAAAATCATAAATAAAGTAGATCTTTCTTTGTCTCGAGAATAGAAGAGTCAGGATCAGGTGTTAACCGTCAAATTTAAAATCGTATTATTATGTCTTCTGTCTTTGTCGCTCGTATTGAATGTTCTGTCATATTATTTCCGAGAGTCTTCGGAAATTTTCGATACGTATCGTCTGTGTTTCTGATATTTTGTATTTGTGTCGTCTATTAGTCGAACAATCTCATACGGTCAGTACGATATACACCTCGGTGCTTAGTAAAATATCGAGACGTAAGAGTTTGAAAGTGTTCGGGAATTTCGTGTGGTATTAATTTCGTGATATTATTGGGATTATTGGAGGTCGAATTGGAGACAATCGACAAGAAAATAATCAGAGTGAGTTTTATGAAACGGTTTGATGTGTTTCTGAATTGTTGTTCCGATAATTTCCGAAATTCCGGGATTATACTGTTATTTTTTTTGTGACCTGGTTACGAGTTTTGACTCTGTTCGGTACGTTCTTGAGAGTTAGGTGGAGAGAACCATTTGTCGAGTTTCAAAGATTTGTTCCGTATATTTTGATTGTCATATTTATTTATTTAGTAGAGTGACGTTAATCGTGAATTTTTCTCGTATGATTGGGACAGTCTATTTTATTTGTTGACACTCTAATATTTCAATGATGCTGAAAAGATCATTTTTATTTTTATTTTAAATGTCGACAGTAAATTTCGATTGTTTTAGCATTTGATTTGATAATTAATTTTTATGATTTGAATTTTTCGGAATGAGTTATGACAGTTTTATTCTTGGACAACTTATTTGAAGTTCGACTTGATATATCGAGGCTACCGAAGAGTATTTATTTTGTTTTGTTTTGGGGAATAAGATGGAGAAAAAAATTTCAAACGAAAAAAATTAGATTGAAAAATAATTTCGGCCGTAGTACTTGGCGAGTTTTTTGCTTAGGTAGAATCACGTAATGTATTTTTCATGGTACGAACTCGCCAAGTACTACGGCCGAAATTATTTTTCAATCTAATTTTTTTCGTTTGAAATTTTTTTCTCCACGTTTTGTTTTATCATGATTTTTTTTCTGGACTCTGTTCTTTTGGATCGATTTTTATTTTTATACATTGGTGACTTTTTTCAATAACGAACTTATTTTTGCTTTTTTTTAAATACTCCATCCTCAAGAGACAATGAAATACTTGTCCTATTATTGATATTATAAATTTTAGTGCGGAATGTAAATCATTCTTGATCTTGCCAATTTTCTGAAAATTTTGTACTTTTTTGGGTAGTTTATTTCTGTGAAAACAAATGGAACCGGGGGTCAACAAATGTACTTGTCCAAGGTTTTTTTTCCCCGGGCAGGGGATTTTTGGCCAGGATATCCCTTCTTTTTTCTGAACCTTTCACTTTCATCATAAAATTTTGGAATTTATGGTCCGCCATATTGAATCCGCCATTTTGAATTTCGAAATTTTGCATGCAGATTGTTAATCGGTGAACCCAAAAACCCCCGCGTGCCAACTTTCGCTTTTCTTAAACGATTTTCGCAGTTATTGTCCGCCATATTGTATCCGTTATCTTGAATTTCGAAATTTTGGGTGCAGATTTGTAATCAGCGACCCCGAAAACCCCCGAGTACCATGTTTTGCTTTCATCAAACAATTTTTGCATTTGTGGTCCGCCATATTGGATCCGCCATCTTGAATTTATAAATTTTGAGCGCAGATTTGTAATCAGCGACCCCGAAAACCCCCGGGTACCATATTTTGCTTTCATCAAACAATTTTTGCATTTGTTGTTCACCATATTGGATCCGCCATCTTGAATTTATAAATTTTAGGTGCAGATTTGTAATCAGCGACCCCGAAAACCCCCGGGTAACATATTTTGCTTTCATGAAACAATTTTTGCATTTGTTGTTCGCCATATTGGATTCGCCATCTTGAATTTCTAAATTTTGAGCGCAGATTTGTAATCAGCGACCCCGAAAACCCTCGAGTACCATATTTTGCATCAGCAAACAATTTTTGCATTTCTTGTCCGCCATATTGGATTCGCCATCTTGAATTTCTAAATTTTGTGTGCAGATTTGTAATCAGCGATCCCGAAAACCCACGAGTACAATGTTTTGAGCTAGTTGCACGTAAGGAAAAATGTGTGTTTCAAAGGGTCAAATTGATATTTTTTTTTGCGTGAATTATTCCGACCTTACCATCTGTCATCTGTCAACACGGATCTACGAGAAGTCCGCAAAAAACACGCTGTTTACGCGTCTCGCGTCAAAACTACCGTCAAACTTTCCGTGGTATGGGTACAAAGGAAAGGACCAATGGGAACTCGCTACTTTTGTCGCCGAAGACCGGCTTCGGTGGAAACGGGTTTTGATGGGCATCAAAACGCCTTTGATTGTGTCGTCTGCGCGCATATACAAACACACCAAATCCTTCAATGCGTTAGAATTTTTGCATAATCTTGACCCTGTGCAAAGTTTTTTCTCAGCAAATACGGCATCAATCGTGCTGAATTAAGGCTTAATCGAAAGATTTTTTCATAATTAGTCTCCAGTTCAATTTTCAAATCATCATCTGTCTCCTAAGCTTCGTAATTCGAGAAAATGACTTTCAGTTTTTACCCCCACTACCGAATTTTACTTTATTCAGAGATAATATACTCTGGCGAGCCTCGGGCCAGCAGACGACAGAGCTGTCAAATGTATTTGTCCCGAGACTCTACCGAGTCTCTTGATACTAACCACATAAATAAAAACCTTAAAGCTTAAATTTGTTTAGTTTTCTGTGGCGTAATGGCGTCGTTAACTCTCCAAAAGCGATCAAGAATTGCATAATCATCAAGTGTAAGTGGTATAAAACGGATTTGATGAAAGACTCTTCGTGACAGCACCGTCCGTTGCAACTTGCCGCTCAAACTTCACAAGAACTCCGATAAAATATATATTCGAAATCGTAAATCTGATTATTTTGAAGGAAAATAATATTCATTGCACTCTAACGATCTATGAACATGGTTTTTTGTTTTGTTTTATTTACAAATTTTTGTCACAACATATTTAACTTCATTCACGTCATAGTAAATCAATTTTACATTTCTTAAATGTATATTATTTATATAAATATTTACAATTCGATTGACCTGTTGTTTGAAACTCGCGATTTTTTACATAGCACGTAAGAATCGATAGTTTACGAAATTCTTGTTGATCCTAATCGTTTGAGCTCCGTTATAAGAAATAAAAACAATTCGCAAAGTGCGTTCGCGTGTACTCGAGAAGTGACGATTTTTCAAATATTTCATTACTGAGAATATATCGTAGCATTCTCTCAATTTACTCGTTATCTCGATGCGATTTAATGGAAAAAAAACACGTGGTAAGTTTCTTAAAAAAATGTACAAACAGTTTGATAAAATGAAACACTCATTCGAGCCAGTTCAATAGTTACGATAATCGAGTAAACGCTGTTTAATCGTAATGCTTGAATTACATGCGATTAACATTACAATTACAATAGCATTACAATTTTTCCATATTGTATACTTGATATCTTTCAAATAGTTCCAATTATTATCGACAATGATATCATTTCAAGATTAAAACTAAAACGACGGAGATATTCTCGTTACTTATGTTGTATGCAGTCGAAGCCCATTTTTTGGATAAACACGCAAAATTCCAAAAAAAGATCTTGAAAAAGTTGTATCTGATGATTTTACCGTTACTTTTATATACTGTTTCAATTATAGCGCGTGAACCTCATTAAAATGGTTGACAAAGAACAAAGTAGAAAAATGGATAAAAAGTTGTTATCGAAGTTGTTATCGATCTTTGATTATTTGGTGGTATTTGGACCTGAGGTGAACTTGCACTAAATATGGGATTGGTGTCGCCTAATTCATTTAATCGTAGAATTTTGTTCGTTGGTCCACAAAGGGTTTCAAGCTCGTCTGCTTCGAGTTCACCACGAGGTTGTTTTCTACTGTTACTTCGCGGTGGTATCGAATTGCTGTACTCCAAACTCGACAGAATGCAGTAGACACAGAGTTTTGCAAGTTCCGATGACTGCGGCTCTATCAGTTCGTTGCTTCTGAAAAAAAAAAAAAAAAACAAATTCGTGAAATATTTTTTAATTTTATTTCCTCAGATCAATCCTCAAGTTTGAAAGAATAAAACAATTTTTTGCGTAAATTTTAGTTCCAAGTCATGTAAATACAATCAAAATGAAATATTTCAAATATCGCATGATTACATCGGAGAAAATAGTTTGAATTTGTAAAATATTTATTTATTTCATTTTCTTGAATCAATCCTGAAGTTCGAAAAAATAAAAACGACTTTTTGCGTAGATTTTAGTTCTAAGTCATAGAAATACGATTGAAATGAAATATTTCAAATGTCACATCGAAGAAAATAGTTCACATTTAGACGAAATTCTCTACAAAATGAAATACTCTATAAATAAATAAACTTACTGTACAGAATTGTAAAGATATTGAGGTACTACGTGATTTAGAAGTTCGAGAGTGCAGTTTTCAAGGTCAAGATGAAATATTACAAATATTAGGTCGACCGCCTGATCCAATTCTTCCTGAAATTTATATTTAAGGCCTTCCTTGACAAGGTTTGAAACGAACCACGCCGATCCGCCTGTGTTTAGCAAAGACTCGAGAGCTTGAGTCGACTGGATATTGGTCCATCCTCGTTGTTGAATGTCTAGCCAGACATTTTTCAGTTGTTCTAATATCGGTTGCCGAGATATACTGATGTTACGTCGTAGCCTTCACGCTAGACCCCCATATATTTTTTTTTCCACATCAGCTATTTCTACCTTACCGATAACCAACCGTCGGTAGCTACTTATCAACCAATATCATCATTCGTCGATAACTAAGGAACACTAGATAATAAATAGAATAATCCAGTACTTTCCGTAATTACAATAATTCACAATTATTCATTCCAATAATAATTGTTCACTTAAATAACATGAATCAAACAACGCAATCAAAATCTTTCACACATTCCTTTCCCACGGCAAAAATCACAGCAAACAAAAAGACAGAAAGCGAATCTCTTGCAATATTAAAACATATCAGATAACAAAAGCACAAACAGGATGTGATTCTCCGAACACTTCCCACTCAAAATCTTAAACTCTAACTCGCCAAAAAAAACTTGATGCCTTTTTATAAATAATCACTTCGCCAATTCAGAAACAATAAAATATAAAAATCATGCAAACCGAGATTTGCGATTCGCCAACACCTACCCACCAATCCAAAAATCGCAAACCTCCCCCACATCTTAAAACTCCAATCATAAAATCCAACGAACATCTTAGCCAATCAGAATAAAAACATTAACAAAAAGTAAACCCTTCCACAAGACATCCCTCTCTCAAAATCCTCAACAATGAACTCCAGCCATTCGAACTCGCAAATTTAACAATCAGACTTTATCCGAAAGCCAAAGCACACAGTCGAATTTACCAAAATTCTCAAAAGACTCAGAACCCCTAAATCCATAAACTAAAATTAGTCTGAAGTCTTCAATCATTCTCATAGAATACCATCGAATAATTATAAGTGCGTGAATTCAAATATTTCAACGGAAAGTTATAATAATTATAATCATATTGTATCATTTCATTCTTTTTCTTATAAAAATAAAATTATACTATTCATTCAAAGTGTAAACGTGAGTAAAACTGTGGACTTGATTAACCCTCATCCTTCACTCAGTTTACCAATCATCGCATATATCAAAATTCCGAAAATCTCAGAAAATTCGAAAATATATTAATCTGGTTACGGGAATCGTGCGGAAACCAAAAGACTCACTGGCGATAGTTCTCAGAAATTTAAACATCGCGCTCTAAATCGGCAATTCCGTGCATTCATCAAAATCTCCCTCTCGGGACGTAACAAATTGATATATTAAAAACTGGTGGCAGCGGAAAAACTACGTAAATCACTTAAATCCTTAAATCATAGAAACACACCATTTTTTTTAATTTTATATTAAAAACTGGTGGCAGCTGAAAACTCGCGAAAAAAAAAAAAAAAAAAAAAAAAAAAAAAAAAAAAAAAAAAAAAAAAAAAAAAAAAAAACACGGACAATCGTAAATTCAAAACCCAGTTTAAGTCTATATTAAAAACTGGTGGAAACAGTGAAAAACTCGCGAGGAACTCAAACCAAAACGCAACCTCAATCATTGAAATCTTTAAACCGAGAATCACACCATTTAGTGATAACAAAAAACTTTCAAACTTAAGAACACTAATTTTTCCTAAATCGTGTACAAAATTGGTGGCACTGAAAAATTGAAAAACTCAATAAATCACCTGCAAGTGAAATAAAATAAAATCGGTGATCAAACAACACAACATTCATCGAGATAACTACAAGCAACCCGAGCCGTATATCAGCAGAACGCAGAGAGCAGGTCAAGAACCAGCGATAACTACAAGATCATCGCCACAGCTGACAGCTGACGCACCTACAAACACCAACATCTACAAGACCCTCGACTCGTAAGTCATAAAATAAAATCACAATGCCTCATCAAGGAGATCCTATGGACATTTCTGGAATGGGCGCAACATCAAGCGCACACAGTCAAAGACCCTCACAACCAGTCACAATAGATATAGATCAACTTAGTCAACAATTAGCGGCAAATCTTAATCGACAAAATCAACCCAATTTTAATCAAACTTTTGAAAATCCTGCATATCCAATGCAAGCTAATTACAGAGATTTCACGAGATATATCCCAGAGTTCGATGGCACTCCCAAAACCTGTTCTTTAAACACATTTATCAATTATTACGAATCAGCTCGAGAATACATTCCAGCAATCACAGAAAGACCGATAGTAACACTATTAAAAAGCAAATGTAAAGGTTTAGCTTGCGAAAGCTTAGATAGTTTCAACGTCGACACAATCACTCACCTGGTCGACATCCTCAGAAATCGATTCATTGCCTCAAGACCACTTTTTGCTTGGATATCAGAATTACATACGCTCGAACAAAAGGACAAAGAATCCTTACTAGCTTTTTACAGTAGACTCAATTTACATGTAAATCAAACAAATCAAGCTATTGACCTCTCAAAAGTACAAGACCCCCAAGGAGCAAAAAACTGGGTTCAAGATATGGCAATAGATCAATTTCGTAAAGGTGTAAATTCTGCATACCGTCCTCACATTCCTTGTACCGTATACGAAACTCTTGAAAGCATTTACAAAAAAGCAACCGAAATCGAGAAAATGATTGGACCAATAGAAACAAAAATCACAAACCAATCAACGTGCTTACCAATAAATCAATATAACAATAAAAATCAACAAAATAAAAATCAAACAAATCAGAACTCAAATAAAAAAACTGACAAATTTTGTAACTTTTGCAAAAAAACCAATCACGTGACGGACGACTGTTACGCACTCAAAAAACAAAACAAAACAGACGCGACAGAAAATCAAAACAAAATAATTTGTAATTATTGCAAAAAACCGGGACATATAATACGCGACTGTCGTAGACGAGCATATAACAATGGCAAAAATGCAACTACAAACACTAACAATCAGCCGGGAAACGAGCCAGCAGCCCCTCGACCGGGTACGTCGACGGGACAAAACGAATAGGTGTACCCAAATCAAAGAGTCCCGAAACAATAGAACAAAACATCCTTCGGGCCTATTGCAATCTCAGCGTAACTTCAAATAACTACTACGCACCCACAATAATCATAGAATCGCAAGATCTAATGAAACCACAAACATTATTCCTCGCAGATTCGGGATCGCAATTAAATTTAATTAAAAATCAGAACATCGCTAACCCAAATTTAATAAATAATTCCATAATTTACGAATTATACGGAATCTCAAACTCCGATAGGCCAAAAACCCTTGGTCAAATTAACATCGCTATTTGTGGTAAATCGGAGATATTTCACGTAGTTAAAGACGATTTCCCTGTAGAATTTGACGCTATACTTGGACATGAGACTCTCGGTATTAATAAAGGGAAAATTGACTGGAAAGAAAGGTGTGTGCAAATCAATGACGTGGACGTACCATTCACAAACACAGAATCATTTCTGCTCAAGGCCAGACAGAAAATGATGATGTTTATACGAGTGGGAAACTCACTAGAGACAGGTTATGTACCTCGCATACCGTTTCCAGAAGGCATTTACGCAGGCGAAGCCTTAGTAAAAAATACCAACGGTAAAGCTTACCTTTATGCCATCAATACTCTCGATAAAGATGTCAAGGTGGACGTTCCCGTAATAACCCTCTACCCATTTGACAGTAGCTCGGACGAGAACGACCAAAACAATAAAAATTCAGCAATTGGCAAAACTAAAGTAAACGATACTCCTCGGACGCGAGAAGATCGTACACAAAACGTGGTAAACCTTTTGCGCCTTGACCATCTTAACGACGAAGAACGTGCCGCGGTATCAGCACTTGTTGCAGAAAATGCGGACCTCTTCCATATACCGGGTGAACCTCTCAGATCAACCAGCGCTTGTAAACACAAAATTCTCACGGTAGATGACAAACCCGTTAACACGCGACAATATCGTCATCCACCTTTTCAAAGACCGGAAATCGAAAAACAAATTAACGACCTACTAAAATTAAACATCATAGAGTCATCCAACTCACCATACAACTCACCAATTTGGATAGTTCCCAAAAAAGAAGATTCGAAGGGAAATAAAAGATGGAGACTCGTAATCGATTTTAGAAAACTAAATGACGTCACAATAGGAGACGCATACCCTCTGCCTTTAATAACAGATATCTTAGATCAACTCGGCGGAGCAAAATATTTTTCAATATTTGATCTAGCGTCAGGATTCCATCAAATAGAAATGGACCCAACCGATAAACACAAAACGGCATTCACGACCCCTCACGGTCATTACGAATTCAATAGGATGCCCTTCGGTTTAAAAAACGCACCAGCCACTTTCCAGCGCTTAATGGACCTCGTACTCAAAGGGTTGCAAGGTAACGATCTATTCGTATACCTAGATGACATAGTTATCTACGCTCGATCCATTGAAGAACACGAGTCCAAATTTAAAAAACTCGCGAAACGCTTACGTGATGCTAATCTTACATTACAAACCGATAAATGCGAATTTTTGAGGACAGAAGTACGATATTTAGGACACCTCATTTCGGCAGACGGTTTAAAACCTGACCCGAAAAACATCGAGGCTGTAAAAAAATTCCAAACTCCAAAAACTCCTAAAAACGTAAAAGAATTTTTAGGTTTAGCGGGTTATTACCGTCGATTCATCAAAAATTTCTCAGGAATTGCAAAACCTTTATCGGATTTAACAAGCAAAAATTCAAAATTCCATTGGAACCCCGAACATCAACTAGCATTCGAAACATTACGCGACAAGCTGTGCGCATCACCAATCCTGCAATATCCAAACTTCTCAGAACCATTCATTGTAACAACAGACGCATCCAATTACGCTGTTGGAGCAGTCCTATCTCAAGGTAAAATCGGAGAAGACCCTATGGTAGCAGCAGCTTCCAGAGTCTTAAACAAAGCAGAACGAAATTATACAACATCTGAGAAAGAAATGGTCGCAGTGGTCTTTGCATTAAAAACCTTCAGACCATACCTTTATGGTAGGCAATTCACACTCCTGACCGACCACCGACCACTCGTTTGGGTTAATTCCATGAACGACCCAACATCCCGTGTACTAAGATGGAGAGAACGATTAAAGGAATTCGATTTCAAAATCCAGTACAAACCGGGAAGAGTAAACACCAACGCTGACGCATTATCGCGCAACCCAATCACTCTTCCAATTAAATTCAAATGGCGCATCACTAACACTGACACAGGAGGGAAATTGCTCAATCTAAATCCAGGCATCGCCAGGCCTCACCCCTCTTCTTCTAACCCAGATGAAAACCAAAAGAGACCAAGAGTTTCTTATTCCACTTCGGAAGAAGACGTAATAAACGTCTCAATAACAAAACCTGTTCCGGGAGTAATTGATTACAACGATACGGTAATTCCGAGAGAAACGTACAGTAATCAATTAACTAAAGGTACAAATCAAACCCCGATTTCAAATCGGCAGTCTGATCAACTGTCCGATAAAAGTCTCAATAATGATGAGACACCCAAACAAAAACTCAGAAACGTAAATTCGCCTAAATCAGTAAACACAAACTCTCATACGAATTTACAAGAAGCGACTTTGTCTAAATCCACTACTCATGAGACTCACACAAAATCGCAAAACCAAGAAAAAACAAATTCTCCTAAATCCAGTAATTCAGAGCATCATATGAATTTGTCACAAAATCCTGAACAAAATCAAGAACAAATCAAAATAAATTCGCCTAAATCAATGAACCCAGACCACAATACGAATTTATTACAAAATATTAGAATCGAAGAAACAAATTTGTCCAAACCCAACAACTCAAAATCCGATACAAATTTGCAAAATCAACAAACAAGGTCACCTCAAAATATAAATCCAGAAAAAGTGAACTTATCAATAGACGAAAATCAAGAATTCCAAGTCAATCACTCAGAAAATCAAGTAACGTACTCAGCGTACGACAGATGCAAAAGAAAAATCTTGATGAAAAGGAAAGATCGTGTTAGACGATATTTACCATTTACCATACCACAATATCTCAAAAAACCAATCATCATCTTCATCAGATGAACACGAGGACAATCCCGTCCACGTGGCTCCAGTAAACACAACTCAAAAACCTACTACATCACAAAATCAAAAACCAAACTACGAAATCTTAGGACGATATAAGTTCAGAGGATCACGTGTCCCAGCAGCTCAAACATCTGCCGAACAGACGGTTGATGTTTTCGTCGCCTCAAAGCACCAAAAAATACCTGAAACAAGAGTAAACAGAGAAAGCGACACTAACCTTCTCAGCTCAACCCCTCTAACGGTCAAACCCTCTCAAATTAACTCTATGTCAAAAGGAAACAATTTTCATCGTAATCTCGCACAACAAATCCTTGAAAAACGAAAACCTAGCTCAGCTTGCTTCACGCCGTCCCCTCCGAGACGTGCGAGAAAGAAAATAGAAAACATTACAACCTCTCTCGCGGCTGAACAAAACTCAGATCGTGAAGAAGAAAGTTCAGAAAATCCTTCTCAAAACCAAGAAACCATTCAAAGAATCCCAATAGAAGAACCTATGGAAATTGCTTCCTCAAATGAAGAAAGTAATCCTCCTAAAAACACGGAAGGTTCTGTCAACAAACAAATCGAAATCCTGGAAACTCAAGTAATACCTGAGGTAACGCCTGAGGTAACACAAACAACCAACACCGAAATTCCTTGGAAAATTCCAAAAGTTCCCAAGAAAACAAAAGCAAAAAACCCACCTTTAGAAGCTATACGTAGATCCACAAGAGAACGAAAACCGAAACGATGCACGTGTTGCACAGATAGTGAACAACACAACCACGAAATCAGAAAACCCATTCGTCAGAAAAAACCAACTCACAAAGAAAATCACTTTCAAAGAACAACACAAAACTTAATGCCCATAAATTTACCTATTCCAACAAGTA
Source organism: Campoletis raptor (assembly GCA_948107755.1). Taxonomy (NCBI): domain Eukaryota; kingdom Metazoa; phylum Arthropoda; class Insecta; order Hymenoptera; family Ichneumonidae; genus Campoletis; species Campoletis raptor. The sequence goes on along the minus strand of OX403628.1, from coordinate 1,662,281 downwards.
CAATAACCCAAAATCATAATGATCAAGTAAACGAAAACTATGCACCCCCAACGACAGAAAATCGCGTACCGTCGGATAACGAAATTCACGTCCCGTCGGAAAACGAAAACCAAGAAATTCCCGAAAACAACAACGAAACTTTCATAAATCAGGACAATATGACACTCATAGATAATGAAATAAGCGAAGATAACAGAGAACCCGATTCCAATAACGAAAGACCATTAAGCCCGCAAATAAATAGACCAATTACACCTATCGTGACAATCACTTATCCACCTGAAACTAACACCCCAAGCGGAAGACGGAATAACGCGACAATCATAAACGAGGATTCGGATATCGACACGGTCAACATTATCGAAACTCAAGATAATCTCGAAATGATCAAGGGCAATTACATCTGCTTCGTCGCAGCAGACGGAACGGTATCGAACGAAAGCGGAAAAAGATTAATCGAACTAGGGTATCTTCACTTATCCCCTTCAAACACATTAGAAGTCGGACAAATCCTAACCTCGAAAGGGAAAAATAAAAAAACTTTTGCCTTAGTGTGCCAAGAAAACGATTCATCACCTCTGACAGAAGAGAATTTTACAAAATGTTTCGAAAACCTAAAAAACAAAATGACCGAACTAAAAATAAAATCAGCAGCAGTTTCCGAAAAACGAAGTAACTTCGATTATCCAACCTGGATAAAAATAAAAAACATTATTCGCAAAATTTTCAAACACACCAACATCCAAATTAAAATTTGCAAAGACGAAATAATTACCCCACCGGAAGAAGACAGGCAGGGAATAATCAGAGAATGCCACGAATCCCCAATTGCAGGTCACAAGGGCGTAACGAAAACGTACAACAGGATTCGTCAAAAATATTTTTGGGACAATTTAAAGAAGCAAGTAGAAGACTATGTTAGACAATGCGAAAGTTGTCAAAGGAGAAAGTTAGTCCGAATAAAAACAAAACAACCTATGGTCCTCACCGATACCCCGATCAACGTATTCGACAAAATCGCAATGGACATAGTTGGACCAATAACACCGATATCAGACCAAGGTCATCGTTTTATTCTCACAATCCAAGACAATCTTTCCAAATTCTCCTTCGCAATACCTCTTGTAAACGCAACCGCAAACGAAATCGCTTACGCATTGGTAACAGACTTCATATGCTTATTCGGTTGTCCAAAAATAATTCTAACCGATCAAGGAGCAGCCTTCATTGGTCGAGTCATGAAACAATTAACTAAAGTATTGAAAATTAAGCAAATCAAAACAACAGCTTTTCACCCACAATCAAACGGATCTCTCGAGCGTAGTCATCAAGTTCTCACAGATTACTTGAAGCACTACACCAATAAAAAAGATTGGCACAAATGGCTCAAATTAGCTACATTTGCGTACAACACAAGCGTTCACGAAGGAACGAAATTCACACCTTATCAAATAGTGCTAGGCAGGGAAGCTCGCTTACCCTCACAATTCGCGTACATGAACGAAATCCTCACGTACGACGATCACGTCCAAAATCTCGCGACACAATTACAAGAAGTTCGAAAATTAGCTCACAATAACCTAGAAACAGCAAAACAAAAATCAAAGGACTATTACGACAGAAAAATAAACCCCGTAAAATTCAGAGTCGGTGACAAAATCTATCTAGTCAAAAACCCTAAAACAGGCAAATTCGACGATAACTATAAAGGTCCATACGTAATCACAAGAACATTCGAAGATCAAAACGACATCGAAATCGAATTAGAAAACAAGAAAAGAAAAATAATTCATTGCGACAGAGCGAAAATAGCACATTAAACAAAAATGTATACAATCATAACTCAAAAACACTCACGTAGTCAATCCTTTCCAGGGAAACGGACATGGACCGTAAGATGTTTTTGACCATCGCTATTCTCACCTGTCTATGGCAAGGAACCTACCCACTGATCGCATACGACTGTGGAGCGCCAGCAATGAACATCACAACACTATCGTTGCTAGAAATACAGGAATGGGACATACCCATACACGAACCAGCAGTAACGATAACAAATATCAAATTATTACAACAGGTAGAATTTTCACACATTAAAGTCCGCCAATGTAAAATCGAGATTAAAAGAAATGTTAAATACTGTGGCATGCATTCGCACACATCAGAAGTAAAGAATGGCGAAATCGAATATATTCAAGAAGTTTCACCCGAAGAATGCTACAAAATCCACTTGACTAAATCATACCAAGCACACAACACCTTTTTTAATAACTTAAGAGTAAACTCTTCCAATCCTAGACCTATCGTAATGGCAGGAAGTATCGGTAGCGATTCATCCTGTAAAGGAACATCTTACTCAGACCCTTACGGTAATTGGGACAATGTCATTGTAACTGGTCAAATCCATATTAATCTCCATGAGTACGAAGCAACAGTAAATGTAAAACAAAACGAAATCATATTAAGATCAGGAAGTAGATGCAAACTCAGTGTAGGCACTTGCCTTGATTGGGAAGGTGGATATACTCATTGGAATTCAGTACCAGAAGAAAGATGCAAATTTGACAATTATGAAGTTATTTACGAAGGTAGAGCAGAAAAAATAAGAGACACAAAGAAAACTTTAGAAGGAGAAGAAATATTCTCTATCACTTCATCAGAAATCACGTTCGCATTAACAATCAAAGGAAAAACCTCAGTCTGCGGTTATAATCTCTTAAGGACAGAACATCCAAAACTCTTTATCTCAGAAATAACTATCGGAGACAGTTTCCCGTCAAAACAAATATCAGTAATAAACATGGACATTTTTGCCTACGTAAACGCAAAATTAATATACGTAGTAAAAAACATCGGGAACCAAATAACAAACCTTTACAACAACGTAATGAAACAAGAATGCGAAATTGAGAAACGTGTACTCCGTAACACCCTAGGATTTGCCTCATTCGCACCCGCAGAATTCGCGTATCACTACATGAACAAACCCGGATATATAGCACACGTTGCAGGAGAAGTAATTCGTTTAGCAAAATGCGTACCCGTTGACGTAGTAACAAGAAAAACAGAAGAATGCTTCCAAGAACTACCCATAACACGCGGTAACCAAACATTATTCATGATACCAAGAACCAGAATAATAACGCGAACTGGTCATCAAATCGAATGCAATTCATTCTTAGCACCCATGTACCACATAAATAACAATTGGTACCAAACTTTACCTCAGCTAGCCCAGGCAGCAGCCCCTGACCAAATCCCAGCTATTACAAAACCAACATGGAAATTTATCACACCTGCGCATCTCGCAGATAGCGGAATCTATTCGCCTCAGGACCTAGAAAACCTACGTACAAGTATCATGTTCCCCGTAGAAAAAACAGCAGTTCTCAATACAATCGCACGCGGAGCAACCGGAGAAAATACAGTCGATCAGGGAATAACAATAACACATTGGGTTAACGAAGAAGTCATACAAGAATCTGTAAAGAAAATCTGGGGAAAAATGCATTCATTTTTTAATACAGTCGGCACATTTAGCACAACATTAATAGGGATATGGGTAACACTCAAAAGCATTAAATTCATAATCGATACCTTAGTACATGGCTATGCCTTACACACAATATACGGTTGGAGCATATGGCTCATCGGATCAATTTGGGACTCAGTAACGAATCTCCTTCTCCATCTATCGAAAAACTCCGAAAACAATCACACTCAAGCACCCACACAGAGAAAAGACAACGAAAATAAAGAAAACTTACCTCTACAGGAGGTAACTCAAGCAAATTTACCCTTGCAAGAGGTAACTCGAACACACTTACCCCGACAAGAGGTAACTCAAACACATATACCCAATACGGATAATACCGACCCAGAACGTCTTTACCCACCATGTCCATTACCTCGCGAGGTAACGTACACACCATCGGTATGGCAAACACGAAACCATACTGTCGGTAAAGAAAATGTGTAGAAAAAATCTTTTTACCATACACCAAAAACCTTTTTACCATGCTGGTAGACAAAATTCCATAACGAATTGGAATTATCTCACCCCGCAATCAAACGCTCCAATGACAATGAGCCTATCTTCTCAGGCCGACATTTAACTCACGCTAATAATTAAATTGATATATTAAAAACTATATTAATTGATATATTAATAAAAAAGAAAGTTCAAAAAATATTAAAATCAAAATATTAAAACATAAAATTTTAACATTAAGTAAAAAAAAAAAAATCTACATATCGAAATAATAATAATAAAAAAAAGAGAACTTAAAGGAAAGGAAAAAAAGGGTAAAACATCAACACAGAATTAGAAATTTTCACATTTATTCCTCCTCCCCTCACTGAGAGGAGAAGGCTTTAGAAAAACAATACAAAATTTTTTTTCTCTCTCTCTATTTCTTCTCTCAATAATTTGGGTCGTATGCCGAGAAAAGACCTTCGGGCGACGACCAAGCGGGATGGTCCCAATCGTCTTCGGGATGCACCTCCCCGTTCCTCCCCTCGAACATCCAACGGATGTTGAACACATCAAATCCCTCGTAATCCCATATGGTCCAAGGCTTTCCACCCCGACGAACGTTACGTTTTTTTGCAAAGCCTCGGAACAAATCACGCTGAAAACAAAAAAAGAAAAACCAAACATTATAAATAAAACACAAAAACAATTTTTTCTCACAACACATAAAAACACTTTTACACAGAACTTACTTTAAAGGCTTCCTCGTACTTGCGCACCAGCGTCTGAACAATGGATTCCATTTTTTTTTCTCTTCTTAATTTCTTTAAAAGAAAGACAAATCAAAACTTTAAAAAAATTTTTTTTTACGACGTGGTCTCCACGACGGTCAATGCAGTATTAAGAGTGATGGGAATCACGATCCTCATCCCGAACATCCAGACAAAGCCACACTCTTTCTTTATCCTTTGCAACCAATCACCCAACGAGAACATATAAACAAACATGCAGATAACACCCCCGAAAACACAGCGTAGCTAAGCTAGCAATACGAGAAACGTCTGTCGAAAATTATACGTAAGAATACTAGCCATAAGAAAATCAATTATAATATTATCCACAAGAAAACTATTGTTATTCATAATCATTGTTATTCACAAAATCAAAAATAAATAAAAAATCAATTAAAAAAAACTCAATTATGTAATCAAAGATCTAAAACTTCAACAATATAAGCTTGTTAATTATAAGTAATTTTAAAATCTCACCTTACTGTAAATCGACAAACGATGATATTCACAATTTTCAGTAAAAACTCAATTTTTAAATTAATTGAGCGAGACGCTCAATTTTAAAGGAGGGAGGTGTTACGTCGTAGCCTTCACGCTAGACCCCCATATATTTTTTTTTTCCACATCAGCTATTTCTACCTTACCGATAACCAACCGTCGGTAGCTACTTATCAACCAATATCATCATTCGTCGATAACTAAGGAACACTAGATAATAAATAGAATAATCCAGTACTTTCCGTAATTACAATAATTCACAATTATTCATTCCAATAATAATTGTTCACTTAAATAACATGAATCAAACAACGCAATCAAAATCTTTCACACATTCCTTTCCCACGGTAAAAATCACAGCAAACAAAAAGACAGAAAGCGAATCTCTTGCAATATTAAAACATATCAGATAACAAAAGCACAAACAGGATGTGATTCTCCGAACACTTCCCACTCAAAATCTTAAACTCTAACTCGCCAAAACAAACTTGATGCCTTTTTATAAATAATCACTTCGCCAATTCAGAAACAATAAAATATAAAAATCATGCAAACCGAGATTTGCGATTCGCCAACACCTACCCACCAATCCAAAAATCGCAAACCTCCCCCACATCTTAAAACTCCAATCATAAAATCCAACGAACATCTTAGCCAATCAGAATAAAAACATTAACAAAAAGTAAACCCTTCCACAAGACATCCCTCTCTCAAAATCCTCAACAATGAACTCCAGCCATTCGAACTCGCAAATTTAACAATCAGACTTTATCCGAAAGCCAAAGCACACAGTCGAATTTACCAAAATTCTCAAAAGACTCAGAACCCCTAAATCCATAAACTAAAATTAGTCTGAAGTCTTCAATCATTCTCATAGAATACCATCGAATAATTATAAGTGCGTGAATTCAAATATTTCAACGGAAAGTTATAATAATTATAATCATATTGTATCATTTCATTCTTTTTCTTATAAAAATAAAATTATACTATTCATTCAAAGTGTAAACGTGAGTAAAACTGTGGACTTGATTAACCCTCATCCTTCACTCAGTTTACCAATCATCGCATATATCAAAATTCCGAAAATCTCAGAAAATCCGAAAATATATTAATCTGGTTACGGGAATCGTGCGGAAACCAAAAGACTCACTGGCGATAGTTCTCAGAAATTTAAACATCGCGCTCTAAATCGGCAATTCCGTGCATTCATCAAAATCTCCCTCTCGGGACGTAACACTGAAAGAGAAATAAAATCAGTAAGTCAACGAAATATTTTATATTTGGCCAGATATTTGTTTTGGACTGAGTCGGTGGATGGACATCGTACTGCATTTTCCATATTATTTGAAACACTAAGCTGGACCTAATAAAAAGCATATTGCGCGAGATGGCGAATATGGCTGGCCCTATCTTTTTCACTTTTATTAGTTTAAATCACACGTGTATTATTTATTATTTCACGAAAATATTAAGGCACTTTTTTATGCGTATTTAGTTTTGTTCTTTTTTATGTTAAATGATGAGTTGTTTAATAGGATGCTGATTTTTATTTTTTTTATTTTAGAGTAAGCATTTGTCTTATCAATTTCAACTTCACGTGTCGAGGAGAACGACTGCTCCTGTCGAAATCCTCTGCGCACATAATTATTAATTAATCCACCTTTATACGCACGAAAAGAGCAAAACGACGGTGCCACCGCCACTACAGCTGATTTCACATGCTACTGTGGAGAAGGACTACGCGTGGTTACTGCGCAAGTCACTGCGCACGCCGGAAATGCTCCAGTCCTAGGGTCCCTAGGATAAATCACGCAGTACGTAATTAATTAATATTAATTAAAATATTAACTCTATAACAATTTTTTTCAACTCTTTATCTCTCTTTAACGATTTCCAAAGGATTAAAAAAAAAGTTAAACGTCCAAGTCCATTTTTACGTGATTTGGGGCCAAATTCACACATGAAATTAAAACCGTTTTTACATAAAAACTAATTACTCTTAAATAATTTTTTTCTTCTCTTAAATCCTCTTAAACGATTCTATAACGAATTGCATCAACTAAACTTCAAAATAATTAAATCCAGGGGCTATCTTCACAGAGGTGTACCGTATGTACCAAAAATAAAAGCAACATCACCGAGTACACATCACTCTGTACATGAACCATTCGTAATGGGTCGCAAATTGGCAATAAAATTATGAACTCGTTCCCTCTGATTTCCTTCCCTCTCTCTTTCTCTCTTTTTTGAATCCAGTGTTTCCCTATTTCTTTCTCTTTCTCTCACTGGTGCCAAAAAGGAAATTGCCATGAGTGCCAAGAACGAATCTTCCAATTCCACCAACCCTAACCCCATGGCACGCACATTCTTCCCTTTCATTCCCTTCCTTCACGCTCGTGATCTTTGTCGATGCTTTTACATATTAGGGATGAAGAGCTTTTTATGCCACTTGCGAAGATTTCACACTTCCTGGTACATCGTTCCGTTCAGTTGACTGAAAAATCGCATAATATCGCTTTTTTCGACTGAGTAATCTAACTTTTAGGGCGTCCAAAAATTTCGTCAGGTGTTTCCAAACTTATGGACGGTAGTGTACAAGAAGACACAATGACACAACTCAGAGCTTCAGAAACTGTATACTACAAATGGCGCTAGTATGACAAGTAATGAGTAACGGAACTACCAACTTTTGAAATTAATTCCTCATATTCCCCAAATAAAAAATATTCAATTATAAACTTTGTGGAGAAAAGAAAATTTGAGTGACATTTTAAATAAACCCGTTAAAAAGTATTAAATTACGATCCTAAATTGTGATAAAAGTTATTAAAAAAAAAATATTGTTAAAAAATTGATTCGAAAGAAATGTATTCTCAAACAAAAGATAAGACATAATTTGCAAACTGTCATTCTATCAAAATAAACTCAAATTTTTATGAATATTGTCAAAATTCGTAAACTGAATGGATAAATCGAAAATATTTATCGAAAAACTATTAAAATCAGTAGGCATTGGTATTCCAATGCGAATATCTTCTAAATGGTTAGAGTAATCGATTAACCACAAGAGACCTTTTTTGTAGAGCGTTCAATTTCCTATAGAAATAATGGATACTCATTTGACAATAATTATTTTTTAGTAAGTTACAGAATTCCAAACAAAAAAGTGATTTTTCTTAAAATACTTCAATTTTTGAACTTGAATATCTCTTACATGGTTAGCTTAATGAAAAAAGTGCAAGAGATCATTTTTGTAGAGCGTTCAATTTCCCATGAAAATTGACTATGCAACTGGTTAAACAATCTATTGGTGATAAGGTATGACCATTTTTGTATGAGACTAGATTAGAAATGGAAAACTACGATGAGCATCATCTTCCCGTTAATATTAAGAGCTCATACTTGGTGAGCACTTTCTAGAGGCGCCTAGCAACAAGTTTTCGTGTGTCAGATTCAAAAAAAAAATAGTCGATTTTTTTTACCCACTCTAATATATATATATATATATATACACAGTATGCTGGACTTTCAATAGCTGCATCCTTGTCATTGTACGAGCTACTATATTCTGGAAAAGTTGTGTGTGAGCTCGATGCGAGCGGCAGAAGTCTGCACAGTATTCCACGTATATGAAAGCCTGTGCAAAAGCGTGTGAGGATTTTTTTTTTTTTTTTCCAAATGCTAAATTGCACCCTTCTCTTTCGTCTGGTTTTGCCCCCGTTCACCACGCACCCCAGGCTTCTGAAGCAGTGAAGAGCCTGCGGTCCATATGGGTACAGGATTGTACAAAACTACGTGTAATCGTTTCCAACGATCGTTTAATTTCTTGCATGATTTCCATGTGCATTTGTTTATAAATCGATTCGTTTTTATTCAAATATTATTCACGATACAATTACATGGTGATTTGTTACCTGAAATATTGATTTGTTATAGTGGCAGGTACGTCGATGATCATTTGGGCCGTGAGATTCGTTCGGGTAAGAAAAACAATGCATGTTTTTGTATTTTACATCTTTTTTGCCTTGGAAAACCACTCGTTTCTTTGGTGTAATGCTGGGGTAAAAAATTCATAGAGCTCCAAGCCATATACGTGTAGTAGTTATCGCAAAACAGGTGAAAGTTCTGAATGGTCTTTAATCGTCAAGCTACACCGTCTTATGTACACTTCTGTTCTTTTTTTTTGCAGTTAATTTCTCGTTCTAATTTGGACTAGATCGTACTTTGAAATTCATTCAAATATTCATTTGGGAATGTCCGAAAATAAATAGAACAAATTCAATTCGTTTTCGTTACATTAGCACAAAACAGGATAAATCTGGCCCAGTCCTGATGGATTGAATTATAAAATGATGCGAATTTCAATATTGATTAATGTTCCGGAATTGCACCGGCTTTGCCGCTAAATATGATCGAGGGCCGGATGGATTCGTGCGGGAGATTCAGGGTGGAAAAAATAAAGTTCAACACGAGAAATTCGTTGAGAGTACACTTTGTTTAATTATTTGACTGGTTGATTTTACCTGAGTACAATTCTTTTAATTGCCTAATTGAGCGCTCACGTGCACCGATGAGTGCGTCGACACGTGTTCGATCGAGTCGATTTCTTTGATGAGCAGGCCGCGTGGGTTAAATGAGAAATCCGATGAGAGTACACTGTTTTGAGATATTCTGAAGTGAGAGTTCGCTTCGTAATAACACTCCGAACAATTGTGTCACAAACGAAAGGTAATTTAAGAGGAGATGACCAAATAAACTGAGAATAAAGAGCGCTCGCGTTTTCTCGTATTGAGAGCCGGAGAACAAGTGTCCAAGATGGCCGTGAACCCTGTTGTCGCGTTCTTCATGCTGGCGGCGCCACCGACCGGGCAACCGGCGTCCAGCCATGCATGCTTGAGAGCGACGGTGGAGACGCGCTAAGAGCGCGAGTTCGAGCGGGCCATTTAAAAGCCTCATTCCCAAACATTTCCGCCCGCCATCTTCACAGGGTGAAGATGTTATCCTGGTGCCAAGTCCACTGGAAGTGGAACCAATTTGACCAAGGGCCTGGTCAAGGTTGTTTGAGCTGTTTTCAGGCTGGCGGTCCGAGCGAGACCATCTGAACCGACCTGGAGAGCTGTCACTCGAGCTAGAGACCATTTGGTGGGAGGAGTTCTCTCGTCTGTTATGAGAACTAGGGAGCCGACCTTGATGACATGCTGAGGGTGATGCCATTTTGAGATTGCCTGGAGCTGGTGAAGATACTGCGTTGACCAAGTTTTCCAGAATTGCTGTGTCCGTTGTTGAAGCGCTTGCCAGTGATTTAGTCGTGCTGGCGTTTTGTTAAGTAGAGATGGCTCAGGCACTGCACAGAGAGCATCTCCTGTGAGAAAGTGGCCTGGAGTCAACGCTGACACATCCTCAGGGTCGTCGCTGAGCGGTTCGAGCGGTCGCGAGTTCAGGATCGCCTCAATCTGCGAAAGGAGAGTGCAGGTCTGCTCATAAGTGAGCAAGGCGTCGCCGACCGTTCTTCGCAGGTGAAATTTCGTGAGCTTCACCATTGATTCCCATTTTCCTCCCATGTGAGGAGCTGCCGGGGGATTGAACACCCAATTTGTTCCGTCCTTGGAGAGCGCACGTGCCAAGGTCTCGTGTTCCTTGGTAGCAGCGATGAATAGGTTTTTGAGAGCAGTGTCTGCCCCAATGAACGTGGTCCCGCAGTCCGAGTACATCGCTGTGGGAATTCCGCGCCTGGAGATGAACCGTTGGTAAGCCGCGATGAAAGTGTCCGAAGAGTAGTCCGTCACCGCGTCCAAGTGCACGGCAGAGGTGGTGAGACAAACGAACACACAGATCCATCCTTTGTGTGTCTTCGCTCCACGACCTTGCCATGTCTTGAGAGTGAGCGGCCCTGCGTAATCGACACCCGTGTGTTGAAACGCACGAGAAGGAGTGACACGACAGAGAGGTAGTTGGCCCATCATTTGATGTGCACGGATCCCCCTCTGGCGCGCACAAATCACGCACCGAAGCACATGTGTTTTCACTGGAGCTCGCCCTCCGAGAATCCAGTAGAGCTGACGAGTGTACGCAAGAGTGAGTTGCGTACCTCCATGGAGAGTCTTCCTGTGGGCCTCGTCGATGATGAGGCTGGAGAGATGCGCTTCTCGAGGGAGAATCGCGGGATGCTTTTCATCCTCGGATAACGCGGAGTTGGCCAATCGACCACCAACTCGGAGAATTCCGTCAGAGTCGAGAAAGGCGGTGAGTCGACTGAGAGCATGACACGCTGTGAGCGTGCCTCCGTTTTCCAAGAGCTTTATTTCCTGGGTGAAGAACGTGGCCTGAGTTGCTTTCACCCAGAAGTGTCGAGCTCTCCTGAGATCGTCAGGCGTGACGATTCTCCCTGATGGCGTCGATTTCCTGTGTTTCAGGCGGTCAAGGACTCTGAAACACAAGGCTGTTACATGGAACAGTTTGAAAATCGACGAATACCTGAATAGCAGGTCCCAGTGGTCCTCCTGGTGACGAATCGTCCCAACCAAGGAGAGTCCCGGGCGTGCTTCCGATGTGCTGGCTCCGTCAGTGAATTCAGTCTGACGAGGCCAGTGATCCGGAGTTTTGAAGAGCCATGGTGGTCCCGTCCACCACAGCTGATGACTGGCGAGCTGAGCCGTTGTCATTCCACGAGATGCGCAATCCGCTGGATTGCAAGTGCCAGGAACGTGCATCCACTGTGCATCCGTGGAGAGCTCTTGGATTTGCGTGACTCGGTTTCTCACGTAATCCTTCCAGCGGGATGGATGAGCTTTGATCCATGTAAGAGCGACCTGAGAGTCCGTCCACAAGTACGTTGCTTCCACGTCAAGTCCCGCTTTGTCCTTGACGTGTCGAGCGAGTTTGGCCAGGAGGAGAGCGCCTGAGAGCTCAAGTCTCGGGATGGTCAGGCGTTTCAAAGGTGCGACCTTTGTTTTGGAGCAGACCAGTGACGTCAGTCTGGTTGTGGACGTGAGCTCGACGGTGATATAGATGACCGCCGCCATGGCGAGCTGTGACGCGTCTGAGAAGCCGTGGAGATGAACACGAGCCCGTTCACTCGTGCCGAACCACCTTGGAACTGAAACAATCGAAACGTTGTTGAAGTCTTCTCTGACAGCCAGCCATTTTTGAGAGACCGGCGTTGGGAGTGGTTCGTCCCACCCAATTTTGTGAAGCCAAAGCTCCTGAATGAGCATTTTGGCATTGATCGTGACGGGAGTGATGAACCCGAGCGGGTCAAAGAGCTGCGCGATTTCCGAGAGCACAGAGCGCTTGGTGAGCGCACTCTGTTTCGGTGCTGGCCGCGAGCTGAACGAAAAATTGTCCTCCTTGGGTGACCATTGCACTCCGAGTATTTTGGTTGTGCAGTCGTCGAATTTCACGATCACCCTGTCGTCGGGAGATCCCAACTGAGAGAGAATTGATGGACTGGAGGCATGCCACTTTGCCAGCGGGAATCCGCCCGCGTGACAAAGTCCTTGAAGCTGTTGAGCCTTTTCCAACAGTTTTTCCTCAGTATCAGCCCCACAAAATATGTCGTCTACATACCTTCCCACTTTTATAGGCGGCACTGCGAGCGGAAACCGATGTCCTTCATCTTCAGCGAGCTGGAGCATGGTGCGAACTGCCAGGAATGGAGCTGCCTTTGTGCCGTAGGTCACGGTTGTGAGCTGGTAGGGCACGATGTTCTGGTGTTCGTCCGTCCAGAGAATTCGCTGGAGGTCCCAATCGTCCTCATGAACCTTGATTTGACGATACATTTTCGTCACGTCAGCCGAGAGAAGATGTTTGTGCTTTCTGATCCACAGAAGCACGTCCACGATGTTTGGCAGCAGATTGGCACCCGTGTGCATCAGATCGTTTGCCGAGTAGCCCGAGGAAGTCCGAGCAGATCCGTTGAAAACCACTCTCAGCTTGGTGGTTGTGCTGTCCGGTCGTAGCACCCCATGGTGCGGAAGATAGTAGGTGATCGATTCCTCAGAGCGCAACGTCGCGGTGGGCGCGCGCACCATGTGTCCCAAACTCTCGTATTCGCTCATGAAACTCTCATAGAGTTCCTTATATGCCGAATCCCGAGAGAGTTTGCGGAGAGTGCTTTTCAGGCGTTGTTGAGCTGCCTGATATGAGTTTCCCAGCAGAGAGCTGGGCGAGTGCATTGGTACTCGCACGATGTACCGTCCAGTTTCGTCCCGGGAGTGCGTTTTCTGGTAGTGTTCTTCGCACTCTTGATCTTGTGCGGAGAGCACCACTTCGTTGTCGAGAGGAACTTCTTCTTGTTCCCAAAACTTCGTCAGCGATTCCTGGAGTTCGTGCGAGTCGAGATGCACAGTTCCAGAGTATGCCGAGGGATTCCGTTGAGTAGTCCGAGCTGCCACAGGCCCCAGAATTAGCCATCCAAATGTTGACAGTTGAGCAACTGGCAATTTTGGATCGGCTGTGATCATATCTGGTTTGATCACTTGTCCATAAACGTCTGCTCCCAATAAGACGTCGATCGGCCTTGAAATGTGGTATTGAGGATCTGCAAGGTCTAAGTTTCGCAGATGCGACCATCCTTTTGGTTTTACCTCGATCGACGGTAGAGCTGTCGCGAGTTTTCGAAGCACGTGAGCTTGTACATTCACGTGTTCCTGTGAGTAGACCGAGCAGAGCTTCAATTGGACAATTCCCCGTGTTCTTGATGCTTGGTTTCCACCTATCCCCGAGATCGGGAGCGATGACCGTTGGCGTTGTAGTTGTAACGTTGTTACGACCTCCTCCGTCACGAAGCTGAGCTCTGATCCCGAATCAACCAAGAGCCTTACTTGGTGCGAAGCCACTGCGGTGTTGATGAGGCAGATCGCTGTTGCCAGTAGAGTATGTTGGAGAAGGCCGGAGGTCTGAGGGGGGACCGTAGAGGAGGTCAAAGAGGAGACCAAGAGGGGACTGATTGCTGAGGCGATTGGAGAGGAGACCGTAGAGGAAATGAGAGCAGAATTGCTCTTTGAGAGTGCAGAGTGCGAAAACGTGTTTGAGAGATTTGGCGCCGAAGCGACAGAGTGCGAAAGCCCATTTGAGAAGGCTGGAGCTGACTCCTTTGAGTGCGAATGCCCCGAAAAGGCGTGAGGAGTTGAGGAGACCAAAGAGTGCGAGCGTTTGATTGAGGAGACCGAGAGATTTGAAGGTGATAAGGAGTGGACCGTGGAGTTGACCTTGAGATCGACGACTGCTGAACACCCTTATGTTTGAGCCGCGCTGGTTCCGGGCTGAGTAGAGGGAGCCGGAACGTTGTGGAGCGAGGCCTCGTGCAAGAGGGTGTGGTGTTTTCCCTTGCATGTTCGGCAGAGCAGCGTCGATCTGCACGCTTTCGCGCTGTGTCGCCCGAGACAATTAAAGCAGAGCCTCTTCTCTACTATAAATGCTCGCCGATCCTTTGGAGCCTTTTCCGAGAAGGCCGGGCATGACGCAATATAGTGAGCTGCTTGACAGCAGTCACAAGCGTACCCGTTGGGATTTGCCGTGTAGTTGGAGGAGGCCTGCAGGCTGGTCTTCGGCTTGGGCTTCGAAGTGGCCTTGGTTGTTGATGAGCTGGTGCTCTCGTCCCTCGCTACGTCCATTGCTCGCAATTTCATGCGGACGAAGTCTTCGACTTGTTGGTAAGTCGGAGGCTCTCTCGTGTTCCCAAGAGAGAATGCGAGATCCTCTCGCATGGAGCTGTCCAGGGTCCTAGTCAGGAGATGCGCCCACAGAACATCCCCCATGTCCTTGGGAGCAACCAGAGTTGAGAGCGCCTTTGAGCCCTCCGAAACCACGTTGAAAGCGTGGCGAAGCTCCTTGTAGCTGTTCGGAGCACAGGCTTTGAGTTCGATCGCCTTGTCCAGGTACGTGGCGATCACACGGCGTTTGTCCTGGTAATTGGCCACCAGAGTGTCCCATGCCGACTGGAGCTGGTCGCCTTGGAGAGAAAATCCTGCCACGAGCTGTGCCGCTTCTCCTTTCAGGCTCATTTTTAGATATTGGAGCTTCTGGACGTTCGAGAGGGTCTCCTGGTTGAGCACCATCGACTCGAAGAGCTCCGAGAAGTTATTCCACTCTAAAAATGACCCGGAGAATTTTGGCAAGTCGAGCTTGGGGAGCTTCGACTCCACAGAAGAGCTGGCCTGTTGTGAGCTGACCGGGGGAGCACGAAAGTGCGAGCTTTCCTCCTTAAGACGAGCGAGAAGAAGTCGTGAGTTGTTTTTGAGGTTCGTGACCTTCCACCAGAACCTCTCCTTGAAATAGGGATGGTTGAGATTCCCTGTTGGCCATGAGTGAGTGATCTCACGATGACCGAGCGAGACTTCTGCCCAGAGCTCATCGATTTGTTGCTCCCACCTCGTGATGGAAGAGCGAGGGGGATCTTGGCCGATGGAGTAGCCGATCGAGTCCAGAGTGGCATTGAGGAGCTGAAGCCGCTCGTCTTGGGAGGCAATTTGAGCTGCCAATGCTCCGGTGATGCGAGCCGGTGAGGGAGACCGGTCGCGCTTGCCATCTTCATCGCCCTGTGGGATGGCGAGCGAGATCACCGTTGAGGGCTTGCGAGACGATGGGTCTTGCGAGCCAGCCGGAGACTGCGGTCTAGAGCTTGCCGGTGTTGGAGACCGTGAGCTGGCCGGAGACGCTTGCCGTTGAGTCGGCACAGTGAGCGAAGGTGCCACGGCTTGATCTGCCGCTGAGCTGTCCTCACCCTTGCCGGAAGGATCCATTTCGCTGTCCTTGAATGCCTCGTACACCTGAATTTAGGGGATGAGGAAGACATTGCATAACGAGTCCAAGAAATATAAAATAAAGTGAGAACCGGGGAGATTTCACCACCACATCACTTTGAGCTGTCACGAGAGTCTCCAGAACGAAAGTAACCGACGCTTTCGTTCAATTGCACAGAAATGTTCACCCACATTTTTTTACACACAAAAATCTCACGCACTAGCCCTCGATCCGGCTCGAAGGACCAAATGTTCCGGAATTGCACCGGCTTTGCCGCTAAATATGATCGAGGGCCGGATGGATTCGTGCGGGAGATTCAGGGTGGAAAAAATAAAGTTCAACACGAGAAATTCGTTGAGAGTACACTTTGTTTAATTATTTGACTGGTTGATTTTACCTGAGTACAATTCTTTTAATTGCCTAATTGAGCGCTCACGTGCACCGATGAGTGCGTCGACACGTGTTCGATCGAGTCGATTTCTTTGATGAGCAGGCCGCGTGGGTTAAATGAGAAATCCGATGAGAGTACACTGTTTTGAGATATTCTGAAGTGAGAGTTCGCTTCGTAATAACACTCCGAACAATTGTGTCACAAACGAAAGGTAATTTAAGAGGAGATGACCAAATAAACTGAGAATAAAGAGCGCTCGCGTTTTCTCGTATTGAGAGCCGGAGAACAAGTGTCCGAGATGGCCGTGAACCCTGTTGTCGCGTTCTTCATGCTGGCGGCGCCACCGACCGGGCAACCGGCGTCCAGCCATGCATGCTTGAGAGCGACGGTGGAGACGCGCTAAGAGCGCGAGTTCGAGCGGGCCATTTAAAAGCTTCATTCCCAAACAATTAATGAACAGTTAATGAAAGTGCTTCTGGTTTTTTATAAATAATAAACCAGGTTGAACTATAAACACGCAGTTACTACTATTGGGTCATGTAGACCCAGAGCAAGCTGCACTTCTCTTGCTGGTAACTGAGTACCGTGTGTTGGATACGCTTGGGTCCATTTGACCCGGGGTAAACACCGCTACCCCTATTGATAGCCGAATAACGGGCGGTAACTGCTATCGGGTCAAATTGACCCAGGGCTAACATTACTACTCTCGCTGGTAGCCCAGTAAAGCGCGGTTACTCCCATTGGATTCATTTCAATCGGGGCAAACGTCTTTATCCCTCTTGGTGGCCGAGGAACACGCGGTTACTACTATTGGGTCATGTAGACCCGGAGCAAGCTGCACTTCTCTTGCTGGTAGCTGAGTACCGTGTGTTTGATACGATTGAGTCCATTTGACTCGGGGCAAACACCGCTACCGCTATTGATAGCCGAATAACGGGCGGTAATTGCTATAGGGTCAAATTGACCCAGGACAAACATCACTACTCTCGGTGGTAGCCGAGTAAAGCGCGGTTACTCCCATTGGGTCTATTTGAACCAAGCCCAGCGTCTTTACCCCTCTTCGTAGCCGAGGAATGATCCGTTACTACCATTGGGTCATTTTGACCCGGGCGAACCACGAACTCGCTCCTCGCTCCTTTTGTAACGAGGAGCGCAAAAAATTTCGCTCCTCGCTCCTTTTATAACGAGGAGCGCATTCACTGCGCTACTTTTATAGCGAGGAGCGCAAAAAATTTCGCTACTTTTATAGCGAGGAGCGCAAAAAATTTCGCTACTCGCCACTTTTGTAGCAAGGAGCGCAAAAAATTTCGCTATTCGCTACTTTTGTAGCGAGGAGCGAGTAGCGATCGCTCCAAATTTTGGACATCTCTGTTTATATGTATGAAGCATTTCATGCTAACTCGGACATTCTTTCATTCTGATTTTCTTAAATCATTTTTCAAGCATAACAATGCCTCGAGATGATTTTTTACTTTCCTTGAATTTTTGAAAGTAATTCCTATTATTTAATTGTCTAAAACTCTGTCTCTTTAAATTGTTAAATGGGATGCTAAGCTGCGGGCAAAAAATTGACACATCTTTATACAGTTTTGTGGTGAACGAAACTGGGAAATTAACATAGAAATCAAAAAGTTGAATAAACTTTTTCGATGAATTAAGAGTCTGTGACAATTTTTCATGTTATATTCCCTGTGTACACACTCATAAATAAGATCATGATTGTTTTCTCGATTGACTTACGGCCAAGTGAAAATTATAGCACTTAAATAGAAATGAAATTTTCTTCGAGGGTATTTCACGTGGACTCGTTTATTTTCCTGAAAGAGCTATGACAAGAAAAAGAACTATACATAAATAAAGTACATACGAGATCGGAGTACTATGCGTTCAGAATCTCGAGTTTTTTTGTCTTGATTCGCGAGCCTGCCCCATGTAAACATATAAATATAAATATATGTGAATGTAAACCGGAATACAGTCGATATAGAAACGTGTGGTATGAGACGTCATGACAAACGCATTAGTTCTCGAAAGTAACAATTGAAAAATCGCCTTCGTCACAGATCGAATAATGAACTTTTTGTTTGTTCATTCCGTCGTAAGTTGATGTTTTATGATGAACGATGACCGCAACAACATTATTAGATAGATAGATAGATATGGAATTTTACATGCATACCCTTATCGGGTTTTTACATGGGTGGTACTCTCTTACTCACACTTTTTCCTCTTTACTCCTCTCTTCTTTCCCACACTTTTTCCACAATTCCATATTACCACCTGGACCTACATTTTTACGTGGATTCCGAATCACAGAGAGAACAGTTTTGTTTAGACACTTAGAAAAAATCCATTGGTGTCGGCTGGGATCGAACCCGGGCTCACCGGTTGTGAGCCGGGCGCGTTACCACTATGCCACTGCCTCCCTAACAACGTTATTATTATTATCATTATGTCTGTGACGAGAAGGCACTACGAACGGACAACGATGACTTGATGAAGCTATAATAAAAAAGTTTAAATATGAAATATTAAATAACAGTTTTGTTGCAACCAGTTGAGCAGTAATTGTTGTGTAAGCAATCTCGTTGCTTTTGGATCAGCCAACTTTGCACTGCATCTGGTTACGAATCTACAATCGTATTATTAACTGACGATGAATACAAAAGGCGTAACGTTTTTAAATAACATGATGTATAAGCCCTTACGTTTGGTGAACTTACAACACACATATTACATGTTACGTATATACGGTTGCAGTTAGCTCGTTTTATTTATTTTTTTGTTCGCTCACACAGACATTGATCTCAGCAGGACTTGGTGGACTCTCTCGTCTCCCACGTATACATATATGGGTACTTAGGTACATGAAGCCATACGAGTCTTTTGTGGAGGACAAGGTTTACTGGTATTGGTTAGTGTCCGAATCATCCGCGCTCTCGCTCATTCTCCCCGCCGCGTGAGTGTAATATTTTTTTCGTTTCTTTATTTTGGAACCCTCCCCCCTCCCCGCCCCCTCTTCTCTCTCTCTCTCTCTCTCTCTCTCTCTCTCTCTCGAGTAGTCACCGCTACCTCTCTCCACTACCGCATGCTCTTCATCTTCGATCTGCTATCGACCTGCCAGTGTGAGCTCTCAAACTACTCTGATTCTATTGGTCCCTGCTGTAGCTCCCGAGATATCCCGAGCACTGACGGACTTCGCCGACGTTCACTACCATCAGCCTCTGTCTGTGTTTAATATTGCTACGCGTACGACCAGCTATCGACCGTTCGGCGTGAGATCTCGCATAGAAATATTCTAATTAGATCTCAACCTCTGCGAACGAGGTATTCCGAGTGCTAGCGGACTTTCCCGAGCTGTCACTTTACTGCTGTGCTATCTTTTATTCTTATTCTTATTTTCATCTATATTAACTGCTTTAGCTGTTTCTGAGTGTGAACGATTAACATGTCTCGTTGTAATCGACCGCCTAAGAGGTCGGAGGGATTATTGACGTGTTCTGGAGAGTGTGGTGCATCTTGTCACATCGACTGTGCTATATATAAATTTGGCTATGAACGCCGTGATCTTCTCGGTACCTCGACTTTCCGGTGCGCTGAATGTGCATTACAACGCTCACTACTCACATCGCGCACGCCTGGCTCATCACCTCCCCAGAACACGTTGTTAATAGCGCCTAAGACTGTGCCTACGAGCTCTGATAAAATTGATATTGTTCTTAGCCAACTGCAAACCCTTACGGCATCTGTTAACAATATGAACATAACCATGACTGGGCTCGTGCAGGTAATGGAGGATTTAAGATCGAAGGTAGAGAAACTCGATTCTTCTCAATCTGAGGTGCTCCAGAAATTTAATGATCTTGAGGCTAGGTCTGCTGAGGAGTTTGTAGCGGTAAATACAAAAGTAAATAATGTTACTTCGTGTCTTCAGTCCATCATTCTCCATGCTGAGCTTAGCATTTCTGGGATTCCCGCTGCACTAGACGAGACTCCTATGAATATTGTACGCAAGGTTTTCTCGGCTCTTGACGCACCTGATTTTACCGATGATATAATAGATATAAGAAACCTACCACCTCGTCAAAATAACAATGAAGCCTCTAACAGCACAAATGTACATCCAATTGAAACTCCGAAAACATTTTTGGTTTCACTTAGATCTCCTATCATCCGAGAACAATTACTCATTAAGAAGCGAGCTAAAAAACGTTTAACGGTCGGTGAGGTGTTTGATATTCCTTCTCAGGGCCAGATCTATATAAATGAATATTTACCATCTCATATTTACAATTTACGGAAGCGAGCCAGGGCACGTGTGAATGAGAGAGGTTGGAGGTCGTGCTTTACGCAGGCTGGTATAATATATGCTCGCAAGGCCTATGGCTCCCCTCCCCTCATGATTGCATCTGAGGCTGATCTTGATAACATAATCTGACAATCATCGAGTAGAAGTAGTGATAATCATGTCGAATCTAGTGCAACTACATCGGATAAAATTAACCCTTCCAAAACAATAACCATCAACGTCTCTCATTTTAATGCCAACTCTTTGTTACCCCACTTCGAACAAATTACTGCACATTTCATCGGTAGCGATCGCCTAACTCATGTAATCGCCATCACTGAAACTTGGTTGCATTCTCGCATACCTGATGATCTCGTCAAACTCGAAAATTACACGCTGATCCGCAATGATAGGGAATGTAGTCGTGGCGGCGGTGTTGCTGTCTACATTCACAACTCACTTAGTATAAAGTTGCTTGAATTATCTGCGAATATCTTACTAAATGAACCTGAATTCATCATGCTCGAGCTGCGCTCCTCTTTGGGTAGTCCACTACTTTTTGTGGTGCTGTATTGACGGCCTAAAGGTCACTTTCTCAACAGTTTTTTCTCCACATTAATGAATTACTTGCCTACTTACAAAAACTTTATACTAACGGGTGACTTAAACAGCAACCTCCTCACACGAAACCCAGAAGCCTGCTCGTTAAGGGATCTAGCACTTGCATACTCTCTCCACATTATTGAGTCCGAAGCGACATTCCACACTCCCTCTTCGCACTCGTGGCTTGACGTCTTTCTTATCGACACTATCGACAAACTTCGTAGTTTCTCGAAAAGTGCAACACCATTCATCGCAGGGCATGATCTGATTGAACTTGCGTATGCCTTCGATTGTGATACGTGTCCCAAACGAACGATTACTCGGCGCTGTACAAAAAATTTTGACGCGACAATTTTCTGCAACCTGCTCTCGTCGTCACTTAGCTCTTTATTCAATGAATGTTCTCCATCTCCTGATATCGATAATTCTGTTGAGAGCTTCAACAATATTGTTATTTCGGCATTTGTTACACTTGCTCCTTTGCGTACATTTAGTGTCTCTAAACCGCGCGTCCCGTGGTTTACTAAAGAACTCAAGCAGCAAATTAGAATCAAGAGCGCATTGTATAAGAGGGCCATTCGATCGGGTAACCCACGTAATTTTGTGATCTATAGAGCTTTCAGAGATAAACTAACTATCGATCTCAGACGGGCGAAGAGTGATTATTGTTGTGCGAGGTTGTTAGGAGTAGCAGACTGCTCTCGGGTATGGTCTGAACTCAGAGGCCTTGGACTTGCTAAATCAGTGACTTCATCTTGCTCTAACTATTTTTCTGTAAACGATCTCAACACTTTTTTTACAAATATTTCAAGCTCTGCGCCTCATTATGACTTTGAGACGTTTCGTTCTAATGTTGCGCCGTTGAGTTCAAATTGCGTTCATTTTGACTTTTCACCAGTTACTCCAGACAGTCTGAGGTCTGTAATCAATGGCTCACTATCACCGACTATGTCTGCTGGTCCTGATGGGCTCTCCGCATTTGCACTCATTTCTGCTTCTCCAATTTTAATCCCGTTCGTAGTAAAACTCTTTAATGCATCCTTAGACTCAGCTCATTTTCCGTCTGCCTGGAAACGTGCATACATACGACCCTTGCTTAAGGTAAATCCGCCGAAATCACTATCATTGCCAGCTTACCCGCACTCTCCAAAGTCCTAGAACGCATTGTCCATAACCAGATCACGACCCACATAAATATTAACAATCTACTCGACCCTCGACAATCTGGCTTCCGTAAAGGTTTTAGTACCCAGACTGCTCTGCTGCGCATCTGCCAGGATATTCGACAAGCAGTTGATGAGCGTAAAATTACAATTCTTGTGCTTTTTGATTTCAGTAAAGCTTTCAATCTTGTATCACACCCTATTCTTCTTTCAAAATTGCGTTCATTCAGCTTCAGCGACAAGGTACTAAACTGGTTCCATTCTTATCTAACTGGTAGATCGCAGGCAGTGATTGATGGCAATGGTGGTTGTTCGCAATGGTTACATACCACAACTGGTGTTCCTCAGGGATCAGTGCTCGGTCCTCTGCTATTCTCACTTTTCATAAATGACATTGGGAATAATCTTGAGTTTACGCAGCATCTTAGTTTTGCCGATGACCTCCAGATTTACCTCAGTTGTCCACCCTCACTTTTGCCGGAGGCAATCGGTCGGATCAGTAGTGACGTTGCTGCCATCGCACACTATGCAGACTGCAATGAACTCAAGCTTAATCTATCAAAATCTAAAATTCTAATTCTCGATAGTGGAACCTTTATCAATCGTATTAATGTTGAACAGCTACCACCCATCACCGTCAATGGTGTAACACTGCCTTATGTTAACGAAGCGCGAAACCTAGGAGTAACAATGTCCTCAAATCTTTCCTGGCATCAACATATCTTATCTGTTTCTAAACGCGTTCATTTTACATTGTTTAAGCTTAAGTACCGCCGTAATACTCTATCTCGAAAACTGCGAATTGTTCTTGTCACATCTCTTATTTTCCCCATCATTGATTACTGTTGCCTAGTACTCGTTGATCTCACTGATGAACAGGATCTGATTTTACAGCGCCCTAGTGAATTGTGCCATACGCTTTATTTTTGACCTTCGGCGCGATGTCCATATCTCGCCTTACAGGCATGAGTTGGGCTGGCTTAGTACAAGGTCGCGACGCCTTTACTTCTTGGGCATCAGTGTGTTCAAGGTAGTGCATGGATCGACCCCGACCTATATTTCTGATCTTTTCACTCCAGCACCAGAACCATCTTGTCCAACACGTCAAGCCACCCCGAACACCTTCTTTACTCCTTGTCATCGAACATCGACCCTCCGTAACTCTTTCGTGTTGTCTGGGATCTACTTTTGGCACTCGCTACCGTTTGAAATACAAAGTCTTTCGACTCTGTCATTATTTAAAGCCAAGCTCTTCAGGTATCTATTTGACAATGACTCCGGTGACTGACTGCTCTGGCTTTCTTTGCTCCGACTGCACTCTTGATTGACTGTGAATATCCTCATGCTTTTACATCGATTGCGATAATATAAGATAAGCATCGGTGTCGCACAATAGTTAACTGGTCTCAACATGGAGCTTGACTAATTTGCGTTGCACTAACCTCAATTATCGTTTTACACAATCCTAGTATTAAGTCTGTATCTACGCCTCTATTTTTATTTTATTTTTACTTTTTATTTACACAATCTGTACTTACTTCTATTATCTACTTAATATTGTTACGTCCAGGGATTTCGTTCAAGTTACTAATAATTTTATCAGGGTGAGAGCGTCTTGACCGTTGTGATCCCACAGAGATCGTCCACTAAATTTGCTGACGACGGAGATCTCACGGTAGTGGACAAGACGCTCTACACCTTACGAACGCGCGAAGTCCGGCTTATCGCAAACTTCGTGCGCGTATGAATATCATATAAAAGTGCAAGGCACTACTTATGTCGCTAGACAATAAGCAGTTCTATCCTGGAGCCCGACCACGATGGTCGAGGACTCCCTAATCATAAAAGAGCATGGAAGACAAATCTCCGTGATCAAAAATATAAAAGTTTTCCAAAAGGGCCTCGACCCTCAAGGTCGAGGACCCCATTCAAACTTCGGTCCACCAACCGTCTAAATTGGTTACCCGAAAATGCATTTCGAGAACCTAGATAAAATCCGGAGAATCAAAAATATAATTCGGAAGTAACAAGCGCGAATGGCCCCAAGCATCGTCGCTCGGTGGGCCATTGCGCAAATAAACTGCACATGTAATTCTCAATGTAATAACGACTACCATCAATTAGTGATTTCAATAAAAATCGTTATTAGTTATTGATTAAGCAAAAGTGTTTTAAAATCATTAACCGTTACCTTTACTCCACCGTCGTTCCATATAATAACTAATTACCCTGCCTGGACAACTGGCTCCAATCCCCGATTTGCCTTTGCAAATCTAAAACCGGAGCAACATAAACTCTACGATCACGGTAAGTCCTAACACTGTCAGGCAAAATTACCGGGACGTAACATTTTTGGTGGCAGCGGTGGGATACGTTGTCAAGTGGTAGGTGAAGAAAAAAATAAATAAAAAGAAATAAATAAATGGAACGATCGGAAGGAAACGAGTGTAAAAACAATTCGCGAGTATGCGAGCAGTGTCTCAAATAAAGAACACGAAAACGGACAATTCCACAAAAGGAAAGTCTACATGCCAAGTGCAACGAAATAAATATGAAGTGATAGGAAACACAAAAGACGCCCCGCGAATATTGTCAAATATCGTGTGTGCGAAAATAAAATAAGTGGTTCGCGTTCCCTGAACAATTACGTCGAATAAAGCTCGTGTTAAAAAATAAAATTTCAACAATTGCAAAATCGAATTTAGGCGATGTGTCAAATAAAGAAATTTCGAACAATCACGTGAAATAAAATGCAACCGAAGTGGTAAATAACCAAATTTCGGAAAATCGCTCGAAATGAAATATAACCTCAGTGTTAATAAATAAAAATGTCGAGCAATCACGCGAAATAAAATTTAACCAGTGAGTTAAATAATAAAATTTCGAACAATTATGTGAAATAGAATCCAACCAAAGAGTTGAACAATAAAATTTCGAAAAATCGCGAAATAAAATTTAACCAAGTGTTAGATATTAAATATTCGAAAATTACGCGATATTGAATTTGTCAATAGTGTCAAATAATAATGTTTCGAAAAATCGCGAAACCAAATTTAACCATGAGTTGGACAATAAAATTCCAAACAATTACGTTAAATAAAAATACCGAACAATCACCCGAAATTCAATTTAACTAAAATGTTGAATAATGCAATTTCGAAGAACCACGTGAAATAAAATTTTACCAAAGTGTTAAATAATAAAATTTTGAATCGTTAAACGAAATAAAAAAAAAAATAAAAAAAATATTCCGAACAATTCCGCGAACTATCGTGAAGTCCGCACTAAAGACATAAGAGAATCGTGATTTACAAAAAAACACGATTCAAATCAAAGTAAAATAAAATAAGTGGTTCGCGTTCTCCGAGCAAACGCGAACTAAAGAAAACTCGAACAAAGTGAGTGGAAGAAAAATAATTTTCGTACCACACCAAACATTATTCAACCAACGAGAATATTTCCACCCGTTCAATCGATACGGAACAAGTGAAATAAAATAATAAGTTGAGTTCAATCGACAAAAAATATTATAAGTCGAAAAATAATTTAAATACAAATGCCATTGAGCTAAAGTGCTCCAGTGATAAGGTGCACGAATAAGTGAAAAAAAATGAATGAAAATTATCCAAAATTTTCATGAACTATAAAAATTCAAAAAAAAGATTATAAAAATTACGAGAACAATGACATTATCACCGAACGTGAATACAACACGTGGGTGATTAAAATATTTGCATATACCGAGTACCAGAGGAACTGTCATCCGAGACGCCCTGCAGCTGTGTCAAGACAGAAAGCTACAGGGTGACGCAAAAATCCTTTGGACCATCTCATCATCGATCGCGCTGAATCCAAACGTACAAGTCCGAAGGAACCTCTGAGCCAACAATGGACAAGTCAACAGGACCTCTGAGATGTCAAACAAGGTCACGCGTCAAAACGGAAAGGAGCATCCAAAGATAAGAACGTTCCCGATACGGCATAGTTATAGCAAAATAAAATATTGCGAGAGAATAATTAAATTAGCGCTCGAATTAAAATAGGATAAATTTAATTTCGAAATAAGCACCGTAGCGAATGCACGGAAGTAAATTTTTGACACATAGATCAAAATGAACAAATAAATAAATACATTTTTAGAAATGCAAAAATTGAAAGAAAAACCAAATAAAACGTCTATGGGCACAATTTCATACTGTACACCGTAGCGAATACACGAAATTAAATTTTGACAAGGCGATCAAGTTAATACAATTTTGAAAATTAAAAGAATCGTAAAATTTGCAAAAATCGTTATTCACAAAGAATATGGATACGCCGTAGCGAGGGCACGGACGTACGTTTCCAAAGATTGAAAAAGAAAAGAGGAATATTTTCTAAATGGAAATGACTCAAATGAAAGTAAAAATACCCTGCATAAAAATAATAAAAAACGAAAATAATAAAATAAAAACCCACGGGGTTAATCAGTCTCAAAGAAAAATTTGATACTAAGTAAATAAATTACTATTAAAATAAAACAGACCAAATGGTCGTATTTGAATAAAATAAGCAATTTGTATTATTGTCTTGAAAAAATGTCTCGTGCAAGTACATCGAAACCTCTGACTCGATAAACGAACATGTACATTCGAACCTCTGACACGTAGACGAAAATCAAACGAAAATCATTGAAATAAAATCATTTAAAACAATTATTATTTTTATGCAAAGTAAAATAAATAAATAAACTTTCAAGACTTATCACGAGTAAAGTTTATAAAGGGTTGAGTGCTACGAGACTTACGGAATCTCTCGAGGCCACGGAAGACCACCTTAGAAGAGATCCGTAGAGGGAAGCTCAATACCGAATGACATTTGAAAAAATGTAGTACGACTACGCGATCCTGAAGGCCTCGCGAGCGTATAAAATAATAAAAGTAAAATCACGCGATAAAGCGACAACTCTTGCGCCGAGTACGAGTGTACACGTCCACGGAACCGTTGAGCCCTACAATGGACAAGTCACCTGGACCTCTGAGACAGTGCGTAGCAGTAAGCAAGTAAAATTTGAAAAAAAAAATGAAAAAATATTTTTAGTTTTGAAAAACCAAGCTACACTTACTTTAGCTTAGTATCGAATACAAATGTTCTGCGAATCACAGTATCGACAGATAAGAACATTAATATGACAGATTTAAGAAATAGTTCATAAAAATTCGAAAATAAAAATTGTCTTGCAATCTCAAAAAAAAAAAATAATAATAAAAAATCAGGATAAGTGAGTGGTTACGCCGTAGCGAAGGCACGGACGTACTAAACGAAATTAATAAAAGGTCCTTATTTGATAAGAGAAATTTGAATCTTAAAAAAAAAAAAAAAAAAAAAAATCAGAATAAGTGAATGGTTACGCCGTAGCGAAGACACGGACGTATTTATTAAAAATTTAACGAAGGTAAAAGAATGCGTATTTTCCTAAATAAAATACATCTTCCGAATAAAAGTGAACATTGCTTGGGTATAAGAATTAAATACGTAGCCGACAAAAAGAAAATACAGAATTGATTGAGAAAGATAAATCAAGAAATCAAAATTAAATCAGAGTCAATCAGCAAAATACAAAATAAAAAATATTCAAAATATACGTCTTAGGCCAATTGCCCGTAAACAATTGAACACAGAAGATATGATAAATCATCAATGCAAAATTTATAAAAATAAAAGACTTATATCGATCCAACGATCCTTGAGACGGAGGACGAATAAGCATAATAAAAGAAAATTTTGAAATCAAATCATTCAAAATAATTTCTATTTCAATGAAAAATTTATAAAAATAAATAAAAATAAAAGACTTATATCGATCCAACGATCTTAGAGACGGAGGACGAATAAGCATAATAAAAGAAAATTTTGAAATCAAATCGTTCAAAATAATTTCTATTTCAATGAAAAATTTATAAAAATAAATAAAAACAAAAGACTTATTACGATCCAACGATCCTATAGAGACGGAGGACGAATAAGCATAATACAAATAAAAATAAAATTGTAATCAAATAATTTACAAAAATTGAAAGACTTATTACGATCCTAGAGATAAAGGACGAATGAGCATATTAAAAATAAAAATTTTGAAATCAAAAATTTTTTCCAAAAAAAAATAAAAATTTCAAAGACTCATTACGATCTGACGATCCGAGCGACGGAGGACGAATAAGCAACATAAAGGGTTGAGTGATATCAAACCTACGGAATCTTTCAAGGCCACGGATTGTCCACCCCAAAAAGAAATCTGTAGAGGGAAGCTCAATGCCTAACAAAATAAGCCTTATTACGATCCAACGATCCTAGAGACGGAGGACGAATAAGCATGATAAAAAAATATATAATAAAATTTCTAATCAAATGATTTGCAAAAATTTCAAAGACTTATTACGATCTGACGATCCTAGCGACGGAAGACGAATAAGCAATGTAAAGGGTTGAGTGATATCAAACCTACAGAATCTCTCAAGGCCACGGATAGACCACCTTAGAAGAAGACATCTGTAGAGGAAAGCTCAATGCCCAACAAAATATTGAGGAATGCTGCGACTTGCGATAAGCGAAAGTGCGAAGCCGTCGTAGACAGTCCAAAATGCAATTATCAATGGAAAATAAATCTGAACGCACTCCAATTTGAAAACGAAAGTAAATTCAATATAAAATTCAAATAAATCAAAAAAGATTGAAAATAAAGATTCAGAAGCAAAAAAATTTTGAAATCAAATCATTCGAAATAACTATTAAACTTTCTTGCGAAAAGAAAAAATGCTCACATACAATGGAGGACCCATTTCCACAGTCGAACAAGTCGAAGTGACCTCTGAGCCTTCGAGAGGACAAGTCCAAAGAACCTCTGAGTTGACATGTGAGAGGGTACAATCAAACCTCTGATGCGAAGAAAAATTCAAAAAAAAATGAACGCTGACTTATTACGATCCAACGATCTTAAAGACGGAGGACGAATGAGCAACGCAAAATAAGGACAAAATAATATTAGTCCTAGTCAAGGGCGAGTGATAAGAGACCTGTAGGATCCTGATAAGCCACGAGAAGTCCACCTTAAATAGGACCTATAGAGGCAAGCCCGATTCAAAAAAAAAAATAATAAAAAATACTGTAACAATATTCGAGCTATCATCGAAAAAAATGTATTGTAAACAACGATGGTGAAAACAAAGATACTTGAGGCACGGGTACGCACAAGTAATCAAACATGTTAAACATCAAGATTAAAAAAAAAAAAAAAATACATAATTACAATCTCGAAAGACAACCTGTAGGTTTACTCATCGAGCATTTTCCAATATTCAGGCCACCAAGGCAAAATAGTAATCATTTTTCACCATGGTTGCCATGATCAAAAGTAAAGGGTAAATACCTTTGTCAAAAAAAAGCAAAACAAATTAGAACGTTTTTATAATAAAACATTCACTCAAAAACAATACAAATCAAATTAATCAATTTACAATAAAAACTTGATACTAATCGAAGTAAAAATAAAAATAAAAGACCAAATGATTTATTTGCATGAGATATGCAATTTATGTCCTTGTGTAAAAAGAAAAATCGCACAAGTACATCGAAACCTCTGAGTCGCGGTTGAACACGCACATAAAAGCCTCTGAGTCGATTAGCGAACATGTAAATTCGAACCTCTGAGGCGACCGTAAAAACGGAATGTTAAATAAAGACATCAGAGTTCTATTATTTTTGAGCAACTAATAAAAATGATCCAGCATTGCGAGAATAAAAATCAACATTGGTGAACGAAACAAATAAAGTCAATTTTGATATTCAAAATAAAAACAAGAGAAAAATCTATCGCACAAGTACAACGGAACACTTGTTCCACGGTCGAACACGTTCGAAAGAGTCCTCTGAGCCTTTGAAAGGACATGTCCATGGAACCTCTGAGCTGACGTGAAACAATGTGCACCTGAACCTCTGATGCAGAAAAATTTTGGGAAACAAAATATCTTCACAAAATTTGAATAGATAACACTAAATTCACACGAAATTGGACATTGAAGTAACAATTATCGTAAAATTAAAAATGAAAAGAAAAATAACAAAAATTTTATAAACTATTTCAACATCCAAAAAGATTGCTGAAAGAAAAAAATTGTAATTGAATTATGCGCGATCCTTAGGGCTTCGAGGGCGCATAAAATTATGACAAGATAAAATCCTAACGCGCAAGTACAACGGAGCATCTGTTCGTTAGCGAACAAGTCCAAAGAGACCTCTGAGCCTTCGAAAGGACACGTCCAAGGAACCTCTGAGTCGACACGAAACAGGATGCCTCCGAACCTCTGACGCATATAAAATCTTGTAAATTAAAAATAAGAGGCGAATCAAATTCAGGCAATACCAAAATCGAAAAAAAATTATTTTTATCAAAATTCAATTTAAAATTGCCTCAACGAAACTTGAACAAACGAAATTCAAGGACGCTCTTCCTACCGAATGCTAAGCCTAAGCATAGCATTCTTCTTGAAGGGGGGAGGTGTTACGTCCAGGGATTTCGTTCAAGTTACTAATAATTTTATCAGGGTGAGAGCGTCTTAACCGTTGTGATCCCACAGAGATCGTCCACTAAATTTGCTGACGACGGAGATCTCACGGTAGTGGACAAGACGCTCTACACCTTACGAACGCGCGAAGTCCGGCTTATCGCAAACTTCGTGCGCGTATGAATATCATATAAAAGTGCAAGGCACTACTTATGTCGCTAGACAATAAGCAGTTCTATCCTGGAGCCCGACCACGATGGTCGAGGACTCCCTAATCATAAAAGAGCATGGAAGACAAATCTCCGTGATCAAAAATATAAAAGTTTTCCAAAAGGGCCTCGACCCTCAAGGTCGAGGACCCCATTCAAACTTCGGTCCACCAACCGTCTAAATTGGTTACCCGAAAATGCATTTCGAGAACCTAGATAAAATCCGGAGAATCAAAAATATAATTCGGAAGTAACAAGCGCGAATGGCCCCAAGCATCGTCGCTCGGTGGGCCATTGCGCAAATAAACTGCACATGTAATCCTCAATGTAATAACGACTACCATCAATTAGTGATTTCAATAAAAATCGTTATTTGTTATTGATTAAGCAAAAGTGTTTTAAAATCATTAACCGTTACCTTTACTCCACCGTCGTTCCATATAATAACTAATTACCCTGCCTGGACAACTGGCTCCAATCCCCGATTTGCCTTTGCAAATCTAAAACCGGAGCAACATAAACTCTACGATCACGGTAAGTCCTAACACTGTCAGGCAAAATTACCGGGACGTAACAATATGTACTCTGTAATATACTATCTTTATGCGTTACTGGTACCACTACCATGTATCGCTTGCTTGTGAACTATGCCCTATAGCAATGCTAGGGCATGAATAAACTAATCAATCAATCTCTCTTTTTCGCTTTCGCATATACACATACACTGTCACACTTACGGCTAAGCCATCTCTATTCTCGTTCCCCAGAGTTGCGGACTCTTTCTCTCTCGGTCTCTCTGTGTCTCGTTGTGCAGAATACAACAATAACGCGCTCACTAACGCGATTCATATATAACACATGTCGCAAACCGAGTATACTGCACCCAGAGTATCCCCCTCCTTGCTCCTCTCTTTCATGGTTAAAAAAAGCCCCTTTTCACCCCCCTTGTGGAGTACAACACAGAAAAGAACAGTCCACGTGTACGAATCCACTCCCCTTCCCTCTCTCGCTCTTTCCTATTCGTTTACAACTCCCCAAAGCTCCAGCGTTCTCACATTTGTATGCGTGGCTTCGATGGCTATTGATATATTATTCCCAATAGTTCGGGTATTCCTTTTTTTTTTAATTATTTTTCTTTTTTTACCCTTCTATTTTTTTCCTCTCCCACTACCTCCTCCTCGCTTACACATATACACAAGCACACAGGCTTGGCAGTCCCGCGGTTTTTTTCAATTATAATTCTTTTTCGTATCCAATCAATCATTAGTATTTCCATTGTCCTTCGGCATTTTCATTTGGCGTCGCGTTTCGAGAACCGAAGGATGCCGACCACGCATACCAACGTGTGCACCACTTCTACGCTTATACGAATTTACGTTGACGTCTATAGATATTGTATATTTATAGCACACCAGAATTTTATACTATACATGTATTTTAGCTGGAGAGAAAACGCGAGAATACGTAGATACGTAGTCGTAACCAATTCTAGGGGATGAAAATGTATATTGTAACGGAACGCTTTTTACCTATGCGTACACTCGCTACGCGCAGGTCCGCGCTTCCTTAATTTAAAAGGAGCAGGTATGAAAAGGAAGTGAGACGACACGAGTTTTTAAAATAAAATCAATTTTAAAAATTGATTTTTATTGAAAGAAAACAAAATTATTTGTGTTTTACGATTTATAATGCTTATTTTTGTTTAATTTGTTTTATTTGATTTATAAACGCGTGTTTTTATTTTTTAACAATGATTTGTTTAATAATTATTCGATTTTTACTACGCTTTGTCGCTTATCCTAACGTTTCTCGCTTTCCAATAATAATAATAATAATAATTGAGACACATTTTGCATGGTTTTGCCTTTGAAATAATAATAATAATAATTTTTGAATAAGTCTCCTTTTATTTTTAATTTATTTTAATGAATTTCCAATTTATTATTTATTTTTAATAAAATAAATAATATTTTTAACGTCTCCCGTCCCTGGTGTGGCTCAAAGAATCAATTTACGGAACAATGCCGTAATTTTAATTTAATAATAATAATAAAATAGACCTCGAACTACGGGAAGTGAACGTCGCCGAACCCCTCCAATATTCCGAGCATCTAAAGGTGTGAAAGGAATGAGATCCCAGACTACGGGATTCGAACGTCGCCGAACTGCTCCAATATCCTGGGCATCTACGGGATAGTGACCTCGGGCTACGGGAGTCGAACGTCACCGAACTACCCCAATATCCCGAGCATCGGTGGGATTATTTATAATAATTAAAAAAGACCCTGGGCTACGGGAGTCGAACGTCACCGAACTACCCCAATATCCCAGGCATCCATTAGACCCGCCAGGGAGGGAAGAGGTTCTTCTCTTTAGCTTTTTTCAAGCTTCAGTTCCAGAGAGAAGAATGCCTGCCGAATGCTCTGTGCACCGCCTTTTATACCCAACTCGCCGCCGAAACTGCGGCCGCTCGCGCATGTCCGTTAGCGATGCTCGAGCGCCGGGCATGCGCGTTTGCTTTGTTGTGCGTCGTTGGCATGGAAACGCGCCTGCGCGGTGTCGTTCTATTCTTATTTAGCTTATTTCTCTCGATATTTTCATTATTTTATATTACCTTCGCATTATTTAATCTTATTTTATTTATTTTTAAACAATTTTGCAATAAAATCGTTTATTTTTGTTTATTATTAACATTCGATTATATAAACGATGCGCGCGCATTCGCGTTGCTTCGCGTTGCGCGATGTCCGTGAAGCGGGCATATTACTTGTTTCACTGATATTTCCGTTTATTTTACCTTGAATTTTTGTTATGTCATCTTTTTTCATTTATTCCAATTTAATTTAATCTTAAAATTGTTTATTTTTAATTATTGTTAACATCGATTATGTAATCGATGTTAACTTCACGTTGCGCGATGTCCAAAAGGCGGCCATGTTGATTATTTACGCGTCGCTGTCCGCTTGACAGTTTTTCAATATGGCGGCCGGGCGCCACATCGATCAACGATCGTGCGGTTTTTATTTATTATTTTATTTTTTTATTCCGTCGCAATTCGTGTCGTCACAATATATTTATATTTTATATACGTGAACGTTACTCATCTACGTTTCTCTGTTACTGATGGCGTCGCCACTGATTCGTTAATGCGATTGAATATTAATTTTTACTTTGTTTCCCAAAGCCGAGCCTGCCTGAATTCTCCAAACTCATACTCTTTCCCCCGAACGGAACGGGCGGACTTTTCACACCCTCTGCCTTTCTCCACCTTTTTTTCCTTTTTTTTACACGTTTTTTCCTATTCCGAACCATCCGAACTCTCTATCCCCATCCCATTCGTTTCTCTTCGCCATTTTGTTATATTTTCTCTATTGACGCACTCGAGATCGTATCCTCCCAATACACCCGGGGCGATATCGATGCTGAAAGGAGTCCGATGTGTCGGCAACTCGGGAAATAGGTAACCTACACACCCTACGTCGTTTGTCATGATCTCGTGCGTCACTAATTATTCGAACCTCGTAACCCTGTACCCATTGGTGGAGTTTTGTTTCTATACAAACTCATCAATGATTTTCACGGTTACAAAGGATTCACAGTGTATTGTTATACTTCTCTGGACATTATAATTTTATAATGAAACGTGAGTCACCCCTAAAACAGGCTCTAAAGGCCAGGTGAAGATCAGATCAATGCTCGAAGGCATATGACATGGCCTTAGAAATAAGAAAACAATGAGAAGCCTCGAGAACTTTAAATGTTAAAATTACATCGCTAAACGACTCTTAGGTTTTGTACAAGACTTGTTTTATTACGAAGTAATATCCTCGGCAAGCCTCCGCCCAGTAGACGACAGAGCTGTCAAATGTACTTGTCCTATGACGTTACCGCGAGTCTCTCAATAACTTAGTCTGTTTTTCGTTATTTGTAATTTTATATGACCTCAAAAAACTTTTTCAAACATTTTTATGATGGATTAATAATTGCAAAATAAAGTCATCACAGAGTTAATGAATTTTTCACTCCGATGTATAGCAGCGGCTTGGTATGTACTGTGACGTACATTTTTTCTAACCCGAAACGCCACAAAAGTTGCTCTCTCTTCTCTGCCGATTTTTCGATGATGTTAAAATAAATGTTGGGCGCCAGTCGCAAAGCGACTCGGCAGCGAAGAGAGAGAAACAAGTTTGCCAGCTTACTGCAGCGGGATGGGCAGGGTGACCACGGGAATAATTCGAAAACACAAAATTACGTTTTGAATAACAATAACAATTATTTAATCGTTCTTTCGGAAAAATAAAGTCAACGGGAAATTATACAAAGAAGTACGCAAGTGATAAGTTTCATACGTGATAATCGATTTACATGAGTTGATTATAAAAAGAAGAATTTACGAAATTTAATATAATAAGAAAAACGAGAATTTAACCGGGATAACGAAAAATATGATCACGCGTCTCTAATGAACCTCGGGGGAAGAATCGCGAACTCACTCACACAATAACTCGCACGCTTACACACAAATTTGGTCGGGATCCTGCATTCTTACAATTTAACACGAGCTCGAATTTATTCTCTCCGTGGCTCTACTCACGGTCGAGAAAATAAATCTTAAAGATGGTAAAATTATGTCAATCCACAGATGTTTTATTCGAAATACCGAGCCCCCGATATTCGGTTACTCGGCCGAGCTATCAAACGTTACGCGATTATCATCCCGACCCAATCACACACACACACGCAATTCCATACTTATTTCGCGACTCTTCAGCCCGGGAAACAACTTACGCCAACCGGAACAATTATTTACCGAAACACGAAAATTGGAGATCTCGAGTACGGCCACGATTACTCTTCGACATAATAAATTTACTTTAAACGCGAAAATGCCAAACGGGCGAACGCGGGAACAAAAATCGAAAGAGCCGACTAAGAAACGCGTGACGGAGTCGTCACCGCGA
Source organism: Campoletis raptor (assembly GCA_948107755.1). Classification (NCBI taxonomy): domain Eukaryota; kingdom Metazoa; phylum Arthropoda; class Insecta; order Hymenoptera; family Ichneumonidae; genus Campoletis; species Campoletis raptor. The sequence continues at coordinate 1,626,118 of OX403628.1, read as the reverse complement.
CCAAATTTCTCTCAACACAATGAGAGGGACGATATTTATTTTAATTTACAAAACTCACGAAAAATGACCCGGGAAAGATGTGCGAGGGCCCACTAACCAAACCAGAAAGTGAAAAGGAAGGAACTCACGGTGTTTCTTCCCCATTTTCGCGACACGTCCTCTCTGCTCGATACTTCACGAGAATCTCCTCGAGATCATGAGCGTTACGCGTAACGAGGAATTTGTCTCCCGCCCCTCTCCTAATTTCGAATATTCCCGAAAATTGTAGACAGGTCCGTCGCAATTAAAAATAGGTCCGAGCGTTAGACAGGGCCCCAAGAAATTTGACAATCGGGAAATTGCACTCGCAGTGGATGCATTCTACCCCTGGCTCGACCATTACAATTTAACGTGACAAGACGGACCACCGAGTTTTTAATAAAATAAATTTCGGGATATTTGCGAGAAGATGCGATGATCGCCGTTCGATGATGATTGACGGCGGGAGAATCCGACAGACAATACTGCCCTGACGTAACGATAGTGAAACCAAGTCGTCGATGTGAGACGAATATTCCTTGGGCCACGAAAATTCTCGAACTGTCCGTTACATATTTTTCCTTTGCCTCGTCCTTGGGTGAGGCCTGGCTGATCGAGTTGACAACAGAATGCGAAATACCCTCTCTCTCTCTCTTTCCCGAAATCGCTCGCACATGAAAATAATATTCCGGGACGCAAATTAATAATATATTGACAAACTAACGCCGTAGGCAAGCCCTGTGAGATAATCGCGTGGCCGAAGTGCCGAGCAGGAGTACCGGGATGTTCTTCTTTACCAACATTGTGTTTTTGTGACGGTCCCAAAAAAAAACCGTCACAGTACATATTTTAATATATTTAGTAATTATAAAATTACGATAACAAATACAGATTTTGAGGGAACTTTGCACCTGTTAACTTGTCAGAGAATTTCGCATACGATAATTACCTTTTAATTATTTGCAACGAAATACGAAAATAACAATTTGAAAAAGTATACACTGGTGAGTGACGTGTAATTTATGGGAACGTGATAAATATGATGGAAAAGAAAAACAAAGGAAGTTTGTGTACCGGATGACGCCTCGCGGGTTGATCCACGCGTTATCTCCAGTTCGCTTTAGCACCTGCAAATTGCCTCGTGCTTTTTCGGCATGGGGTTGCCCGCGAGACGTACTTAATAAAACATGCTCCCTGCCCACCATGCGACCACTGACCCTTCTTGCCAACACCGCTGCAGGTGCTTTTTCTCTGTCTTTTTCCCTTCCGGGGTTCATGGTCCGTTTATTCTCGTTTCCTCTCTCTCTTTCTTCTCAGCTTAAAGCTTTCTGTTTCGTTCTTTCTCTCTATCTTATTTTTACCTCGACACGGTCGCGCTTCAGCACCTCTTTTCGACTGTCCTCGTTATGAACTCGAAATCTCTCTCTCTCTCGCTCTCTCTTGCTTTCTCTTTAAATTCGTTCAACCCCATCTATCGCCCTGTCTCTCATTCTCTCTCACCTCAGCACCTCATTCTCTCAATCTCTCTGCTTCTTTCTCGTTTTTCTCCGCTGTGGTCGCACGAGGGCGCCACAAGAATCGAGACCAACCCAGGAATCTCGGTCCTCGTCTTTTTTCCACCCCGATCTCTCACCCTCGTTTATCCACCGCTTTACACCGGGGATTCCCCTTCGCGAGGTCATCCCTTTCTTCTCCTACGACCACCCTTCTCCGTGCGCACATTGCTCGATTCAACAACACCCCATTCTCACTACCCTTAATACTCCCGAAGTTTCCAACCAACACTTTCTCCTACGATTGCAATTTAAATGTCTACTGTGTTCACTACACTTTATACCTTCGAACTGACGATTCAATTGACATTGGTCTTAACTGCTAATTCCTTTTCAAATGTGCACATTTTTGTATAATCAATTCGAAAAAGTAAAAAAAAAGGACGCCAAGTATTAAAAAGTCGCACCTAAACTATAATGTGATCAGTCTGTATCCCTTCTGTTCATTCCAAACAAATTTTGGCTTTTTTTAAATTTCCTTTCGTTGTTTAATTTCTTGTTTTTTTTTTTTCGGTAGAAATATTTCTCCGCCTATCCTCTTCTTTGATCGCCAAAAACAATTTCTTTCTGTTTTCAATTTATCTGCATTCTCTTTTCAAAAAGAATTGAAATCAGTTTATTATTCTCAAAGAGCCAAGAACAAATGCCTTGATTCCGATTTAAATTTCGTGATTCACCAACAATTTTTTTCGAGATTTAGTTGTTAACATGAATTGATGTATATGAACTGCAGAAACATATGACGTACGTACCACCGCACAAAATCAACGCAGAGATTATACAAAAACTTGGCGTGCTTTGTTAAGGTACAAAGCTCGGGAAGATACATAGTCGAAAAAATTACTTCCTACAGCAATTATACGCTAAGGAAGAAGTCGCTATTCCCGTATGGAATAAAATAAGCGATGGTAATGATAAAGTGAATGAATAGATAGGATGGATGGATAGGATGGATGGATAGGATGGATGGATAGGATGGATGGATAGGATGGATGGATAGGATGGATGGATAGGATGGATGGATAGGATGGATGGATAGGATGGATGGATAGGATGGATGGATAGGATGGATGGATAGGATGGATGGATAGGATGGATGGATAGGATGGATGGATAGGATGGATGGATAGGATGGATGGATAGGATGGATGGATAGGATGGATGGATAGTATGGAAGGATAGCATGGAAGGATAGCATGGATGGATAGCATGGATGGATAGCATGGATGGATAGCATGGATGGATAGGATAAGATGGATGGATAGAATGAATGGATAGGATGGATTGATAGGTATACAAAGATGGAGCGTTCCTTCGCCGAACTTTGTACCTTAACCATGCACGCCAAGTTTTTGTATAATCTCTGCGTTGATTTTGTGCGGTGGTATGTACGTCATATGTTTCTGCACTTCATATGCATCAATTCATGTTAACAACTAAATCTCGAAAAAAATTGTGGATGAATCACGAAATTTAAATCGGAATCAAGGCATTTGTTCTTGGCTCTTTGAGAATAATAAACTGATTTCAATTCTTTTTGAAAAGAGAATGCAGATAAATTGAAAACAGAAAGAAATTGTTTTTGGCGATCAAAGAAGAGGATAGGCGGAAAAATATTTTTACCGGAAAAAAAAAACAAAAAACTAAACAACGAAAGGAAATTTAAAAAAAGCCAAAATTTGTTCGGAATGAACAGAAGGGATACAGACTGATCACATTATAGTTTAGGTGCGACTTCTTAATACTTGGCGTCTTTTTTTTTACTTTTTCGAAGTTTTGGCTAGGATATCACGTCTTTTTGAAAAAAAAAAAAACAAGATAGTACTTTGCTTACAGACAAAACGAAGGGCTAGAATCCAGCGGATGGTTGGTGGCCAAGGGCAGTGGAAGCAGGGACGCTTCGAGCGCCCACTTCTCCTGCCTGATTGGCGATAGCGCGCTGGAGGCGCTAAGAAAGACCGGCCTCAGACCGTTTTGCGGCCTGGGTCGGGCCACGGTTAGGGTGTTGGCAAGGGACAAGGACCGGAGCGGAAAACCCGGGACAGAGCCCACGGCAACCCCTAACACCGGTGATGATGGGGAGCAATCCGACTAGGGATGGATATTCCTGGTCTCCCCATCATACAAATTAATCTACACCACTCCAAGGGCGCCTCGGCCATATTGGCCAGGGCGATGGAGAAGATGCAGACGGGACTGGCGCTGGTTCAGGAGCCATGGCTACTGGACGGAGCCATCAAAGGACTCGGAGGAGGAGGAAGGCTCTTCCATGACTCGTCCGAGGGAAGGACGCGGGCGTGCATCCTCGCCAGGGGGCTGGAGGCAACATTCCTACCTCAGGTGAGTACTAAAGACCTAACGGTTATATTATTAAAAACTAAATTCGGGGAGGAGGGACCGGCGGAAATCCTAGTGGGGTCAGCGTACATGCCCTACGATTCGGCCGACCCTCCTCCTCCTATAGAAGTAAGGAACTTAGTCGAATATGCTAACGACAAAGGGCTAGAACTCCTCTTGGGCTGCGACGCGAACTCCCATCACTATGGATGGGGTAGCTCCGACGTCAACCCGAGAGGGGAAAGCCTACAGGATTACATAATGGGCGCAGGGCTTCTTATACTAAATAGAGGACAAGAATTTACATTTATGGACTCTAGAAGACGGGAGGTCATTGACCTAACGCTATGTACAGATGGCCTGTCGGATAAAGTCCGAAACTGGAGGGTCTCCCAAGAGCCCTCCGGCTCAGACCACCGACAGATCCATATGACTCTCGAACACATGCAGGCTGCAGTATGGCGCCGCTGCAGAGAGAAAACAGATTGGGATGGATACCGGGCCGCATTGAAGGCCTGGACACCAAGCATCCCCACTAGCTTCCGTAACAGGGAGGAATTAGAGGCCGCGGCGACCAGACTCAGAGATGTCTTGGTTGACGCATACGAGGCCAATTGCCCGGAGACACTCGTCCGGGGTCGAACTAAAGTACCTTGGTGGAACAAGGGACTGGCTGAGACCAGGAAAGAGGTAAGATGGGCACTAAACAAGGCCAAAAGAACAAATAGGCCTGAACACTGGAGGGCCCACAGGGACCTCCAACGTCGCTACAGCAAAGAGATTGTTGTAGCGAAGAGGAAAAGCTGGCGGACTTTCTGTGAGAGCATTGAGAGCGCCCCAGAGGCATCCAGGCTCAACAGGATTCTGAGCCAAGATAGCAAGCCCCAACTGGGATGCCTTAAAAGACCAGAGGGAACGTATACAGAGAATACAGAGGAGACCCTGTGTCACCTCATGGAAACTCACTTTCCGGGCTTTCGCAGCCTAGCAGAAAGAGACGCGGCGAGCCAATCAAGGCCAAACACGGGGGGCAGATATGCACCCCGCGAGTGGTCACTGGCAGCGCAGATTGTACACCCAAAGGGGGTGGAATGGGCCATTAGGACCTTCCATCCCCTCAAAGCAGCAGGACCGGATGGAGTATTCCCGGCTCTCCTACAGGAGGGACTGGGACAGATCCTCGGGCCCCTGACAAAAATCCTCAGGGCAAGCATTGCACATAGACACATACCAGACGCCTGGAGGGGAACCACAGTAGTGTTTATCCCAAAGCCGGGCAGAAACGGTCATGTGCTAGCTAAGGATTTCAGGCCAATCAGCCTGACCTCGTTCATTCTGAAGACTTTGGAGCGATTAGTGGACAGGCACCTGAAGAATGGACCCCTAACAGCGCACCCGCTGAGCGACTCTCAGTATGCCTACAGAGAGGGCAGATCTACCGACACGGCCCTGCACCATCTTGTGGGCAAGATCGAGAGTCAGCTAACAGCGAAGGGGTACGCGTTGGGGGTTTTCTTAGACATAGAGGGCGCTTTCGATAGCACCTCATACAAGGTCATTAAAGAGGCTCTGACCAGGCACGGCGCGCCTGAAGCGCTTGTCGACTGGACACAGAGCATGTTAGCGACGAGGATACTTACCGTTAAACATAACGGGCAGATCCTCAGCGGAACACCAGCAAAAGGCTGCCCGCAGGGGGGAGTTCTGTCTCCACTGCTGTGGTGCCTGGTAGTAGATGAACTACTAGTCGGGTTAAAAAGACTAGGAGTCAGCGTCTATGGATACGCAGATGACGTGGCCATAGTGGTAAGAGGAAATTTCCTGCAAGAACTAAAGGAGCTGATGGATAGAGCCCTTCAAGCAACAATAGAGTGGAGCAGGGCTAAGGGACTGGCGGTAAATCCGCGCAAGACCCAGGCCATGATCTTCACGAAGAAATACAAACCAACTGTCATCCATCCACTCAGGATGGGCGACGGTGAGGTGGGCTACTCTAGCACAGTTAAATACCTGGGAGTCTATTTAGACCCCAAACTAAACTGGAACCATCATCTCGATATGAAACTTAACAAATTCTACATTAGCTACTGGGCTTGTAGAAGAGCGATGGGCAAGACCTGGGGCTTAAAGACCGGGATTGCCCTGTGGCTATACAGAGCCATACTACTCCCGAGACTACTATACGCCGCTGTCGCCTGGTGGCCAGCGGTCGGACGAGTCTCGTACGAGAAGAAGCTATCCAGTCTACAGGGCAGGTATTTGAGGGCGGCTGCCCGGGTCATGAAGACGACCCCCACGGCTGCGCTGGAGGTGGCCTTTAACTTCCTCCCGCTCAACATTAACATTACGGGGCAGGCTAGACTCTCCGCATACAGGCTGATGTGTATGGGCAGCTGGAAAAGCACAGGGACGGGTCACACTGAACTAGGGCTAGCCAACATAAGCCCATTCACACAACAGCAGGACAGAATACCAAGAAAGTTCCAGATCATTAAGTCTTTCAAGACATTGATTCGGACGAGAGAGGAATGGAGTAAAACTAACATACAGTACCCCCCGTCGGCCGACACCTGGTTCACAGACGGATCAGGGGCCAACGGAAGATACGGGGCTGGAGTTTTCAACCCAAAAACCGAGACCAGAGTCAGCCTCCCCATGGGGAGGCTGGCGACGGTATTTCAAGCTGAAGTGCTAGCAATTCGCGAGTGCATGAGGCTGTGTTTGGAGAGGGGTACGAAGGGCAGACATGTACTCGTACACTCGGACAGTAGGGCAGCCATTAATGCCCTGGCGAAACCCCACACGGATTCTGCGATCGTGTGGGACAGCATAAAATTAATAAACGAAGTAGGGGAGAATAATAAAATTACCCTGGTTTGGATCCCGGGCCATCAGGGCTTCTACGGGAATGAGGAGGCAGACAAACTGGCTAAACTGGGAACGAAGGAGGAACCAGAACGTCAAGTGGTCGGAACTCCCTTTGCCACTGGCAAAAGCATCATACAAAACAAACTGGCACGTCAGCACTTACACCTCTGGCAAACGAGGGAGGAGTGTAGGCAGGCCAAGCTCTTTATGACTTCACCCACACCGGGCAGAACAAATGAGCTGCTGGCCCTGGGTAGAGCAAGACTGAGGCTGGGCATTGGACTGCTCACTGGACACAATGCCCTCAGATCTCACATGCACAAACTAGGGCTAGCGGAGCAAAAGGAATGCCGGCTGTGTGGGGAAGCAGAGGAAAGCAGCGTGCACATTTTGTGCCACTGTCCAGTCCTTTCGATTCAACGCTACAAAATCTGGGGAAAAACGGTTATCGACCCCAGAGCAGTAGCAAATACAAAAATCACCACCATCTGCAGCCTGGCTGAAAAAGCTGGGCTCGGATGCTGAGGATAAAGACAGAGCGGGATAGCACAAAAGAACCACTAGGATCTAGCTGCCTATTAGGGACCCGGGAGGCCCCACCCGCTATTCCTACTACTACTACTACTAGTACTTTGCTTCGAACTCAATGAACTCGAACATTAAATTTTTTTTTTTTAAGAGGGGGAAATGCATTTGCGCACCGTAGGTGTCCTAGACTTATGATAGAACCCCCGTGTGCCGGACTCCTCTCACGAGACTACCGGCGAAAACCCCCGCCACCCCCCCCCTCCTTCCAGCGTCACCCCAGAATCGTTTTCGCATTATTTAGGGGTGACGCATTTGTGTTTGACGCCTCTTAGGTAATCCCTCCTTCGAAAGACCTGTTGACCGAGGACGACTGCAACAAACGCATCATCCACTGTCCAGGTTTCTTCGTTCAGGAGGCTCAACCCCGACTGCAGTCTCTGGGGAGATGGGAATCAAAATTTCGAATAGATAAATGTAGACGATTTGTTTTTTTGAAAGTTTCTATTTCGACACGCGATGCAGTCAAATCTTCTTTATATCGAACCTTTTTTATCGAATAATCTATCATTTGAAGATATTTGTTTACCGAATCTATATTTGGAAGAGACATAATATAGATTTAAATAGTATGGAAAGTTCATATTTACGAGCTAAAAAATTGTGGACAGCTAAAGTTTTCTAATACCCAAATTGCGATAAAAGCAATTGGCGAGAATTGAAATTTTGAAAGGGCAAAATATCGAACAAACAAATATCGCACATGTAAACATGTATGTGTGTACATGTATGTGCATGTATGTATGTGTATGAATATGAACATGTATGTGGTGATCGAAGCGTTTGACATTTCGACCGTTTGACTTTCCTGCCTCTTGCTAAGTTGATCACTCGTTGAGTTAGTTCGTCGTTATATTAAATTCGACATTATGAAAGCTCTAAATATTTACTAATTTATCAATGAAAACTCGACCAGAATGTGTTCGATATTCGAGTTTATTTTAAATATCGCAATTATGCACTCTCGAACTCGATCGATTTTTTTCGGTTTAAATTTGGCTCGAAATTCGTATGATCGTGATTTTTTATCGACTTTGAAGACTTTTAAATAAATAGGTCTTCTTAATTTGAATGTTCGTTTTTTCCCGTTTCGATATTTCGGCCATTCGCCCGATTGAAGTTTCGACATTGTGACCTCCACCCAATTATATTTTTTTTATTTTAAAGACAATCTTGATATTTCGCGAAAAATTAAAGATCTACATTGTTCTCTGACGATAGGAAAAGAACGTGTCGTGGAATTTTTACCGACCGAACGATTGGTCGATCACGTTACTTACTCTAACTAATTTTGTACTGTAAAGACCTCGTGCCTTACGAGAAATATGTCACAATACCTTGATGTAGTTAATTTTTCATTTATTACTCAGCTGAGCTGTGGGAACTATGAATTTCTCTGTGCTTAAGGTAGGCTGCGCCTACCTTTTGCGCAGAAATAGAAACTATTTTGCGGGGCAGGCGGTGAGAGGGGTAATCTTACGCTTAAACAAGGGAAGCTTCTCGTGTTACCAGGTATACGTTAATAATTTACTCGCGCAATATTGAACAATTTTGATTTTTCGAGCAAATAGCTTTGTCAATTTCGAACGGATCTACGAATTTAGCTCGACATCTCTCGTTTTTAAGAGATAGTAACTGTTTACCTGAAATTTTTAATCAACTGCAATGAAACCAGGTTATCTATGCAACGGTTTACTAACGCGCTGAAGCTGCGATTGATTACGTGCTCAAATGATTAACTAAACTAACGAGCAACAAATCTGGATAATATTTAAAAAAATGTAGAGTGATTTTAGATTTTCAATGTACCATGATAAATCGTGCTGAAGTTATAAAGAAGTGTGCCCTCCACTAGTCAAATAGCTGAAGCACAGAAGTGGCAGTCATTGAAACTGAAATCTTATTTTTTTTTAAATATTAGATTCGCTGTAAGAATATTATGTAAATATCTTTACCGTTTCGTGGCCAACTCCGTTTCTCTACTTTTGAATCATCGACGCTAACCCAACCGTTGCCGGAAATTCGCAGCATACTCGTGAAATGCCCATGCTCGATATTTTCACAATGGTGAAAGATGGCACTGAGAACTTTATAACTATCTTGATTAATCCGCACCGTTGAAGTCGGTATTGCTTTAAGTTTGTATTTTTTCTTCTCTATTTTACCGTTTGTCATTTCGAAAAGTAATAATTGCACAACCATAATAGATTTCAGTGACGAAATTTCTAGCCTGCTTACTACACCCGGTGTATGACAAACCGTGCAGGACCGATTAGTACTTGATGATTTTTCCACGTTGTGTCCATATATTTCAAATACTCTATTAGGTCACTATGGTGACTATATATAATTTATATAGAGTCACGATAGTGACCAAACAACGGGACGGCACCAGCGCACCCGTTACCGGGCGCCGGAACGAGTCCTGAGACTCATCCCGCGACACCATCGCGAATTCTCGGGCCTCGTAACTGGTCACGCCTCTCGAACGACGAGTAATCAGCTAGGCCTAGGACCGGCCCACGGGGCCACGCACTACACGGAGAGCCTAATTGCCCGCCCTACAATCCTATTGTAACCACCTCCTTTATATCTTTGACTCCTGATACTCTCGAGGCTTCCGAGCCTCCTAACTTGGCCATATTACCTGTAATTAAGATTTAAATAAAGAAAACGTACAACCATTCGACTCCGACTCATGTAGTTCACCCTACCATCCACAAACCCCACCAGACTAATCACGGTGTGCCAAAAGAAGGGAATCCTCCCCTTAGGCCGCCGTGATTATTTAAGGGCGAGCACGACCTCGGAGCTCACTCTTAACTTCAAACTTTTGGGATCATCACTTTCTCGGTAATGCTCCAGTAGTCTAGTGAGCATTGCTCCAACCTAACTTCCACCTGAGCTCGTGATAAGGACCCAGTTCTATGAGAAAGCCCCAGTATTGCACTGGAAGTCGGACTCATAGAGCTGGCATTAGAATGGTGACCGTAGGTAGGCAGAGAAGATCGTATATCATTTAATTAAACCATTTAAATATTTCTGGATCCTGACCTTTTGTCAGGCCCTATTCACGAGAATCTTCACAAATACTGCACTAGTGACAGTCTGTTTGACGCGTCTTCCTCTAAGGTCGTAAAGTCCACTAACTTTAAGCCATTTATTAAAACACACGACTCAGCGGACGAGTGCCTGCTCGTCGGAACCGTATAGGTTATTGAATTTCAGTCTATTGGAGAATTTTATTTTAAGATTGCCCTCACCAATCCATCGTGTTTGGAGATTAGGTTCCTCCATTCTCAGCAAGAACGCTTGGTTCTTGTCCCTACCTAGATAAAAGATTAAACAAAATTTCAATTCAACAATTAATACCCCAAATTGATACATCGGCTTCACCGATGCTTGACGTCACAATCGTGGCTAAATCGTCACACACCCATATTGCCGTAAATAATCTGTCCTCGGACAGACAACTTGACAATCATATTTACCTCACATGTGTACAAATTGACTTCAATAAACGATTACTATCATACAAACGAAACGAATCTGTGTTATTTCATGCTTGCTAGCCCTGCTACGTGTGACCATCAACAACGGTATCTCAGCTTTCGAACTCTTTTATTGCGCTTTGATTGTCGTTTTACTCGCATCTAATCTCGCAATATCACTCACTCTAGCCAAAAGCGTGAGAGCGAGAAAGATAACAGTGTCCAAATAGAAGAAATTATTTCAAACAAATAATCATAACTAAAATCGAAATTATTTCACACAAATAATCATAACTAAAATCCGGAGGTTTCTGTCGAATAATCATAACTAAAATCGCTCGCATTCTTGGAGAAATAATCATAACTAAAATCGAAATTATTTCAAGCGAATAATCATAACTAAAATCGACGAATTTCGGGCGGTCTCATACACGCACCCAGGACCTACGAAGATATTCAACGGTGTGCGTGGTCGTCACCTGCAATACACTCATCGCGGGGTACACTGACAAGCGACACAGAACCTCTTCATACGCATCGATCCCTACTAACTCCTTGATTATCAAGTTCTTATATTATTCATAATTTTTGTGTCTCACTATTTCTTTCTTAACTATTACCATCTCGGCTGCCACAAAGTCCTCCTCAAGGTATTTATCACCATCTAAATATTTAATTAATCAAACTACCTCTTTTCTTTATTTTTTTTTATTTTTTTTTGTGTATCAAGCAGCAATCTCCCTCACATTCATAGAATGCCTGTGATGAAGGATTGATATAGTCGTACATGAAAGCGACAATTGACCTCTGAGGCTTCGAAAACATCTTCTTGGATGTGTGGGATGCAAGAGATCTTCCAACATATTTCATTAACAATTCCCTCAGTTCCCTAATATTATAAAACATCCGGTTTCGTAATCCCGACCCCAGGGACTGTGTCGCAAGGCCGGCGTGCCCCGCGATAACGAAACGTTTCAATATATACATTTATATGGAGTCACTATAGTAACCAAATAATGGACACGAGAGAGTTGAAAATGTGAAAACTATGTACGTACATTATATGCGTTATATTCAATTAATTCACGTGAATTAAATGATCTTATATTATTTACTTTAGAATTTACACATTAAATTTATTTTTAATCAATTATAAGTTGGCATCCAAAAAAATTTACGAGAACGCAAGCATACCTTTCTCATCTCCGATATAAAAACACAAGTCTGCATAGTATGAATGAAGAGTATTCACATTAAATAGGGTTTTCAATGACATTTGTCACTGAAATGACCGCATTGTATGAGCCACATATTATGGTTATTTTGATGACATTCGTCACGGAAATGACCATAGAATGGAAGATATTTTTGATTTTGTATGCGTGAGATCATGATTTCAAAATGGGATTGCATTAATGTGAAAAAACACTGTGTTCATTTGCAGTTGGATAAGAGTATTCACATCACATAGGTTTTTTAATGACACTGGTCACTGAAATGTCCACATAGTGTAAGATACATACTATGGTTATTTCGACGACATTCGTCACGGAAATATCCAGACAATAGAAAATATTTTCAATTTGGTATGCGTGAGATCATGTTTCCGAAATGGGATAGATGTGATGAAAAGAAACACTGGGACCATTTTCAGTTCAGTAAGATTCAAGTTCCCGATAATAAAAATTCATTTTCAATCAATTATAAATTTGCATAGAAAAATAAAATGAACGAGAATGCACGCATACTGTTTTCATCTCCGATCTAAAAACACAAGTCTGCATAATATGTATGAAGAGTATTCACATTAAATAGGATTTTTAATGACACTGGTCACTGAAATGACCGCATTGTATGAGATACTTATTATGATACTTATTAGGGATACGTATTATGGTTATTTCGGAGACATTCGTCACGGAAATAACCGTAGAATGGAAAATATTGTCGATTTTGTATGCGTGAGATTATGATTTCGAAATGGGATTGATATAATGTGAAAAAACGCTGTTTTCATTTTCAGTTGGATGACAATATACATCTTACGTAGGTTTTTCAGTGACACTGGTCACTGAAATATCAACATAGTGTGAGATCCATATTATGGTTATTTTGACGACATTCGTCACGGAAGTTACCATAAAATGAAAAATAATTTCGGTTGAAAATGCTTGAGATCATGATTCCAGCTATCCAATTTCGAAATAATGATGAAAAATGCCAAATAATTATGATTGATAAGAGAAAAATGAAATGTGTCAATTTTGAAGTGAATAATGCAAAAATATTTAAACGAACATTTTTTGAACCCAATAATTATTGAGTGAATAAATGAATCCATTGGTTAAATGGTTGACTGATCCATCGGTCAAACTATTAAGTTTTAGTCACGAAAATACACAGAAAATATAAAGTGGCCTATTCGATGACCTCAACAGAATATATATTGATTTCTACTATTGTCATCAAAATTTCCAATCAATATTTGTTGGATATTTTGATTACGGTTATCAGAATGTCCATCAAACATAAACTGTGATTTTCCGTGACTCTTCAAAAAATTTCATATATATGCTCGAAAATCATTTTGATGACGGTCATGGAAGTTACCAGAAGTCACGGAAATGGCCAACGAATAACAAATAATGTCACCAAACTGGTCACATAACAAACATATAATATTATATATATATTATATATATATATATTATATTATATACTTTTATAATATTGTTTAATAAAAATCAGAAAATTATTTACAATGATTACATTGTAAATAATTTTCTGATTTTAATGTTTTTTTTTATGTTTTATGTTTTTCTCCTCCTTTCTTTCTCTCTCTCTCTCTCTCTCTCTCTCTCTCCGCTCTCTCGAACCCCCTCGCCCGCATTTCAAACACTGCCGTATCATCTCATTTATAACTATTATTTATAAATTATTATTATATGTTACGCGTTACGCGTAACGCTTCCCAGAAGTTGAATTTTTATCTAAAAAGTCTTCAGATCTCAGGATTGTGTGGGTGGATCGACTTGCGACAACTACCAATGGAAAAAGAAAAAATAATAAAAAATCGTCCTCCATACTCAGATTTTTTATTTAACCCGTTCCTGTGTGGGAGTGATTTCAAAACATTGTGACGTCACAAAAAGCCCATATTGGAGTATAGAAGAGTGCGGCAGGGCTTGTGCTGACTTTTTTCTTTTTAATACTTGGCGTCGAGCCGCTACCGCGTCTCTTGATTATCACGTTCTTCTGCTCAACTGATTATTATCATGATTTATTTGTTTGTATGAAAATATAAAAATCTCTCGACTTGATCTAAGTTACATAACTAGACACTGATGATAAAACTCCGAGCGACAAAAAATGTCAATGCAACGAAATAAACAAACCCAAACAAATAGAAACAAAAACACAATTCATCGAACAAATTCATCTGGTAGAAATTCCATTCTCCTTCGTGCATACCGCCCAATATATAACTATAATTCCAAATGCTCTTGGACTGCTGCGACTACCGCTCGTGGCTTCGACTCAACGAAACAAAAACGTTTCCTACACGATTTTACACACCTACCTCTCCAATATTACGATTATATGTCTTGTCGCAGAGAAAACTAAGTACCAGGTGTCTTTCTTACTACGAGTTACTTTTGCTTTTTTGTCTTAGAAGTTTTGTTAACGCTCGTGAATCGATACAACGGAGTTTAGAGAGTTTGAAATAGCGAATTTACTGTTTTTTTGAAGATGGTTGAAAAACGGTGGGATGAATGTTGTGGTTGTTGTTTAGCGGTGGGTTAAACGGCACATTCACTGTGTCTCCCATACGTTTTTTTGTACTCTGGCAAGATTGAGTCCCGGATGATCTCATTCGTTCGTTCAATTGAAGAAGAGTATCGTGAATTGTACCGATCATCGCGCTCTTTTATACCTGGGCGATGAACGACAAACGCGTTGTCCAAAATCATGAAGTCGTAATTGAGAGCACAGAGTATCCAACCCTGGAAAATGAAAAACATCAATATAAAATCAATAAGAAACAAAGAAAAATAGACTTAAAAAAAGTAAAAAAAAAGGGCGCCAAGTATAAAAAGTCGCACCTTAGTTATAAAATAATCAGTCTATTCTTGTACACTTCACAAAAATCCAAAACTATTTTTTCTTTGCTTTCTTTTACCTTCCTTGTTCTTTGTTTTTTCCTCTACATCTTGCTGTAAAAGAAAAATCTCCTTTCTGATTCTTCTTCCTCTGTCATGTTAGTTATCAGTCTTCTGTTTCAAAAATAATAGAAATCACTATTTTTTTTCATATAGCCAAGAAAAAGAGACATGACACTACGTTCCGTTGGGAATTCTTTGAAGATGGGTTCATCAAGGATGGGTGCCGTTGGGGATTCTTTGCGGATGAGCTAAAATAAACTCAATAATTATTGAACAATGATTGCTTCTCGTAAATGCGAATGATGTGAAAAAACATGAGAAAACTATGAACAGGAGTATATACAAAAAAATTATTGTTTATTGCTCGATACTACATATGAACTTCTTTTATATTATTCAAAAACAACGAACGAATCACTTAATTTCACCACAAGTTCGATGCAGAGATGATACAAAAACTTGGCGTGCATGGTTAACCTACAAAGCTCGGGAAGATACACTGTCGAACAAATTACTTTTTACAACAATTATACGCTAAGGAAAAAGTCGCTTATGGAATGCAAGTGATTGTAGTGATAACATGAACGGATAAATAGAGTGAAAATTGGATGCAGAGGATCGATGGATAGGACGGATGGATAGAATGAATTGTTATTGATATTTTCGTTTGTGTCGATGGCGTTAAGCGGGACGGGAGTCGAAGGGGTCGTTTTAAATAACGCACACGTCTTTCTTTTTGATTTTGCTATTAATACTACTGCTTTAATATATATATAGTTTCGTTTACAAGGTGAGAGATTCGCCGGCTTTTCCCCGCGCGTTGGTCAACCTAGCGTCTCTCTCTTTCTTTTGGTTCGTAATCGTAATTCGTTCGTAATCAACCGTTCTCTTCGTCGTTCGTTGATACACTCTCTCTTCCTTCGCTCCTTTTTCAAAAACTTCTTCATCCGCGCATGCTCACATCACTCATTCTTCCATACTCCAATTACTCCGTTCCACGTAGGCATTCATCCAGTCACATCATTCCACGTACGCATTCATCAAATCACATCATTCTACCCAGGCATTCATCCAGTCACATAATTTCACGCAGGCATTCATCCAGTCACATCACCTCACGCACACTGTTCTCATTCGTACTGTTTATGTCCGTTATCACTCGACCATCCTGACGTCTTGCTCGTCCTCGAGGAAAGAAGTCACAAAGTCGTCGATTCGCTTTGGTCGTCGTTTGACGCGTTGAGGACGTCCACGTCCTAAGCAGGTAGTTTCCGTCGTTACTTCGTCGTGCACCGAATCTGATGTGGTGGTTGTTCTATTTGACGCGTTCTGGTTGTCGTCCACATTTTCCGGCTCGCTGTCACTGGCCTGATCGACCGTTGATCCGTCGCTGTCTTCATCGTCGTCACGATGAGGTAACCACAGTCGCAGTTGACTAGCATGGGCTGTACTCGCGTATCGGCGTCCTTGACGCGACTCCAAATCGGCTACTCTATAAGTATCACCGGGTAGTTTTTCGATTATGGTAAGTGGCCCTCGATACTTGCGCTGGAGTTTCGTACTTTCTCCGGTACTTTCCTTCGCCGCTCTCATGAAAACTAGATCGCCGTTAGTGAATTCGTAATTTTTCGTCCTTCTAGCGTCGTATCGTTGTTTCATTGCTGCCTGACTCTTCTCTATACACTCTCGTGCTGTTTCTTGGAGTTCTTGTGGTGGTGTATATGTGTTGTTCACGTCAATCACTGATCGTAACTGCCCTTCGTTCCTTCTCGCGGTATATCCGTATAGTAGCTCAAAAGGACTACGTTTCGTGGCAGCATTTGGCGCGTCGTTTAAATCCCGTTGTATTTTGGCTAGTCGTGTATCCCAGTCCTTTCCTTCAGAGTCCTCAAGACTCGTTTGTAGCGCGGAAACCAACGTACTATTCATGCGTTCCACCAAGCCGTTAGCCTGGGGATGTCGTGGCGAGTTCAGGGTGTGCCGGATCCCTTGACGGTCACAAAAGTCTGAGAAGTGCTTAGACGTAAAGCACGTGCCTCGATCACTAACAATACGTGCGGGTGCTCCAAAATTATTTACGCGTTTTTCGAGGGCACGGATCACAATTCGCGTTTTTGTATCGCGGGTCGCGTGAAGTACTACGTACTTCGTTAGATTATCTACGATTACTAGAATGTATTCATTCCCGGATTTGGACGTTACGAAGGGGCCCGTGTGATCTACGTGAATCAACGCGAATGGTCGATTACCAGCGGGTATTGGGTGGAGTTCGCCTGTTTGTCGACCGCTTTGACCCTTCGAAACGGCACATTGAACGCAAGCTCCGATATGTTTACGCGTATACCGTCGCATCCCGGGGAAATACTAGTCTTTGGCCATCATCGCGCACGTACGATCCACTCCGGGATGGCTTTTACAGTCGTGATATCGCACTACTAGGCTTTTTCTCATCTATCGCGGTACTAAAAATGCCAACTCTCCGTTTCCGCGACACTTGTACACTAAACCGTTCATTAGTCGATAATCGCGCACTTTTTCTCGTTCGCTCGCGGTACGTTTATTTTCAGGTTTCGATAGTATTTCCTTCCTCCCACGTGTTTCGTTGTCAGCGCACTGTTGTAACAACACTTCGTCGAAATCGCTCGTGAGTAAATACATTGTCGATTCGTAGTTCTTCGTATTCTCATCTCTTTCTCTTTCCACCGGCGCCGTGCTTAACGCGTCTGCGTGCGCAAGCTTTTCGCCGGGCCTATGTACGATGGAAAAGTCAAATTCAGTTAACGCACTAACCCACCGTACAATTTGAGGATTCGTTGTTTTTGTTGTGTTCAAATGTACGAGCGCTTGACAATCCGTTACGATTGTGAAGTGTATGTTTAATAACAAAGGCCGTAAGCGTTTCACTGCCCATACGATCGCGAGTAGTTCGAGTTTGCTCGAATGATAGTGGCGCTCCGGATCACTCGTGCGCCTACTCACCGCGTACGTAAGTTGCCACTGTTCACGATCACTTTTTTGGAGCAGTAGTGCTTCGAGTCCTTCGGCACTCGCATCCGTGTGTAACTGTGTTTCCCTCCTGGGGTCGAAAGGTTGTAGCACTGGTTGATTTACAAGGATGTTCTTGATGGTCTTAAACGCGTGCTGCTCGCGTGTATGCCACTCAAATTTCACATTGCTTTTCAACAAAGCGTGTAACGGTGAAGCAATCCGTGCAAACTGTGGAATGAACCGTCTAAAGAAACTGGCCATTCCTAAAAACCGGCGCAGTTCTGTCGTATTCTTCGGCACGGGAAATTCGGCTATTGCGCGCACTTTCGCTTCGCCGGGCTCTATTTCCGCTTCTTCGATTTCGTATCCTAGGTACGTTACACGCGTTTGTAAAAATCGACACTTACTTAGCTTCAAGGTCAAGCCCGCACTTTTAATCGCATCCAATGTTTTTATTAACCGTTCTCTTAAGTCTGTCCAGTTCCGGCCGGGGATGAATATATCATCGAGATAATACAACACTACGTTATCCCGCAACGGTCCGAGAGCCTTGTGCATCACTTTCGAAAAATATGCTGGCCCGTTCATTAGTCCAAATATCATTCGCGTAAATTCTGCAGTCTCGTCGGGAGTAATGATCGCGGTTTTTGGTTTTGCATTGTCCGTTAATGGTATCAGAAGATAACCGTGAGCTAAATCGAGCGTAATGAAAAGTTGACTATCCCTTATCAACGCGAGATGGTCGTCTAAATTGGGAAGGGGAAAATGCACTCTTTCGGTTTGTTTATTTAGACGTCTGAAATCTACGACTAAACGCGGTGTCCCATCCTTTTTACGCACCAATAGGACCGGACTTGCGTATGGGGACTCAGTCTCTTGTATAATACCTGCTTCGCGCCATTCCTGTAATATTTTTCTTATGTCTTCACGCTCTTTCGGACTTGCGCGATGCGGTTTTGCACTCACGGGTCGACTACCGGGTTTTTCAACGATGTCCATTTTCACACCCGTAGCCTTTCCTAATTCGTTAACACTTAACGCCACACAATCGCGGTATTTGTTCAATAATTTAATCAAGTCGTTTACGACTTCTCGCGGTTGACCTTCCCCGATTACGAGGTCATTTTCCACGATCGCTCGTTTTTTACTCGCTGACTCCACAACCGTGAATTCCTCCACTTTACCTCGTAGAAGACACTGTCCTTCGTGTAGTTTTTCTTCATCACGACCGATATTCAACACTACCACTTCGTGATTTTCGTATTCACTGGTTACGTCAACCATGTTCAATTCGGCGTGCACAACGTTTTGTTCGTGGTTCACTCGAAATTCCGCGCGCGTCACATTATTGTCGGGTTCAATCGCGGCTTGATATCCCCCTTCACGGTAACTAAAGGTGAGACTATCATCTATTTTTGTATATTTCACGTATTGTGTTTCGGTAAACGTACGACCAATGAGCGCATCGTATTCCTGTGAGTCATCCGGGACCACTCGGAAAATAATGTTTGGGACTAGTACGCCGTCTACGCTCACGTCCGCTGTTATAACACCGGGAGATTGCACGCGATGATTATCTGGCCCCCAGGGTTTCAAATAATTGACGAGAGGTATTAATTCATACCCATTGGTTAGCACTCGCGTCGATTTAATCGTGCAGTCGGAACTGCCGGCGTCGATAAACGACGTCACTTCTTTACCATTTATTAACACGTTTTTCACATATTTGGCAACGGCCTTATTGTCATTGTTTCCATCGAGGAATCGTATTTGAGCTTCGTTTGTCCCTCGCGCTTCGGTACAATGTTTTCGCGTATGTCCTGTTTTCCCGCACGACAGGCACTTTAGTTCACGACGCTCTTCCGGGCAATCCCGTGAGATGTGTCCGATTTTATTACAATTATAACACTTTGTTTCATTCGATTACCCTACAGATGAGGGACGCGTGTCCTTTTTCGCTTCGGACATTGGTCGTTTATTGTCCGTTTCGACACGCCCACTTTGATTCGGAGCGCTCGGTTTAGTTGGAAATCGCGAACTTTCGCGGCTCGCGCGTATTCGCAAACTTCTTTGCGTGAACATACGTTCGTTCCTCACTAACCCGTGCAACAAGTCATCCAGCGAATAATGCGGTTTAGACAATAACGACACACACAATTCCTGGGACCACAGTCCTTCGAGCACTTGTTTTTTTACGTCCTCAAGGTCACGGCCCAACTCGAGACACAATCGCGTTTTCATATGAAAATACTCCGACACAGACTCGTCTTTCTTTTGCACTCGTTCCACCATACGTCGCCACTTGACCGACTTGCTCGGAGAAGTACAAAACGTTGCACGGAAAGCACTGTTAAAATCTTGCCACGATTGCAACGACGCCGATCTTGTTTTATACCACTCGCGCGCGCCCCCTTTAAGATGCATTCGGGCAATTTCGAGCGCATAATTGTTCGGCCACTGATGTATCCGTTGCATGGACTCAATGTTGTCGATCCACTCGCTTGCCGTCACTCCCCCGATATCTCCGCCAAAATTCTCGATGTTCTTGCTAAGATCAGGTATCATATGGTACAACGGCATTTCGACACGTGGTTGTCCGTTCACCGCCATTCTAGTCAATAGTCGTCGCAGAGTGTCTTCGGTGGCTTCGGCGTCATTCAACGCTGCCTGAAAGGTATCGTCGAGAGTTGTCCTCGTAGCCCGTTGTTTGCCACGTGTCGTATTTTCGTGGTCTTGCCGGTCGTCGCCATTTTCGCTGGGATCACGTAACCCCCTCGGTTGAGTTGCTTCGATGTTCGCTGTTGAAGTTCTCGTCTTTGGTATAGCACCCGTTTGCAATCCTGCGCGATCTAATGATTCTCTCAAACGGTTTCCGTTACCGCGTATCTCGTCGCGATCGAATTCTCTGCGCATTCGATCGATCTGCACATTTTGCGTGCCTTCTCTTGATACAACGTTTCAAAATCGCGTTCGCTCACCATGTAGTGGCGTATATATACGTATATATTTTCTTTGACCTTGAAACGATTCTTTCTCGATCCCACTTCTGATGTGTTATTGATATTTTCGTTTGTGTCGATGGCGTTAAGCGGGACGGGAGTCGAAGGGGTCGTTTTAAATAACGCACACGTCTTTCTTTTTGATTTTGCTATTAATACTACTGCTTTAATATATATATAGTTTCGTTTACAAGGTGAGAGATTCACCGGCTTTTCCCCGCGCGTTGGTCAACCTAGCGTCTCTCTCTTTCTTTTTGTTCGTAATCGTAATTCGTTCGTAATCAACCGTTCTCTTCGTCGTTCGTTGATACACTCTCTCTTCCTTCGCTCCTTTTTCAAAAACTTCTTCATCCGCGCATGCTCACATCACTCATTCTTCCATACTCCAATTACTCCGTTCCACGTAGGCATTCATACAGTCACATCATTCCACGTACGCATTCATCAAATCACATCATTCTACCCAGGCATTCATCCAGTCACATAATTTCACGCAGGCATTCATCCAGTCACATCACCTCACGCACACTGTTCTCATTCGTACTGTTTATGTCCGTTATCAGAATGGATAGGACAAATGGATAGGATGGATGGATAGAACGGATGGATAGGACGGATGGATAGGAAGGGTGAATAGGAAAGAAGGATAGGACGGATAGATAGAATGAATGGGTACGATGGATCTGTGGGACGGATAGATAGAATGAATGGGTATGATGGATCTATGGGACGGATCGATAGGATAGGATAGGACAGATGGGATAGGGTTGGTATAATGAGTTGGTAGGAGAAATGCGTTGATCAAAACGATGGAATCAATGAGATGGATGGATGTGTGGTCAAATAGGATAATGGATGCGTTGGACTGAAATTTATGGGACCAAAGGTATGGAAAGATGAGGCGTTGCTTCGCCGAGCTTTGTAGGTTAACCATGCACGCCAAGTTTTTGTATCATCTCTGCATCGAACTTGTGGTGAAATTAAGTGATTCGTTCGTTGTTTTTGAATAATATAAAAGAAGTTCATATGTAGTATCGAGCAATAAACAATAATTTTTTTGTATATACTTCTGTTCATAGTTTTCTCATGTTTTTTCACATCATTCGCATTTACGAGAAGCAATCATTGTTCAATAATTATTGAGTTTATTTTAGCTCATCCGCAAAGAATCCCCAACGGCACCCATCCTTGATGAACCCATCTTCAAAGAATTCCCAACGGAACGTAGTGTCATGTCTCTTTTTCTTGGCTATATGAAAAAAAATAGTGATTTCTATTATTTTTGAAACAGAAGACTGATAACTAACATGACAGAGGAAGAAGAATCAGAAAGGAGATTTTTTTTCTTCTTTTACAGCAAGATGTAGAGGAAAAAACAAAGAACAAGGAAGGTAAAAGAAAGCAAAGAAAAAATAGTTTTGGATTTTTGTGAAGTGTACAAGAATAGACTGATTATTTTATAACCAAGGTGCGACTTTTTATACTTGGCGCCCTTTTTTTACTTTTTTAAAGTTTTCGCCCGAGATATCATTGTTTTTTGTAAAAAATAGCGGAATAATTATACAAATTTCATGTGATACACAAATAAGATAATGAATATTTTATTTATGCAAGAAAAAAATGACCATAGCCTGTTTTAATAAAACGCATTAAACATTTTCGTTACTTGATACAATTGTAATGAAAAAAATTTCGTTCCTCGATACAAATGTATCGCGTGGCTGAAAATTCTGTGACACTGGATTTAAATATGCTCGGATACCAGTAGGTGGAGTGCGCTTTGCCCCGGGTTGAAACGACCCGATGGTAGTAACCGCTTGTTCCTCGGCTACCGGAAGGGGTAAAGACGTTAGACCCAGGTCAAATAGACCCAAACTGCCATCGGGTCACATTGACCCAGGGCAAACACTATTACCATCGCCGGTAGCCGGGTAGAGCGCGGTGACTGCCATTGGGTTCATTTGACCCGGGTCTAACGTCTTTACCCCTATTGATAGCCGAGGAACAAGCTGTTATTACCGTCGGGTCATTGTGACCCGGAGCGAAGCGAACTTCACCCACCGGTTGCCGAGTACTATGTTTTCATTACGATTGGGTTCGTTTGACCCGAAGCAAACACCGCTACCGCTTTGATAGCCTAGAAACCGGCGGTAACTGCCGTCGGGTCAAATTGACCCAGGGTAAACACTGCTACCATCGCTGGTAGCCGGGTAGACCACAGTTACACCCATTGGGTCCATTCGACCCGATTCTAACGTCTTCACCCCTTTTGGCAGCCGAGGAACAAGCTGTTGCTACCGTCGGGTCATTTTGACCCGGGGCGAAGCGAACTCCAGCTACCGGTTGCCGAGTATGATGTTTTCATTACGATTGGGTCCGTTTGACTTGAAGCAAACGACGCTACCGCTATTGATAGCCTAATAACGAGTGGTAACTGCCATCGGGTCAAATTGACCCAGGGCAAACACTGCTACCATCGCTGGTAGCCGAGAACAACACAGTTACACCCATTGGGTCCATTTGACCCGGGTCTAACGTCTTCACCCCTTTCGGATGGCAAGGAACAAGCGGTTACTACCGTCGGGTCATTTTGACCCGGGGCGAAGTGAATTCCACTTACCGGTTGCCGAGTACCATGTTTTCATGAAGATTGGGTCTGTTTGACCCGAAGCAAACACCGCTACCGCTATTGATAGCCTAATAACGGGCGGTAACTGCCATCGGGTCAAATTGACCCAAGGCAAACACTACTGCCATCGCTGGTAACCGAGTGGATCGCGGTTACTCCTATAGTGTCCATTTGACCCGGGTCTAACGTCTTTACTCCTTTTGGTAGCCGAGGAACGAGCGGTTACTACCGTCGGGTCATTTTGACCCGGGGCGAAGTGCACTCCAGCTACTGGTAGCCGAGCATCTCTGAATCGAGTATCACAGAATGTTTTGCCACGCAAGACATTTATATCGAGTCATGAAAGAAAATTTCGTTACTAGTTACATTTATTTTGAGTAACGAAAAAAAATTTAATTATTTTAAAAGTTAAAATCAAAAACTTCACATAAAAGTTTTAATTTATTTTATTCATTTTATTTAATTTATCAGTGTGAAATTAATTTATGTTTTAAAAAATAAAATAAAAGACGAAATTGAAAAATAAAAATTAATTTACTTTTTACGTACGCGCGTATCTCAGGCAGAATGAGAGAGACAGGTCGAGGCGGGGTAGCAGTGGAGCGGGAAGACAGAGCGACAGCTAAGTATTACTTTCAACATATATATATCGACGCATCATGAGGCATTAGAGTGAAAGAGATAGTAGCGCGAGGCGTGAACGCGCTAGAGGAACAGAGAGAGAGCGAGCGACGCGCGTCAGCTGAGTCTTACTTTCAACATATATATATCGCCCCATCACGAAGCATTAGAGTGAGAGAGATAGCGCGAGGCGCGAATGCGGTGGAGGGACAGGGAGAGAGAGCTAGCGGCGGGAGGGGGTATAGGTGCCTAGTGCGAGCCGCTAGGCCTTACTTTCTACGTATATGTATGTGTGAGTGTGGAATTTTTGCGATACTGAAAATCGTAATATTTCGCCTCACGTTTCGAGTTCACCCACTTCTAGAGGTCGTAGGAAAAAAATAATGACACCATTGGAATCGGATTGTACGATTTATATGATTAAAGTGGCGTTAGATTTTCGCTAGGTCGACGCATTTTTAAATGGGATCGAGTTGAAAAGTAAGAGGGACGAATCTCGAGTATAGATACGCGGCGCGACGTGCCTTGTCGTTTACACTCTTTTCTTTTCATACTTGGCGTCAAGACGCTGCCGCGTCTCTAGATATATATCAATTGAAACAAGGTTTTGTGCGCAACAAAATTCAATATTTTCCGAAAACTCATTTGTACTTTACACCGTTTTTCGTTTCTCTACTTACATTCCATTATCGTTTTTCTTCCATTTGTTTTATTCGTTTAAAATTTTGCAATCAATATTTTGAATTCTCTGATCAAACCGCATAACTCAATGACAAACGTGTTTTTTTATTTTTTATTTTTTTATTCTGGATTTTTTGTTGGGCTCGATATGCTATGTGAATATCCACTATCCGTTTACCAAAATTCACTACAGATTTTTGATTGACGCTTTTTTAATTTCGACATACATTCACATATGGACCTAATTTTCGAACTTTTTTAAAAGTTCGAAAATTTAAAAAAACTTTGTCACCCATTATACACGCACTGCGAGGACTGTGGAAGATGGTGTGTGAGCTGCTCGAGAAATATAGGAATCAAGTGTCCCCCTTACGACATGTGTGACGAACGGTCACTTGTTTTCTTTTTACAACACGCTGCTGCGCCTCTTACGGCTTGCGCAAAATAGGGCGATAGTCTTGGTTGAACATTTGCGTCTTTAGCAATGTCTAATCAAATCAATTATATTTTCATGTTACGCCGAGATCCGCGATTACACGCGCCGGAGCGCGACACGGCGACAAGGGCCAAGACACGTAATACGCCTAGGGCGCAGGGATCTCGCGCACTCCAGTGACCCCACCATTGATTTTGGAAATTTCCCCGAGTACGAGATCGATGCGGAAATCGATCGAAGACAGAAGGGATTAGACCTCTGAAGAGAATAGATCAGACCTCTGTAGAGAGAAGAGATTAGGCTTCCGGAAAGAATAAACAAGCGTATAGACCTCCGTAGAGGATTTTATTATATAGAGTCACTTACACGAGTAAAATAGTATTGTAGAATTTAAAGCGCAGTTACGCGCAAGAATTATACGCGGCGGTATAGAAGGAAGAGTGAATAAATTGTGATTTTAAGTTTTTACGACGATGTAACAACCCGAAATATCCCGTCGAAGCCCGCGAGATTTATCCGCAATTATCCCTGGAGATGTCAGGCCCATCAAAAAAGAAGTGGGGAAGCCGGCGCCCCATCCATCACTTTCTTCTATACTCCAAAATCATCGTCATCGCTCTCTTCTCTCTTGACCGTCGTGCTAACCACTTCGATTCCCAAAGTCGTGTCATTATTCTTTGGGAATCATCATCGACAGCGCAAAAGTTAAGTGGATAACGATTTTCATGTAAATCTCTCTCTCTCCGCGTAATTTCTGTTTTATTGTGAAGAAAGACGTGCGTGACTTCGAATGGTATTTTTATGTCGATTGGAACTTTACACATTTTTGTATACTAGATAATAAAAACCGTCAAAGTTTCTCAAACAAATTAAGTATCCACGGTAGTAAATTGCTTTGTATTATAAATTACCTTATAAATTGGCGCCCAACAATAGGCAAGAACTTGTTAAATAAAATCATATTTGACACTTAAAATTATATCAGTTTTGTTACAAAGTGCATGGCTGATGAAGAGCGACAACCATACATAACGCGATCAGGTAGAACATCGAAACAAAAATTCACATCGTTTAATTTTACAGAAAAAAAGAACACACGTAAAATGCCAACTTTTCGGGAAGATCCCACTAATGAGAGTGCGACTCAAAGTTTGAGTCTAGAGATTGAATGGGAACGATTGCGAAAAGAAAGAGAAAATTTGGAAAAACTGCGAGAGGAAATTCAGAGGGAGAAGGAAGAAATTCTTCAAACGCAAGGACGAGTGAATCGAGACGACGCACACATGATCCAGCAAAATTCAGGTAACTCAGCAGAAGGAATAGTGAAAGCTCTCAATAATATCCAAAACCTCCATATAGAAATTACACTTCCAAAATTTCAAAACGAAACATTAAAAAACCCAGTAGAATTCCTTGATGAACTTGAAAAATATTTCCGGGTGCGTAATATCAAGGATGAAAAGAAAATGTTCGTGACTGAGCATGCCCTAGAAGAAAAGGCAAGCCTTTGGTTCCATTTGAAAGAACAATTCCGGAATTTTGAGGACTTTAAAGTACAGTTTCTAGAAGAATTTTACTCAATTCCGATTCGTGTGCGATTCAAAAAATCCTGGATGGAAAGCCATTGCGATCTACAGCGCGAAACGCTCCTTAATTATTTTTATAGGCAACTCCAAAAATCGCGATATTTCATACCCCGAATATCTGATTTTGAAGTAAACTATAATATTATTTACCAATATCCAAACTGGGTCAGAGAAACTTTATCCACAATTAATTTAAGCGATACCTCGGCAATAACCCAGACTCTTAGTAATCTTGACGCTGTAAGAAAAGAAAAAACTAGAGACTTTAAACCGTATATCAACAATGCGCAGACGCGAAGACAAGAAATAAAAGTCAATCAAATAAACTACGATGAAAGAGACAGTTACGAGGAAACGAGACGTTACAATCATAGGAGAAGAAACAAACACGATAGATTTTATGACAATCGGTATAATAATCGGAGACGAAAATATCCGCGAGATAATAACAACTCTGATCGAGCAAACTTTAAACTCCCAGATGTTCGTTACCCCCCACCGGCATCAGATTCGAATAATTACGAGGCAAATACTCGCCAAGCTCAAGCAAATCATAACAATAATCAAACACAAAATAGAGAGAATTTAAACTGACGAGTGACACGCTGTGTATCGCTCCAAGAGCGTGTCCCGAATATATAGATTTTGTCGACGAATTACCTAAGGACGTGGAAAAAGGAGCGAATCCGAACGCGAAAAATAAGAAAGGAGGAATGATGAATAAATGTCCACATATACGAGCGAATATTGCTAATAATGAAATCTTTGCGCTATTAGACACGGGTAGTCAAGTCACAGCGGTGTCTGAAAGATTATTTAAACGATTGTCGGCTGTAAATAAATATGAAGAACTACCAGTTTCGGGAGTAACGGTCTCCACCGCGATAGAAAAAAAGAGTACAGCCGTGAAACGACAAACACGTATTATGTTTACGGTACAAGGTATCGTCTATGAAAGCATTTTTTTTGTAATACCCTATTTATCGTCAGAAATGATTCTAGGCCACGACTGGATGATTTATAACAGAGTAAACATTAATTATGATGATGGCTATATTAAGATTGTGGCGGTCTCGCCACCTAACTCGGACAAAAACGCGCCTGCGCGTGAAGACAGCGACAAGCGGCAACGTCGTAAGCAGGAGCTAAAACCGCGAAAGATCTTCTCGATAGTTCGAGGAGAGAGAGAGAGAGAGTGAGCGCGAGAGCTGTAGCGAACAGACAAAAGACTCACGTGTTAAAAACACGATATTCCTGTGATTTTTATAATAAATAAAAAAGAGTTAGTTTTATAGCGTCAATATTAAAAGTACGGTGTTGGCAACGCATAATTATTATTTCCTAACCCCCATTCCGTACAAGATTGGTGGTATTCGCCTCGAAGATTCAACTTTAGTATTTGAACGAGATCCTATCGAAACTTTAATTTGTTCCAAAAGCGAAGGTGAAACACATATTTTTGTTATTAATCTGTCGAACTCGTGTATGTACCAAGAGGAAATGAAAATGATACGATTTAAGGGAGATATTACGCATGAATTACGATCGCAAAATGAAGACAGCGAGACCGACATAAAAGAAAATAATATTCAAACGGATCAATATAATGCGGAAACTTGTGAATTACACAATGACTCAATATCAATCGCGAATAAAGTGCAGATAACAGATGCGAAGTTGAGGGATGCGTTTGTGTCCTTGATGGATGATTATCGCAATCTTTTTTCAATTAAGCCCGGGTGTGCGATAGGGTATCAACATAGAATCAAGTTAATTGTGAATAATCCATTCATCAGACACACGTATCCGATTCCTTTTCGTTTAAGAGAGGCTACTGCAACAGCGATTAATAAAATGATAGAGGATGGTGTTATAGAACGAGCTGTGAGTCGATTTTGCAATCCGTTACGGATCGTATGCAAGACGGACGGTTCCGTTCGCGTCTGTTTGGATGCTCGTTTTTTGAACAAAGTGATCGAAGATGATCATGAGTCCCCACCATTAGTGAACGAATTATTGCAAAAGTTTCATAAAGCGAAGTGGTTCTCGAAACTCGACTTAACTCATGGCTATTGGCAAGTGGTTTTGCACGAGGATTCGAGACCTTATACCGCTTTTTTACACGATTCACACTTGTACCAATTTTGTCGAGTTCCCTTCGGTCTAAAGACCGCGGGCAGCGGGTTTATTCGAGCCTTGAGCTTCGCACTCCGCAATGATTTCGATAAATTTATTTCGTGTTACATCGATGATGTTCTCATCGGAACAGAGACGTTAGAACAGCATCTCGAGATTCTTCGGAAAATCTTCCGAAGGCTTTTAGAGCATAACTTTACAATCAACTTGTCGAAATGCACATTTTGTGTTTCCTCGGTTTCGTCTTTAGGTTTTCGAATCAACTTTGAAGGTGTATCGCCGGATCCCGATAAACTTCAAGTTATTCAGAATTTTGCGGAACCGAAAAACAAGAAAGAACTGCAGCAGTTTTTGGGAGTATGTAATTACTACCGCCAATTTAATATAAATCATAGCAAATCGTTGAATCCGTTACGCAAATTATTACAAAAAGATGTTACATGGGAATGGGGAGTGAGTCAAACAGTCGCTTACAAACAATTAAAGGAAGATTTTTGTAATTGCATTAAATTGAGTCACGTTTTACCAGAAATTCCGTTCAAACTGCAAACTGATGCAAGTGATGAAGGAATTTGCGGGGTGCTATACCAGGTAGATAGCGAGAACTTATATCGGGTGATCGGGATTGTGTCACGTTGTTTAACAAAATGCGAGACTCGATACACCACCACAGAGAAAGAGCTTCTCGCGATTATATACTCGGTCATAAAATTTCGTGTTTACTTAATCGGCACTAAATTCGAAATAATAACAGATCATTCCAGTCTCACGTTTTTACATTCGGCAGTTTACCGTAATTCGAGAATGCATCGTTGGTGTCTTATTCTCCAACAATATTCGTTTGAAATTTCACATTGTCGCGGCGTAGACAATATAGTAGCCGACTTTTTTAGCAGAAACCCTGATTCGAAATTTCACGAGGAAAAAGACGAAAATTTGGTAGTCTCGATGTTGCACGAAGGAATGTTGCCGATAATAAATGATGAGGACGAATGGTTAGTTTCGTTATGTTTGTTAGAATACGACTCAGATTTTAAACACAAATTGAAAAACCTCATGCAGTGGCAACAGGAAGACGATAATATTCAAAGAAAAATTGAAGAGTGTCGAAATGAAGAAAATGGCCAAAATTTTGTTCTTTACAATAATCTTTTGTTTCATCGCGAAGATAAAGATTCGTCCTGGCGAATAGTAGTTCCGAAGAAATTATATCGACTATTAGTTAACGAAGTTCATGCGAAACTAGGCCATCCCGGTGTGCATAAAACTTACGGATATTTAAGACGATTCTATTATTGGAGAGGTATGAGAGGATTCATAAAGAGGTTTGTCCAAGGATGCGATTTATGTCAACGCGTTAAGTATTTAACCATTACAATGGAGGGAGAATTTCAATTCGTACCCTCGAAGGGAATTAATGACCTTATTACGATTGATTTTTACGGTCCCCTTCCCCGAGGTCGCGGCGGAATGGAATACATCTTTGTAATTCTCGATAGCTTTTCAAAATACGTCAGTCTTTATCCGATGCGGAAGGCTAATGCTCGTATGACCTTAAAAAAGATTTTCGATAACTTCATCCCGAAGTTTGGTAAACCGGGACGCATATTATCCGACCACGGAACGCAATTTACCTCGAAGGTATGGAAAGAAGAATTGGAAAAGGCGGGTATACAAGTTTTATATAGTTCAATTCGTCACCCCCAATCAAATCCAACAGAACGCGTTATGCGAGAGTTAGGCCGATTATTTCGTACTTTGTGCGCCGACAAGCACACTAAATGGGTGCAGTATGTGCCTACCATCCAGGATCTCTTGAATATGACACGACACCAAAGTACGGGGTATTCTCCGCACGAATTGCATTTTGGAGAACCCATACAAGATAAAGTTCAAGAGTATGTCAAATTTCCGGAAACTTCGGGTCTTGCTCACGATCGAATAATAACCTTAGCACACGAGAATCTCCGCACTAGCTTTGAGAGAAGAAAAAAACAACAGAAAAGTATTTCCCAAGTGTCCTTGGAAAAAGGAGATTTGGTACTCCTTCGTGTGCGCCATCTTTCCAATGCGTTAGACAAGGTCATCAAGAAATTCTTTCATTTATTTGAAGGGCCGTATGTTATTAAAGAGAGGGTGGGCGAAAATGCTTTCCTTCTGTCTGATCCCGAAGATCAAGAAAAGATGATTGGCACATATAATCGAGGTAATTTACGCAAATATTATGATAACCGTCTCGATTCACCCGTCCAATGAATTGGATATATGTGACGACTTTCGTATCAGAAGAAATAAAATATATGTTTGACGACTTTCGTATCAGAGAAAATAAAATAATGTATATAGTACGATAAATAACCGACCGACCTTTTAAAAAGAGGATAAGGACATGCTCTGTTTATCATAATTAGTTGATTAAGGATAAGAAAAACGTGTTCTTTTATATGTTAGCGTAATTAATTTTTTGACCATGCCATGAAAATGATTTCGCCAATGGCATCTTATTATAAGGTATGTGAATTAGTGAGCATCTACCCGACGTATGTATATATGTATATATATTTATGACTTCTGGTGAGGTCAATATCGTCTCTTCGGATGCGATAAGAATCTGTGTATGAATGAGGTGTGTGTAATATAATTATGTTTTTTGCGGTCGCTAGTGTAATTATCAAAATTTAAGAGAGATCAAAAGAGAGAGAGATAAATATTTAACGGATCTTCGAGTAAATCAGAGATCAGAAAAGAGGGAAAGAGCCATGTATGTATCATGATTTCGAAGATAATAAAATTAATAGCGAGAGAGAGAGACATAAGATCGTTTGATAATTCATATTGATTGAGAGAGAGAGAGACCACATCGGGAAAATTTGGGCGGCACTGCTCTCCATTGCATCGAATCACGAATCGTGGGCTTGGGATTCCTACTCCGCTTTCCTGAAGGACGCTTCGAGAAATCGGGGGAGATTGTAACAACCCGAAATATCCCGTCGAAGCCCGCGAGATTTATCCGCAATTATCCCTGGAGATGTCAGGCCCATCAAAGAAGAAGTGGGGAAGCCGGCGCCCCATCCATCACTTTCTTCTATACTCCAAAATCATCGTCATCGCTCTCTTCTCTCTTGACCGTCGTGCTAACCACTTCGATTCCCAAAGTCGTGTCATTATTCTTTGGGAATCATCATCGACAGCGCAAAAGTTAAGTGGATAACGATTTTCATGTAAATCTCTCTCTCTCCGCGTAATTTCTGTTTTATTGTGAAGAAAGACGTGCGTGACTTCGAATGGTATTTTTATGTCGATTGGAACTTTACACATTTTTGTATACTAGATAATAAAAACCGTCAAAGTTTCTCAAACAAATTAAGTATCCACGGTAGTAAATTGCTTTGTATTTATAAATTACCTTATAACGACGACGACTTGCTGTATTTCACCCTACCCTCGAGACGAGCGCAGGACAGGTTAGGACAGCTGAAACGGTAAGTTTGAGAGCCTTTTTTTTTTTATATTGCGCAACTAGCGTGGATTAATAATTTTGTGATTGTGCCCGCATGGGCTAGATAGTCGTCCTTGTTCACTTATCCCATTTGTAACCCCGCGAACGCGCGCAAACACGTTTCCGTGTTCTAAGACGCGTATTTTCTATGAAGCGAGTTTGCGTTACGAAATAAAGTAAAGTTCGCTTCATTAATGGCGCCCAACGTTCTCTGATGAACTCACATAATTTTGGCAATCCATTAATCGTCACATTAATGGCGCCCAACGTTCTATAAAGAACTCAAACGTATTCAAAAAGTGTAGCATTCATTAACTTTGTTAATAGCACATAAAATTGAAACAAATGGCGGTATCTCATTATCTCGGTCCGTGCAATCAAGTCACGAAAATTTCTAATTGTAAAATCGACCAGAATTTCTTCTTGTAAATTTTTCACAGTGTTCGAAAATAACGAAACAACAAGAAAATTCAAAATCCTTTTGCCCAGAAATAATAATTGTAGAAAAATTGGAAAAAATAAGTATTTATTAAATCATTACACGAAATTATCGCATGTAATAATCACATTTGCCAACGCTGAAACAAAGGGAGATACAAAATTTTTTTTTTCGAAAAGCGAAACAGCGCGAGTACGCCACAGCGCGAAATAAATATTCGAGAATATTCATAGAACAAAAACTCGAGCGACGAATTTCTTACAAGAAAACATCGCGCGACACTCGAGTTAATCTCTTTCTTTTACATACACGCAGTATAGCTTTGAGCCGAACGCGAAACGTAAACAAACCGCGAGCGGTTAGCCATATACTAGCCAGCCTTCACGCGCGTACTATTCTCACACGCACACACACCGTAGCAGCGCGAATAGTAAATAAACCACGTTGTCGCCAAGGCCAGGCCTCGAGTGACTTCAATAAAAGAAATTCCTTTCTTCTATTAATCTCGAAATATTATTTGAAATAATCACAACATGTCTGACTCGGCTGACTCGAAGAAAGCACAGCGACCATTACGATCGACAAACACAATCCCCGCGGGACGAACACTTATACGTTCACCCTCATCGTCGAGTAAAGAAAATTCATCGGCAGATGAACGTAATATTACAGCTATTGAAGACACTTCGAAACGACCGACCACAGACAAAACGGAAAAATTAAACACAGGCGCGATCCCCAAACAAATTGGTAGGCGCGCAAAAGACATCAAAAGTCCCGAAAAAGACGATATGCTAGAAAAAGTCCATCAAATGTTTTCCACATTTAAACTTACAATGAAAGATTCGATATACATAACCGCGCAACAAAATCGACACGAAACAGAAAATTTACAATCAAATATAGTAAGGCTCGTCGAAGAGCGAACAAAAGATTTATACGACGAATTATACGCCAAAATAAAAACAGTCGAAGAAAAAATCGCGTTATCCGTAGCCGAAGACACACAATGGGAATACGAGGAAGATCCCATATGAAGCGCTCGTAAGAAAGCGACCCTCAACCAAACAAAAACATTCGACTTACCACCGAGCACACAAACTTCGACGACAACAACGGTAACGACGACAAATACGTTAACAACATTTAACAGACTGAGTAGACCAACACACACCCAATCGCATTCGACCCCGGCAATATCAGCCACGTGTCAACCAAGATTATTACAATTCAACGACAGAATAGAAACGCGCGAACGAACAAACTCACAAGACGAAAGCATACGAAGTAATTCAGATAGAGGCGAAATTAACGAGCCACATCATAGGCCGCGAAACGTTAATAAAATTTTCAAATCGTGGGATCTTCGATACCCGGGAAAACTTGACGCCGACGACTTCTTAGACGAACTCGAACGCAAAATTTCCGCTTCAGGTATACGCAGGGTAGACGCGTTAAATATAATACCAGAAATATTAACGGGAACCGCGTACGCATGGTACAAGGTCTTCCACGCGGAATGGACCTCGTGGAATGATTTCACTGAAAAGTTTCGAAATACGTTCGGAGACATTAAAGATGATCAACAATTAAATTTTCAAACACAAAAACGAGTGCAAAAACCCAAAGAATCCGCGATCGATTACGTAATAAAAATTAGCGAAATGTACAACAAATTACGCGAAAAAGTTGCTATAAAATATCAACTCGATAAAATTTATACGGGATTACACCCAAAATTAATTATGCAATTTGATAGAGATCAAGTCGACTCATACGACACATTAATTCAAAAAATTCGCAAATACGAAGAGAAAAACGAAATCATCTCTCAAGGAGAAAAACAACGCGAAGAATATTCACGCAACTCCCGCGCCACTAACGGTAGACAACGCTTAAACGCGGTAATAAAAGCGGGACGCGAAAATGAATCAGGATCAGAAAAAGAAAAGAAAACGCGAAAAACGAATAATGAAAAAACGAAAAATAATACAAAATCAGAAAATAACACAAAAAAGGGCAAAAATACGAATAAAAATAGGTCGAAATTACAAAACATAAATTTAGAAAAAACCGAGAAAACAAAATCGAAACCGCGAAAAGAGAACACCGTTCCGGAAAAATCGAAGAAAACGCGTCGCCGTTCTACTTCGGTTTATTCTAGCTCTCCAACCTCGGCCTCATCGCAGAAGGGGGGAGAGTGGCGTAGACCGCCGTCGCGTAATAGAAGACGCGAGTACGATAACAGGCGCAGATCTCACTACTCAGATAGATATCGCAGACGTAGTAGAGACAGACGAAGTTACAATTCGCGATATTACGGAAACCGGGACCGTTCTCGACGAAACGAGGATCACGAAACGCGCAGAAACAAAGGTAGCGATAGAGACAGCGACAGAAACCGCCCAGTCCATTGCTACAAATGCAAGCGCGAGGGACACTACGCAAATCGGTGCGACAGACGCGCAAGATCGCCTCCGTCACGCGAACGATCGCGAGGTAGAGACGAAGCGCGCAAAAACGACCGAAGTCCTTCGCTGGCTCCAAAAAACGCGAACGATGTCAGGAAGGATTAGAGCGAGTCTCTCTTCCTGACGAGACCTCGGAAAATGTACAAGTAAATCGGCAAACGAACAATGCGAGTGAATTAGGAAACGAGAATAACACAAGAAAAAATACGCTAGAACAAGCAACGTGCTTCTTAACGGAAAACGATAAGCAATTAGGATCGCAATCAATCGAAACAGATGACAGCGAAGATTCGTATACAGCGTCAGAGTGCGAATACTCGGAAGACGAAAACGAGTTCGAGCCGAGCGTGCAGATAAAAAGCGTGCGGCCGCGCCTTCCGACGAGTAACGCAATACTCAACGTTATCGAATTACGGGATATTCTTTTCGCGCAGAATTGCTCGACAGAGATAGGAACGCGAGTAACATTCAAAGGTTACGCGTCCCCACGACCTCCTCGAGAGCGCAGTATTATCCCGGTCACTGTGAAAATCGACGAGTACTTCCTAGAAGGAATCCTCGACACAGGAAGCGATCGAAGCTTCATGAGCGGCCACGCGTACGAAAAAGTCCGCGCGCTGCAACGATGTAGCCCGCTGAAAGACGCAATCTCGCGCGTAGGCGTGCAACTTGCTCAGCAAGACCACGTCGCAATACCACGTTATTCAGCCAAGTTTCTGATTGACGTTTGCGATTGTTATGGTGAACATTGGTTCGCGATACTGGATGGTCTGAGCACACCCGTCATACTCGGCATGGATTTGATCCGGCCCTGGGGAATTATTATTGATGGGGAAAACAAAAATTGAAGAA
The DNA here is from genome assembly GCA_948107755.1 of Campoletis raptor. Taxonomy (NCBI): domain Eukaryota; kingdom Metazoa; phylum Arthropoda; class Insecta; order Hymenoptera; family Ichneumonidae; genus Campoletis; species Campoletis raptor. Next base: position 1,589,766 of record OX403628.1, on the reverse strand, counting down.
TAAAAGATTCGGAAATTACTGTCACTTTCGATTCAGCGCAAAATAATCGCGAATTAGAAATTTCCATGCAAATTAAAGAATTATTACCGAATGAACAATTGCAACTTGAAGAATTCTTAGAAGAAAAATTTAGCGCGCAAGAAAACAAAACGGGAACAGACGGTACGACGTTGACAAGTCACGTTATCGAGCTCACTGACGAAACACCGATCAGGCAGAACCCATACCGCAGAAGTCCCGCGATTAATAAAATACTGAACGAAGAAATAGATAGGTTATTGGAAAAGAGATTTATTGTACCGAGTAACAGCTCGTGGTCCAGTCCACCAGTCCTCGCGTTGAAGAAAACGGGCAAATATCGATTTTGCGTAGATTACCGACGGTTAAACCGCGTAACGAAAAAATCGGCCTATCCTCTGCGCAGAATGGACAGAATCTTAGATTCGATGGTCGACCGGCTTATCATAACGACCCTTGATTTGAGCGAAGCGTTTCATCAGATCCCGATGCACCCAAATAGCAGGGAGTACACTGCGTTTGTGGTCGAAGGTCGTGGACTGTTTGAGTACGTGCGGATGCCATATGGTTTAACCAATGCGCCCGCCACGTTTCAGCGCTTTATGGACGAACTCAAAGAGAAGTTTGTTGAATATTTACGCGCTCAAAAATTACCCAAACGTTACGCCGAGTAAGTGTTTGCGTACTTAGACGATTGGATTGTCGTCACAGCCACGTTCGAAGAGCACATCGTGTTGCTAGATATTTTATTTCGAGTACTGCAGAAAGCAGGATTGAAAATAAACCGCGAAAAATCGTACTTCGCGCGACAACGAGTAGAATTTTTAGGCTTCATTTTGGATAACGAGGGGCTAAAGCCGAATCCCGAACGACTAGTGCCAATACTCGATTATCCTCGCCCTCGCAATCGCAAGGAGCTGCGCAGATTTAATGGTTCCGTAAATTGGTACCATAGACACTTGCGCAACATTGCGAAAATTCAAGATCCGCTAAATAAACTAGCCAGCCCGAAAGTTCCTTGGGTTTGGACCGACGAATGCGAGACGGCGTTCAACGATGTTAAGAATGCGCTCAAAGAAGCGATGACGTTAGTGCCACCGCAGCCAGACTTGCCGTTCTTCCTATATACAGACGCAAGCGACACTGACTTAGGAGCCATCTTAACGCAAAAAGATGACGAACGAGAGTATCTCATCACGTGCTTAAGTCGACCCTTGAGAGGCGCCGAGTGTAATTACACCACGACCGAAAAGGAGTGTCTAGCCGTGATATACGCAGTTCGCAAATTACGTTGCTACCTTGAGGGCGTGAAATTTACAGTAATCACAGATCATTCCAGTCTGCGATGGCTACATTCACTCAAAGACCCAATAGGAAGGCTCGCGAGATGGGCGATGGAACTTTTATCGCACGACCTGACGATCGAGCACCGTCAAGGCACAGCGAACGAAGCTCCAGACGCGCTTTCTCGTCTGTACGAAGATACCGACGGAACCGCGCCAACCGCACAATTGAGCCACACGCAATCGAAATTATGGTACGACGCGATCGTAAATTCCGTAAAGTTAAATCCCGCGCGAGAACCGCGATATAAAATAGATGAAAATGGAAAATTATATTATTACAAACCGGACAGAATCAAAGAGATAATCGGAGACAATAACGCATGGAAAAGAGTCTTGAGGGAGGACGAGATCCTACCCGCGATACGCAAATATCACGATTCACCGCAATCCGCGCATCAAGGTATTCGTAAGACGTACCACGCGATATTGAAATTATTCTATTGGCCAGGAATGCGTGAAGACGTACGCCGATACGTCAACGAATGCGAGATTTGTCATAGGTGCAAACCAGACAATACACCGCCTTACGGGCTGATGTATCCGCGAAAAATCCCTGAGCCGTGGGAAACCATTTCAATCGATATAGTCGGACCCTTTCCACGCTCAAAATCCGGAAAAAGTTACATCCTAGTCTGCGAAGATGTTAATACGCGATATTTAGAATGTTTCCCCTTAGCTAAAGCCGACGGTCCGAAAATAGTCACATCGCTGCGCACTTTGATAAACAAGTGGGGCGCACCACGGACCATTATCTCGGACAATGGAACAGAATTTATAAACCAAACGGTCGCGAAATTTTGTAAGGAAACGGGTATCGAACAAGTCGCAACCCCGGTCTACCATCCTCAGGCGAATCCTGTGGAGCGCGTTAACCGGAATCTTAAAGCGATGTTGTCAAGTCTGTTAGGAGAGGATCACCGTGAATGGGACGAAGCGCTAGAAGAAATTCAATTCGCGTATAATTCGACCGTGCATTCATCACTCGGTGTTACACCCGCATTTCTCAATTTTGGTCGTGAACCAAGACACGCAGGCGAACCCCTCACTGACTTAACCGACGCATCGACGACGTTAGACAATTCAAACGAAAACAACTGGACGGAACGCATGACACGGTTAAGCAAACTACGCGAGAAAGTCGAGTCGTTCATGAAACGCGTACAACGGAAACAATGCGATAGCTATAATAAAAACCGCAAGTCAGGCCTGGACTATGTTGAGGTTGGTGACGTGGTTTACTATCCCAATCGAACGTTGTCGAAAGCGGCTCAAGGCTACAGTGCGAAACTAGCGCCGAAATACAAAGGCCCCGCCATTGTTTCAAAGAAATTGTCACCCATTGTAGTTATTATCAGCGATCAAAACGGAAAGGAAATAGGAAAATACTATGTAAACGATTTAAAATTAGCGAGACGCAGTAGTCGATTATCGAAACAAAAATTGTCAAGCGATTGAATTAACAGGTTATCACAAGGATTCAACGCAGCGCAACGATGAGTCGCCAACGCCAACGGATCAGCGTGTGCGAAAGCACCAGTACAAGCGAGTCGACGGACAACGAGTCGTTAGCCAGCGCGCTCAGCGACTCACGCCAAGCCGAAGCGCCAGTGCTGCGTTACGTCAGCGCTTCATCCGATGGCGGAGAGTCATCGCCACCCACCTTTCGACACGAGGCGTCGGGACTCGTTCTGATTCCCGTCGACGACCTCGAGGCATTCGTCAGGGACAGCGCTAAACTGCGTCAACTCCTGGAGGAACAGCGATTAGCAGCGTCAACCGCCAGCTCAACGGCCGGAAACATGCTGATGGCGCACCACTACGAGGCTATGCTGAACCTCATGCGCGAGAAACAGACGGCGACCGAACAGCTTGCCAAGGTCGAAGCTGAAATAGCCACTCTCCGCGCGGACAACCAGCGCCTCCAAGCTCGCGTCCGCAAGCTTGACGAAGAAGTCACTCAAGAGACGCAAAGGTACCACCGACAAGAACGAAAGATCGATACACTACTGCGCATCAAAACGCTATTTACCAAAAGCGTTACTGAAGTGTATCGAGCGCAATGCAACTTACGCCAACCAAAGCTGCGTCCAAAAGTGGCGAAGGGGTGTCTAAATTGCGGCATGGAAGGACACAGCTGGAGGTCCTGCCCACGCCACGATCTAGGGACGGTCTTTTGCAAAATCTGCAATGCCACCGGGTTCTCCGACGAAGACTGCCCTTGGCCCCATTACAGCGAGTATGTCAACGACGTGATCCCGCTGTCTCTGCGCTGCAAGACCTGCCGACGTCTACTGTCTGAACCGGATCCTGCTTGCGGCCCCTGCAGACAGCGCATCATCGAGGAAGCGCAAAATAAGTGCCTTGCACTGGCAATTGAGTACGAGGAACGTGAGAAGAAGGCCAAGCGACAAACGATCCCAATCGAGGCTCTCAACGAGTACTTACGTGACTTCAGCGTAAGACGAATTATGACGAGTGCACCGCAACCGAGCACCAGCTTGGTAGCGGATTGCTCTGACGCATCACCGCCGAGCACCAGCGCAGCACGCGACAATTCCGACGCATCTCTGCCGAGCACCAGCGCAGTATGCGACGATGCCAACGCATCTCGGCCAAGCACGAGCGCACCTCGCGCAGACTCTCCTGCAGCGAGCCCACCGCACTCACCAGAGCACTCCGACTCCGAAGAGGATAGCGACACTGACAGCGTCATCGAGACCAGTGCCAAGCCAGCGACCGAATGAGCGTACGAGACCGCGCCTAAGTCGCGACACGACTAAGAGATTTTCTTCTCATTTCATTTTTTTAAATTCTTTAAGTTAATTTTTTTCATTTTTATTTTAATGTAAGAGTGCTTCCAGCACCCAACCGAACGCACTGAGGCTTCTTTTTGTTTTATTACCATTTTCTTTCGTAAGCGCATTGACGCCCAATTACTCAGCGAGACGTAAGACTGAGACGAAGTTCCTTTATTCTTATTCTTATATTTTTTTTTCTCAGTTAGGCTAAGACAGCGCACGCAATAAAAATGTAGGCCAAACATAGGCTAATAATTTCGCGCGTTCGCGAGTGTTCGCTAATAAAAATAATTTTTCTTTTCACTTGAAATCTTTGTTAAATCCCTTTACTAACAAAGGACCGTTATTGGATTTGGTAATTGTTTTTGTTGGACTATTGGTGTTGGGAAAACCACATATCTGTGAGTAATTGTTTATCATATCTTGAAATTTGACTATGCAAATTGTTCTACCACGACTATCACGCTCATGGGGGTGCAAAGCGCCAGGATGATAGGATGATGTGCAAAGGCTCTCAAACAACGTAAGTCAGCCCAGCAGCGGTTTAGAAGGGGGGAATGTGACGAACGGTCACTTGTTTTCTTTTTACAACACGCTGCTGCGCCTCTTACGGCTTGCGCAAAATAGGGCGATAGTCTTGGTTGGACATTTGCGTCTTTAGCAATGTCTAATGAAATAAATTATATTTTCATGTTACGCCGAGATCCGCGATTACACGCGCCGGAGCGCGACACGGCGACAAGGGCCAAGACACGTAATACGCCTAGGGCGTAGGGATCTCGCGCACTCCAGTGACCCCACCATTGATTTTGGAAATTTCCCCGAGTACGAGATCGATGCGGAAATCGATCGAAGACAGAAGGGATTAGACCTCTGTAGAGAGAAGAGATTAGGCCTCCGGAAAGAATAAACAAGCGTATAGACCTCCGTAGAGGATTTTATTATATAGAGTCACTTACACGAGTAAAATAGTATTGTAGAATTTAAAGCGTAGTAACGCGCAAGAATTATACGCGGCGGTATAGAAGGAAGAGTGAATAAATTGTGATTTTAAGTTTTTACGACGACGACGACTTGCTGTATTTCACCCTACCCACGAGACGAGCGCAGGACAGGTTAGGACAGCTGAAACGGTAAGTTTGAGAGCCTTTTTTTTTATATTGCGCAACTAGCGTGGATTAATAATTTTGTGATTGTGCCCGCATGGGCTAGATAGTCGTCCTTGTTCACTTATCCCATTTGTAACCCCGCGAACGCGCGCAAACACGTTTCCGTGTTCTAAGACGCGTATTTTCTATGAAGCGAGTTTGCGTTACGAAATAAAGTAAAGTTCGCTTCACATGTTATCCGCCAACTTCTTACGCGGTATATTCACCTACGGTTTTCTTTTCACACTCACAATGACACTAAAAGTACCAAAACACTGAAGTCTGACACTTGGCCTTAAGGGGATCTATCGGTTGTAGGACCGGCGAGTCGATAACTGGAAAGTAGATACACGTTGTTCTTGGACACGCTTGATATTTAAAGAAAAAAAAAAGTTACACGTTATTCTGTCATCAAAGGAGAACAACGTGTTATCGACTCCCCACTGCTGCAACTGATAAATCGCCTTAATGGGATTACTTACTTTTCTTCTTTGGTCACGTGTTCCCTCCCAACTTAACCTTTCGTCGTATATGGGATCCTCAGCCGTACCTATATATACTGGGTCCCAGTATGCATATTTGCCTGTTCTTTTGGGTGGGAATAATATTTTCGAATTACTAAAATTTGGAACAGCTAAAACTTCGAATTTATGAATTTTAAAATGATGATATGCAGACAGACAGATTTTACGACAGCTTTTAATGTCGAAAATCAATAAATGCGAAACTTCAAAGTTCGAAGAAGGCTTACGTCGAAAATAGTATGTAACATTTGGCGATAGATCGAAGGCTAAAATATCGATTTTACGAAAATTCGAAATCTACGCCTCCGAATCATGAAATACAAGAACCAGCAATGTTGTGAATGTGTACAATTTCGAAAATATAATAGCGAAGGATTAATCACCATTGAGGTTGAAATAGCGAAACACCGAAAAGCTGAACGGTCAAAATAGCGAAACATCCGGAAGGCGAACGATCAAAATGGCGAGAGCCTCTGGAACTCGAAGTATAGGTTTTTCTTTGACCGTGCCTTCTAACAGGGCTAACAGATGGCACTGGCTGGCGCACTAAATCGTGAACCATATGGCTCGGCAGGGTGTTTCGAGTTGACACCGTTCAACTCGACACTGGAGACACGGTCGTCTTGGACGCCGCAAAGCTACTACTTCGGTATTTATCACTATATTACCCCGCATATAGTATTACCGAAGTAACATGGCGCCATAACAATAATTGCAAAAGTCAAAGTTTCTAGCTCAGAAATGTTTTCATAACTTGGGAAAAACAGAAGAAAAACGTAACAAAAACTATTCTTTTTTTTCATAATTACGTCCATGGATTCAGATAATTTTTTCTTTTATCAAACAAAAGTGAATCTAGCGAGGGCGATCATTTCATTTCATTTTTGATTTCATCAATCTATACGTAAATTTTTCGCCAAGATATTAGCAGCTAAATGAATAATTACTATTCAGTCTTTGATCATCGTTATCTCGTGAACTAATGAACGTACCGCAAATGGATGGAGGATTTAGGGAAAATCATTTTTATCGATTAATCATTATCATTATTATTTATTGTAATCGTTTATTATTATCGAAAAAAATGTTCACCGAAAAAAAATCTACCTCCAATATTAACTTGAAAAAAGTACGAACGATGAATCTTTCCGGTGTTTTGCAAACTTTACCTCTACTTTGCAAGTATCGCGAATAGTACCAATGCTAGGAGTTTTTTTTGTTCAATATATGCCTACAAACCCTAGAAAAATTCAATATGAATCAGTTGAGCCATTTTCCCGATCCCCATCGTTAAAATTTGACAACATTTAAAGTAGAATATTTATTGCTCTTCAAACATCCATTAAGAACGTTGTATCATTTTTAAGGGCGTTGTTCACTCAAAAAAAATCTCTTTAGGAATGTAAGAGAAAAGTTTCAAGTCGATCGTGTATGTATGGAAAGTTGATTTTTGAACACTTTGAACAATTCCGGAAATTTCTGTATGACAAAAGTCGACGTGCTTATTGACCGAACAGTTTGATATGATTACAAAAATCTGGAAAAAGAAATTTACCCACTTGTAGTGGAAACATTCTGCTCGTAAATTTGAAGTTAACCTTCATCGAAAGTCTTCGATTTATTTTAAATCACTTTTTTCAGTTTTGATAAGCGTAGATTATTTGATTAGGAATCGAATGAAGCTTGTTTATTATTTGTTGTGGGGAAATTTTCTTCTCCATTCAACAACTTTCTTGAACCCAACAGTCCTTGCTTTTTTTTAACGATAAAAATTTTCTTCTAGACCTTCTTATCTCGGTTGCAACACTTTTTTGTCAACAGTCGTGGACTATTTTTATTTCGAAAAATCCATCGTCGTTGTGTGTGGAAATTGCAGCACAGCTGTCTACCGTGTGAAAATCAGAGTATTTTTTGATGATCCCGTACCATTTCCTGCCACTATTGATACGAGTCACCTTGTGGCAGATCCCGTAATCACCGAATTTTTGTGCAGAGAGTCACAGGTTCGACATATGACCTCGGAATATTTTTTTTTCTTTTTTGAACCATATTAGTATAAATTGTAATCAAAAGCCCTAAGAAGTGTACTGTTTTCATTTCATTTACTTATCTCTCATTTTTTTGAATAAATATTTGACAATAGTAAAATCATTACAAAATCCCTTTTTTTGTGATATTACTATTCCATCCAAGGAGGTTGGATCACGGAATCAAAATAATCAGAATTTGATCAAATTTGGTGATAACATTCTTGGGCATCAAGTATACAAATACTATTTTTTTCAAAATTTTTTACCACATGGTTATCGAATAATTGAGAATTAAATCAAATTTCTTATGCACGAGATGTATACCTGTATATATGTAAACTCTATGCTTATATACGTGAACTTTAATGTTGAATTACTCGAGTACTACGTGGTGGAAAAATCTTAAAAAAATTGTATAGTCAAATACATTATTAAAGAATATATTTACCAAATTTTATTAAATAAATTCTTATCTTTTCGAAATTTTTGATGTTTTTAACGTGGTTGAGCATGACAACATTGTATCGTCGTGATCCAACTTCCTCTTAATCATTCAAATCACTTTTTTGTGTCGATATTTGGATTTTATTTTATTGAATACATATATACTATCCGAAAGGGAATGATAAGTAATGAATACTCACTTGCTTTTTTCTTACCATGTATTCGAATTTATTACATGAATATATGGTTGAACATACAAACTATCATCTGGGCAATAAGAAATTATTGCATGGAAACATTGAAATATTTCCTTCAAGAAAATGGGTCCATCATTTTTTATTTGCTAAAAATATCATATTCAAATATGGAATAATATCTGTAGACATGCAGTCACATTTGAAAGTGAAAATAAAAGCTCACAAAAAATGGCTATTCACACTTTTGTTATTTAATTTTTTTTTAAATTATATTTGTCGTCTGAGAAATGTTTATTTACAATGATAATGTTGTGTCAAGCTTGTTTCCGCGGAACAACGGGTACGAGATAGATGATCGGTCGCGCTGCGGTGCGGAATGGAGGGGATGTAACAGTCTTCTCCCGCTCACCGATTGTTCAGCGGAAATATGCTTGAGCCCAGCAAGCGGGATTGAAAGATCGTTCCTCATCTTTTACATTTTTTTCTATCAATGAATTGCGGCAATGCTTTCTAACATTTGAATTTGGAATGAACTGTTTCAAGACGCAAAATATAATTAAACGAATTATATTACAAAAATATGAACCGCAGATTTTTATGTGCTTCTATTTTCACGTTCCAATGTAACTGTTTAACGATATTTTTCATTATTTTGATGTATTACTTTTAGCAGATTGATGGACCCATTTTTTTCAAGGGAACATTTCAACTTTTTTCTGCAACAATTTCGTATAAGATCGAGCCCAGATGATATTTTATGTATTCAAGACGCATATCGTAAATTTGAATACATCGTGAGAAAAAAACGGTTTTTTTTTCCATTAGTAATCATCTCTCTCAAAAAGTATATGAATGTAGATTGAAAAACAAATATCGTCACAAGAAATATCACTTATTCTACCATGTTTAATAATTATTGAGAACAATGGAAGATCAGTAAATGTATTGAAAATAGTACACTTCTCATGACTTTTGACTCGAGTTTTTACTGAGTTACTTGATTAAAAAAAAAAGGTTGTGAGGTTAGGAATTGAACCTACGTCTCTCTGAACACGAAATTGGGGGTCACAAAATCTGCCATAGGGTGACTGGTACCAATGGTGGCAGAAAATGGTACGGGATTATCAAAACCATTTCATACATTGAGGTTTTACACGGTAAAACAGGTTTTCCCACATACAACGCCGATAGATTTTTCGGAATGAAAACAGTCGTTTTCAAACGACTGTTGTTAAATGAAAGTCGGAATAAAAACGCGCTGTTTTTAAAACATAAAAACAGAGCGCGTTTGTATTGATCATTGTTATTGGTTTATCGAATTATTTGGGAAAGAAAACGGTTGCCAGTTCGACTTTGAAAAAAGTTCGATTTTGTTTTTTTCCAGCGATGGAAACTTCAGGATCATGTGAATTCGTAAAATATATCATTATACTGAAACCGCAGAAACGTTTTATGATTTGTTTCTATTGATACAAGGTAATACGCGTCCTTGGTGTCTATTGACACCATAAACCAATCGGGCTCAATTAAAGATCTTGCCACTCGTAAATCCTCTATTCTGAAATGTTCCGTTTTTATGATCTCATTAAATTTTTTGAGATTCCAAATGAACCTCTTTGTACCATCGCTTTTTAGCCCTGAGAAGATATGTGATAAAATGTGAGCTGGAGACAGAATAACTTTATATATCGCGCCTTTTTGTAATAGCCTCTCGATTTCGCATGAAATGGAGAGTCTTTCGTCCTTTGACCAATGATTTTTTTTCGAGATTTGGCAAGGACAGATGTAAACGTGTGATGCATTTATTAATCAGCCCACATTGTTTTGCGATGTTGTTGAGAAATCTGACAACAAAAATAGAAACCTGGTTTTCAATCGGGATGATTATTTAACATTTGGACTCATCAAAAATGGAATTTGGAAAAACAACAAAAATAATTCAAATTCAAGATCGAGAAATAAAAAATGTGATAAGTATGATAAGTGAAATGTGTTAAGATCTTGAAAAAATAAAAAAACATAAATCCGTTCGAACGTATGTCGTCGTGCCTGTGGAAAAGTATCCAGGTGAGTGAACGATCAGATATTCGAGCTAAAAAAGAAACTAAAAATTTTAATGTATATCGTTGAAAAACGTACAATATTATGATATACCCATGATACATTTTTTCAACCACACATCATAAACAGTTCCGGTACATAGAACGACAGACGTAAACTTGTGATACAATTTTTAATCATTCCACATTGTTTTCTTGTTGTTGAGAAATCTGATAATAAAAATAGAAAGCTAGTTTTCTATCGGAATGTGTTTATTTAAGGGACCATCTCAGTGTAACCGGCCGAAAAATGGTTAATTTTCTCGATTCTTTTTTAATTTGGATAGAAAGGGGGCTTCTGGGTGATTTTTTTTACGAATAAGACCACTATTCAACAATACGAAAATATTTTTTTCATTCACTTATGTTCATTTTTTCTAGTTGTTATTGATTATTTTAGGAAATGTGTTTAAAAAATGTGAGGAAACGGTGTGCACGATTGCGGCCACCATTTGCATCTGAAAAAAAATCAAATTGATTATCAATCTGATGGGAAGCCTCTATGTTCCCATGGAGGTTTTTTTTTAATTTGACAAAATGATGACGGTTTGAATAAAAAGTACGAAATTCAGTTGTGTTTTTCAACAGATTTTCGTGTGAAAAAATAGGAAGATTTGAAAAAAAGCTTCCATGAGAGATAGCGGCTTCCCTACAGATAAAAAATCAATTTGATTTTTTTTTAGATGCAAACTGCAGTCGCAACCGTGCACATCATTTTTTTCACACACGTTTTGTTAATAAATAATAACTGCGAGAAAAAATGAATGTAAGGAATGTGTTTGTATTGTTCATTAATGGTCTTATTCGTAAGAAAAAAAATCATCCCGATCCCTCAATCCTATCCATCCGAAATAAAAATCACGAAAAATGACTATTTTTCGGCCAGTCCCGCTGAGATAGCCCCTTAACATTTATAGACTCGTGGAAAACAACAAAAATAATCCAAATTCAAATTCAAGATATGAAAAATGTGATAAGTGCGATAAGTGAAATGTGTTAAGATCTTGAAAAAATTGAGAAACATAATTTAGGCTTTCTATCGTCTGGACGTATGTGGTGCCTGTAGAAAAGTGCCCAGGTAAGTGAGCGATCAGATATTCGAGCTGAAGAAGAAGATAAAAGAAACTGCTTCGACAATTTCATAACGAAACTTCGTGATAAGTTGGTGATTGGGATACAAAGTTATCCTTGATTCGAGGATATTAAAGAGACGATACACAATAAGGAAAAAAACAAACTCCTAGCTTTTTACGTTTCAGTGTAATGTATAAATAAGTTACGGGTGTTGCAGAGAATTAATGCATTATGGTGCTTGATTGTCAATTGCAGACAAATTTTCACAGGTTTTAACGTGTTCAAAAAGTTTACATCCCTCCTTGACGATAAGTTGACATGATCAGCACTCAGATTTATAGACAGTTTAATATATTGTTAACCAACAATTTCCGATCGATGAAAATCTCAAATTTTCAATTGCCTATCTCTGAGGAACACTTATAGAGCCGAAAAAAATCAGGAGTTTCGTTTCTTCATACATATTCTCCATAGGTAAAAAATTGACATGTTCATTGAAAAAAAGAAAAAATAATAGGAGCTTCTTAAGTTAAGAAGATATTAAAAATTCCATGCAAGAGTCCACTGCATCTGCAGTTGAAAAAGAGGCTGCGGTATCTTGATTATAACTGGAGATGTTGATGCTTATACATTTTCGCAATTTACTGTTGTTGTAATCAAGATCTTTTCAAAACTTAAATTAGTGAGCTCTCTCTACACTTATGGGCATGAGGCTAAATATAATATCAATCTCTTAAAGCGTTCATCTCATTGCCGGTAACAATTTATTCAGGTCGCTTGCGCGCGAACGAACGAGCAGGGAAAGCCACTCGGCCGGAGGCACGGTGGGGGTACCGCGTCCCATGCGCAGCACATTTTGATAGAGCGTGTTTAACAAATTTAATGAGTTCCTTCAAAATAATCGCAATGCGCTCTTTTTTTTTAATTTTCGGCAAATTTTTTTTTCGTATATAGGACAATGGCCTTGACAATGAATTGTTATCAATAGTTATCTCAATAATGATTGCGTTTTCTTAATCCACGTCAGGGCGTTTCTGTAAATATTTTTTCCACTAATACAGAAGGGTATATAAATAAATTGCAATTTGTTTTCACAGTTTCGTTCATGACAGTAACTGTATTATATACTGTGGGTGCAAAGTTTGCGTGTGCGTGTGTGTCGTGAGCGGAGCAGTTGTATATGTGTGTCTATGTGTGTATATTCGTACGAGAGTGAGTTGTGTGTGTGTGCGTGTCGCGAGTTTGCCAATTTTCGCGGTATAGAGCGATAGTGGTACGACCAGCGCGGGGGACGAACTCTCGAACTTGCGCCAAGAGACATCTCCTTTTTTTATTATTTTTCCTCCTCTAACCCAAAATTCAGGGTTTTTTTTTCGAAAATACAAGAAGTTCCCCTACAATACTAAGATAATATATTACTCCTCGAAATTTCTTATTCAGTATATGATAAAGTTACTGTCAGGAACGAAACTGTGTACAAATTGTAATTTATTCATCACTAGCTTTCGGATTCATACCGTATATATATATATATATATATGCTTACATATATATATATATATATATATATATATATATACAGATATAGTCTCATGTAAATTGCGGAAACTCAATTATTATTGGGGTAACTATTGGAAAAAAATCATTTTCAAGGCCATTGTTTTATTTACGAGAACAAAATTTGCAGAAAATTAAGAAAAAAAAAACGCATTGCTAATATTTTAAGGGAAGTTTGAAATTTGTTAACCCGCCATGAAAATGAGTTGTGGATGTGACGTAGTAACCCCACTGTGCCTCCGACCGTGTGGCTGTCGCTGATCGTTTGTCCAGGAAAACCGCGCACAAATACTTCTACTTACCCCCATGTCTTGCGCGATTTCTACACAATTTTTGAAATACAGCAATAGCGGGGAAAAATTAACGAGGGAACAAATTTATTAAACCAATAAGCGTTGTTTCATCAAAAAATACAACGCGAACAAAGAATTCCATGATAAAAAATATTTGCAAATATAAGCATCATTAACGTGGAATAATTGTTGTGATCCTAACGCCACTGAATAATTTCAAAAATTTCTACCTATACCGACTGAGAACGTTGAAAACTATACATTTTCACGCAAAAAATTACGGCTTTGCGCGCTTGCGCGCGCGCGGGCTGCCCGCTAGAGCTCGCACAGTCTGTATTGACACGTGTATCCGCGCGTATCCAATTATTAAAAAGTTTTTCCCCGCATTGTTTCACAGTTGTTTTCCAAGTCATTCATTTTTTATCTTACTTTTTCTTAATATAATTTAGTTGTCTACGGTTCTAGCATTAGTATTTCCTGTTTAATATACTAGTGTTAATTTTTTAATCGTTAGTTTTGACTTTCTTTTTCGTGTATTATTTTCGTGTGTTCTCTTCGTGCATTATTTTGGTTTATTATTTGCGTGCATTATTTTTGTTTATTATTTTCGGGTATAAATTTGTTGTGGAATTTGTGTTGTGATAATTCGAAATGCCACCGAGACCTCAAAGACGATTGCCATTATCGACCCGGATTAAGGATGGCCGAGTTTTCCAGAAAAGTGGTACTTCCTGTGATGGCAGAACGACGTAAGTCGAAATAAAAATTTATAAAGCTTCATTGTATTTGATCACGCGTTTCAATGAATGCGATGTGTGTGTAACCAAAAAAAGTTCGGGTGAAAAATTTTTGTAAACTAGTTTCCATTTCCAGCTAAAAAATTCATTAGTTATTTATCCAGTTGCCCACTATGCGTTAACTTGTTCACATTTATTGAGGATGCATGTTACAATCGATCATAGTTTCAACAGAGGAGAACACAGTCTCGGACTATGCGGAACAACGTTAGAGAAAACTGTTGAATGTCACCTCAAACTTTTTGTTTACATCTCGCTAGCACGCAACTCTGCCTGTTTCTGTCCCTCTCCCTATTCTTTCTCGCTCGTCTGTCTGTTTGTCTCTCTCCTTCCGTCCCTCTCTTTTTCTCTCCCACTTCTACTTTTCGTTTGTCCATCTGTCTCTCTCTCTCTTTGTTTGTTTTTTTGGATTTTTGTTTTGAACCTTTATATTTTTTGTTCTTATTTTTGCGTTTTGTATTTTTCGGCTTTTCAATTTGTTTTATATCTATGATATGCAAGATTTATCAATGCGTTTGCTTGGGATTTGCTGGATGAAACCATGTCATTTGTAACCATGCGTCCCCCTTGCCCTATAGCTTGCCGGGGCATAATAAACACAGAAAAAAACTACCCAAAAAAGTACAAAATTTTCAAAAAATTGGCAAGATCAAGAATGATTTACATTCAGCACTAAAATTTATAATATCAATAATAGGACAAGTATTTCATTGTCTCTTGAGGATGGAGTATTTTAAAAAAAGCAAAAATAAGTTCGTTATTGAAAAAAGTCACCAATGTATAAAAATAAAAATCGGTCCAAAAGAACAGAGTCCAGAAAAAAAATCAAGATAAAACAAAACGTGGAGAAAAAAATTTCAAACGATAAAAATCAGATTGAAAAATAATTTCGGCCGTAGTACTTGGCGAGTTTCTTGCTTAGATAGAATCACGTAATGTATTTTTCATGGTACGAACTCGCCAAGTACTACGGCCGAAATTATTTTTCAATCTAATTTTTTTCGTTTGAAATTTTTTTCTCCACGTTTTGTTTTATCTTGATTTTTTTTCTGGACTCTGTTCTTTTGGACCGATTTTTATTTTTATACATTGGTGACTTTTTTCAATAACGAACTTTTTTTGCTTTTTTTAAAATACTCCATCCTCAAGAGACAATGAAATACTTGTCCTATTATTGATATTATAAATTTTAGTGCTGAATGTAAATCATTCTTGATCTTGCCAATTTTTTGAAAATTTTGTACTTTTTTGGGTAGTTTTTTTCTGTGAAAACAAATGGAAACGGGGGTCAACAAATGTACTTGTCCAAGGTTTTTTTTCCCCGGGCAGGGGATTTTTGGCCAGGATATCACTTCTTTTTTCTGAACCTTTCACTTTCATCATAAAATTTTGGAATTTATGGTCCGCCATATTGAATCCGCCATTTTGAATTTCGAAATTTTGCATGCAGATTGTTAATTGGTGAACCCAAAAACCCCCGCGTTTTTCCAACTTCCGCTTTTCTTAAACGATTTTCGCAGTTATTGTCCGCCATATTGTATCCGTCATTTTGAATTTCGAAATTTTGGGTGCAGATTTGTAATCAGCGACCCCGAAAACTCCCGAGTACCATGTTTTGCTTTCATCAAACAATTTTTGCATTTGTCGTCCGTCATATTGGATCCGCCATCTTGAATTTCTAGATTTTAGGTGCAGATTTGTAATCAGCGACCCCGAAAACCCCCGGGTACCATATTTTGCGTTCATCAAACAATTTTTGCATTTGTTGTTCGCCATATTGGATCCGCCATCTTGAATTTCTAAATTTTAGGTTCAGATTTGTAATCAGCGACCCCGAAAACCCCCGGGTACCATATTTTGCTTTCATCAAACAATTTTTGCATTTATTGTTCGCCATATTGGATTCGCCATCTTGAATTTCTAAATTTTGAGCGCAGATTTGTAATCAGCGACTCCGAAAACCCTCGAGTACCATATTTTGCATCAGCAAACAATTTTTGCATTTCTTGTCCACCATATTGGATTCGCCATCTTGAATTTCTAAATTTTGTGTGCAGATTTGTAATCAGCGATCCCGAAAACCCCCGAGTACAAAATTTTGAGCTAGTTGCACGTAAGGAAGAATGTGTGTTTCAAAGGGTCAAATTGATTTTTTTTTTGCGTGAATTATTCCGACCTTACCATCTGTCAACACGGATCTACGAGAAGTCCGCAAAAAACACGCTGTTTACGCGTCTCGCGTCAAAACTACCGTCAAACTTTCCGTGGTATGGGTACAAAGGAAAGGACCAATGGGAACTCGTTACTTTCGTCGCCGAAGACCGGCTTCGGTGGAAACGGGTTTTGATGAGCATCAAAACGCCTTTGATTGTGTCGTCTGCGCGCATATACAAACACACCAAATCCTTCAATGTGTTAGAATTTTTGCATAATCTTTACCCTGTGCAAAGTTTTTTCTCAGCAAATACGGCATCAATCGTGCTGAATTAAGGCTTAATCGAAAGATTTTTTCATAATTAGTCTCCAGTTCAATTTTCAAATCATCATCTGTCTCCTAAGCTTCGTAATTCGAGAAAATGACTTTCAGTTTTCACCCCCACTACCGAATTTTACTTTATTCAGAGATAATATACTCTGGCGAGCCTCGGGCCAGCAGACGACAGACAGAGCTGTCAAATGTACTTGTCCCGAGACTCTACCGAGTCTCTTGATAGCGAAATAAAAAAATTTCTCCCCAAATTTTTGATATTTTTGATCGATATCTCGAAAACGACGATCGATACGTGGAAAATGTATGAGACCTTTATTGTAGATCGTGAAAAGAGCAACAAAAAAGTAATCCATAAAAATTTTCGTATCTCAACGGGGAACTGAGTTATGATGAAAAAACTGAATGCGAGTCTCATATCAGTCGGATTACCGTCGGAAACAATTGTAACAGTTTTTCCAAAGTGTTGTTGTACGTATGCGACATATTTTTTGCGTCATGTTTTGATCGATATCTCGAAAACAACGATCGATACGTGAAAAATGTTTGAGACCTTAATTGTAGATCGTGAAAAGAGCAACAAAAAAGTATTCCATAAAAATTTTCGTATCTCAACGGGGAACTGAGTTATGATGAAAAAACTGAATGCGAGTCTCATATCAGTCGGATTACCGTCGAAAACAATTGTAACAGTTTTTGCAAAGTGTTGTTGTACGTATGCGACATATTTTCTGCGTCATGGTTTGATCGATATCTCGAAAACGACGATCGATACGTGAAAAATGTATGAGACCTTAATTGTAGACCGTGAAAAGAGGAACAAAACAGTATTCCATAAAAATTTTCGTATCTCAACGGGGAACCGAGGTATGATGAAAAAACTGAATGCGAGTCTCATATCAGTCGGATTACCGTCGAAAACAATTGTAACAGTTTTTCCAAAGTGTTGTTGTACGTATGCGACATATTTTTTGCGTCATGGAGACGCGTCGGGCGCGCTGGGGCCGACTTTGTGGCGCGTTGGAGGTCGTAATTTTTGTCGAAAATGAAAAATAAAAAAACGAATTCGTAGGTCTGGACACGCTCTACAAGTTTTATTTCGAACATTTTTCGATATCTTTCACCAGAAAAAAGTAAATAGCGAAATAAAAAAATTTCTCCCCAAATTTTTGATATTTTTGATCGATATCTCGAAAACGACGATCGATACGTGAAAAATGTTTGAGACCTTAATTGTAGATCGTGAAAAGAGCAACAAAAAAGTATTCTATAAAAATTTTCGTATCTCAACGGGGAACGGAGTTATGATGAAAAAACTGAATGCGAGTCTCATATCAGTCGGATTACCGTCGGAAACAATTGTAACAGTTTTTCCAAAGTGTTGTTGTACGTATGCGACATATTTTTTGCGTCATGTTTTGATCGATATCTCGAAAACAACGATCGATACGTGAAAAATGTTTGAGACCTTAATTGTAGATCGTGAAAAGAGCAACAAAAAAGTATTCCATAAAAATTTTCGTATCTCAACGGGGAACTGAGTTATGATGAAAAAACTGAATGCGAGTCTCATATCAGTCGGATTACCGTCGAAAACAATTGTAACAGTTTTTGCAAAGTGTTGTTGTACGTATGCGACATATTTTCTGCGTCATGGTTTGATCGATATCTCGAAAACGACGATCGATACGTGAAAAATGTATGAGACCTTAATTGTAGACCGTGAAAAGAGGAACAAAACAGTATTCCATAAAAATTTTCGTATCTCAACGGGGAACCGAGGTATGATGAAAAAACTGAATGCGAGTCTCATATCAGTCGGATTACCGTCGAAAACAATTGTAACAGTTTTTCCAAAGTGTTGTTGTACGTATGCGACATATTTTTTGCGTCATGGAGACGCGTCGGGCGCGCTGGGGCCGACTTTGTGGCGCGTTGGAGGTCGTAATTTTTGTCGAAAATGAAAAATAAAAAAACGAATTCGTAGGTCTGGACACGCTCTACAAGTTTTATTTCGAACATTTTTCGATATCTTTCACCAGAAAAAAGTAAATAGCGAAATAAAAAAATTTCTCCCCAAATTTTTGATATTTTTGATCGATATCTCGAAAACGACGATCGATACGTGAAAAATGTTTGAGACCTTAATTGTAGATCGTGAAAAGAGCAACAAAAAAGTATTCTATAAAAATTTTCGTATCTCAACGGGGAACGGAGTTATGATGAAAAAACTGAATGCGATTCTCATATCAGTCGGATTACCGTCGAAAACAATTGTAACAGTTTTTCCAAAGTGTTGTTGTACGTATGCGACATATTTTCTGCGTCATGGTTTGATCGATATCTCGAAAACGACGATCGATACGTGAAAAATGTATGAGACCTTAATTGTAGATCGTGAAAAGAGGAACAAAACAGTATTCCATAAAAATTTTCGTATCTCAACGGGGAACCGAGTTATGATGAAAAAACTGAATGCGAGTCTCATATCAGTCGGATTACCGTCGAAAACAATTGTAACAGTTTTTCCAAAGTGTTGTTGTACGTATGCGACATATTTTTTGCGTCATGGTTTGATCGATATCTCGAAAACGACGATCGATACGTGAAAAATGTATGAGACCTTAATTGTAGATCGTGAAAAGCGAGCAACAAAAAAGTATTCCATAAAAATTTTCGTATCATGCGACATATTTTTTGCGTCATGGTTTGATCGATATCTCGAAAACGACGATCGATACGTGAAAAATGTGTGAGACCTTAATTGTAGATCGTGAAAAGAGCAACAAAAAAGTATTCCATAAAAATTTTCGTATCTCAACGGGGAACTGAGTTATGATGAAAAAACTGAATGCGAGTCTCATATCAGTCGGATTACCGTCGAAAACAATTGTAACAGTTTTTGCAAAGTGTTGTTGTACGTATGCGACATATTTTCTGCGTCATGGTTTGATCGATATCTCGAAAACGACGATCGATACGTGAAAAATGTATGAGACCTTAATTGTAGACCGTGAAAAGAGGAACAAAACAGTATTCCATAAAAATTTTCGTATCTCAACGGGGAACCGAGGTATGATGAAAAAACTGAATGCGAGTCTCATATCAGTCGGATTACCGTCGAAAACAATTGTAACAGTTTTTCCAAAGTGTTGTTGTACGTATGCGACATATTTTTTGCGTCATGGAGACGCGTCGGGCGCGCTGGGGCCGACTTTGTGGCGCGTTGGAGGTCGTAATTTTTGTCGAAAATGAAAAATAAAAAAACGAATTCGTAGGTCTGGACACGCTCTACAAGTTTTATTTCGAACATTTTTCGATATCTTTTACCAGAAAAAAGTAAACCGGGGAAAAAAAACCTTGGACAAGTACATTTGTTGACCCCCGTTTCCATTTGTTTTCACAGAAAAAAACTACCCAAAAAAGTACAAAATTTTCAAAAAATTGGCAAGATCAAGAATGATTTACATTCAGCACTAAAATTTATAATATCAATAATAGGACAAGTATTTCATTGTCTCTTGAGGATGGAGTATTTTAAAAAAAGCAAAAATAAGTTCGTTATTGAAAAAAGTCACCAATGTATAAAAATAAAAATCGGTCCAAAAGAACAGAGTCCAGAAAAAAAATCAAGATAAAACAAAACGTGGAGAAAAAAATTTCAAACGATAAAAATCAGATTGAAAAATAATTTCGGCCGTAGTACTTGGCGAGTTTCTTGCTTAGATAGAATCACGTAATGTATTTTTCATGGTACGAACTCGCCAAGTACTACGGCCGAAATTATTTTTCAATCTAATTTTTTTCGTTTGAAATTTTTTTCTCCACGTTTTGTTTTATCTTGATTTTTTTTCTGGACTCTGTTCTTTTGGACCGATTTTTATTTTTATACATTGGTGACTTTTTTCAATAACGAACTTTTTTTGCTTTTTTTAAAATACTCCATCCTCAAGAGACAATGAAATACTTGTCCTATTATTGATATTATAAATTTTAGTGCTGAATGTAAATCATTCTTGATCTTGCCAATTTTTTGAAAATTTTGTACTTTTTTGGGTAGTTTTTTTCTGTGAAAACAAATGGAAACGGGGGTCAACAAATGTACTTGTCCAAGGTTTTTTTTCCCCGGGCAGGGGATTTTTGGCCAGGATATCACTTCTTTTTTCTGAACCTTTCACTTTCATCATAAAATTTTGGAATTTATGGTCCGCCATATTGAATCCGCCATTTTGAATTTCGAAATTTTGCATGCAGATTGTTAATTGGTGAACCCAAAAACCCCCGCGTTTTTCCAACTTCCGCTTTTCTTAAACGATTTTCGCAGTTATTGTCCGCCATATTGTATCCGTCATTTTGAATTTCGAAATTTTGGGTGCAGATTTGTAATCAGCGACCCCGAAAACTCCCGAGTACCATGTTTTGCTTTCATCAAACAATTTTTGCATTTGTCGTCCGTCATATTGGATCCGCCATCTTGAATTTCTAGATTTTAGGTGCAGATTTGTAATCAGCGACCCCGAAAACCCCCGGGTACCATATTTTGCGTTCATCAAACAATTTTTGCATTTGTTGTTCGCCATATTGGATCCGCCATCTTGAATTTCTAAATTTTAGGTTCAGATTTGTAATCAGCGACCCCGAAAACCCCCGGGTACCATATTTTGCTTTCATCAAACAATTTTTGCATTTATTGTTCGCCATATTGGATTCGCCATCTTGAATTTCTAAATTTTGAGCGCAGATTTGTAATCAGCGACTCCGAAAACCCTCGAGTACCATATTTTGCATCAGCAAACAATTTTTGCATTTCTTGTCCACCATATTGGATTCGCCATCTTGAATTTCTAAATTTTGTGTGCAGATTTGTAATCAGCGATCCCGAAAACCCCCGAGTACAAAATTTTGAGCTAGTTGCACGTAAGGAAGAATGTGTGTTTCAAAGGGTCAAATTGATTTTTTTTTTGCGTGAATTATTCCGACCTTACCATCTGTCAACACGGATCTACGAGAAGTCCGCAAAAAACACGCTGTTTACGCGTCTCGCGTCAAAACTACCGTCAAACTTTCCGTGGTATGGGTACAAAGGAAAGGACCAATGGGAACTCGTTACTTTCGTCGCCGAAGACCGGCTTCGGTGGAAACGGGTTTTGATGAGCATCAAAACGCCTTTGATTGTGTCGTCTGCGCGCATATACAAACACACCAAATCCTTCAATGTGTTAGAATTTTTGCATAATCTTTACCCTGTGCAAAGTTTTTTCTCAGCAAATACGGCATCAATCGTGCTGAATTAAGGCTTAATCGAAAGATTTTTTCATAATTAGTCTCCAGTTCAATTTTCAAATCATCATCTGTCTCCTAAGCTTCGTAATTCGAGAAAATGACTTTCAGTTTTCACCCCCACTACCGAATTTTACTTTATTCAGAGATAATATACTCTGGCGAGCCTCGGGCCAGCAGACGACAGACAGAGCTGTCAAATGTACTTGTCCCGAGACTCTACCGAGTCTCTTGATAGCGAAATAAAAAAATTTCTCCCCAAATTTTTGATATTTTTGATCGATATCTCGAAAACGACGATCGATACGTGGAAAATGTATGAGACCTTTATTGTAGATCGTGAAAAGAGCAACAAAAAAGTAATCCATAAAAATTTTCGTATCTCAACGGGGAACTGAGTTATGATGAAAAAACTGAATGCGAGTCTCATATCAGTCGGATTACCGTCGGAAACAATTGTAACAGTTTTTCCAAAGTGTTGTTGTACGTATGCGACATATTTTTTGCGTCATGTTTTGATCGATATCTCGAAAACAACGATCGATACGTGAAAAATGTTTGAGACCTTAATTGTAGATCGTGAAAAGAGCAACAAAAAAGTATTCCATAAAAATTTTCGTATCTCAACGGGGAACTGAGTTATGATGAAAAAACTGAATGCGAGTCTCATATCAGTCGGATTACCGTCGAAAACAATTGTAACAGTTTTTGCAAAGTGTTGTTGTACGTATGCGACATATTTTCTGCGTCATGGTTTGATCGATATCTCGAAAACGACGATCGATACGTGAAAAATGTATGAGACCTTAATTGTAGACCGTGAAAAGAGGAACAAAACAGTATTCCATAAAAATTTTCGTATCTCAACGGGGAACCGAGGTATGATGAAAAAACTGAATGCGAGTCTCATATCAGTCGGATTACCGTCGAAAACAATTGTAACAGTTTTTCCAAAGTGTTGTTGTACGTATGCGACATATTTTTTGCGTCATGGAGACGCGTCGGGCGCGCTGGGGCCGACTTTGTGGCGCGTTGGAGGTCGTAATTTTTGTCGAAAATGAAAAATAAAAAAACGAATTCGTAGGTCTGGACACGCTCTACAAGTTTTATTTCGAACATTTTTCGATATCTTTCACCAGAAAAAAGTAAATAGCGAAATAAAAAAATTTCTCCCCAAATTTTTGATATTTTTGATCGATATCTCGAAAACGACGATCGATACGTGAAAAATGTTTGAGACCTTAATTGTAGATCGTGAAAAGAGCAACAAAAAAGTATTCTATAAAAATTTTCGTATCTCAACGGGGAACGGAGTTATGATGAAAAAACTGAATGCGAGTCTCATATCAGTCGGATTACCGTCGGAAACAATTGTAACAGTTTTTCCAAAGTGTTGTTGTACGTATGCGACATATTTTTTGCGTCATGTTTTGATCGATATCTCGAAAACAACGATCGATACGTGAAAAATGTTTGAGACCTTAATTGTAGATCGTGAAAAGAGCAACAAAAAAGTATTCCATAAAAATTTTCGTATCTCAACGGGGAACTGAGTTATGATGAAAAAACTGAATGCGAGTCTCATATCAGTCGGATTACCGTCGAAAACAATTGTAACAGTTTTTGCAAAGTGTTGTTGTACGTATGCGACATATTTTCTGCGTCATGGTTTGATCGATATCTCGAAAACGACGATCGATACGTGAAAAATGTATGAGACCTTAATTGTAGACCGTGAAAAGAGGAACAAAACAGTATTCCATAAAAATTTTCGTATCTCAACGGGGAACCGAGGTATGATGAAAAAACTGAATGCGAGTCTCATATCAGTCGGATTACCGTCGAAAACAATTGTAACAGTTTTTCCAAAGTGTTGTTGTACGTATGCGACATATTTTTTGCGTCATGGAGACGCGTCGGGCGCGCTGGGGCCGACTTTGTGGCGCGTTGGAGGTCGTAATTTTTGTCGAAAATGAAAAATAAAAAAACGAATTCGTAGGTCTGGACACGCTCTACAAGTTTTATTTCGAACATTTTTCGATATCTTTCACCAGAAAAAAGTAAATAGCGAAATAAAAAAATTTCTCCCCAAATTTTTGATATTTTTGATCGATATCTCGAAAACGACGATCGATACGTGAAAAATGTTTGAGACCTTAATTGTAGATCGTGAAAAGAGCAACAAAAAAGTATTCTATAAAAATTTTCGTATCTCAACGGGGAACGGAGTTATGATGAAAAAACTGAATGCGATTCTCATATCAGTCGGATTACCGTCGAAAACAATTGTAACAGTTTTTCCAAAGTGTTGTTGTACGTATGCGACATATTTTCTGCGTCATGGTTTGATCGATATCTCGAAAACGACGATCGATACGTGAAAAATGTATGAGACCTTAATTGTAGATCGTGAAAAGAGGAACAAAACAGTATTCCATAAAAATTTTCGTATCTCAACGGGGAACCGAGTTATGATGAAAAAACTGAATGCGAGTCTCATATCAGTCGGATTACCGTCGAAAACAATTGTAACAGTTTTTCCAAAGTGTTGTTGTACGTATGCGACATATTTTTTGCGTCATGGTTTGATCGATATCTCGAAAACGACGATCGATACGTGAAAAATGTATGAGACCTTAATTGTAGATCGTGAAAAGCGAGCAACAAAAAAGTATTCCATAAAAATTTTCGTATCATGCGACATATTTTTTGCGTCATGGTTTGATCGATATCTCGAAAACGACGATCGATACGTGAAAAATGTGTGAGACCTTAATTGTAGATCGTGAAAAGAGCAACAAAAAAGTATTCCATAAAAATTTTCGTATCTCAACGGGGAACTGAGTTATGATGAAAAAACTGAATGCGAGTCTCATATCAGTCGGATTACCGTCGAAAACAATTGTAACAGTTTTTGCAAAGTGTTGTTGTACGTATGCGACATATTTTCTGCGTCATGGTTTGATCGATATCTCGAAAACGACGATCGATACGTGAAAAATGTATGAGACCTTAATTGTAGACCGTGAAAAGAGGAACAAAACAGTATTCCATAAAAATTTTCGTATCTCAACGGGGAACCGAGGTATGATGAAAAAACTGAATGCGAGTCTCATATCAGTCGGATTACCGTCGAAAACAATTGTAACAGTTTTTCCAAAGTGTTGTTGTACGTATGCGACATATTTTTTGCGTCATGGAGACGCGTCGGGCGCGCTGGGGCCGACTTTGTGGCGCGTTGGAGGTCGTAATTTTTGTCGAAAATGAAAAATAAAAAAACGAATTCGTAGGTCTGGACACGCTCTACAAGTTTTATTTCGAACATTTTTCGATATCTTTTACCAGAAAAAAGTAAATAGCGAAATAAAAAAATTTCTCCCCAAATTTTTGATATTTTTGATCGATATCTCGAAAACGACGATCGATACGTGGAAAATGTATGAGACCTTTATTGTAGATCGTGAAAAGAGCAACAAAAAAGTAATCCATAAAAATTTTCGTATCTCAACGGGGAACTGAGTTATGATGAAAAAACTGAATGCGAGTCTCATATCAGTCGGATTACCGTCGGAAACAATTGTAACAGTTTTTCCAAAGTGTTGTTGTACGTATGCGACATATTTTTTGCGTCATGTTTTGATCGATATCTCGAAAACAACGATCGATACGTGAAAAATGTTTGAGACCTTAATTGTAGATCGTGAAAAGAGCAACAAAAAAGTATTCCATAAAAATTTTCGTATCTCAACGGGGAACTGAGTTATGATGAAAAAACTGAATGCGAGTCTCATATCAGTCGGATTACCGTCGAAAACAATTGTAACAGTTTTTGCAAAGTGTTGTTGTACGTATGCGACATATTTTCTGCGTCATGGTTTGATCGATATCTCGAAAACGACGATCGATACGTGAAAAATGTATGAGACCTTAATTGTAGACCGTGAAAAGAGGAACAAAACAGTATTCCATAAAAATTTTCGTATCTCAACGGGGAACCGAGGTATGATGAAAAAACTGAATGCGAGTCTCATATCAGTCGGATTACCGTCGAAAACAATTGTAACAGTTTTTCCAAAGTGTTGTTGTACGTATGCGACATATTTTTTGCGTCATGGAGACGCGTCGGGCGCGCTGGGGCCGACTTTGTGGCGCGTTGGAGGTCGTAATTTTTGTCGAAAATGAAAAATAAAAAAACGAATTCGTAGGTCTGGACACGCTCTACAAGTTTTATTTCGAACATTTTTCGATATCTTTCACCAGAAAAAAGTAAATAGCGAAATAAAAAAATTTCTCCCCAAATTTTTGATATTTTTGATCGATATCTCGAAAACGACGATCGATACGTGAAAAATGTTTGAGACCTTAATTGTAGATCGTGAAAAGAGCAACAAAAAAGTATTCTATAAAAATTTTCGTATCTCAACGGGGAACGGAGTTATGATGAAAAAACTGAATGCGAGTCTCATATCAGTCGGATTACCGTCGGAAACAATTGTAACAGTTTTTCCAAAGTGTTGTTGTACGTATGCGACATATTTTTTGCGTCATGTTTTGATCGATATCTCGAAAACAACGATCGATACGTGAAAAATGTTTGAGACCTTAATTGTAGATCGTGAAAAGAGCAACAAAAAAGTATTCCATAAAAATTTTCGTATCTCAACGGGGAACTGAGTTATGATGAAAAAACTGAATGCGAGTCTCATATCAGTCGGATTACCGTCGAAAACAATTGTAACAGTTTTTCCAAAGTGTTGTTGTACGTATGCGACATATTTTCTGCGTCATGGTTTGATCGATATCTCGAAAACGACGATCGATACGTGAAAAATGTATGAGACCTTAATTGTAGACCGTGAAAAGAGGAACAAAACAGTATTCCATAAAAATTTTCGTATCTCAACGGGGAACCGAGGTATGATGAAAAAACTGAATGCGAGTCTCATATCAGTCGGATTACCGTCGAAAACAATTGTAACAGTTTTTCCAAAGTGTTGTTGTACGTATGCGACATATTTTTTGCGTCATGGAGACGCGTCGGGCGCGCTGGGGCCGACTTTGTGGCGCGTTGGAGGTCGTAATTTTTGTCGAAAATGAAAAATAAAAAAACGAATTCGTAGGTCTGGACACGCTCTACAAGTTTTATTTCGAACATTTTTCGATATCTTTTACCAGAAAAAAGTAAATAGCGAAATAAAAAAATTTCTCCCCAAATTTTTGATATTTTTGATCGATATCTCGAAAACGACGATCGATACGTGGAAAATGTATGAGACCTTTATTGTAGATCGTGAAAAGAGCAACAAAAAAGTAATCCATAAAAATTTTCGTATCTCAACGGGGAACTGAGTTATGATGGAAAAACTGAATGCGAGTCTCATATCAGTCGGATTACCGTCGAAAACAATTGTAACAGTTTTTCCAAAGTGTTGTTGTACGTATGCGACATATTGTTTGCGCCATGGAGACGCGTCGGGTGCGCTGGGGCCGACTTTGTGGCGTAATGGAGGTCGTAATTTTTGTCCAAAATGAAAAATAAAGAAACGAATTCGTAGGTCTGGACACGCTCTACAAGTTTTATTTCGAACATTTTTCGATATCTTTTACCAGAAAAAAGTAAATAGCGAAATAAAAAAATTTCTCCCCAAATTTTTGATATTTTTGATCGATATCTCGAAAACGACGATCGATACGTGAAAAATGTATGAGACCTTTATTGTAGATCGTGAAAAGAGCAACAAAAAAGTAATCCATAAAAATTTTCGTATCTCAACGGGGAACTGAGTTATGATGAAAAAACTGAATGCGATTCTCATATCAGTCGGATTACCGTCGAAAACAATTGTAACAGTTTTTCCAAAGTGTTGTTGTACGTATGCGACATATTTTCTGCGTCATGGTTTGATCGATATCTCGAAAACGACGATCGATACGTGAAAAATGTATGAGACCTTAATTGTAGATCGTGAAAAGAGGAACAAAACAGTATTCCATAAAAATTTTCGTATCTCAACGGGGAACCGAGTTATGATGAAAAAACTGAATGCGAGTCTCATATCAGTCGGATTACCGTCGAAAACAATTGTAACAGTTTTTCCAAAGTGTTGTTGTACGTATGCGACATATTTTTTGCGTCATGGTTTGATCGATATCTCGAAAACGACGATCGATACGTGAAAAATGTATGAGACCTTAATTGTAGATCGTGAAAAGCGAGCAACAAAAAAGTATTCCATAAAAATTTTCGTATCATGCGACATATTTTTTGCGTCATGGTTTGATCGATATCTCGAAAACGACGATCGATACGTGAAAAATGTGTGAGACCTTAATTGTAGATCGTGAAAAGGGCAACAAAAAAGTATTCGATAAAAATTTTCGTATCTCAACGGGGAACGGAGTTATGATGAAAAAACTGAATGCGAGTCTCATATCAGTCGGATTACCGTCGAAAACAATTGTAACAGTTTTTCCAAAGTGTTGTTGTACGTATGCGACATATTTTTTGCGTCATGGTTTGATCGATATCTCGAAAACGACGATCGATACGTGAAAAATGTATGAGACCTTAATTGTAGATCGTGAAAAGCGAGCAACAAAAAAGTATTCCATAAAAATTTTCGTATCATGCGACATATTTTTTGCGTCATGGTTTGATCGATATCTCGAAAACGACGATCGATACGTGAAAAATGTGTGAGACCTTAATTGTAGATCGTGAAAAGGGCAACAAAAAAGTATTCGATAAAAATTTTCGTATCTCAACGGGGAACGGAGTTATGATGAAAAAACTGAATGCGAGTCTCATATCAGTCGGATTACCGTCGAAAACAATTGTAACAGTTTTTCCAAAGTGTTGTTGTACATATGCGACATATTTTTTGCGTCATGGAGACGCGTCGGGCGCGCTGGGGCCGACTTTGTGGGGCGTTGGAGGTCGTAATTTTTGTCGGAAATGGAAAATTTAAAAAAAGCAAAAATAAGTTCGTTATTGAAAAAAGTCACCAATGTATAAAAATAAAAATCGGTCCAAAAGAACAGAGTCCAGAAAAAAAATCAAGATAAAACAAAACGTGGAGAAAAAAATTTCAAACGAAAAAAATTAGATTGAAAAATAATTTCGGCCGTAGTACTTGGCGAGTTCGTACCATGAAAAATACATTACGTGATTCTATCTAAGCAAGAAACTCGCCAAGTACTACGGCCGAAATTATTTTTCAATCTGATTTTTATCGTTTGAAATTTTTTTCTCCACGTTTTGTTTTATCTTGATTTTTTTTCTGGACTCTGTTCTTTTGGACCGATTTTTATTTTTATACATTGGTGACTTTTTTCAATAACGAACTTATTTTTGCTTTTTTTAAAATACTCCATCCTCAAGAGACAATGAAATACTTGTCCTATTATTGATATTATAAATTTTAGTGCTGAATGTAAATCATTCTTGATCTTGCCAATTTTTTGAAAATTTTGTACTTTTTTGGGTAGTTTTTTTCTGTGAAAACAAATGGAAACGGGGGTCAACAAATGTACTTGTCCAAGGTTTTTTTTCCCCGGGCAGGGGATTTTTGGCCAGGATTTACTTTTTTCTGGTAAAAGATATCGAAAAATGTTCGAAATAAAACTTGTAGAGCGTGTCCAGACCTACGAATTCGTTTTTTTATTTTTCATTTTCGACAAAAATTACGACCTCCAACGCGCCACAAAGTCGGCCCCAGCGCGCCCGACGCGTCTCCATGACGCAAAAAATATGTCGCATACGTACAACAACACTTTGGAAAAACTGTTACAATTGTTTTCGACGGTAATCCGACTGATATGAGACTCGCAGGAACCAAAACTTCGGAAATGGCACGACGTTCAAAGAAGAACCAATCGCCAGAGTTCACGTTCGATGAAACTACTACTCCGAAAATTAGCCAGGAGAAGTTCCTTGCAAGGGACTTAAATAAGAACAATTTGATACAAATGCTTCGCCGTTATTTCGCAAATACCGGGAAACGACGAAAAACGTGTGGAAAAAATTACCACCTGTAATCATTGTTTTTGCTGCATAAAAATTATTTCATCAATAAATTTCATGTATTTGATTTATAATTTGGCTGGTTTATGAATTTTTTTTGTATTACAATAACTCCCTGAACCATTTTTCATCCATTTTGACGTGTGGATACAACCGAGCGAGCGGCTAAATGAAAACCGGGCACAGTCTTACTGACTTTGTGGCGCGCTAGAGGTCGGAATTTTTGTCGGAAATGAAAAATTAAAAAATGAATTTGTAGGTCTGGACACGCTCTACAAGTTTTATTTCGAACATTTTTCGATATCTTTTACCAGAAAAAAGTAAATAGCGAAATAAAAAAAATTCTCCCCAAATTTTTGATATTTTTGATCGGTATCTCGAAAACGACGATCGATACGTGAAAAATGTATGGGACCTTAATTGTAGATCGTGAAAAGAGCAACAAAAAAGTATTGTATAAAAATTTTCGTATCTCAACGGGGAACTGAGTTATGATGAAAAAACTGAATTTAAGGGTTTTTTCAAGATGGCGGAAATTGCACAAGGTTATTTTGGTCGACAATTTGAACTTAAGCTTTTCTAGCCACCCCCCACGTAATATCCAAAATTTGGCTTTCTCGGTTCATTTTCATTTTCAAATGTATATAATGACTGGACTACGAGCACTCCTAGACGGCCGGTATCGAAAACCACCAAGTGAAAAGCTTTCTGATGATAACTTAATTGTTTATTATTATAGAATCATTACTATTGTTATTATTATTTAATATATAGACACTTAAACACGTGTACCTATTATACGGAAATGAAAAACAGGTGGAATAGGAAATAGAAAAGTCCAAAGGTTGACTAGTAACGCAGGACATGACCACAAGCTTTTAAGTACTTAAAATTGCACCTTGCGGCATATGTCGTTGTTTTTTCTAAGTGTTTCGTCCAGCATGGTAGAATTACTCATAAAAAACAATCCACGTAAAGCTTCGTCTATTGACTGGGCATACCGGATTTAAGTGGAAGTTGAGCACTGCCCTCTGGTGTGGGAAAAAAAAATCACCAGACAACGCGCGAAGTTCATGTCACCATCTCATGGCACCATCTCATAAAACAAGAACACAGTACTTTTGCACAGCAGCTTGAGCGAGCAACACGTAAGTTGTATTTTTCCATAGTATTATGTTTTATAATTATCGTTTCGTTCTACCATTATTTAAATAAATGTTCTTTTTTTGTTCTCATTTCAGACAAATGGCTAATCAACAGGAGCGAACGAACTCCATCGCCGAAGCCGGACGGATGATCGTCGATGATGGACGAAGAGAGGCTGGCGATGGACCGGGGGCTGTCAGTGCAACGGACGCTGGCGCTGGATCGGGGGCTGCCGGTGCATCGGGAGCTACCAGCAGCGTTGCTGCCCATGGACAGCAGCAGCCGGGAGCGGAGGAACCAGCAAAAAAAAATCGTAAGTATTGTTTATGTATATTTATGTATGTAGAAGAACCTCGGTTTTCATTTCGCTGAAGAGTTTACGCTGGACCTGAAGTAGAACACCTTGGTTTTCTATTTCAGCCCTGGCATAAACTCTTCAACGAAAAGAAAAACCAAGGTGTTTTATTTCGCTGAAGAGTTTACGCTGGACCTGAAGTAGAAAACCTTGGTTTTCTATTTCAGCCCTGGCGTAAACTCTTCAACGAAAAGAAAAACCGAGGTGTTTTATTTCACTGAAGAGCTTACGCTGGGCCTGAAGTAGAAAACCTTGGTTTTCTATTTCAGCCCTGGCGTAAACTCTTCAACGAAAAGAAAAACCGAGGTGTTTCATTTCGCTGAAGAGTTTACGCTGGACCTGAAGTAGAACACCTTGGTTTTCTATTTCAGCCCTGGCGTAAACTCTTCAACGAAAAGAAAAACCGAGGTGTTTTATTTCGCTGAAGAGTTTACGCTGAACCTGAAGTAGAAAACCTTGGTTTTCTACTTCAGCCCTGGCGTAAACTCTTCAACGAAAAGAAAAACCGAGGTGTTTTATTTCACTGAAGAGCTTACGCTGGACCTGAAGTAGAAAACCTTGGTTTTCTACTTCAGCCCTGGCGTAAACTCTTCAACGAAAAGAAAAACCGAGGTGTTTTATATCACTGAAGAGCTTGCGCTGGACCTGAAGTAGAAAACCTTGGTTTTCTATTTCAGCCCTGGCGTAAACTCTCCAACGAAAAGAAAAACCGAGGTGTTTCATTTCGCTGAAGAGTTTACGCTGGACCTGAAGTAGAACACCTTGGTTTTCTATTTCAACCCTGGCGTAAACTCTTCAACGAAAAGAAAAACCGAGGTGTTTCATTTCGCTGAAGAGTTTACGCCAGGGCTGAAATAGAAAACCAAGGTGTTCTACTTCAGGTCCAGCGTAAACTCTTCACCGCTGAAGACCAAAAACCAAGGTGTTTTATAAAACCTTGGTTTTCTACTTCAGGTTCAGCGTAAACTCTTCACCGAAATAAAACACCTTGGTTTTTCTTTTCGTTGAAGAGTTTACGCCAGGGCTAAAATAGAAAGAACGCAGAAAGTATAATGAATATTTAATTTCAGGAAGAGGTACGAGAGCTGGATGGCGGGTCCGTGAGGCAAAACAAATAGATTTTCTGGCCCGGCTGCAAAAGCGGACGGCGGAGATTTATAGTCAGGAGTACCGTCGACCCAACTGGCGCGGTCGCGGTGGTCGTGATGGCCATAACGGCGGAAGAGGTAAGAATACATACACATTCTGTCTTTCAATTGATTTGATTATTATTTTTATAAAATTTATTCAATGAAACTTTTTTGTTTCCAGGAGCTACAAAAAGAGGAGCTGCGTGAATAGGCGCAAGAAAAAAAATCATTTTTTTTTTTAATATTTGAAAACGTTTATAATAATTAAATAAAGTTTGATAAAATTAGTATAGAAAAGAAAAATTGTTTGATTTATTAATATGCTAATAAAATTTAATTAATATGCTAATAAAAATATAGTATGTATAAATACACAGAAAAAAGGCGATCTCATTATAGACGTCAGAGAGGACAGTGAAATTAACGAGACTGGGAAATTGCCTGGTAGCATTCATATTCCCAGTGAGTAAACCTTTTTAAACATCTGTTGACAAAACTGTCAGTGTTTGTCACGAATAATGTTTCCTCTTTTTTTCACAGTGGCCAATGTAACTAATTTTCTGACAAGCCTCTCCGATGATGCTTTTAAAAGTAAATTCGACAAATCCAAACCTACTAAAGATACAAAAATCATACTTAGCTGCAGATCAGGAATGCGAAGTGGTAAAGTCCAAGAAGAAATGCAGAAATTAGGCTATGAAAAGTAAGACCTTTTTCTCGTTTTCTAAATTAGTCTCTCCCTGCATTTTGTCAAATGAATATTTTAATGAAAAACCATTTTTTTCAATCAATTTTGTAATTCGTATTTTTCAGCGTTTACAATTACAAGGGTGGATGGCTCGACTGGGAGAGCAGACAAAAGATATGAGAGCAAATTGAAAGATTGAGAAAAAATGGTGCTCTTTTTGTGTCGCCTAGGAACGGAGAGCCAGCTGTGATAAAAACGATGAAAGCACGAATAATCTGTATAGGATGTTTGCAAAATGACATGAGCAATAAATATTTTGTACTTTAGAGTTGCCTTTAATTAATAGTTATTAATATATACAGTTAACAACTCTTGAACATAATTATTCTATAGAAAAATTAAATAAATCCTCGTTGTTCTTAAAATCTACATTCATTATGGTACAAAGGGATAAAAAGAAAGTGATGAATGGAAAAGTGGTTATTTATTGTGTCCCGCAGCAAATTTTTTGTGAAATTATCTTGAATTGCCTTGAAATTCGCTGTGGATATTTGAAACGTTATTTCTCGTCTTTTCTCTTTGCTGAACGTTGTCAATGCTCCTTCCTCATAGATAAAGTGAATCTGATTTTTCATTGGCGAACAATAACAGTGCAAAGTTATAAGAATGAAACAGTTTCTTGGGGAACGGTTATTTATTTTGTTCCGCAGCAAGTTTTTGATGGACCATTTCACGAAATTGTCCAAGAATAAGATTTTTTCTCTTTTGTCTTTCCTCTTTGCTGAACATGGCCAAGGCTCTTTTCTCATCTGCTGAATGAATTTGATTTTCTTTACGAATACGTACAGCTTCCATTCGTCTGTGTCGACTGCCGCTCATGACATAACCGACAGACTCATAAGAAGCAATTTCATCAGACGTTAGACCAATTTCACCACGTCTCGGGATCCTCTTTCCTTCCGCCACAAAAGCAGCCATGGCTGCACCTTCTCCTGGTAGCAAAGCTTTTCCAAAGTCCTTGGCAGACAGTGTCACATGTTGTTTCTGTATTGGACCTACTATACCGTCATCAGAATATATGCTTCCTCTTTCGTTTTTTCTTCCTCTTTTTTTCCTTTCTAACCATTTTCTCCTTTTTCAATTTTTTACTCTTCTGCAAATATCAACATTGTATAGTTAACAAAGACGCCAATTTCGTTTAATTATAAAATACATTCAATTATATTCTATCTAAAATTCCTATTCAGGATAATTGTTTGCATTACCTTTTTCTTTTCCTTCTTCTTCCTCTTTTTCACGCTTTGTAGTGTTTCGTCCTTGTGCTTATGCGGTATTTTTTCGTCGTCCTCATCCGAACTGTCAAAAAAATAAATATTTGTTGAAAGAGCAAAATACAGAAACTCATCAAACAACTCCTGACGATTATTTTTAATTTCATCAATGATGTGCCAAATTCAAGTTATTATATAAAGGCCAGTGAACAAAACGAAAATATAATCATCACTGACACTTCGAACTTATTATTTATTAACCGAATAACGATATAAACTATTTTTCCGGAATTTAGCAATTTAGTCAATATTCACTTACACTTCGAACTCATTTTTTCTTAAACGAATAACAAAACCCGAATTTGGCGATTTAGATAATCAAATCACTGACACTTCGTTTATTAACCGAAAAACGAAATGAAGAATTTTTCACGAATTTATACAAAATCCGTGATGACACATCCCGCACTTCGCACCATATTAGCGATATAGATATACTCGTCAAACGTTCAAACTTTCCACTGGATCGGTCACATCGGAAAGGACCAATGAGAACTCGTTACTTTCGTCGCCGAAGACCGGCTTCAATGGAAATGGGTTTTGATGGGCATCAAAACGCCTTTGATTGTATCGTCTGCGCGCATGTACAGACACACTAATTCCTTCAATGTGTTAGAATTTTTGCATAATCTTGACCCTGTGCAAAGTTTTTTCTCAGCAAATACGGCATCAATCGTGCTGAATTAAGGCTTAATCGAAGGGCAATTTCATAATTTGTCTCGATTTCCATTTTCAAGTCATCATCTGTTTCCTAAGCTTCGTAATTCGAGAAAATGACTTTCAGTTTTTACCCCCACCACCGAATTTTACTTTATTCAGAGATAATATACTCCGGCGAGCCTCGGGCCAGCAGACGACAGAGCTGTCAAATGTACTTGTCCCGAGACTCTACCGAGTCTCTTGATAGCGATTTCGAACATTTTTCGATATCTTTTACCAGAAAAAAGTAAATAGCGAAATAAAAAAATTTCTCCCCAAATTTTTGATATTTTTGATCGATATCTCGAAAACGACGATCGATACGTGGAAAATGTATGAGACCTTTATTGTAGATCGTGAAAAGAGCAACAAAAAAGTAATCCATAAAAATTTTCGTATCTCAACGGGGAACTGAGTTATGATGAAAAAACTGAATGCGAGTCTCATATCAGTCGGATTACCGTCGGAAACAATTGTAACAGTTTTTCCAAAGTGTTGTTGTACGTATGCGACATATTTTTTGCGTCATGTTTTGATCGATATCTCGAAAACAACGATCGATACGTGAAAAATGTTTGAGACCTTAATTGTAGATCGTGAAAAGAGCAACAAAAAAGTATTCCATAAAAATTTTCGTATCTCAACGGGGAACTGAGTTATGATGAAAAAACTGAATGCGAGTCTCATATCAGTCGGATTACCGTCGAAAACAATTGTAACAGTTTTTGCAAAGTGTTGTTGTACGTATGCGACATATTTTCTGCGTCATGGTTTGATCGATATCTCGAAAACGACGATCGATACGTGAAAAATGTATGAGACCTTAATTGTAGACCGTGAAAAGAGGAACAAAACAGTATTCCATAAAAATTTTCGTATCTCAACGGGGAACCGAGGTATGATGAAAAAACTGAATGCGAGTCTCATATCAGTCGGATTACCGTCGAAAACAATTGTAACAGTTTTTCCAAAGTGTTGTTGTACGTATGCGACATATTTTTTGCGTCATGGAGACGCGTCGGGCGCGCTGGGGCCGACTTTGTGGCGCGTTGGAGGTCGTAATTTTTGTCGAAAATGAAAAATAAAAAAACGAATTCGTAGGTCTGGACACGCTCTACAAGTTTTATTTCGAACATTTTTCGATATCTTTCACCAGAAAAAAGTAAATAGCGAAATAAAAAAATTTCTCCCCAAATTTTTGATATTTTTGATCGATATCTCGAAAACGACGATCGATACGTGAAAAATGTTTGAGACCTTAATTGTAGATCGTGAAAAGAGCAACAAAAAAGTATTCTATAAAAATTTTCGTATCTCAACGGGGAACGGAGTTATGATGAAAAAACTGAATGCGAGTCTCATATCAGTCGGATTACCGTCGGAAACAATTGTAACAGTTTTTCCAAAGTGTTGTTGTACGTATGCGACATATTTTTTGCGTCATGTTTTGATCGATATCTCGAAAACAACGATCGATACGTGAAAAATGTTTGAGACCTTAATTGTAGATCGTGAAAAGAGCAACAAAAAAGTATTCCATAAAAATTTTCGTATCTCAACGGGGAACTGAGTTATGATGAAAAAACTGAATGCGAGTCTCATATCAGTCGGATTACCGTCGAAAACAATTGTAACAGTTTTTCCAAAGTGTTGTTGTACGTATGCGACATATTTTCTGCGTCATGGTTTGATCGATATCTCGAAAACGACGATCGATACGTGAAAAATGTATGAGACCTTAATTGTAGACCGTGAAAAGAGGAACAAAACAGTATTCCATAAAAATTTTCGTATCTCAACGGGGAACCGAGGTATGATGAAAAAACTGAATGCGAGTCTCATATCAGTCGGATTACCGTCGAAAACAATTGTAACAGTTTTTCCAAAGTGTTGTTGTACGTATGCGACATATTTTTTGCGTCATGGAGACGCGTCGGGCGCGCTGGGGCCGACTTTGTGGCGCGTTGGAGGTCGTAATTTTTGTCGAAAATGAAAAATAAAAAAACGAATTCGTAGGTCTGGACACGCTCTACAAGTTTTATTTCGAACATTTTTCGATATCTTTTACCAGAAAAAAGTAAATAGCGAAATAAAAAAATTTCTCCCCAAATTTTTGATATTTTTGATCGATATCTCGAAAACGACGATCGATACGTGGAAAATGTATGAGACCTTTATTGTAGATCGTGAAAAGAGCAACAAAAAAGTAATCCATAAAAATTTTCGTATCTCAACGGGGAACTGAGTTATGATGGAAAAACTGAATGCGAGTCTCATATCAGTCGGATTACCGTCGAAAACAATTGTAACAGTTTTTCCAAAGTGTTGTTGTACGTATGCGACATATTGTTTGCGCCATGGAGACGCGTCGGGTGCGCTGGGGCCGACTTTGTGGCGTAATGGAGGTCGTAATTTTTGTCCAAAATGAAAAATAAAGAAACGAATTCGTAGGTCTGGACACGCTCTACAAGTTTTATTTCGAACATTTTTCGATATCTTTTACCAGAAAAAAGTAAATAGCGAAATAAAAAAATTTCTCCCCAAATTTTTGATATTTTTGATCGATATCTCGAAAACGACGATCGATACGTGAAAAATGTATGAGACCTTTATTGTAGATCGTGAAAAGAGCAACAAAAAAGTAATCCATAAAAATTTTCGTATCTCAACGGGGAACTGAGTTATGATGAAAAAACTGAATGCGATTCTCATATCAGTCGGATTACCGTCGAAAACAATTGTAACAGTTTTTCCAAAGTGTTGTTGTACGTATGCGACATATTTTCTGCGTCATGGTTTGATCGATATCTCGAAAACGACGATCGATACGTGAAAAATGTATGAGACCTTAATTGTAGATCGTGAAAAGAGGAACAAAACAGTATTCCATAAAAATTTTCGTATCTCAACGGGGAACCGAGTTATGATGAAAAAACTGAATGCGAGTCTCATATCAGTCGGATTACCGTCGAAAACAATTGTAACAGTTTTTCCAAAGTGTTGTTGTACGTATGCGACATATTTTTTGCGTCATGGTTTGATCGATATCTCGAAAACGACGATCGATACGTGAAAAATGTATGAGACCTTAATTGTAGATCGTGAAAAGCGAGCAACAAAAAAGTATTCCATAAAAATTTTCGTATCATGCGACATATTTTTTGCGTCATGGTTTGATCGATATCTCGAAAACGACGATCGATACGTGAAAAATGTGTGAGACCTTAATTGTAGATCGTGAAAAGGGCAACAAAAAAGTATTCGATAAAAATTTTCGTATCTCAACGGGGAACGGAGTTATGATGAAAAAACTGAATGCGAGTCTCATATCAGTCGGATTACCGTCGAAAACAATTGTAACAGTTTTTCCAAAGTGTTGTTGTACGTATGCGACATATTTTTTGCGTCATGGTTTGATCGATATCTCGAAAACGACGATCGATACGTGAAAAATGTATGAGACCTTAATTGTAGATCGTGAAAAGCGAGCAACAAAAAAGTATTCCATAAAAATTTTCGTATCATGCGACATATTTTTTGCGTCATGGTTTGATCGATATCTCGAAAACGACGATCGATACGTGAAAAATGTGTGAGACCTTAATTGTAGATCGTGAAAAGGGCAACAAAAAAGTATTCGATAAAAATTTTCGTATCTCAACGGGGAACGGAGTTATGATGAAAAAACTGAATGCGAGTCTCATATCAGTCGGATTACCGTCGAAAACAATTGTAACAGTTTTTCCAAAGTGTTGTTGTACATATGCGACATATTTTTTGCGTCATGGAGACGCGTCGGGCGCGCTGGGGCCGACTTTGTGGGGCGTTGGAGGTCGTAATTTTTGTCGGAAATGGAAAATTTAAAAAAAGCAAAAATAAGTTCGTTATTGAAAAAAGTCACCAATGTATAAAAATAAAAATCGGTCCAAAAGAACAGAGTCCAGAAAAAAAATCAAGATAAAACAAAACGTGGAGAAAAAAATTTCAAACGAAAAAAATTAGATTGAAAAATAATTTCGGCCGTAGTACTTGGCGAGTTCGTACCATGAAAAATACATTACGTGATTCTATCTAAGCAAGAAACTCGCCAAGTACTACGGCCGAAATTATTTTTCAATCTGATTTTTATCGTTTGAAATTTTTTTCTCCACGTTTTGTTTTATCTTGATTTTTTTTCTGGACTCTGTTCTTTTGGACCGATTTTTATTTTTATACATTGGTGACTTTTTTCAATAACGAACTTATTTTTGCTTTTTTTAAAATACTCCATCCTCAAGAGACAATGAAATACTTGTCCTATTATTGATATTATAAATTTTAGTGCTGAATGTAAATCATTCTTGATCTTGCCAATTTTTTGAAAATTTTGTACTTTTTTGGGTAGTTTTTTTCTGTGAAAACAAATGGAAACGGGGGTCAACAAATGTACTTGTCCAAGGTTTTTTTTCCCCGGGCAGGGGATTTTTGGCCAGGATTTACTTTTTTCTGGTAAAAGATATCGAAAAATGTTCGAAATAAAACTTGTAGAGCGTGTCCAGACCTACGAATTCGTTTTTTTATTTTTCATTTTCGACAAAAATTACGACCTCCAACGCGCCACAAAGTCGGCCCCAGCGCGCCCGACGCGTCTCCATGACGCAAAAAATATGTCGCATACGTACAACAACACTTTGGAAAAACTGTTACAATTGTTTTCGACGGTAATCCGACTGATATGAGACTCGCAGGAACCAAAACTTCGGAAATGGCACGACGTTCAAAGAAGAACCAATCGCCAGAGTTCACGTTCGATGAAACTACTACTCCGAAAATTAGCCAGGAGAAGTTCCTTGCAAGGGACTTAAATAAGAACAATTTGATACAAATGCTTCGCCGTTATTTCGCAAATACCGGGAAACGACGAAAAACGTGTGGAAAAAATTACCACCTGTAATCATTGTTTTTGCTGCATAAAAATTATTTCATCAATAAATTTCATGTATTTGATTTATAATTTGGCTGGTTTATGAATTTTTTTTGTATTACAATAACTCCCTGAACCATTTTTCATCCATTTTGACGTGTGGATACAACCGAGCGAGCGGCTAAATGAAAACCGGGCACAGTCTTACTGACTTTGTGGCGCGCTAGAGGTCGGAATTTTTGTCGGAAATGAAAAATTAAAAAATGAATTTGTAGGTCTGGACACGCTCTACAAGTTTTATTTCGAACATTTTTCGATATCTTTTACCAGAAAAAAGTAAATAGCGAAATAAAAAAAATTCTCCCCAAATTTTTGATATTTTTGATCGGTATCTCGAAAACGACGATCGATACGTGAAAAATGTATGGGACCTTAATTGTAGATCGTGAAAAGAGCAACAAAAAAGTATTGTATAAAAATTTTCGTATCTCAACGGGGAACTGAGTTATGATGAAAAAACTGAATTTAAGGGTTTTTTCAAGATGGCGGAAATTGCACAAGGTTATTTTGGTCGACAATTTGAACTTAAGCTTTTCTAGCCACCCCCCACGTAATATCCAAAATTTGGCTTTCTCGGTTCATTTTCATTTTCAAATGTATATAATGACTGGACTACGAGCACTCCTAGACGGCCGGTATCGAAAACCACCAAGTGAAAAGCTTTCTGATGATAACTTAATTGTTTATTATTATAGAATCATTACTATTGTTATTATTATTTAATATATAGACACTTAAACACGTGTACCTATTATACGGAAATGAAAAACAGGTGGAATAGGAAATAGAAAAGTCCAAAGGTTGACTAGTAACGCAGGACATGACCACAAGCTTTTAAGTACTTAAAATTGCACCTTGCGGCATATGTCGTTGTTTTTTCTAAGTGTTTCGTCCAGCATGGTAGAATTACTCATAAAAAACAATCCACGTAAAGCTTCGTCTATTGACTGGGCATACCGGATTTAAGTGGAAGTTGAGCACTGCCCTCTGGTGTGGGAAAAAAAAATCACCAGACAACGCGCGAAGTTCATGTCACCATCTCATGGCACCATCTCATAAAACAAGAACACAGTACTTTTGCACAGCAGCTTGAGCGAGCAACACGTAAGTTGTATTTTTCCATAGTATTATGTTTTATAATTATCGTTTCGTTCTACCATTATTTAAATAAATGTTCTTTTTTTGTTCTCATTTCAGACAAATGGCTAATCAACAGGAGCGAACGAACTCCATCGCCGAAGCCGGACGGATGATCGTCGATGATGGACGAAGAGAGGCTGGCGATGGACCGGGGGCTGTCAGTGCAACGGACGCTGGCGCTGGATCGGGGGCTGCCGGTGCATCGGGAGCTACCAGCAGCGTTGCTGCCCATGGACAGCAGCAGCCGGGAGCGGAGGAACCAGCAAAAAAAAATCGTAAGTATTGTTTATGTATATTTATGTATGTAGAAGAACCTCGGTTTTCATTTCGCTGAAGAGTTTACGCTGGACCTGAAGTAGAACACCTTGGTTTTCTATTTCAGCCCTGGCATAAACTCTTCAACGAAAAGAAAAACCAAGGTGTTTTATTTCGCTGAAGAGTTTACGCTGGACCTGAAGTAGAAAACCTTGGTTTTCTATTTCAGCCCTGGCGTAAACTCTTCAACGAAAAGAAAAACCGAGGTGTTTTATTTCACTGAAGAGCTTACGCTGGGCCTGAAGTAGAAAACCTTGGTTTTCTATTTCAGCCCTGGCGTAAACTCTTCAACGAAAAGAAAAACCGAGGTGTTTCATTTCGCTGAAGAGTTTACGCTGGACCTGAAGTAGAACACCTTGGTTTTCTATTTCAGCCCTGGCGTAAACTCTTCAACGAAAAGAAAAACCGAGGTGTTTTATTTCGCTGAAGAGTTTACGCTGAACCTGAAGTAGAAAACCTTGGTTTTCTACTTCAGCCCTGGCGTAAACTCTTCAACGAAAAGAAAAACCGAGGTGTTTTATTTCACTGAAGAGCTTACGCTGGACCTGAAGTAGAAAACCTTGGTTTTCTACTTCAGCCCTGGCGTAAACTCTTCAACGAAAAGAAAAACCGAGGTGTTTTATATCACTGAAGAGCTTGCGCTGGACCTGAAGTAGAAAACCTTGGTTTTCTATTTCAGCCCTGGCGTAAACTCTCCAACGAAAAGAAAAACCGAGGTGTTTCATTTCGCTGAAGAGTTTACGCTGGACCTGAAGTAGAACACCTTGGTTTTCTATTTCAACCCTGGCGTAAACTCTTCAACGAAAAGAAAAACCGAGGTGTTTCATTTCGCTGAAGAGTTTACGCCAGGGCTGAAATAGAAAACCAAGGTGTTCTACTTCAGGTCCAGCGTAAACTCTTCACCGCTGAAGACCAAAAACCAAGGTGTTTTATAAAACCTTGGTTTTCTACTTCAGGTTCAGCGTAAACTCTTCACCGAAATAAAACACCTTGGTTTTTCTTTTCGTTGAAGAGTTTACGCCAGGGCTAAAATAGAAAGAACGCAGAAAGTATAATGAATATTTAATTTCAGGAAGAGGTACGAGAGCTGGATGGCGGGTCCGTGAGGCAAAACAAATAGATTTTCTGGCCCGGCTGCAAAAGCGGACGGCGGAGATTTATAGTCAGGAGTACCGTCGACCCAACTGGCGCGGTCGCGGTGGTCGTGATGGCCATAACGGCGGAAGAGGTAAGAATACATACACATTCTGTCTTTCAATTGATTTGATTATTATTTTTATAAAATTTATTCAATGAAACTTTTTTGTTTCCAGGAGCTACAAAAAGAGGAGCTGCGTGAATAGGCGCAAGAAAAAAAATCATTTTTTTTTTTAATATTTGAAAACGTTTATAATAATTAAATAAAGTTTGATAAAATTAGTATAGAAAAGAAAAATTGTTTGATTTATTAATATGCTAATAAAATTTAATTAATATGCTAATAAAAATATAGTATGTATAAATACACAGAAAAAAGGCGATCTCATTATAGACGTCAGAGAGGACAGTGAAATTAACGAGACTGGGAAATTGCCTGGTAGCATTCATATTCCCAGTGAGTAAACCTTTTTAAACATCTGTTGACAAAACTGTCAGTGTTTGTCACGAATAATGTTTCCTCTTTTTTTCACAGTGGCCAATGTAACTAATTTTCTGACAAGCCTCTCCGATGATGCTTTTAAAAGTAAATTCGACAAATCCAAACCTACTAAAGATACAAAAATCATACTTAGCTGCAGATCAGGAATGCGAAGTGGTAAAGTCCAAGAAGAAATGCAGAAATTAGGCTATGAAAAGTAAGACCTTTTTCTCGTTTTCTAAATTAGTCTCTCCCTGCATTTTGTCAAATGAATATTTTAATGAAAAACCATTTTTTTCAATCAATTTTGTAATTCGTATTTTTCAGCGTTTACAATTACAAGGGTGGATGGC
Organism: Campoletis raptor; assembly: GCA_948107755.1. NCBI lineage: Eukaryota > Metazoa > Arthropoda > Insecta > Hymenoptera > Ichneumonidae > Campoletis > Campoletis raptor. The sequence goes on along the minus strand of OX403628.1, from coordinate 1,545,912 downwards.
TCGACTGGGAGAGCAGACAAAAGATATGAGAGCAAATTGAAAGATTGAGAAAAAATGGTGCTCTTTTTGTGTCGCCTAGGAACGGAGAGCCAGCTGTGATAAAAACGATGAAAGCACGAATAATCTGTATAGGATGTTTGCAAAATGACATGAGCAATAAATATTTTGTACTTTAGAGTTGCCTTTAATTAATAGTTATTAATATATACAGTTAACAACTCTTGAACATAATTATTCTATAGAAAAATTAAATAAATCCTCGTTGTTCTTAAAATCTACATTCATTATGGTACAAAGGGATAAAAAGAAAGTGATGAATGGAAAAGTGGTTATTTATTGTGTCCCGCAGCAAATTTTTTGTGAAATTATCTTGAATTGCCTTGAAATTCGCTGTGGATATTTGAAACGTTATTTCTCGTCTTTTCTCTTTGCTGAACGTTGTCAATGCTCCTTCCTCATAGATAAAGTGAATCTGATTTTTCATTGGCGAACAATAACAGTGCAAAGTTATAAGAATGAAACAGTTTCTTGGGGAACGGTTATTTATTTTGTTCCGCAGCAAGTTTTTGATGGACCATTTCACGAAATTGTCCAAGAATAAGATTTTTTCTCTTTTGTCTTTCCTCTTTGCTGAACATGGCCAAGGCTCTTTTCTCATCTGCTGAATGAATTTGATTTTCTTTACGAATACGTACAGCTTCCATTCGTCTGTGTCGACTGCCGCTCATGACATAACCGACAGACTCATAAGAAGCAATTTCATCAGACGTTAGACCAATTTCACCACGTCTCGGGATCCTCTTTCCTTCCGCCACAAAAGCAGCCATGGCTGCACCTTCTCCTGGTAGCAAAGCTTTTCCAAAGTCCTTGGCAGACAGTGTCACATGTTGTTTCTGTATTGGACCTACTATACCGTCATCAGAATATATGCTTCCTCTTTCGTTTTTTCTTCCTCTTTTTTTCCTTTCTAACCATTTTCTCCTTTTTCAATTTTTTACTCTTCTGCAAATATCAACATTGTATAGTTAACAAAGACGCCAATTTCGTTTAATTATAAAATACATTCAATTATATTCTATCTAAAATTCCTATTCAGGATAATTGTTTGCATTACCTTTTTCTTTTCCTTCTTCTTCCTCTTTTTCACGCTTTGTAGTGTTTCGTCCTTGTGCTTATGCGGTATTTTTTCGTCGTCCTCATCCGAACTGTCAAAAAAATAAATATTTGTTGAAAGAGCAAAATACAGAAACTCATCAAACAACTCCTGACGATTATTTTTAATTTCATCAATGATGTGCCAAATTCAAGTTATTATATAAAGGCCAGTGAACAAAACGAAAATATAATCATCACTGACACTTCGAACTTATTATTTATTAACCGAATAACGATATAAACTATTTTTCCGGAATTTAGCAATTTAGTCAATATTCACTTACACTTCGAACTCATTTTTTCTTAAACGAATAACAAAACCCGAATTTGGCGATTTAGATAATCAAATCACTGACACTTCGTTTATTAACCGAAAAACGAAATGAAGAATTTTTCACGAATTTATACAAAATCCGTGATGACACATCCCGCACTTCGCACCATATTAGCGATATAGATATACTCGTCAAACGTTCAAACTTTCCACTGGATCGGTCACATCGGAAAGGACCAATGAGAACTCGTTACTTTCGTCGCCGAAGACCGGCTTCAATGGAAATGGGTTTTGATGGGCATCAAAACGCCTTTGATTGTATCGTCTGCGCGCATGTACAGACACACTAATTCCTTCAATGTGTTAGAATTTTTGCATAATCTTGACCCTGTGCAAAGTTTTTTCTCAGCAAATACGGCATCAATCGTGCTGAATTAAGGCTTAATCGAAGGGCAATTTCATAATTTGTCTCGATTTCCATTTTCAAGTCATCATCTGTTTCCTAAGCTTCGTAATTCGAGAAAATGACTTTCAGTTTTTACCCCCACCACCGAATTTTACTTTATTCAGAGATAATATACTCCGGCGAGCCTCGGGCCAGCAGACGACAGAGCTGTCAAATGTACTTGTCCCGAGACTCTACCGAGTCTCTTGATAATCAATCAATCAATCAATCAATCTCTTTCTTTCTCTCTCTCTCTCGAAAAAATATATAAAATTATTGTATATATATATATACTGTATATACCCATTCCTAAAAACTGGGTTTCAAAAAAACAAAAAAAAAACAGCCAAATGGAACGATTTTTCGAATAATGATAAACAATTGAATGAAAAAATGATTGAATTTCGAAGAAATTAATATTCCAGAAGCTGCCAACCGGATAAAAAAATTGTAAAAAATTATTGTACAGATATCATTATAATTTTTTCCGTCGGAAGCTTCTGGAATATCGATTCCTCGGTCAATTTTCTCATGCGACATGAGCCAAACTTTCGTCAACGTAGAAAAGGAAGTTGAAATTTTTTGAAAACTTCATTCAATTTATTTCAAATTATATAAAAAAATTACCGTATAGATATGTTCATATATACCCTGTATATAATTAGTTTCTAGTTCCAGCTAAAAAATTCATTAGTTTTTTTATCCAGTTGCACACTAAGCGTTAACTTGTTTATATTTGTTGAGGATGGATCTTGTTACAATCGATCATATTTTCGGCGGAGGAGAACATATAGTCTCGGACAATACGGAACGACGTTAGGAAAAACTGTCGAATGTCACCTCAAACCTTTTGTTTACATCTCGCTAGCACGCGTATTCCTGTGCCTGTTTCTGAACCTCTCCCTATTCTTTCTCGCTCGTCTGTCTATCTCTCTCTCTCCCTCCGTCCCTCTCTTTTTCTCTCATTTCTACTCCTCGTCCGTCCGTCTGTCTCTCTCTCCCTCTCTCTCTCTTCCTCCTTCCCTCTCTCTCTCCCTCTCTCTCTCATTCTCACTCTCTTTCTGTGATTCGAAGTAGCTGGGAACTTCGGTACAATACTTTTTTGCTAAAAATTAAAAATATTTTCGCGTTTCCTTACGTTATTTGTCTAATAATTTTAAGTTATTTATTTACTAGTTTCGCGATCTGTTACCCTTTATTCTATTGTTATTTCGAGTCCTTCCTGTTCTTTGTATGCATTTTTCCACTCAAGTGTAACTTTTCTCTTGGGTTCAGATACGATTTTTTTCCCGATTTCTCGCTTTCGTCTTGCAATTCCTTGATGTTTTCCAAATTGGTGGTCTTTCTCTATATGCACGCACTGTACTTCGGTATATTATTATATTGGAGGATTTCAAGTCGACATCTTTCAATTCGAAAATGTGCAATCTTCACCCTATCTCGTGGGAGCAGAGGTAGTGAACGCCGTAGCAATTGCCCCCTCTCCCACGAAATACAGGGTAAGATGGCAACGTTTTGAGTCGAACAGTGTGTCGACGTGACTATATGCGATTGCGACATGTTTTAGTGCTGATTGAGGAGATATACTTGCGTAATTTTATTTCGCTCGATAGTTTCAGAGATATCAATTTTTATCAAATTTCATGATTTTATTTATTGTCCATGATTTTTCGAGAAATTTAACGATTTGTCTTTTTTTACATAATGTTTTTCTATAGGTAGTTCAATTTTTTTTCCCATTTTGCAACGAACCCCAGTTTTTGAGGTTGTGTAGGTCTTTCAATTTTTTTGTAAATATTCTTAAAGAGATTTGATTTAATTTGAAAACTTTTAAGCCCAATCGGTTCGTGGGTCGAGTAATTTTACTTCGAAATATATATGAAATTTATAAATTAGTGAATATACAGAAATATATGTCTATATATTATTGTACAGATGTACAGATAATGTAATGATTTTTTCTAGTTTTAATTTCGGCTTCTGGAATATTGATTTCTTCGAAATTTAATGATTTTTTATTTCAATTGCTTATAATTCGAAAAATCCTTCGATTTGGCTGGTTTTTTTTCTTTTCTATGTTGAAACCCAGGTTTTGAGAATGTGTGGGTCTTTCAAATTTTTCTGAAATAATCTTCAAGAGACTGAATTATTTTTTTCATCAGTTATCATTACATCACAATTATTAATTTATTATTTTGTTGTTTGTGTATTTTTCCTCGATCGGACTTTGCAAATTGCCTAATTATTATTGTAATCTTCGTCCGGAATTTCTCAATGCAGTTCTCGCAACTCGGTCATTTTTTTTCGTACGATATGAACCAAATTTTAATCAACGTAGAAAAAAAGTTGAACATTTTTTCAAACTTCATTTAATTTATTTTAAAATATATTTAAAATTATCGTATATATATACACACATTGTATATGCCCATTCTCAGAACTGGGTTTCAATACAAGAAAAAAAAAAAACAGCCAAACGGAACGATTTTTCGAATAATGATGAACAATTTTTAAAAAAATTATTGAATTTCGAAGAAATCAATATTCCAGAAGCTACCGACCGAATAAAAAAATTGGAAATAATTATTGTACGGATGTACAGATAATATTATAATTTTAGTGGTCAGTAGCTTCTGGAATATCGATTCCTCGGTCACTTTTCTCATACGACATGAGCCAAACTTTGGTCACCGTAGAAAATAAAGTTGAACATTTTTTTATACTTCATTTTTCAAATAATTCATTGTTAAATTCATTTTTTAAATAAAAAATGTATTACAGAAATCGTTCCATTTTCCATTATTGGTTGAAGTACTTCTAGAACAATATCGGTGCAGTACTCTTGAGAAGGTAATAAATATTTGAAAAATTTCAGCATATAGAAAAAAATGGTAAAATCTCTCGTCCCACGGGATTGGGAAAAATTACATAATCTGTACATCTTTACGATTTTTTTTTTCGATTTTTTTCCAGCCAGGAGCTTCTGGCATATCGATTTTCTTTCAATTCAATGATTTTTTTTCAATTGCTTATAGTTTGTCGCAGTCATTTGCGACAATTTATTTTAGTGATAAATTACAAATAAATAATATGAACCAGCGCGTTAATAAATCATTCAAGTTTCAGTCATTCGGGTATTTTTTTGTTTCCACGTCCGATCTCTTCGATCGTTATTTTGACTCTGCTTTTTTTCGCGTCTTGTTATTTGCCTCGACAACCATAGATGATTCGATGCGTTTAATCAAATAAATACATATGTATAATTTGCAACAAGCTATTCAAAAAATCGTTCTATTTGGCAGTTTTTTTTTCTTTTTTGTATTGAAACCCAGTTTTTGAGGATGTGTGGGTGTTTTAATTTTTTCGACCATTTAACAATTTTACCATTTTTGCTACATTTTTGAAATTTTTTAAAATTTCCTATTCTTCCAAGAGTACTGTAGACATTTTTCTTAAAGTACTCGAACATATAATGAAAGAAACATTCTTTCGAATTCATTTTTCATTATAAAAATGTACTCATCTCCTAACGTAAAATTTTTTTATCGGTTATCATATTATTACAAATATCAATTCTACCTCCTATCTTTTTACATCGTGCATCTCATATTGGAGTTATCCGTATAATGATAATGAAAATAAACTTGATCCCGATATTATTTTATTCCACAGTTATCTTCGCTGTAAACAAAGAACAGTTTGTCAGGGTACAGCTAAATTAGTTAATGGCATAATAGAGGATGGACATCCCCATTCTCCATATTGCATGCCAGATCATACCGTCGAGCATGTTAGTCGATTCAAAATGGCTTTATCGGAAGCTCTGGCACAGCATTGGTACAAATTGAAAGACCTCTATGATACATTAGCGATTGTGTAAGTTTTTTTGCATTTTTTTTTTTTTTGCTTGAGTTGCATGGCTTTGTCCTGTTTTTTAATGAATTCGCTTTAGTTCTGAATTTTCCGAATGGTTTTTTTCGTGTGTTGGAAGTCGATCGATCAATCAACATATGATGTATGGTTTCATCTCATATTGTCCAAATTTCTCACAATATCTCACTTTTCCTACTTCACATTGACTTTTTGTTCCTCCAAAAACACCAATATTTAACTTTATGAATTGATTAATGAATCGCATAAGCCATAACACTGCGGCAATAATTGAAATTCACTACTAGTTCCCAGCTTTTATTAATCGAAATCCTGACTTTTGTTATGTGTTTGGTATTTGACTCATGAAGTCACCCAGAAGCGGCCGAACGAGTATCATTCCGTGCCATACGGTCCTTCATGCAAGAATCCCGAAGGAAACACTATCCTCCGAGCCCTCGAACCGTACAGGAATTCGTGGACCGACTTCTCGATCCGACATATGCCAAAAATTTGGAATATGTCAATGGTCGAATGTCGGTGCACTTAATTACTGACGACAATGGAGCGCAACATGCGCTTTTTTTTGACGAGAATTTCGTGCAAGAAGAGATGGGCGAGGTTTCGAGGATTCTCATTGATGCCACCTTCAATACCAGACCGTTGATCAGTGGCGTGTATCAGTTGTTGACAGTGATGGGGATAAAACTGAACCATGTGAGATTTTCTTTATTCTTTATATTTTTAATCATTCCACATGATAAAGCTTATTGACGGTAATTCTAATTATAATGTTACCGTTTGTGGTCCATAGGGTTTCCCTTTCGTATGGGTCGTTATGACCAGAAAAACCGAAGTAGCATATACGGCATGCCTGGGCTTTATCAAAACACATGTCCTACGTACGAACAACATCATTCTCGCAATGACCGATTTTGAGCGGGGACTACGCAATGCCATACAAGCAACTTTCGAAACGGCACTTTGCACGGGTTGCAACACTCATTACGATCGAGTGAGTTTCTACATATTCTATGATTTTACTCAGCGGATAAAACCATCTCAAAATAATTTTGTCACAAAATAATTAATGACAAAGGTCTATTGTTTTGCAGCTGCATATATCTGTATACATAACTTCGTAACATTATAGAAACATTGATTTATTCGCAATTTAGAATTATTAGTCCGATAAGTCTTCTTTTGCCGAAGCCTTCGGAATATTACATACAAATTAACAAAAAAAATATTATGTACTGGATTTCAGGCAATATATAGGAAAGCCAAGGCCCTCCGTATCGACAGTTTTCTCCGGACAAATGAAGAAGCCAAACAATTTTTCAAAAAATGTTTGGCCTTAGCGTATTTGCCGTCAAACATCATCGCCAGGAAATTCACCGATCTTCAAGATTCTTTATCGGTTACGGTCAAAATGCGATTGAGTCAATTATGCGCATATTACAAACGATATTGGCTAAGGACCGTGACGCCAGAAGGGTTCAGCGTGTACGGATTAAGCCGCCGGACCAATAACATAATCGAATCGTATCACAGCCGACTCCAGCATCGAATGGAAACCCGACCTGGTCCGTGGGATTTCATTTGTAAGAATAGTAGTCGTATTCAACGATATACAACTTACACGTAAAACAAAACGGACCAAACATTGTGACTGCTGATTTCATTTTTTGCGATAGGTAAACTGCTCAAACTACAATCGGACGTTCGAACGGATATCGGACACTTGAAAAACAATGTCCGAATCAGCCGACATGCTCGATATTCGTCGATATTCAAGCAGAATCAGCTGATTACAGGTTAGATTTCTCCGAAACAGTTCTTATTTTTGGCCAAGCTAATGAGCTCTAAAATGTTCATTTCGCCGGATAATAGGTTACAATAAACCGACCGTGAGATCTCATTCCCTAGCTGCTCAGTTGGATGTTTTCTACTCGAATTTCCGCCAGCAAATTTTTTTTATAAACAATTTAGTGAGTTAGAGTTAAAGTTAACCTAAGAGATGAAACGTAGCAAATGAAAAGCCGAAGGGAATGAGCGGTGGAACGACCCGATCTCATAATTATTAAGGCAGTAATTTAAAAAAAACGAGAATTTTTTTCAAAGATAATAACTACACTATTTTAAAAGTTGCATGATACAGCCTTCGCATGTTGATAGATATTAATACGCACTTTTAGTGTGCAAAAGCTGGGCGCTGGCGAAAAATCAAAATTCGCGTAATTGCCAAAATAAGGTTTTTGGGACCTAAATTGTAAAATCGCTAGTCGCTCTTGGAAGTCGTGCGATTTTCATTGTTCACAGTGGTTTTGAAAGTAGAAAACATTTGCTAACAATCGTCAATTTTAGGCTTTCAATAAAATACCGAAAAGATGATTGAAAACGCGCGCGAACATGGGTCGACTCATGATATACTGGGGATGATATAGTGGGGATAGTGGGGCGACCCATGTTCGCCTCACTATCCCCACTTAACCACTTCCGAGCGCTCGGCCGTTTTGCCCCATGTTCACGCATGTTTACAACTAAATTTTCGACATTTCTAGAAAATTGAAGATCGACGTTTATTAGCAAATGTTTTCTACTTTCAAAATCGCTTTAAAAAATGGAAATCGCAGGATTTCCCCGAGCGTCGAGTGATATTACAATTTAGGGCGCAAAAACCTTATTGTTGCAATTACGCGAATACTAATTATTCGACAGCGCCCAGGTTCTGCACACTAAATGTGCGTGTGAATGTCTATTATCACGTGAAAGCCGTACACTGCAACTTTAAAAATGGCGGAGGTATTCACTCTCCAAAAAAATTCTTTTTTTCTGATTTTATTAGAATATCTCCCTTAATAATTATCCGATCGGGTTGTTCCACGGCTCACACTCTTTCTTTTTCATTTGCTGCATTTTGTCTGTTGTGTCGACTTTAGTCACTGTAATACTTTCCGTTTTATACGAAAAAAGTGTATCTTACACTAAATTGTTTACAAAAAAAAGTGTTGCTGGAATTTCGAGCAGAAAACGTACACCTAAGCAACCAGGGGTATTCCCATGTGAGATCACGCGGTCGGTTTAATGTAACCTCTTACTTGATGAAAAAAATCTAATTTGCTTGGCCCATTTCAAATATACCCTACCATAGTGCATCACATATATGTGATGTACAGTGAATCTCGTTTTATGACGTTTTCGTTATAGTTTTGAAACATGTTTATCATATATTTTCAATGGCTTGTAAATCAGTTGGTATTACATGATAGGCTGATTAATAAATATGCATATATCTCGTTCAGCGTGGCGTGAACTCCACTATCTGGAAATAACTGTCGACGAGCTTCTGGATAAAGCTGCGTCGTTAAAGGGCTATGTGACGTTCCTTTTGGCTCAAGAAAGGGACGAAGTTCGAAACGATGGAGTCCACGAACTTGAAGCCCACGCACTTGAAGCCCATGAACCTGAAGCCCGCGGGCCTGAGGTCCATGAGCTGCAGGAACGACCACTGGTCAGACCATCAGGTAAATTTTTTTTGGAGAGTTTAATTAATTCCTAGAAAAGACTGCCTCGAAACATAATCGTCCCAAAATTTTTACAGATCCTGATTTTGAGGGGGAGATATTCGCCGAAGAACCACCCCACTGGCTCATGGACAACGCGCGAATATTGCCAGAAAACGGTAAAGTACACCATACTATTTAATTAACAGTGATGTTCTAAAAAGATTCATGGAATCCAGCGCTAGAATAAGTTATACATCTAGCCGTAAAGATCGACAACTAATTTGCACATTCTTTCAATTCTAGAACCAGTCAACTACAATTCTGACGATGATTCAGTCGCAACAGAGTATAACGGTAATTTTTGATGAAACAATACCATACACTTCTGTTTTTTGTATTTATCCAACCTGTAGTAATTGATTCACTTTTGTAAACTTCTTTTTTACAGAGGGACGTCCAGAAGAAGTCGTTTTCAACGATGTCGACGAAAACAACGTCGTAAACGACCGAGGACGGAGGGAATTCTCACAACCCGACGATCCTGGTAATTAATTTCTGTTCAGTGCAAGCTTCCAGTAGTCTCTTAATCTAAATCTACTTTTGATTCATAAAACTGGGTTCGTAAACAAAATCGCAACTGCAATCGTGTCGATGATTTTATTTCGACCCTGGGTGTAATCAAATGAAAATAACGAAGCGTCATGGATTTTTTTCTCCGTAGAACCGCTGCCAATTGTGATAAACGATTCCGATGCGTCGTCGCCTGAGTATAACGGTAATTTTTCATGAAACAATACCAAACACTTCTGTTTTTTGTATTTATTTAACCTGTAGCAATTGATTCACTTTTGTACACTTCTTCTCTACAGAGAGACGTCCAGAAGAAGTCGTTTTCAACGATGTCGACGAGAATAACGTCTCAAACGACCGAGGACGAAGGGAATCCTCACAGCCTGACGATCCTGGTAATTATTTTCTGTTCAGTCCAAGCTTCCAGTAGTCTCTTAATCTAAGCCTAGTTTTGACTCATAAAACTGGGTTCGTAAATAAAATCGCAACGGCAATCGTGTCGATGATTTCATTTTGACCCTGGGTATTGCCAAATGAAAAAAACGAAGCGTAATGATATTTTTTCCCCGTAGAACCGCTGCCAATTGTGATAAACGATTCCGATGCGTCGTCGCCTGAGTATAACGGTAATTTTTCATGAAACAATACCAAACACTTCTGTTTTTTGTATTTATTTAACCTGTAGCAATTGATTCACTTTTGTACACTTCTTCTGTACAGAGAGACGTCCAGAAAAAGTCGTTTTCAACGATGTCGACGAGAATAACGTCTCAAACGACCGAGGACGGAGGGAATCCTCACAGCCTGACAATCCTGGTAATTATTTTCTGTTCAGTCCAAGCTTCCAGTAGTCTCTTAATCTAAGACTAGTTTTGACTCATAAAACTGGGTTCATATACAAAATCTCAACTGCAATCGTGTCGACGATTTTATTTCGACCCTGGGTATTGTCACATGAAAAAAACGAAGCATAATAGATTTTTTTCCCCGCAGAACCGCTGCCAATTGTGATCAACGACTTCGATGCGTCGTCGCTTGAGTATAACGGTAATTTTTCATGAATTCATTTTCATAATCATTATTATTGTATTTATCTGTTCTATAAGTCAACACTCAATGGCTTTCGTGTATGTTTTCTTTACAGCCAACAATCTCAATGACACAATTAGGAATGTCATAGAGGAAGGGCCGAGAGGATCCGCAGAGCCTAACAACACCGGTAATTATTGTCGATCTCATGCAAATTAAAAAAATTAGTTTAGAATTTTTTAATAGTCATCAATTGTATACTTCTCCTATATCGTATTATCAGGCTTAGTAAAAGATTGTGCTAAATTTTGCAATATTGTTAATTTTGAGTTTCATAATAGCAGGTCCGTCCCAAAGGCGAAGGAGTCGCGAAAGCAGCGTGGAAGGCCTGTCAATTCGCTCAACGGAACCTCTGACAAAAAAGCAAAAACGCAACAAACGAAGAAAAGGTTGGATATTGTATTGAGGAGAAACGGATGGTTCTGGACTAACACTGATGATTTTTGAAAATTTCAGAATTAAGGAAAAGAGCCATCGCACGACGAAAAGCTGCGAGTACAAGTGAAGGAACGCCCCTCGAAATTACTCCTGAAGACCATTCGGAAGACACGATCTTAGTGGTAACAAAGTAGTTGCTAATTCGTAATACAGAATGCACAAAGTTATTTAATTTAAAATTCTATCTTTTCTTACTCTTGTTTCCGCGAACCGGCGTAATCAGCTTCGCTTTAAACTTGGATTAGATTTTTAAAAACTATCATCAACTGAGAAATATTTCATATTTCATTTCATTCGCGATTATCACGAATTTTTGTCACACTTTTTTCACCTTTCAAACTTTTTATCGGTTTACCAATTTTGTCTGCAGTGATATAGACAGTATGCGAAATATGCCACTTCTCTCCCGAATTAATGTTGCTGGCGGATTTACTAATGATTGTTTCATGGACTGATAGGAAATACGGCATTCATACAAGTACGAGCCTATATTTATAACTGATCTAATGCCACGAGTACAGGGTGTGAGGATCGAAAACTTCATCAAATAAAAACGTGTTGAGCGGTAAAGGAAAAGTCGGTTTTTGTACTGGTATTTCGGAAAGAATCTGTTTTCACGCCAATATTTACATTAATAGAAACATCTAAAGAACCGTTCATCAACTGTCGACCGTCCGCTATTTACCATCCCGGCAGATCTGTCGAGCCACTTCTCTTCGGAGTTAACGTGGCCCACAGGGTTTGATTCGGGTATTAGTGATTCTTAGGACCACTTCTCTTTGGAGTCAATGTGGCCCACGGATTTACTAGTGCTTGTTTCATAAGCTAGGGGAAAATGCAGCGTTCGTACAATTAAAGAATATGTTTATAATTTAATTACAGTCACGGGTCGAGGGCGTAAAGATTCAAAACTTCCTGCAACAACTTAATAATGAGCGCTAGGAGAAGTGTTAGTTTTCGTACTGCTATTGCGGACAGAATCTGTTTTCACGCCAATGTTCATATTGATATATAAATCCAAACAATTGCTCATTATCTGTCGACCGTTCGCTATTTACCTCGCCGGCAGATCTGTCGGTCCACTTCTCTTCGGAGTTAACGTGGCCCGCGGGGTTTGATTCGGGTATTAGTGATTCTTAGGGCCACTTATCTTTACAGTTAATGTGGCCCGCCGATTTACTAGTGCTCGTTCAAAGTGCTGGAGGAAAATACGGCGTTCGTACAATTGAAGCATATGTTTATAATTGAATTAGAGCCACGGGTAGAGAGCGTAAGGATTCAAAATTTCCTTCAACAAATAAATGGTAGGCGCTGGAGGAAATGTTAGTTTTCGTACTGCTATTTCGGACAATATCCATTTTCACGTCAATAATCACATTGATATAAACATCCAAAGAATGACTCATTAACTGTTGACCGTTCGGTATTTACCTTGCCGGCAGATCTGTCGGTCCACTTCTCTTCGGAGTTAACGTGGCCCACGGGGTTTGACTCGGGTATTAGTGATTCTTAGGGCCACTGCTCTTTGGAGTCAATGTGGCCCGCGGATTTACTAGTGCTTGTTTCATGCGCTGGAGGAAAATGCGGTGTTTGTACAATTGAAGTATATGTTTATAATTAAATTAAAGCCGACGAGTAGACGGCGTCAAAACTGCCTAAAACAATAGAATGATAGCAATTTCCGGAAGTGTGTATCAACAAAAATGAATCGTCAATCAGCAGTCAAACTGCGGGATATCCCGGCACTTAAACGCAACGGCTTTCCATACATTCATCCATCAAGACCGTAACTTGCATAAAACTTTATTCAATTTGTAAAAAAAAATATATATATACCGACATTAATCTAAGAAATGAATTTCTCGTATTTCTTGAAACGTCAATGTCTATTACATATTTCATATCGAACGTAAATAGGAGATAAAATATTAATTAGAAAAAAACATAAATTACCATGCTCTGCACAGAAAACTTTATGCGAAAGGCTGTATTATATTTCTTTTATAAAGCTTCTCTTATATTTTGGAATACAGATTGGAATTTTTCATTAATTTCCGTTGAATGTTGCTAATCTTACCAAATTACCAAATTTGTTATACAGACTAAGCTTTTTTCGTAGTATTTACCTCTTCGTGTTTTCTGTATAGAAATTAGTGTACTTCTTGTTACAATTTTTTTTTCAGATTTGTGTAAAGTATGCTTATTGGCGAAGGCCACCCACGTCTATTGGCCCTGTGCTCATATTTGCTGTTGCCCTGAGTGTGCCAATAGATTATGGTACCAGCTCATGGAACAACGCTGTCCCTTGTGCAGAACAAGATGTTCAGAAGCCCCTCGCCGAGCTATCCAACCGTCGGACTGCTAACGCAACGGACGGATACATGTGTACATGTACACATTTTTTTTTAATTGTAGTGAAAATACATACATTCAGGAAAATGTTGGTTGTGTTTTATGTGTACCTGTATGAGTGCTATTATACCTATGTGCTGTTATACTACACGGAGTGAATTGAAATCGATAAATTACTCTTTCAGAATGTAATCAATGGAGAACGTTGAATTTTGAACAATTTTTACGGTCTAAGATGTAAGTTTATAGTTAGAAAAAAAAATTGGTATGTATTGAAAATTGTAGTTCATTTTCATGAAATTTTATATCCTGCTCATTAAAAATTGTTCAAAAATCAAGTTCGTCCCTGGATTGTATTTTGTAACACCGTTTTTCCGATTTCAATTCGCTCCGTATTACGGTTGTACTAGGTACAACATATAAAAAAATAAAATCCAATAAACAGAAAACTTCGGAGAAATTTCTTAGTATTGTAGTTCCGGGTTAAGCTGAGGGATCAGTTGCTACCTCACCACTGTGAGTGCGAGAGAGATAGCTGCAATTATCAAAATTCAATGTTTTTGACACGGTTTGATCAATGAAAAAAAGCCCTTGTAAGCGGATTGTTCCCATGGTCCCGCGTCCGCTGACATGGCCCTTTCGTGATTATAGTCAAACGACATCGAAAAATTTTGATTTACAAAATTTGAGGTGAGGCTCAGTGACTGATCCATAACCTTAAATCAATATGGAAGCCAGCTGTTAATATAAAAGCCAATAGGTGCAATCAATGTCAAGATTTAGAGTTTCGACTTCAGCACACACACAGCACTTCGGTCAAAAATATTAGACAGCCTGAAAGTCTGTTTGGTGGACAAATCGATTATATGGCGAACAATTAATCGTAATATCAGAGTTTCTGAAGCGGACGAAAACAGTTCCAACCTACTTTCTTTTTAGATTGTTGCAATTTTATTTTCACGTTAACTGTCATTTCAAAAATGCCATTTTATCACTACATTCGCACTTCGCTCAATTGCGTGCTAACTCGGGAAAGATCTTACTGTTTCAAAAGATCTGCGAAAAAGTCACCATCAACTTAAGTTTCGTTTTCAGAATTTTTTTTGTGTTTTTCTCCACACTCATCTAGTTGCAAAAAAGTTATGAATAAATTAAAAAAATAATAGTAAGTTTCCAAAAAACTGTTTCCGAGTTTCCGAAAAGCTATTTTCGGTCTAAGAAGTCTGAAAAGTTGAATTTTTCCTTTTGCCACTACCTTTTTCAAGATTTTTTTCTGAAATTTCATAAACCGCTATTTCTAGCTGTCATTTGACGGATTTCCTCATTGTTTTCCCACACTTTAGACCGA
Organism: Campoletis raptor; assembly: GCA_948107755.1. Classification (NCBI taxonomy): domain Eukaryota; kingdom Metazoa; phylum Arthropoda; class Insecta; order Hymenoptera; family Ichneumonidae; genus Campoletis; species Campoletis raptor. The sequence goes on along the minus strand of OX403628.1, from coordinate 1,530,862 downwards.
AGATGAATTTGTGAAAATAAATTCCAGCTCTGTAATGGATTCGCCATTTTAACGTTCGCCATTTCGACTTTCGCTATTTTGAGCGTTCGCTATTTCGATGTTCGCTATTTTGGGGATTCGCTATTTTGTATTTCAAATATTTTGTCTTTCGAAAAATTCACTTTCAAATTATAGACAATTTATATTTTGGCCCATCATTTAAAGAAGTGTTCGTCATTTTTTATTTCGAAAACATCAAATTTTTACATTACTACATTCTATGTTATCTGAATTTGAAGTTTAGATAATCTGAATATAAATTTTCGAATAAATGCACCTTCGAAGAAAAAATATTATATTAAATACGCATTCAATTTAATGTACTATCGAAAATATAAACTTCGAATTTCTTACATTTCATATATTTGATATTATGAATACTAAAATTTCGAATTATTGACTGTTCGACAATTTGGTTATTCGAAATATTAACCCCCACCCGTTCTTTTCTCCGTGTGAAACACTCTAAGAGTATTGGACAGTGAGTCAAGTTTCCATGGTTCAAATTCTGGTATAGCGTGGCACGTTGAGCATATTTTTTGGTGAAACGGGACAGCTGTTCCATTTTGCAACATGTCGATCTATAACGAGTTAATATGTGAATTTAATTATAAAATTTATTCCGAAAACCATAGAGATATGTTTTTAGAACAAGCACAAAAAAGTATTTGTAGCAGTAAGGTTTTTTTTAACCGCGTTGGGTTTCGATTTCACCCTAGTTTTAATTTTTTGCGACTACTCTTTACTCGACATTGCGAAATGGATAAAAACGGCTATGATGAGTTAATCAGACGACAGTCACAGATTATACTGCCAAATACTTAGCTCGCGGCGACCCTAACGTATGAATGGAAAGTTTAAAAAAATATTATTCCCTTCCATCAATTCATTGGATTTTCCACTCCAAATCTTTACTATTCAAAACCATTTTTTTAAATTTCATTAGAGATTACCTAATGAAAAGTAAACAACGACGGTAATCACAAGTTCGGTTTTGTCAGATGGCACTGTACTGTTTTTTTCGACCTCGAAACGCGGTAGTACGAAGTATTTGGATTCGTTGTTGAGAGTTCTGCTTGATCGTTCCTTGCTATCATATCAATAAACTGTGAGGCTAAATTCAGACTCGGATACATCTCGATATCGGCTACAAGAATATAATGAGTTGGTGCCATTTCTTTCACAATGTTACGACCCACGTTCACGGGGTAAAGGAGGCTGTGTATGTTTTTATACATCTCAGTGCGGGAGATTGTCTTCCATGGTGGATCCATTCTGCAGTCGTAGGGCTCAGGAAGAACCTTTTTTCTGCTCTCTGATATCTGAATTATTTGAATGATTGAATGAAAAACAAAAAAAAATTGAAACAAAACACAACTATTTCTTGCTATGGTTATTACACATCGTGTAAAACAAAATAAACAATATAATAATATGAAATAATGTTGTCGGTTTTTACTTTCTATAAAGAGTTAAGGTTTTAAAATGTAACGTCGGCGTGACTAACGAAAACATTGTAGAAACGAATGAAAAAAAAGAAGATACTTGCATTTTGAGGTATGTGGTAGCCCCGAAAATACACGTGAAACGAAACAAGCTCAGAAATGAGAGGGCCGCAGCAAGTTCTTAGATATCTAATCGAATCTAATGTATGCCTAAAATCAGTTCCAGGCACAAAAATGGCAATCGAAATTGGAGCAAGCCATCTTAGCACTAACGGCTCGAGACTGTCGAGAAAACTGAATTGACCATGTGTTACAAAGGTTACGCTTTCCAAACAGCTGAACTTCTTGCTCATTGCCACAAAATTGCTCAAAACAGTGTAACCGTCGTCCCTTTCAAATGTTGTGAAGTTGGATGGTTTGTCATAGCACGGTGTCGTAGGTTTCAATGTCGTTTACTGGAGGGAATAAATAAATCGAAATTGAAATTAAGAATTTTGGATTTTTCCAATGATTAGTTGAATGAAATCCATCGTAAATTAATATTCCAACTCTATTTGATATATTAACTACGAGTCCACACTCATTTCAATTATATTCTTTTTGTATTTTATGTATAATTCATATGACAAACTGCAAACAAACGTGTATTTAATAAAACTATGCTTCTGAAAAATGGCTCTAGACCGTGGATACATATTTCAGAAGTTTGATAAAAAAGAAAAAAAATTGACCCAATTAAACCACTTGAACTTCCTTGAAACGTTGAACTATTATCTTTTCTCATTTATTTGAGGCTGGCCTTGGTCGCAGCTTCAATAAAAGTCGACCATACGACCTCGACAGTGTTGAAATAAATTTGATAAAACACTTGATACATACCAGTCCAAGATTTCCGGTGGTTAAGTTGGAACCTCCATTGATAGTCTATGGAAAAAAAAAAATTTATGAAATTATGTATAGTAATATTTTGAAAATTGAAAAAACTACGAATTCTTTTATAGATTTGAACAATAATATCTAGACCCAATCCTCCTCCACTGATAGTTTATTTAGCGCCCTGAAATTACGCGTAACAATTCTCAATTATTCGAACTAAGTAGTTGAAAAAAAAAGAAAAGCATTTCAAATAATTTCATGAACGAGAAATGTTAGACATGAAATTTTTACCGATTATATTTGAACCGATTGGTTGGTAAAAAAATGTAATTTTAAAACTAATGAGATTAGTCACCAGCAAAATTATAGACAGTAGATTTTTGTTGATAGGGCCAAACATATACCTTTCCAAGAGTGCCACTAGCTACTTTGAAGCCACCATAGATAACTTATAAAATTATAGTATATTACGATACGTGTGACCTCAATGCACCTCAAATGAACGGCGTTTAGCACCCTCGCTGCGCTCGGGCGCTAACTTCACGCCGTGCAATAATAGGCTACTTAGATCACGAGTATCAAGAGACTCGGCAGAGTCTCGGGACAAGTACATTTGACAGCCCTGTCGTTTGCTGGCCCGAGACTCACTCGAGTATATTATCTCGTAATAAAGCGATTTCGGTGGTGGGGGGAGACATTTTCTTGAATTACGAAGCCCAGGGGTAATTTCATGATCTGAAATTTGAACTGGATACTAATTAAGTTATCCCCCAGTAGATAGGTAAGGCCGGTTCTGGACCACGATCCCTACCCCGACATTTACCGACACTTTTTAGCATGGACGCGAACCCCCCGAGCGGAGACACGAACCGAGGGGGGGTGCCGGGTGGCCCTCGAGAATATTTTGGCCCCCCCAAAGTAGGTTAACATTATAAACAAAATTTGGCACGTGGCCCCCCACTCCTGACATAGTTCAAAGGTTATCGGAGGGTGTGCTCAAGAAAGAACGATTTTGGCTGTTTTTTTCTAATTAGGTCAATAAGACCTAATTTCAGACTGACGTCATACATCTAGAGATCCCTCAAGAACATTGTGTCATTACATAAAAATCCAATTATTTTAATGAAACATTACAAACAACGAAATATGACAGAAATCAAATGGTTGCCAAATTTGACAATATTTGGGAGAATGATTAAGAAATTCTATGTTTATAAATTACCATCATCTCTTGTGGAACTTTTATTAGAAATATCCCGATATCATGGCTCCATTAAAAAAATGTTGCTTCTGGAAGTATTGAATAAGATACTGCCAAGTTTCTAAGGGATTAAGAGACGGAATGACAGGAAAAAAATTCAACAAACTATCGAATTGTTGATTGCGTGACAACCTATATATTCATGAATGATTGTGTGCGTGGAACTGTACTGTTACAATAATTCGACAGAAGACAGAAATCGGGATTATACCAAACCGTATATGATGTTCCTGTCTCTAACGGGCATAAACTTTTAGGAATGTAAATTCTGACGGAACTACCTTACATCGTTTTTAATCAAATATACCGATCTAAACGTTGAAGAATATTTCTCCCCTGTGGCAGTGAAACTATGTTACGGAACTTGCAGTTACATGGTACCGTTTAACTTTCCATAAAAAAATGATCAACTTCCAAAAACTTTGATGGTCCTGATTGAAAAACGAGTTACAAAAGAATTTGAAATTTCGAATAATGTCCTAGAGCAACGTATAAAAAATATGAAAAAAAAAAAAACACAACTATTTCCACTCTCAACAGAAGATTTTCTTTATTTTTCATTTTTCTCCATTGCTTAATACAAGGTCTGTCCGTTTCGCACGCGTATTATTTAACATGAATATTACCCCAGTGTGTTTCGTTATAGTTTTGGTATCATCGCAAACGTTCGGTATATATCCGGGCCAGAGTTTCAATCCGTGGCGCTTCAAGCATATCTAAAAAATTATTTGTCAGTCTCGTTACAGCCCTGGAACGAATGTCTGCAGGCCAACGATGCAACGGGCAGCTAGCGTAAATGTGGATGCATATATATTGTATATTATATATGTATTCATACATTCATACAAACTTAAAAATATATATATATATATTAGGGTGGGTCAAAAAAATCGACTAGTTTTTTTTTTTAATCTGACACACAAAAAACTTCTTGCTAGGCGCCTCTAGAAAGTGCTCACCAAGTATGAGCTCTTAATATTAACGGGAAGATGATGCTCATCGTAGTTTTCCATTTCTAATCTAGTCTCATACAAAAATGGTCATACCTTATCACTAATAGATTGTTCAACCAGTTGCATAGTCAATTTTCATAGGAAATTGAACGCTCTACAAAAATGATCTCTTGCACTTTTTTCATTAAACTAACCATTTAAGGGATATTCAAGTTCAAAAATTGAAGTATTTTAAGAAAAATCACTTTTTTGTTTGGAATTCTGTAACTTACTAAAAAATAATTATTGTCAAATGAGTATCCATTATTTCTATAGGAAATTGAACGCTCTACAAAAAAGGTCTCTTGTGGTTAATCGATTACTCTAACCATTTAGAAGATATTCGCATTGGAATACCAATGCCTACTGATTTTAATAGTTTTTTGATAAAGACACTCAGCAAAAAAATTAAAGGAACAGTAGGATTTCTAACTTTTTTGAGTGATTTTTGAAAAGCTGTAACTTGGTGAAAAATAGTCGAATCGTAAAAAACCAAGAAGCATTTTGAAGCTTGTAACGTCTAGTTTGAAATTCTTATCAGTTATTTTTTTCTCAAACATCACGCTAAGTGTGACCCTCAGAAATAGCGCAAGGCGAAATTCCTTAAAATTTTTGCCTTTTTCAAAAGCGTGCACGAGCTCACGAAATTTTTTCGCTGCTTTGTCAATATTGATTCATCTAGCCTGATTCTTCAGCTTCAAAACGATCGGTTTTGAACCTCTGTACGACCATTTGTCGTTGAGACATTGGCGTTTGAAAAAAAAAGTAGCTCTTTTCGTTGATCATCAATATCTCATGAACTAATGATCCCACAGCAAGCTGAACCTGAGTTCCGTGAACGGTAAGAAACGCTCTCGAAGGACGTTCGATAACTTAGTGGAAGATAATTTTTTTTCTAATCGCATTGTTCATCTGAAAAAGTACAAAAAAACCGCTTTTTTCTTTAGTTTGGAAAATCCACGTCAACTTTGGAAATATTGCGAAAATGACTCATGTTTCCAGGTTTTTTTTTAGTTCAATGCATGCCTAAAAACCCCTCAAAAATTAAAATTGATCGGTTGAACCGTAATTGTTGACCGAAGCGTCAAAGTTTTATTAAAAATTAAAGGAACACTTTTGTTGTTCCTTAAATGGCAAATAATGATGATTAAAGTGGAAAAATGACTATTCCGTTATTTTTCTACACAATTTCGCAACAAGTACGCTTTAAATCTTGGAAAAAGAGAAAAATTTGAAATTTTATTTTCCTTCTGTTTTTCGAAATTCTAAATCTTTTTTTTTCAGATATCAACAAAAATTGCGTTCTTTTGCTTCCACTTATTCATGAACGATGTTTCAAATACTCGAAATTTTTTTAAATTGTCAAAAAAATCGTTTTCACGCAATTTTTCACCGCCAGCACTAGCATTACCCAAAGCGTACCGCGCGGAGGTTGCATGGTCGGATTTACGCTTCTCGTCTGTCTGTCTGTACATCTGTACGTCTGTATGATTTTATACCTGTCCATCTGTCCGTCTATCCGTCTATCCGCCTGTCCGTCTTTCTGTAAGATCTGTGCGTGCGTAAGTGCGTGTGTTAATGTGCGTTCAAAAACGCGTATGTCCACCACGGCCCTGGATTACGGCGTTCAATCTGTCCGTCATATTGATGCATCTTCTTATCACCGCTTGAGGAATAATCCTCCAAATTCGCACAAGAGCTTGCTCTAAAAAAGCTAAGTTCGGCAAATTGGGATACTCCCGTCGCAAACGACGACCCATGATATCCCAGACATGTTCAATCGGATTCAAATCGGGGCTCACTGCTGGATGCCTCAAAACAATGATATCATGACCCTCAAGAAAACGTCTTGTGACAATCGCTGTGTGAGGACGAGCATTATCCTGCATCAAAATGAATCTTCGTGAACGTAGTCTAAGGGGCAATACAATGGGTCGCAGAATCTGATCAATATAGCGTCTGGCGTTCAGATTTTCGCGGACGATTATGAGAGGAGTTCGCGAATACGGAGATATTCCTGCCCATACCATTACCAATCCTCCGTTGAACGCAACAATCGGGCGAACGTAGTCTCGCAAAAAGCGTTCTGCTTGACGCCGATAAACTCGTGGCCGTCTGTCGTCACCGTATAGACAAAACCGAGACTCGTATGTGAATAAAACATGGTTCCATTGTCTCATGCCCCAGTGGAGATGTTGTTGGACATACTCGAGACAAGCTCGGCGATGTCTGGCGGTCAACATCGGCACACGAACGGGACGCCTGGCTCTTATTCCGGCTTCCCGAAGACGATTTCTAATCGTTTGAGCCGAGATGTGCCGTTGCTGTTGTTGCTGTTGTTGTTGTTGCTGTTGATTGGGATAGTCACGAGCAATGACGTTAGGAACGATAAACGGTTCTTGCCGAACACGCCGAATTATTGCTCGATCGTTCCGAGGAGTGGTTATACGGTGCCGACCTTGTCCTGGTCGCCGACTGTGCAAGGCGGTTTCCTGATACCGATTGTAGGCACGAAACACGACAGAAGCCGAAACGCCCATCATGTCACCCACCACTCGGTATGAGTGACCCTCCTCAATGAGAGTGACCAGCCGAGCAACTTCAACCTCCGACAAATGCCTTCTCGGCATGATTGAGTAGGAAAAAAAATTCGAAAAATCAGGGCAGCCCTTTTTCAACCGAAAAATGCGAGGTCTTTAAACGAATCTGGTTCTTAAATTGCTAAGGAGCGTAAAAAATGTGAGTGATAAATCCAATGACGATGCATGTAAAAAAATGCATGAACGTGGGGTGGTCAATCTTATTTAATGCAATCACTTTCAATTCCATCAATTATGGTATTCAAACGAAGAAGTGACGACAACACTAAAGAAATAATGATTTCGAAAAAAAATTTACACGTTTTAAAAGTAAAAGGTGAAAAAAAAATGTTTTTGACACTTAGAATTTTTTTTCTAATATTCAAATGAGGAAGAAGACGAAAAATAACTCAAGTTTTGTTCAAATCTGAAAAAAATCGAATTTTGAAAAAAAGAAAAATAAAATTTCGAATTTTTTTCTTTTTCCAAGATTTAAAGCGTACTTGTTGCGAAATTGTGTAGAAAAATAACGGAATAGTCATTTTTCCACTTTAATCATCATTATTTGCCATTTAAGGAACAACAAAAGTGTTCCTTTAATTTTTAACAAAACTTTGACGCTTCGGTCAACAAGTACGGTTCAACCGATCAATTTTAATTTTTGAGGGGTTTTTAGGCATGCATTGAACTAAAAAAAAAACCTGGAAACATGAGTCGTTTTCGCAATATTTCCAAAGTTGACGTGGATTTTCCAAACTAAAGAAAAAAGCGGTTTTTTTATACTTTTTCAGATGAACAATGCGATTAGAAAAAAAATTATCTTCCACTAAGTTATCGAACGTCCTTCGAGAGCGTTTCTTACCGTTCACGGAACTCAGGTTCAGCTTGCTGTGGGATCATTAGTTCATGAGATATTGATGATCAACGAAAAGAGCTACTTTTTTTTTCAAACGCCAATGTCTCAACGACAAATGGTCGTACAGAGGTTCAAAACCGATCGTTTTGAAGCTGAAGAATCAGGCTAGATGAATCCAATATTGACAAAGCAGCGAAAAAATTTCGTGAGCTCGTGCACGCTTTTGAAAAAGGCAAAAATTTTAAGGAATTTCGCCTTGCGCTATTTCTGAGGGTCACACTTAGCGTGATGTTTGAGAAAAAAATAACTGATAAGAATTTCAAACTAGACGTTACAAGCTTCAAAATGCTTCTTGGTTTTTTACGATTCGACTATTTTTCACCAAGTTACAGCTTTTCAAAAATCACTCAAAAAAGTTAGAAATCCTACTGTTCCTTTAATTTTTTTGCTGAGTGTCTTTATCAAAAAAACTATTAAAATCAGTAGGCATTGGTATTCGAATGCGAATATCTTCTAAATGGTTAGAGTAATCGATTAACCACAAGAGACCTTTTTTGTAGAGCGTTCAATTTCCTATAGAAATAATGGATACTCATTTGACAATAATTATTTTTTAGTAAGTTACAGAATTCTAAATAAAACGTGATTTTTCTTAAAATACTTCAATTTTTGAACTTGAATATCTCTTAAATAAATAGTTAGCTTAATGAAAAAAGTGCAAGAAATCATTTTTGTAGAGCGTTCAATTTCCTATGAAAATTGACTATGCAACTGGTTGAACAATTTATTGGTGATAAGGTATAACCATTTTTGTATGAGACTAAATAAAAAATGGAAAACTACGATGAGTATCATCTTCCCGTTAATATTAAGAGCTCATACTTGGTTAGCACTTTCTAGAGGCGCCTAGCAACAAGTTTTCGTGTGTCAGATTCAAAAAAAAAATAGTCGATTTTTTGACCCACCCTAAAGGACATCTTCTCTAAGCCTAAAGTCTAAAGAATAAATACCTATGAAAGATTATTATTGAAACTATAACTCTGCCTATTCAATTATTGCAATCCCAAATCACATCATATCCTAATGAAAAAAAAAAAATAAATCATATATTAATTATTGGAAAAGTGATACTGTGAATTTATAAAAACAGAATAAAATATTTTTTTTTCCACATTGAGATTACTGACATATAAAATTCTGTATATTTTGTTTATTTTCAATTCACGTATTTTCATTTTTGGCGTAATTATTGATATCCACTACAAATGCATGGCAAATGAGCAGGAACACATTTACGAGTCATAATCAGGCCGAAATGCGAAACAAAAATTTAAAAATTACACGTTTACAGAAACAAGGCAGACAATCGAAAAGAAAATGCCAGCAATAACATGTGACGAAAATGTACCTAATCCGGAAACTATGCGAGCGCGTGATTTGGAACTGGAAAGAGAGTCCTTGAATCGCCTTAGGCAAGAAATAGAAGAAGAGCGACGAGCTCTAGAAGCTCAACGACAACATAATCAACACCGGACCAACGATCAAGGCCAACGCAACGTCAATACGGAAGAGATTTCGTCGATTATAAGTAATGTACAAAACCTTAATTTGGATCTAAAATTACCTAAATTCAAAGACGAGTATGATTCGAATCCAATAGAATATTTAGAAAGGTTGGAAAAATTTTTTACCGCAAAAAATGTAAAGCCAGATCGAAAATTACTAATAATTGATCATTCGTTAGAGGGAAAAGCAAGTTGATGGAAGGATTTACAAGGCGATGTAGTATCTTATGAAATATTTAAAGAGAGTTTCCTTGAGGAGTTCAATTCGGTGCCGGTGAGAGTGTGATTTAAGAGGAATTGGATGGATAGTCGTTATGATTCACGCACGGAGTCTTTACAAACATATTTTTACCGACAATTAAAAGAATCCAAATACTTTATTCCCCAGTTAACGGATTATGAAATAAATTATCAAATTATTCAACAGTACCCAAATTGGGTGAAAGAAACGTTGGCAACGGTAAATTATCACGATTCGAAAATAATAGGACAAACTTTAGCTAATTTAGATATAGAGAGGCGGGAGCTTCTTAACGCCAAGTACAAAAGAAAAAGAGTTTAAACGGCCAAGGCAAGTCGCGCCGCGTATTTATACTTACTCGAGATTCAGCCTTTTTCCATTACGTTTGAACTTCAACTCGATGCCATTTAAAAATGCGTCGACGTAGCGAAAATCTAACGATAGTTTATTGATATAAATCGTATTTTTCAGTTCTGATGGTCCCATTATTTTTTTCCTACGACCTCTAGAAGTATGTGAACTCAAATTATGACCCGAATTATTTTCGATTTTCATTATCGAAAATTTTTCCACACTCATACATTTGTGTATGTAGAAAGTAAGGCGTCAGCGGCTCTCGCTAGGCACCTGTACCCCTTCCCGCACGCTGCGTTTGCGCGACGCGTCGAAATATATATATGTCTAAAGTAAGACTCACCTGTCGCTCGCTCTCTCTTTGTCCCTCTACCGCATTCGCGCCTCGCGCTGTCTCTCTCACTCTACTGCTTCCGCGCCTCGCACTATTTCTTTCACTCTAATGCTTCGTGACGTGTCGAATATATATATGTTCAAAGTAAGACTCAGCTGTCGCGCCTTGCGCTGTCTCTCTCATCTGGCTGTTTCACGTGTAATACTAATTAAATCGAAATTCATTTTTTATAATTGGATGGCACCCATGTGTTTGCACACATGGCTACGGGGGTCGAGACGGCGCAGCCCCCCGCGGGGGGTGAGGGGGCGGGGCCCCCCAAGCAGGGGTCGAGGGGCGGAACCCCCGAGTGGATCCAATAACTATTTTTAAAGTTAAAAAAAATCGTTCCAAAAATATTGGAATAAAAAACAAATTGAAATTTTTTTTATTTTTGATCGAAAATTATGATCAAAAAACAATGAAATCCCGCGAAATGACTTTTGGACAAAGTAAAAAAAGAACGCCAAGTACAAAAAGTCGTGCCTCAGTTGGCATGTGACCACTTTATCAATCCCTCTCTTTTTATCTGTAAATCCCTCTCATTCTTTTCTTGCGCCTTTTCTCTTTTCAATTCTGTGACGAGGCACGATCCAGCAATAATGAGCGTGTAAAAAAGTGATGCGAATGGGACTCGATCCCGGGACCCGCGGAGTCTGAGTCCGGAGCGCTTTTTTTTTTTAATGTTTATTTAGTCGTCTTACATTTGACATTTTTTGAAGGTTAATATAAACATATAAAAAATAACCATATGTTTTGGTTTTGTGGGAGGGTACATGATTGCGTGCTGCAAGACTCGTATCACTATACTTATCGTTTTCGTATTTTAATGTTATTTGTTGTTATAAAATATACACAGTGTCTAGTCGTCCGGGTAGTCGGATGAATAATATTCGTCCGGACATGTTTATCCAATGATATCCGCTTTATCCGGACAAGCAACAAGAGGTTGCTTATTCGTCCGGACGTGCTTTTAGTCTACGAAATATCCGGACGAGTAGCCACAGCCTAAAATATAACTGGCCAAAAATCCCCTCCCCGGAGAAAAAAACCTTGGACAAGTACATTTGTTGACCCGCGTTTCCATTTGTTTTCACAGAAAAAAACTACCCAAAAAAGTACAAAATTTTCAAAAAACGGGCAAGATCAAGAATGATTTACATTCAGCACTAAAATTTATAATATTAATAATAGGACAAGTATTTCATTGTCTCTTGAGGATGGAGTACTTAATAAAAAGCAAGATCAGTTGGTTATTGAAAAAAGTCACCAATGTACAAGAATAAAAATCGGTCAAAAGAACAGAGTCCAGAAAAAAAATCAAGATAAAACAAAACGTGGAGAAAAAAATTTCAAACGAAAAAAATTAGATTGAAAAATAATTTCGGCCATAGTACTTGGCGAGTTCGTACCATGAGAAATACATTACGTGATTCTACCTAAGCAAAAAACTCGCCAAGTACTACGGCCGAAATTATTTTTCAATCTAATTTTTTTCGTAGTTCGGCTTGATCCACCGTCGATGACGGATGTCTTTGCGAGCAAGCCTACCGCGCTTATTTACATTTGAAGAGTATTTACACGTGTACCGGTGTACCTGTGCATGTAAAATACAGTTTGTAGTGAAGTGAAGTAATTCCATCTATTACACGACTACATGAGAGCAAACGGTGAGAGTGATGAGGACAGCGGAGAAAGTATGGAAACGGATCTTGATCTCTCTGGCAATGGACCGCCGAATATCCTATCGCATACAAGGCGACTAATCCTTCTTTCCAGCCTGGAGTCTTTCCAGAATAGCACGCCCCTCCCTCCAAGCCTCACTCCATCTCAAGATAACGAGAGGAATTTAAGAGTGACCCTTTCGCGAAACTCCAACGTCTCTAGCGAAATCAATGAGTCGCCGACATGGCAAATTGTTCCTAATAAGAAACGACGCAGGACTCCGAGCTTAACAGAAAGTTGGCGTAGAGAGAGAACAAATACCGTGCGACAATAAATTTATGGCCCTCAGTAACGAGAACGTGCCAGGGCTCGACAATCAAAACACAGGCCAGGACAACAATTCGATCGACGTAAGTGTGAGAACTCCAAAACCACCGCCTATATTCATTCCAAACGTCGGTTCAATTACTGAACTACAGAAGAGACTCGGGAGAGCTGTCAACAAACATGACTACACATACAAATCCATCAACACCGATGGACAAATCAAAATAATGGCCCAAAATACAGAAGCGTTCAGGAAAATTGTATACGTCCTTGAAGAAGAAAAGGCATCGTGCCACACCTATGAACTCAAACAGCAGCGTGCATATAGAGTTGTCTTGAGATCACTACATCGTTCAACCCCACCCGAGGATATAAAAAGTGCTATCGAAGCACTAGGTCATCAAGTGCGAAATGTAATAAATATGCGAAGTGGTAAAACCAAAGAGTCACTGCCTCTCTTCTTCGTGGACCTTGAACCCGCCCCAAACAACAAAGAAATTTACAAAGTCGATCTCTTGCTAAATGCAAAAATAGTGGTTGAACCTCCGAAAAAAAAACTCAAAAATAGTGCAATGCATTCGGTGCCAACGATACGGACACACTAAAACTTATTGCCGCCGACAATTCAGGTGCGTGAAATGCGGCCACGATCATAGCACATCATCGTGTACAAAATCAAGGGAAACACCTGCAAAATGCGTGCTCTGCGAAGGAAACCACCCAGCAAATTACAAGGGTTGTCGTGTCTACCAATATATTTTAGCAAAAAGGAGCTCCACCACCCAAAAACCACTTTGGCACAGGTCAGTTCTACGAGATGAAAACAGTAGTAGGGAAGAGCAACCTATACAGACGCACAATAACGTTAACACCGAAGTACGTGTACACAATCAAACATACGCGCAAATGGCTGGTGCAAGCACAAGCACACGCTCAAACACGGTCAACGGCAATCCAGAAATTTCAAACATCATCGAAAAGTCATTTAACGAACTCAAAATAGCCCTAATACAGCAAAACGAGCTTCTAAACACCATGTTGAAACTACTAACAACAGTACTAACGAAGTTTGCAGAAAAATAATTCACCTCCTACCGAATAACACTGTGGAACGCCAACGGCCTGGCCCAACACCGCCAGGAGCTAGCAGCATTCATGAGTATAAATGAAACTGACATCATGTTGATTGCTGAAACCCATTTCACTGACAAAAGCCACATTAAAATCCCTGGCTATAACTTGTAACGACGGACGACCACGAGGCTTTGCCGGGTAGCTCAGAGAGTTGGGTCGGCTCGTGGACGCCGCGTACAAAATTAATATAGGAAAAGAAATCAGGTCTACTTGTTTGTATCTCCCCGACCTATATTAGCGGGAGGAAAACTACGGACCTTCCCCAAGGACGGATACGACGATCCCACGCACAGGCACTATACCGCCCGTCTACAGCGTGTTGTAAAAATAAAGGACACCAAACTTACCTCGATTTATCCTTCCTAACGGCGTTGAGTCCTCTCGTTCCTCGGGTAGGTCTCTTAAATGAGATTGACCCAAAAAAGTACAAAATTTTTAAAAAATTGGCAAGATTGAGAATGATTTACATTTAGCACTAAAATTTATAATATCAATGATAGGACAAGTATTTCATTGTCGCTTGAGGATGGAGTGTTAAAAAAAAGCAAAAATCAGTTGGCTATTGAAAAAAGTCACCAATGTACAAAAATAAAAATCAGTCAAAAGAACAGAGTCCAGAAAAAAAATCAAGATAAAACAAAACGTGGGGAAAAAAATTTCAAACGAAAAAAATTAAATTGAAAAATAATTTCGGCCGAAGTACTTGGCGAGTTTTTTTGATTATCTAGGATCACGTGATGCATTTCTTATGGTACGAACTCGCCAAGTACTTCGGCCGAAATTATTTTTCAATTTAATTTTTTTCGTTTGAAATTTTTTTCCCCACGTTTTGTTTTATCTTGATTTTTTTTCTGGACTCTGTTCTTTTGACTGATTTTTATTTTTGTACATTGGTGACTTTTTTCAATAGCCAACTGATTTTTGCTTTTTTTTTAACACTCCATCCTCAAGCGACAATGAAATACTTGTCCTATCATTGATATTATAAATTTTAGTGCTAAATGTAAATCATTCTCAATCTTGCCAATTTTTTAAAAATTTTGTACTTTTTTGGGTAGTTTTTTTTGTGATTCAAATACTTTACAATTGAATACTCGCTGCGACGTAATTGGCTTTATATGCTTTAGTATATTTATATTGATTTATTATATTTTTGAGGAGCTCGAATATTTCTTTTTACGAAGATGCAGTTACCATTTTTTGGAGGGATTTGTTTTTTTTTGGAGACTTCCACAGAAGCGGCTTTTGGTGCGAGTAAATGTACTTGTCTCAGCTTTTTTTACAGCATTTATGCTGTTTTTTGCCCGTGATTTCTTTTCTTTTTGTCCAGCAATTGTTATGGGACTTGGTTTTCCATCACAATACTATTTTCCCAACATAATTTGAATGAAAATTTTAAACCGCATTGGAGTAAAACTGTCATCTTTCATTTTCATACATTTCCCATTCAAATGATCTTGAGACTGATATCTACTATAATAGAAATGAAAACTGAAAATATTCCTTGATTGTGTCCTCAATAACATTTTTATCATTTTTTCATGCCGTCAATTTTTCATCCAAATCATCTGAAGCGGTAAAGATTTCATTGATTGAAATACTTAAGCTACCGCATGGAAAATTGTATGTGTCAATGAAAAATTAAAAAATACAATTTTTCATCCAAATCATCTAAACCGGTAAAGTTTTCATTGATTGAAATGATACTTAAGCTACTGCATGGAAAATTGTATGTATCAATGAAAAATGAAGTATTATGACGCTCTAAAGACCATAGTATCCAACTCAGCACTTGTTATAAATTTTTCCATGCGGTGTCATTCCAAAAAAGTTATTTGGATGTAAACTTCATCCAGCTTTCGACAGTTTTAATTCAGAATGTTTAACTAAAACTATTCGAATGAATATAGTGTCTAAAACTGGGAATGAAAAGATTACTTGAATGCGACTCAAGTAATATTTGTCGTTTTTGTCTCAACCATATTTTTTAAACCGCTAAAGTTTTCATTAAAATATTTTTCATATTTCTACCGCATGAAAATTATCTCAAATTTTCACAGCGGTTTCATGCTAAATATTCGTCATTTTTATCTCAATTAATTTTTGCAAGCGCTTAGTTTTTCATTAAAATATTTTTCATATTTCTACCGCATGAAAATTGTTTCAAATTTCCGCAGCGGTCTCATATTATCATATAAAATAATAATATATAAAATATATAAAAATAATGAATAAATCCTTACTTTTGGAATTATTATTTCATCTTCTAGTTTATTGAGATCCATTGTCTTGATTTTCTTACATTATTAATTTAAACACGGTTTGTCCTCACATTAACATTGATTTTGTCGATTCCTTCGAAAACTGATTGATGTGAAACTTTCGCGAACAGTTTGGCTTCTTAGAATTGTTGATGCGTCCGTTACGCTCTACGCCTCCTGATCGTCTCTCTCGTCTTCGTATTAGGCAGTGCGCGGCCCGTTTCTCGACGCAGGAGTGGGGGTAGCTGTCCAGCTAGCGCGGCCTGTCGGTCTCTTGGGCGTCACTTTGAATGGCGCGATATTCGCGCAATAGGCCCACGCATTTTTACATAAAAATTATAAAAATATGATTATACGGTGCGCTATCGCGGCTACCGTCCGACTACGACCGTGAATCCAACTGCGCTTTACGAGCGGCAGGACTGGTGGTGGCGAAACCTTATCGATGATGTCTATACATCGTTACAAACTTCTTCAGCACCGAACATCCTGACGGAACAGCGCACGGAGGAACTGCAATCTTTGCTAAAAAGTCGATAAAACATCACGAACTAACATCATTCGACAAAGACTACCTACAGGCAACAAGTATAATGGTCGAAGACGAGAAATTCGGGCCTATTGTAATAGCTGCTGTATATTGCCCTCCGAGACACAACATAAAAGAAAATAAATTCACTGACTTCTTTCAAAGACTGGGACCTCGATTCTTCGCCGGGGGCGACTACAACGCCAAACATCCCATATGGGGGTCAAGATTAACAACGACTAGAGGCCGAGAACTAAGGAAAACAATGACAGACTAAACTGTGACCAACTCTCTACAGGGCAACCGACATACTGGCCAACCGATAGAAACAAAATTCCGGACGTATTAGACTTCTACGTGACGAAAGGTATAAGCAAAAATTACATTAATATAAATACTACCCTGGATCTGTCATCTGATCACACACCCGTAACGATGACACTTAGCAGCACCATTATAAACGTGGTAAAACGACCTTCACTTCACAACAAACACACAAATTGGGCGATGTATCAAGATAGCATTGACAAAAATATCAATCTAAAAGTCTCCTTGAAAAACGAGACTGAAATAGACGATGCGACACAATATTTTACACAATTGATACAGAATGCATCCTGGGAGGCCACGCCCCAAAGCGCGGCTAGCCAAACTAATGAAAGATACCCCGACGCAATAAAGGAAAAAATTGCAGACAAAAGACACATACGGAGACAATGGCAACTGAGAAGAGACCCAACAGACAAACGCAGACTTAATAGAGCAGCCCGAGAACTCAAAAAATTGATTTTCAACCACAACAACAATGGCTTTGAACAGTACCTACTGAACTTGAGTAATACGGCCAACATGGAATATTCACTCTGGAAGGCAACCAAGAGGATGAACCGCGCACAAAACCAAAATCCTCCGATCAGGAAAAACAATGGTGAATGGGCCCAAAGTGACATCGAAAAATCAGAGGTATTTGCGGAGCATCTCGCCCAGGTATTCACACCACTGCCAGCGCAACAAAATGACGAGAACATTTTCAACTTTCTTTAATGTCCCCTACCAATGGAACTACCGATCAGACACTTCTCACCCGAAGAAGTGAGACACGCAATTCACAAACACCTGAATTCAAAAAAATCTCCTGGCTACGATCTAATCACCGGACTAATCCTCAAAAAGTTACCAAGGAAGGGAATCGTTTACCTCACCAACTTGTTCAACGGTATCATTCGTACAACCAGTATACCCAACCAATGGAAAATTGCACAAATCATAATGATTCAAAAACCTGGCAAGCCTCCAAACGCCATCACCTCCTACAGGCCTATACGCCTGCTGCCGATAATGTGCAAATTGTTTGAAAAATTACTCCTGATACGAATGAAAGAACCGATCAACGAACGAAGGATCATCCCTGAACACCAATTCGGATTCAGATCCAACCACTCGACGGTTGAACAAGTCAACAGAGTCGTCAATGCGATAGGTAACTCACTGGAAGAAAAAAAGTATTGCTCGACGGTGTTCCTCGACATCCAACAAGCCTTCGACAAAGTGTGGCACCCAGGCTTGCTCTACAAAATCAAAACGTTCATACCGCAATACTACTTACTACTGAAGTCATACCTAACCAATCGGAAATTCCAGGTAATACACGGAACAGAACAATCACAATTCTTCGCTATAAAATCAGGAGTTCCACAAGGAAGTGTCCTAGGTCCCGTTCTCTACACTCTCTTCACAGCCGACCTACCTGCAAGCCTCAACACCACCGTGGCCACTTTTGCTGACGAGACAGCTGTTCTCTCCATCCATGATGACCAAAACACAGCATCAAGAATTCTCCAAAGAGAACTCAACAACATCCAGACCTGGCTAGAGAGATGGAGAATGAAGGCCAGCGACACAAAGTCCGTCCATGTAGAATTCACGATTAAAAAAAAAGACCGCCCGACAGTATCACTGTACGGCAGACCTCTTCCAGTCGTAAATGAGGTGAAATACCTAGGCATGCACCTTGACCGAAGATTGACATGGACCAACCACATCAAAACCAAAAGGAGGGAGCGGGACCTCCAGCTAAAAAAAAATGTACTGGCTCATAGGCAGGAAATCGAAGCTATCTCTCCATAACAAGATCATGATATACAAAATCATACTAAAGCCAATCTGGACCTACGGCATCCAACTGTGGGGAACCGCAAGTAACTCTAACATCGAGATCCTACAGCGATTCCAATCGAAGACCCTCAGAGCCATGGCAAATGCCCCTTGGTATGTCACCAACACCAGACTGCACCAAGACCTAGACATAGAAACCATCAAAACCGCAGCGCAAAAACTATGCACAAATTACGAGACCAGACTTGGCAACCACCCGAACCAACTAACGTCGAACCTGCTTGATAGAAGAACTATCTCAAGAAGACTGAAGAAATACAAGCCATTGGACCTGAGAGAACGATTCCGCGCCGAATAAATCCTTCATGATAAATACGACAAAATCCGAATCCTATTACATCGAAACGACCTATAGAACAGTGCGCATCATTAGATGCGCCTCCTAAATACACAAGCGATTGTTCCACTTCATCACACTATCTCCACATCAAAACTATTTCATGTTAAAATACCTAACAGATTATAGTTTTCAAGACAAGCCCCCAAAAAAAAAAAAAAAAAAAAATTTCGTTTGAAATTTTTTTCTCCACGTTTTGTTTTATCTTGATTTTTTTTCTGGACTCTGTTCTTTTGACCGATTTTTATTCTTGTACATTGGTGATATTTTTCAATAACCAACTGATCCTGCTTTTTATTAAATACTCCATCCTCAAGAGACAATGAAATACTTGTCCTATTATTGATATTATAAAATTTAGTGCTGCATGTAAATCATTCTTGATCTTGCCCATTTTTTGAAAATTTTGTATTTTTTTGGGTAGTTTTCTTCTGTGAAAATGAACGGAAACGGGGGTCAGCAAATGTACTTGTCCGAGGTTCTTTTCTCCCCGGGCAGATTTTAAGATCGTCAACATTTCAAAATGCTCGTATAATAAGATGGAACCTGCTCCTACAGCAATACTCGTTTACGATGTCTTATTGTCGCGGCAGCGACAATACGGTAGCAGATTTTTTTAGCGGAAACCCCGAGGAGCAATTTGTGCAGTACATTCAAGGGAAAATGGTAATCTCGTCAATGGACCAATATTTTTTGCCTATAACAGATACGTATGATACATCATTGATTTCAATCGCCAAGTTGAAATATGAAGCGAATTTGAAGCGTAGCTTCAAAACTTTGGGTGAATGGCAGCTTAAAGATCCGTACATTAAGGGTAGAATTGATGGAATTGACGAGATTGGAGGGGATGAATCGGGATTTATAATACACACCGGTATTTCGTTCCACAGAAATAAGAGTAAAGAAAGTCGGAGGATAGTTATTTCGGAGAATATGCAACGACTATTGATTGATGCTATTCATACGAAATTAGCGAATCCTGGTGTTTATAAAATGATTGGATATTTGAAACAATTTTATTATTGGCGTGGAATGGCGTCACAGGTTAAAAAATTCATTATGTGCTGCGATTTGTGCCAGTGTGTCACAACATTTGACGATTTCGATGGAAGGCGAATATAATTGGGTAGCAACAACAAAGCCAAACGAACTCGTTACTGTGGATTTTTATGGTCCTCTTCCAATGGGACGAGAAGGAGTACATCATATTTTTGTTATGTTAGACGCATTTTCAAAATTAGTCAATCTATTTCAAATGAAAAAAGCAACTTGTTTAAAAAAAAAAAAACGGATTATTATATTCCAAAAATCGGAAAGCCCGAGCGAATATTATCCGATCACGGCAGTCAATTCACGTCCGAGGTTTGGAAAACAGAACTCGAAAAACAGGGAATTAAGACTCTTTTTAGCTCAATCAGACATCCTCAGTCGAACCCAACCGAACGGGTTATGAGAGAGTTAGGACGTTTGTTTAGAACTTTATGTGCGAAGAAGCATACGAAATGGGCTGAAATGATTCCACAAAATTAAGAATTTCTAAATGTGACTGTACACCAAAGTACCGGTATAACGCCTCAAGAACTGCACTTCGGGATACCAATAAAAGACAATAGGATTGTTCAATTTCCACAAAATCAAAATCCGTCTCACGAATATTTGATAACACTGTCGCGAGAAAATTTGAAGAAAAATTTTGAATATCGTAAAAAAGAACAACATAGCATAACGAAGGTTCAAATAGCGGTGGGAGATCTGGTTTTGCTAAGAGTAAGACATTTGTCTAATGCATTTGACAAAGTAATAAAAAAGTTTTTCCACCTGTTCGAACGCCCTTATAAAATTATACGTCGTATCGGCGAAAACGCATTTGTGCTCGTGGATCCAAAAGATGAACAAATAAAAATAGGTACATATAATCAACTCAATCTCCGAAAATATTGTGTTGAGGTTAATAAGTCGAATTAATTCAAGAATAATGATTCAAGGACTCTGATATTCTAGCGTGTAAATAAAATGTGAACGAGATAATCTTGTCGAACCAAACGAATATGTGTGGTTCATTATTGTGTTATGCCCGCGAATCTCGTCACGTGGGGACAAATTGTCGAGGACAGGTAATTCGAGGATTGCCAAAATGAGTTAATCTCCAACTCAATATTGTACAAAAATACTATAAAGTTTATTGAGAATAAGATAGTTTTACAAAGTCGAGGTGTGTTTGCCTCGAGACCAATTCGTAGTTAGATAGTTGAAGACTTCTAACTTTTTCGTGCAGACTGCCGTTTTTTGGGCATTGTCACTACTTTTATTGATTTACAAGTTTCCCCCAGAATATTGATAATTTACCCCTTCTAATGTTATTATTGCTTCATGATTTGCTTCATGACTGTTGCTTCATGACACCTTTAATGTTCGATGAACTTGCGTCGTCAGCGATTCGGGGTTTAGCTTGCTCGGGGTTGATAGACCCGTGATCGAGGAATGTGCTCGATCATACTTTATCATGTGATTGCAACACTCCTAATTTGTGGTTGCTATTCAGGGCATAACAATCCTCCCCCCTTAAGGAGACGAAACCTAGTTTCGGCTACTCGTAGCAACCCAAATTATCTAGTATTCATTATTACTTCAATGTTAATTTTCCTCTTCCAATAAAATTGCGGTATTTATCTTGTCATGTTTTGGTCTCTCGGCTTACAAATGTATTTTTTTTTCTTTCGTTTTGTTTTTACAATGTTTCCGTATTTAGGTTTTCAATTTGTTCTCCTAAATTGTTAACTTATAAAGCAATTGAATAGTTTTAATTCTGAAATAGGTTTTTCAATTTGGTATGTTAAATTGTGTTGGGGTAAGAACGTTATAAACTCTTTTGTCTATTTTCTGCTATCGTTTCTAATCGATAATCAGCCGTGGTGACGGAACATTTCCCATCTAAAGCCAAAATTCCTGTGTCCATAATTGCAGTATATACGCTTGGTTCATTTTTACATTTAATATGGTTAAAGTTTCTTTCGTCGGTGCTACATATTTTTATTTTTTTTAAATTTTATTATTTTTTGTGTACAGTGATTTTTTTCTGGATCTTGACCTAAATAAATTGATATTTCGCAAGGCGCTGTTTCGTGTAGTACTTGCGTTGCATATTTCGGATGGCAGTAATACTGGTTTCCTGCCTGTTTGCACTTTCCTAACTCTTGTTCGTTTAATGTGATATAATTTCTGTTTTCTCGATTTATTATGACGTACTTGTTTGACGTTTCGATAAATTGCAATTTACTGTCGTTTGTTCTCACGGGTAACTTTCTTAACTGAGAATTCGTTGTTTTCTATTAATGGAAATTTTATTACAACTACTAATCGAGATTCTTTTATTGTATGAGCCAATTTCTGCTGTTTTTAGTAACTTTTACACTTCGCTACGTATTATTTTTGTTGGGAAACTTAAATATTCACTTAATCTTCGTGGTGAAATAACGTGTTCTATAAAATGAGTTTATCTTTTCTGAGTCTATCAAGGTTTCATTTTTATTTTGTTCGAAGCTTAGTTAATCCTTTATTGGTACATGTGACTTGTCCTAACTGGTCCAATATCGCGAGTATATGGGGCAGTGGATGAGTCTCCTTGTGTTATTTCTCTTGAATTATGAAAATTCTTTGGAAATTTTTCTTTGGATCGACCGGTAGTGATGTGTTCCCTGGGCATTTGTTTGAACGTATTATGCCATCTTTAAGTATTTCTTCAACTTGACTCGTCATATCTGATTTGTGAGTCTTAGACTGGCTGTACGGTAGAATATTTATCGACACATTTCTTTTTCTTGTATGTGTGGAATGTCCAATGCTGTTGCTACACTCAAGTTTTTCCTCCTTGGAATCATCTGTAGATCCTTTAATTCTCTCTGTCTTTTTAGAGTCTTTTTCTAGCTTTTTTCGAATCTTTTGCTTTTCTCGAAAGACTTTTTTCGGCTCTTTTTTGGTATTTTTTATTTTTCCCGAATCCTTTTCTGATTCGTTTTTAATTTTTAATATTTCTTTTGAGTCCTTTTCTGGCTCTTTTCGAATTTCATCTTTTTCTGTTGAGTTCTTTTTGGAATCTTTTATCCTTTTTGCTACTCCTCTGTAGTACTTTTGCGTTTCTTTTTTCATAGTTTTGGTTCCTATGGAATCTTCTTTTGGTTCAATTTTAATTTTATTCCTTTTCTTGAAGTCTTTTATTGACGCTTTAATTTTATTTATTCCTTTGGCGTTCCTTTTTGGATTATTTTTCATGTTTTTCTTTTCTTTTTTGTTTTCTTCCGGCTCTCCGTGGATTTCGTCTATGTCCAAGGCTGGAGTCGGTATTTCAATTTTCTTATCACTTGTGTATATCATCATACTCGGGTACGAGGACCCTCCTTTTGCGGCGATTCCTTTGCTTGTTTCGACTTTTGGGATGCTTTTTGTGACTGCTATGAAACCCATATCCATTTTCAAGGTTCCTGAATGCAGGATATTCTCAGAGCGGGGTGGTATCTCAATTTTCCTGGTCCCATTGATTAACGGTTCCACGTGACCGTATATTTTGATGTATCGGCCACTCAAGATGTCAACTTTATGCTTTTTAATAAAGTCCATACCCACAATCCCGTCAATTCCTATAGGTAGTGAGTCCTCCACTAAATAGAAGTAATGTCGGACGTTTACCGCGGGAGTTTCAACTTCTAATTCCACTTTGTGATGTACGTGAAAAGATTTTCCTCCTATTCCTTTTAACTCGATTGTTTCATCGGTTACTGGGATGTCTGCAAATAGGACACCCTTCTTTATAATGGAACATTGTGCACCTGTGTCACACTTCAATGTGAGGACTTTTCTTTTTGCATGAGGTGATGATATGTGGAAATCGCTAGCCATTTCCCGTAGGTCTACCGTATTTATTCCACATAACCTTTTCGTTCTCTTCGTTTGAAGTCTTTTGGATGAGCCCGTAGCTCTGTCCATTTCTTTTTTGCTGACGCTTGCATTTTTGTGCTCAGCTGTCGCAGTGAGTAGGCTGAAGGTGAGTGAACCTATCGTTTTCTTGCCTTCGTTTGCATTTTGTTGCTCACCTGTTTGTTCCGTATTACTCTCGTTTCCTCTATTGGAATTATTATTTTCTCTGTGATTATTGTTACCTTGGCCTCCTGGCCCGTTATTTGACTGGGCTGGCCTATTTCTACAATCGCGATATAAATGTCCCGGTTTTTTGCAGTAATTGCAAATAATTGAATTGATATTTCTTCTTGGAACGGGGAGAGTGTAACGTTTGTTGTTGTGTCCATTTGGTATCTCGGAGTTTCCGCAATCCCGAGCTATATGACCCGTGTCATGACACTTGTGACATATAATCGCTTGTCGATCAGGGCTATTTCGTTTTGCCATTGTCTCGTTGCCCTGTTGGGTTTTTTCTTCATCTATTGCCGCTCTTATCGCAGCCTTGAGGGTTTTATACCCCTTGGCCTTGATAAGTACCTGGTAGTCCTTTTTAACACCTCTCTCGAAACTTGCTAACCCTAAGTCTCGGACGTATTGTTCAATTGTTTTCTTCTCTGCGACTGTTGCTTTTGTGCGAGTGCTGGCTTCTACGAGCTCCATCATAAGTGCTTCTAATCTTTGGCCATATTCTTGCACTCCTTCGTTAGGTTTTTGTCGACAGGCATGCATTTCCATGTGCAATGCTCCTACTGTTCGACGTTCTCCGTATAATTCCGTCATGATATCTTTAAATGTTTCAAAATCTTCGATATCTTTATAGCGGACATCTTCTCGCGCTTTTCCGGCTAATTTGGTTGTTAAAACAGTTTCTAACAAAAGGGGTTGATCTATTTCTTCTATGTGTTTGTTTGCTAACCCGAACGAATCTATTAAATCGCGAATTTCTTCAGGTTTTGTGCCGTCGAACCGTGGAATGAGGCTTCGAGCCTCCTTAAGGGACATAGAACCTCGTAATCTCCTCGAGGGAGTTCCTGGTGTAATTCTACTAGGCCCAGCACCTCCAAAGGTGTCTTCTAGATTTATTACCGTTTCAGGCATTGCGATGTTTACTTGTGCTGCTGTAATTTCTGGAGAATTCGACTCGCCAAAACTTGAAGAGTATGGGTCTAACTTGGGTTTCGCGCGTCTATTGGGTCTTTTTGGGGTCTCTACAGTTATAAAGTCTCCGTGAGATGAAGACGAGCTAGATAGACTACTCGCGTCGCCTGACTCTGGGTCTAATTTGAATTCCCTTAATTTTAATCTTCTTTTAACCGGTTGCAATGGTTCTTGCGGCGAGACAAATTTTAATCTTTTGTTTAAAAAGGAATCGATAGATCGAGAAAGCGTTCGCACACCCGGTAATCTTAACCGATTTATCAGTTCTTCGTCGGACATATATTCGATCGTTTTGGCTTTAGTGGGTTACAAAAATTGTTCCGTCACTTACAGTACGATGATCCAACGCATGATGCTGATTGATGTCGTGATGAGATTACTTCCGTCGGCTGCTTGGCTTCTGCTCTTCCTTCGATGGCGAATCTGCGATGTCGAATGGTCGCTACTTCACGGGACGATGATCAACTTCTCGGATTGTCGACTTGAACTGCTCGTGGGGCTGTCCTTGTCCGGATCGTTGTTCAGATAATGAAATCTGTTTCGTCTCGTTTTTGGCTCTTTGTGAAATGTTATTCGTTTCACCTTGTAGATCTCTTTGGTTTTCTTGAGTTGTGGCAATCCCACCGCTGCCACCAATGTTATGCCCGCGAATCTCGTCACGTGGGGACAAGTTGTCGAGGACAGGTAATTCGAGGATTGCCAAAATGAGTTAATCTCCAACTCAATATTGTACAAAAATACTATAAAGTTTATTGAGAATAAGATAGTTTTACAAAGTCGAGGTGTGTTTGCCTCGAGACCAATTCGTAGTTAGATAGTTGAAGACTTCTAACTTTTTCGTGCAGACTGCCGTTTTTTGGGCATTGTCACTACTTTTATTGATTTACAAGTTTCCCCCAGAATATTGATATTTTACCCCTTCTAATGTTATTATTGCTTCATGATTTGCTTCATGACTGTTGCTTCATGACACCTTTAATGTTCGATGAACTTGCGTCGTCAGCGATTCGGGGTTTAGCTTGCTCGGGGTTGATAGACCCGTGATCGAGGAATGTGCTCGATCATACTTTATCATGTGATTGCAACACTCCTAATTTGTGGTTGCTATTCAGGGCATAACAATTGTTATAAGTAGTGTTTAAGTATTGTGACCAAAATCTGTGGTGAAACAATTTCATAAACGATGGGAGAAGGTTTTTCTCCTTGATACTTTGGACAAAAATCTGTTATGGATTTTATAAGACAAGATTTATATTAGATCGAGCGTGTGTGAATTTGTGTGTTTGTGAGTGTATATTATAACAGAAAAAAAACTACCCAAAAAAGTACAAAATTTTCAAAAAATTGGCAAGATCAAGAATGATTTACATTCAGCACTAAAATTTATAATATCAATAATAGGACATGTATTTCATTGTCTCTCGAGGATGGAGTATTTAATAAAAAGCAAAATCAGTTGGTTATTGAAAGAAGTCACCAATGTACAAAAATAAAAATCTGTCAAAAGAACAGAGTCCAGAAAAAAAATCAAGATAAAACAAAACGTGGAGAAAAAGATTTCAAACGAAAAAAATTAGATTGAAAAATAATTTCGGCCGTAGTACTTGGCGAGTTTTTTGCTTAGGTAGAATCACGTAATGTATTTCTCAAGGTACGAACTCGCCAAGTACTACGGCCGAAATTATTTTTCAATCTAATTTTTTTCGTTTGAAATCTTTTTCTCCACGTTTTGTTTTATCTTGATTTTTTTTCTGGACTCTGTTCTTTTGACAGATTTTTATTTTTGTACATTGGTGACTTCTTTCAATAACCAACTGATTTTGCTTTTTATTAAATACTCCATCCTCGAGAGACAATGAAATACTTGTCCTATTATTGATATTATAAATTTTAGTGCTGAATGTAAATCATTCTTGATCTTGCCAATTTTTTTAAAATTTTGTACTTTTTTGGGTAGTTTTTTTTCTGTGAAAACAACTGGAAACGGGGGCCAACAAATGTAATTGTCCAAGGTTTTTTTTCCCCGGGCAGGGGATTTTTGGCCAGGATATCACTTCTTTTTTCTGAACCTTTCACTTTCATCATAAAATTTTGGAATTTATGGTCCGTCATTTTGAATCCGCTATTTTGAATTCCGAAATTTTGGGTGCAGATTTGTATTCGGTGAACCCGAATCCCCCGAGTACCAACTTTCGTTTTCATATCAAACGATTTTCGCAGTTATCGCTCGCCATATGGTTATCCACCATTTTGAATTTCCAAATTTTAATAGTAAATTTGTGATCAGCGACCCCGAAAACCCCGGAGTACCAACTTTCGCTTCCATCAAAAAACTTTTGAATTTATGGTTCGCCATGTTGGATCCGCCATTTTGAATTTCGAAATTTTGTATGCAGATTTTTTATCGGTGAACCCAAAAACTCCCGCATGCCAACTTCCGCTTTTCTTAAACGATTTTCGCAGTTATTGTCCGCCATATTGTATCCGCCATCTTGAATTTTGAAATTTTGGGGGCAGATTTGTAACCAACGACCCCGAAAACCACCGAGTACCATGTTTTGCTTTCATCAAACAATTTTTGCATTTGTGGTCCGCCATATTGGATCCGCCATCTTGAATCTCTAAATTTTGGGTGCAGATTTGTAATCAGCGACCCCGAAAACCCCCGAGTACTATATTTTGCTTTCATCAAACAATTTTTGCATTTCTTGTCCGCCATATTGGATTCGCCATCTTGAATTTCTAAATTTTGAGTGCAGATTTGTAATCAGCGATCCCGAAAACCCCCGAGTACAAAGTTTTGAGCTAATTGTACGTAAGGAAAAATATGTGTTTCAAAGGGTCAAATTGATATTTTTTTTCGCGTGAATTATTGCGGCCACCATCTGTCAACACTCTGATAGAATTTGCGACTATGACGTACAAATTAGTTCAAATTTTTCCCACAACGGATCTACGAGAAGTCAGCAAAAAACACGCTGTTTACGCGTCTCGCGTCAAAACTACCGTCAAACTTTCCGTGGTATGGGTACAAAGGAAAGGACCAATAGGAACTCGTTACTTTCGTCGCCGAAGACCGGCTTCGGTGGAAACGGGTTTTGATGGGCATCAAAACGCCTTTGATTGTGTCGTCTGCGCGCATATACAAACACACCAAATCCTTCAATGTGTTAGAATTTTTGCATAATCTTGACCCTGTGCAGGGGGCTGACACTGGTAGATAAAAGTGGCACGCCTAATGTGCTTGCCGCACAGTGGCGCTAGTTGTTCTGTGAGAACTTCATGTATATATATGTTGCACCCATGCCACTGGCGCCTCGAATATTATACATGAATAAAAGGGATAAAAGGCTATTGTAGATAATTGGTTGTTTGATAAATATGAAATAAAATAATGATAAAAATATTGTAGTTAACTTTTTGTAAAATCAATATGAAATGAGAAAATTATAAAATTATTGAAAATAACTTTATGAAAACCATTTTGAAGCTTGTAGCTCACACAGAACAGCCAGCGCTGCAGGTGGCGATTTCAAGAACTTCAAACTCCGAGACAAAACGCGTTTTGCATTTATTGTATAGGGAAAGCAGGCCAGTGTCAGGGGGCTGACCCTGTGCAAAGTTTTTTCTCAGCAAATACGGCATCAATCGTGCCGAATTAAGGCTTAATCGAAAGATTTTTTCATAATTAGTCTCCAGTTCAATTTCCAAGTCATCATCTGTCTCCTAAGCTTCGTAATTCGAGAAAATGACTTTCAGTTTTTACCCCCACTACCGAATTTTACTTTATTCAGAGATACTGGCGAGCCTCGGGCCAGCAGACGACAGAGCTGTCAAATGTACTTGTCCCGAGACTCTACCGAGTCTCTTGATCTAGCACAAAATCTCTGTATATATGTGGTATGCTTTATCTCAGAATGTGTGATTAAGTCAATGATATTTTACTTGGTGAAATCAGCGTTTCAATACATTCATGGGTCACTGATATGTGTGGAAATCAAGCCGGTCGTATCCTCTGACCAAACTCCTCCATTGGGCCATTTCACCGTTGAAAAATCTCTGCGAAAGATCACCAAGGGTTACACGATCTTCAAGGCATTGGAGCGGTTCTCGCTTTGTGTTCAAGGATTATCGGTTGGCTATTTCATCAAACCTTTAATCGTCTTCTCACGACTATAAAAGATGGGTCACGGTTTCAACGAGATGGTTGTTCGACCAACGAAATTTCCAAATGGAAAATCAACTCCGCCTTAAACAGACATGTTGAGCCATTCTTGCAGGTTGTCATGCGTATCACCTCGCCAAAGATGCGTCGCATGCCAGGAGGTCAATTGCAAGGTGCTAAATCGAAATTCGAAAAGTCCGCGGTTAAAAGGGACTTTTCCTTATCGAGTGATCGATCGATCCTCGATTTCTTCCATCCCCACCCCCGTCATAGTTGAGAGGTCGATCTCCGAAATTAACTCTCTTCGCCCTGGGACGTCAAACGAGATCGGTCGCATACTCGAGTGGAAAACTTCAACCAAATGAACTGACCAGTCATCAATTAAACGACTAATCCTTCCGCATATTTCGTCGTCACACCGGATCTTTGTCCCAGGGCAGGAGCCACCGTGGGATAACGTACAGCAATAAAATACGAGCTAAATCACCATACTACATAAAAATTCATTTCTAAAATATTGATAGGTTTAATATCTCTTGTATTCAACTCTTTTTCAAAAAGGAAACATATGTTCATAACGTAAATTTATATAACTTCGAGTGAGTGAGAGAAATGACGGGATATGCGTGAGGGTTTGAATGTTTGTATGAAATTCTTTGTAAAATTCTATGAACGAACACAAAATTTATCCGATCCAAAATAAATAAATATAAGATAATAAATGAACTAATACACACAATTTTACACATAATAATTTAAATTATGTACCCAATAAAAATTCGCAAATTCCAATTGAATACCAAACTTTGAATACTCGAATTGAAATTTGTATTTTAAATTAATCAATTTGCACAAAAATTTTCATTCCTCGAAAGGAAAAAAAAAATTGAAACTTGTGATTCCTGGAATTGAAGGAAAAAAAATTAACTATGATTTTTTAAATAAAAATGTTGACCCTAAATTTCAATTTCAGAATGAAAATGCAACTTTAATTCGCGAATTCAATAAATCAATAGAAAATAAAACTATACGTAAAAAATAAGAGACATTCAACGCAGCGGTAAACCATTTTTAGCCAAACTGATTATAAAACTGCCTCGACCGGCTAAAGCAAATCAAGATTTTTGCTTCCATGCAGGCTATCGTTTGCAATACTTTGGGTTCAATTATATCGAATAACATAAATTTATCCTGTCAACGTGAATAAATGATGATTGGATGAAAGTGGACATTCCATTCTGTTAGACAGCGATGAAGAATTTTTTTCAGAACTTTAATATGAGGATTCATTGATTGGTCTGAAGAAAATGATAGTTTCTGCTATTATGCTACCTGATATACCATGAATGAATTCTTATTTTCATTTTATTCATAATTTCATATTTTTTGCTTGCAAACATCATTCTAAATATCCAATTCTAATTTTGACTCTATTATTTATTTGATTTATGGTAAGAGTGAATCGAATCTGTTTTCTTGTTTCTTTTTTTTCTAGGAAAAGTGAAAAGTATATTGCCCACAGGTACATTTTCACGTTGCAATGTTTAATGCCTAAAGTGATTCAATCTTCGAAAACTTCAGCAACCTTTACACTATTTAACTTGAGCAATAATTTACAAAAACTATTTACTCTTACCAAATAATGAAAATTCGTAACAATTATTTGCGAAGAAAACAGCATTGCCGTTGCACTTCATCTACCAACTAAATAGTTTTTATATATTCATTAAGAATGGCAAATGGTCCATTGCGTCAGCTTCGGCAGTTTCATTCAGACCAAATAGACAAAGCGAAGAACCTCAATTCAATTGACTACAGCCTACGGTGTATTCGATGTAGGGAAAAAATTTGATACAAACTTTTATTGCTTCTCAGCAATAAGGATTTTAACGCTATGAGAAGAAACTTGGCCGAACGGCTTAAGTCGATACTGTATAGAAAAATTAATAGAAATTCTGCCACAAAGCACACTACTACAGAATTCAAGACATATCCAATATTTACATTTTTGTCTCATAATTGAATTTTCATTCAAATCTTGCGCAAGCCTGACCGAGTCATGCCATCATATTATTGCCGACATTTTGGTGCATAAACTTATTGGCGAAGATGTTCCTTGAATATATCGTTCACATAACCAGCGAAACCTCAGCTGATAGGAAAATCTGCATTGGAATGCCTAAAAGGAAAAGCGAAGGAAAGAAGCCCAGGGTATAGAATATTGGGAGTTTTTTTGTTTATTTGTAGACCGCAACTGAAAAGTATTGAAAATTATGATTCTACAAGAAGAGTCATATGTTAATTATTTGAAATAAACATTTCATCAACACTTCTTGTTTTTACAAATTTTTATTAATGCACATGATCCATTTTTGTCACAAGTCTCATCACACACACCACACACTCACTTTTGCGCAAAAATGTCTCTTGATTTGGCACAAAAAAATAAGGGACATGCTTGGAAAAAAACTCGTCGCGTTCCACGATACAAACGTCAACACTTTTGCGAGTTTACACATTTTTAGACCGCCCGCCGGATTGCCACTAATTTTTTGAGGTTATGTCTATTTGATATTCTAGCACTTGTTCCAGCTTTACGAATTCACAGTTTTATTGGAAATATTTTATATTATTACAGAACGGAAGTCAATTTTTCGTTATTCATCACTTTTTTGTTATTCACTGAACTTAACAATAACTTTTTTATTACGTTGTACTCGTGTTTGCAATATCCATTTGTCGACACTTCGACACTTGAATACGAACTTGCGACTTAAATGTAGCAGCTGCCGCATCAGCAAAATTCCTATCACTTATTGTACCACCCAAACTCACGACTTTATTCGTATTTTTTTATTAACCGAATACCGAAATGAAGGATTTTTCCCGATTCTAGCGATATAGCTAATAATCACTAACACTTCGAACTTATCATTTATTAACCGAATAACGAAATAGAGAATTTTTCCCGAATTTGGCGGTTTAGATAATCATCACTGACACTTCGAACTTCTTATCCATGAACCGAATAATGAAATAAAGAATTTTTCCCGAATTTATTCAAAATCCGTGATGACACGGCCCGCACTTCACACTATGCCGCTTTGACAGCTGACACATTAGCAATATAGATATAACCGTCAAAGTTCAAACTATTGTATTTGATTTTATTAGAAATCTCTTCCGTTCTCACAGAATCTGGACATAATCAACAGGCACTGGTGGCGTAATTTTGGCACCGAGATCCCATGCGAGCATGGTTTTCAAAATTGAATTAATTGAGTACAAAATGTAGGTGGATAGGTCTGTTGGCAACACACGACTATGCACGTAACGCCTTCAGCCTGGGAAAGTTCTATCACGTTCGCGGCTTCAACTCCCAAACGACATCAAATTTTGGTTCAAAATTTTTGGGAGATTTTCTTGAGTCATTGCAATAACGTTGAATGAAAAAAAGAGAATAGCGGTTTTTAAAGTTGTCAAGGTATCTCCCCCCTTAATAGTGCGAGTAATCGTCATCAAACACTGTTTTTTAAAAAGTGTTTGACGACACTTCGTTGATACATAATTACCTAAGAAAATATTTATTAGAAGAAAAATATACTTGAACTTTAAGAAAATATTTAATACCATTTTTCAAACCTCCCCCCAACTATTACAGAGTAAAAAAAGTTTTGTGTACATAAACATTTTTTAATTGGGAAAACTATACATGAATCTGAATATTTTATCTGAACATACGAGAATAAGACAAAACTTATTATTATATTTATGGTCAGCATTCCGAAAAGTTCACGAAACGTTTCATTTTTTTGAGACGTTCAACGATTTCAACACCTTTCAATGACAACTTGTTCGTAACGGAAACAATTCATAACTCCAAAGTTGAGGCATCTCGAACAGGAATGTTTGGGAGGCCATCAAGTTGCCAATAGTATGTAGGTGGACCGCTTGTGAAACAATACTTCATGCGCGGTGGTTCGTCATTTTCTACATATACCATTAAATAGAAGTTACACATTTCATCAATGTTTGTGGTACCAATACGAGTCCAAGTTTTACGATTGCTTTCCATCGTACATCGGGCAGCAAGTGTATCTCCTAGTTCAGCTGTTATATTATTATGTACTGGGTAAAACATTTGAGGAGTTAGCGGGTCTCGTTTTCCGAGTTCTATCCATCGCCCATTTGGTTTTACCAAATAACCGGAAACTACTTTCCCCAGCGCGTGTGTGTGGGTTCTGTATGCGAACGGATGGATCGTTTTATTTTCCTTTAATGTACACGCAGTTTCCATGTATTCCGTTGATTCTGGTGGGATTACACCTGCAGTACCCAACAAAATTACGCTAGCCATTTTTTGCAAGGGCTGTAAAGTATAGTGCAGTACTACTCCTGAATCATCAGTGCTGCCATCTTCAAAACGGTCAATGTGAGCGTAATGAACTTGAAGAACCAAATACTTGATATGTGTAGCACGGCCAACTTTGAAACCTACACCATCTGGTAAAATCAAATCTGGAGCGTCCCTCGCCCAAGCATATAAAATCTGCAAAAAAATATTCAAATCGTGGACTTTTACACGTACTTTGTAACAATCTAATTTTTTACTACCTCAGAACCATCAGCACATGGACTAGCGACATTATCATCGGATCCCATAATGTGGGTCATTTCACCACAATTCCAGACAGGCTTTGTCGTTCCAGGCTCTTTGCACCCGTAGAGCAGCATGTGGTGGGCAGTATCTGAAGTTGCATTCGGTTGGAAGCCAACAATATAATAGCTGTCAGTGACGTCTAGTTTGACAGGTGTACATAAGTACAATTCCGGCTAAAAAATGAAGTTTTTAAATGTCAATTTCAATTATATACTGGAACCGTACGCTCGCGTATGAAATCGCTTAAAACGTTGTTACGCGTCGGTTCAAAAAACCATAATTCTCAGGATCAGGAAAATAAATAAATGTGAGATGGGGCCTTTGTTGGATGGGAATAAAATAATTTGCTTTGATTATAAAAGTAGACGTGAAAAATGTATATTTATGCATTATTCAAAGATCGCCAGTCAATATAATCCAGCTTCACCCTTTGACTGTGAGTGACACGCATGGGGCTAAAAAAAGTCGTGCCATTTTTGTGTCATGACACGTATAGGGGCAGAAAATCTATGCAATTTCTTATTCCAACACAAAAATGGCACGAAAGTCTCATTTTCACTTCACTGCGAAAGGGTTAAAGGATGAATTTTTTTGTACTATTCACTAGGAAAACGTCCTTAAAAGAAATTTATAAACTACCTTGTCGCCTATTTTTGAAGTCACACTTTCCAATAGCGTTATTAAAATTTGGCTTCAGCTTTTTTTCAATTTGTTTTCGCAAATTAACGCAGATAAGTCGCATTTTTCGAAGTCTGTTTTTTTTTTTAATCCACGATTCGGAAGCCGTATCATAGAATTTTCAGTTTTTCATTCCATACAGTTATTTTTTAAACAGCCTAAAAATACTATCCGTATGAAAAACGTATTAATTATACAATGAAAATGAAAATTTTGTTTGATGAGTCTCAAGTAGTATTTGTCACTGTGTGCCCTTCATATTTTTTCATACATCACAGGTTTCATTCGAATTATTTTTTAGAATAGTACTGCACGGAATAATTTATGTATGAAACATTGCATATTTTGATGTTGACCAACATTAAAATATCTATCTTGGTGCTCACAAATTTTCCATACGGTACTCTACTCTAAACAGGATTTGGATTTTGATAAAACTTTATCATATGAAAAAACACAGCGTAAAAAACGGCAAAAATTATTCGTTCGCATACAATATTTTCATTTTCTCTTTTCATCCACTTTTCGTTCAAATGATCTATTAGATTGTTTGTAACTGCAAACTAAAAATATAAATTGAAATGTGTCTCAAGTAATATATGGCATAGAAAAAAATCAAGGATTAATGTGGAAACAAACTATCTAAATTGATAGAGTCTAAAAAAATGGATAACGCAATCATTCAAAAAGTATGTATTTATTCATTTATATATAGTAGTATCCGACTGCTGGGAAAATTTGACAACGACAAGTTGAATATTTTATGTTATTTTTATGTTTTTTTTTTTTTTTTTTCACGAAAAATGCATTAAAACGAGTGCTGAAAAAATAGAATGCGCACGAATAATATTTATCTCCCTTTTCCCTTTTTTTCATGTGATGAAGTTTAATCGAAATCCAAATTTTCTTTACAGTAGTAGCGCATGAAAAAATTCATGAGTATCAAGATGGATATTTTTGTTTTGTGCAACGTCAAAATATGCAACGTTTCATTTATAAATTTTTCCATGCGGTAACAATTAAAGAAATTATTTAAATGGAATCTCTAATGCATGAAAAAATATCTAGCGGATATAAAAAAAAAAACACTAAGTAAAAAAAAAGCTGAGACAAGTCCATTTACTGGCACCAATAGCTGCTTCTGTGGAAGTCTCAAAAAAAACCAAATCCCCCAATAAAACTGAAAAAGGACTGGTCTTTAAAATACCACCTCCTAATAATCGACTCCTCTTGGAATTTTTCCTCACAAAAGTCCTCAAAAAAATCAGATCTCAAATAAGTGAAAAGAGAGATTGCTGTGGAGAAGTTATCAAAAGGAGACAAATCGCACAAAAAAATGGTAACTTGATCGTCGTAAAAAGAAAAATTCGGGCTTCTCAAAAATGTAATCAATCAATATAAATATACCGATGCATATAAAGCCAAGTACTTCAGAATTGAGTATTCATTTATAAAGTATTTGAATTAATATTTCAAGATTTGGAAGGTCAAGCACTCTGTAAACCTCAAAATAACCCTCCTAATGGAATTCCTCAAAAACTGAGCGGATTCGCACAGAGAACTTGTCCGGCCCGATTCGGAAAATATATAAAAGAATTTCCTCTTCAAATTGCGGTTATTGTTGCGGGTCACACCTGTCCAAGCAGGGTAGATGAAATTTGTTGAATACGTTTTTTACGTATGATTTCTTACAGACAGCTATTTCTCGAACGATTGTCAAAAGTTTCAATTTGGTCTTATTTCTTTAAAAAAATTATGACAACTGGTTGTCTACGTGGTATTCTTCATAGTGAATGATTTTCAGAGTGCGATTGAGGAATTTCGTAGTTCCTTATAGTTTGTTTGGACAATTGTTCAATTGTTTAATTGACAATAATTCGAAGAATTTGCTTAAACAAATAGTGGCGACACATTATCAATTGATCATTCCTTGTAAACAACGATTTTGGAGTTCCGTTACAAACAAACATAACGATAAACAAATAATAACGATGTATTTCTGACGTATTTTTTCCGTCTTGATCACCATTCTGAACACGGTTTTGAAAA
Organism: Campoletis raptor; assembly: GCA_948107755.1. Lineage (NCBI taxonomy): Eukaryota > Metazoa > Arthropoda > Insecta > Hymenoptera > Ichneumonidae > Campoletis > Campoletis raptor. Next base: position 1,494,187 of record OX403628.1, on the reverse strand, counting down.
GTATTAATTTTTCGGCATAGTTTGATTAAACAAATTAATTTTGCAAAACTAAAAGCGAATTTGTGATGAGCAACCCAAAAAACCTTGGCCATCAGATATTGTTTAATTAATTCTAAAAAACTCATTCTCATTACAATATTTGTATACCCTGAAAAGTGAACATTTTACTTTAGTAGTTTAACCGTTTATTTGCTATGGTAAGCCCAGGGAAGAAAGAATCAAGTCCATACTTCGAAAGTAATAATATCAAGGACACGATTTATGCCCTTTATTACTGGAAAACAATACGATAAGACTTCTGAATCGTGGATTTAAAAAAAAAACGGACCTTGGAAAATGCTATTTTTTTGCGTTAATTTGCACAAAAAGGATGAAAAAAGGGTTTTAGCCAAATTTTAATGACGCCATTGGAAAAAGCGACCTCAAAAATGGGCAAGAAGGTAGATTACGAATTTTTTGAAGTACGTTTTCCTAGTATACAGTCACCCAGAAGAGGGAACATGAGAGACGCGTCTTTCAGGCGTTAAAGGGTTAAAACAAGCTTTTGATAGCCTAAAAACGAAATGAAGAGGTTTCCATTTCATTATAAATTCAACACTTTGAGCATTTATTAATCATCCACAAAATTATTTGTCAAGATCTGCTGCAAAGAATTACAATTACTGTGGTGTGAATTGAATGTACTGTTGAATGAGAATGAATCAAAATGCGATGGCAAGAACCTGTAACTGTGTTTAGCATACATTGGTCCAGTTTAACTTTCCATAGTAATAATCAACATCACATCAGATAATTAAACTTAAGCAAACACTATGTACAGAAGGGGTGTGCAATTTTATCAAATTGATTTCTTTACAGAAGCTACCTTCCTATGTATGCATAAATCAACTTTGTCCACACACTAAAAATTCAACAGGTTGTGTTAGCGTTTTACCGGTCCATCATCCAGATGAAATTCAGGTTGACGCTGACAGAAAAATTGCCAAAAAAGAAAATATTTTAATAAGTTTATCGAACGTTCTGTTCGTAAAATAATAGATCGAATCCTCAATGCATTTTTCAACGTTATTCCTGCTGGCAAATGTCACTGATTGATCACCCATTCATTTCTCCTGTCGTATAACGTATATAAAACGAATCACACAATTTATTTCTTAAATACATATCACTAACGATAACTGATGTCATTGAAGGTGGAAACGTCAAACGTTTACTATTATTTGAATATTTATCAACTACTTACCGAATTAGGTTTCACATTGGGCATGAGCAGTGAGTACTTTTCTGTACTGTAAGACTGAACGTTTCCAAACAAAAATGCGAAAATCACGACTGATGAAGTTGATATCTGTAGGTTCGTCATTATTGCGCTGCTGCTGTTTGAAGTGACGTTGGCGGATACGACTGCAAGAATGACAAAACTGTATTCCACCTGATAGATTTCCGCACGGGTTGTTGGCTTGCGCGTGCGTTTAAAACCACAGATCGATATATTTCGTAGTAAATACAAAAGCATACTGCGACTATTTTGTTGTCTATTACTGGCTAGGAGCGTCCCACTGACCAACGTGTTCACGGTTTACCTCATTGTTGACATTATAGAGACGACGACGACATGCATTGACTCTGAACCACTGAAATGTGAATATGCTGAAACACAAACCACGAGACGTTCCAACAGAGACAGTCAAGATAATCTTCGGTGGACTGCCTATCTCTCTTGCACATTCTACAGGTTACAGTCGGTTTCAAAAGTATATTGCCAGCGCGGACCATTACAAGGAGCTCAAAAAAATTTCCATCATAAACTTTTTTTGTTGACTGTGCCCCAGTGTGGTCGATAGAATGAGGCAGAGGGCTCGCTCGACGCGCACGCCGCCAACGTCACTGCCAGTACTCCAGTATTACTAAATACGTGACGATATAGTAATATCGAAGTACGGCCTCCGTGAAGTTAGCCTCCCCCCCCCTCCCATTTCCGTATTTTAAACTGTAGTTGATTGAAATCATTCGAGAATCTTTCGACAGAGTTTGTGAGAAAAAAAACCATTATTTGAGAGTTACTATTTCCCACGTGAACTGTATTCCATGTGAAGTTCACCCTCATTTTCTTAAATTTAATATTTCGCAAAAATGGACTTGGATGTTGATTTTTTTAAATTGTTTGAGAGGGTTTTAAAGTTAGGGAAAATCGTTCAAAAGTTAATATTTCAAATGGATATTAATTAACTATTCAGTGTGCGATTAACGCTAGAACCTGAGCGTATTCGATGCGCGCAGTGAGGGTGCACAGTGCACTTGCGCAGTGTGCCTGTCAGCCGTAGCGGTCAATGCTGAGAAAGCAAACTTAGCCGGACAAATATTTTAGTTCTAAACCAATAGCATTCCAAGTAATCTTAATTCATAGGAAATCGTTTTGGTGATGCTTGGTTACTCAATTTAAATGTTAGGTAATAAGTTTTTTAATTGCACTGATTAGAAAAGCACAAGTACTGAACAAAAGCGACATGGTAGTTAAGGATGTGTACCACATCAAATCCGCAGTACATCTATTTGATTTTTCAAGTTAATTTTCATTTGCATCAAATAACAGCAATGACTAATATATGTTGTACGAATAATGATTTAAAATATACAAATTGTGTGATATTAAGGTAGAACGGTATCATACATGAAAAAAGAGGGATTTTGATAAAAATTGGTAGATACGTTCAGAATTGATTGAACTATTTCCTTGAAAAGTTTCAACGGGTTCGACCGTAACGTTTCCGAGAAAATCGAACTCGTTTTTAACATTACATCTTATGGAAAAGGGTAAAAAACCGCAGAAAACATTGAAAATCTACGGTTTAAAAAGCGACTTTAAGATAAAACAAATGCATGAACCAACTGTCACGATGACCGCCGCAAAATTTGGGCTAATTTCGTCGTACCGGTTATCTGCAATCTGCAAAAGAAAATGTATAAACGCTATCTTTCTCGCTTTTGTGGTGGACAAAGCTACAAGCGCGGCAACGTCGCATCGATCAACGCACTTTTGTATACCTATACTTATACGACATGCGGCTTACAGTCAGTCATTACGCTGCGTTGCCCCTGTCACACCTATTACTGCGAAATGGTTAAAATTTTGAAAGATATAACAAGGAGTTTTTTTTCGCACGAAGTCGGTAATATTAGGTTTAAAATAGTTATTGACGGTTACTTTTTCATCCAAAAGTACATATTTGACTACTCGAGTCATATCCAATTGAGATGCAATATTTGCGGTTGGAGAAAATCGGGCAACAGCGCAACAACGAGTGAATGCCAGGTAAAGAGAGAGAGAGCGAGAGACACAATGTAAAGTTGGCATACTGCCGTATATAAAATGGCGACCGTATCGAAGACAGCCACGCGATTTGAAACTGTCCAGACACATGGAAATTTAATCAAGAATATTTCCGTAGAAACAACGGCAATGACATTGTTTTTTCATTAAAAAATCGAGGAAAGTATAAAGTTATATGAGAATACATTTTCTTATTATAAAAGAATTGTGGGACAGAAACATTTTTCGCTTTTTCTTGTAATTCAATCAACTTCCGGTACAAATAACACAGGCTCAGATGTAATCTTTAATGTCAATTATTTTCTTTAAAAGTACGGTAAAGAGTTTTTATTTTTTTTTTTTTTTTTTTTTTTTTCATTACACTTATGCGGAACAACTAATATTACCATACTATTGAATTTCAGTAAAAAATAGACGAATCGAAATAATGGGTACACATCCTTAACCACGTAACCGAACGGCAAGAGTGACATTGTGCGTAAACAAAATGTCATGCTTCAAAAAATGCTCCAAAGTTAGCCCAAAATTTTTGAATTTTCACATAGCAAAGTTTTATCGGTATCAAATCGTTTGTGGGTCGTCTGTGGGTATTTGTGATATCAATTAAAACATTTGTGCGTAAGGAGCATGGTCTCTTACCGTCCGTAACTAGGGGAAATCAAAGGCAAATTACCAGAATATTTCAATTTGTTTTTTTATCGGTTATATTATAGAACAAACGTTTCAATTGATATCACACATGCCCACAGACGACCCACAAACGGTTTGATACCGATAAAACGTCGCTATGTGAAAATTCAAAAATTTTGGGCTAACTGTTGAGCATTTTTTCAATTTCGTTTTTTACCATCAATTTGAACGCACAAACGTTTTAATTGATATCACACATACCCACAGACGACCCACAAACGATTTGATACCGATAAGACTTTGTTATGTGAAAATTCAAAAATTTAGGATTAACTGTTGAGCATTTTTTCAATTTCATTTTTTAACATCAATTTGAACGCACAAACGTTTTAATTGATATCACAAATACCCACAGACGACCCACAAACGATTCGATACTGATAAAATTTTGTTATGTGGAAATTCAAAAATTTTGGGCTAACTTTTGAGCATTTTTTGAATTTCATTTTTTAACGTTAATATGATCGCACAAACGTTTTAATTGATATCACAAACACCCACAGACAACCCACTAACGATTTGATACCGATAAAACTTTGCTATGTGAAAATTCAAAAATTTTGAGCTAACTTTTGAGCATTTTTTGAATTTCATTTTTTAACGTTAATATGATCGGACGAACGTTTTAATTGATATCACAAACACCCACAGACGACCCACAAACGATTTAATACCAATAAAACCTTGTTATGTGAAAATTAAAAAATTTAGGATTAACTGTTGAGCATTTTTTCAATTTCGTTTTTTACCATCAATTTGAACGCACAAACGTTTTAATTGATATCACACATACCCACAGACGACCCACAAACGATTTGATATCGATAAAACTTTGTTATGTGAAAATTCAAAAATTTAGGATTAACTGTTGAGCATTTTTTCAATTTCATTTTTTAACATCAATTTGAAAGCACAAACGTTTTAATTGATATCACAAATACCCACAGACGACCCACAAACGATTCGATACTGATAAAATTTTGTTATGTGGAAATTCAAAAATTTTGGGCTAACTTTTGAGCATTTTTTGAATTTCATTTTTTAACGTTAATATGATCGCACAAACGTTTTAATTGATATCACAAACACCCACATACAACCCACTAACGATTAGTTTTTTAAAAAATTATAAAAACCAAAATAGGGGGTCCAAGTTGGGGTAGGTTTGAATGGGTAGGGTGATATTTCTTAATAAATTGAACAACCTTATTCGATGCGAAAAGATTGCTAAAGATTTATTTAGGACATTCGCATGGCGAGAGATCTTACACATCGAATGATGACTTATAATGAAAGTAATTAATGGTAATAATGAACTTAGGAACCAAGACCTTCCGCGAGGGCGACACATTCTTTCCACACGCGTGTTTCAGTAAAAGTTATATTGTGGCGCGTTTTTCGAAAATACATTATGAAACAGTCGATTACTTTCAACAGAAAGTTTGTATATCTACGTTCGTTTATATGAATTACTAATTACCAAAGCTTGCAATTCATAGATTCGCCATCACCTTACAATTCTGTATCGATTATGCACCTCATCAAGAGACTCGGTAGAGTCTCGGGACAAGTACATTTGACAGCTCTGTCGTCTGCTGGCCCAAGGCTCGCCAGAGTATATTATCTCTGAATAAAGTAAAATTCGGTAGTGGGGGTAAAAACTGAAAGTCATTTTCTCGAATTACGAAGCTTAGGAGACAGATGATGGCTTGAAAATTGAACTAGAGACTAATTATGAAAAAATCTTTCGATTAAGCCTTAATTCAGCACGATTGATGCCGTATTTGCTGAGAAAAAACTTTGCACACGGTCAAGATTATGCAAAAATTCTAACACATTGGAGGATTTGGTGTGTTTGTATATGCGCGCAGACGACACATTCAAAGGCGTTTTGATGCCCATCAAAACCCGTTTCCACCGAAGCCAGTCTTCGGCGATGAAAGTAACGAGTTCCCATTGGTCCTTTCCCTTGTACCCATACCACGGGAAGTTTGACGGTAGTTTTGACGCGAGACGCGTGAACACCTCTATAAACTTGGCTGAACAACCTTGATTTTTTTGAATTTTCAATTAATCATATCGTTTAGTATTCATTCAGTGGTTATCAGTACCGCAATTGAAATGTTTAGTTGTCACTAATTATGGAGTAATTAAAAAAATAAACTTTAGGTTTAAGTTAGCCGAACATTTTTTATTTTTCGTGCAATCAATGGAATCAAAAACTAAATCGATGTAGAATCGTTCAGTGGTCACAAATAATCAAGATGTAACGTTCAGTAGTTGACAAACTATTGTATCACTGAAAAAAACCATTTGCGACCATTCGGCAGGGTTTAGCCGGACAAATGGGTTGATACCCAACTGATCGTGTTCTAATTAATATGAATCGAAAGAAAATCGTTTAGTGGTGTGATTTAGACTTTGAGTGGTGATCAGTAAAATTATAACAACCAAGAAACCACAATTGTCATGGAACGAAATATTTTTTCGTTTTGAGAAGCCAATCCATAAATCAATAAATATAAAAAGACGAAGTAATAATTTTCCAGTTGAGACAGTTTCATTTTTTTAACTGCACGTACATAATGTTCTATATGATAAATCGTGCCACTTCGACAGGTGTTGTATTTCATAACCTGTTATCTTATGAATACATAAGTACTATGTATGAAAGTTATGAAAACATAAGTGTTTTATAATTAATCTGTTAAGTATTTAACACTTCTTTGGTGCGTTTATTACATTTATAACCACTAGGGTCCATCACGTGCGCTGAAGCGCGCGAACGGTTTTCTGGTAGCGCTGCAGCGCTCTTTTTATAATAATTTTAAAATCTATAATAACTTTTAATAACTTATCGATATATGCGACAGCGTCTTGAAGCCAACCTATTTTGGAGCAGTCCGATAAGAATAAACACGAGTTTAGGCAAATAGGAACATTTATAATAAGTAACATATGATCCACAGAGGGAGATTGCTAATGCCTTGTCCGTTATCGGATCGTTCTACGGATTGACCGGTTTTTCGTATTATGTGCACACACAAGGAATTTTAGATTTTTATGAAGACGTAATTATTTTAAGGGGTTATACCCAGTTGCAAGGCCGAAAAAAGTCGTTTTCTTCACGATTTTCTTCTGAAAAGGCATTTCATTTGACCAACATATGTAGTGGAAAGTAAATGTAGTCGTAGCTTTTGACCTTACATTGGCATTTTTATTTTATTTTTTCAAAATATTGATTGACACTGCTCATGTAGATGATCTCCTGGAGATCCTCAAAAAAAGGTGTCCGGCGGAGAGCTCGAAATCCCCGGTTTGGATTGTCGAAAATTAAAAAACCAAAAAGTTTCTTTCAGTGGATGGATGAATCTGGGTATGAATTTAGGCTGATTAAATGCGCAAATAAAGAATTTGGAGCTCCACTCCTTTTTAGTAGAAATCATAGCGTTCTCAATTTTTTTTTAAATTGGCGCCGCCACATTTTTTTTCTTTATTTAATTTTTCTTACGCCAAAATTGAGAGCTATTTAAGAGCTGTTCAAGTGGGCGAAAAAAAATTCGGACCTTCGCTCTTTCTTAGTGAAAACCATGGCACAAATTTTTTCAAAGTTGGCGCCGCCACAACATTTTTTTGCTCCATTACAATTTTTCATACGCCAACATTAAGAGCTATTTAAGAGCTGTTCAAGTGCGCGAATAAAGAATTCGGACCTCCACTCTTTCTTAGTGAACACCACGGCTCAAATTTTTTCAAAGTTGGCGCCGCCACCACATTTTTTTGCTCTATTATATTTTTTTGTACACCAAAATTAAGAGCTATCTAAGAGCTGTTCAAGTGCGCGAAAAAAGAATTTGGAGCTCCACTCCTTTTTAGCAAAAATCATGTCGTTCTCAAATTTTGAAAAAGTTGGCGCTGCCACAAAATTTTTTCGTCCTATTATAATTTTTAGTACACCAGACTTAAGAGTCTCAAAAATTCTTCCACTACAAACCTCTACGAGCATCTATCAGTCAATTTCGGCATTTGTAGTAAACGTCTAGTCTTCTTAACCGGAGTAATTCAGTCGAAATGACTCCAAAACGAATTTTACTCAACTTGATGGCGTCTAATCAACTTCTGTTGTGCCAAACTCAAAAATTCTTCCACTATAAACCTCTACGAGCATCTATTAGTCAATTTTGGCGTTTGTAGTAATTGTCTAGTCTTCACAACCGGAGTAATTCAGTCGATAACACTCCAAAACGAGTTTTTTTTACTCAACTTAATCGCTTCTAATCAACTTGTGTTGTACCAAACTCAGAAATTCTTCCACTACAAACCTCTACGAGCATCGATTGGTAAATTTTGGCGTTTGTATTAATCGTCCAGTCTTCACGAACAGAATAATTCAGTCGAAATCACTCCAAAACAAATTTTACTCAACTTGATCGCGTCTAATCAACTTCTGTTGTACCAAACTCAAATGTTGTTACAAACCTTTACGTGCATCTATGGAGTCGTCGACCTAGATATCAAAAAATAAGGTAACGTCCTGGACATCGAAAACTATGGAGAAATATACCTAGACATCGAAAACCGTGGAGAAATATACCTAGACAACGAAAACCAAGGAGAAATATACTTGGACATCGAAGAGCATAGAGAAATAGACCTGAATATCGAAAACTATGCAAAAATATACCTAGACATCGAAAAGCATGAAGAAACATACCTAGACATCGAAAACTATGGAGCCGTCCACCTAGACAGCAAAAACTATGGAGACGTCGTCCTGGACATCGAAAACTATGGAGAAATATACCTAGACATCGAAAACCATGGAGAAATATACCTAGACATGGAAAACCATGGAAAAATATACCTGGACATCGAAAAGCATCGAGAAATATACCTAGTCATCGAAAACCATGGAGAAATATATCTGGACATCGAAAACTATGCAGAAATATACCTAGACGTCGAAAAGCATGGAGAAACATACTGTTATGTACGCACCGTTGCGTAATGTAATTAAAGTTATAGTTCGCAGATGGCGGGAGGGTTCTCGTCCGTAGGAACACTGAAGTGTCCAACTCGGAGAGCGCGGGATTTTCGGATGAAATAAAAAGACGTGAAAGTTCAAATCAGAGTAAAAGTAAAATATATTGTTACAAGACTTGTAAATTGAAATGTTCTTTGGTCGAAGCCCGAAATTGTTCTGCGTCTGGAGAAGTCTCTTCATCCAGCCTCAAGTCCTCCCTCGCATCCTTCCAACTCTGGTAGGGGTAGGGGGTTGTCCAGGGTAGATGAAGTGACCAATCGTCGTCCTTCGGAAAAGGCTCCAGGGTGGTGGTCGCAAGCTAATCCCGCATTGTGGCGTACGTGACTCCGCGAGGTTTCCCACGCGGTCCCGTTTTTTATATTGGCATAAAAAAGGGACAGCGCCTCAAATCCTTTTCAAGTGGCTGCCACGTGACGGTGAGCAGACTCTCGTCTCAGCATCCTTTCCTCGGCAATTTCTGGCGTCCAGGTTTCGTCGATTGCTTCCAGACGGGTCATCTGGGATGTCGTTGTCCTTTTGTCCTAAGATCCCTGTCCTTACCTCTCCTTTTCTTACTCTCGAGTGACCGTAACTAAATAAGCCTAACTAATTTGCCTCGCGTCTTCTAATTTTAATCGCTCAATGTCTTTTCAATTATTCGAATTCAACGAAGGCGCGTTACATCGAGTAGGCAATCGATTAATATCGATATCACCAACTCGATACATAACAATACCTAGACGTCGAAAACTATGGAGCTGTCGTCCTAGACAGCAAAAACTACGGAGACGTCGTCCTGGACATCGAAAATCATGAAGTCGTTGACCTAGTGATCGAAAACTATGAAACCGGCGACCTCGACAGTGAAAACTATGGAGAAATATACCTAAACATGGAAAACTACGGAGCCGTCTACCTAGACAGCAAGAACTATGGAGACGTCGTCCTGGACATCGAAAACTATGGAAAAATATACCTGGGCATGAAAAAGCATCGAGAAATATACCTAGTTATCGAAAACCATGGAGAAATATACTTGGACATCGAAAACTATGCAGAAATATACCTAGACGTCGAAAAACATGGAGAAATATACCTAGACGTCGAAAACTATGGAGCCATCCACCTAGACAGCAAAAACTACGGCGACGTCGTCCTGGACATCGAAAATCATGAAGTCGTTGACCTAGTGATCGAAAACTATGGAGCCATCGACCTAGACAGTGAAAACTATGGAGAAATATACCTTGACATCGAAAACCATGGAAAAATATACATAGACATCAAAAAATATGAAAAAATATACCTATACATCGAAAAGCATGGAGAAACATTCCTGGACATTGAAAACCATGCAGCCGTCGACCTAGACAGCAAAACTTTGGGGACGTCGTCCTGGACATCGAAAACGATGAAGTCGTTGACCTAGACAACGAAACCCATGCAATTGTCGACGTGGACATATATAATCATGGTAAAATTCACCTGGATTCCGACAACTGAAAACCGTCGACCTAATCATTGAAATTTGGGAAAATCAACCTGGGCCACGAAATTTCTCATGAAGCGCCTCTTATTTTATGAATAACTTCCCTCTTGCTCCATACTGACGACTTATAATCTAATCGCAGTGGCTAGTCGTCTGGGTAGTCGGATGAATAATATTCGTCCGGACACGCTTCATCCAATGATATCCGCTTTATCCGAGGACGAGCAAGGGTTGCTTATTCGTCCGAACGTGCTTTTAGTGTACGAACTATCCGGACGAGTAGCCACAGCCATTATTATTATGGCCAATCTTATCAAGAGACTCGGCAGAGTCTCGGGACAAGTACATTTGACAGCCCTGTCGTCTGCTGGCCCGAGACTCACTCGAGTATATTATCTCGTAATAAAGCGATTTCGGTGGTGGGGGGAGACATTTTCTTGAATTACGAAGCCCAGGGGTAATTTCATGGTCTGAAATTTGAACTGGAGACTAATTAAGTTATCCCCCCTCGATTGAGCCATGAATCAACCCGATTGATGCCGTAATCCAAATCTGCACTCAAAATTTAGAAATTCAAGATGGCGAATCCAATATGGCGGACAAGAAATGCAAAAATTGTTTGATGAAAGCAAAATATGGTACTCGGAGGTTTTCAGGGTCGCTGATCACAAATCTACTATCAAAATTTGGAAAATTAAGATGGTGGATACTATATGGCGAGCGATAACTGCGAAAATCGTTTGATATGAAAGCGAAAGTTGGTACTCCGGAGATTCGGAGTCGCCGAATACAAATCTGCACCCAAAAAAAATTTCGGAATTAAAAATGGCGGATTCAATATGGCGGACCATAAATTCCAAAATTTTATGATGAAAGTGAAAGGTTCAGAAAAAAGAAGTGATATCCTGGCCAAAAATCCCCTGCCCGGGGAAAAAAAACCTTGGACAAGTACATTTGTTGACCCCCGTTGCCATTTGTTTTCACAGAAAACAACTACCCAAAAAAGTATAAAATTTTCAAAAAATTGGCAAGATCAAGAATGATTTACATTCAGCACTAAAATTTATAATATCAATAATAGGACAAGTATTTCATTGTCTCTTGAGGATGGAGTATTTAATAAAAATCAAAATCAGTTGGTTATTGAAAAAAGTCACGAATGTATAAAATCAAGATAAAACAATATGTGGGAAAAAAATTTCAAACGAAAAAAATTAGATTGAAAAATAATTTCGGCCGTAGTACTTGGCGAGTTCGTACCATGAGAAATACATTACGTGATTCTACATAAGCAAAAAACTCGCCAAGTACTACAGCCGAAATTATTTTTCAATCTAGTTTTTTTCGTTTGAAATTTTTTTCTCCACGTTTTGTTTTATCTTGATTTTTTTCTGGACTCTGTTCTTTTGACCGATTTCAACTATTGTATGCAAAACAATCATGTGCCGGCTAACTGTACACTCTGATACTTAATTGTTCGTTTACTGAAAATGATAAGTTACCAAACGTTTTAATTGCGCTACCACAAATTACCAAGCAATCACCAAAAGGTCCGATTAATTAAAAAGTTAATAACCAAAAGTTGTATGGCTAGGTTTATATGGTAACGTCTCACAGCATCAGTCGGGAGACTGATCCAATTACACTACCAAGCACCACCACACAATTTCCTGTAAGATAACGATTATCGCAATAAAAACCATCAAAAAATTGAATATTCGGCCGGCTGAGCTTACTTCATCAGCTGACTGAATGTTGATTATTGTTTTTGATGTTTAATCAATGTGAGCTACTTATTACAAAAGGTTTTTATTTGCTGATTTGTGACCACCAAGCGATCCTGCATCGATTAAGCACGTCATCGAATAAAAATTGATATTTGGTCGGCTGGGTCTACTCCATCAGCTGACTGAATGTGAATTTTCGTTTTTATCTTTGATTAATTAACTATTAATTATGAAAGCTTTCATTTTTTTGATTTTTGACCACCGAGCGATTTTGCATCGATTAGGCACGTCATCGAAGTTATCAGGGAGACTAGAGTGAAGGAGTGGACACACCGTACTTAAGAGGTGTCCGCAAAAACCCTTGAAATAAGGAGGCGCTGCGATCGCAAATTCCCGTTTTGTTATATATATGTATGTGCTATATATATTGTATGGAGCAATCATAACCCTTCCTAACCTCACTTTATAAATGTATACGGGTGATCCCAATTGAATTACATGAATGTGCATGAATGGTATTTTTTTAATTGAACAGTGTCAGCTACTCGCATACAATGCCCAAAGTTCATCGCGTAAATTGTTGCACCTGTTGCGATCGTAAAAATTTGTTGACTTATTTGTGCGCATGCGTCAAAGGTCAGCTTCACGGTATGGACTATTAATATTACTATGTATATCAGTAATTTCCGTCCGGCGCGCTGCAAGTGGCACAACCGGGAACTATTGCATAAAGGATTTTCAGGCACGTTGAACCACGTATTGGCCCTATGCTGTGTCCACTCCTTCTCTCTAGTCTCCCTGGAAGTTATTTCACGAAAAATTTACCTCGGCCGCGGCCACGCTGCGGCCTCTAGCACAAGAAACTGTACCATAACAGCTATACCACAAATCAGTACTACCTCCGAACAGCTGTACCAAATAATAAAACGTCGGTATCAACTCAACCACTCAAAAGTTGAATATAGGTTAACGGGACCACTACCACTACAGAACATCTCTACCTTATAATCTCTGTCGTGTAATCGGTACGATTTTTAAAATTTTTAATTTTTCTAAAATTTAATTTAAGTTAATTTTATTGAATGGTTAATTTTTAAATTTTCAATTTTAAAGTGTGCCATTTTAGGGCTAACTCAGAGGCCTGTTTGGATTTTGATTTTATAACGTTAATCTTTTACTATGCATATACGGTCTATTTGATGAAACAATCACTTTCAAAGGATTACCGTTGGGAAAAAGTTATAATTATGGAGGCAAATCATTTTTTTCGAGCTACATTTTGCGGGTAATATGACCGTCGGTGGGAGGTTGTCAAAGAGTTATTTTTCTCATTTTAATGCAAACTATAATGAATGAAACTACATATTCAATTGATATATTATTCATCAACTTCAAACGATATTCCGCGTCGATTGAATCCCACTTCAATCTTGTGATGAAAACTAAAATTTTATACTCTAACTCGAGGGTATTCATCAGTTGGAATTTTTCAATTTTCATCTCATCAAAGAAAGGTTTTGATTGATCAAACAGATTTCAAACGATATCTTCAAACGATTGGTTTGTTGGAAACAAAATTTGAGCCGTAGTGCTGGAACCCGGGGAGGGGGAGGCCAAGGCACGTTTTACCAATATTACCAGGTGTACCTATTCTACTGCTGGTTGGTGGCACATATTGGTTGGCGGCGGCTGCAAGTTAGTCTGGCAACATTGAGTCGTTTCACTACATCACTACTCGTCTCCATGGTGCTTGAGAAGCCGCGTGCGTAGCGTATAACGATGGCGGTGACGACGACGTCGACCGTGACAACAGCGGTATTTTCATCGAAGATCGACGATCTTGTTCAAACTGTTAGTTTACATAATCCGCGTAAATTAGTGTTAAACGGTTACATTTTACCGTTCGTAATAATTGAGACGATCTGGATTTATGGTTGGTTATACGTTTACGGGACGGAGGATTATTACGACGAGGGACTTGTTGGGATTGCCACGATCGGCGTTTTGCAGATTTTTACTTGCCTCTGCTGTCAGTGGTCGGTCCACGTGCATTGCTTCCTCAATTGTAGCTCGGTAAGCCTGGTCTCATTAATAATTTATTTATTTACTTGGGCATTCTTCCAGTCATAATCTATGTGATTGTATTGAAAAATCACGCGCGAACCAATATGTCGCGATAACGTGTCGTCATTACCCATCCGTTGACTCGACAAAATTCAAACAACTCGTCCGTTAGGCGCAATTCACCGTGGCAAGACAGCTGCTATTTAAACAATATACAAAACTTTCCCCCGAAGATGATACATTACAAATCTAATTCTGAGACTGCCCGTCTTGTGGTTATTTACCAGTTGTTGACGAGTCCTTGTTGCCTGCCGGAGATGCAGACCCACCGACGAAGGGATCCATTCTATACCAACTCATTAAATTTATCTTGCAAATGCATTGATGATTCTAGACCAAAGATCCCTACAATGCGACAATAGCAAAAGTTGTGCCAACACCAAATAATGGAAGTTCCGAACTTGTGAAATTGCATTGCGACAAAGACAAGGAGCCCTGGTTCATTTTCCAAAAGACAAAATATGTATGGTCGGCGGAGAAAAAACAATTTCGAGGCCTCGAGTTTCCAGTTAATAATACAATCAAGTCCTATCGGGATTGGAAAGGCTATCAGGATGAAATTCATGTCGCCGATGCTGAGGAAAACTATGAAAAAAATAGGTATGAAATATTTGTTATTATCGATTAATGTGAGAATATATTTCAGCAAATATTCGAGCGACCAACTTGTATTTCGAGAGATATCTTATTTGTTATTGAAGCAAGCAATTTTTCTTTATTCTTTCAGTTCTTTCTTTCTTATATGGCATCGCAAATTGGCGATAATCCAACTGTCAGTCGGCGATCATGTTTTTCAGATCGTCCGTAAGCACCCTAGGGATTTGAGGCTTAGTGTAGTTTTATCATTTATTTTGAACTTCCAAAAAATTCAAAGAGAATCAGTCGTACTTTTCACTGTTTATACCAAAGTGTCCAATAGATTCCGTATAGTATTTTGAGGAAAGAAATCGAAACTTCGGAATTATCTATTTGCGTGTGCTTTTAAAGTGCTCGAAATTAACGAAAATTATTGTAGCTAAAGTTAATGGTCTTGGGTTGAGAAATTGATATACCGTCATGCTGTTACGAAATTTAATAAGATATACGGTAACAATTTCAATAAATCGTGCGCGGAAAGACATTGATCTTTGAACCTGCCTCAGCTAAGAGATATTGCATTTTTCAGCAGACACTTTGCGTCCGCCATGGTAGATGACGTGCTGTTTCAGAAAGATTTTCCAATGTTGCTGATATCAAATTTACGTTTAATTATGCAAATTAATTCAGTGAATTAAAAGTCTACACGATCTAGAGATGTAGCAGAGTCCGAAAACAAGAATTGAAAAAAAAAAATTCAAAAGTCATACGCAACAGTTGCTGACTTTCCGTCCTTAATAATAGCCTCTTTTCCGTTACTTTTAAATTAGTCGGACTCACGCCAAAACGCGTCCATTGTGATTTTTCCTTCCCAATGGTATCGTTTTTTCTGACCCCCTCAAGTTCAAGAGTCATACTGATCGAGTCGCCATAAGAGCGAGAGAAATAGCTTTCAATTTCGAAGCGAACGGCGTCCCCATCGTTCGTTTGGTCGGAGTAAAAAAAGTCTTAGCCCAGGGAGAATAATTGCAAAACTGGGCTACAACTTTTTATTCCAATCGTATGAACGGTGGAGAAGAATTTCGCTTTTGCAAATTCAAGGGATTGAATAAATGATCTATAATATACAAACTCGTAACAGGAGCCAAGTATTTTGTGAATTTGTGGGAACAGTACATTGAGTCCGATGAAACCTGGCGTCCTACAGAGAATATTGCATCGATACGTTTTCTATTGACTGACAATTACAAAACTACATTCGTAACAATGACATAAGAGGGAGTTTCTTAAACACTTCTCGGCTATTTTCTGAATGATGTACGTTCCAAAGCTACTCGACATCGTCGCCTGATGAAGTTCAAACATCTAATTTTATTTTTTCATCTAGTAATTTATCACAAAAGTTTCCTGGTGTACTATTTAAAACGATGAGATATGAGATTCAAGATGGAAAGGAAACAGATCGCAATTGTTATACATTCGTCGTGTAGTAAACACTAATAAAATATATGTTTAATGTTCAAACAAATTCGATAAATCTTCGTACATTCTTTGATCTTTTGGAAGAAAAAATACTTACTTCTTTCGGCATTGTAACAAGACTTGATTGCATTCTCAAAGATACGATTTGAAGTAGCGTTACCGTCAAGTTGTATGTTTGCAAAATGAAAAAAAAAAACCGACAACAACGACTAGCATCCGAGCATTAAATAATTTCTTGCAATTATTAACTTGGTTACAGATTGGACATGGTGGTTCCCGAATTCTCGGAGCTATTCAAGGAACGAGCAATCGCACCGTTCTTCGTTTTTCAAGTATTCTGCGTCGCACTTTGGTGTCTGGATCAGTTTTGGTATTATAGTATATTCACCCTGGTTATGCTGATTATGTTCGAGTGCACGCTCGTTCAACAGCAAATGCGAAATATGGCTGAGATAAGAAAAATGGGAAACAAACCCTACATGATGATGGTAATATAAATGTACTTTTTGTGTTTACAAAATATTTTGCAACACGTTTCAGTTGTAGCTAACAATTAAATAGTCAAATCCAAAAATTTCACCGAGTGATCGTGGTTCGTATTAATATTGCTGTCCATACTTCCGTACTGGATCGTTCATTACGGTCTTTTTAACCAATAGTCGCTTTTAGTCTCTTCCGAAAATAGAATGACGTGAAACTTAAAAATGCACATCAAAGAGATACTTTTCCCGTGGGCCTGAACGATATGTTGCTATTCGATGACAAAGTTGTTCTCCTAAAACTTGGAACGTGACAAAAAATTTAAGGGTCACTGAGGCAAATTTAAAGGAAAACAAATTCAAGGATCACTCAAGCAAGTTTTTGATCGTTTTATCAGAAACTTGCTTGAGTGATCCTTAAATTTGTTTTCCTTTAAGTTTGCGATTTCGGCTACAAATCATAAGATCGAAGTGTCGATTTTTCGGCGTTACAGAAATAGACATTAACACTTGATGGAAATTTAATTCTTTCAGAAATGTAACCTTGTGAAAAAGTGTTAATGGTCATCCTAGGGACTTGTTATTTTTTTTCCCCACTGTTCTGTTCGATGAAATTCACGATATTAAAAATAACTAGGACTATTACTGTTATAACGAGAAAAAAAGAGACTTTGTGCGACCGGCAATCCTAAAATTTGAGCCTTTTCAGAATGTTTTTTCACGCTGAACGATGATACGTTTTTCCCTAAGTTTTTTTTCTCATATCTTGATCTGACGAAGGTTAAAAAAAAAAAATTCCGCATTTTCCCTTCTGGGAGTTTTCGTACAACCTCATAGTTTTCAAGTTACGATGAACGCTATCACAGTTTTGACTAAAAATAATTGAAACGATTTCAGTGAGTTGAGCGAAATGAAGCGCGACTTTTACCCTTTTGGAATTTTTTTTTCAACCCACAAGTTTTTCAATTACGTTGCACATCTCAAATTACGTCTTTTTTTTACCAAAGAGGAATGGCCATGCAAAAAAAAAACGTATGAAAGTTAAAAAAAAAATTGAATCTAAATTTTTCTTCAAATTGAGAGACACCTGATGAAACGGTATGAAAAAGACTCAAAACGACGATGTTGAAGATGACGTAGCAAGGAGATATAAAAACAATCGTAGGAATGTAAGACAATGTATCAAGCTGAATTGCCGGCGGAATGGCATTAAAAATGGAACCGGAAATTTTCGGCCATCTAGTCTGGAACTCTTCCACAGGTGGTATACCCTCATTTGCAGCTGCAATTGAAAAAAAAATATCGATAAGTTCACTAAGGGATACTCTGTAAGAAATTTTGATGATTTTTTTTTTTTTTTATGAGAGAGAATAAAGGTGAACCGAGAGACCCCGATCCTCGGCATCCTCGCAGTCTGAGTCGGGAGCACTGGATCTGCGCTATAGCTATTTTCATTCTCTCTCTTGCAAATGGTCTATTCAGTTCGAATGCCGGAACGTCACGAAATCCTAAATTTTCGGAGAATTACTTTATTTGTCAAATACTGACTTGCCTCGTGGGCCCACTATGAACAAAATATAGATCTTACTTACATGCATATTTACAACGATATTCATATCACAGATATTTTCTCTAATGTTACTTCGGTCAATACCATTTTGGCATTGGTAACTTTGCAAAGAGACAAAATATTTTAATGAAAATGTACATTTAATTTGATTAAGTTATAATGTTCTAACAGTACATATTTGAGTTTCTATTCAATAATAATTATGATTCGAATAGGAAATAAATTAGTAACAAGTTAAAAACGTAATATATGTTTATATATTCAGGTATATCGTAATCGTCGATGGCGACAGATTTTCTCAGATCAACTCGTTCCAGGCGATATAGTATCGATAACTCGGTCTCATAATGACAATCTTGTACCATGCGACATTCTTCTGTTGAGAGGTCCGTGCGTCGTCGACGAGAGTATGCTTACAGGTAATGATCGCATGTACTTTATCACACGTTATATTACCACCGCAAACGACTTGTATGTCTGATATGATAAAAATGTAAATATATTGTGTTCGAAAGAAGGTAATTGTAACAAATTTACAGGTGAATCGGTACCACAGATGAAGGAACCGATCGAGGAAATCGATGGGAATGAAGTATTGAATATTGAGGGGGAGCATAAATTGCACGTATTATTTGGTGGGACGAAAGTTGTTCAGCATACACCACCAAATAAAAATTCGTCTGGTCTCCGAGGTTTGGATTTCGAATTGCACAAATTATGTTGTTTTATCGTAAAACCATGAAAGATTTATAATATGTCTGGTTTCACAGCTACTGACAACGGATGTGTCGGTTATGTGTTACGCACGGGCTTCTCCACCTCTCAAGGAAAATTGTTGAGAACTATATTATTTGGCGTCAAACGAGTCACTGCGAATAATTTGGAAACTTTCTGTTTTATTCTGTTTTTACTCATTTTCGCGATTGCGGCGGCTGGATATCTGTGGATCAAAGGTATTTTCACAATTTAAATCATATATTTATCTACGATACCGACATATATGGAGTCTTATGAAGGTTAGAGCGTTGTTTAAAATTCAACATTTTTCAAAACAAAAATATGTTCTTCTGTCGATTATCCTGCGTCCTACTGAATTGTTTCACTCCCCCCCGCCGGACATCGACGATTTGAAACGATGAAGTTGAATCGTGAATGTGTTGACTGTATATGAGTAATGATATTTTGAATAATATATAATTTCAAAGTGAACGCGAGCAAATTGTGAATACACGTAGATGTTACAACGAGACATTCATACACTTATAGCGATAATTACTTTAGACACGTCATTTTATAGTGTGCGGCGAGCATTCCTTCCGAGCTCAATGCTTGGATTTGCCACAATATAACATTTAACATGAGTTACTATCAGCAACAAATTATTTCGTAGTTTATGTAAATATCAATAAAAATAATAGTCGGTCTCAAAGTTCCTTCCAACGGCTCTAAAAAGTTCAACGATGCAGTATTTTTATCTTAATAATTGGCAACGTTGTATGCTTTCAAGTTATTGACAGTAGTAACACAAATTCGTTCCTTATGCAGACAAAGATAATGGTAATGATAATGATAATCATAATAATAACAACAATAACCACAACAACAACAACAACAACAACAACAACAACAACAACAACAATAATAATAATAATAATAATAATAATAATAATAATAATAATAATAATAATAATAATAATAATAATAATAATAATCTCAAAGTTACTAATTTTTCACTCAAATCATGTATTTTATCACGCCATAACTTTCTAAGATTACGCCCGTATCCTTTGGATATATTTTATTAAAATTTGATGCGAAAAAAATACTACCATCTTTGCTGCACTCTTTCGGACCGATTCACTTTACTTGGGGATATTCTATGTGAAAAACCTTTTTTGATAGATTGTTTTCAAAACTTCGTCCGAGTATTATTCATAATATTCTAATGGAATAAATCGTGTGTGACACGTAAACACGAGGCTTGTGCAGGAATCCCGTGAAATACCTGAAAATATTAAGGTTTTTATGTGTCATTGAAAAACGGTTTAAAAAAAAAATCTCAAATGAAAAGGCGACTTGTTTTTCAATACTTTTAAAATGCAATGGAATTTTTTTTTCACAGCATTTTACTTTCGCAACTAGTTCGGAAATCTAGAAAATTTCGTAAAGACCATCCAAGTACGAGAACGCCAGCAATCAGCTGAGCTGACCCGGCAATAGTGTCTTTGTGTCCATGGTTTTACGAGCAAAATAGCTATTATGCTTTCTTTTTCGATTTTCATGATTTATTTTTCATAATGCGCCTTAGTATTGTCCCGCGCATACCTTATCTATCATTGGGACGATGAGATGTAGTGGGTTCTTTTTTTTCACAACATCTTTTTGTCCACGTCTATCTTTTTTTTTTAAAGAATAGTTTCTACATTTCAATTTCAATTTTGGATGAAAAAAAAGACTTTAACCATCATTTCTTTTTAAGACATCATCACAAACCGACTGACCCAAAAACTAACCGACAAAAATAATATCGTTTACATATACATTTTTGACGACGAATACTCGAATGTTAATCGTTGTATTGTGTATTGATGGTAAATATTTCTTGGAATATGTTAACAGGAAGCGAGGATCCGAAACGAAACAAATACAAATTGTTCCTGGAGTGTACGCTTATTCTGACGTCCGTCGTTCCACCAGAATTGCCAATTGAGTTATCGTTGGCAGTCAATACTTCGTTACTGGCACTATCGAAATTGGGTGTTTTCTGTACTGAACCCTTCAGAATTCCGTTCGCTGGTAAGGTCGAAATTTGCTGCTTCGATAAGACTGGAACGTTGACCAGCGACAATTTAATCGTCGAGGGTGTAGCTGGTATCGAGTACGTAGAAAAATAATAAAGAATATTGATAAAATCTTAAGAGCATGCATCAGCTGCACAGATCTTCTTTCTGTGCGCTTGTTCATCTGATGTATTTGGTTTCGCTATCCAGAGTTTATCACGGGTGTACAATTGTCATTGGCAGATTATTAAGAAAACGTGTGGTTTTGATTTGAATCTCCTTAATTGGGCGTGTTGACACTATCGTAATTATCGATGATGAACCCAGAGAAAAGTCATCGCATCTCCTTATTCAATGATTTTCTAATGTCTCGGCGACGGGCTCCTTCTAAAGTAATTCCATGTGTATACCGTTAGGTCGGACTAGAAATGTCCAATTAATACAGAAGACAACAATCATTGCTCATCGCTTTTCCAACATAACTCTTAAATAAAAAAACTCAATAGATTAGTCAGCAAGCATCGTCATCAGCAATAGTGCACGTCAACGAGTTGGTGTATACCAATGCGGTCCACAACAGGGGTTTTATTAATAAATTTCGATTCTTGCACTTCTCAGTATGAATGAAAATAAATAAATAAAAATGCGTGCCGAAGGATTTTTTTTTTAATGTCAATAATTACTGGTGCCCTCTAATTTTGGCTTGTCTCCATTTACGTAACACAGGCTTTCGGGGTGTTCGCTGTGTTTTTATCCCTCAGCATACTGATAATGCTGAAATTATTTTACGCTTATAAATCCTTTTTTAACAGACACAATAATGCATATGAATGGTTCAAAGTAAATGAACGATTTATTATTACATTTGATTTATATGTATTTAGAAATGAATATGTTTATTTGCTAATATCGCGCTTTTAGTAATCAATCGTCTTGAGCTTTTACAACAATTCATTGTTGAAGTTTATTTATTCTTCAAAGAATCACTCGAAAAAATAATAACTAAATAATAAATAATAATAAAAAATAGTAACGAAACAACATTAAACAAAATCACATAACACAAAAATGCCATACGTTGGAAAAACATCAAAAGGTTTTCAATTTTCTATTCGAAAAGCAATTTATGTGTTGTGTGGAATATTTTTATACCCGGAACATCAGAAAAGTTCATTTCCTCGCTATTAATATTCAGAATACTTGTCCGGCTCGAAACAAAAACCTCGATTTCAAGTGGAAATTTCTTTATACCTTCCCGAGGGTCAACAAATGTACTTGTCCAAGGTTTTTTTCCCCGGGGAGGGAATTTTTAGCCAGGATATCACTTCTGTTTTCTGAACCGTTCGTCTTCATCAATAAATTTTTTCATTTATGGTCCGCCATTTTGATTCCCGAAATTTTGGGTGCAGATTTGTAATTGGCAACCCCGAGTACCAACTTTCGCTTTCATATCAAACGATTTTCGCAGTTATCGCCCGCCATATAGTATCCGCCATCTCGAAATTCCAAATTTTGATAGTAGATTTGTAATCAGCGACCCCAAAAACCCCCGAGTACAAACTTTCGCTTCCATGAAAAAACGTTTGAATTTATGGTCCGCCATGTTGGATCCGCCATTTTGAATTTCGAAATTTTGTATGCAGATTTTTAATCGGTGAACCCAAAAATCCCCGCGTGCCAACTTTCGCTTTTCTTAAACGATTTTTGCAGTTATTGTCCGCCATATTGTGTCCGCCATCTTGAATTTAGAAATTTTGATAGTAGATTTGTGATCAGCGACCCCGAAAACCCCCGAGTACCCACATTCACTTCCATCAAAAAACTTTTGAATTTATGGTTCGCCGTGTTGGATCCGCCATTTTGAATTTCGAAATTTTGTATGCAGATTTTTAATCGGTGACCCCAAAAACTCCCGCATGCCAACTTTCGCTTTTCTTAGACGATTTTCGCAGTTATTGTCCGCCATATTGTGTCCGCCATTTTGAATTTCTAAATTTTGAGTGAAGATTTGTAATCAGCGACCCCGTAAATCCCCGAGTACTAAGTTTTGACCTAATTGCAAGTAAGGAAAAATGTGTGCTTCAAAGGGTCAAATTGATGTTTTTTTTTACGTGAATTATTCCGGCTTTACCGTCCGTCAGCACTCGGATACAAATTTGCGACTCTGACGTACAAATTAGTTCAAATTTTGCCCACGACGGATCTACGAGGAGTCCGCAAAAAACACGCTGTTTACGCGCCTCGCACTTTACACTGTCAAAACTACCGTCAAACACAAACTTTCCGTGGTATGGGTATACTGGATGTAGGATGTAGTCACACTCGTGACCAATCAGAACACAGGGATATGATCACACTCGTGACCAATGAGAACCTTGATAGGTAGACTGAGGCCTTTCATTGTGACATATACAGACACGTCAAATTTTTCGATGTGTTAGAATTTTTACATAATCTTGAGCCTGTGCAAAGTTTTTTCTCAGCAATCACGGCATCAATCCTGCTGATTGAAGGCTTAATCGAAAATTTTTTTCTCAAGTATCCTTTAGTTCAATTTTCAAATCATAGCATTTCTCCTGAGAATCGTAATTAAAGAAAAAGACTTTCAGTTTTTACCCCCA
The DNA here is from genome assembly GCA_948107755.1 of Campoletis raptor. Classification (NCBI taxonomy): domain Eukaryota; kingdom Metazoa; phylum Arthropoda; class Insecta; order Hymenoptera; family Ichneumonidae; genus Campoletis; species Campoletis raptor. Next base: position 1,470,295 of record OX403628.1, on the reverse strand, counting down.
CCACCGAAATTTGCTTTATTCAGAGATAATATACTCCGGCGACCCTGGGGCCAGCAGACGACAGAGCTGTCAAAGGTACTTGTCCCGAGACTCTACCGAGTCTCTTGATTAGGGTGATTAAAAAAAAGCTTTCTTTTTTCTTGAAACCACGCTCAAAAGTTTCGTTTAGGCATAAAAATGAGCCGGTGAAAATTTGAGCTCTTAATTTTAATATTAAGATGCTCCGCATCGCGGTTTTCGATTTTCCATAAGAATAACATAGGAAGAGTTATCTTTGTTCCTTCTGATTATTGTAACTAACGAACGATAGGTCTGACTGTAAAGTTTCGGACATATTTTTGTAGAGAATTGAACGCTTTACAAAAAACGTCTCCTGTGATTTTTCGATAAATTGGATCCTTCACCAGGAATTTAAGGTCAAAGTTCAAATTATAGTAAATTTTTGGGGTTTTTTTTTTAAACTTTTTTAGCCAATTTACGCGACTCATTTGAAAATTTAAATATTAAATTTGAAATATTGTTTTTAAGCTCTGGAAATTTGACAAAACATAGCTATTGATAATACGATCGCGAATACCTCCGAAGTTTGATGGTAGAAGTATTTTTAAACCATTTGGGCCAAAAGTAACAGGAAGTTCCATCAATGGCCTACCAGGTTATTCGTTTTTTTAATTATTTATGATATAAATCAAAAGACAAGTGGTTCTATTTAACAAACATTTATTTTATCTATAATTTGAATTTCACTTCATCTAAAAATATGTTTCACCTATTTTATTCCAATCGTTTTTGCTGAAGAGTTGTTTCAATGCAGTTAGGGTATCTCTAGTGGTGGTCGCGAACTACTTGCAATGAGTGATTTCGTCTCAAAGTGTTCATTAAAGCTCTTCAAAAAATTTGATTTGAAAAACGATTTTTTAGAAGATGAAGATGACTTTTACTAAGCGACGCCTCGTTCAGCTACATCGTTAGTGACTTTTAATGAATTGAAAAATTCAAAACATTCTTTGTATTGCAACGTTAGTTATTATTAAATTTATAGTTCGAGACTCGACAGGGAGTAAATTAATTTAGTCTTAATGCAGGAAGTTTGGTTTTTAACAAATTTGGTTTTTATTCAATAATTTTAACACAGAAATGTTGATCTGACGCTTGCTCTTCTTCCGTGTTGTTACAATTTTGTCATACGTTGATAGCTGCTTCTTAGTGCTTAATTGTAAAAACGTGATGAGTTGTGTTCTCTCTGGTTTATCTTTGTGGCGCTGTCGTTTTTTGGATCGACAAAGTTCGATTCCTCAATGTGAATATTATTTGTATTTTCTCCTTTTGTTCTCCCTTGTTTTTTTCTATTTTTCTATTCAAATTTATTAATTCCTTTTTCTTTCAATTAATTCTCTTTACCCAGAGCCCCCAAAGACTAAACTGCCTGTTTCCAGCGTCTTTAATCCCGGTCACCTCTTAGGTTAAAGATCGACACAATTCTATTTCCTTCTACTATTTCTTTCTCTTTTCCCAGAGCCCCCAAAGATTAAAGTACCTGTTCCCAGCGTCTTTAATCCCGGTCACCTTTGAGTTTGGAGATTATAGAAGGAAGGGTGACTACTGTGCAGTCGTACCTTCCTTATATACTCAAAAATCCCAATCGTCTGATCGATTGGCCTCCAATCATAAAATTCGGATCTATTTTCCTCCAATACAAAAATTCCTTTTCCTTTACCCAATGAAATAATTTTATTCGACTATTTTATTCCAATCGCAAAAACTCCATTCATTATCCAATCATAAAATTTCTATGCTTTTTCAGCCAATAGTAAAATTCCTCTTTCTTTTCCTCCAATCACAGACTGAACGTCTGTGTTGGAGATTAAACTTCGATTGTTTTGATCGCGTATTGATTTTATATTTCATCGATTGACCGGGAAGAGGGAGCCACCATTGCGTCGCGCGAGTTCGATATTTTGTGGCGCGTAATATGAGACCCGCATGTCTGAGTATGTATCATTACTGCACCATGTTAAAACGTCATCTTCTAAAAAATCGTTTGTCAAATCAAATTTTTTGAAGAGCTCTAATGAACTTTTTGAGATGAAATTACTCAATGCAAGTAGTTCGCGACCACCGACAGAGATATTCTAACTGCAATAAAACAACTCTTCAGCAAGAACGATTATAATAAAAAAAGTGAAACATATTTTTAGATGAAGTGAAATTCAAATTATAGATAAAATAAACGTTTGTTAAATAGAACGACTTGTCTATTGATTTATATCATAAATAATTAGAAAAACGAATAACCAGGCAGGCCATTTATGGAACTTCCTGTTACATTAAAATTAAATTAAAATTAAATTAAATTAAAATTAAATTAAATTAAATTAAATTAAATTAAATTAATTAAAATAAAATTAAATTAAAATAAAATTAAATTAAAATAAAATTAAATTAAAATTAAAATTAAATTAAAATTAAATCAAATTAAAATTAAATTAAAATTAAGTTTAAAAATATTTCTACCATAAAATTTTGGAGGTATTCGCGATCGTATTATCGATAGCTATGTTTTGTCAAATTTCCAGAGCTTAAAAACAATATTTCGATTCATTTTTGCCCTTGGAACTCAAAAAACTAAGAGTTTTTTTTGTTCAGCATTCAATATTCCACAAAAATATATCAAAAATTTTCAAATGAGTCGCGTAAATTGTCCAAAAAAGTTGAAAAACCCAAAAATTTATTATAATTTGAACTTTGACCTTAAATTCCTGATGAAGGATCCAATTTATCGAAAAATCACAGGAGACGTTTTTTGTAAAGCGTTCAATTCTCTACAAAAATATGTCCGAAACTTTACAGTCAGACCTATAGTCCGTTAGTTACAATAATCAGAAGGAACAAAGATAACTCTTCCTATGTTATTCTTATGGAAAATCAAAAACCGCGATGCGGAGCATCTTAATATTAAAATTAAGAGCTCAAATTTTCACCGGCTCATTTTTATACCTGAACGAAACTTTTGAGCGTGGTTCCGAGAAAAAAAAGCTTTTTTTTTAATCACCTTAATATATATGGGGCATTCCATACCAATTCGACCTGGGTCTGACCCTTAACCTCTCAAATCTGGTTTCCGATTTTTCCTATGATAACTCTCAGTCTATGAAGCAATTAGATTTTTTTTTAGATTTTTCAAAATAAATTTGAGCACGTCATCAATTTTTGAATTTTTTTTTGAACACCTCGATGGCCGCAATCAAAAAATATGAAAAAATTCCCAAAAATACAGTGTCAGATATAAAAAATGTTCGTGTAAAATTCATTATGTCTGGGCTTTTGCTTCAACGCATTTTTTAGCTTTTTCAGCAAAAAACAAATGAAAAAACTAAGAAGCATAGGTACTGTAGTCATAAATCGACTGACATAGTCAGTAAATAAAAATCGGTCAGAAGAACAGAGTCCAGAAAAAAAATCGGAATGAGAAATAACGTAAACAAAAAAATTTCAGACGAAAAAAATTAGATTGAAAAAATAATTTCGGCCGTAGTACTTGGCGAGTTCGTACCATGAGAAATACATTACGTGATTCTACCTAAGCAAAAAACTCGCCAAGTACTACGGCCGAAGTTATTTTTCAATCTAATTTTTTTCGTTTGAAATTTTTTTCTCCGCGTTTTGTTTATCTTGATTTTTTTTCTGGACTCTGTTCTTTTGACCGATTTTTATTTTTGTACATTGGTGACTTTTTTCAATATTACTTGAAAATTTCTAAAAACCGTTCGCTATTAATAAGAATATTCAAGCTACTGTCTACAGTAGAAGTTCAATAGTAGTTTAGAGTGTACTGAACCTCACTAGGCATCGTGCGCTTATTGTCAGTGCAGTTCGCAGCATTTTCAAATCCTCAATTAGTTTTTTCATCAAACATGTGACGAGGCACGGTCCAGCAATAATGAGCGAATAAAAAGGTGATCCGAGTGGGACTCGATCCCGGGACCCACGGAGTCTGAGTCCGGAGCGCTAACCACTACGCTAGGGCCACCTATATTCTAACTCATATTGCCAGACCGTGACACATGATCAAAAAATAACCATAAAAAAAATTACAAAATACACTTCAGAAAAATCCGAGAAAATTTTTTACAAAACTTGGTACTATGCATACAGTATTTCGAGCAACAGTAAATGACTACAGTACCTATGCTTCTTAGTTTTTTCATTTGTTTTTTGCTCAGAAAGCTGAAAAATGGGTTGAAGCAAAAGCCCAGACATAATGAATTTTACACGAACATTTTTTATATCTGACGCTGTATTTTTGGGAATTTTTTCATATTTTTCGATTGCGGTCATCGAGGTGTTCAAAAAAAAAATTCAAAAATTCATGACCTGCTCAAATTTATTTTGAAAAATCTAAAAAAAATTCTAATTGCTTCATAGACTGAGAGTTATAATAGGAAAAATCGGAAACCAGATTTGAGAGGTTAAGGGTCAGACCCAGGTTGAATTGGTATGGAATGCCCCATATGTTGAAAGTAAGGCTTCAACAGCTCTCGCTAGGTACTTGTACCCCCTCCCGCGCGCTGCGCCTGGGCTACGCGTCGAAATATATGAGGTATTCCACGCCGATCCGGCAGACTTTTTCCCTGACTTCTACCAACTTGGTTAATTTTTTTTTTTAAACCACCCCATTTTTAAAATCTATAAAAATTCCCAACACTCCATGATTATATTTAGAAAATTTTAAGCTATTGCCCGCAGTGGAAGTATGATTCTCTTCCACGTTTTATGAGCTATGAACGTTGGAAAAATTCAAAAAAATTCGAAAACCGTTCGCATTGGGCAGATACTTTAATATTTTAGTACCCAAAACAAAATTTCTGGCCTCTTATTAAATGATCACATTGCAATCATGAGCCTTGATCAGCTAGTAGGTGAAAAAGCCTAAAAACCCGTGATTATATGTAGGATATTTCAAGCTTTCACCGGTAGTACAGTGTATGTTTTCTGTATTCAGAAAAAAAAGACGATTCACATATTTTATTCTTGAAAATGTTATGTAACGCTTGATGCACCAATTCTCAATACGCTGCCACTTATATCATTTTGAAGTATTTGTCACAAAAACTTGAGTACACGGGGGTACGTACCATACTGAAAAATCATACTTCCACTACAGGTGATAGCTTAAAATTTTCTAAATATAATCACGGTGTTTTGAGAATTTTTTTATAATTTCAGAATGGGGCGTCTTTTTAATTTAATTTTTCAATTTTTCGAGAATGACTGTTCAGAAATATCTAAAAAAAATTCAGGATGTCTTTTAGACTCGATGTAAAAAAAAAAAAAAAAAAAAAAAAATTGGCAGATGTCAGGGAAAAAGTTCGCCACATTGACGTGGAATATCTTATATATATGTTGAAAGTAAGACTCAGCTGTCGGGCGTCGTCGTACGTCGCAGTACTTGGCGAGTTCGTACCATGAGAAATACATTACGTGATTCTACCCAAGCAAAAAACTCGCCAAGTACTACGGCCGAAATTATTTTTCAATCTAATTTTTTTCGTTTGAAAATTTTTTCTCCACGTTTTGTGTTATCTTGATTTTTTTTCTGGACTCTGTTCTTTTGACTGATTTTTATTTTTGTACATTGGTGACTTTTTTCAATAACCAACTGATTTTGCTTATTATTAAATACTCCATCCTCAAGAGACAATGAAATACTTGGTACAATGGGGACCGCCCATATCTTTCAAATGGTAAGGTTTATGAAAAAAGTGTAAGAGACCTTTTTTGAAGAGCGTTCAATTTCCTATAAAAAAACGTATATGAAATTTTCGTGTACAATCAAGTAACAGCGAGATACGGCTTTTTATGTATCGGACTGAAAAAAAAATGGAAAACTTTGATGCAGAGGTCCTTCCCGTTAAAATTAAGAGCTCATCTTTGGAGAGCATTTTCTAGAGGTGCCTAGGAACCCATTTTTCAATGTCGGAAGTTGAAAAAAGTAGTCGATTTTTTTGATCCACCCTAATGCACACGATCCATTTTTGTCACAAGTCTCATCACACACACCCACACACTCACTTTTGCGAAATTGTTTGTACGATTGCTTAATAATCGCATACATTATTATGTTGGCTATGCTGAAAAATAAAGAACAAGACGTCCATGTTCCCGCTTTATCTCATGGCGTCTGTGGCTTTAACAGTGAACACATCGTCGTCTAAACTTTATTAATACCCGCCTGAAATCCTCTAACATCAGAAAAAATGTCTTGATTTGGCACAAAAATATAAGGGACGTGCTTGAAAAAAAATTCGTCGCGTTTCACTATACAAACTTTAACACTTTTTACGAGTTTACACATTTTTAGACCACCTGCCGGCCTGCCACTAATTTTTTGAGGTTATGTTTATTTGATATTCTAGCACTTGTTCCAGCTTCATGAATTCACGGTTTTATTGGAAATATTTTATACCTGGCCAAAAATCCTCTGCCCGGGGAAAAAAACCTTGGACAAGTACATTTGTTGACCCCCGTTTCCATTTGTTTTCACAGAAAAAAACTACCCAAAAAAGTACAAAATTTTTAAAAAATTGGCAAGATCAAGAATGATTTACATTCAGCACTAAAATTTATAATATCAATAATAGAACAAGTATTTCATTGTCTCTTGAGGATGGAGTATTAAAAAAAAAGCAAAAATAAGTTCGTTATTGAAAAAAGTCACCAATGTATTAAAATAAAAATCGGTCCAAAAGAACAGAGTCCAGAAAAAAAATCAAGATAAAACAAAACGTGGAGAAAAAAATTTCAAACGAAAAAAATTAGATTGAAAAATAATTTCGGCCGTAGTACTTGGCGAGTTTTTTGCTTAGGTAGAATCACGTAATGTATTTTTCATGGTACGAACTCGCCAAGTACTACGGCCGAATTTATTTTTCAATCTAATTTTTTTCGTTTGAAATTTTTTTCTTCACGTTTTGTTTTATCTTGATTTTTTTTCTGGACTCTGTTCTTTTGGACCGATTTTTATTTTAATACATTGGTGACTTTTTTCAATAACGAACTTATTTTTGCTTTTTTTTTAATACTCCATCCTCAAGAGACAATGAAATACTTGTCCTATTATTGATATTATAAATTTTAGTGCTGAATGTAAATCATTCTTGATCTTGCCAATTTTTTAAAAATTTTGTACTTTTTTGGGTAGTTTTTTTCTGTGAAAACAAATGGAAACGGGGGTCAACAAATGTACTTGTCCAAGGTTTTTTTCCCCGGGCAGAGGATTTTTGGCCAGGATATCACTTCTTTTTTCTGAACCTTTCACTTCCATCATAAAATTTTGGAATTTATGGTCCGCCATATTGAATCTGCCATTTTGAATTTCGAAATTTTGCATGCAGATTGTTAATCGGTGAACCCAAAAACTCCCGCGTGCCAACTTTCGCTTTTCTTAAACGATTTTCGCAGTTATTGTCCGCCATATTGTATCCGTCATCTTGGATTTCGAAATTTTGGGTGCGGATTTGTAATCAGCGACCCCGAAAACCCCCGAGTACCATGTTTTGCTTTCATCAAACAATTTTTGCATTTGTGATCCGCCATATTGGATCCGCCATCTCGAATTTCTAAATTTTAGGTGCAGATTTGTAATCAGCGACCCCGAAAACCCCCGAGCACCATATTTTGCTTTCATCAAACAATTTTTGCATTTGTTGTTCGCCATATTGGATCCGCCATCTTGAATTTCTAAATTTTAGGTGCAGATTTGTAATCAGCGACCCCGAAAACCCCCGGGTACCATATTTTGCTTTCATCAAACAATTTTTGCATTTGTTGTTTGCCATATTGGATTCGCCATCTTGAATTTCTGAATTTTGAGCGCAGATTTGTAATCAGCGACCCCGAAAACCCTCGAGTACCATATTTTGCATCAGCAAACAATTTTTGCATTTCTTGTCCGCCATATTGGATTCGCCATCTTGAATTTCTAAATTTTGTGTGCAGATTTGTAATCAGCAATCCCGAAAACCCCCGAGTACAAAGTTTTGAGCTAGTTGCACGGAAGGAAAAATGTGTGTTTCAAAGGGTCAAATTGATATTTTTTTTTGCGTGAATTATTCCGACCTTACCATCTGTCAACACGGATCTACGAGAAGTCCGCAAAAAACACGCTGTTTACGCGTCTCACGTCAAAACTACCGTCAAACTTTCCGTGGTATGGGTACAAAGGAAAGGACCAATGGGAACTCGTTACGTCTGTCGCCGAAGACCGGCTTCGGTGGAAACGGGTTTTGATGGGCATCAAAACGCCTTTGATTGTGTCGTCTGCGCGCATATACAAACACACCAAATCCTTCAATGTGTTAGAATTTTTGCATAATCTTTACCCTGTGCAAAGTTTTTTCTCAGCAAATACGGCATCAATCGTGCTGAATTAAGGCTTAATCGAAAGATTTTTTCATAATTAGTCTCCAGTTCAATTTTCAAATCATCATCTGTCTCCTGAGCTTCGTAATTCAAGAAAATGACTTTCAGTTTTTACCCCCACCACCGAAATTTACTTTCTTCAGAGATAATGTACTCGGGCGAGCCTCGGGCAAGCAGACGACAGAGCTGTCAAATGTACTTGTCCCGAGACTCTACCGAGTCTCTTGATTATTACAAAATGAAAGTCAATTTTTCGTTATTCATCACTTTTTCGTTATTCAATAAACTTAATAATAACTTTTTCATTACGTTGTACTCGTGTTTGCAATATCCGTTTGTCGACACTTCGACACTTGATTATAAACTTGCGACTCAATTGTAGCAGATTCCACATCAGCAAAATTCCTATCAGTTATTGTACCACCCAAACTCGCGACTTTATTCGTATTTTTTTATCAACCGAATAACGAAATAAAGCATTTTTCCCGATTCTAGCGATATAGATAATTATCACTGACTCTTCGAACTTAATATTTATTAACCGAATAACGAAATAGAGAATTTTTCCCGAATTTGGCGGTTTAGATAATCATCACTGACACTTCGAACATACTATCTATTAACCGAATAACGAAATAAAGAATTTTTCGCAAATTTATTCAAAATCCGTGACGATACGGCCCGCACTTCGCACTATGCCGCTTTGACAGCTGATACATTAGCAATATAGGTATCACCGTTAAACGTTCAAACATTCCACTGGATCGGTACAGAGGAAAGGACTAATGGGAACTCGTTATTTTCGTCGCCGAATACCGGCTTTAGTGGAAATGGATTTTGATGGGTATCAAAACGCCTTTGATTGTGCCGTCTGCGCACATATACAGACATATCAAATCCTACAATGTGTTAGAATTTTTGCATAATCTTGACCCTGTGCAAAGTTTTTTCTCAGCAAATACGCAATCAATCGTGCTGTATTTAGGGTCAATCAACGGGCAATTTCATAATTTATCTCCAGTGCAATTTTGAAATCTTCACATGTCTCCGGAGTTCTGTAATTAAAGAAAATGACTTTCAGTTTTTACCCCCACCACCGAAAATTACTTTATTCAGAGATGATATACTGCGGTGAGCCTCGGTCCAGCATACGACAGAGCTGTCAAATGTACTTGCCCCAAGACTCTACCGAGTCTCTTCATAGTGTCCGTGTTTCTGATATCAAATTTTTAGTCGAATCACATATTGTAATGGTCATTCAAAATCACAAATTGCTACTTCCCGATAGTCTGCATCTTTTCAAATGATAATGTGTACTGTAACAACTTTTTCTGCCAAATCGTTGCAAAATAACTTCACTCTTGTCAATCCCTGCAAGTCAATTCAAAGATTACAGGATTAGATTAAAGGGGTGACGTCGGTTTTATAAAGATATCAGTGAATAAGAAAAATTTGGACTCACAATCAGAATTTATTTAATCAAATTCAATAACGAAACATCCACAAACGATAACAGAAGAATTAATTAAATTTCGGAAAATATTAAATCTTTGTCAAATAGATACTCCAACAATTTCTGAAATTTCTCGTACCCGGCTTGATAAGAGTTTCAGCGTTTGATAAACATGAGAATTATTAAAGATTCCAATTACGCAAGAATCATCAGTTAACCATCGCTCGAAACAAATAGGAAGAATCTAGAAATTCGTGCAAGTTATAATCTTCGCGAAATGATAAAATATTTCCTTTTCGCCAACGCCACCGCGTGGTGCCTCGACCGGCAGAGCGTGAACTCCGACCCGATGCTCGCATTACCGGTGAGAATTGCGTCATTCCCGAACACCATTGCTCACATAAAAATAAGTTTGCAAGGCAGAAAATTGGTGACTTATAAAATTCGCAAATTTTTCTATCATATGATTTTTATGGAAATGACGTGATCTCCAAAAAACATCCTGCGATGTTTCATAATAATCGTGATAGTTTTGCCGGAAAAGTGAAAAAATTTAACAATCTCGAATAAATCGAAAATGAACAATGAACCAGTTTCGAAAAAGTAGATTTGTTACAAAATGACGATACCTTTTTTGTAGAGCATTCGATTTCCTACGAACAGCCGTTTGGGAATAACTGTACATTGAGCCGTTCGCGAGTTGCGAAATTCGAAAGTTGCATATGATGCATTCCATGTGTTTATTAAATGCAGAAGAAGAAATCATGATGAGTGACCTTTAAAATTTTTTTGAAATAGCATGAAAAAAAGTGAAGGTTTTTTTATAAAAAAAAATAATGAAGAAGGTTGAAAGGGAGAGAGAGAGCGATAATTAATTATTTTTTCTTTGAACTGTTAATACTGGTAGCATGAATGTTTTTAAAAATTTTCACATATTGTCAATCAAAAGTATCTTTAAAAATCAAAGTTTTCACCCTTTGTTCATTTTGTTTGCTCAATTGAGCAAGGAGTTACAGATATTTGAAAGAAAATTGCATCTCACAAACACATTGAGATAAAAATCTTTGAAAAAATCAGGTGACTTCCTTTCAATCAGCACTAACCGAAATAAGAATATTCAACGAAATTAAAAATTGAAAATTGAAACAATGTTTTGTGATAAAGTTATTCCGTGATGTAGTCTTCTTGATAAACATCGAATTAACGAATTTTTAATTTTACAATGTATTGCAACAGCGGTGATATGAGCGTTAAGCCAATCGAGAAAGCGCCACAAGAAACGATACAAGTACTGGCCACCTGTCATTCACTCGTGCAAATTGACGAGGGCATTGTTGGCGATCCTCTCGAAAAAGCTACTTTAAACGCCGTCAACTGGAATCTGACGAAAAGTACGTAATTATGTCATGATAAAACTTTTCTCATGTAATTTTACAATTCAATGTATGAAATTACAAACCGTATTTGTAGGAATAATTTCACATTATATTGCTATTAGTAAACGTTATATATATGATGACTAAAATGTTATTGATTACGAAATTGAAAAATTACAAACAAACTTTAACAGAGAAAAAGAGGGAAGAAAGAAGTGAGTTTGTAACTGAAAAATTAAAGACTGGAAGTTATTAATTGTAATAAAATGTGGATTTAATTCCTGATTCGATAAAAAAACATAAAATTTATAAAGACACATAATTTGAACGATGTCACGTAATTAATATTTTTGGTCTGTAGGCGATGCCGTAATTCCGAAGAAAGGTAAGGGGCACGTTTTGAAAATTTTTTACAGGCATCACTTCTCGTCGGCTCTGAAACGGATGTGTGTCGTGTCTGGATATTCTTTAACAAGCGTATCATCCGAAATGAATTATATAGTGACTGTGAAAGGGGCTCCGGAAACGTTGAAGAGCATGGTGCGTTATAATGAAAGGGAGTATACATAACATTTTTGAAATTCGGTTAATTATACAAGAAGCTTGGTCTAGGCAACGAAAAAGGGACAAGAAAACAACATTTGTTTTTGCAAATTGCTTTTTAATTGCCGCAATTAAATGTTTTGGTTCAATTCATTTTACCGGTTAACATCGCTATTCTTTACACTGATTACCCCGCTCCAGATAATAATTTTATCTTTTCTGCGCATTACTACATATTCTTGAAGATCTACAAGTAGATCTGTATGTTTTCCATTTTATAAAACGATAACTGGTACATAAAAGTAGAACAGTCGTTATTGGCCTGATTGAATGACTCAAGATTCCATGCGAGATTTGGTGACCAGGCATCAGCTCCAATCGTTGCTACAACCAACACTTCATTGTACTTGTATTCCACAGTAGACTTTTATCGATGGTTTCCTCAGATCTGTAGCCCACTGTAGATCACTCTAACCAAATGCTTACCTATAATAAAATATTTCCTATGATAGTTCCACCGGATTCAAATCTCTTCATACTGAAATATCCTGTTGATGTGTGAAGATTATATGGAGGTGTTTAAACATCGTAATTATTAAAACACCTTGGAGCCGGGTGAATTCAGCGAAGTTTCAAGCTTCAACTACTGTGTTGCGTATGTAATGCGTATTTTTCGAAAAAAAGTCCTGGCACTAGTGCATGTGCCATGATATGTACATCATTAAAAACTAAGTTACGTATTCACGACATCCATGAAGTTGGTATTTTGAGATTATTGGGTCCGGTCGATGTGAATACGGCATTACATGTGAAAAAGTTCATTGGCTGATAAGTTTTTTTTTCCCCTTTCAATTCATTACTCAATTTTTTCTTCGGAATTTTCGAGGCCGCTGAATCCGAATATGACGTTCGACTTTCAAACGTCAACATAGCTGATTCACTATGCCCGAAGAAAATCCGGAAAACAATGTGATCTGAATAGAAATGAGTGCTGAAAAGTTTATAAGGTATTCAAAACCTAACAAAATATCAGGTTTTGCAAATCCAAATAAAACCAAATTGTCATGAGTAAGTGCGTTACATGGGTAATTCCAAATTAGGAGTTTTGATGTAAACAGATCTCAGCTTTCCGATAAAAATATTTTCGATTCCTCCAGTGTCGGGAAGACCCCGATAATAGAAATGAAAAAAAGTGGACAAAAAAATGTTGAAAAAAAAAAAGCAAACGGAAAAAGGCAACTTTAAAAAGATAAAAAATAATTCAATTGATAAACTCCCTCACTATTTGATTTTTATTCAGGTCCGTGGTGGTCGGTCAATTGTAGAGTTTACATGCGAATACTTCAATACAGTGATACAAAAAGCATTGAATTTCACTGGCTTCGGGAGATGACTCCTTTTTTTCATGTGATGATTTAGTCATCTCCCGAAGACAGTGAAATTCAATGCTTTTTGTATCACTGTATTGAAGTATTCGCAGGTAAACTCTACAATTGACCGACCACCACGGACCTGAATAAAAATCAAATAGTGAGGGATTTTATCAATTGAATTATTTTTTATCTTTTTAAAGTTGCCTTTTTCCGTTTGCTTTTTTTTCCAACATTTTTTTGTCCACTTTTTTTCATTTCTATTAATCTTTCCCAAATATATTTTTATTTTCGTTATACTATTTCAACAGTCGGGAGTTGTTTTGTTTTTTTAAAACAATTTTTTTTAAAATTATTTACTTATTTTATATTTTTGGATTAACCGTTTTTTTTTTCAACATTTTTTTTATTTCGTATTTATTTTATAAAAAAAAAATTACACTTTATTCGTAAAGAAATTTAAAAAAAATAGAAAAAAAATTACAGAACAACATAACCTCGAATTTAATTTTTTTTTGAGAGTTACGGGCGGGCGCATGAAGTTTGTTACTGAGTGCAATGTGGCGGCAGTGCCTGCTCTCCTATAGGTTGAATCAATGCGATTCAACAGTTTTTTTTGTTATGCGAATCATTTTATTAAATATACGTACGATAATGTTAAGTCATTACTAAGAACCATGCCCGATAGTAATATAATATATATCCCAAATATGGTTAAGTAATTATTTGTCGTTTGGACAAACATTCAGCACGAAAATTTTGTGAAAATCAGCTGTTCGCGGTCAAACGCATAACTCCCGGCTTTTGCCCGTGCGGGCAGTCGGGAGTTAAAAAATGTGGTTAAATTGAATTAGCATCTGGTATAAAGTTGCAACCCATGTTCTTCTTACTATGTAAACTCCTATCAACCCATCTATCTATCATATCCGTCCATATCATAAAAATCAAAGCCAGCAGTAATTTCATCTACTGTGTATCTTCACGACTTTTTTTTATCTTAACCCATTAACGCCGAGGTGATTAGAATTTTTACTAACTTTTCAACGTGTTTATTTATTATGTTATCGGATCAAAAAAATAATGTAATACCTCTATTCCTACGCGGAATTCGATGCTCTTTCAGAATCTGAGCTCAAAATTTCGATTAGACACCGAGAAAAAAAATATGGCCGATTTAAACGAGAAAAACGTGAAAATTTTTGAAAAAAAAATTTTTCGCATTTTTTTTCACAATGATACCGCAAAGCTATCAACTTTTTACAATGATCAGAGGTGATCATGGCACTCGAACATTAAGAGGAATTTTTTTCAGAAAAATTCATCAACGCGTTTTTTCAAAATGGCGGCGAGAATGAAACTTTTTTATAAAAATCTTAATCTATCGGTTTCTTCAAAACTATAAACTTGAGAAAAACATTTCTGGGAACAAAAATGGCTTAAAATTAGTCGAAGAACACTCTTAAATTTTTCCAGAATTTTTGAAAACAATTTTTAATTTTCGAAAATTTCAAAAAATCCAATTTTTCAAAAATACCTGAAAAATTTTTGGAAAAATTTGAGAGTGCTCCTTGACTAATTTTAAGACTTTTTTGTTGTTAGAAAATTCTTTCGTAAAATCTATAGGTTTAGAGAAAAAAAAATTTCTTGAATGGTACATAAAATTTTGTTTCTATCTACCACTACAAAATTCACAAACTCGTATATCCTTTCACTTGTGCATGGACACATATGTTCTATACAATTTGACATAACAAATGTATTGAAAAAGTGAAAACTAATATTTTTTAAATATGCTTTACTTATAATTCATGTACAAATTGTATACAACATATGTGTCCATGCACAAGTGAAAGGATATACGAGTTTGTGAATTTTGTAGTGGTAGATAGAAACAAAATTTTATGTACCATACAAGAAATTTTTTTTTCTCTAAACCTATAGACTTTACGAAAGAATTTTCTAACAACAAAAAAGTCTTAAAATTAGTCAAGGAGCACTCTCAAATTTTTCCAAAAATTTTTCAGGTATTTTTGAAAAATTGGATTTTTTGAAATTTTCGAAAATTAAAAATTGTTTTCAAAAATTCTGAAAAAATTTAAGAGTGTTCTTCGATTAATTTTAAGCCATTTTTGTTTCCAGAAATTTTCTTCTCAAGTTTATAGTTTTGAAGAAACCGATAGATTAAGATTTTTATAAAAAATTTTCATTCTCGCCGCCATTTTGAAAAAACAAGTTGATGAATTTTTCTGAAAAAAATTCCTTTTAATGTTCGAGTGCCATGATCACCTCTGATCATTGTAAAAAGTTAATAGCTTTGCGGTATCATTGTGAAAAAAAATGCGAAAAAAAATTTTTTTCGAAAATTTTCACGTTTTTCTCGTTTAAATCGGCCATATTTTTTTTCTCGGTGTCTAATCGAAATTTTGAGCTCAGATTCTGAAAGAGCATCGAATTCCGCGTAGGAATAGAGGTATTGCATTATTTTTTTGGTCCGATAACATAATAAATAAACACGATGAAAAGTTAGTAAAAATTCTAATCACCTCGGCGTTAATGGGTTAAACCGTCACGCTGAGACGGAATACTTATGCTCATCTGGCGCGGCCGTGGTCCTTTCGACTGCCAGGGCTCTTTGGCTTTTATTTTAATTTATTTTATTTTATTGGGCGCCAGCTAGTCTTATTGGCTAACAAATTTTTAACTAACTCTGTTAGGGAATCTATGTAAGGGAGGTACAGTTTGTGGACCAAATAGAACTATCAAATCTAAGATGTCATGCGAAAGAATGCGAAATAGACAACTCTAGACAAAAAATATGGGGCATTCCACGCCAAATCGGACACCAGTCGGCTTTTGCATCTCCGATTTTTTTGATAATTTTTCATGATATAGTACCCATTGAGAAAGGTCTCCATGATTTTTTTCATTTTTTTTTCGTCCAGTCGTTTTCGAGATATCAATTTTTGAGAAAATTAAAAAAAATTGTTTTTGTTTTTTTAAATACCCGTAACTTTGCGAAAAATGGGCCAATTGGGACGTTTTTTTTTTTAATTTTCATTTTTTACAGCACTTTTGGAATATAAAATTAAAAAAAAAAAATTCAAAACCGTATTTCTATTAAATTTTCAAATTTTAATCATAAAATATTGATTTTCGAAAAACACGTAGCGATCGATTTTCTTGAAATTTTTTACGAAAAAACTGTGACTCATCCCGCATCTTTTAAGCCTAGTTTCATAATAGGCAAATGATGGGATCCATTTTTTATCGAGTTTTTAAAATTTTATGTTTCAGTTATTTGTACTAATCAATGATCGTTTTCTAGGTCTACCAGCAATAGTTCTTGCCATCTATGAAATATAATAGATATGTTTCAATAATATAATAGATTATGACTATATATTTTTCGTTAAATATATCTCAGCAAAAACTTGAAAAAAGTTAAAAAATCGCACCTAAACTATAATGTGATCAGTCTGCATCCTTTTACTCACTTCGAAAAATGTGAGCCAAGTTTTTGTATAATCTCTGCGTCAAACTTGTGCGGTGGTACGTACGTCATAAGTTTTTGCAGTTCATATACCTCAATTTATGTTAACAACTAAATCTCAAGAAAAATTGTTGGTGAATCACGAAATTTGAATCGAAATAAAGGCATTTGCTCTTGGCTCTAGGAATATAAACTGGTTTCAATTCTTTTTGAAAACAGAAGGCAGAGGAATATAAAACAGAAAGAATTTTCTTTTTTTTGCGATTACATTTTTTTCGAAGTGAGTAAAAGGATGCAGACTGATCACATTATAGTTTAGGTGCGATTTTTCAATTCTTGGCGTTTTTTTTTTTTTTTTTTTTTTTTTTTTTCAAAGTTTTTGCTGAGACGAAAAATATACAGTCATAATCTATTATATTATTAAAACTTATCTATTACATTTCATAGATGGCAAGAACTATTGCTGGTAGACCTAGAAAACGATCATTGATAACTTTCAGTACAAATAACTAAAACATACAATTTTAAAAATTCGAAAAAAAATAAATCCCATCATTTGCCTATTATGAAACTAGGCTTAAAAGATGCGGGATGAGTCACAGTTTTTTCGTAAAAAATTTTAAGAAAATCGATCGCTACGTGTTTTTCGGAAATCAACATTTTATGATTATAATTTGAAAATTTAATAAAAATACGGTAGAGAGGCAGTGGCATAGTGGTAACGTGCCCGACTCACACCCCGGTGGCCCGGGTTCGATTCCCGCCGACACCAATGGATTTTTTCTAAGTGTCTTAAACTGCTCTCTCCATGGTTCGGAACCCACGTAAAAATGTAGGTCCGAGTAGAGGCAAAAAAAAATTGAGGAAAAGCAAAAACCAGAGTGGAAAAGCAAGAAAGAGGGAATAATAGAAATATGTAAAAACCTGAAAAGGGTGTGCATCTAAAACTCCTACCTACCTACCTAGAAATACGGTTTTGAATTTTTTTATAATTTTATATTCCAAAAGTGCTGTAAAAAATGAAAATTTCAAAAAAAAAAAAAAAAAACGTCCTAATTGGCCCATTTTTCGCAAAGTTACGGGTATTTGGAAAAACAAAAACGATTTATTTGTTATTTTTTCGAAAATCGATATCTTGAAAACGGCTGGACGAAAAAAATTGAAAAAAATCATGGAGACCTTTTTCAATGGTTACTATAACATGAAAAATTATCACAACAATCGGAGATGCAAAAGCAGACTGGTGTCCGATTTGGCGTGAAATGCCCCATATATACATTTATTTGACTTACGTTCTTTTGAAAAATTACAGTATAATGGTCGGATTGCCCCTGGCCACGACTTTCGACGTAGATTTCTCGAGACACACGACGAACTTCACGAGGGTTGACTTCCTTCGTTGTTCGACTCCTCTCTTCCAGAAGTGAGAAACAGTAGAATCACCGATTAATTTCTTCGACAAATTTCACGTGACGAGATGTGCACGTGTCAAAGTCTGTTTCCATACTCTCTATTGTTCTTCGTTAGATTGAACCGGTGACCCGCTTCTCTCCCCACTCTTCGTAGCTAGATCCCCATATACCGAAAATCGATAATTGCGCATGCGTGTCAACCCTCGAACTAGCCCTATCTCCCCCTTTCAAGTGTTGTTATCGTTGACATTGTTCTCTACGACTGATATCGATGGACTCGACAAATCTTTGACGATATTAACTTATAAATTAATACATCGTCTATAATTAAGGACAATACAATTTGAGACAGCACAAACGTGACGACACAACTTTGGTACGCTCAAGGAGTTGGCCGAGCGTTGATGTCGAGGAAATTTTGTTCCCTGTCACAAAGCTAAGAGAAAAGTGCTCGGAAAGTTCATCTCTCCGAAATCGGGAGATTTCGGAAAGGTGACCTTTCCTCGCAGATGCGATGAAAAATCGTATACGCTCCACGGGAGTAATATACTATAACATGTTCAGTAATCTTTGTGTTTTTCGGTTTGATTATTTTTTTTGCAATCTCTTTAAAGAGTTATCGAACAGTTGTAGTAATGCAAATGCTTCGGAAAATGCTTTTCTGAATCTGCTAGATTGGGTCACACTAATAATGCTCTATCAATCGATTGTTATAGTTTTCTGAAGTTCCGAAGAACTACGAGACAACGTATCTATCACTATCACGCAGAGGTGCACGAGTTTTAGCTCTGGGTCATCGTCACCTTCGATCAGGAATAACCCACCAAGAAATTCGAGATATGTCACGTGAGGAACTCGAGCAAGATCTAAAATTCGTCGGTTTCGTCAGCATAAACTGTCCCCTAAAACCTGACTCTAAGTCTGTCATAAAAGAAATATTGAATGCTTCGCATTCGGTCGTCATGATTACTGGTGACAATCCTTTGACGGCTTGTCATGTCAGTCGCGAATTGGAATTTACGAAGAACGACGTGACGCTCATATTGACGGATGTTGGTGCGAATTGGTGCTGGCAAAGTGTTGATCAGTCGGTAAATATACCATTGGGCTCTGGAAACGTAGCCACGAAAGGAAAGGAAATTTGGAAGGAATACACGCTCTGCATGACTGGTGAAGTACGTTAAAAAAATTTGTATTAAATTTCTATGCTTCCAAATTCATATACATGTGTGAATGCCTCTTTAAGACGACCAACCGTATTCAAGATGTTCTGTCAACTGAGAAGTATTTTATCATTTGTAAGTTTATAATTGAGTCTATTCTCTGACAACTATCAATTGGTTAAGAGCTGGCAGCCGAAAAAATCAGGTAAATCTGTCAGTTACCATATTAAGGCTGATGGTATACCGAGGGTTGTCGCAAAACTCTCTCTCTGACCTCATCATCTGGAGGGGCGGTGGGGTAGGGTTTTATGAGGGGGGCTTCATTTTATTTAATAGTATTTATAATAATTTTGCCACGTGATATTCATCAATGTTTCAAAACCGCATAAGAAAATTGCCAGATCTATCGCGTGGAGGAAAGTTGTTGACAAAATCAATTTAAACTGTAATCCAAAAATTAATTAATAGGGTGTAATGGATCTGATTTTTTTAATAGTGCGAGTGGATTAATTGCACATACCGGCTAAAAATTGTCCGACAAAAATAACGGGGGAAAATATGACTGAAAAATTTCTTGAAAGTGCCAATTTTGGCATGAGAATTGGTTGAGGAGTCATTGCGAAGGCTGCGTAGAGGGAATAGCGTCCCAGTGAGGTGTTGTATTGGTTGATTCTGTTGTAAGCAATGATTTTGTGTAAGAGAAAAATGATTTCTTTGAATGTTGATATAATGAAATAATGAAAATGAATGTAATGAAAATATGTACGCAAACGAAAAACACGCTCGCGTGTTCACACACTATCACGCGCACTCATGCACGCGGCCACTCACAAAATTCTTGGTGAGATGGTTCCAAACGTAAAAAGTAAAATCTGAAAACAGCCGAGTCGCCGAAAGATCACATCGGCACTCACCAGGACGATATCCCCTCTAAACAGCCTCCACTTATAAATAGCAGTTCTTTTTTTTCATCTCCGTTTTCTACGATTCTTCGCTTCCTCTCTTTTATCGCGGCCGAAATAATAGACCTTCATATTTATTGAATGTGTGTTCGCTGAAATGGTAATAAAGAGAGACGTATCGAGGCAACGGATGTGAGAGGCTGAATCACGTGCATGCGTGTACATAATATAAACTTTCATACCAAGCTCAATTCGAATGGAATTTGTTGAGAATTGAACTTTCAATTGGAGAATTAAATGAACATGTAATTCCAGTCATCCCTTATTCGAATTTTATAGTTTAAATTTGAAGATTCAGAATTCCTCAATTGTATTTCAATTTAATTCATTCAAATTTTTGTTCTCCAATAACAATTTGTATAACAACTTTCAATAAATGCGGAAGGAATAATATAATTTATATAAGTTGATTTCATTGAAATATTGATTCTAGTATATCAGCATTCGAAGAAGTGAGTCGCTTCGTTGAAAAAAAATCCTGCATTCAAAGCGTGTGCATCATTGAAATTATATATCGAGTAAATAATAATAAATTTAATCATGACTGATAGCGTTGAGTGCGCGATCGGTGTGAAGCTCTTGCGATCTCCCAAGCTAAACAATCTCGGGTGGAATTGGTACTTTCTCCCATGACCGTTCAAACATGAATCGGATAGCCCATTGATCGCTGCGCGGGAGGCAGTTTTTTTGAGTTGATGATTGATTGATCTTGACCTGCATTATCCGCCCGTTCAAGGATCCCCTTGTCGCCGCCATTTTGAAAAAACGCGTTGATGAATTTTTCTGAAAAAAATTCCTCTTAATGTTCGAGTGCCATGATCACCTCTGATCATTGTAAAAAGTTGATAGCTTTGCGGTATCATTGTGAAAAAAAATGCGAAAAAATTTTTTTTTCAAAAATTTTCACGTTTTTCACGTTTAAATCGGCCATATTTTTTTTTCTCGGTGTCTAATCGAAATTTTGAGCTTAGATTCTGAAAGAGCATCGAATTCCGCGTAGGAATAGAGGTATTGCATTATTTTTTTGGTCCGATAACATAATAAATAAACACGTTGAAAAGTTAGTAAAAATTCTAATCACCTCGGCGTTAATGGGTTAACGCGAATTGTTGGCAATGGAAAGTGATTTCGTTTATTTGTGATCTTCGACGAGCTCTAGAAAAATTTCATTGGCGCTATAAAACTCACCAAGTATTTCGGCCACAATTTTATTTTTCAGTCCAATTAAAAAAAAAATTTTTTTTCAATGCACCGAAAAAAATTGGATTGAAAAAAAAATTGCGGCCGAAATACTTGGTGAGTTTTCTTTCCTTCGTTTGAAATCTTTTTTTTTTAAGGTTTTTCTCATTCCGATTTTTTTCTGGACTCTGTTCTTCTGACCGATTTTTATTTTGTACATTTTGATGACTTTTCAAGGCCCAACTAATTTTTGCTTTTTTTTTGTCGAAGACTCTAGCCTCAAGCGTCAATTAAATATTTATCCTATTATTGATATTATACATTTTAATGCTGAACTTTTTTTCTGTGCTGATTATCATGCTGATTTTTTTTCTGTGACACCAAATGGAAACAGGGGTCAACAAATGTACTTGTCCAAGGTTTTTTTCCCGGAGAAGGGATTTTTGGCCCGGATATAACTTTTTTTTTTCTGAATCCTACAATTGTTACATGATAACAGATAATTCTTGAATATCTACGCTGACATAATCGGTAAAACCCTAGCTGCAATATAAAATATGTAATGCGATGCTATAAAGAAAAATGAACTTAGTACAGCTTGTACAAACAAAGCGCAGAAATTCATTCCAGTTAACACCTTGCGTCTCCTCCAGTATATTGAGAAATTCAATCAAGAGATTCGGTAGAGTCTCGGGACAAGTACATTTGATAGCTCTGTCTATCGTCTGCTGGCCCGAGGATCGTCCGAGTATATTATTTCTGAATAAAGCATTTTCGGTGGTGGGGGTACAAACTGAAAGTTATTTTCTCGAATCACGAAACTCAGGAGATATCTGATAATTTCAAAATTGAACTGGAGACTAGTTATGAAATTCCCCTTCGATTGAACATAATTACAGCACGATTGATTGCGTATTTCCTGAAAAAAAAAACTTTGCACAGGGTCGAGATTATGCAAAAATTCCCACACATTGAAGGATTTGGTGTGTCTGCATATGCTCGCAGACGATACAATCAAAGGCGCTTTGATGCCCATCAAAACCCATTTCCACCAAAGTCGTTCTCCAGCGACAACAGCATCAAGTTCCGATTGGTCACGATTGCCTCGTTTTTCCTCTATACCGATCCGGTGGAAAGTTTGAACGTTGGATGGCTATACTTATATCGTTAATGTGTCAGCTGTCAAAGCTGCAAATTTATATTCGAGTGTTGACAAAGCGAAAATACGGAAGCACGTGCAAAATAAAAAAAGTATTTAAATTCAGTGAACGAATAAAAGGTGATACAGTGACTTTTTTCGCGTAAATCGTGAATTTGTGTTTTTTCAGTGCAGTTTCAGTGTTTCGTATTCAAGTGTTGACGAACGAAAAGTGCGAAGACGTTAAAAAAAAATGTATATATATATATATTTCAACGTCAGTGAATGACGAAAAAGTGTTAGGCTGACTTAATTTATGAAAATATGAAATTATTCGAATGAAATCTTTATATCGCGAAGGTAGAATAAGTGCTCGAAAATACATCGAAACATAACCTTAAAAAATTAGTGGGAGACGTTCTAAAAATGTGTGAACTCAAAAATGATGTTGACGTTTGGATCGTGGAACGCGACAAGTTTTTTTTCAAGCATGTCACTTAGATTCTCCTCCCAAATAAAGAGACATGTTTTCCTCAAAAGTGAAAGTGTGCAAATACTTGTGACGAAAATGTATCGTGTGCTCATGAATAAAACCTTGTAATAACATTATGTGTTGATGAAATGCTTATTGCAAAGCGTTCATGAACTTTTGTTATTGATTTCTTTATCTTTTTGTTTACAGTTTCCAAATAAACAAAAATACACCCAACATTCCACAGGGTGTGCTAAGTTCCTTCGATTTTCCTTGTCGACATTCCACTGCAGGTTTCATCTTCAACCGGGGTTTTGCTGATTGTGTGGCAAATAATCATTTTCCACAACAATTCGAAGGACCAAAACGTCGAAATAAATAGTGTTGAGGAATCACTCGGTCATGTAGGTGTAAGATCTGGATGGAAATTAAGTCTTGAGAATGAAATGTGAATACTCATTCAACATTTGATGATTTTTTGAGTGTGCGCATGATAATATACACAAAACGTGTGCCATTATTTTCCCTATGTGGCTTCAGTCTAGGACTTCCGATCATATTTTTCTTATGTTATTTTGTAATCCATATTGCTGAGACGCAACAAATATTTTTATCCAATTTCTAAAAATACTGAAATCACTGCAGGCTGTTATGCCATACTTTGTTTTACCGTTTTCTGCCTGTTGTCTTCGTTTTTTCAAGCTGCGTTCAGTTCCTTGGCTTTTTTTGGCATTGAATATTTTTTAAACTCTCTACTGTGGGACAATCACTACAAATGTTTCTATACAGTTTCAATTTTGGCCTTTCAGCTATGTCTCTTCTCATGCTGTCAAGATTCTCATCGCTAAGACGCAACAAAAGTTTATGCCAAATTATTCCTATACTGAAGGCACCGCAGGCCGTTGTAAACTATATTAAGTTTCTTCGCTTTGTACACATGGTCTGTCTAAAACTGTCAAAGCCATAACGCAATGGATCATATACTATTCTTGATCAGAACATTAAAACTCTCATTTGTCTTGCGAATAAGAGTAAATAGTTGGCAAACGAAGTGCGACGGCAATGCTATTTATTTCTCAAATTTTGTTTACGAACTTTCATTGTATGGTAAAAATAAATTCTTTATGTTTATTCTTTACTCCAGTTTCATGGTACAGTAGTTAATGGAGCTGTCGAAGATTAAATTCTTGTTGCCATTTAATATTGCAATGTAAAAATGTATTTGCTGTACAATATACTTCCCACTTTTCCCGTAAACAAAAACAAAGAAATAGACTCGGTTCACTGTTCCCATCAATCGAATAAAGCTAAGAATTATAATAAAATTTTTATTTTTAATGGAAAAATACAAAAATAAAAATAAAATAAAAATTAGAGATTCATGGCATCGATTACCATAATAGCAGAAACCGAAACTTTCTTTACATGGATCAACAGGACCTCATATTGAAGTTTTGAAAAAAATGCTTTATCACTGTCTTACGGAATGGAAAGTGTACTCCGATTCATTCACCATTCATCGACGCTGATAGGATAACTTTATGGTATTTGATATAAATTAACAAAGAATTTCAATAGGTTGCCAAAGTAAAAAACTGGATTTATTTAAGCACATCGAAACATGTTTATAATTAGTTGGACAAGAATGGTTTATTGCTGCGTCGGATGTCTCTCATTATCACGTACAGGTTTTTTAGGTATAGATCATTTGCGAATTGAAATTGTTTTTTCATTCTAAAATTGAATATCCTGGCCAAAAATCCCCTGCCCGGGAAAAAAAACCTTGGACAAGTACATTTTTTGACCCCCGTTTCCATTTGTTTTCACAGAAAAAAACTACCCAAAAAAGTACAAAATTTTCAAAAAATTGGCAAGATCAAGAATGATTTACATTCAGCACTAAAATTTATAATATCAATAATAGGACAAGTATTTCATTGTCTCTTGAGGATGGAGTATTTAAAAAAAAGCAAAAATAAGTTCGTTATTGAAAAAAATCACCAATGTATAAAAATAAAAATCGGTCCAAAAGAACAGAGTCCAGAAAAAAAATCAAGATAAAACAAAACGTGGAGAAAAAAATTTCAAACGAAAAAAATTAGATTGAAAAATAATTTCGGCCGTAGTACTTGGCGAGTTTTTTGCTTAGGTAGAATCACGTAATGTATTTTTCATGGTACGAACTCGCCAAGTACTACGGCCGAAATTATTTTTCAATCTAATTTTTTTCGTTTGAAATTTTTTTCTCCACGTTTTGTTTTATCCTGATTTTTTTTCTGGACTCTATTCTTTTGGACCGATGTTTATTTTTATACATTGGTGACTTTTCTCAATAACGAACTTATTATTGCTTTTTTTTAAATACTCCATCCTCAAGAGACAATGAAATACTTGTCCTATTATTGATATTATAAATTTTAGTGCTGAATGTAAATCATTCTTGATCTTGCCAATTTTTTGAAAATTTTGTACTTTTTTGGGTAGTTTTTTTCTGTGAAAACAAATGGAAACGGGGGTCAACAAATGTACTTGTCCAAGGTTTTTTTTCCCCGGGCAGGGGATTTTTGGCCAGGATATCACTTCTTTTTTCTGAACCTTTCACTTTCATCATAAAATTTTGGAATTTATGGTCCGCCATATTGAATCCGCCATTTTGAATTTCGAAATTTTGCATGCAGATTGTTAATCGGTGAACCCAAAAACCCCCGCGTGCCAACTTTCGCTTTTCTTAAACGATTTTCGCAGTTATTGTCCGCCATATTGTATCCGTCATCTTAAATTTCGAAATTTTGGGTGCAGATTTGTAATCAGCGACCCCGAAAACCCCCCGAGTACCATGTTTTGCTTTCATCAAACAATTTTTGCATTTGTTATTCGCCATATTGGATCCGCCATCTTGAATTTCTAAATTTTAGGTGCAGATTTGTAATCAGCGACCCCGAAAACCCCCGGGTACCATATTTTGCTTTCATCAAACAATTTTTGCATTTGTTGTTCGCCATATTGGATTCGCCATCTTGAATTTCTAAATTTTGTGTGCAGATTTGTAATCAGCGACCCTGAAAACCCCCGAGTACCATATTTTGCTTTCATCAAACAATTTTTGCATTTCTTGTCCGCCATATTGGATTCGCCATCTTGAATTTCTAAATTTTGTGTGCAGATTTGTAATCAGCAATCCCGAAAACCCCCGAGTACAAAATTTTGAGCTAGTTGCACGTAAGGAAAAATGTGTGTTTCGAAGGGTCAAATTGATATTTTTTTTTGCGTGAATTATTCCGACCTTACCATCTGTCAACACGGATCTACGAGAAGTCCGCAAAAAACACGCTGTTTACGCGTCTCGCGTCAAAACTACCGTCAAACTTTCCGTGGTATGGGTACAAAGGAAAGGACCAATGGGAACTCGCTACTTTTGTCGCCGAAGACCGGCTTCAATGGAAATGGGTTTTGATGGGCATCAAAATGCCTTTGATTGTGTCGTCTGCGCGCGTATACAAACACACCAAATCCTTCAATGTGTTAGAATTTTTGCATAATCTTTACCCTGTGCAAAGTTTTTTCTCAGCAAATACGGCATCAATCGTGCTGAATTAAGGCTTAATCGAAAGATTTTTTCATAATTAGTCTCCAGTTCAATTTTCAAATCATCATCTGTCTCCTAAGCTTCGTAATTCGAGAAAATGACTTTCAGTTTTTACCCCCACTACCGAATTTTACTTTATTCAGAGATAATATACTCTGGCCAGCCTCGGGCCAGCAGACGACAGAGCTGTCAAATGTACTTGTCGCGAGACTCTACCGAGTCTCTTGATTAGGGTCAAAAATTCCATTCAAGAATTCAAGATTTTTTTTTTCAATCCAAACAATTACATTCTTTTATTTTTATCGGGAATTGGAACTTTCATCTTTTCTTCTAATCCGGGGAATAAAATTTTTCGTGACAATTAATTAATGTTCAAATAAAAAAGTTATATCCTTGCCAAAAATCCCCTCCCCGGGAAAAAAACCTTGGACAAGTACATTTGATGACCCCCGTTTCCATTTGTTGTCACAGAAAAAAAAACTACCGAAAACAGTACAAAATTTTCGAAAATTTGGCAAGCTCAAGCCAGGATTAACAAGATAGTTTCTATAAAATAACTTTACTCCAAATGACGAATAGAAATGAAGAACTTTATACATATCATCGAAATCCCAAGGAAAAAATTTCGCTTTGATAAACGATTTCCGCATCAGTTATGGTCCACCAAATTGTATCCGCCATCTTGCATTTCGAAACTTTGGATGCAGATTTGTAATCAGCGACCCCGAAAACCCCCGAGTTAAGACTTTCGCTTTCATGAAACGATTTTCGCAGTTATGGTGCGCCATATTCTATCCGCCATCTTTAATTTACCAATTTTTGGAAGTTATAAATCAGCGACCTCGAAAACTCCTAAGTAACAGCTTTCGCATCCATCAAAAAATGTTTGCATTTATGGTCCGCCATATTATATCCGCCATTTTAAATCCGAAATTTTGTGTGCAGATTTGTAATCGGTGACCCCGAAAATCCTCAAGTACCAACTTTTGCTTTCATCAAAAAAAATTTGAATTTATGGTCCGCCGTATTGGATCCGCCATCTGGAATTTCGAAATTTCGGGTGCAGATTTTTAATTGGCGAACCCGAAAACCCCCGAGTATCAACTTTCGCTTTCCTTAAAAAATTTTCGCAGTTATTGTCCGCCATATTGTATCCGCTATCT
Organism: Campoletis raptor; assembly: GCA_948107755.1. NCBI lineage: Eukaryota > Metazoa > Arthropoda > Insecta > Hymenoptera > Ichneumonidae > Campoletis > Campoletis raptor. The sequence goes on along the minus strand of OX403628.1, from coordinate 1,442,567 downwards.
TGAATTTCGAAATTTTGGGTGCAGATTTGTATTCAGTGACACCGAAAACCCGAGTACCATATTTTGCTGTTATCAAACAATGTTTGCATTTATGGTTCGCGATATTGGGCCCGTCATCTTAAATTTCTAAATTTTGAGTGCAGATTTGTAATTAGCGATCCCGAAATCCCCGAGTACAAAGTTTTGAGCTAACTGCACGTAAGAAGAAATGTGTGCTTCAAGGGGTCAAATTTATACTTTTTTAACGTGAACGTCTGTCAACATTCGGATACAAATTTGCGACTCTGACGTACAAATTAGTTCGAATTTAGCCCACAGTGGATCTACGGGAAAGTTCGGAAAAAACACGCTGTTACGCGTCTCGCAATTTACACTAGCAAAACTACCGTCAAATACAAACTTTCCGTGGTATGGGTACAGACGAATGTAGTCTGCACACTCGTGACCAATCGGAACACAGGGAAATGATCATACTCGTGACCAATCAAAATCTCGATAGGCACGCTGAGGCCTTTTATTGTGACATATACAGACACGTCGAATTTTTCGATGTGCTGGAATTTTGACATAATTTTGAGCCTGACCAAAGTTTTTTCTCCGCAAATACGGCATCAATCGTACTGATTTAAGGCTCAATCGAAAGATTTTTTATTAATTGGTCTCCAGTTCAATTTTCAAGTCATTATCTGTCTCCCGAACTTCATAATTCGAGAAAATGACTTCCAGTTTTTACCCCCCACCACCGAAAATTGCTTTATGTAGAGATAGTATACTCCGGCGAGCCTCGGGCCAGCAGACGACAGAGCTATCAAATGTACTTGTCCCGAGACTCTACCGAGTCTCTTAATGAAAACAAAATCATACACTTCGTACGATCAATCAAATCGATCTATAAATTTTCATTTTATTTCATCGTGCTGTTTTTTTATCTTGGGGATATTCTATCCAAGTGATATATTGTCGTGTTCTATTTCTGTTCGATGTCATTTCGATGTGACGCTGAAAAATCAATGCCCGACGCGACATTATTTTGGATGTTTTTTAGATAAAACGACTCACGTGAACACCCCTGTCCCTCCAAAGACAAACTATGGCGAAGTCCAATTGAGCCATTCGAACTCTACAAATGAAATACTAATTAATCAAATTTTGCAAAACGGTCAGATAAGAAAAATAGACAATATCTACAAATGATTGCGTAATGACAAGAGTAACAATCCATTTTTCGGCAAGTCTCTCAACGTCACATAAAGTAGGTAGGCAGACACGAGGGAAATTCGACTATAGTGCCATAAAACATAGGCAGTATGAAACTTGAATAAAATTCCGCTTGCTAGGTGAATCTCATTCGTCTAAACTCGGTGCCACGTAAATACTCTTTCATCTACCCGGAATTGAAGAGTGGATGTAAACAACACTTTCGGAGTCCCTAGAGGAGTATGGAACTCATGGAAAATGAATAGAAGTATGGAAAATGAACAGGTTGGCCTCGTAAAATCCTTCAAGTATAATCCTAAAACCATTAAGAAATAAGAAATACATAAGGCTAATTGATAACTATATTAATACGCACAAATACCTATATAAGGGGCATTCCATGCCAGCTCGACCTACTGTAAAAATTTACAAATTCGTTTCGGCTTAAATTTTATCATCTTTTTGTACCCCGTGCAAAACAGCCCTGTGATTTTTTTCGAATTTTTATTATCAAGTTCACGTTCACGAGATAAATGTTGAAATTTCCCGTCGTTTTCTTTTTTCTGCTCATAACTTGTTTGAAAATACGTCTATTTGAATTTTTTCTTTTTTCCAACCGTATTTTTTCCAATGAATTTTCCATAAATTTTTCGCAAACAATTATCGTAGAATTATTTATTCGATTCCTTTAGATTTTCAGATGACAACCTTTTTTTTAACTATTTGGGTCCTTCGATTTTTTTTTTTTTTTTTTTTTATTCTCAAAAATATTCATTCATATTTCACGGATTTTGAGCCTGGTATCGTCATGGGGAAGCGATCCTTCCTATTTTTTCTGCAATTTTCGGAATGATCGAATTTATTGTTTTTCATTCATAACTACAGATATGACTTTTCATATCCCATACAACTCTCAGTGAACACAATTACAGATATTTGGAGTGGAAAATATAGGCATCCAGTATTTGCTCATGTAGCCCGAAAATACTAGATGTCAGGTGTAGACACTTGATAGGAGAATGAGCAACAACGATGTTCCCAGAATGGAGCTTTAAAATAGGTCTCTACTCTGTCACTAACATTGCATAAGTCTGAAATTGTGTACAATATTATACTATATTTTATATTATGCTTATAAAAAGAAACCAATGTCTGGGATCGTCCCAACCGCAGCGCCGCTCTTATTAATGTGCCGTTTTGTAGCAAGCACCATTCTCAGTCACTATTTTATGGCATTCATTTACGTTTTCAATCGCAATGTTGTATTCTGAAAGTTATTTATTGCCTTAAATCAATACGAGCAGTAAATCTATGATGGTATCTATGAGTCTAGTCATACACATTAACAATTAATAGATAATAAAATAATTATTATAATATTATTTGCATTAAATTATATTATTTCATGAAATAACACCATCTGAAACTCAGAAAAACTGTTTCCTGCTCAGTGATTGATAAGCGGTCACCCAACTTAGTGCTGACCTCACTCATGGTTGCTTAACTTTGTGATCGCCAGAGCAATTTTCTACCTAACTATATTATCAATGTATAACGAAATAGTTGAATTGTACTATAAAAAAATAGGGAGAGCGGTCGATCTAGTGGATAAGGACTGAGTCTCGGACGCCGTGGGTCTGGGTTCGAATCCCGGCCAAAACACCTTTAAAAAAAAGTTGGAATTTTTTCATGTGTTGCTGTAATCCCGGGTGGCTTGGATTCCACCTTCATAAAATACATCTCCACACCTCTCTGAGCGGTCGGTGTACAGCTCCAGAGGCCTCCCGTGGCTGATTCTTATCGCGCGGGTAGTGGTCCCTTAGCCATGCACTGGCTGGCTCATTGCATCACAGCTGAGGAGGTGACTGGCTAAGTACCTTTGGTGGCCGTGCTTGAGCGAGCTCGCATTGCCGCCGCACCTTTCTTGCTTGTCTTCCATTATTGATACGGGAGGAGAAGAAGACCCCTAGATTATTGCTTTTTAGGGAAACATTTTTCTCTCTACTTATGTATTGAAAAAATTCTCCTATAGTATCTAGGGACGCGGCAGTGTCTTGACGCCAAGTATTACAAAAATAGTATTTAAACGGCAAAGGCAAGACGTGCAGCATATCTATACTCGAGATTGGTTGATTTCCTCTCACTTCCGGAATGCAAGCGGTTCCCATTTACAGAATGTTCGACCAATCAAAATAATCAAACTCCCCAACATAATGTGGTTAATGCACTGTCTATGGTAATAGATTTTTTTCTCCCATCGGCGGAAATCCGTGAACTGTTGCACCTTGCATTACGTCACCACGAATTTATGATCGAAAAATTTCTTCCACAATATAATTGTAACACGATTTTCCCGACTCGGGTCCATCTGTCCCTTCTGAACTCCTCCGCAGTACTTCCTCGGACCACCATAATCCGAACCAGGGTGGACCGGGCACCAGGTACGAATGGACTGCCGGTGAAATCGACTTCAAGTTTGTCCACCCCGGTACGGATACGGTGGACGAGGTAGTCCAAGAGGCCACGAGGATTCAGGGTGGTCTGACTACTCAGCTCGACTGAGATACTTAGGGGTAGAGAGTAATGTAGGCCCGGAGGCAGGTAATAAAGACAAATTAACGCGAGAACAAGTCAAATAACGGAAATAATAAAGGAGTTAGTGTACACGACACTAACTCAGGTAATTTAATCGAGCTATAGGGGGTCAACGCCCGGAGGCAGGTAGTATAGTGATTCAACACGGAACGACAGATAGGAAATAATATTTCGGAATAAAAGAAACAAGAAACTGAGTGAACTAAACGCGAGAACAAAATATTGACGGAATCCGAGGCAAATAAGAACGATAACAATGCCTGACGTCTTCGAGATCGAGTGAGAGAGAGAGAGACAGCACGAAAACAAGCCGGCGCGACGCGCTCGCGGCCGGCCCTGGACGCGTAACACGAACTTGCAATGGAATACTAATTTAACATCATAAAATAACTCGTCGGAATTTAGAGATAATTCCTTTCAAACAATAAAACTCGAAAATAAAATTAAAGAATATGGCGAGACACCAAGGGGACTCGACGGAAAATTGGGAACTCCATAAAACACAATAATTAGTAGAGAATAAAGAGAAAAGAGCCACACTCTCGCTCGATTATCATCTTCATTCTTCACCGCCAAACATAATTGGCAAAACTCTAAAATTCAATAATTAAAAACCCCAATGATCCGACGAGTCGGAGAGAATAAAGGAACGGGCTTACCGAGGCGAAAATCTCTGCACACGTGATTGTTGAGGTGGCTCAGGAGCTCGATGTAACAGCGACTCGCCGGTGAGACACAATTACGAAGAATGATTGTTCTCGCGCCTCCGCAAGACTCAGCGCTCTCGTTGTCTCTCCCCACCACTCGAAGACCGCCGCACCCAGTCCTCACGCCTCTAATGTGGAGTAGCCCAAATTCTCAGCTTCGCGACGAAATTATTACGCGAGAATCTTAAACGAGGTCCTCGCACCGATCCTACTTCCAGCGGGCTTTCCACGCTGCAGGAGCTTTTCCTCTTGGGGACCTGGCCGATTTCCGACTGAAAGGTAAAGGGGAGGCCTCCCTCGTGACGCAAGGCGTCCCTTAACGTCCTTGCACACGGATTGCAGCCCCTACAGACGTGGAGGCGAACTCTCGGTTGCGACGGTGAGAAAGCCACGGACGGCGTTCATAAATGGCCGATATCCAGCGTGGTCTTTCGACCGTTCGCAAGTTGGACTCTGATGATCGAGAATCAACAACTGGGGGCGGGGGGGGGGAGATCGCTGCAAGAACCCGACGAGATGATCGAAGCTGAGGCACGAAGGCGGAGGACGAAACGGCAATCGAAGGTGATGAAATGCGACATATAAATAATAATGTGTTTTTCGTGCTCCCTCTCGCTCTCTCTACACTCGAATATTAGCGATTAACGCAGGTAATTGGATTCCCGAGGGACGGATCCAGGTAACTTAAAGCTAAAATTATAAATAACGACGAAAATCCTCGCAATGTTCCCCACCGCGAGTCGCAGAGCGGCATTACGATGGACCGGATCTCCAGTCCACTGGTCGACCAATGCGTGTGGGTACGTGGCCGAAAATGTCACGTCCAATATATATGTCTACTTTCCGACCCCCCTTCATGCGAGAACCGTTTCTCCCCACCCGCAATAAATCCGATACCTCAACACTTGAATAACAATTATACTATTCAAAGGCGGGCGCAGCGGCCGCGGGGGCGAGGCGGAGCCCTCCCGCAAAGAGGACATTACTATTTTTAAATAATTATCACCAAAAAAACACACACGCCTTCACAAAAAACACCACCGCATATAAAGAACACAGACACACAAACACGTATAAAGACAGGATAAGGACACACACACACACACACACACGTGCGCGTACGTGATCACAGGCACACTCGTGTACCCTCCCGCATAAAAAAATCTTTAATTTCTCACAATCGTTCCACTTTTTTTTTTCTAAAAATATGTCTCATTATCTACATTAACTTTTGTCTTCAATGCTATTTTTTTTATAGAAAAAATTCTTTTTTCATTTCGTCCAGTTGATCACCCAGGTTTCCCCCCCCCCCCCCCCTAAAAAGTACCCTATGAGATTTCATTCCGTACAATTGTCGATGAGGCAGACCGTTTTGAAAACTCCAAGTGCAAATTTGCACCCTTGTGGTGAGTGTGTTACCTCAAACAGACTGTGGTTGCTACGGGTTAATTCTTGAATTTTCGAAATTGAAATTCTTGAAACTCAAATGTATGATTTTGTCCAATTGATGGATTTCAATTAATACTTAACTGTAATAACTATATAATTTAAATATTAACCCATAAAATTTTCAGTAAATTTAATATCCTAGCCAAAACTTCAAAAAAGTAAAAAAAGGACGCCAGGTATCAAAAAAGTCGCACCTGAGCTATAATGGGATCAATCTGCATCCTGTTGTTTACTTCAAATAAAATTTCTCCTTTTTCTATTCATTTTCTTTCATTGTTCAAAAATATTTCTTTACAGCTTTTCATAAGAAATATTTTTCCCCCCATTCTCTTGTTAAAAAGAAGAAAAAAAGTTCTTTCCTGTTTGTTGTTTTTCTGCCTCCTATTTTCAAAAAGGTTTGAAATCACATTCTCATAGAGCCAAGAACAAGTGACTTGATTTCAATTAGAATGCTGTGATTCACCAAAAATTCTTTTCGAGATTTAGACATGAACATATATTGATGTATATGATCTGCAGGAACATATGACGTACGTGCAACTGCACAAGTTCGACGCCGGGACTATACAAAAACTTGGCGTGCATGCTTAAGAAATAAAGCTCGGGGAAGGAACGTCTCATCTTTCTATACCTTTCGACCCATGAATTTTATCGAATCGAGGCGTCTTATCGTTGCAACAATATATCCATGGCGCCCATTATCCTACGTCCACACCATCTATCCATTTCATTCGTTCCACCCTTTGCCATCCAACCATTCCTCCTATAATCTCACCCTACCAACTCTATCCTACCCGTCCTACTGGTTGATATCATGTATTCTTTCCATCCTAACCACCAATCTCATATATCCATTCACTGGTTTCATCCCATTTAATCGATAAATCTTTTCTACCCATCCTATCCATTCGTTCTATCTATCCATCCTACCCACCCATTCTATTCACCCATCCTATCCATCCATCCATCCATCCCATCCATCCATCCTGTCCATACAATTTTCACCCTCTATCCATCCATTCACTTCATCACTCCAACTATTCACTATTTCATACTGGAATGGAGGCTTCTTCCCTAGTTTATAATTGTTGCGGAATTAATTTGATCGACTGTGTATCTTCCCGAGCTTTATTTCTTAAGCATGCACGCCAAGGTTTTGTATAATCTCGGCGCCGAACTTGTGCGGTGGCACGCACGTCCTGCAGATCATATACATCAATATATGTTAATGTCTAAATCTCGCAAAGAATTCTTGGTGAATCACAGAATTCTAATTGAAACCAAGTGATTTGTTCTTTAAATTATACACCTATCTCCAAAATAACCAAAACCGTCCAAAAAATGATAACTCAATCTTCGTAAAAAGAAAAATTCGGGCTTCTCAAAAATGTAATAAATCAATATAAATATACTAAAGCATATAAAGCCAATTACGTCGGAGCGAGTATTCAATTATAAAGTATTTGAAACACAGAAAAAACTACCCAAGAAAGTACAAAATTCTTAAAAGATTAGCAAGATCGAGAATGATTTACATTCAGCACTAAAATTTATAATATCGTTAATAGGCCAAGTATTTCATTGTCGCTTGAGGATGGAGTATTTAAAAAAAAGCAAAAATCACTTGGCGAGTTTTTTTCTCAACTAGGATCACGTAATGCATTTCTTATGGTGCGAACTCGCCAAGCACTACGGTCGAAATAATTTTTCAATTTTTTTTGTCGTTTGAAATTTTTTTCCCCACGTTTTGTTTTATCTTGATTTTTACTCTGAACTCTGTTCTTTGGACTGATTCTTATTTTTGTACATTGGTGACTTTTTTCAATAGCCAACTGATTTTTGCTTTTTTTCAAACACTCAATCCTCAAGCGACAATGAAATACTTGTCCTATTAATGATATTTCAAATTTTAGTGCTGAATGTAAATCATTCTCGATCTTGCCAATTTTTTAAGAATTTCGTACTTTCTTGGGTAGTTTTTTTCTGTGATTCAAATACTTTATAATTGAATACTTGCTCCGACGTAATTGGCTTTATATGCTTTAGTATATTTATATTGATTTATTATATTTTTGAGAAGCCCGAATTTTTATTTTTACGAAGATTGAGTTACCATTTTTTGGAGGGATTTGGTTTTTTTGGAGACTTCCACAGAAGCGGCTATTGGTGCGAGTGAATGTACTTGTCTCGGCCTTTTTTTACACCATTTATGCTGTTTTTTGCCCGTGATTTCTCTTCTTTTTGTCCAGCCATTGTTATGTGACTTGGTTTTCCATTACATTACTATTTTCCCAACATAATTTGAATGAAGCTTAAACCGCATTGGAGTAAAACTTCTATCTTTCATTTTCATTCATTTTCCATTCAAATGATCTTCAGACTGATATCTGTAATAGAAATGAAAACTGAAAATATTTCTTGATTGTGTCCTCAATAACATTTTTGTCATTTATTCATGCCGTCAAGTTTTCATCCAAATCATTCAAGCGGTAAAGATTTCATTGATTGAAATACATAAGCTACCGCATGGAAAATTGTATGTATCAATGAAAAATTTTAAAATATAATTTTTCATCCAAATCATCTAAACCGGTAAAGTTTTCATTGATTGAAATGATACTTAAGCTACTGCATGGAAAATTGTATATATCAATGAAAAATTAAGTATTATGACGCTCTAAAGACCAAAGTATCCAACTCAGCTATACTCAGCTTGTTATAAATTTTTCCATGCGGTGTCATTCTAAAAAAGTTATTTGGATGTAAACTTTATCCAGCTTTCGACAGTTTTAATTCAGAATGCTTAAATAAAACTATTCGAATGAATATAGTGTCTAAAACTGGGAATGAAAAGATTACTTGAATGCGACTCAAGTAATATTTGTCGTTTTTATCGCAACAATATTTTTTAAAGCGCTAAAGTTTTCATTAAAATATTTTTCATATTTCTACCGCATGAAAACTGTTTCAAATTTCCACAGCTGCGGGATAGTCATAGCTGACACTTCCGCGATCTTTATAACCAAACACGATATGGTCAGCTGTCACATTCATCGATCGAATATCACCACAATTTTTACCAATATTACTAGTGTCACTAGAACGGCGATTGCGAAAAAATACGCGAGCGTTGAAAATGTGTGCGAAAATTTTTACAAATTTTTAGTGCATGCTAATTTAAAATAAATTCGTATCTCCAGTACCATCCAAGCTACAGAGTTCTAGTTAGACACAATCGAAAGGAAAAAAAAATATAAAAAATACGTAAACCTACAATGTTTTCCAAAGCGCTATAATTTAATAATTTTTACGGAAACCAGATTTGAACATTTTTGAAAACAGTTGGGAAACGCGGTCCTTGGAGTAAATGAGCCTTGTAGCGACTCGTCTTTGACGGAGACAGTATAGGTAAATATACTTGTCTCGAGCCGTTACCGCGACTCTTAATATTCTATATCTTTTCGTTTTTTTTTCGTTCGTGTTCATTATTTGTTCATCTTTTTCTTAATTCATATATTTTTATTTGGTAATGTATTCCTATTTGATGTATATCTTTTGTTTGTTTCCATTTGATTCATTTATCACGAATTTTATTTAGATTATTATTACTGAATTTATCAATTTTAACATTGGCGATAATATTTTGATTTAATGAATTAGCAGTTCAATTTTTCCTAATGTCTTTCGTTTTATCATAATTGTTCGTTTATAATTCGCATATTATTTGTTTATTGCATATTTTATTCTTTGCTGAGTTTCCTAATGATTTCTGTGTAGTTTGTAATCATTGAAGTGAAATATTTTGAGAATCCTTAGTTCTCATGGAACTAAGCTGCATTCGACCATTGTTATCTTGAAAGACGAAACGCAGTTTCGGTCTTTTCCTAATTTCGTAGTTCATGTTTATTTCTAAGGGCTGTTGCTGATTTATGTATTTCCTCTTTGGAAAACGTTTCTTCTTCTTATATGTATTTTTGAGTTTCGTAATGTCGTTATATGGATAAGGGTAGGTCCATTGACATCTGACGTTATTTTGCCTGACCTAAGCCGCTTTATTTTATGTTTATTTTTCTCATATGTATCTTTGAAATTCTTTCGGTCTGGAATCTAAAATAATGATGTTGGGACTGATCCAAATCGTTCTATTGATTTTTATATTCTTTCTTAGAAATGGGTCTCTGAGTTTTCACTCATCACGTGGTGTTTTTTTTCTCAAGCATGGTAAGATTCAGAGACTTGCGTCTAGACTTGTATATGTATTGTGACGGTTTTTTTTTGGGACCGTCACAAAAACACAATGTTTGGTAAAGAAGAACATCCCGGTACTACTGCTCGGCACTTCGACCACACGATTATCTCATAGGGCTTGCCTAAGGCGATAATTTTGTTAATAAATTAATTTGCGTCCCGGAATATTTTATTCCATGTGCGAGCGATTTCGGGAATGAGAGATTGAGGGTTCTTTGAGCTTGTTGTCAACACGATCCAAGTCTCGCTCAAGGACGAGGCAATGGAAATCTCACGGAAATCGAGAACATTCGAAGATTGGAAAATATTCATTTGGCATCGATGACTTCGTTGTTCCATCGTCACGTCAGGGCCGTAGCGCCTGTTGGATTCTCCCGCCGTCATTCATCGAACGGCGATCATCGCATCTTCTTCTCGATTATCCCGGATTCATTTATAAACTACAGGGTCCGTTTTCTCGCGTAAACGGCAATGGTCGAGCTAGGAGTGAAACGCAACAAAAGTCGCGGTTGCAATATCCCGATTGTTAATCTTCTTGGGGCCCTGTCTAACGCTCGGAACTATTTTAATTGCGACGGACCTGTCGATAATTTTCGGGGATATTCAAAATTAGGAGAGGGGCGGGAGACAAATTTCTCGTTACGCGTAACGCGTATGATCTCGAGGAGATTCTCGTGAAGTATCGAGCAGAGAGGACGTTTCGCGAAAATGGGGAAGAAACACCGTGAGTTCCTTCCTTTTCACTTTCTGGTTTGGTTAGTGGGCGCTCGCACATCTTTCCCGGGTCATTTTTCGTGAATTTTGTAAATTAAAATAAATATCGTTTCTCTCATTGTGTTGAGAGAAATTTGGTCGCGGTGACGGCTCTGTCACGCGTTTCTTAGTCAACTCTTTCGATTTTGTTTTCCGTATTCGCCTGAATAACGTTTAAAGTAATTTTGTCGAGGAGTAATCGTGGCCGTACTCGAGATCTCCATTTTTGTGTTGAAAATAATTGTTCCGGTTGGCGTAAGTTGTTTCCCGGGCTGAAGAGTCGCGAAATAAGTATGGAATTGCGTATGTGTGTGTGAGTGAGTCGGGAGGATCATCGCGTAACGTTGACAGCTCGGCCGAGTAACCGAATATCGGGGGCTCGGTGTTTCGAATAAAACATCTTCGAATCGTCATATTTTACCATCCCTAAACTTTATTTTCTCGACCGTGAGTAGAGCCACGGAGAGAATAAATTCGAGCTCGTGTTAGATTGTCAGAATGCAGGATCCCAACCAAATTTTGTGTGTGTGAGAAATATTGTGTGAATGAGTTCGCGATTCTTCCCCTGCGGTTCATTAGAGACACGCGATTAGATTTTTCGTTATCCCGGTTAAATTCTCGTTTTTCTTATTATATTAAATTCCGTAAATTCTCCTTTTATAATTAACTCATGTAAATCGATTATCACGTATGAAATTTATCACCTGCGTACTTCTTTGTATAATTTCCCGTTGACTCTGTTTTCCGAAAAAACTATTAAATAATTGTTATTGTTATTCAAAACGTAATTTTGTGTTTTCGAATTATTCTCGTGGTCACCCTGCGCATCCCGCTGCAGCAAAGCTGGTCAACCTGTGTCTCTCTCTTCGCCGTCGAGTCGCTTTGCGACTGACGCCCAACATAATTTTTTCCATCTTTTAATTTGTTAAAAATCGACGGAGAAGAGAGTCAGACTTTTGTGGCGTTCAGCGTGTAGGAAATTCACGTCACAGTATCAAAAGGTTATCTGATGATTTAAATACATGATTTTCTTTAGCTGAAATATTTTCTAAACGCATGGAATATTTCATTGATTACTAGTTCAGATGGACGTCACACTTATTTAACATTATTTTATGATTTTATTACATTTTTATTTCTTTTGAAGTTATTGAATCGTTATAAGACAATGAAATTCTTTTTTTTTTTTAGTTATTCCTAAGTTTTTCGGAACACCGATCTACCTTCGCGTCATTCGACGCACACGACGCAGCCAATGGGCTTGGCGCTGATTGTCTTGTTGTCCGCATGAAAGTTTTTCAACATGGCAGTCGGGCGCCGAGTTGTTGTCAGTACCGCGATGTTTTTATTTATTTTTATTGATTGATTTGCGGTAAACTTGGTGCTGTTACAATATACGGACCATTCTTCGACAAATCAGCCACTTCGGAACATTTACATTTTTTGTTTGGGTCAACTTTTCGATTAGTTGCTTTACCCATTGGGAGAGGTTCTCTTGATTCTTTTAAGAATATTTTGTAAAAGACATAATGAGATATGATTTTTTTTTTTTTTTACAAGATTTCACTTTTTTTTTCATTTACCTATAACTTGACGAAAAATTGACCAAATTGGGTTCTTTTTAAATTCATTCTGCGTGTTTTTTTTTCTATTTCGTTTGTTCGTATTTTTTAAAAGAATATTAGTGAAGGTTTTATTAAATTTTTGGCAGTTGGAAAGAAAAAATCATTGATTTCAAGGATTCGTACATTTTTTATTCTCTTCAAAAATTTTGCCTAAAAACCTTGAACAATGTAATGATTTCAAGACTATATCATGATGGAACTTTTTTTAGGTATACTTTTTTCTTAATTTCGATAGCAATCTTGCTCATAAAGTCTCACTTTTAGGCCCCTAAATTCCAACAAAATTTATGGTAGGTAGAAGTTTTACATGCATTCCTTTCTCGGGTTTTTACATGTTTCTATTATCCCTTTTTTATGCTTCTTATGCCCCTTTTTGTTTTTTCCTTTTTTCCTCTCTTTTTTCCATAATACCACCTGGTCGTACATTTTCTACGTGTATTCCGAACCAAGAAGAGAACAGTTAAAGACACTTGGAAAAAATCCATTGGTGTCGGCGGGAATCGAACCCGGACCCACCGGATGTGAACCGAGCGCGTTACCGCTATGCCAATGTCTCTCTCTCCAAAATTTATGTTAATAACCATATGAAAGTATCGAAAGGTCTATTAAACTACTAATCATTGAAAATCTTGATGAAATACAAGTTATCGCGGCTGTTTCGATCTGATGACATGGTTGTTGTAATCTTTTCCATTTGAACAACCATTGTCTGATGATGCTCAAAAGAAATTATGTTTGAACGAAGAGCGTCGATTGTGCGCTCTCTGTAGGTAAAGAGTATCACAAATAATCGTTGAAGAACCATACAAATATGGGTGATTCTAAATACAGGTCGTGTTTCTACATAAAATAAACAATGCCTTTCAAAGAAAAAGAACAAAATGGATTTTCATGATTTCTTTTCGAATTTTTCCGTCGAGCCCTTTCAGAGTTATAATACTTTGGAAATTTCAACATTTATATTTCTTCACTTTTAGTGTTGCAAATATCAAGTCCTTAATAACCATTTTTAAATATTATAGAGGAGTCATTTCCATGCAAAAAGATTTCAGCTTTCTGATAACATTTTTTTCCGATTCCCTCCAGTACCGGCACGACCTCTTCAAAATGAGGTCAGATAATGATAACTAATAAAAAGCAAAATCAGTTGGTTATTGAAAAAAGTCACGAATGTACAAAAATAAAAATCGGTCAAAAGAACAGAGTCCAGAAAAAAAAATCAAGATAAAACAAAACGCGGAGAAAAAAATTTCAACCGAAAAAAATTGGATTAAAAAATAATTTCGGCCGTAGTACTTGGCGAGTTCGTACCATGAGAAATACATTACGTGATTCTACCTAAGCAAAAAACTCGCCAAGTACTACGGCCGAAATTATTTTTTAATCCAATTTTTTTCGGTTGAAATTTTTTTCTCCACGTTTTGTTTTATCTTGATTTTTTTTTCTGGACTCTGTTCTTTTGACCGATTTTTATGATTGTACATTCGTGACTTTTTTCAATAACCAAATGATTTCACTTTTTATTAAATACTCCATCCTCAAGAGGCAATGAAATACTTGTCCCATTATTGATATTATAAATTTTAGTGCTGAATGTAAATCATTCTTGATCTTGCCAATTTTTTGAAAATTTTGTACTTTTTTGGGTAGTTTTTTTCTGTGAAAACAAATGGAAACGAGGGTCAACAGATGTACTTGTCCAAGATTTTTCTTCCCCGGGCAGGGGATTTTTGGCCAGGATATCACTTCTTTTTTCTGAACCTTTCACTTTCATCATAAAATTTTGGAATTTATGGTCCGCCATATTGAATCCGCCATTTTGAATTTCGAAATTTTGCATGCAGATTGTTAATCGGTGAACCCAAAAACCCCCGCGTGCCAACTTTCGCTTTTCTTAAACGATTTTCGCAGTTATTGTCCACATTTTGGGTGCAGATTTGTAATCAGCGACCCCGAAAACCCCCGAGTACCATATTTTGCTTTCATCAAACAATTTTTGCATTTGTTGTCCGCCATATTGGATTCGCCATCTTGAATTTCTAAATTTTGAGTGCAGATTGTAATCAGCGACCCCGAAAACCCCCGAGTACAAAGTTTTGAGCTAATTGCACGTAAGGAAAAATGTGTGTTTCAAAGGGTCAAATTGATATTTTTTTTTGCGTGAATTATTCCGGCCTTACCATCTGTCAACACTTTGACAGAATTTGCAACTCTGACGTACAAATTAGTTCAAATTTTGCTCACGACGGATCTACGAGAAGTCCGCAAAAAACACGCTGTTTACGCGTCTCGCGTCAAAACTACCGTCAAACTTTCCGTGGTATGCGTACAAACACGGGTACTTCGTCACCGAAGACCGGCTTCGGTGGAAACGGGTTTTGATGGGCATCAAAACGCCTTTGATTGTGTCGTCTGCGCGCATATACAAACACACCAAATCCTTCCATGTGTTAGAATTTTTGCATAATCTTGACCGTGTGCAAAGTTTTTTCTCAGCAAATACGGCATCAATCGTGCTGAATTTAGGCTTAATCGAAAGATTTTTTCATAATTAGTCTCCAGTTCAATTTTCGAGTCATGATCTGTCTCCTAAGCTTCGTAATTCGAGAAAATGACTTTCAGTTTTTACCCCCACTACCGAATTTTACTTTATTCAGAGATAATATACTCTGGCGAGTCTCGGGCCAGCAGACGACAGAGCTGTCAAATGTACTTGTCCCGAGACTCTACCGAGTCTCTTGATCCTTGTTTCTCCCAATGTATAATTTTTTTTTTAATTCAGATTTTTTTACAACAAAAAAAAAACAATGTCATTTCATTGTGGGTATATCCGAAATGAGATTTATGAAAATTAATTGCAAATTTTTGTTATGAATTATTGGCTTGTGTCATGCGGCCTCATCAGCATTACATAAATTATCGATTACCTCCAGAGGACCGGAAAACCGATATATTGGCTCCCTTTTGATATTGACTTAGTATATAATTGATACCAGACTCTAATTTGCGCGCGTTTCAAGGTCGATTTGGACTCTTAAATCCCGGTCGTTTAAAGATTGAAATTCGAAGATCTCATATAAAGTGTCCTATAAGGTATTCATCTAGGAATCATGTAGTCGAAATATGTGTTTCAAGTGCAGGAAAGTGGGTGAGAAAACAATACTCTTGTACAGGAGAGTTATGACAAGAATTACGTTGTTATTATCCACGCACTATAAAATTCGCACATTAAAAAAAGAGTCACGATTTACATACCAGTATGAATTTGGATGCGTGGAAAATGAATGAACGCGTTTGTTATGCGGGAAGTCCCAAAAATATCAGTCAAGAAATGTGCAAATCCCTCTGGCGCACCATTGTCACTAAAAGTTTTTACTTCTTCTGTATTGAATATGAATTTATTGAATTTAATTTGTTTTCCTTATGCTAGGTATGGCGATGGCTGGGTTGGTGCTCATCTGCCAGATTTTCTTTGTTGTGAGGCAAACGCTGTTAAGGAATGTAACTCGCTTGTATTGTTTGCGTCATATTGTTTCGATTCTTCATCTCGAAGTTTGTTTTTCACAAAACCAACTGATAAATTCCCGATAGTTAAGGTCTAGATTGCGTTTACTCCATTATAATACTCACGAGCCATAGTCGGTAAGAGATAAACTTAATGACGGTTTGTTCCAACTTTGCTCCATATAAACGTATCGGATTTGATGCTCTCAAAATTGACTTGCGTATTAATAACTGACTCGCAATGCCTTTTCTTTCGAATATCTCGCACAACGTTATCCACAGACCTATCATTATTTAAGATCTGCACTTTTGATCACATTTACCATGCTCAATCAATTATGTTTGGTTTGCTGTTCGTTCAACATCCGTTTCAGCTTTGAGAAATTGTACTATTCAGAATTTCGTATTACTGAAATTCGTTCCATTAAATAGCGGAAATCGAAATTTTTCCACACTGCCAGCCATTTTTACTTCAAGATATATTCGTGACTTCAGAATACTAGCACATTTTTATATTTACTCAATTTATCGCGTCTCGTAAGCCCATAATCTTTTGGAATTTGGCGATTGAAGGGAATCCATGAAAAGTTTTCATCGTATTAACAAAGCAAAGCTTGGTGAACATTGGAAAAAACGCTGCGTGGTTAAATGACATACTGATCCACAACTGATCGACTTTCTACGATAAAATTATTTTAGCCATTCGTCGTACAACAGAGAATTGAGCAATATTTTAAACCAACCCGGCTTTTTATCACAATTACGAACCTAACCCATTTTTGAGATGTAATGAGGTTTTGAAGCTATGTTCCAGAATGTTACTTCTAAGAAAATTTTATTGCATCACTCTCGATGTTTAAATCTGATAAACATTTATCGATGCTTCTTAATGTATGCGCGTGCATGCATGCGTGCATGTCCGCGAGTGTATTATGCTGGTTCTTCATGCAATGACAAAAAGTTCAAACCATATATCTAAAACACACACACTACAATTCGTTTGTTTAATGCAGGGCCTGGGATATCTAAATGAAAAAGATGAAGATCTTTTACGCAAATTATTGCCGCACGTTGTGGTTTTTGCTCGGTGTGCACCGAAACAGAAAGAATTCATAATAATATCATTGCAAGATTTGGGTTACGCGACTCTGATGTGCGGAGACGGTACAAACGACGTTGGAGCCTTGAAACATTCGCAAGTTGGTGAGTTAAGATCCGTGAACAACAATATCATTGAAAAATTAATTGGTTTTCATGGTTCTATTTGGAAAAGGTGTGGCGATATTATCAATTCCTCCACAACAGAACATTCCTGAAAGGAGAGAATCGTCAGTCGGTTGCAGTTATACGGACATGAATAGGGGAGGAAAAACCGCCGGACGTCAACAAAACGCGAACAATGCACCAGCGAGAATACAGAATCTTTTACAGGAGCTTGAAGAGCAAGATTCTGCTACAATCGTTAAATTGGGCGATGCATCTATAGCTGCACCATTCACAAGCAAGTTATCCACCATATTGTGCAGTAAGTCTCAATTACCAAGTGAACCATCAATTTATTTTATTTCATTTTTTGTTTTAAATGACCCATGATCTGTGTTATAACGCTTCCGAGACTGAAACTCCCACGACAAAATAACACCCCCAAAATATCACCGATAAAAAAAACCACACGACAAAGTACCGTATGAACAAAACATTACACAGCAAATAACTATCCTCACAATATATTACAATTAAATTATTATGTTCCATACCTGAAAGCAAACGGTAACATGGTCAACTCTGTGTTGGTGCAAGTAGTTGGGTGGATTTGGGGCACTCGGTGTATGTGTGTGCATGTGCGTGTGCAATAGCCACTATATCCATCGCCGAGTCGTTATAAGCCTGTCCATTTTTTCAGCTTGTCCTCAAAACTACTAATGTATAATACAATGTCTAATATTTTGTTCATGTGATTTTTTATATTCATGATCCTTAGTCGTGTAATACATTGTCGTGCTACTGTTATAACACTTTAAGGTGGAACGGGAACTTTTGTGCGGGGCAGGCAGTGAGAGGGGTACTCCTATGCCTTAACATGGGAAGCCTCCCGTATTGCCAACTACACGTGAATTTATTTTCTCGTTTTCAATTTACGTGTAGGATG
Source organism: Campoletis raptor (assembly GCA_948107755.1). NCBI lineage: Eukaryota > Metazoa > Arthropoda > Insecta > Hymenoptera > Ichneumonidae > Campoletis > Campoletis raptor. Next base: position 1,424,340 of record OX403628.1, on the reverse strand, counting down.
ATAATAGTGTAATTTTAGATGAAAAAATAACGGTCAATTAACTAATTTAAACCTAATATTAATAATTTTGGCGAAAAAAACAGTCCTCGTTACATTTTTCAAATGTTCAACCATTTAGCAATAGTAGGTTTGACAGAGGCAACGCAGCGAACTGGTTTGAGTTTTTAACTGTTGGCTATTCTGCTCAAGGCAGGCATCGCTTCCAAACTGTAAGCGATATGTATAGGTATACGAGAGCGCGTTGATCGATGCGACGTTGCCGCGCTTGAAGCATTGCCCACCAGAAAAGCGAGAAAGTCTTCGTTTATTCATTTTCTTTTGCAGATTGCACAAAATCGGTACGGTGAAATTGGCCCAAATTTCGCGGGAGTCATTGCGACAGTCGGTTTAAGTACTTGTGTTCGTTTAAACGAAAAGTCGCTTTTACAACCGTAGTTTTTCAATGTTTTTTGCGGTTTTTTACCCTTTCCCCATGAGATCTAATGTAAAAAACAAGTTCAATTTTCTCATAAACGGTATGGTCGAACCCGTCGAAACTTTTCGAGCAAATAGTTCAGTCAATTTCGAACGTGTCTACCAATTTTTATCAAAATCCCTCTTTTTTCATATATGGTACCGTTCTACCTTAAACACCACGTCTGTACATATCACCGGTAATCAAAGCTGACCGGCCAACGGTATTACGCAGTGTAAACTAAACGATGCTTTGAAAAACAGTCTTCGTTAAATCACGCTTCTTTCAAAATATGAACAATGTATAAAAATTAACTTTCCACTCTTCTAATTGTGTGCACATAATTTATGTTTTATTATTTCCGCTTATTTTCCAATTATCAAGAGGTACATAATTTTTTAACAAACCGAAATTAAAATTCAGAATATTTCTAAATTCATATATGAATTAGCACGGGGCGGTTTTTGAAACATCTGATCATGGCCTTAGATTTTGAGGATTCCAAATTAAAAATCCAGTAAGGACGATGCAAAAATCTAATGCCCCATTTTTACCTAGAATTCTCGGAATATGCAGGATACGAGGTTTTATGTGAATCCAGAGAGTCTTCTCTAATTGGGATCAGCCAAATTGAGTCCGGCATTTCAAAGTTTCGACAGCTACCATCCGATTCAGATTTAGCGTTGTGAGAAGTCCCCGAGTATTAGGTATTGTTTGAATGAGATTACAAAGTTTTTATCGGTTGACCGATTTTTTTTTTTCAAAATCTGATACTGAAGTCGAATTGAGTGACCCCCAAATCCGCAGGATACTAATTGCTGTATGAATTTTATGTTTTTTCGAAATTTCGGACGATCATCCTGGATTCATTAGTTCGATTCTGAAAATTTGATGCCATGTTCTAATTCAGTGAACGTAAGAAGCTGTGTATGTTCTAGTAGCAGTACGCGGGTACAGACCACTTGAGTCTCTAGAGCACCTAAGATCTCCTGGATCCTTTTGTGCTGTCCCGCCCAAATTCAACCACCCTTCCCCTTTGAAGGTGGTCCGGTTTCTTTTTCCGTTTGTCACCGGTATGATTCCCCTAACTGGAGCTTGTCGCGTCCCGTCAGGTTTCAGCATTAGGGAACAGCTATAGTTGCGGTTCGCACATCCTATATCTGGAGCTACGTCCTCGTCCCTTTTTTCGCTTTCTTCGGGCGAGCCTATGGTCAGGGAAATCACACCGGAGACACCTTAACCTGCGTTTTTTTTGGTCACTGCTAACCAAGGCACTGACCCTGCCTGTGGCCCTCTTTATTTACGTGGGTTTCGAACCACCCGTGTATGTTCTAAATATATATATAAAAAAAAACCGAAGGTATTTGAGTTGGTCCTTTTTAGACATAAATTGCGTCATCCTCTTTGGTTGCACAACTTTTCACGCAATTTATGTTGTACACAGTGAAGCGGTTGAACAGTGAAATCCCTACGCGCAAAAAAACTCTTGCACAAAAGTTTAACAGCCATTAATTTGCAGGTTTCAAGTATTAAGAGAAAATCAATAATTTTTTTTTAAATTCTCATTTCGTAATAGGCTGAAATCACCGGGAACAATATTTGATTCTATTTCTACCTATCATTTATTTCGACGAGAGAAAAAGTGATGAGTAAAAACGAAAGAGAATTAGGTGGTGTAAATTAAGTAAATGTACTGAAAATCGCAGTATTTTATGTAAAATGTAATTTGACTTGTTTCAGTCTGTCATGTGATAAAGCAAGGGCGATGCACTCTGGTGACAACACTGCAGATGTTCAAGATTCTAGCACTAAACGCGCTCGTGCTAGCCTACAGTCAATCGGTGTTGTACACTAACGGAATCAAGTTCAGCGATGCTCAGGCCAGCATTCAAGGACTTTTATTGGCAGCTTGCTTTTTGTTCATATCAAGATCGAAACCCTTGAAAACTCTATCCAAACAGAGACCGCTGCCAAATATTTTCAACGTTTATACAATTATGACCGTCATGCTTCAGTTTACTGTGCATTTTTTCTGTCTTATTTATCTCGTTCGCGAAGCAACACTCTTCTCAACAAAGTAAGTTTTTGTAGCTTCTTAATTTATAATCATGAGCACTTCTTTACAGTTCATTCGGATGCATGGTTTAATCGCTCTTTATGTGATTTGGATTATATAGTAATTGAGTTTATAGCCCCGATTTTGTATTCTATAAGCTTTCATTGGTAAGCGACAACCAGAAAGACAAATTCTCTTGAATTATTGAAAATTTATATTTGAGGTAATTTGTAAAGCCATTTGATACTTGGATTGTTTCATTAAGAATTTTGCCATTCACATCGACTTGCCTATCATATCCGTTTTGGCTGTGCAGGCTTAAGAATATTACAGCATCCTTTCCTTTTCTCCATGCTACCTCACCCATTTTTATGTGGCTGCAGCCGACTTATCCCTATCTGTATACCATTTGCTGCGGGTGAAGGGGAACTGCAGACATTTTTTATCAATAACAGTTCGTACCTAATTGATTCCTGGGGGTAGCAATGTGGGTACGACTGCGAGAACCATTTAGGGAAACACCTTTTCAGCTGTAATGCACTAAGCCATCCGGATGTTTAGAACCATCCATGAAAAACACCTGGAGCCGGACAAAGACCGTTCAGGCATCTTGCAGAATGTTTGTTGGCATGATTGTATAGAGGTGGAGTCCAAACCACCTCGAATTATAGTGAAAAAGCTTGACAATTTTTTTAATTTCATGTGATGTTTGGCTGAACTTTGAGCCTGGAACCCGCAACATGCGAACTTAAGACCTCATCCTCTGGTCCAAAGAATAATTCATATGTTTAATCCCATATTATGATCTCATAAAAATTTCATTATTTTTGAATTTGTTCTCAAAAGCTTCATAAATTCGAATAAAATTTTCTGTAGTATTTTCCCTTAACATGTACTTGACACAAAAGGTTATTTACATTGGTTCATTCACTGCTGATCAATTAGACTAGATGCATTTGAGGCATTCTACGAACGTCACGAACATGTTCGAACTTTTTGGAATCTGGAGTTTTTGATAAATTGTAACTCCTGAAATACGTGCGATGAAAATCTAAAAATTTGTGTCTATTTTCCTTACATGGGATATTATTTTATTTAAAAAAATCGAGAAAATTAAAAATGGCTCGGTCCACAACCGCGCGAAATGGCGTGGAATGCCTCATATATAGAAAATTGTTGAATGACTGAATAATTTCTAAATCCATCAGTAGCGGTGAGAAGGAGCCTTCTCATTTTCTGGCATCGAAAGAAGAAGCTGAATTCCACTCGTCCGATACTTCGAGTGATGGAGAGGACAAGCCATACGAAGTCAATTTGATAAATAGTACAGTCTATATAATTTCGATGGCATTGCAAGTTTCAACATTCGCCATAAACTACAGGGTAAATTACATTTCTCAAAAGTCATAATTTTACGTTCTGGTAAAGATTTTATCAAAAGTACATTTTAAATACCCAAATTGATTACTAGGGGCAACCGTTCATGGAGGGCCTCATCGAAAACAGAGGTCTTTTATACTCTTTACTCGGAAGTGCAGCTCTCATCTTGGGACTGGCTCTTGGATATTTTCCCAGTATAGCTTTCCAATTGGAAATAGCAGAGTTCCCAAACGAGGTAAAATGCTCACAATCAATTATCTTTCATATATTCTCAATTATACGAATACGTACACGTATGCGAAAAAAAGTTTTGGAGCGAAAATATTCGTTTTTTTTTTTTTTTTAATTGTGTCGAGGCACGGTCCAGCAAGAATGAGCGAATAAATAGGTGATGCGAGTGGGTCTTGATTCCGGAACCCGCGGAATCTTTTACGTATAATAATACGTGAACAAATTTCAAGATATCACTCGTGCTGCAAGTATGATTCTTTTCGTGTGTTAAGCCATAAACGCCTGAACGGACACGCCTTTCCGTCCCAGTTTTCAACAGTGATTCCTCTCATGAAATCCGTCGTGAGAAAAATCAGAGCTGATAATTTCCAACATGGAATTTTCGCAGCTTCCAGAATCCGTGCTCACAATTTTCGAAAAATGCAATCCAACAAAGTTACGTTGTTGATTTAAAAAAAAAACGCATTTTTTCGCTCCAAAACTTTTTTCAATCGACATTTTCACATCGAAATTAGATAGGGATCCTTTCAGGGGGGGGGGGGGGGGGTCAAGATTCCGCGTTCATGGATGCTTATCTTCCAAATCCATAACTAACTATCATGAAATTCAAGATGGCGGACTCCAATATGGTGACTCAAAGCCGAAAATTGTCTTGTATTTCCAATTTACCTGGACACAATTATGTCGTTTTATGGGCCATGCATGATAAGCTGTAAATAAGGGTTTTTGGGGTCGCTGATCCCGAATCCGTTACCAGATTCCTTGAATTCAAACTGATGGGTCCGAGATGGTGGACTAAAACTTCCGAATTCCGTAGTTTCTCGTGAAAATTGGTATGCAAGGGTTATCGCGGACGCCGATTGAGGATATGTTATCAGATTTGCCGAATTTAACATGGTAGATTCGAAGTGGCGGAACGAAATTCCCAAATTCTGTAAATTATCTTTCAAATTAGCATTGGCAGTTTCTGAGAGTGCTGATTATGAAAACGTCACGAGATATTGCATACTCACGATAGCAAAATTAAATTTTAAGAATTGAAAAAAAAAAATTGCATTCAAACGAAAATTTGCAATGGTTCCCTATTGCAACAAATGGTTGAAAAATGAGCCCAATCCGACGTCACAATACTCTCTCACTCTTGGCCGCTTATTTTTAATTTGAGATGGAAAAATTACTTGGGCGCCAGTCGCAAAAGTGACACGACCAAAAGCGAGAAAGATAGTTGACCGGCTTGGCTGCAGTGGAATGGGCGGGGTCCATTCAAAAATAATTGCCCAAGACACGTCAATTTAATATTAACAGTCACCGATGTTTTGATTGATCAAGTGTCAAAATAATAACAAAAATTATAACAAATATGGTACTCTTGGGATTAATTTTCGATTCCAAAATAATACAAACTTGCGGGATAAAAACTATCGCGGGATTCTAATGAATTTCGACGGGAAAAATCACGAACTCACTCATACCGAAACTTACACAGTCACACATGACCGGGATCCTACACACTGTACATTCTAACACGAGCTCGCTTTTCTTGTCACGGATCTACTCGCAACCAAGAAATCGATTTAAGAGTTTAATGAAATCGAAAGGATTTATCTCGGTGTTGCAAATAAAATATCGAGCCCCTGATATTCGGTTACTCGACCAAGTTGTCACTTAGTACGCGATTCGTATCACCGGTCTCTCACACAATTACATTCAAACACATGCACTCATCATTCCGTTCGTGACTTTTCCCGCGAACTTTCCCAACGAACAATAATCGGACAAAATGATGGAGAATTTTCGCGTACGGCCACGACGTTCATTTTCCAATAATACTCAAATTTAAGCTAACCCGTTTCGCAAGACGTCGAACTCGGGACAACAAAAGAAACGGAAACGATAGCGTCTAAAATCACACGTGGCGGAGCCGCCGCCGCCAAGACCAGATTTCCCAAGATTTTTCGAGACATGTGTTGTCAATTATATTCGAAAATGAATAGATTTATGAACGAAGCTCACTAACCAAAACGGAAAGCGACTGAGAGATAACTCACGGTATTGTCCAGTTTCTTACAACACATCCGTCCCGCTCGGTACTTCACGAAAATCTCGAATCCGGGAATGCTCCGAGAGCCGTTGACTCGATCTCTCGCCCTTCCAATTTTTAAAATTCCCGTACATGATTGACAGGTCCGTCTCATTAATATTTGCGCGAGCGTTAGACAGGTCACCGATTATTTTATTGTTTTATCGACACATGATTTTACGTTGGTCCTATTATTCTTTACCCCTGGCTCGATTAATATTTACAATAACAACGGGACCTTAATGTTTCACGGGACATTTGATGACAATATTTCGATGATAATAATTCGAATTGATGACGGGAGATATATCGTACGATACCGCCCTGATCTATGAAACAGGAGACGAGCACCATCGCTGATGCCAACGGAAAATTTCGTGTTCTCAAAGATTCTCGATCCTTACTTCGTTAAACCGTCTTGATGAAGCTCGACCTTGAAAATGATGACAACAGGAAATGGCCCGTTGCCCGTACTGTTGTACGGGCTCGTACTGTTGTACGAGCCCTGCTCGAAATACAGTACTATTGCGATGATTGGTCTTGGTTCGAATCGATAGTTTTAGCTGTCGTTAATCCGGGAAACTCGCATGAAAAATATAGAAAAATAGAGACGAGACGCAAATTAATAATGGTAATCATAATTTTTTAAAGAAAGCCCTGTGAGGATGTCGTGTGGCCGGAGCAACGAGCGGGAGAGACAGAAAATCATAGCTAATATTGGAGATCCGTCTTTTTAATTTAAAAGTGACGTTACTAAAAAAAAAAAAACATAACGTCACAATATATATAGGACATACCAACACACCAACAACAACACTTCTAGCTTTCTTTGAATTATGTCAAGTGGATGATCTCGCAAAAACTAATATATCCAGATGTACCTGCATATTACGTTTGGCACAAAAATTTCAAGTTTGAAAAAAGAAAAAAAGGCTGGCCAGGTATCAAAAAATACGGTGGTCATCCTAATAATACGATGGTAATCCAGGTGGTGATCCTGATAATACGGAGTGCTATTATCTATGTATGCTTCTGCATGAAGTACGTGGTCCAACTTCGTTTGAAGCTTCAAGAACATTGAATGGTTTAGTGCATCATTCTTCCCAATGTGCTTGCAAGACTTTGGGTTTGCTTGAAGATGATCGACACTGGTTTGCGACATAGGAAGAAACTACACTTTGTGAATCGCCATTCAGAATTAGAGAATTGTTTACAATAATGTTGATATTTTGTCAATTATCATTTTCATTAAGCCTATGGGAAAAATTCAGCGAATATTTGTCTGAAGATTTTAAACGGCCGATTCAAAGTCAGGTTGGAGAGGATATTGAAAATTTTTCTGACGAAGTGTACAATACTTAAATGAGACTAATTTTGATGTTCCGGCTTTGAATATATTCGTGACTGAAAATGAGAGTACAGTAACCACGGAACAAAAGTTTACGTACGATAAAATTATAACCAGTGTAGACGCAAGCACAGGACGACTTTTATTTCTAGACGCTCCACGTGGCACCGGGAAAACCTATATCATTGACTTGATTTTTGCAAAAGTAAGAAGCACTAAAAGCACTGCCGTAGTTGTTGCCTCTTCTGGAGTTGCCGCCACGCTGCTAGAAGGTGGTCGGACTGTGCATGTAACTTTTAAGTTGCCATTGGACCTAACACGTGTAGAGGTCCCCAAATGCGATATATGCATACAAAGCAATCTTGCACAAGTATTGAAAACTGCAAAATTAATTGTTTGGGATAAAGATACAATGGCACACAAGGAAGGCGTTGAGGCTCCAAACAGGACTCTGCAAGACATTCGTGGTAACAAAAATCTAATATTTGGTATGACAGTGCTATTAGCAGGAGATTCTCGCCAAACTTTACCTGTGGTACTCAGAGGAACCCGTGCTGATGAAATTAAAGCCTGTCTAAAAAGATAAATTTTGTGACCCTCAATAAAGATTCTTTAACTTGAAAAAAATATGAGAGTATATTTAAAGTGTGATGTATCAGCCGGACAATTTTCAGAGACTTTAATGGAAAATGGTGTTAATGTGTTTAATGGAAATGGGTTTAGGGAATGGGGATTATCTGTCAACAGATGATATGATTATTGTCCCGGACGAATTATGCACATTAGTGAGGACCATCCAGAAATTGATAGATGACATTTATTCGGGAATTTCACAAATTCAAAATAAACCGATTGATGTGGAAAACCGATTGGTTTTGTGAACGGGCCATTTTGACTCCAGAAAACGATATGTCACTAAAGTCATTTGATGGAGAAGAAATGAATTATAAGTCAATAGACACATTATATAACGCAGATGAAGCCGTAAATTATCCGGTACAGTTTTTAAATTCGCTCAACCTATCGGGCCTGCCAAATCATAAGCTCACTTTACGAAAGGGGACGCGCGTAATGCCACTTCGGAATCTAAAGCCACCGACACTGTGTATTGGTACTAGGTTGAAAGTCATAGCCATGCATAAAAATTTGATTGAAGCCACTATTTTTAGTGGGTATGCTCAAGGAGACACCGTTTTTGTGCTGCGTATTCCTTCAATCCCTCATGACACCCCTTATGAATTTAAAAGATTACAATTTCCCCTTGAAGCATGCTTCGCAATGACGATAAACGAATCTCAGAGTCAAACTTTAAAATATGCTGGCGTAAATTTAAGAGAGGATTATGTTTCTCATGGTCAATTTTACGTAGCTTGCTTATGCGATAGTTCGCCGAAAGGCCTCGTGATATTGGTGCCGTCGGAAAGAAAAACAAAAAAATATTGTTCATAAGGAAATCCTCTGAGAATCAATAAAATATATACACTCAGTCCCAAAAATGTTTTTAGCGTCGACTTAAGACCATTGAAAACAGTTGTATCGAGAGACATGATTGAAAAAATAACTCTGGCAGGTTTTACCGTAAACAGTTTAAGCGGATTTTATAAGTCTAGTTCTAAAGATGGAATATTAAGCAACTTATCTACAAAATCAGAAATTACTAATAAGCCTACTGTGACCAAAGACAAAACAGTTATTCAAAAAATCATAAGTTTTTTAGAAACTCTTTAAAACTTTTGTGAGAACTATCAATAGTAACTTCTAATACATTTGGACCCAAACTGTGTTTTCAATATATTTGGGAATGAAAAAATTAGAAGTAACAAAACATAAAAATACACAAGATTTCATGAAATCCACGTTATTTTACTACTTCTGAGCTCCTCGCGCTTTTTTATTTCATCAAAATAGTACGTACGTTATTTCATTTAGTCAACTCATTATATCATGTTTCCGTTTTTATACATTAGTACTTCCACTGCGGAGACTGTGAGTAGTAGTATGTAGTATGTAGTATGTAAACAGCGGCTAATAGGCAGCTAGATCGTAATGGTTCTTTTGTGCTATCCCACTCCACCTTTGTCCTCAGTATCCGAGCCCAGCGTTTTCAGCCAAGCTACAGATGTTGGTAACTTTTGTGTTTGCCACTTCTCTGGGTTCGATAAACATTTTTCTCCAGATTTTGTAGCGTTGAATCGAAAGGACTGGACAGTGGCACAAAATGTGTACACTGCTTTCCTCTTCTTCCCCACACAGCCGGCATTCCCTTTGCTTCGCTAGCCCTAGTCTGTGCATATGAGATCTAAGGGCAATGTGTCCTGTGAGAAGTCCAATGCCCAGTCTCAGTCTAGCTCCTCCCAGGGCCAGCAGCTCTTTGGTTCTGCTCGGGGTGGGTTCAATCATAAAGAGCTTGGCCTGCCTACACTCGTCTCTCGTTTGCCAGAGGTATAGGTGCTGACGTTCCAGTCTGCTCTGTATGATCTTTTTGCCAGTGGCAAAAGGAATTCCGACCACTTGGTGTTCTGGTTCCTCCTCCGTTCCCAGTTTGGCCAGTTTGTCGGCCTCCTCGTTCCCGTAGAAGCCCTGATGGCCCGGGATCCAAACCAGGGTAATTTTGTCATTTTCCCCTACTTCGTTTATAAGTTGCATACTGTCCCACACGATCGCAGAGACCGTGTGGGGCTTCGCGAGGGCATTTATTGCTGCCCTACTGTCCGAGTGTACGAGTACATGTCTGCCCTTCGTACCCCTTTCTAAACACAGCCTCATGCACTCGCGAATTGCTAGCACTTCAGCTTGCCATCCTCCCCATGGGGAGGCTAACTGTAGTCTTGGTTTTTGGTTTGAAAACTCCAGCCCCGTATCTTCCGTTGGCCCCTGATCCATCTGTAAACCAGGCGTCGGCCGTCGGGGGGTATTGTATGTTTGTTTTACTCCATTCCTCTCTTGTCCGAATCAATGTCTTGAAGGACTTAAAGACTTGGACTTTTCTTGGTATCCTGTCTTGCTGGAGTGTGAATGGGCTTGTGTGGGCTAGCCCTAGTTCGGTGTGACCCGTCCCTGTGCTTTTCCAGCTATCCATGCACATCAGCCTGTATGCTGAGAGTCTTGCCTGCCCCGTAATGTTAATGCTGAGCGGGAGGAAGTTGAAGGCCACCTCCAACGCAGCCGTAGGGTTCGTCTTCATGACCTGGGCAGCCGCCCTTAAGTACCTGCCCTGCAGACTGGATAACTTCTTTTCATATGAGACTCGTCCAACCGCCGGCCACCAGGCAACAGCGGCGTACAGCAGTCTCGGAAGTAGTATGGCCCTATATAGCCATAGGGCAATCCCGGTCTTTAAGCCCTAGGTCTTGCCCATCGCTCTTCTACAAGCCCAGTAGCTAATGTAGAATTTGTTGAGTTTTACCTCGAGGTGATGATTCCAGTTTAGTTTAGGGTCTAAGTAGACTCCCAGGTATTTAACTGTGTTCGAGTAGCCCGCCTCCCCGTCACCCATTCTGAGCGGTTGAATGACGGTTGGTTTGTACTTCTTGGTGAAGATCATAGCTTGGATCTTGCGCGGATTGACCGCAAGTCCCTTAGCCTTGCTCCACTCTACAGTTGCTTCAAGTGCTCTTTCCGTCAGCTCCTTCAGTTCTTGCAGGAAATTCCTCTTACCACTATGGCCACGTCGTCCACGTAGCCGTAGACGTTGACTCCTAACTTTTTTAGTCTGACTAGCAGTTCATCTACCACTAGGCACCACAGCATTGGGGATAAAACTTCCCCCTGTGGGCAGCCCTTGGCCGGTGTCCCGCTGAGGATCAGCCCGTTATGCTTGACGGGAAGTATTCTTGTCGCTAGCATGCTTTGTGTCCAGTCGACAAGCGCTTCAGGCGCGCCGCGCCTAGTCAAAGCCTCTTTGATGACCTTGTATGAGGTGCTATCAAAAGCGCCCTCAATGTCTAGGAAAACCCCCAACGCGTACCTTTTCGCTGTTAGCTGGCTCTCGATCTTGCTCACAAGATGATGTAGGGCCGTATCCATGGGTCTGCCCTCTCTATAAGCATACTGAGAGTCGCTCAGCGGGTGCGTTGTTAGGGGTCCATTCTTCAGGTGCCTGTCCACCAATCGCTCCAAAGTTTTCAGAACGAACGAGGTCAGGCTAATTGGCCTAAAATCCTTTGCTAGCACGTGACCATTTCTGCCCGGCTTTGGGATAAACACTACAGTGTTTCCCCTCCAGGCATCTGGTATGTGCCTGTGTGCAATGCTGGCCCTAAGGATTTTTGTCAGGGGCCCTAGGATCTGTCCCAGCCCCTCCTGTAAGAGGGCCAGGAAAATTCCATCCGGTCCTGCTGCCTTGAGAGGGTGGAAGGTCCTAATGGCCCATTCCACCCCCTTTGGGTGTACAATTTGCGCTGCCAATGATCACTCACGGGGTGCATATCTGCTCCCTGTGTTGGGCCTGGGTTGGCTCGCCTCGTCTCTTTCCGCTAAGCTCCGGAAGCCCGGGAAGTGGGTTTCCATGAGGTGACTCAGGTTCTCCTCTGTGTTCTCTGTATAAGTCCCATCCGGTCTTTTAAGGCATCCCAGTTGGGCTTTGCTCTCTTGGCTCAGGATCCTGTTGAGCCTGGATGCCTCTGGGGCGCTCTCGATACTCTCACAGAAAGCCTGCTAGCTTTTCCTCTTCGCCACAACAATCTCTTTGCTGTAACGACGCTGGAAATCCCTGTGAGCTCTCCAGTGCTCAGGCCTGTTTGTCCTTTTGGCCTTATTTAGTGCCCGTCTCACCTCTTTCCTGGTCTCAGCCAGTCCCTCGTTCCACCAAGGTACTTTGGTTAGACCTTGGACGAGTGTCTCCGGGCAATTGGCCTCATATGCGTCAACCAAGACATTCCTAAGTCTGGTCGCCGCGGCCTCTAATTTCTCCCTATTACAGAAGTTGGTGGGGATGCTTGGCGTCCAGGCCTTCAAGGCGGCCCGGAATCCATCCCAATCTGTTTTCTCTCTACAGCGGTGCCATACTGCAGCCTGCATGTGTTGGGGAGACATATGGATCTGTCGGTGGTCTGATCCGGAGGGCTCTTGGGAGACCCTCCAGTTGAAGTCCTTATCCGACGGGCCATTCGTGCATAACGTTAGATCAATGACCTCCCGTCTTCTAGAGTCCATGAATGTGAATTCACTTCCTCTGTTTAAGATAAGAACCTCCGCGCCCATCACGTAGTCCTGTAGGCTCTCCTCCCTCAGATTGACGTCGGAACTACGCCATCCATAATGATGAGAGTTCGTGTCGCAGCCCAAGAGGAGCTCCAGCTCCTCTTGGGCTGTTACTAGCGTAATTGACTAAGTCTCTTACTTCTATGGAAGGGGGTGGATCGGCGGAATCGTAGGGCATGTATGCTGACCCCACTAAGATTTCCGCCGGTCCCTCCCCTCCAATGTTTGTTTTTAAAGATATAACCGTTAGGTCTTTTGTACTCACCTGAGGTAAGAAGGTCGCCCCCAATCCCTTAGCCAGGATGCACGCTCGGGTTCTTCCTTCGGAGGAGTCATGGAAGATTCTCCCTCCCCCTCCCAGGCCTTTGATGGCTCCGTCCAGCAGCCACGGCTCCTGTATCAGCGCCAGTCCAATCCTCACTCTTCCCATCGCCCTGGCCAGTATGGTCGAGGCGCCCTTTTAGTGATGCAGGTTGATCTGAATGATGGGGAGACCAGGAATGTTCATTCCTAGTCGGTCTCCTCCCCATCCTCTCCAGTTTTTGTTGTGGCCGCGGACTCCAACCCGGGTTTTTCACTCCGGTCTTTGTCTTTGGCCAGAAACTTTATTGTGGCCCTCCCCAGACCACAGAAGGGTCGGAGGCCAGTTCTTTTTAGGGCCTCCAGCGACCTGTCGCCGATTAGGCAGGCGAAGTGGGCGCTCGAGGCGTCCCTACTCCCACTGCCCCTGGCCACGATCCAGTCGCAGGCGCCCAGCCCTTTATTTTGTCTGCCGAGGTGTTTAATAGCTTTCTCGACAGACACATCTGGCTCCTCCACGTGCACCACCACCTGGTGGCGCTTTGGTAGCGCCTCGAGTGGCAGCACCCGTAGAGGTTTCTCTCCGATCTTGAGATCGAGGGATAAGCTTTTCAGCCACTCCCCCGTCTCCTCGTTTGCGCAGGCAATCACGATCGCCCCGTCTCTCTCCCAGAAACCGGTGAAGGTGGGGGCTTTAACCCTGGGGTATCTCCAAGATACGCCCTCTGATCATCTTTCGGATGATCTCCACCTCCCCCGGCCCCAGCCTCGTTTCCGGAAAATCGCCGGCTACCACCGCAAGCTTCACCAGGCCTCTAGTCGCCTGCGCATACGAACCATGCTCGCTCGTTTTGGGCTTTTTGCCCTGACGACTGTTTGTCGGGCTGGGGGTATCGTGCTCCGGTCTGCAGCGTTTAATCGCCCCAGCCATCGCGTCCTCCCCTTCCACGTTCTTGCTCGACGTCGACGGAGCCGGTTCGGCGTGCTCGCTCTCCTCCTCCGCTCGTCGCTTCAGTTCTTTTTTGTAGCGTCGTCGCGCCGCCCCACTGTGTCTCGGTCGGGTCTTGGGTCGGTCCCCTTGTTGCCCCCCCCCCCCAGTCGGTCCCTCACCGTCTCTATCCCAGAAGCTTCTTCCGGTCCCTTGCTTCCTGAGGAAGCAGGTCCCTGGAGTCATCGTCCATTGTCACGTTCGTCCGTAGTGTCGCTTTGTCGTCGTCCTTGTTTTCGTTTATTTGTTTATTGTTAATTGGTTCCATTTGAGTCCCACGAGTAATACGGAAGAGCAATATCACCCGGTCAGAGCCGTATTGCCGGGGCTTGGCTAGTTACTCTCGGAGTTCACCTGGTATCCCAGAGATACCGTTAAAGACGCAGCTCCCCTGCGCCACGCATCCCTTGACACGCGTATGAGGCCCCATCCCGGGCGCCGCCGGACGCCGCCACAAGCCTCACCATCATGTCAAGGTGGAACCCCCGTTCGGGAGGAGACTGTGAGTATCTAGTTTATATAATATTTCGAGGGCTGAGAATGAAATTGATATCAGAAATTAATTAAACCACAAACTTACGAATCTATTATCGAACGCGATCTATGAATCAGATGCGTGAATACTAGATTTATCAACATACAAAAAAATATAAACAAAAAAGAAAGTATAGCCCGCTCAATCCACATATTCACTCACACTCTCTCACATTCTGTTAAATCGATTTCGTTTTTCTTTCGAAGATTTATACGATCATTGGGCAAGTTGTTATAATGTAGAATTTTAGATTTGACTTAGCTCGGTTTCTATGAGTGTGTTCGTTGGTTCGTTGGATCAATTGCTTCGAGAATGGAAATTTCTTCAGAAGTCGAAAAATATCGCTTGATCGAACCGGTGCGTCCAGGTTGAGGTAACTCGGGGTGGCCAGACCCAAGATTACCGTGGACACTTGGGTTTGTTCACGATGTTGACCGGGGATGCGATTTGACTGGTTTGTCCACCGATGGTCCCGAAGCAAGAGAGTGAGCAATTGTCGATGTGAAGACCAATTGCTCCTCAAATTACGAAGGAGAGGGGGCAATTTCGCCAAGAGTAGTGAGAGGACATGCGTATAAGTGATCTATAGATCGATAGAAATCACACGCATGTCCTTCTCACGGGCGAGTTATTCGAAAGCGATATTTCACCTGTTACAAGACCGACACTACACGTTAATATGTACACATATGTACGGTGTATACAGTTATTCACAGTATATACATTTAAATTTTCTCGCGGCGCGAGTGCTGACACTAAGAGCACTACATAGCCGACTTTGCAATGTTGCCACATAACACCACTGTGCGTTTCCTCGTGTCTCACTCACGTGTGATTTTTGTCGAAATTTGCAACTTTACATTACAATATCTCATAAGCTATGGAGCGAGGCCTTCTGAAATTTTGGACAGTGGTTCCAAACATAGTGAGCTTCGACGTTTTCGTTTTTAACGAAAATCTATAGAAAATTAAGCGAGTTATAGGAAAAAACGTGTCTTTGGCGACGAGTTTGCGACGACCTCTCCATAAGAGCTCGTATGTAACAGCAAAACTTTGCGATTTTTTTCTCGAAAAATATGAAGCTAGGCCTTCTGAAATTTTAATATGTTATTTGTAGTGATGTAAAGAGTGCCTCATAATTTTTTTTAACAAATTCTATGGAAAATGAAATATCACGATAACCCCGTTAAAATGTCGGTGACTGTTAACAGTAAATTATCGTTTCTTCGAGAATTATTTTCAAATTAACCCTGCCCATTCCGCTGTAGCTGAGCCGATATCTATCGTTCTCTATGTTTCTCGCTTTTGGTCGTGTCTCTCCTGAAACTGGCGTCCAAACATTTTAACATCTAAATATTACAATAAGCGGCCAAAGTTGAGAAAGTTTCGTGACATCGGATTGGACTCATTTTTCGATTGTGGAAATTATCGTCACACTTTATACAACGCAACTACGTTTCCTTCGCTTTTTCAAGCGTGTCCACGATACCGAAAGTAGATGTTTTAGCAATTGTCCAGATAGATGCAGGTAAGGGCACGACGAGGAGCTTTTCCATATCCTTAAAATAGGTGCTAAAAATACCATTTATAGGCACTGTAGACACGTATTTCAGGAGTTACAATTTTTTTTTGAATCGAGACTTCATGAAGTTCGTAAGTCTTCTAACGCCGATATCTTTTAAACTAATCGACATATAACCCAATGTCTATGCGTATTTTTTTTTCGTCCATACGTACGTGAATAAAAAATTTAAACGTCGTTTCTAACTTCTTATCTGCATGTGAAGTAAAAACTTTTTTTTTATATATATATATTGTGACGTTATTTTTTTTCGTTGACGTCACTTTTAAATTAAAAAGACGAATCTCCAATATTAGCTATGATTTTCCGTCTCTCTTGCTCGTTGCTCCGGCCACACGACATCCTCACAGGGCTTTCTTTAAAAAATTATGATTATCGTTATTCATTGGCGTTTCGTCTCTATTTTTCTATATTTTTTATTGTCATCCCGTGAAACATTAAGGTCTCGTCGTTATTGTAAATATTCATCGAGCCAGGGGTGAAGAATAATATGAACAACGTAAAATCATGTCTCGATAAAAACAATTCAATAATCGGTGCCCTGTCTAACGCCCGCGCATATTTAATGAGACGGACCTGTCAACAATGCGGGGGAATTTTGGAAATTGGAAGGGCGAGAGATTGAGTCAACGACTCTCGGAGCATTCCCGAATTCGAGGAGATTTTCGTGAAGTATAAAGCGGGACGGACGTGTTGTAAGAAGCTGGACAATGCCGTGAGTTATCCCTTCGTCGCTTTCCGTTTTGTTTAGTGAGCTTCGTTTATAAATTTATTCATTTTCAAATATAATTGACAACACATGTCTCGAAGATCCCGGGAAATTTGGTCGTGCCGGCGGCTTCGCCCCGTGTGATTTTAGACGCTATCGTTTCCGTTTCTTCTGTTGTCCCGAGTTCGACGTCTTGCGAAACGGGTTAGTTTAAATTTAAATGTTATTGGAAAATAAACGTCGTGGCCGTACGCGGAAATTCTCCATCATTGGTGTTACGAATCGCGTAATAAGTGACAGCTCGGTCGAGTAACCGAATATCGGGGACTCGATATTTTATTTGTAACACCGAAAGATATTATTTCGATTTCATTAAAACCTTGAATCGATTTCTTGTTTGAGAGTAGATCCGTGACAAGAAAAACGAGCTCATGTTAGAGTGTAAACTGTGCAGGATCCCGGTCATGTGTGAGTGTGTGAGCTTCGGTATGAGTGAGTTCGTGATTTTCCCGTCGAAATTCATTAGAGTCCCGCCATAGTCTTTTATCCCGTAAATTTGTATTATTTTGGTATTGACGATTTATCCCGAGTGGTTTATTATTGTTATAATTTTTTTTTATTATTTCGACACTTGATCAATTGAAACATCGGCGACTGTTAACATTAAATTAACGTGTCTTCGACTGGTGACAATGGTTACCATAGCGACTGACTGTCTGTCAGTCTGACTGACTGACAGACAACGCACAGCCTAAACCACTGGAGATAGGAACGTGAAATTTGACATGGTTACTCCTTTCCCGACGTAGACGCTCATTAAGAACGGATTTTGGTCGTTTTCTATCCAAAATGGATTTATCCCTCAAAAACATTTTCTAGCAAACCGAATATCCGTGGCCACCGTTGCTTTCGTAACCATTGGTAGGTTTATCGTTGCTATGGTAACCATTGTTAAGTTTGTCGTTGCCATGATAACCGTTGCCATGGTAACCGTTGCCTTGGTAACCGTTATTATGTCATCCATTGCTTTAATAATCGTTGCCATGGAGACTGTAAGGACGGAGCGTCAACTCCGTGCTTTGAATCCGGTCCTAAAAAATTCCCGAAATAGGCGACGCCGCCGGCAAATGTTCTCGATTTGCTATATATGTATTAGGGTGGGTCAAAAAAATCGACTATTTTTTTTGAATCTGACACACAAAAACTTCTTGCTAGGCGCCTCTAGAAAGTGCTCACCAAGTATGAGCTCTTAATATTAACGGGAAGATGATGCTCATCGTAGTTTTCCATTTCTAATCTAGTCTCATACAAAAATGGTCATACCTTATCACCAATAGATTGTTCAACCAGTTGCATAGTAAATTTTCATAGGAAATTGAACGCTCTACAAAAATGATCTCTTGCACTTTTTTCATTAAGCTAACCATTTAAGAGATATTCAAGTTAAAAAACTGAAGTATTTTAAGAAAAATCACTTTTTTGTTTGGAATTCTGTAACTTACTAAAAAATAATTATTGTCAAATGAGTATCCATTATTTCTATATGAAATTGAACGCTCTACAAAAAAGGTCTCTTGTGGTTAATCGATTACTCTAACCATTTAGAAGATATTCGCATTGGAATACCAATGCCTACTGATTTCAATAGTTTTTTGATAAATATTTCCGATTTATCCATTCAGTTTATGAATTTTGACAATATTCATAAAAATTTGAGTTTATTATGATAGAATGACAGTTTGCAAATTATCCCCCCTCTATTTTAAAATAGAAAAAAAAGTTGAAAAAAAAATCTGAAAAAATTTGGACGAGTTATAATCTCAAAAATAAGAAAATTTCTCCTCTTGATATTTTGCGCCACACCCTATCATTTCCGAGTTAAGACACTTTTCTTAATGGGATTTCGAGTAAAAATGATTCAAAAAAAATTCCCGTTAATATTAAGAGCTCATACTTGGTGAGCACTTTCTAGAGGCGCCTAGCAACAAGTTTTCGTGTGTCAGATTTAAAAAAAAAAAATAGTCGATTTTGTTGACCCACCCTAATATGTATGCATGCGCATAAATGATGCGCTGTACCATGGAAAACACGTTGTACATACGCAGCTGGTCAGAAGTATGTTTCAAACCGTATAGTTCCGGAAAGTTAAAAATTCGAAATTCGACATTATTGTTCTTGAAAAATAACATTAATAGTTACAATGAATTTCTTCGATTTCCAGAATACTTTTAAAAAAATTTGTAATTTCATCCCATATTTTAATTGAAATTTTTTCGACTTTTCTTCAATGGCGTAAAAATCTATTTTGTTCAGTCGGTAACTGGAGAAATCTGTTGATATCGCTTACGAACTTAGCTGCGCCCAATCGTGATAGAAAAGTGTCGAGTTTTTATTCAAATTCGGAAAAAAAACTGTCGGGTTTTTGCTAATAAGCAACAAATATAATATAATTTAATTGAATTTAATAAATAAATAAATTCCAATATATTTGGCGAGATAATCGGGAAATTGAAAACAGAACGCTTCCTTTGTTTTTCTTAAAATTTATTTGGTCGAGATTTTTCCTAAACATATGAAACCGTAAAACTTTGTAAGCGTTTTTCGCTGCAGAGAAGCTCACCTTTCACGTTAAATCGTTACCTAATTTCGTGAGGTTAAAGTACGGGCACTCAGTTAAAGATAAACCGGAGAAGGTTACACTCGAGTATAAATACGTGGCGCGACTTGCCTTGGCCGTTTAAACTCTTTTTCTTTTGTACTTAACGTTAAGACGCTGCCGCGTCTCTATATTTACACATGGCTGTCAAAACGTAAGGCGCCAAAACAACCCGCACCGTTTTTGTACGTACCATATGGAACCAACTATAACTATATATATCAAGAATTTTTGACAAGGGCGCCGCGGTGGTGAAATTCGTAGGTCTTATTTCGTTCGCTTTTTACGGACGTTTTTTCTAAGGTTTCTCTTATGGAGTTGAAGCTCCTTCCTATAGTCTCCATGATCGTTGCTATGGTAACGATGCCGTGAAATAACATTACAATACCATACCATACCATAATTGTACCGTACAATACCATAACTACATCATACGATACCATAACTGTACCATACGGTACCTGTATCTGGTACAAACGTAAACAAGACCTAAGTGGTACTATGTAGAGGAATGTATTTCCATTCTTTTGCACTACGAATCTGCCCTCAAAATGCACAACTTAAAAATAGGACATCTTACATGGAACGAACAATAATGTTTACAGGAATTTTTTTTACCATTAGCCATGAATGTATTCTATGCCATGCGCGACAAAACGTCCCATAATAAAATATACATATATTTCGTTTTTCAATTTTTTTTTGATAGCTTAACATCACACTTCATAGATAGTTAAAAATATAACCAAGTGGAAGGATGTAAGTGGAATTTTTAAATATTTTAATGTGACGAGGCACGGTCCAGCAATAATGAGCGAATAAAAAGTTGATCCGAGTGGGACTCGATCCCGGGACCCGCGGAGTCTGAGTCCGGAGCGCTAACCACTGCGCTAGGGCCACCTATATTCTAACTCATATTGCCAGACCGTGACATTAAACAAATAAATATGAAAAGAGCAATATAAAATCGACGCTTCCTACAAAAAGTAGCTAGCACGCTTACATGCTGAATAACATGTAAACCTTCTACTCTTCGTAAGAAGTGCCAAAATGAAATATGAAAAGAATATGAATATTATAAATATGAAATAAAATATGAAAAGAGCATAACTCAGAAAAGTATTAGAGCATAACGCAGAATAAAATCGTATGGGTTATGCTTTTGAACTATGAGGCCTGAGCGGAGCTAGCAACCTACGTAGATGTGCACTACATAAAGAAAATGGGGTTGTATTCGATAGGGTCGCAAGACGAGTCCGAAACTTGGGGGACTAGCTAGGACCCTAGTAGTGCGTAACTTGGCATTTCTCTTTAAAAAAAAAGAAAAAAAAATTGTGTAGTTTTTTCGCTCCATATCAGATTTAAGATTTTCAAGTTGTGCATTTTGAGGGAAGATTCATAGTGAGTTTGCTCAAGAAAAATGAATGATAGATTTAATTTTATATTATCAAATTATAATTTTACATCCACCAACAAAAAATTGATATCAATGCGAGCAAAGTCGCGTGCGGAAAGTTAGACAATGAAAACAAATATCTACACAGTTCCACATAGGTCATGTGGAAATCTGGGTGTGGTATTATTGTGTGCGCAGCGAAGCGGGCGGGCAAAGGCTAGTTGGCTTTATATGCTTTCGTATATTTATATTGATTCATTACATTTTTGAGAAGCCCGAAATTTTCTTTTTACGAAAATTGAGTTACCATTTTTTGATGCAATTTGGTTATTGTGGAGACTTCCACAGAAGCGGCTATTGGTACGAGTAAATGTACTTGCCTCAGCTTTTTTTTACAGCATTTATACAGATATTCACCCGTGATTTTTTTTCTTTTTGTCCAGCAATTGTTATGTGACTTGGTTTTCCATTACACTACTATTTTTCCAACATAATTTGAATGAAAATTTTTAACCGCATTGTAGTAGAACTTCCATCTTTCAGTTTTATACATTTTCCATTCAAACGATCTTGTGACTGATATTTGTAATGTAAATGACAACTGAAAATATTCCTTTATTGTGTCCCAAATAACATTTTTGTCATTTATTCATGCCGTCATGTTTTCATCCAAATCAACTACAGCGGTAAAGTTTTCATTGATTGAAATACTTCAGCTGCCGCATGGAAAATTGGATGTATCAATGAAAAATTAAGTATTATGACGCTGTAAAGACCAAAGTATCCAACTCAGCACTTGTTTTGAATTGTTCCATGCGGTGTTATTCCAAAAAGATTATTTGGATGTAAACTTCATCCAGCTTTCGACAGTTTTTATACAGAATGTTTAAAAAAACTATCTGAATGAATATGGTGTCTATAACTGGGAATGAAAAGATTACTTGAATGCGACTCAAGTAATATTTGTCGTTTTTATCTCAACTATATTTTTTAAAGCGCTAAGGTTTTCATTAAAATATTTTTCTTATTTCTACCGCTTGAAAACTATCTCAAATTTTCACAGTGGTCTCATGCTAAATATTTGTCATTTTTATCTCAACCAATTTTTCAAGCACTTGAGTTTTCATTAAAATATTTTTCATATTTCTATCGCATGACAATATACCCTTCGGTGTTACAAATGAAATACTGAGCCCCCGACAATCAGTTACTCGGCCGAGCTGTCACGTATTAGGCGATTCGTATCTCCGGTTTTCTCACGCTATTTCACACACACGCAGACACACGTTCGCGACTTTTCCCGCAACCTTTCGCAACGAACAATTATCGACCAGAGGGATGGAGAATCTTCGCGTACGGCCAGAGCATTCATTTTCAATAATATTTAAATTCGATTTAACCCGTTTCGCAAGACGTCGGACTCGGGACAACAAAAGAAACGGAAACGATAGCGACTAAAATCACATGTGGCGGAGGCGCCGCCGTGACCGAATTTTCCGGGATTCTTCGAGACACGCATTGTTAATTACATCCAATAATTAATTATTCGAGAATTAATAAATTTGTAACCGAAGCGCACTAACCAAAACGGGAAGCGACTAAGGGATATCTAACGGTATTTTCCAGCTTCTTACAACACGTCCACCCGCTCGGTACTTCACGAAAATCTCCTCGAATTCGGGAATGCTCCGCGAGCCGTTGAACTCGATCTCTCGTGCTTTGAATTTTCAAAATTCCCCCACACGGTTGACAGGTCCGTTTCATTAAATATCGCGCGAGCGTTAGACAGGGCGGCGATGATTTTATTGTTTGATCGGGATATGATTTTACGTTGTTTATATTATTCTTTACCCCTGGCTTGATTAATATTTACAATAATGACGGGACCTTCATGTTTAACGCAACATTTTGATGATAATATTTCGATAACAATAATTTGAATTAATGACGGGAGGGATATTGTACTATACCGCCCTGATCTACAAAACGGGAGACGAGCGCGCTCGCTGATGCCAACGGAAAATCTCGTGTTCTCGATGATTCTCGAGCCTTTATTCATTCAACCATATGTCCTTCGAATCCGTGTCGGGAGAATTCGAACGCGGTTCGATCTTGAAAACGATAACAACAGGAAACGGCCAACTGCCATGAGCCCTGCTCGAAATACAGTAATATTGCGATGATTGGCCTTCCTTCTCTAATTTTCTGGGTTCGAATCGATGGTTTAGATGTCATTTATCCGGGAAACTCGCATGAAAACAAAAAGAGTGATGGCGGGACGCAAATTAACAATAATAATCATATTTTCCTAAAGAAAGCCCTGTGCAGAGTTTGTTGTGTGGCCGGAGCAACGAGCGGGAGAGACGGAAAATCGTAGTTTATACCGGGGATCCGTCTTTTCAATTCTAAAGTGACGTTTTTTAAAAAAAAATAATATTACAAAAGGTTCAAATAATACTAGTTATACGTAGATTATTATTAAACTTTTTTCTTGTTCATATTTAAATTTCATATTTCGAAAAAAATAATGTGTTGACAAAATTTCAATTGCATAACAAAATAAATATATATATATATTTTTTTTTCCAGTTTCGGACCACATTACTTCAAGTACTAATTGTAAACTTCACTGCAGCTTGGGCGGTCGACAGATTGTGCCGGTGCCTTTTCGGAGAAGGTGCTATTCAGAAACTGTGATTATAGTGACCGCATGCGATTCGAGTATGGGTTTCATTTTTTTTTCAAATACGTGTTTGATCACTATCAAATACGATATAAGACAAAAAGACATATTTATTTATCTTGTTCGAATGTCTCGAACAGAAGTAAATTTGGTATATAAATAAACTCATTTTTGAATCCTTGCTCATTGAGTTTAACGTGCACTAATACGCCTAACCAATTGTGAAACTTGTGTTTATGCATAATGTTCAACACAAATGTCTGTTGACATCTGTTAAGTAGTGCAAAATGCGTTGAACAATGATACGACTTATTACTTCGATAAATCGCATCGCCTACCACTCGCAAAAAGTACGAGTCATATTCATGTGAAACACACTATATAGGTCATAGAGTGGGTTGCAGCGTACCGCAATGATATTTATATTGTTCAAGGTTAGTTGTGAATTGCAAAAACGAAAAAACCGCCCTTGAGCTTATGTGGACAAAATAATTAAAACTTGTATTTCAAACAAAACAATCAAAAAGTACAGTTGCAAAAACCCTTGTTCCGTTTCTCTTTTGTGTCATTTTACCGATCAATTTTAACGATGACTATGTGCAAGTGTAAGATATCAAATTACCACTGTATTTCGATATAGTAAAAAGTGTTTTTTCATCAGGACTTGCATTTAGAACAAGTGAATGTTCGTATCGATAACAATTTCGAACCATCATATGAAATGTATAAATTCATTCTATACAATTATAAGCATTATTACTTCATTTTTATTTATATTTGCTCCGAAGCATCGATAAATTTACGCCTGAGACAGAGTTTCATCAATTAATCATCTGGATTTCAATGTTCGATAGCAAATTTATACTTAGTCATAGAAATTATAATTATTATTATTAAATTCAAAATAAGTTCGATTTCCTAGCTAATTTTTGTACGCATGTGTTTCCTTTTTTGAAACTCTGAAAATCCCTTGCATTTCTCGTGCAAAAATACTTTGTTAGAATTTTGTATTAAAACCCCTTTTGGCCTGAACCTTCTGACCTCAACTATCAGTGCTAAAAACATACACATTTGACTATTTTGGAGATGTCTCGTCGCCATACTAGAACGGATAACAGTGGAGAAAATTTCCCTTCGCTTATACGTTGGTTGCTATAGCTATATCTTATGGTGCTCTATGGACCAACAATCAGTTATTTGTTTTACTCGATAATTGCGAATCAAATTCGCATTACATAACCTTTATCATTATTGTAATGATAACCAGCTCTCGTTTATTTTTGAATCATTGCAAAATTGAGGGTCATAAAAAATATTGAAAAAATGCATGAGTAACTGCAGCCATATCCAAGTTTTTCTATCGCCCGTGCCCACTAATGTGTCCTTTCGTTTAGTACGTCGCCAGATGATGTTCCGAAGCTATTGTAATGAATAATTGTTGAAATCTTCAACTTTATTTGATTAGAATGGTTGACTCGCTCTGGAACGGTATTAGAATGCGAAAAACTCGATTTACACGACTTTTTATTCACTTTAAATAGAGGAGTATGCTGGGCGTAGAAAAGGAGGCTACGTGACTTTTGGGACGGAGCCTAGAATCTTCTAGACAAGATTATGATTAAATTAGATAGTTATGCTTGTGGGAAAGGAATGTGACCCTACCAAGTAGGTAACCGATAAAGGGCTGGGTGTAGAGCCTTTGGAGTATTACCATAAAAAAAAGACGGACCAGCATTACGGTATACAGGGTGACAATTTGGGGTCGGCCAGGCTTTTTCGACTATTTCCGAAGGGATACGGGAAGTTTTTAGGGTGATTTTAAAACGGTTTTTTTTAAATCTCCTCTGTGACGAGGCACGGTCCAGCAATGATGAGCGAATAAAAAGGTGATCCGAGTCGGACTCGTTCCCGGGACCCGCGGAATCTGAGTCCGGAACGCTAACCACTGCGCTAGGGCCACCTATGTTCTAACTCATATTGCTAGACCGTGACAACTCGAAAAAAAATACTCCGTAAATATGGTAAGCATAGTTTTTGAGGGGAAAGAGACAAAAGTTGAAAATTTTTTTAAAATGGTATCTGGTCTTGACAAAAAAGAGCGAATTTTTGTTAAATCGAAGCACCCCTCATAAAGTAATTTCGACTTTTTCGTCGCTGAGAAAAAAATGATCGAAAATGCATAAAAACAGTACATTTCACACCTGAACGAGGGAACGATGGAATGGAAGGAGCCGTGAGCTAAGCCAACGAATTCAGACGTACGTAGAACACTAGTCCATAAGGATTTGTTGTGCCGACTTTCTGCGGACATGTCCCCAGTTTAGTTTTCGGTAAGCGGCGCTGATGGCAGCGGCTTATTCTCGCTCTCGCTCTCACCCGTAGGCTTGTATGCTGGGGACATCGTGGCGTCTTTTTTGCTCGCATAGCTGTAAAGTGCTGGGGATATGCGGTTGCTCGCGGGCTCGCTGAGGACACGCTCGCTCTCTCTCCCACTTTGTCGTTTCGCAAGCTCTCTTTCTTTGTTCTCTAATCTATTTATCTGCTTAGGACCCTGTAAAGAACCATTTCATTCTGACTGTGCTGCTCAAAATTTTGCTACGATCGGAAAACCATTCGTAAAAATGCGTTTTGGTGTGGACCATGCTCATCGCGAAATTCGCTGTCTGCTTCTCGTTCGCTGAATGTCACTCCATCACCGAATTCAAATGACTCGCTAAACACATCGAACTCGGACAAATTAGACGACGTATTGAGTAAACTTCAAGGCATTGTAACCTCATTGAATAACCCATTCTCGTCTCTAAACTCAACACTTGCGGGTGTTGTAGCAAATATCGATGAACTCCGCACTGACGTTACGAAGCTTCATACGAGTCAGAATTTGATGACTGAGAAAATTAATACACTTGAATCGAATATTGCGAATGAAAATGCTTCCTTGTCGACGAAAATCGAGGATTTAACAACTCGGATTTCAAACGTTGAATCGAAATCTGACATTGTAGCGATCGTACTTAAGATCCTTACAGCCCTGGAAGTACCTGAATTGATCGCGGATGTACTTGACATCAAAGTCCTGCCTAAAAAAGGGTCATCACAAGCAACTGTTGGCACGCCTCCGTTACACCACGATACTCCATCGGGAAGAAGACTTCTGGTTTGTCTCAAGTCCCCTATGACTCGAGATTTCATCATTAGAAAAAAGCGAGCGAAGAAGCAGATTTTAATTAGCGATATTTTTCCCTCTTCACACACAGGCCAAATTTATGTTAATGAGCAAACCTCCTCATGTTTACAAACTGCTTAAGCGAGCTAGAGCCAAAGCTGCTCAAATATCAAAATCGATATCTATTTGGCCTAGTGCTGGTTGCATTCTCGCTCGCAAATCGCAAGGAGCACCGGTATTTAAAATTATGTCAGATAATGATTTCGAGAAAATGTCATGACTACTGGACGTAGACGGTCCCACCCCACATGTTCAAGGTCATTCGAATTGTTTTGAGCTCGCCTCTGCACGAACGGTTCCACGCATCAAAGTGGCACACGCAAATGTTAATTCGTTGCTTGGTCACCTTGAGCAATTCACAGCATACTTTATCTCAAAATTCTCTCACATAATTGCAATCATAACCGGCTTCACAACCGTGTCCCGGACGACTTAATTAAACTTGATACTTACTCGATAATTCGCAATGATAGACTAGTTAGCAGGGGTGGCGGTGTGGCTGTCTATGTCCACAACTCGATTAAAGTGAAAGTACTAGAGCTTTCATCGAACCAGGTCTTGAATGCACCGGAGTATATTATGCTTGAGTTACAATGCACGGCTCAAGATTATGTTCTTTTTATATTAATGTACCGACGACCCAAGGACTTACTTTTTGGTGATTTTGTGAATGTTCTTTCCCAATACATGTTCGCCTACAAGAATGTCACTATAACCGGTGATCTGAACTGTAACCTTATTACTGAGTGTTCTGAAGGTAAATTCCTGAGACAGTTTGTAAAATCACAGTCCTTGAAAATTGCTGATTCTGCTGAAACATATCATACACTTACTTCACACTCTTGGCTAGATGTTTTTGTTGTCGATAGTCTTGAGAAGGTTTTACTTTTCACAAAATCATCAACTCCTTTTATTGCTGGTCACGATCTGATTGAGCTCGACTATTCTCTAAAACTTGACATTTCACCTATACATAATATCACTCGCCGTTAATTTAAAAACTCTGACATTCCGAAATTCACTGACTCTTTAATGCATATATTAACGCCTGTAAACGTGACATCATCAATCTCGTTAACTGGCGTTGTGCTAATAGAAAACGCAACTACTACTTTAAGTAATGCCATTGTTAAAGCCCTTGATTCTCATGCTCCCCTAAGCGCGTTCCACGTACGCAGACCCAGAGCACCTTGGTTTACTCCTGCGCTAAAATCAAGGATCGCTATCAAGAGACTCGGTAGAGTCTCGGGACAAGTACATTTGACAGCTCTGTCGTCTGCTGGCCCGAGACTCGCCAGAGTATATTATCTCTGAATAAAGTAAAATTCGGTAGTGGGGGTAAAAACTGAAAGTCATTTTCTCGAATTACGAAGCTTAGGAGACAGATGATGACTTGAAAATTGAACTCGAGACTAATTATGAAAAAATCTTTCGATTAAGCCTTAATTCAGCACGATTGATGCCGTATTTGCTGAGAAAAAACTTTGCACAGGGTAAAGATTATGCAAAAATTCTAACACATTGAAGGATTTGGTGTGTTTGTATACGCGCGCAGACGACACAATCAAAGGCATTTTGATGCCCATCAAAACCCATTTCCATTGAAGCCGGTCTTCGGCGACAAAAGTAGCGAGTTCCCATTGGTCCTTTCCTTTGTACCCATACCACGGAAAGTTTGACGGTAGTTTTGACGCGAGACGCGTAAACGGCGTGTTTTTTGCGGACTTCTCGTAGATCCGTGTTGACAGATGGTAAGGTCGGAATAATTCACGCAAAAAAAAATATCAATTTGACCCTTCGAAACACACATTTTTCCTTACGTGCAACTAGCTCAAAATTTTGTACTCGGGGGTTTTCGGGATTGCTGATTACAAATCTGCACACAAAATTTAGAAATTCAAGATGGCGAATCCAATATGGCGGACAAGAAATGCAAAAATTGTTTGATGAAAGCAAAATATGGTACTCGGGGGTTTTCAGGGTCGCTGATCACAAATCTACTATCAAAATTTGGAAAATTAAGATGGTGGATACTATATGGCGAGCGATAACTGCGAAAATCGTTTGATATGAAAGCGAAAGTTGGTACTCCGGAGATTCGGGGTCGCCGAATACAAATCTGCACCCAAAATTTCGGAATTAAAAATGGCGGATTCAATATGGCGGACCATAAATTCCAAAATTTTATGATGAAAGTGAAAGGTTCAGAAAAAAGAAGTGATATCCTGGCCAAAAATCCCCTGCCCGGGGAAAAAAAACCTTGGACAAGTACATTTGTTGACCCCCGTTTCCATTTGTTTTCACAGAAAAAAACTACCCAAAAAAGTACAAAATTTTCAAAAAATTGGCAAGATCAAGAATGATTTACATTCAGCACTAAAATTTATAATATCAATAATAGGACAAGTATTTCATTGTCTCTTGAGGATGGAGTATTTAAAAAAAAGCAAAAATAAGTTCGTTATTGAAAAAAGTCACCAATGTATAAAAATAAAAATCGGTCCAAAAGAACAGAGTCCAGAAAAAAAATCAAGATAAAACAAAACGTGGAGAAAAAAATTTCAAACGAAAAAAATTAGATTGAAAAATAATTTCGGCCGTAGTACTTGGCGAGTTCGTACCATGAAAAATACATTACGTGATTCTACCTAAGCAAAAAACTCGCCAAGTACTACGGCCGAAATTATTTTTCAATCTAATTTTTTTCGTTTGAAATTTTTTTCTCCACGTTTTGTTTTATCTTGATTTTTTTTCTGGACTCTGTTCTTTTGGATCGATTTTTATTTTTATACATTGGTGACTTTTTTCAATAACGAACTTATTTTTGCTTTTTTTTAAATACTCCATCCTCAAGAGACAATGAAATACTTGTCCTATTATTGATATTATAAATTTTAGTGCTGAATGTAAATCATTCTTGATCTTGCCAATTTTTTGAAAATTTTGTACTTTTTTGGGTAGTTTTTCTCTGTGAAAACAAATGGAAACGGGGGTCAACAAATGTACTTGTCCAAGGTTTTTTTTCCTCGGGCAGTCAAATGCTTTTTGTACAAACACGCCAGATGTTCAGGCAACTTGCTAAGCCTCATGACCTACAAAAAATATAGAGATGAACTAACTAAGGACCTCAGACAAGCCAGAGCGTCGTATTACCTTAAGCGTCTTTCTTCTTTTAATGATTCAACGCCACTTTGGAGAGAGCTTGAGAATCTCAGGCTCATAAAGACGACGCTTGCGTCATGTTCTAATTTTTTTACTCCGGATGAGCTAAATTCATTTCTTGCAACCATATCAAACACAGGCTTGCCCTGTCATAGTGACGAGCTTGAGTCCATTATCTCAACTTTGTTATAGGTGGTACCTCTTTGAATTTCGTCCCTGTGACCTTGGATTACGTATCGACACTTATCACTTCCACTACTTCCCCATCGCATACAGCTGGTCCGGACGGTGTCTCACTCTTTACCATCCATGCGTCACTTCTGTTTATAGAATTCTAGCATCAGTTTTCGATGCTTCATTCGAATTAGTGTTTTTTCCAATCCTATGAAAGAGAGCTTTTATTCGCCCTCTCTTGAAGATTGGCACTCCGAAATCACCGTCTGACTGTCGACCGATTGCGAATTTATGCGAATTTTCGAAGTGCTTAGAGAGAATCGTGCACAGACAAACAGTTAGCTATTTTAAGACGAACAGCTTCTTTGACCCTCGACAAACGGGATTACAGTACTAAATTGTGAGATAACATGATTTGAATAATTAATCATATAAGAGGATGAAATTGCGTGCGAATTCGTGAATTCGTTTATATTAAATATTTATATATACTGTCGTCATCAGAAACTACCCTATTAAAATTTTTAATTAATATTGTTATATTATCCGAAATTGTCATTTGTTACTTGTTGAGAATATTTCTCACTATATTATAAAGTAAAATTGTATATTGCCCCAAAGCAATGCTAGGGCAAATAAAGTTCTAATCAATCAATCAATCTTTGTTTCTCTACCGCATAATCTGATGAAACCCCCTTCCCTCTCTTGCCTGAAGTATCAACAGTTATTGGAGTTGACGTTTATTGTGTGCCGTGCCACCGGGCCCTTCAACTTTTCGATTTTAAATGATTTAAATTAAAAATGCCGATTCATTGTTTGTGTGCCTATGAAGGATGTAAGTACTCGAAGCGGAAAAATCCGGAGCTAACATTTCATCGTTTTCCGAAATACGATCACTTGTAAGTTTTTGTTGTTGCAAACCAAAAAAAAATGATACAATGTATGATTTACATTGAATTTTCGGATCAAAATTAGAAAAATAAAGCAGGTTTAGATATCATTCGTTTCAGAAAGCCTAAAAATATCAGGATTCCACTGGTAAAATATTTTAAAAAAATTTATTATATCATTACTTCTGCGTATATTCTTGCGGGTTTTTACGGTCCCTTCCCTTTTTACCCCCACTTTTTCCCCACCGCACTGTTCCTGAGTTCCAGCAAAGTTTCTGGAGTTCCTCCCTCGAGTGTTGCCCACAGCCACTCTTTCCTAATGCACTACTGTGTCGCATTCGCATGAGGACGAAGTGAAACTGTGGAAAACCTTGGCCGATACAGGCAGCTATATTTTCACTGAGTTTCAGTTGGTTAACACCATCAGAAACTCAGCGGAAACTGCCTCCCCGCTCAGCGATTGATACGCCAGCCAGTACATGGCTAAGCGATCACCCAACCGAATACTGACCGCAGTCAACGCTGCTTAACTTGTGTGATCGCCGAAGCCACGCAACGACCGCGAACCCATCGCTTTCGGTACAAATATATATGTTGTAACACAATTTTCCCGACTCGGGTCCATCTGTCTCTTCTGAACTCCTCCGCCGCGCCTCCCTGAACCACGATAACCCGACCGGGGTGGACTGAGCGCCAGGTACGAGTGTACCGCCGGTGAAACCGACTTTTTGTTTTTCCACCACGACGCGGATACGGTAGACGAGGCAGTTCAAGGGGGCCACGACGATTCAGGGTGGTCCGACTACTCAGCTCGACTGAGAAGTATCTCAGTCGAGCTGAGTAGTCGGACCATTGAGTACAATGGTAGAGGGGGTGGCTCGGGGCGAGAGTAAGGAATCAGGACCGATAAAATAAAATAGCCAAAAACTAATGATTTGAGTTTCGACAATAATTTATTCAGGCAATTTAGATGATCGGGCGAATTACAGGTAGTCAAGGCCCGAAGGCAGGTAGTAGGGGCGGCTGAATCAGACAACGCGAAGCTGAACTCCGTAAAACGCGATTTGAATAAAATAACAAGGGAAACACGTAAACGAACGAAATAATTAAAGTAATAAGGGAGTTAGTGTGTGAGACACTAACTCAGGTAGTTCGGTCGGGGTCTGGGCAGTTGAAGTCCAAAGACAGGTAATAAGGTCACTCTAACATTGAAATTAACGGAATAATTAAAATAATCACGGAGTTAATGCGCGAGACACTAACGCAGGTAATTCGATCGAGG
Organism: Campoletis raptor; assembly: GCA_948107755.1. Classification (NCBI taxonomy): domain Eukaryota; kingdom Metazoa; phylum Arthropoda; class Insecta; order Hymenoptera; family Ichneumonidae; genus Campoletis; species Campoletis raptor. The sequence goes on along the minus strand of OX403628.1, from coordinate 1,392,006 downwards.
TTTAGGTAACTAAAGTCCGAAGATAGGTAATATAGGCACTTGGACGCGACAGTTAGCTGAATAAACAAAGTAATAACGGAGTTAGTGTGCAAGACACTAACTCAGGTAATTCGATCGAAGATTAGGCAGCTAAAGTCCGAAGACAGGGAACAAAGACAATCTAACACGAAAATTAACTAAATAACCGAAACAATAACGGAGTTAGTGTGCAAGACACTAGCTCAGGTAATTCGATCGAAGATTAGGAGCTAAAGTCCGAAGACCGGTAATAAAGACAATTTAAGAGTCATCGAGCGATGGCATACGCACCGCTAAATTCCGCCTGGTGGCAGCTGAAAAAACTAAAATCCGTCTCAACGAGATTTCGTCGCGAATTTTGATCAAATAAATATAAAAAAAACACTAAAAAATAAAGCGTAAATTCATAATTCCGGCTCTGGTCACTTTGTTAATACCACATTTTTTTCACGATCACAATAAATTTGTAAAAATATGACGTGACAGGGTTGCGCCATGACAGCTTTCGAGCCTATCACAAAGATTGATTTATCACGAACTCACTATGTACTTGACACAAGCAAACGGACCAGAGCCGGAATCGTACCACTTCACTGCACTAAACAAAATTTTTCTTTTTTGATTTTTCTCAAAACTCGCGGAGAAATCTGGTTGAACGGACGCGACACGTTCACGGCGGAGTGGCGGCCATGTTGGCTTCCACTACGATGTGTAGCGGGTTCCAGCTTTTGACGCTAGGTTTGCTTCGGCAGTCTGTCGGTAAGATCGGACAAGTGGTATATCGACGGTAGCAAAAGATGATAAGAATGAAAATTTTTAAAGTTTCTGAACCCGACAATTTATTCTAAGTCCCACGATGTTCTCTAAGGGGCACTTTTTTTTCGACCTCGTCACGAATAGCTCATTCGATAGAGAATCGAATAAACCGCGTTTCTAGCCTATCTTGAGAGGAGATTTTTTTTCTTTTTTTTTTCGAAAAATTTCAGAGTCCCGAAGTCCTCGAATTTTTTCAAAGTCCCACGATGTTCTCTAAATGGCACTTTTTTTTCGACCTCGTCACGAATAGCTCATTCGATAGAGAATCGAATGGAACGCGTTTTTAGCTTATCGTGAGAGGAGATTTTTTTTTTTTTTTTTCGAAAAATTTCAGAGTCCCATGGTCATCGAATTTTTTCAAAGTTCCACGATGTTCTCTAAAGGGCACTTTTTTTTCGACCTCGTCACGAATAGCTCATTCGATAGAGAATCGAATGAAACGCGTTTTTAGCCTATCGTGAGAGGAGATTTTTTTTTTTTTTTTTTTTTGAAAAATTTCAGTCCCGAGGTCCTCGAATTTTTTCAAAGTCCCACGATGTTCTCTAGAGGGCACTTTTTTTCGGTCTCCACACGAATAGCTCATTCGATAGAGAATCGAATGATACGCGTTTTTAGCCTATCGCGAGAGGAGATTTTTTTTTTTCGAAAAATTTCAGAGTCCCAAGGACTTCGCCCGTTATTTCTGAAATGTAAAGAAGGAGGGGAAAATATTACCGATAAAAACAAAACTTGACACTGTCCGCTTTTTTCTTATGTTCCCTTTATTTTAGTTGAAATTTTTTTTTTTTTAATTTATTAAAATGAAAAAACCCCCCATAAATAAAAATTTGTTGCGGGCGGTGTCTCCGCCCCCACGGCCTTCTCGCCCACGCCACCCGCCGCGCCCGCCACGACCGCCACGCCCTCCGGTGCCCGACAATTGGACGGCAGCCGACGGCTCCGGTGGTTGAACCTCGGGACGTTGTGCTGCAGCGCCCTCTCCCGGTCCCCGGGTTTGTTAGTGATTCTGTAAAAAAGAAAAAAATTATAACAAATTCTATCTGTATATTTATACCGGCCGAGCACAATTCGCAGTTGAGTTTTATATTTATAAAACTCAACTGCGAAATTGTGCTCGGCCGGTTTTCACGTGAAAACCACTGAACCAATTTTGATAAATCTTTTACAGGAATAATGCCCATGAATCAGAATAGGTTATAGGCCGTATTATATTCCGATAAATTCTTTATTCAGGGAAGGCCGAGCGAAAAATTCAACTTTTCATCATTTTATTTACTCTATAAGTTCTCATGTTATCAAAAAAAGACTATAAAAGAAAAACACTAATTACAAATTTGAAGATAACTCCACAATGAAGAGAATGACCGGTGGCTGGGGTGCCAGCTTCGAATGAAAAAAAAAGTAACAGTAATTTTCGTGCAACTGTTAAATAATTTTAATTTTTTAGTCTTCAACTTACCTCTTCAACCACCGGATCGTTTGAGGGAGTGGCTGCTCCCTCGCCAACAATTTGTTGGCCCTCGACTGCGGTGGGGGCGGCGGGGGGTGGAGGAACGGTGTTGGCCGATTCCTCCACTGCTGTTCCCGGATTGGCATTCTGAAATACATAAAAAACCATATTAGTTACGATTTTTAATAGGAAAAGATAAAAAGATAAAAAGATAAGATGAAAAGATAAAAAATTCATTTCCGCGACCCCGAAAACCCATGAGTACCACCGTTTCATCTCTGAAATCGATGTTTCCTTCTCTCGTGCGCCATATTGGAGCCGCCATTTTTATTAACCAAATGTTGTTAAGAAAAATGAATTTTGCGACCCGAAAAACCCCCGAGTATCAGCGTTCACCCACCCAAACGATGTTTCGTCCGCCATTTTCAGCTTCGATGTGGGGACGACAGTTAAAAAAACAATGTGGGCGATTACGAACCCAACGAAGTAAAAAAATGAAAAAAATAATCGAAAAACCGCAATGGAGAAACGGATTAGAGAAGGAAATGGGGGGGGGGGGGGCAGACAGAAATCCAAATCGTTACGACTTCGTATGACGGGAGCCGTGACGATTTTTGTTGATTCGCGGTCTATTATATATATTAGGGTGGGTCAAAAAAATCGACTATTTTTTTTTTGAATCTGACACACGAAAACTTGTTACTAGGCGCCTCTAGAAAGTGCTAACCAAGTATGAGCTCTTAATATTAATGGGAAGATGATGCTCATCGTAGTTTTCCATTTTTTATTCAGTCTCATACAAAAATGGTCATACCTTATCACCAATAAATTGTTCAACCAGTTGCATAGTAAATTTTCATAGGAAATTGAACGCTCTACAAAAATGATTTCTTGCACTTCTTTCATTAAGCTAACCATTTAAGAGATATTCAAGTTCAAAAATTGAAGTATTTTAAGAAAAATCACTTTTTATTTGGAATTCTGTAACTTACTAAAAAATAATTATTGTCAAATGAGTATCCATTATTTCTATAGGAAATTGAACGCTCTACAAAAAAGGTCTCTTGTGGTTAATCGATTACTCTAACCATTTAGAAGATATTCGCATTGGAATACCAATGCCTACTAATTTTAATAGTTTTTTGATAAATATTTCCGATTTATCCATTCAGTTTATGAATTTTGACAATATTCATAAAAATTTGAGTTTATTTTGATAGAATGACAGTTTGCAAATTATGTCTTATCTTTTGTTTGAGAATATGTTTCTTTTGAATCAATTTTTTAACAATATTTTTTTTTTATAACTTTTATCACAATTTAGGATCGTAATTTAATACTTTTCAACGGGTTTATTTAAAATGTCACTCAAATGTTCTTTTCTCCACAAAGTTTATAATTGAATATTTTTTATTTGGGGAATATGAGGAATTAATTTCAAAAGTTGGTAGTTCCGTTACTCATTACTTGTCATACTAGCGCCATCTGTAGTATACAGTTTCTGAAGCTCTGAGTTGTGTCGTTGTGTCTTCTTGTATACTACCGTCCATAAGTTTGGAAACACCTGACGAAATTTTTGGACGCACTAAAAGTTAGATTACTCAGTCGAAAAAAACGATATTCAAATTTTGCGAACGGTGTCTTAAAAGGGACATTCTAAGCTTCATTTTGCTCTTTTGAAACATTTTTTCCGATTTTTTATGGGTCCGGTACGTATTTTTGAAGTTGGGCTTTTTTCGAAACTTTTTTTAACGTTTCAAATAGCGCACATGGTCCGTGAAAAAATTTTCCAATCGTTTCCTCCATGGAAAACTTAAAAGGGATGGCAGTAGCTTTAATTTCGTTTTTTTTAAAGTTGCGTATGGTTTTTTTTTGCAAAATTATGCTATTTTTTCACAAAAATGACTCTTTTTCGAAAAAGCTTCGTAACTACAAAAACATGGAGTTTCTGTGAAATCGTCAAGATGATGAAAAGTTGTCGGCGAGGATCCTCTGTTCACTGAAATTTTTTCAGAATTTTTATTCGAGATTTTTTTTTGAATCATTTTTACTCGAAATCCCATTGAGAAAAGTGTCTTAACGCGGAAATGATAGGGTGTGGCGCAAAATATCAAGAGGAGAAATTTTCTTATGTTTGAGATTATAACTCGTCCAAATTTTTTCAGATTTTTTTTTCAACTTTTTTTTCTATTTTAAAATAGAGGGGGATAATTTGCAAACTGTCATTCTATCAAAATAAACTCAAATTTTTATGAATATTGTCAAAATTCATAAACTGAATGGATAAATCGGAAATATTTATCAAAAAACTATTAAAATCAGTAGGCATTGGTATTCCAATGCGAATATCTTCTAAATGGTTAGAGTTATCGATTAACCATGTTATGCCCGCGAATCTCGTCACGTGGGGACAAGTTGTCGAGGACAGGTAATTCGAGGAATTGCCAAAATGAGTCAATCTCCAACTCAATATTATACAAAATACTATAATGTTTATTGAGAATAAGCTAGTTTTACAAAGTCGAGGTGTATTTGCCTCGAGACCAATTCGTAGTTAGATAGTTGAAGACTTCTAACTTTTGCGTGCAGACTGCCGATTTTGGCGTTGTTGCTGCTTTTAATGATTTACATGTTTCCCCCAGAATATTGGTAATTTACCCCTTCTAATGTTATTATTGCTTCATGATTTGCTTCATGACTGTTGCCTCATGACACCTTTAATGTTCAATGAACTTGCGTCGTCAGCGATTCGGGGTGAGCTCGCCCGGGGTCGATAGACCCGTGCGTTTGTGATCGAGGAATGTGCTCGATCATACTTTATCATGTGATTGCAACACTCCTAATTTGTGGTTGCTATTCAGGGCATAACAACCACAAGAGACCTTTTTTGTAGAGCGTTCAATTTCCTATAGAAATAATGAATACTCATTTGACAATAATTATTTTTTACTAACTTACAGAATTCCAAACAAAAAAGTGATTTTTCTTAAAATACTTCAATTTTTTAACTTGAATATCTCTTAAATGGTTAGCTTAATGAAAAAAGTGCAAGAGATCATTTTTGTAGAGCGTTCAATTTCCTATGAAAATTGACTATGCAACTGGTTGAACAATCTATTGGTGATAAGGTATGACCATTTTTGTATGAGACTAGATTAGAAATGGAAAACTACGATGAGCATCATCTTCCCGTTAATATTAAGAGCTCATACTTGGTGAGCACTTTCTAGAGGCGCCTAGCAAGAAGTTTTTGTGTGTCAGATTCAAAAAAAAAATAGTCGATTTTTTTGACCCACCCTAATATATATAATAATGAAATAACACGTGTACTTACTTGCGCGCATATCGCCACCTCTCGAAACCGCGCCGTGCGGCGTTTGCGGGCCGCATTGCGAACTCTTGAGTTTTCTGGAAATAAAAAAGAAAACATTCATTAATAAAACGGATAGTTATAATTAATTTCGTCGGTTGTTGAGCGAAATTCTCGACAAAACTGCGAAATATTTCTACTTACTTTTCGACATGTTGCTGCTCTCGTGTCAGCTGACAGAATGAACTGGCCCCGTTTACAATAAAGTTGTCGAACTTGCGAAAAAAAGCTTTGGTTTTTTAACGCACCGGGCGCCGCTAAATGATAGCGAGCGCGACCGGTGTCTTGTCTCCTAATTTTGCGTAACAATTGCAATAACATTTTTCGTTGGACATTCCGCACAACAGTACGTTGCACGGTTGTCAAAAGTATTTGCAAAATTTGTGCATTTATCAATATATTTCAGTGCAAATCACGGTTCACATAAACGTGACCAATCTTGCAGCTGAGTTATTAAAAAAAAGTGTATTGAGTGAAAGTGAAAAGCGGAAGAAAATGAATCGCGAAATTTCGAAGAAATCTCGCCATCCCCCGTTGCATAAGAGAAGATTGAGTTGTACGAAGAAGTCTCGAGAACGGTGAGTTGATTTTTTTAAATGTTTTTAGATACGAGCAGCGGGCTCGTTGCATTATTATTGTTGCATGCATAACAACGAAACCGTGTGGGTGTGTGTTCGCAGCGGACGCGGGCGTGTGTGTGCGTGTGCGTGTGCGTGTGCGTGTGCGTGTGCGTGTGTGTGTGTGTGTGTGTGCGTGTGTGTGTGTGTGTGTGTGTGTGTGTGTGTGTGTGCGTGCGTGCGTGCGTGTGCGTGCGTGCGTGCGTGCGTGCGTGCGTGTTCGTACTGAAAGAAAGATACCGTGATACTCGGCCGAGGGGGGCAGAGGGGGGCGGGGGGCCCGGGAATCAATTTTTCATAAATAATTTTTACGCTTGAAGATGGTGCTATAGGAATGGTCTTCGAAAATAAAAACACGGTTTCTGCAAAAGATGTGATGGAACTCGGGAGTTTTCGGGGGTGCGGAATTTTCGCGCGATAAAACTTGTTGGTGATTCAGAATGTCGCGTCTAAAATGGCGCCCGAAGGAATAAAACATCGTTTTCGCGAATAAAACGATGTATTGTGATACTCAGGGGTTTTCAGGGGTGCGGGATCCAATTTTTTTTAAACAATTTTAGGAATTTCAGATGGTTGCAAATGGCCTTCGAGAAACGAAAACACCTTTTCGAAAATGAAACGGTGTTATTGAGGGGTTTTGGGGCCCATGGAATTTAATTGCGATAAACTTTTTTAGGAATAGGCAATGGAGCGTCTAACATGGCGCCCGAACAAATAAACATCGTTTTCGCTAATGAATAGGCTACTATCGAGAGTTTTGACTCGGAAAATGGTTCTAAACGATAAGGGACTATTGTCTTCGTGAAATGCAAAAGAGTTCTGGCCTCTAGCATTTCCTGATCTTTTTTAATAATGTTTTTTTCGTTAAAAATGTCACTGGGAGTGAGATGCTAGCTTACTATCGAGAGTTCTGACTCGGAAAATGATTCTAAACAATAAGAGGCTATTGTCTTCGTGAAATGCAAAAGAGTTCTGGCCTCTAGCATTTCCTGATCTTTTTTAATAATGTTTTTTTCGTTAAAAATGTCACTGGGAGTGAGATGCTAGCTTACTATCGAGAGTTCTGACTCGGAAAATGATTCTAAACGATAAGGGGCTATTGTCTTCGTGAAATGCGAAAGAGTTCCGGCCTCTAGCATTTTCTGATCTTTTTTTATAATGTTTTTTTCTTTTGAATATGGCACTAGGAGTGAGATGCTACCCTACAATGGAGAGTTCTAATAGTACACAGTATCTTATTTCTCTATCGATATTATCAAAACGCGATTTTAATAGTTTAATCGACGGAACTATTGTTGAAATTTATCAACAACTGTTGAACTATGCTGGATGCGCCACTTTATATTGAGTTTATTAGTGAAATACTCACATTTGATATGCCAACTGAACAGACGTGGGGTTTTCGACGTTGCGAAATTGAATTTCCGTAGAAATTTTCGGCAATTATAAACAGCTCTATCACTACGGGAATATTAGGTAACATTCTCTGATCTCTTCGTTTCATAGGCGTCGTCTTCAGGGGAATAAAAAAGTTATTCAAAATGAGAGGTTGGAACATTCACCGGAGCCTGAAAACTTATTCAGCAAGACGCTTCCCATCGATAATGAGAAGGTCAAGAAATCAGAAGAGCCTGAAAAATTATTCAGTGAGCCGCTTGCCATTGATAATTTGGGGCGTTCAAAGTCTATCCGGATTACGACAGACATCCGTCTGACAGCAGGTAAATTCGTGGTCCGTGGCTCTAAACATCAAGGAGATGACGTCTTCCCACAAACATCAAGAGGAAAACAGTGTACAGCAATGGCGGCTACAGCAATTGCTGTTAGTCATTTGGTCGCACCTTCGAATTGGACCACGGAAACTATCGATACCGTTTTATCGGTAGGTGACGACGTGTTTCGCGAAGCAATTGAAGCTCGTGGATCCATAAATATGGCGGAACATCATTCGCAATATTTGGCACCTCAAGAACTGCCCGCCACGATCGAGGTTCAATCAACGCAGTTTGGAGTCACGTTGGGCCAGAAGATGTTTGGACATCTCGAAATTGATGCTGAAAAGGATGGTTTTCCGAATTTAACGAAGGCTCTACAAAAATTTCTGACTGCAGCAGCAGGGAATAAGGAATCGGAATCACCAGCAGCAATATTGACGAGCAATGCAATGTCCATTGCTATTTTCGTACGTGACGGTCTCATATGGATATTTGATTCTCACTCCCGGGACATGTTTGGGAGACCTGTCGATAGCGGGAAAGCCTGCCTAGTCGGATTGTCTGGATTCAAGGACTTTCTCGGAATGGTCAAAGGAATCATACCAACAGTCAGCCAGTCTGACCCATGGGTGAATCAATACATGCTGACACCGGTCAGTATCGACGACAGACACACGATCGCCACTCACAAAGACGAAAACAGTTTTGATGAACATATGTCGTGTGATGAAATGCCACAGATTCTGGGTTCTCCTTCTGATGAGGAACAACAGAAAGCTAGCGAGAAAGAGGATTCCTGCAAACATCAGGAATTAGAATTGAAGGACGTCAACACAGATGATGAAATGTCGGCGTCGGAAGACATTCGACGAATCTGCGAGGAAGAGCACTCTATCGAAGAACATACTTTGGTGGAGTGCAGTACACCTGCAGAAGATTTGAATCATGAAAGTTTTGATGGCAGGGACATCTATAATTTCGGTCACATTTGGAGGAAGCTGCACGAGTCCTTCGATCACCACTCGACCATGTTTCAATGCGGTTTTGAGAATCTTCTTTATGTCAACTCTCGGCGTTCGGGACTCAAATCTTTTCTAAGATTCCAATGTTCAATGTGCAATTACGAAGCGGAAATATCAAGTCAACCATGTGGAGATGATTGTTTGGATATAAACACAGCAATGGTTCTCGGCTCCGTCATCAATGGCATTGGCTATTATCAAGCTGAGAGTTTTCTTGCTGCACTGGATGTTCCCTGCATGGCAGAATCAACGTATCAACGATACCATGAGTCAGTATTAGCAGGTTTATCCGATACCGCTTGGCTGGAAATGAAAAAAGCAGAAGAAGAAGAACGTGAAATGGCAATTGCCAGAGGTGATGTTATTTCCGGAGTTCCGCATATCCGTGTGATAGCTGATGGTAGTTGGATGAAAAGATCGTATCAGTCGGGTAAATTTGATTCACCGTCAGGTACTGGTGCCATCATTGGGGAACAAACGGGCAAAGTCCTATTCATTGGAATACGTAACAAGTTTTGTTCCGTGTGCAACATTGCTTCTAGCCTCAATAAAGACCCTCCGAACCATTTATGCTTCAAAAATTGGGGCAACAACCAAAGTTCGGCTAGTATGGAGGCGCATACAATAGCTGAAGGCTTCAAAAGTAGTGTCGAGCAACATGGCCTCATCTATTCTGTTTTGATCGCTGATGGCGACAGCAGCGTATTCAATAAAATCTCAGAAATGGCGCCCTACAGAGAATACGATGTGAATGTCAAAAAAATTGAATGCCGCAATCACATGTATCGAATTGCTCGGAGAAATCTTACGAAAATCGTGAACACCGGAAAATTAGGCCAGCTAAAAAAAATTGTTAAGAGTAATGCAGAAAATATGATACGGTGTACACGCTCAGCAGTTGAACATCAATTGAACGAAGATAGCACTTGGGCCGCCAAAATTGTTGCGCTGAGAAAAGATATCTTGAGAATTCCGGGTCGTGTGTTTGGCGACCATGAAAATTGCGTTGGTACGGGTTATTGCAGGGCTTCAATGCGAATTAATCCAGGGCCAAATTATGCTGCAGCTCTAAAAAAAATTGGCAAGTTTAGTGACATCGAAGACTGTCTCCGTCGCTTGGCTGATATCGCTGACAGCCTGTTGTACAGTGTCAACAATAATGTTGTTGAAAGTTTTCACAATATTATTGCCAAATTCATTGGAGGAAAACGAATTCACTGGGGTAAGCGTGGTTCTTACAACGCCCGCGTTTCCGGCGCAGTCGCTCAATTCAACGCAAATCGTGTGATGACCTCATATTTATCGGCAAATGAAAAAAAAAACCGTCGGAACTGGTCACCGCATTAGAAGACCGCCGAGTTCGATTGAATGAACTGAGACGATTGCGAATAAGCTCTGAAAATCATAAGTCAAAAAAGAAGGCCTGCAAAAACGTTGGTCCTGACAAAGATTATGGACCTCAAGCAGAAAAGCCGGACTTGAATGAAGCTACATATCAGACAGAATACTCCAGGCACATGGAGAAACTGACGGAGTTCAGGAACAACCGCGAAGCAAATGAAAGAGACACGCTGCTCCAGAGTGACAGCTCTCTGGCAGTCGATGAGAAGAAAACTCATCACTGCATCGAATTTCGGTGCTATTTGCCACTTGAAGGAGTACACATCGTGCTCCACCATTGTGAAACGGCTCGTTTATCCAAAGGAATTAGGCCACATTGCAGCTGTTCGATATGGAAAACAAAACGAAGTTGCTAAAAAAACTTTACTCGACTTTAGTAACATTACTATCGAGCCATGTGGACTATTCGTAGATGCTGAAATTCTTGGCCTCGGGGCAACACCTGATGGCCTTGTTGGTCATGACATGATTGTCGAAATTAAATGTCCTTATTCAGCAAGAAATTGCACAATAACCGAAGCCGTAGCCCAAAAAAAAGGCAATATTCATCGTGTATTCAGTAGCATTGACATGAAAGAAATCAATCCTGAACACGAATACCATTATCAGATCCAAGGGCAGCTGCGCGTGACACAAAGACAGCGTTGCATCTTTATGATGTGGACACCCAAGGAATCGGTGGTCGTTCTGGTTGAGAAAGACGATGTGTTCTGGAAAACGAAAATGGAACTTCCATTGATGAAGTTTTATGAGAACTGCATGATACCGGAAATAATTGACCCCCGACATGTTAGATCAATGCCTATAAGAGATCCACCATATATAATGGAGGCCATAGTTAAACGAGCAGCTATGAAAAATAGGCAAGACACTGAGTCAGAAGTCACTGATTCGCAAGTCGTTGAAGTTTTGATGAATGACGACTATTTGGAAATGATGGAAACTGAAGAGGGTTATGACTAATCGCTTCAGTTCTCAAGGTCCTTATAACATGAATGTTTAGTTTTGCGCACTTGTATAGTGTGAGGTCTATGAGTTGGCACGTACTGGACGTCTTTTAGCAAGTGAGCTGTTCCGTTTTGGAACGACTACTTGATGGATATCTGGTCATGTGTTAATCATTCAACATTGTTACTCTGAGGTTTAAGGGTTGACAAGTACTCGACGTCTTTTAGCAAGTATGCTGTTCCGTTCGTGGAATGACTACTTGATGGATATCTAGTCATGTGTTAATCATTCAACATTGTTACTCTGAGGTTTAAGGGTTGACAAGTACTGGACGTCTTTTAGCAAGTATGCTGTTCCGTTCGTGGAATGACTACTTGATGGATATCTGGTCATGTGTTAATCATTCAACATTGTTACTCTGAAGTTTAAGGTTTGACAAGTACTGGACGTCTTTTAGCAAGTATGCTGTTCCGTTCGTGGAATGACTACTTGATGGATATCTGGTCATGTGCTAATCATTCAACATTGTTACTCTGGGATCTAAGAGTAGACACGCACTGGACGTCTTTTAGCAAGTATGCTGTTTCGTTTTGGAACGGCTACTTGATGGATATCTGGTCAAGCGAGTCATTCAATATTGTTACTGCAAGGTCCCTAAGTTTATATGTACTGGACGTCTTTTAGCAAGTATGCTGGTCCCTTCTGGAACGGTTTCTTGATAGATATTTGGTCAAGCGATAGTCATTCTACTTTGTTACTGCAAGGTCTCAAAGTTGATACATTCTGGACGTCTTTTAACAAGTATGTCGTTCTGTTTTGGAGCGACTACTTGATGGATATCCCAAAATTAAAAGATTCACGTGGAACCAATAGGGTTAAACTCATAACAAGATCAAGAAGCCTTGATGAATTTGTAGCTACATGCAGCTAAACACGCAAACATGAAGCGTCGTCTTGTAAGAGAGGACCGCGATGAATTACATAATTCGCGGGGGTGGCGGAGGGCCTCTCAAGTTGTAGCTGCATGTACCTAAACACGCAAACAAGAATCATCGCGGGGGTGGTAGAGGGCCTCTTAATACATTAATAAACTTTATGCAATGTTCCAGGAGTCAACTGCAGGGAAAAAACAAGATAAACATGGAGCTGAGTTAAGAACTTTCAAATTCAAAGCTAAGTTTGCATTTTTCTGCTAATCAATGTGCGAACTGTTTGTGGATAAATTGTATAAAGTAATTCAGTTATTGCTTTTTCAGTTAGGATCCACCTTCGAAAGGGCCAATAACAGTTGACGGATGACAGCCGTTTCAGTTTTCCATTATCCATTGGTGGGAAACCGATCAATGTAAAAAATATCAAGTTCAGCCATCTTCGAAATACATTTTTTTGGACACTGGATATTCCGTAGGTTGGCAGACTTTTTTGTAAAATTGAAAAAAAAAAAAATATGTGTATTAAAAGGCAAAAAGGTGTTACATTTTCTATCGAGTGGTTTGTGCGTGGCGAGGTTGAATAAAAGTGCATTAATAAATGTCATAACTTCCCTTATTTAACCTTGCAATTTGATTTTATTTAGCATTGAAGTGTCATATACGTTGTTGAAGTTCTTTTCAACACGGAATTCGAACTCAATGTTCAAAAAAACAAAACAAAAAGAACTGAAATGAGAAAAAAAGTATCCCTTCTGTCAGGAAATATAATGATTCTGAACAGATAGATGCAGAAATACATATGATATGAGTCGCGAATTTCAAAAAAAAACCTTCCACGATAAGCTAAAAACCCCTTTCATTCGACTCTCTATAGAATGAGCTATTCGTGGCCGGATCGACAAAAAATCCTCATTACGAAAATCCAAGCGTCATGGAACTTAAATTTTTCGGAAATTGAATAAAAATATATAAATCTTCCCACGATATAGGCTAAAAACGCGTTTCATTCGATTCTCTATCGAATGAGCTATTCGTGACGAGGTCGAAAAAAAAGTGCCCTTTAGAGAACATCGTGGAACTTTGAAAAAATTCGATGACCATGGGACTCTGAAATTTTTCGAAAAAAAAAAAAAAAAAATCTCCTCTCACGATAAGCTAAAAACGCGTTCCATTCGATTCTCTATCGAATGAGCTATTCGTGACGAGGTCGAAAAAAAAGTGCCATTTAGAGAACATCGTGGGACTTTGAAAAAATTCGAGGACTTCGGGAGTCTGAAATTTTTCGAAAAAAAAAAAAAAAAAAAACTCCTCTCACGATAAGCTAAAAACGCGTTTCATTCGATTCTCTATCGAATGAGCTATTCGTGGCGAGGTCGTAAAAAAAGTGCCCTTTAGAGAACATCGTGGGACTTAAAAAAAATTCGGCATGAAAATACGACTGCGACGGGATCCGTGCTGACACTCGAACAGCTCGAATATAGAATGGGGAATAATCAGCTGCGAAAGTCACTGCTGTAATACCGGCAAAAATGTTTCAATGTAGTTGAAATAATAGTCGCCAGAAGCGCTAGTGTCGATTTGCAACGAAGTTAGGCGTTTTGCTACTAGAGGCGCTACCCTCGATTTTAACTTGGTCACGTGAGCTCGATGACTCTTAACACGAGAATTAACTAAATAACCGAAATAATAACGGAGTTAGTGTGCAAGACACTAACGCAGGTAATTCGATCGAAGATTAGGCAGCTAAAGTCCGAAGACAGGTAATAAAGACAATTTAACACGAGAATTAACTAAATAACCGAAATAATAACGGAGTTAGTATGCAGGACACTAACTCAGGTAATTCGATCGAAAATTAGGCAGCGAAAGTCCGAAGACAGGGAAAATACTGACTTTACATGGAACGGCATATATGAAATAATATTTCGACAGAAAAGAAATACGAAAATCGAGTGACATAAACGCGAAAACAAAATAATAAAGGAATCCGAGGCATAAAAGAACGAAACAATGCCTAACGTACTTGAGGCCGAGTGAGAGAGAGACAGCACGAAAACAAGCCGGCGCGACGCGCTCGCGGCTGGCCTTGGACGCGTAACTCGAAAACATGACGAAGTACGATGGTCTAGTCAGGCCAATTTTATACAATAAAATAACTCAACGGAATTTATTGATAATTCCGTTGGAGTTCACAAAACTTTAAGTAGTAGGTGGCACACTATGACGACCCCCACTCCTATCCCCACTCCTGCCCCCGCCAGTCGGCCGTCGCGAGTCCGACGGGTCGACGTAGCGGGTGAGCGAGGTGCAGGGGGTGGAGGGGGGATAGGTAGAGTGTCGCCATAGTGTGCCACCTTTTTTTATTTCTTTATTTTTTACATTCCAACTCTTCTTAATTTTTATAATTTTAGTAATTATATGGTATAAGATTTATAATAAATGTTTTTGGGTTTTTTTGTCTGTTTTCACGACGTCGTTGATGGCTGTGGTGGTGCGGTTTACGAGGGGTGTTGTTTAGACAGCCGGATGATGGTTGAGCTAGGGATGATAGAGATACATGATGTGAGAGAGAGGTACCTACACACGAGGGGAACTCGGTTGTCTTAGAAATGAATTTTTACCACATACCTGATTATAATCATTATTTAGCGGCTTTGAACTCCAGCTTGCTGAATTTCATACCGTAGTAGAGCATGATTAACTTTTTGTTTGTCGCTGCTTCGACCATCTGCTGGAATAAATCAGCCGCCTCTTCGAAAGCTTTGACGAATCTCGTCGGTAGATAGCATGTAAAGCCTGTAAATGTGTCGTCCACATCCACGACGGCCCGTGTGCCCCATTGCGTATCGACGATTCTCAGGCCTGTTATACAGTATTTTTTTCTGAGCTCGAGCCCGGTGAGTTTTTTAATGGGGCGAACGGTTTCCAAAAGACCCACTTTGTTGATTTTTGCGAAATCCATTGTTCAGCTGGAGTTTTTTCACTTTTAGCGCTAAAGTACGGAGTTCTGATATACCGTGTATTTTTGCTTTGAATACAGCAATATCGCGCAAAAAGGTGTCTAAGCGTACTTTTAATTCGTGTTGCTTGCTCCTGCGAGGACTCAAGAACAGTGTCTGTCCGTCAGAGAGTTCGGGTACCTTAGACCTAGCCAAAACTTCGAAAAAGTAAAAAAAAAGACGCCAAGTATTAAGAAGTCGCACCTAAACTATAATGTGATCAGTCTGTATCCCTTCTGTTCATTCCGAACAAATTTTGGCTTTTTTTAAATTTATTTTCGTTGTTTAATTTATTGTTTTTTTTTTTTCGGTAGAAATATTTTTCCGCCTATCCTCTTCTTTGATCGCCAAAAACAATTTCTTTCTGTTTTCGATTTATCTGCATTCTCTTTTTAAAAAGAATTGAAATCAGCTTATTATTCTCAAAGAGCCAAGAACAAATGCCTTGATTCCGATTTAAATTTCGTGATTTACCAACAATTTTTTTCGAGATTTAGTTGTTAACATGAATTGATGTATATGAACTGCAGAAACATATGACGTACGTACCACCGCACAAAATCAACGCAGAGATTATACAAAAACTTGGCGTGCATGGTTAAGGTACAAAGCTCGGGAAGATACATAGTCGAAAAAATTACTTCCTACAGCAATTATACGCTAAGGAAGAAGTCGCTATTCCCGTATGGAATAAAATAAGCGATGGTAATGATAAAGTGAATGAATGGATAGGATGGATGGATAGGATGGATGGATAGGATGGATGGATAGGATGGATGGATAGGATGGATGGATAGGATGGATGGATAGGATGGATGGATAGGATGGATGGATAGGATGGATGGATAGGATGGATGGATAGGATGGATGGATAGGATGGATGGATAGAATGGATGGCTAGGATGGATGGATAGGATGGATGGCTAGGATGGATGGATAGGAAGGATAGATAGGATGGATGGATAGGATGGATGGATAGGATGGATGGATAGGATGGATGGATAGGATGGATGGATAGGATGGATGGATAGGATGGATGGATAGGATGGATGGATAGGATGGATGGATAGGATGGATGGATAGGATGGATGGATAGGATGGATGGATAGGATGGATGGATAGGATGGATGGATAGGATGGATGGATAGGATGGATGGATAGGATGGATGGATAGGATAGATGGTTAGGATGGATGGATAGGATGGATGGATAGAATGGATGGATAGAATGGATGGATAGGATGGATGGATAGGATGGATGGATAGGATGGATGGATAGGTATACAAAAATGGAGCATTCCTTCGCCGAGCTTTGTACCTTAACCATGCACGCCAAGTTTTTGTATAATCTCTGCATTGATTTTGTGCGGTGGTACGTACGTCATATGTTTCTGCAGTTCATATACATCAATTCATGTTAACAACTAAATCTCGAAAAAAATTGTTGGTGAATCACGAAATTTAAATCGGAATCAAGGCATTTGTTCTTGGCTCTTTGAGAATAATAAACTGATTTCAATTCTTTTTGAAAAGAGAATGCAGATAAATCGAAAACAGAAAGAAATTGTTTTTGGCGATCAAAGAAGAGGATAGGCGGAAAAATATTTCTACCGAAAAAAAAAAAACAATAAATTAAACAACGAAAATAAATTTAAAAAAAGCCAAAATTTGTTTGGAATGAACAGAAGGGATACAGACTGATCACATTATAGTTTAGGTGCGACTTTTTAATACTTGGCGTCCTTTTTTTTACTTTTTCGAAGTTTTGGCTAGGATATCACTTCTTTTTGAAAAAAAAAAAAAAAAAAAAAAAAAAACAAGATAGTACTTTGCTTCGAACTCCATGAACTCGAACAGTATTTTTTTTTTTTTTAAGAGGGGGAAATGTATTTGCGCACCGTAGATGTCCCAGACTTATGATAGAACCCCCGTGTGCCGGACTCCTCTCACAAGACTACCGTCTAAAACCCCCTCCACCCCCCCCCCCTTCCAGCGTCACCCCAGAATCGTTTTCGCATTACTTAGGGGTGACGCATTTGTGTTTGCCGCCCCTTAGGTCATCCCTTCTTCGAAATACCTGTTTTTTAGACGGAGGACGACTGCAACAAACGCATCATCCACTGTCCAGGCTTCTTCGCTCAGGAGGCTCAACCCCGACTGCAGTCTCTGGGGAGGTGGGGATCAAAATTTCGAATAGATAAATGTAGAAGATTCGTTTTTTTTGAAAGTTTCTATTTCGACACGCGATGCAGTCAAATCTTCTTTATATCGAACCTTTTTTATCGAATGATCTATCATTTGAAGATATTTGTTTACAGAATCTATATTTCGAAGAGATATAATATAGATTAAAATAGTATGGAAAGTTCATATTTACGAGCTAAAAAATTGTGGACAGCTAAAGTTTTCTAATACCCAAATTGCGATAAAAGCAATTGGCGAGAATTGAAAATTTGAAAGGGCAAAATATCGAACAAACAAATATCGCACATGTAAACATGTATGTGTGTACATGTATGTGCATGTATGTATGTGTATGAATATGAACATGTATGTGGTGATCGAAGTGTTTGACATTTCGACCGTTTGACTTTCCTGCCTCTTGTTAAGTTGATCACTCGTTGAGTTAGTTCGTCGTTATATTAAATTCGATATTATGAAAGCTCTAAATATTTACTAATTTATCAATGAAAACTCCACCAGAATGTGTTCGATATTCGAGTTTATTTTAAATATCGCAATTATGCACTCTCGAACTCGATCGATTTTTTTCGGTTTAAATTTGGCTCGAAATTCGTATGATCGTGATTTTTTATCGACTTTGAAGACTTTTAAATAAATGGGTCTTCTTAATTTGAATGTTCGTTTTTTCCCGTTTCGATATTTCGGCCATTCGCCCGATTGAAGTTTCGACATTGTGGCCTCCACCCAATTAAATTTTTTTTATTTTAAAGACAATCTTGATATTTCGCGAAAAATGAAAGATCCACATTGTTCTCTGACGATAGGAAAACAATGTGTAGTGGAATTTTTACCGACCGAACGGTTGGTCGATCACGTTACTCATTCTAACTAACTAATTTTGTACTGTAAAGACCTCGTGCCTTACGAGAAATATGTCACAATACCTTGATGTAGTTAATTTTTCATTTATTACTCAGCTGAGCTGTGGAAACTATGAATTTCTCTGTGCTTAAGGTGGAGCCCTACCTTTTTTGCGGGGCAGGCGGTGAGAGGGGTAATCTTACGCTTAAACAAGGGAAGCTTCTCGTATTACCAGGTATACGTTAATAATTTACTCGCGCAATATTGAAAATTTTTGATTTTTCGAGCAAATAGCTTTGTCAATTTCGAACGGATCTACGAATTTAGCTCGACATCTCTCGTTTTTAAGAGATAGTAACTGTTTACCTGAAATTTTTAATCAACTGCAATGAAACCAGGTTATCTATGCAACGGTTTACTAACGCGCTGAAGCTGCGATTGATTACGTGCTCAAATGATTAACTAAACTAACGAGCAACAAATCTGGATAATATTTTAAAAAATGTAGAGTGATTTTAGATTTTCAATGTACCATGATAAATCGTGCTGAAGTTATAAAGAAGTGTGCCCTCCACAAGTCAAATAGCTGAAACACAGAAGTGGTAGTCATTGAAACTGAAATCTTTTTTTTTACATTAGATTCGCTGTAAGAATATTTTTCTTTTTTTATTCTTTACCGTTTCGTGGCCAACTCCGTTTCTCTACTTTTGAATCATCGACGCTAACCCAACCGTTGCCGGAAATTCGCAGCATACTCGTGAAATGCCCATGCTCGATATTTTCACCATGGTGAAAGATGGCACTAAGAACTTTATAACTATCTTGATTAATCCGCACCGTTGAAGTCGGTATTGCTTTAAGTTTGTATTTTTTCTTCTCTATTTTACCGTTTGTCATTTCGAAAAGTAATAATTGCACAACCATAATAGATTTCAGTGACGAAATTTCTAGCCTGCTTACTACACCCGGTGTATGACAAACCGTGCAGGACCGATTAGTACTTGATGATTTTTCCACGTTGTGTCTATATATTTCGAATACTCTATTAGGTCACTATGGTGACTATATATAATTTATATAGGGTCACGATAGAGACCAAACAATGTACAAAAAATGACACTATATATGATAAAAATCATAATTTATGAGGTCACATTGGTGACTATATATAAATTTATATGGAGTCACTATAGTAACCAAATAATGTACACGAGAGAGTTGAAAATGTGAAAAATATGTACGGACATTATATGCGTTATATTCAATTAATTCACGTCAATTGAATGATCTTATATTATTCACTTTAGAATTTACACATTAAATTTATTTTTAATCAATTATAAGTTGGCATCCAAAAAAATTTACGAGAACGTAAGCATACCTTTCTCATCTCCGATATAAAAACACAAGTCTGCATAGTATGAATGAAGAGTTTTCACATTAAATAGGGTTTTCAATGACATTGGTCACTGAAATGATCGCATTGTATGAGCCACATATTATAGTTATTTCGATGACATTCGTCACGGAAATGACCATAGAATGGAAAATATTTTTGATTTTGTATGCGTGAGATCATGATTTCAAAATGGGATTGCATTAATGTGAAAAAACACTGTGTTCATTTGCAGTTGGATAAGAGTATTCACATCACATAGGTTTTTCAATGACACTGGTCACTGAAATGTCCACATAGTGTAAGATACATACTATGGTTATTTCGACGACATTCGTCACGGAAATATCCAGACAATAGAAAATATTTTCAATTTGGTATGCGTGAGATCATGTTTCCGAAATGGGATAGATGGGATGAAAAGAAACACTGGGACCATTTTCAGTTCAGTAAGATTCAAGTTCCCGATAATAAAAATTCATTTTCAATCAATTATACATTTGCATAGAAAAATAAAATAAACGAGAATGCACGCATACTTTTTTCATCTCCGATCTAAAAACACAAGTCTGCATAATATGTATGAAGAGTATTCACATTAAATAGGATTTTCAATGACACTGGTCACTGAAATGACCGCATTGTATGAGATACATATTATGGTTATTTCGGAGACATTCGTCACGGAAATAACCATAGAATGGAAAATATTGTCGATTTTGTATGCGTGAGATTATGATATCGAAATGGGATTGATATAATGTGAAAAAACGCTGTTTTCATTTTCAGTTGGATGAGAATATACATCTTAAATAGGTTTTTCAATGACACTGGTCACTGAAAATGTCCACATAGTGTGAGATACATACTATGGTTATTTCGACGACATTCGTCACGGAAATATCCAGACAATAGAAAATATTTTCAATTTGGTATGCGTGAGATCATGTTTCCGAAACGGGATAGATGGGATGAAAAGAAACACTGCGACCATTTTCAGTTCAGTAAGAAATTCAAGTTCCCGATAATGAAAATTCATTTTCAATCAATTATAAGTTTCCATAGAAAAATAAAATAAACGAGAATGCAGGCATACTTTTTTCATCTCTGATCTAAAAACACAAGTCTGCATAGTATGTATGAAGAGTATTCACTGTAACGTGACATTTTTGGGCCACGTCACCCGCACGGATTGGTCGACCAGTGGACCGGGGGTCCGGTCCATCATAACGCCGTTCGACGACTCGTCGTGGAGAGCATTGCGAGGACTCCATTACGTCTAATTGTTCATTGTTAAATTTAAGTTCCCTGGATCCAATTACCTGCGCTTATCGCCAAAAATTGCGTTTGGGAGAGAGCGAGAGGAAGCACGTAAAACCCTCTATTATTTTAGGTCACATTTTGTCGCCCTCGTCGGCCGTTCGTCTTCCGCCTTCGCGCCTCAGCTTCGTCAATCTCGACGGGTTCTTTCGGCAGTCTCACCCCCCCAGCCGTTGGTTCTCGTCCACCCGAGTCCAACTTGCGAACGGTCGAAAGACCACGCTGGTTATCGGCCATTATGAACGCCGTCCGTGGCTTTCTCACCATCGCAACCGAGAGTTGCCCCGTTCGCCTCCACGTTGCAGGGACTGCAGCCCGTGTGCAACGGCGCCTCGTCAGGTGGGGCCTGGGATTCTCTGGGGTGGAGGTGTCGATTAGCCTGGTGGCACTGTGGGCCCACCGGGACGTAAAGGGACGCCTCACGTCTCGAGGGAGGCCTCCCCTTCACCTTTCAGTCGGACATCGGCCGGGTCCCCAAGAGGAAAAGCCCTTGCGGCGTGGAAAGCCCGCTGGAGGTGGGATCGTCGCGAGAGCCTCGTTCGAGATTCCCGCGTAATAATTTCGTCGCGAAGTCGAGAATTTCGGCTAATTCGCAGGAGAGGCGCGAGGGCTGAGTTCAGCGGTCCTCGAGTGGTGGGGAGAAACAAGGAGAGCGCTGAGTCTTGCCGAGGCGCGAGAACAATTCATTCTTCGTAATCGTGTCTCTACGCCGAGTCGCTATTTCAACGAGCTCCCGAACCAGTTCAACTACCACGAGAGCAGAGTATTTCGCCTCGGTAAGCCCGTTCCTTTATTCTTTCCGACTCGTCGGAACATTGGGAGTTTTAGTGAGTAAATTATTGTGTTTTGCCAATCATGATTGGCGTGGAAGAACGATGGAAATAATCGAGCGAGAATGTGGCTCTTTTATCGTCCTTCTTCCTTAATTCTGGTGTTTTATTGAGCCCCAATGAGTCCGTCGAGTCCCCCCTTGGTGACTCGCAATATTATTTCATTTTAATTATAAAATTTGGTGAACTACAACGGAATTTATCGATAATTCCGTTGAGTTATTTTATTGTATTAAATTAGCCTGACTAGGCTATAGCCTTTGGTCATGTTTTCGAGTTACGCGTTCAAAGCCGGCCGCGAGCGCGTCGCGCCGGCTTGTTTTCGTGCTGTCTCTCTCTCACTCGGCCTCGAGTACGTTAGGCATTGTTTCGATCTTATATGCCTAGGATTCCTGTATTATTTTCTTTCGCGTTTCTTTCGTTTGAATTTCGTATTCCTTTTTCTGTCGAAATATTACTTCATATATGTCATTCCGTGTGTAGTCGATCTTTTCCCTGTCTTCGGACTTTGGTTACCTAATCTTCGTTTGCACTATCTAAGTTAGTGTCTGGCACACTAACTCCATTATTATTTCGATTATTTAGTTAAATTTCGTGTCAAGTCATCGTTATTACCTGTCTTCGGACTCTTGCTACCTCATATTCGTTTGAACTACCTGAGTTAGTGTCTTACACACTAACTCCGTTATTATTTCAGGTATTTAGTTAAATTTCGTGTCAAGTCATCGTTATTACCTGTCTTCGGACTCTTGCTACCTCATATTCGTTTGAACTACATGAGTTAGTGTCTTACACACTAACTCCGTTATTATTTCGATTATTTAGTTAAATTTCGTGTCAAGTCATCGTTATTACCTGTCTTCGGACTCTTGCTACCTCATATTCGTTTGAACTACATGAGTTAGTGTCTTACACACTAACTCCGTTATTATTTCGATTATTTAGTTAAATTTCGTGTCAAGTCATCGTTATTACCTGTCTTCGGACTCTTGCTACCTCATATTCGTTTGAACTACCTGAGTTAGTGTCTTACACACTAACTCCGTTATTATTTCGATTATTTAGTTAAATTTCGTGTCGAGTCATCGTTATTACCTGTCTTCGGACTCTTGCTACCTCATATTCGTTTGAACTACCTGAGTTAATGTCTTACACACTAACTCCGTTATTATTTCGATTATTTAGTTCAATTTCGTGCCAAGTCATCGTTATTACCTGTCTTCGGACTTTTGCCACCTCATATTCGTTTGAACTACCTGAGTTAATGTCTTACACACTAACTCCGTTATTATTTCGATTATTTAGTTCAATTTCGTGCCAAGTCATCGTTATTACCTGTCTTCGGACTTTTGCCACCTCATCTTCGTTTGAACTACCTGAGTTAGTGCCTTGCACACTAACTCCGTTATTATTTGTTTAATTAGTTAGTCGCCGTGTTAAAAATGCCTTGATTACCTGTCTTCGGACTTGAGCTACCTAGACCTCGATCGTACTACCTGAGTTAGTGTCTCGAACACTAACTCCGTTAGTATTTCCATTATTGATTGTAATTTCGTGTATTCGTGACCCCGTTACGTGTAGTCGTGATTATTTTGTTTAAACCGCGTTTTGCGAAGTCCAGCCTCGTGGTTCCCCCCCTTATTACCTGCCTTCGGGCCTCGACTACCTGTGTTTCGCCGCTCAATTAAAAGTACGTGAATAAATTGTTATTTTAAGCTCGAATACGGAGTTTTGACTATTTTATTTGATCAGACCCGATTCCTTACTCTCGCCCCGAGCCACCCCCTCTACCATTAAGTATCTCAGCTGAGCTGAGTAGTCGGACCACCCTGGATCCTCGTGGCCCCTTGAGCTGCCTCGTCCACCGTCTCCGCGCCGGAGTGGACGAACTGAAAGTCGGTTTTACCGGCGGTACCTTCGTACCTGGCGCCCAGTCCACCCCGGTCGGGTTATCGTGGTTCAAGGAGGCATGTCGGAGGAGTCCAGAAGGGACAGATGGACCCGAGCCGGGAAAATCGTGTTACATCACATTAAATAGGATTTTCAATGACACTGGTCACTGAAATGACCGCATTGTATGAGATACATATTATGGTTATTTCGGAGACATTCGTCACGGAAATAACCATAGAATGGAAAATATTTTCGATTTTGTATGCGTGAGATTATTATTTCGAAATGCGATTGATATAATGTGAAAAAACGCTGTTTTCATTTTCAGTTGGATGGGAATATACATCTTACATAGGTTTTTCAGTGACACTGGTCACTGAAATATCAACATAGTGTGAGATCCATATTATGGTTATTTTGACGACATTCGTCACGGAAGTTACCATAAAATGAAAAATAATTTCGGTTGAAAATGCTTGAGATCATGATTCCAGCTATCCTATTTCGAAATAATGATGAAAAATGCCAAATAATTATGATTGATAAGAGAAAAATGAAATGTGTCAATTTTGAAGTGAATAATGCAAAAATATTTAAACGAACATTTTTTGAACCCAATAATTATTGAGTGAATAAATGAATCCATTGGTTAAATGGTTGACTGATCCATCGGTCAAACCCTTAAGTTTTAGTCACGAAAATACACAGAAAATATAATGTGGCCTATTCGATGACCTCAACAGAATATATATTGATTTCTGCTATTGTCATCAAAATTTCCAATCAATATTTGTAGGATATTTTGATTGCGGTTATCAGAATGTCCATCAAACATAAACTGTGATTTTCCGTGATTCTTCAAAAAATTTCATATATTATATGCTCGAAAATCATTTTGATGACGGTCATGGAAATGCACAATAAGAGTGAAACTCTAACGATGACGGTCATGGAAGTTACCAGAAGTCACGGAAATGGCCAACGAATAACAAATAATGTCACTAAACCGGTCACATAACAAACATATAATATTATATATATATATATATATATATAATATATATATATTATATAATATACTTTTATAATAATGTTTAATAAAAATCATAAAATTATTTACAATGTAATGTTTTTCTCCTCCTTTCCCTCTCTCTCTCTCTTCCAATTCGGGCTCTTGTCCGCCAAAGCCGGACCAAACAAAAAAAAACAGTAAGTACAAAGAAAAAAGAGGTTGGAGCGTTAGACGAATTCCAAGTTTAATTGTTTAAAATTCGTATAAACCTTCTTAACAATAATACCCAACTGTGAGTAAAATATGCGAAAGTTTTACCGTCTAGAAATCAAGTTATTTGTTGTGAAAAATCGTCTTTTTTCGTAAAAGTTGCGATTTCAAACACTGAATATCTCGATTATTAGACGGTGAAACCTTCTCAAATTGTTTACACATTATAATACGATGCTCAAGAAGATTCACGCACCTTTTTACTTACAGAAAAACGCCACCGCGGCAATCGTGCCGGCCGGCAGGTGAGGGAGCGAGAACTTATCCGCTACCAAGGATCCCTCATGGCCGAGACGATCCGCAATTTGACGGTGGGATGTTGGGGCCCAAAATTTGACCGACCAAGGGGGCGAGGAGGGCGAGGAGGTCGAGGAGGACAAAGGGGTCGAGGAAGTGGCGGAGGTCGAGGAGGTCGAGTAGGTGGATCGACAAACGCCTCATAATTTTTTTTTTTTTTTCAATACATATATTATGTAAAAACAAAAATAAAGTGAAACGTTATAGGTTGTTTCAATGATAATTTGAGTACGGGACACGAATAAAGAAAAATATTAAACACCCTTCTTTTGGATTCGTTACAGATCAATTCTTCTTTTATTTAATTTCTCTGAGATGTTTTGTGTACATGTATTGTGTCGTTATAAATGTGCGATACAGTGTTTTTCCAATGTTACGATAAGGTAAGTTTCCGTAGATTTTTGTGATTCGTTGGTCCGTTTTCTCTTCTTCCACAATTTTATTTCTCTCCCTTTCCTCTTTCAATTATATAAGTCGTGGGCGATCCCTACTTTTGAGCCAGGATCCTCACTTTTACTTAATTTCTCCAATTCTCACCAGTTTGAAATATCCCTACTTTTCAACCAGGATATAAACTATTAATTCAAAATGCAAGCGTCTGACGAATTTGACGAAGCGTTTAACCACGAATTTTGTCGAAGCACAGTGTTACTTGGGAGGGTTTCAGGTGAGTTTTTATACTCCCATCACAAACTCTCCTTTTCCACCAAGATCTAATCTTCCTAGCCTCCTGTATTCGGGTCGTACCTGTGTTCGGTCAAGATGACCTTACTCTGGCGTCTTCCCTTATATTAGAAGCTCTGGTTGATTAGATAATTTTCCGTTTCCACTATCTCTCTTTTATGTCCTCATTGACTACTTATTGTTAATGAGAGCATTTTCCATCTATCGGCCATTTCCTTAACTATTCGTTCATTGTTATTCTTATTTTGTCGTATTTGTTATTTGTTGTTATAATTATCACTCGTTCTTATAATTAATTTTGTATTTCGCAGATTTCTCCCGAGATGGCGCTACTGATGTAACGACACGTTACATTGCCCCCCCGAAATTTTAGCCAGGCTGTTTCGTCGCAGACGTATTGTGACTGGATAAAATTTCTTATTATCAGATGATATTATTATTCTTATAGATACCTTTTACCGCCTTTTAAATGTCTGTGTATGTTTTGAATTTCATTTCCTATCTCTGTTTTTTTTTTCTATTATTTTCCCTCTCGTGTTCGGTTATCGACAGCACTTTCTTGTTTTTCTTATTGTTATATATGTTTTTTTTTTTTTTTTATAGAATAGATTTGTATATGTAATCCCTTAATTGCCCCCCCGAAATTTTAGCCAGGCTCTTTCGTCGCAGACGTATTGCGACTGGATAAAATTTCTTATAATTTGTTTTTGTTTTCTTTTTCTTATTTCCCCAGCTGTTCGCAGGTACTTGTTATTGTTATTCTTCCTGTCTCTTTCCCATATGTTTCTCCTTATAATCTAATTTGGTTTTGCAAGGATTGTAATGATTTAACTCTTTCTGTTTTTGTTTTGGTTTCTATATGTTTCCTTTTCCCTTTTATTCCTATTTAAACTTATCTTGTATTTGTACATTTTCTATCTTAATTTCTATTCTTTATATAAACAACAACGAAAAAAAAACTACCAATGTTCTGAACTTTGGTATATACCACAAAAAATAAAATAAAAAAAACTCTTTGATTTGCCATTTTGCACTTGTGTGTTTCCTACTAATCTTGTTTATTTCGTTTTTCTCTGATCACAGAGATCCATTGGACTGGTATCCGTCATCATCTTCCTGGTCGTCATCCGTCGTTTGGGTTTCGATGATGCCCCACTCTACCAAGAGTTCATGGTTCTCCAAGGTCATTTCTTCCTCGAAGGCTGTGTTGTCATCTGCGATGACCGTCTCTGCTTCTGATGTTGTTGACGTTGTTCCTTCTTCCGAGGTTGTTGACGCACTGATTTCTTCGTGTGAGAAATTGATGAATTTTCTCACACGGTCAGGGGTGCTGCCCCACTCTGCTCCTGCAACTTGCCATTTGAACACTGGTGTGATGTTTATTTTTTTTCCGACTCGTAGACCACACACCACGTCCTCAAAATTTATTTCCCCTAAGTCGCACGTTTTTTCAAGGGCAAGTTCTCCCCATATCGCGTCAGTCCCGGTTTTTTTTTCACTAACCTTGAGCGCCCATTTTTCCTTTTCTACCCACTCACGGAGTTGGTCTTTTTCCCAGCGTGTAAAATTTTCACCATTTATGGGGCCAATTCTTCTTATCCCACAAATCACGGCTTGGTATGGCACGTTGAGCGTCCATCTTGGGGTCGTAAAACACTCTTCTTGGATTACCTCTAATTCCCGTCCGTAATCTCCAGCCCAAATTGTTACATTTGTTCCTTGTTTTTCGGTTATCGTTGCTCGAAAAAATGCTCCATTTTCCCGCCACAGTACCGCCTTTCCAGGGTATAGTTCCTCCTCTAGGCACGGATGTACTTCTGGATCATCGATCTGGATCATTTGAACCGCGTGTATAATTTTTTGACACATTTGATCGTTGTTGTTTAGATGAAGGCAGACTTGATTCGGTGAGATCACTCCACTTATCTCCACCCCGGTGTATTCACCCTCCAACAAATCGGCTGCATAATTCTCGAAATTCATTCTGACACCTTGTTCTTCTCTACTTGTTCTCACTTTGACGTTTCCTTGATTAATGATTTCGGTTGTCGTTGGCCCTCTCCTTCAACGAATATATATATTATATATATATATTTTTTTCACTTTACAGCCCTAGAGACTGTCCCGGGTACCACTTCCTGATGTTTTCATCTGTGACCGTTATTAATTCGAATTCATTAATTCTGTGTCCTTGAATCTGTTGTTTTTCTTGAATTAATCTTCCTTCTTCCCTTGGTTTTTGTTTTAGAAGTTCCAATTTTCTTTTCTTCTGTCTCTGTTTCTTTTTTAATTTTCGCCTCAGTTTTCCCGATATTTTAATTTCGTTGATCTCTTTTTCGACCTTCGTATCCATGTTCCCTTGTTTCTTGTTTTCGACAGTAGTCCTCTGTGACTTTGTTACTGTTTATATAGCCCAAGGTATCTGTTGGTCTATGTATTTCCGATTTCCTTCCTCAGTTGTGATTTGTTTTGCCTTTATGTATTTGTTTTGTTTCCCACGGTGTGGCGTTGTTTCCTTTATCGATTAGATTCCTTTTCATGCTTCTTTTCTTTTTCTTTTTCTATGTATCTTCTCAACAGGCAACCATGAAATTTCCCTCTATCCTTTTTCGTTTTTGGGTCTTGCAGTAAATACGTCGCTATTCCTACACATTTCTGTATACGATAAGGTCCTTCGTATAGTGGTAGGAATTTCGCTGTTATTTTCTTATTTGGATCCGAGACATTTAAAGCTCTTACCAATACCAGCTCTCCTTCTTCAAAACTGACCGTTTTATGAGATGTGTTAAATCTGTCAGCCCGTTGTTGTCCTTTTCTTATGATACGTTCTCTCACTGTTCGTAGCTTTTCATCATATGGTATTTCTTCGGTTTCTTCATTTTTTAAAGCTAAGATCCATTTTCTCCATTCTCGATAAGGCTTCCTTTTTGTCTGTAATTCCGTTGGTGTTTCTTCCGTTGTTTCATGGTGTGTATCGTTTATACATGTTTCAATGACTAGAAGCCATTTATACCAACCCGTATGTTTTTCTTCGAGGAATGTCCTAAAGAATCGAGCAAGCTCTCTGTTAACGCGTTCTACAATATTTCCTTGTGGGTGGCGTATTGACGAGAAAATTGCTTTAATGCCCTCTTTTTCCAGCTTATCCTGCCATAATTTTGATGTAAACTGAGTTCCATGGTCGAATTGAATCCTTTTTGGCTTTCCGTGTTTCGGTATGTAGTCCTCGAAGATTTTTCGTATCGTTCTTGTCGCATTCGCCCTTCTCAATGCATATAAAGTTACGTATTTTGTAAATGCATCGATAGTGACTAAGATATGTTTAACTCCTCCCGTTGACGTTGGTAATGGGCCAAAGAAATCTATTGACAAAAGATCTCCAGGTCCATCTGGGATAATATTCTGCATTTTTGCATAATTTGTTTGTACCGCCACTTTATTTCTCTGACAAATGTCACATTGTGAGATGATTTGTCTTGCTCTTCGGACCAGGTGAGGATACGTAAAATCTTCATCGAGGGTTCGGAATATCTTTCTTGCTCCTATATGTCCGTACATTGCGTGGACATCTTCTATTAAACAATCGATCATGATGGTTGGGATCATTATTTTCCACTTTCCATTTCTCATCCGTTTTTGTAAACATTCTTCAGTAATTCGATATTTCTTCGGGTCCTCTTCTT
This sequence comes from Campoletis raptor, assembly GCA_948107755.1. NCBI lineage: Eukaryota > Metazoa > Arthropoda > Insecta > Hymenoptera > Ichneumonidae > Campoletis > Campoletis raptor. The sequence continues at coordinate 1,362,289 of OX403628.1, read as the reverse complement.
TTTCTTCTTGTACTTGGTTCCAAATCTTTTTTAAAGTGCTATCTTCTCGTTGAGCCGTGCCAAAGATCTTTAAATTTTCGACCAGTTCCGGGCTCATTTCTTTTGCAAATATTGCTGCGATTATGATCTGTTTTTGATTATTCTTGTTGTGTATTTCTTGGTCATAAGGTCGACTCAACATATCCGCGACTTTGTTTTCTTTTCCGGCGCAATGTTTCACCTCAAGATCATAATCCTGGAGAAGTAGTGCCCATCTTAATAATCGATCTCCCACAAATCGGCACGTTTTCATGAAAGTGATAGCTTTGTGATCCGTGATGACTTGTATCTTCGCTCCCAAAAGATATGTCCGAAATTTTTGTAATGCCCATACTATCGCTAGTAATTCTTTCTCGGTAGTGATGTATCCCAATTCTGCGTTCTTCAAAGTTCGACTGGCAAAGGCAATTACTCCAATTTCTCCATTTTCATCTTCTTGTCCGAGAACTGCTCCGATGGCATAATCACTGGCATCTGTGGTGAGGATATACGGTTTATTTGTATCGGCGTGTCTCAAAATCACACTTTCCGTAAATAGTCGTTTGACTCTCTCAAATGCTTGTTGTCGTTTTTCATTCCAATCCCATTTTTCATCCTTTTTCAATAGTTCAAGCAGTGGCACTGTTTCTTCCGCGTGTTTATTTGTAAATTTTGTATAGAAATTTATGAGTCCAAGGAATCCACGCAATTGTTTAAGATTTGTTGGTGGTGGAAACTCCTGGATGGCTTTTATTTTCTCTGGTTGTGGCCTGATTCCGTCAGTTGTTAGTATATGACCCAAGAATGCTACTTTTTCATGAAAAAATGCTGATTTTTTAAAATTTAACGTCATTCCATGTTGGTGAATTCGATAAAAAAGTTGTCCCAAATGTTGTAGATGTTCTTCAGGACTCTTCGAGACACAGAGTAGATCGTCAACGAAATTGATGACTGAATCCCCCAGATTCTGTAGTACGATATCCAATCCTTTAATCAAACTGGCTGTACTTGTTTTTAACCCGAAGGGAGTTACTGTAAACTGGTAACATTTTCCTTCGTGTAAAAAGGCAGTATATTTCCTTGATTCCTCGTGCAATGGTATTTGCCAGAAGCTACTTGTCATATCCAGACTAGACATAACTTTGATACCACCACATCACTGGAAAACTTCATCTGTTGGAGGCGCTGAGTCATGATCTTCGACCAAATATTGATTTAATTGTCGAGCGTCGAGGCATAGTCTCACCGACCCATCCTTTTTTATAACAGTAACCATAGGGTTGATAAATCTACTCGTGGCTCTTTCTATCACCCCGTGGCCCAACATCCTTTTGATTTCCATATTGACTTTTTCGCGATATTGTAATGGAACAGGATACGACCGGTGCATATATGGTTCTGGATCCTTTATAATCAATTTGTGAACATACGCCGACATTTTTCCTGGTCTTTTAGTGAATATGTGCCTGTATTGGTAAATCAGTTTTTTAAATGTTGATCGTAGATATTCTGGCATGTTCTCAGTTTCATTCAATTTTTCGTCCACTTGTTCTTCTGTAACCTCTTCATCCTGAACTTCTTGTTCTTGTTGTATGGCTGTGATATATTGTTGACTCTTATTTTGTTCTTTTTCCTCTTGTTCCTTTTGAGAATTCTTTATTTCTTTCCACAAGCCGTCCTTTAGTTCCGCCATGATTTGATCTTTTACTCGTACGACTCCGGCCCCACCGTCTACCTGGACCTTCAGTTTCATCATGCTATCAATTCCTAATAATGCATCTCGTCGTAATCGAGGGACGATCATTAATTATAATGTCCCAGTATTGCCATATATATTTGCTTCTACCATTATTTGAGTTTTTATTCGGCTTTTATTTCCACTAAAAGCTCCTTTAACTTCTCCTCCGACCACCGGCAATCTTGGACATCCTTTAAATTTTTCCTCGTTAATCTTAAAAAAATCTTCAGAGAGACACGATATTTCACTTCCACTATCGATTAGCATATTGGCTTCAATTCCTTCGACCTTAATTGTAATAATTGGACATTTTGGATAGATTTCATTGTCGGCAATTTTCATTAACCCTTCATCCATCAAAAAATCCCGAGGACTTTCGAAGGTTGATTCGATATTTCTGGTCGTTTGTTTGTTTTGTTGCTTTGTTTTTTCTTCTTTTTCTAATCCGTCCACTGAGTGTATGTCCCTGTTGGCCCTTTTATCCACTTTTTTTTCTTTTTTCTTTTCCCTCTTATGTTTATTTCTCTTTTGACGTGCGAGTGTTTCTTTAATTTCTTCTTGTATTATTTCTTCGTCTGTTGCGCCTCGTGATATTTTTTTCTGTAGTGTTAAGGTCATCGTTTCGGGCGCAACATCTACTCGTTTCCCTGAAGTCGATTTTCCTGTTGCATATTTCCCCCTTGTTCATGGCCTTGATTATTCCTCCTTCCTTCGTTATCTACTGCTTGTTTAGTTTCTGTTTTCACTTGTTCCGGTTGCGTCCATGGTGGTGTTCCTGGATTCAAATTGTGGGTATTTTTCCAAGGTGCTCCTTCTCTTTGATTTCCACCCCATCCTTGTTTATGTGGATTTCTTTGTTGCCAGGGTTTTTGGTTCCCTGGTCCTTGTTGATTTTGTTGAAACGGCGCACCCCACGGATTGTCATTCTGGTTTTGTGTTGATCCATTCCATCGTTGCGTATAATTGTTAGAACCATAACTGTTTGCGTTCTGCCACATTCTATTATTTTGTTGGCCACCATTTCCTCCACTCATTCCTTGTTTGATGTGTCCTCTTTGTGAATTCAATGGTCCGGCCCCATCCAAACTTTCAAGTAATTCCAAAAATGATTCAATCGTTTTTATCGTTCCTATTTGAACTGCTGAGCGTACGGTCTCATTAAAATGGTTACTTAAGTAACGTATTATTTCTTCGTTACTTAAGCCCTTACTTAAATCCTTCGCATTCCCAAAAATACGAGTTGCATATTCAGCTCTTGATGCTTTTTGATGATCCCACTCGTAAGCTCCAAATTCAAGATTCCGGCTGACTTTGTCTTGAATTTCCTTACTCCAATATCTCAGAGTGAATTTTCTGGTAAAATCATCAATTGTGTGGACTTCATCTTCCACCACTCGCCACCAATCTTTTGCAGCATCTTTTAATGATTGATACAAAAGATACAAAAAATCAAGCTATTTGTTGTTAAAAATGGCCTTTTTTCGAAACCACAAGACCTCATGTTAAAGTTGCGACAGAGCGATAATTCGGTGACGCGTTTTGTGAGAGATTTGGCTTCAACGTCCAGTCGCGTGTAAAATAAGCGTTCCACCATCTTCTCTGTCGGCGGAAATTCATGAAAACAAAAAGAATTATCGTTATTCAAACTTTACAAAGAAAAATAGTGAAAAACGAAATCTTATGATTAAAAAAACTATCTCGTAATTAATTGGCAAAATATTTTGCACCAGAATATATTCTAAAAAATTGACAAAATAATAATAATTCCCGATTACCTTGAATTCGTCCTTTTTGTAGAATTGATAGTAGCGCGAATAAAAACTCCAATAGCCAGTAATGAGAGGAATGCAACCCATGGACCAATCGAAACAGAGCCACTCGGACATATTTTGTTGACTATTAGGATGTCGTAAATTCCATAAATTGCCTGCAAAAAAAAAACACAAAAAAAAACATACACAAGTTGAAATGCGTTAGACGAATTCCAAGTTTAATTATTTAAAATCGTATGAACCTCCTTAACAATTTGAGTATTTTCGAATTTTTGTTTCCTTTTTCTCTACACCAATCCAGCAGTTCAACGAGTATTAATACCATTAAGAAGGTTGGAGCGTTAGGCGAATTCCAAGTCTAATTGTTTATAAAATTCTTATGAACCTCCTGAACAATAATACCCAACTGTGGGTAAAAGTTGAGAAAGTTTCACCGTCTAGAAATGAAGTTATTTGTTGTGATAAATCGTTTTTTTTCGTAACTTCCCACAAGACCTCATGTTAAAGTTGCGATTTTAAACACTGAATATTTTCTCGATTACTAGACAGTGGAACCTTCTCCAATTTTTTACACAGTAAATGTACAATAACTTTATGCGTACCTGGCCAATAAAAACTCCACATCGTACATTCCTCCTCTCACAACTACGCTCTCCATCGGCAATGAATTTTTTCTCTTCTTGTTATCCGCTGCTTCTCTGCTTCTCAGGACATTTTCTATCCTAAGACTGTCGTATCCGCAAAACTGGACCCACTTTTGGTGCACTTGTCTGAAGAACCAGCATATTTCTTCAGGCGCCAAAGCCTCTACCCATTGTGGTTTGTCGACCTCTACCAGTTTCCTCCGCCAGAACTCCTTCTGAATCTTAGCGTAAACAACTGTAAAATAAAGTGAAATATTAGTACGGTGTACATGTAATATGAGGAAGCGACAATAATATGTCATTGAATTGGCTGATATCAATTTTGACGATCATGCAAAAGAAATGTGAGCGTTGGAGTCGAACGTCTCAATTACTAGACGGTGAAACTATCAAATTTCTTACACATTATAATACGATGCTCAAGAAAACACACAATGCAAAAAAGAATAGGAGAAAGAGGACTTACCAAAAGCGACCTTGCATAGCAGCGATAACTCAGTCACAGTAGCGTCGTGATCGGCAACTCCTTCGGGACACAACTGTTAGGGGATTTCAAAACAAATTAAAATGAGCATGCCAAAGCAAGATAAAGATAGGAAAGAAATGTATTTAGAGACTTTGAACCAGGAGTACCGGCCCAAAGGTAGGGAAAGCGGGAACAAGTACACTAATAAACTCACTTCCGTCAAGTTCAAGAGCGTACAAGGAAATTGTGGGAAACGAAAGGATAAAACGAAGATCACTCTTCAAATTTTAAGGAGAAGGAATAAAAAAATTAATGAAAGGAGGAGAAATAATTGTAAAAATTAGCAAAATTAGTGATACAAAAACCTTACCGCCTCACGAAATAAAATCCTTGTATAATCTCCAAAATTGATCCGAGCGTACTCAAACCGCGTAGAAACGAAGAACACACGTACGCAAACGAACGTAGGCCATCGCGAACACTGAGAAAACGAAACGAAAAATTTATCTTAATAAGTAAATCACAAAAAGCGAAACACGATTCAAACACCGTACCGCTTCGCGAAATAAAACACATTTCCCGTCCACAAAAATTGTCGAAACTCACTTAAACTGCACTGATTTAAAAAACAGACATGAAGAAACAAACGTAAGCACACGAGAATAGTGAAATCGTCTTCTTCATTCACAAAACATTCACAAAAAACTAAACGCGAGCCGCGAGTGTCAACAGACATGGTGGCGGCCATATTGACGGACTGTCATCGAGCGGACTCGTAGATGCGTGGCGCCACACGTTGAGCGGTGATTGCGAGAAATAAAAACTCGAAGTAATGCTTCATGAATTATTATTCTAATAATTAAATTTATTTTTTATTTCATTAAAAAATAGTAATTGGACCAATGGGGGGCTCCGCCCCTCCACCCCGCGGGGGCTACGCCCCTTTGACCCCCGTAGCCATGCGTGCAAACACTTGGACGCCATCCAATGAATCCATCAATTTTTATTTAAAATATAATAAACGCGGTAGAGGGACAGAGAAAGAGCGAGCGACGCGCGACATTGAGTTATTATTCAACATATATATTAGGGTGTGTCATTTCAGGGCAACATTTTTTTTGTTCAGGTGCTCACTCAAAAATCTTCAGTTTGTATATAAAAAAAAATGATGGTGAAAGGAGAACGCTGTCAAAAAATATTTAGAGGTTCCTCATCGGCCTTATAGTTTTCTTATTTAAATAACATTGCTAATGTTTTTTCATTGATTATTATCGGCATTCCCCAGCCCCATGCCATGTTGCAGCGTAATGCAAGTGGGTTTTTGTAGGAAATTTAATTGGGTACAAAAATAGTCTCTTGAGAAAAATCGTCCAAGTCAACTGTTCCCGAGTTATTACTATTTAAATCGAATTTTAGATAAAAATATCTTCTTCAACCTACTTCGCGACTGATCTTACAAATTCATAGGAAAAACGCAAAAGACCATTTCGTCTGGGATTGGATAGACTGCTATAACAATGTTAGTGTATGCTTTTCAAACCATCAAAATAACTCACGTAATCAAGTCGGTAATTTTTTTTTTTTTTTTATCAAGGATTCACATATTCCACGAAATAAATGGAATCACTCTCATCATATTTATTGACAAGAAATACATGCAATCAAAAGGCTAATATGGAATTGAACAGAGAATTCGGTACTAAAATTTTTTCAAACCGCTGTTATAAAAAACTATTCAAAAATTGCAACCTCAGTTGAAAAATGGCGTCTCAGTTTCCTCCATATTGTTTTGAAATGGAAAATCTTTTGATCAACACACTTCATTGCTTTTCTTTCTTTCGACCGTTGTCAAAATTTTCTCTATAATTGTTGAACTCAATTTACCAAAAAAAAATAAAATCATTGCAATAGAGCCAAGAATTGACACTTCTGAAGAAGAAGCAGTTAGGTTGGGGAAACATTTCAAGTCCTTAAATGATACACTTCACCTATGGATAAAATAGAATTGAAAATAAAATTAAAATGAGAAAAATTGGAAACTGAATTGAAAAATTGGAAACATGGCGTGCATGGTTAAGTAAAAAAGTTCGGCGAAGAGCTGTCTCATTGTTCTTATCAGAAGTCTCCATATACACGCGCAAAGTAGCATCATGACGTCATGTAATGGAATATGGACCATCTGAAATTTATTGCAATTTTCTATATTCGAGACTTCCATCCTATACTTTCCAGGCCCCCATCTATAGCTCAGTTTTAATGTTTGATGTTTATTCTGTTCTCTTTCCGCGACGATATTTCCATATGAACCAAAAATTTCTTCTCTTTGCGTAATTAATAATCGTTTTCTTAATTTTGGACAGCCAGGTGACACGGAACAGTCGGGTGAAATGGATCACCCCACCGAACGACGAATTGAATTTTTATTTTATAAAATTTGGAAAATAACTTTCATCTTGACGAGATTTGAATGAAAGATATTTCGATTTTTGAGATAAAAAACAAATGAAAATTCTGTTTCAGGCGGTTGTTCCTTTTTATCCGCTTTCCCCCAACATTGATTCTTAATCTTCCCGGGCTTTTTCACTTGACCATGCACGCCAAGTTTTTGCATTCCTATTTTTCGCATTTGAATTTTATTTTCAATTCTGTTTTATCGATAGGTGAAATGTATCATTTGAGGACTTGGACTTGGACTTGTATTATTTTTCCCAACCCAACTGCTTCTTTTCAGAAGTGTCAATTCTTGGCCCTATTGCAATGATTTTGTTTTTTTTTTTTGGTTAATCGAGTTCGACAAAATTGTCGAACTCAATTAACTCAATTAGAGAAAATTTTGAGAGCGGTCGAAAGAAAGAAAAGCAATGAAGTGTGTTGATCGAAAGATTTTCCATTTCAAAACAATATGAAGGAAATTGAGACGCCATTTTTCAACTGAGGTTGCAATTTTTGAATAGTTTTCCATAACAGCGGTTGGAAAAATTTTTAGTACCGAATTCTCTGTTCAATTCCATATGAACCTTTCGATTGCATGTATTTCTTGTCAATAAATATTGAGAGATTGATTCCATTTATTTCGTGGAATATATGAATCCTTGATAAAAAAAAAATCCACTAAATAAATCTATTTGGTTCTTTAATTTCAGCCAAATGGGATCCAAATGGGAAATTTCATGCTCACCGCAAAACGCCTGTTTTTTAGAGGACCTTCACGAGATCAACTACAGGAGCTACCTGAAGCAATGTATTGTTAAATAAACAATAGCAATAGAGAGTTAAAAGATGATACTTCATTTACTTCCTTATGCTTTCCCTCGTCAAATGAAATTCCTATCCGGAAAAAATTCGTAAAAAAACGAGTTTTTTTGGCTTTTCAACTGTATATAACCCCTTAAGAAGATATTTTTATCTAAAATTCGATTTAAATAGTAATAACTCGGAAACAGTTGACTTGGACGATTTTTCTGAAGAGATTATTTTTGTAGCCAATCAAATTTCCTACAAAAACCCACTTGCATGACCCTGCAACATGGCATGGAGCTGAGGAATGCCGATAATAATCAATGAAAAAACATTAGCAATGTTATTTAAATGGGAAAACTATAAGGCCGATGAGGAACCTCTAAATATTTTTTGACAGCGTTCTCCTTTCACCGACATTTCTTTTTACATACAAACTGAAGATTTTTGAGTGAGCACCTGAACAAAAAAAATGTTGCCCCGAAATGACACACCCTAGTGGTACATACAACGTGCGTCGCTTCGGGGTAGGTGACGTAATGAGGAAACCTCTTCGTCGTCTTCCAAATTTATAATAAAATACCCCGTTAGCAGTGTTAGATACGATGATTTATCAGAGCCGCGCGTGAAAATCCGTGTAGCTTGACCCGCAATCCTCTTCAGATTTATTTCCAGCGATCGTAACGATGTATCGCCTTTAGACCATTCTATACCGTGAATATTATCATATAACCACCTATTTTGGCTCTTTACAAAGACCGGTAGATTGTCGCTCGCATAGGGCGGTTTTACAACCCAGTGACCAAAGTCTTCAGTTTTTACCGATACGACAGCTACTTCTTTAGGTATAAACTGGTTATCTCTACCTCTCATACCCTGCACATCAATAACGATATACGTGACGCCGTCTTTTTTTCGATCGTCACGCTTTGAATGATTAGTGAAAACTGAAGGGGGCTTCTCTCTCTCATCAGCCACTGAAATCTACGATGACCTGTCTGGATGAGTCAATCTCCAGCACATTATCATATTCAGCATATACAATACAGTTAATCGTTGTTGGTAAAGACCCCGCGAAACGTACTTCTATTCTCACACTGCCATGCCTTACCAGGTTCCAGTGGGTGCTGCTATTAGCCGAGAGATCGGGTGTCAGATCAAACGGGAAAAGGCAATGACCGTATGGGTATTTCAAACGTGAGATACAATTGCCGTCGTTGAGAAAGTGAATACCAGAGCCAGAAAATAATGTGTGATATGCATCCACATACATTTTATTATCTGAGAAGTCTGTCTGCAGGGATTTTGACGGTATCTGCTGGCCGTCCACATATATAGAAAGAATTGATCGCGTAATGGTGGAAATTGAACGGGTTTTTCTCATAATCACCATTGAATGCCTTATTATCGACAAAACCAATGATTATACGTTTTGGTAGATGCCCTAGTATGACGTTATCAAGAGTATCGCCGGGTATTTTGCTGTAGATTTAGACAGACCTCTCGCGTGAGCCAGAAGTATTCCAGGAGCTATCTTAACGCGGTGCACAATTAGCGATGCTTCTGTAATATGGATTTTACAGTCTTTTAAAGAAGTCATGAGACAGAACGCACCATTGTTCTGTACAAACCGAAGGCACATTTCAACGCCGTTTAACAAAAACCTTTCTTGATTGAAGATATCGTAATGCAGATGTCCCAGAAGATCGACTGTTCTATTCTTACCTAATACGGCCCGTCTCTCTACAAGTCCTTTGTTAACACTGTCCTTATCATCCATCGCCCCCTCTGTATCACTATACCATAAACCGCTTCGTAAGATGCGAGGTCTTCGCGGCGTACGCATAGTTCAAGAGTGTTTCAATATACGCTCTATAGGCATAAGCATTATTAGGAGGCGACACGAGTTTTTGATTCAAAAATACATCGATTTGACTGAACATCGAATGTAGAAGATTATTGACGGGTCCTACATCGGGTGCCCCCTCCTTTAGATCAACCGGAGCATCTATCTTAACGTGTATACTTAACATCGTATGCGCGAGATCAATGTACTCATCCCCCTGGCCTGGGACGACAAACTCTATTGGTGAATCATCCGTCAGCGACGAGATTGGTTTGTAGTACACCGAGTGTGTCCCCTCAATCGTTGTCTGGGTTGGCGGTAGTGTAAATAATTCAAGCTCCGACTTAAGACACTCGCACGAGTGCGCGTGTAGGAACGCCATTTTTCCGAGCTCGGTTTAAGAAAAGATATCCGTCACTGTTCTCGGTTTCTTGTTACGTTTCCAAACGTGTGATTTAGCCGACCCTCTTTGCCCTTGCGCAGACTTCTTCCTCTTCTTAATACGTTTCTTTCTCAGACCACCAGCACTTGAGCGTTTTCGCGATTTCGCTGCCTTTCTTTTCACAGAGTTGCGTCGTGACGGGCTCGCGGTAGTAGAATGCATCAGTTTGTTAATTTTGCTACCTTTATAGCCGGAACCATTCATGAGCAAATCAATTTTATCTTCAGCTTTACGCTTCAGGTTTTGCCCTGATTCACGCAAGCGCGTTTTAAACGCTTCTCTCGGTTGTATACCAGAGCTAACGACATCCGTAGCCATGTTAATTCCCGAGCGAAGTGCCTCCTTACCAACAGTCCGGGCACCTTGTTTCAAGAGAGGTATGATACGCCGAAAGAGACCTCCTAAAAAAACTTCCAATACCGTGACCTTGCTGGTTTGGTGAACCGATATACACATGACTGATACCACCATAACCGGTTCGAGCCCCACTCCCTGTTTGCACGTCAAAGCATGTATCATAGTAATCCATTGTAGAGCCGCTCAAGTTAATCTATACGTTTGAACTGTAACGTCACTCTGGCTCAGGAACTGCGAGCAGTAGTTGTTCCAGATCCGGTTCGTCGAAGGAAATCAAATTGGTCGTAAGATCCGATGTCCATAAGATAAACCCAACTTTTTGGCCGGGATATATCATCAGCCGGTTCGTTTGTGTCGCAACACTTTTACAACCGGTCTGATCAGTTTGCAACTCCTTGCTTTTAAATCGCGGTGTCCAGCGCGGGCGTCGCGACGACTGCGTGTCCACCGCACTATTGCTGCTAGGCCGGAATACACGGCTCCGCTGAGACTCTTTGGGCTTTGTTATAGTTGGAGCTGTCGAAGAGACGACGGTTTTTGTTGAGCCGACGCTGATATCCGGTCGTGACGGTTTATCTGCGCCGCCAACCTGCGACTTTACGTCGGAAGATTTCACGCCGCTGGTACGCGGTTGTGGATTACCGCTACCGTCGGCTGGTTTTCCGGCGTTTTTCCAGGCTAGGACGGCGGAGTTGAATCGATTGATGCACACTCCTGCATGCCTAGTGTATAGACTGGATTCTATATCACTCCCACATAAAGGGCAGATGAAGGTCGCTTGGTCCTGTCGAATGCTGTAAAGCACTCGGTCGCAGCACTGATCTAAGCTCGGACACTTATTCAGGGGTCGATGACACACCACACAGATTCCTATCGCGTATGTATAACGGATCCTGTTTTGGTAACCCTCCATTTTATGTTTTTTTTTTTTTTTTTTTTTTTTAAATTCACGATTTACAAAAACAAAAAAAAACAAAGTCAATTGTTCACACACGAAAACACGGGTCGAAACTCCGAAAATTCGCGCACAAATCCTTTTAAAAAAAAACGAATTAAGTGTTCAAATTAAAGTTCAATTGAAACTAATTAACTGCTCAAATAAAATCTCGATTTTAATTTCTGCCAAGTGCTCGTGATCGCGGTCCGAAGGTATCTAAAATAGTCTGTAACGACTGCGACTGGCATCCCTCTGATTTTTTTTCCTTTTTTATTTATCAGAGTGGGCCATAGTAGGGATTTTTGGTTTCGAGTGTCAACTTCATTACTCCACTTCGGGGCTCTGCAGTGGGAGCGAGCGAGGCAGAGCACGTGCAGTGTTTACGTCTTCACACGCGATAGCGACGTCTTTCTTCTCTTTATCGACGGATGCTGACTCCGCTCGGCGTTGAATTTTACTTTGTGTCGGACTGTTTATTTTTCTTAAGCTGTATATGGGTTGCTCAACTCTCCGCTTCCTATTACAATTTAAGAAGTTAGCGCAGCATAGCTGTCGCACGAGTGTCACGATATATGTACGACACATATATATTAACACAGTAAGTGTGAGCAGTCCTTGTGCTATGAATCCGGCGTGCATGTAAAGCTGTTGGCTTTCTTTATCACGCCGATGATTCCCAATGTCTTGGAGACGTTGTTCAATTTCAAAAAGTGATTCTCCATCCTCTTTTAAGGTATTCCTTTCACGAGCCCGAATATTCTACAAGTAACTGGTTTTTATTTACTATAAAGTGGAAGTGCATCCAATCATATTGCAAAAATTTCGAGCCACGTTACCGAACATTTAAAGAAGAAATATAACTTTTAAAATCGTAAAATTTATACGTGAGCTTATGGAGATTACATGATTATCACACTTCTATTCAATTATTCCGAGACTTAATATCTCTAAATTTCTGATACAAACTGCTTCACTTGTAGAAAAAATGATAAGGAATCCGTAACGACGATAAAAATAGGGGGTAACCGGACGTTTAACGGAAATATTAATAATAAGAGTTGAAAAAATGTCACAAGGGTTATGTTCGACAACAGGAATTTGCAAATTGGCTGCGTTTGATGCGTAACAGCTGACTGATGAATATATATACATATATACGAACTACGTCTTTGACACTCATAATTTTCCATATCGAACAAAAGACGAGTGCCCTTCTCATGCACCCTCAAAATACGGCCCTCCGCGAAAGGATTTCCTTAAATTCCATGGAATAACGTCTTGAATGTGTTTGTTCGTATCCTTTTCCGGTGAATTCCAATTTAGTTCCCATTTCTTTTTGAGGCTGGGTGCAATCGCGATTACATCCAGGGAAACTTGAGGCGAATAAAAATATTGCTCGCGGCTCTCTAGCGTCTTTATGCCAGTAAGTGCCGTATTACGCGTTCGCTCTACACAATCAGCACTGATATGTAATATACCTGCCCCTTCCAGTGTAGTGGTAATCTCCACGAGACCAGGGCATGGTATATGTATGTATTCCTTCTCGGAGAATGAGTATAGCCATCCTTCTTGTGAGGCTAGATATGACCAAAAAGTGTTATGACGAGGATAAATCCTGACGTCACACTGTCGATACGATTGTGCTGAAGGTCTCATAAGCATGATTATTTCGCATTGCTCCGATGCAGATACCTCATTTAGCGGCGTCTCCAGCGTGCAAATGTATCGTTGCTCGATTTTAATGCATCGATCGATATAGGTCGTGTCAGCCAAGAAATAATTTCGTCGATCAGTTGACAATACTATGTATGGTTTGACTGGTACGACGACAGCAGATCCGGTGTGATTTTCTCCATTTTGCGGAACTGGCCAAGAATGGATGCGATACAGGTTATATGGGACGCGATCGAGAAGGGGGATATGAGTAATGATAATAATTCTTTCTGAATGGAATACAAGATCGGTCCCTGCCAGCCGTGCCAATAACTCTCCTCGAATGAGCTCGGGTGTGAGGGGAAATTCGTAGTCAGGCACGCGCGCTTGAATTTCTCGAGAGATGGCCAACAGCTGTGATGACGATAATATGGCCGGGTCATAACGATTGTCCCTGGCAGCCGTTATGACGCGTAAATATTGTTCACAGGTCGTGATGTAACTATTCACTCTGATTTCCATACGGTTGCCATACTTTATGAGTTCGGTACGGAAAGACAAATCGGCCACTTCACGAGTCCACGAGTTAAATAGTTTTAAAATAGTTTCTACTTGCGAATGTAATTCGTTTATTCACTCAACCTCAACTTCATGTTCACGATGTAAATCTTGAAGCTTCGATTGAGTAACGTGCATTCTTTCACCGATTAACCGAGTAAGGTTAGTTTGATCAGAAAATAATCGGTCAATCTGATTGTTTAAATAAGTAGCATCATCCTCGTTTAACGTGCCGAAAAGAGATTTACTCAATGACCCAACGAACCCAAGAGGAACCGAACGTTTACTCACTGTTCGCGATAACGAGTCTTTTGCAAAAATTTTAATTTTTGAGTCTTTCGCGATTTCGTTGAGATCGGACACAAGCGACTTCGCGTACGCGATTCGGTTCTCGATATAGTCTGTACGCACTAATCCGCGGCACTCTTCATGAGTCATGGTAATAGGATTACCGTCGCTTGAATTTGCACAACTTTTCAGTATTTCCAATAATTGTTGGTCAATAACTGGAAAGTCGTTGACAAATTTGTGGACTTCGATGAATGTGATTACTTTCCAATCCATGTGTTGTATTCGGAGGGGGGACACGTGATATGTGACGTGACCGACGTGACGTGATAAGCGTTCTCGGGAGTCAGGTTACCCCAGGCGAACGCTAGCGTAAACATAATAAGCACGACGAGGACCATTTCGTCGATGGATATTAAGATCGTCGCGTGAAGGCCGTATCTGAAAATACGCATATTCATGTTCGAAAGGCAGAGATAAACTTTTACATGCTAGCACTCAAACAATTCGATACACGTATTGGTTTATGTCATTCATTTTTATGACCATCTACATACATTACACGTGAACGTGTTCATATACAGGGTGGTCAATTTTTCAAGATACAATCGCAGTGTACTTGCATACAATTTCCACTGGCCCATACATTTTCCTTTAAACATAAGCCAGCTTGACCTTGTCAACGTGTTTGCGAATTCTATGTCCATTTGCAGTTTCAACAATTACATTACTACGATCCGAAATATCAATTATTTTATACGGTCCATGATATTGGCAATCAAACTTTCCCTTTCGCGGTTCCTTCAGGATATAAACACAATCACCGATTTTCCCCGCAAAAGGACAAACCTTTCGATCGTAGTAATACTTCGATTTTTCCTTGGCTTTATTTATATTTTCCCCCGCCATCTCACGAATTTCGGATTATCTCTTAATAAGTTCGATGTTGAAGGAATTATATGTTGACATTTCATTGTCCACGGGGAATTCACTCGGTAATCGAGGTAACTTCCCGTACACAATCTCATAGGGGGTGAAATTTGTTGCTTCGTGGACACACGTGTTGTAAGATAATTCCGCATAGGGCAAAAGCCTGTCCCAATCATCGTACTGGGTGGCGTATTGCTTTATATACTCAGTTAACATTACGTGACTTCTTTGCAGCGACCCGTTTGTTTGTGGCCGATAGCCGGAAGTCGTTAACTGTTTGATACGGAATATCTTAGCTATTTCTTGTAACAAAGTACTTGTGAATGCTGTACCCCGATCTGTGAGTATCGCTCGAGGGGCGCCAAATTGTGTAAACAGCCTGCACGCCATAGCCTCGGCAATCGTAGTTGCTTTCAGATCTGGTATCGGTTCAGCTAAACAATACTTCGACAAATCATCCTGCATGGTTAACATGTGTTTATTTCCATGCGGTGTGGTCGGTAGAGGACCTACGGTGTCGAGTGACACTTTGTCGAATGTATCGGCGGGTGTTTCCATCAACAGCATAGGCTCTCGAGTCTTTGCTCGTACGAGTTTTTGCTCTTGACAACCTACACAATGTCGAATGAAGTTTTGAATTTCACTGCGGAGTGAAGGCCAATAAAACCGTTCTCGAATTTTACGATAGGTTTTTGTGACTCCTTGATGACCTCCTACGAGACTCTCATGAAATTTTTTTATTATTTCATTCCGTTTCTCGATAGGGGGTGATATTAGTTTTCCATAACAAATTGTCACAGCTATTCCTGAATTTTCGAAAACAGCGTGTAACAATTCGACGAATTTTCCGTGAGGCAACGCATCCGTGCAATCGCCTGATCGTGCGATTCGAAACGAATTCACGTCTGCGTGAACAAGAATTGTTTTCAAACGTTTTAGACCTTGGGCAATGTTGTCAGTCTGAGTTGGGTCAAAATAACGGTTTTTAATGATGATACTAAAAATTTTCTACTCGCCAATAGGCGTGATTGCAATTTGCCCAATTTTTAGATTTTGACGCTTAATTGCATCTGGGTCTATTTTCCCCAAATCGGCCAAAAGTTTACCTATAGGTGTGGACAATTCACCATCTGCGGAAACAAAATGAACGATATTGTCCGATTTATAAGTTAAACACTCTCGAGTGCCAACTACCGGACGAATAACCCTTTCTGCTATTCTTCCGTTCTTCTCATCGGGCTCGCTGTCCGAGTCAGACGAAGGCGGAATAATAGCAAGGTCATCCGGACAATCTCCATTGACGCCCTTGATTCTGTTTCGTGTCTTGGTTATCTCCGTTTCAGCTAATCGGGACGTGGTTTTTCGTCGAGGAAACGGAGTTGAACGAGCGGCAGGATCGTTTTCCTTAGGTGGAATTGACCATCTAACTGTGCGTCGTTTATTCGCTGATATGACTGGGTCGACGGAAATACTTCCGTGATCAGTCATTTCAGGTTGATTGTTTTCTTGTTTTTCTCCTTCATCATCGGCATCTGTTCCGTCCAGAATGACGCTTTTACCAGGAGTGTTTCCTCCCTTGAGACTTACGCGTCTGAGAAGTTCACTCTCGGTAACGTCTTTTTCTCGATAAGCTAATTTTTGCAGACGTTGAATCAAATCATCGTCGCAACCTGTTTTATTCAAAGGGTCTGCCGCCTCTAGCATTTCTTGGGCTTCTGGATCAACCTCGTCTCCTTCGGAAACAAAATCAGGCCATTCAAACCCTTCTTTGTCTTTATCATTTCGACAATCGCTCTCAAAACGTTTTTCTAATAACTCTATCGTTCTATCGTATCTGCCAATCGATTCACGAATCGATGCGGCGTCAACTACTGATTTTTGTTTTTCTGGATCAATTATTTCGACCTCGAACACTTCATCATCTGAATCATCTTGAGGAGGATCCAAGGTGACGGCGATCTCAGTGCGTTTTGATGTTGACGGTACATCGGCGGTATTAGCCGCTGGTGCAACATCAACACTTTGATCCGTTTTTGTTTTTGTATCGGGAGTTATTGGTCGTTTAGGAGGCAGTAGAGGAGCGGGTAACATGCTTCGGTGAAGCCGTTGTATAGGAGGTTCCGAAGCCTCGCTACTTGACTCGATAGTTTCTGGGACCGACGGGACAGCTGGTGACGTTCGTAATCTCGATCGCGTACGCGCCGCTATCGCAAGTGGGTCAGGCACTACAGATGGTTTTTTCCGAGGCAAGGCAAGACGTGGCTTAGGAATAATTTTCCTATTACCAGTTGGAGATGCTCCTGATGAAATAGGCAAAACTTTTTTCAACAACGCTTTATCCTCGACCGATTCTGACGAGCTGGATTCGCTCGTACTAGACTCGTTTGATTCTACGGGATTTCGGGACAACGCGTCCGCATTAATATTTAATCGGCCCGGCTTGTAAACGAAATCGTAATCGTATTTTCTCGGTCGCATTTTCCAACGATTTAGCCTCTTATCTGGGTCTACAGTTGTTCGAATCCATTTAAGAGGTTCGTGGTCACTGACAAGTTTAAATTTTTTTCCGTAAAGATATGTCGAGAATTGCTCAATGGAGTCAATAATTGCAAGACATTCTTTTTCCGTCGTTGAGTAGTTGAGTTCGCTAGGTTGGAATACGCGTGAATGGTAAGCAACGGGTAAATCATGTCCGTCGTGTTCTTTAGAGAAAACCGAACCTAGCGCGATCGGATCGGTTAGCGATATCGGATGCGTCGGTAGTTAACTTAAAGGCTTTGTTTACATCGGGGTATTGCAAAATGGGCTCTTTGCAGAGCGCTTTTCGCAACCGGCGGAAGCTTTTTCTCTCCTCTGGACCCCAAGTAATACCACGCCCCTTTTTCAGCAAATCCGATAAAGGTTTGGATAATTTAGCGAAATCTTTAATAAAACGGCGATAATACCCGGTGAGACCTAGGAACTCTCGCACATTTTTTTGAGTTTTCGGGGTTGGAAAATATTTTACAGTGGTTAATTTTTTTGGATCCATTCGCAAGCCCTCGGAGCTTACGATGTGTCCCAAATAAGTAACCTCTCGACGCAAAAACTCGCATTTATCGGGTTCCAAACAAAGATTCGCTTCTTCTAATCACTACATGAGGCGGCGAATTTTTGTTTGATGCTCTTCGAGAGATTCTGCGAACACAACAATGTCGTCTAAATAAACGAACATTTATAATTTTTGTTTGGTAACATGAGAAATTTTAAAGTAAAAAAGATGATGAAAAGTTGAATTTTTTTCTTGGCCTTGCCTGAAATAAATAATTTATCGGAATGTAATAAAGCCTAAAACCTATTCTAAGTCATGGGCTTCATTTCTGTGAAAGATTTATCAAAATTGGTTTAGTGGTTGTCGCGTGAAAAGCGGCCATACATGATTGTGCAGTTGAATTATATATATATTGTGACGTTGCACAATTTTTGTAATACTTACCTCGTTGATCGTGGGGAGGTCAACCACAATATTTGTCCGTCATCATGAAGTATTAAATTCTAAGTCCTATTTTGTATTGCGTCTCCGTCATAATTACCTTGTATAATAAATTTTGCCTCCTCGTCAACACTCAGAATTAGCCTTAAGACCACGAAAAAACTCCTACGCCAGCGAAGGATAATTTGACAACCAGGATCCTTCGCCGACAAGACCCTAAGGATCTCTAGCCGCAGTGACGGCACCTGGAATATATTGAAGAGGAATGAAAACGAGAACACGACAATCGTCCCACCCCAATCACAAGGAAGACCACAGCTACAAGCCCCATTAGTAATCCTATCAAAAACAACAACTCTCCCTCCAGCGACACTCTATCCTTCCCACAATATTTCCTGTCAAAATTCCCAAAAAGTCGAGTCGAGCCCCAGGAAACGAAAAGAATAAAGAATAACTGGAACAACTCACCGAGGGTAAGGGAAAATCGTCCCTTACCACAACAAAAGTCCATCGAAGTCCCATCGTGACAGCAAAGTGTCGAGTCGAGGGCCTAACCTCAAATAACATCGCGATTTCGAGGCCGGAGGTTACATCGAGCGGCCCGAAGAAAAATCATCAAGTCCCGCGGCGTCAAGGCACAACATCGAAGAAACAAGTCACTCAGCACTGTCCACTCCTCCGTCGACACCAAAAATCGAAGAGATCGCGATTTTTGGCGAAGTCCACACGCGATCGCAACCCAACACTAACGACGTGATGACGTCATTCTTTGTCACGAGCTCCCCAAGCGATTTCAAAAGTCGTGCGTCGAATTTACGAACTCCGAGACCACTCAGCGTTCGTTCGAGAGCAACAGGTGGCGGCACAAGCGCCCCCTTCGTCTCCAGGCAGTGCAAGACAAAGCTCGACCCGCAAGCCCCTCTCCTTCCCTCTACACCCTTTACCACGGAACAAGACCAACTTTGAAATAACGACGATTGTGATTGGATGGTTGTTGCCGGGCCGGCAAAAACAACCAATGAGCGACAAGGTAACAAGTCCCCGCGACCGAGGGCTTTGTTGGAGAGCGTCTCTACTACACTTCACCACGATCCAGCGAGCGTACAGGACGTCTTGGCGATTTTCGAGTTTTATTAATTAGATTTTCATTGTAAAAAATTGGTAATTTTGATCGACAACCGGCTTTATTGGAGGAGAAAGGCGTTTTCGAGTTGACGAGGCGAAATTTTCAACGATTTAATATCGAAGTAAGTCGTTTTTCGTGTTTTTTGTGTTCGCGACTTTGCGAGGCGTCGTTTCGACACGCCATTTTCGTACGCCCGTTCTTCGATCCCCATTTTTGTAATTTTCCTCCCTTTTTACGACATTCTCGAGCCCTTCTGGCCGAGAATAATTGGCGTACGAAATAAATAGTCATTTTGGCGAGATAAAGGACGCGACGAATATCGTGGTGGTAGTCATAAGTAATAAAATTAAGAAGTTGCCCATTTTGCCCCGTCTTCCCCTCTTTTGTCCATTATTCGTTCGAGCGTCGTTCGAACAGTCCCCTCCGTATTTTTACAATATTTCGGCCTCTCGCAATATTTTATTACGCCGTTTACCATCGCATAATATTGCGAGAGAGAATAAGGCGATTTGTGTGTTAATTATATTGTATTATTTGTAATTTCGCTAAGTTTTGGCACTATTGCGTCATCTTTTGTTCTATCGTTGTCGATCTCGTTTACGAGTCGAACGAACGATATTTTTCATTTAATTTACTTTTCATTACGAAACAAAAGTTTATTTATTATTTTGGCATAATAATTTTTGAATTTTGTGTTATTTCGAATCGTCAAACACGACGATAAATTGAGAAATATTATTTATTTTTTGGACTTCGAGTCTTTCGAGTCCAAGTTCTTCCCCCACCACCCATTCTTTGTTCACGGGTATAATAAGACGCCCGAGTTGTCAGGAGCCCTCAGCAACTGAGATCAAATTGTCTTTTGTGTTTATAAATTAAAGCTAGCCCCATTTTTGTATTTTCTGTTAATAATTAATATTTATTTATTATTGTTATTATCTTCGCAATAAATATCAAGGAGATCGAAAGTTATCTACTTTCTTTTGTTAATTTATCATAATTAACTGGCGCCCACAATTACTAATTTTTTTTCCTTTTGTATTTTTGATGAAATAAATTTGTGATTTCGAATCTCCACCTTTAATACTTCGGTTTTGTTTTATTTCATATTTTGTATCTTACAATTATTTTCAAAATTTACGTTTTTATTCATTTTTATTTATTTTTAGCCAGGAATAATTCTTACCAAATTTATTTCTGGTGAATTTGTGGCAAAATCGTCACAATATATATATATATATATATATATATAGAAGATTTTCGTTTTAATGGAATTTTTACTTTTTTTTTGAATCAGTTAATATAATCAAGGGCTGTTAATATAATCATCACTGGTAGCCCCGTACAGCGCGGTTACTCCCATTTGGTCCATTTGACCCAGGGCACACGTCTTTATCCCTCGAGGAACACGCGGTTACTACTATTGGGTCATGTAGACCCGGAGCAAGCTGCACTTCTCTTGCTGGTAGCTGAGTACCGTGTGTTTGATACGATTGGGTCCATTTGACCCGGGGCAAACACCGCTACCGCTATTGATAGCCGAATAACGGGTGGTAATTGCCATCGGGTCAAATTGACCCAGGGCAAACATCACTACTCTCGGTGGTAGCCGAGTAAAGCGCGGTTACTCCCATAGGGTTCATTTGACTCGGGGCAAACGTCTTTATCCCTCTTGGTGGCCGAGGAACACGCGGTTACTACTATTGGGTCATGTAGACCCGGAGCAAGTTGCACTTCTCTTGCTGGTAGCTGAGTACCGTGTGTTTGATACGATTGGGTCCATTTGACCCGGGGCAAACATCGCTACCGCTATTGATAGCCGAATAACGGGCGGTAATTGCTATCGGGTCAAATTGACCCAGGGCAAACATCACTACTCTCGGTGGTAGCCGAGTAAAGCGCGGTTACTCCCATTGGGTCCATTTGAACCAAGGCCAGCGTCTTTACCCCTCCTCGTAGCCAAGGAACGAGCGGTTACTACCATTGGGTCATTTTGACCCGGGCGAACCACGAACTCGCTCCTCGCTCCTTTTGTAGCGAGGAGCGCAAAAAATTTCGCTACTCGCTGCTTTCGTAGCGAGGAGCGCAAAAAATTTCGCTATTCGCTACTTTTGTAGCGAGGAGCGAGCAGCGATCGCTCCAAATTTTGGACATCTCTGGTCAAAGAGCCCTCAGTTTTGTTGATCTAAACTATTATCTGCTCGGCTCTTTATCAAAATATTTTGTGAAATTTATTGAATATTTAGTCGTGCGTATAGGACTAAAGAATTTAGTTGAATTGAATGAAATTTCAGGTTTTCAACAAAAAAATTTTCTCAGTGCAGATTTCAAGTTTCTGAGTCTTTTAGTATTTGAGAATTTCGGCGAATTCGACTGTGCAGTTTGATTTTCAGATAAAGTCTGATTGATAAATTTTGAGTTCGAATAGCTGGAGTTCGTTGTCGAGGATTTTGAGAAAGGGATGTTTTGTGGAGGGGTTCACTTTTGTTAGTTTTTATTCGGATTGGTTAAGATGTTCGTTAGATTTAATGATTGGAGTTTTAAGATGTGGGAGAGGTTTCCGATTTTTGGATTGGTGGAGAGGTGTTGGCGAATCGCAAGTCTTGGTTTACATGATTTTTTATATCCTGTTGTTTTTGAATTGGCGAATTGATTATTTATAAACAAGTATCAGGTTTGTTTTGGCAAGTTAGAGTTCGAGATTTTGAGTTGGACGTGTTCGGAGAATCGCATCCTGTTTAGGCGTTTGGTATCTGTGATATGTTTTAATTTTGCAAGAGATTCGCTCTCTGCGTTTTGTTTGGTGTGGCTTACACCGTGTGAAAGGAATGCGTGAGAGATTTTGGTTGCGATGTGGTGACTGGTGTCATTTAGGTGAACAATTATGATAGAAATGAATAATTATGAATTATTGTCATTTGGGAAAGTACTGAATCCTATTTTTTTATCTAATGTTCCTTGATTATCGACGAATGATGATGTTGATTGATAGGTACACTACCGTCCAAAAGTTTGGAAATACCTGACGAAATTTTTTGACGCACTAAAAGTTAGATTACTCAGTCGAAAAAAACGATATTGAAATTTTGCGAACGGTGCCTTAAAGGGGGCACATTAAGCTTCATTTTGCCGTTTTGAAATATTTTTTCCGATTTTTTTTGAGTCCGATACGTGTTTTTGGAGTTGGGCGTTTTTCGACATCTTTTTCAACGTGTCAAATAGCGCGCATGGTCCGCAAGAATTTTTTCCAATCGTTATCTCTATAGAAAATGTAAAGGGAATGGCAGTAGCTTCAATTTTGTTTTTTGAAAAGTTGCGTACGATTTTTTTTTGGAAAATTATGTTATTTTTTTCACAAAAATGACTCTTTTTCGAAAAAGCTTCGTAATTATAAAAACATGAAGTTTCTGTGAAATCGTCAAGAGGATAAAAAGTTGCCGGCAAGCAGCCTTTGTTCACTGAAATTTTTTCAGAATTTTTATTCGAGATTTTTTTTTTCAATCATTTTTACTCGAAATCCCATCAAGAAAAGTGTCTTAACTCGGAAATGATAGGGTGTGGTGCAAAATATCGTGAGGAGAAATTTTCTTATTTTTGAGATTACAACTCGTTCAAATTTTTTCAGATTTTTTTATCGACTTTTTTTTTATTTTGAGATAGAGGGGGGTTAAAAAAAAAAGTTGAAAAAAAATCTGAAAAAAATTGAACGAGTTGTAATCTCAAAAATAAGAAAATTTCTCCATATGATATTTTGCGCTATTATTTCCTATCATTTCCGAGTTAAGACACTTTTCTTGATGGGATTTCAAGTAAAAATGATTGAGAAAAAAAATCTCGAATAAAAATTCTGAAAAAATTTCAGTAAACAAAGGATGCTTGTCAGCAACTTTTTATCCTCTTGACGATTTCACAGAAACTTCATGTTTTTGTAGTTACGAAGCTTTTTCGAAAAAGAGTCATTTTTGTGAAAAAAATAACATAATTTTGCAAAAAAAAATCGTACGCAACTTTTCAAAAAACGAAATTGAAGCTACTGCCATCCCCTTTACATTTTCCATAGAGATAACAAATGGAAAAAATTCTCGCAGACCATGCGCGCTATTTGAAACGTTGAAAAAGATGTCGAAAAACGCCCAACTCCAAAAACACGTATCGGACCCAAAAATAATCGAAAAAAATGTTTCAAAACGGTAAAATGAAGCTCAATGTGTTCCCTTTAAGGCACCGTTCGCAAAATTTCAATATCGTTTTTTTCGACTGAGAAATCTAACTTTTAGTGCGTCAAAAAATTTCGTCACGTGTTTCCAAACTTTTGGACGGTAGTGTATGTCTACCGACGGTTGGTTATCGGTAAGGTAGAAATAATTAACATGGTGTTACGTCCCACTCAGTGGTTTTTATCCCGGTCAAAGAGAGAGAACCCTCCATATTACACGTTTTTCGAAAAACTCTGGTAGTTGGAACACTTGGCCTTTCCGAGCCTAACCTCGCGGGAAATTGCTCAGGACGGCCTCGAGAGTTCGTTTAATAAAATAAATTACCCCATCTAATTTGATTTTTTATAATAAAAATGATCCTGCGGATCAATTAAAAAAAAAAAGAAAAAACAGATAAAGACAGACATTGCAGACGTCAAATGTTCGACAAAAGTTTAGAAAACTTTTGTAGTATTACTCCGATACAAAAAAAAAAATTATAGGAAAATATATTTTACTATAATTTTTTATATATAACGTTTTATCACTTACCTGGTTCGGGAATCGGCTGAAGATTGACCAAGATGAACGGAAATTGGAAAAATGTGGCGATGATGAATAACCAATTAACTTTCACTATTTTCGCTGAATAAATCAAAATAAGTATATTGCAGTATGAAAAATAAAATGATTAAAGTTCCTCACAAATTGTTACAAAATTTCTTAACACAGATTTACTTGAATGAAAAAGATGGGACTGTCAGCTACGTAAAGGCAAAAAATTGGAGCAACTGCACTGAAGAACGAAAAGAAAAAGAATTATGCTTTTTATGCATAAGTGGATGCTTAAATAAGACGTCCAAATTTTGTCTAGGATGGGGATAAGTTCTAGCCCTAGCAAGATGCTGGGCGCTCACAGAATCCCCCTCCACCTATGGCGTAGAGTTTTCTCATTGATATCGATAGATTTTCTTTTCTCGCTTTATCGCATAAAGACTGTAGCCTGGATCTTAATTATTCAGAGCTTTACTTAAAAATTAACGAATATAATTCTAATAGTTTCGCTCTTTCTCGAAAAATATCCATACATATATTTCAAAATAAATTTCACCTCAAAATGTTCGAATTGGCAACCGTTCGGCGAAATTCTTCTTAGCGTTAACAATCGGGGTTTTCTAATATTTTTTATGTAGTTATCAAAATTATTATTTCAGTTTTCAGAAAGAGAATGCCATTTTTTAGACTTCGTCGCGGAGGGCGTATGTCCATTGATCTTGAGAAACAATGAGCGCGACTCAGGGTCATACTGAGTCACGTTCACGGGTCTCGTTCGGCGGGTTGCGAGAGTTTTCCCGAACCGTTGAACAAGGAGTGATTGTGCCCAGTGTCCATTGCAGTTCTCACGCACTCATAGTAATTT
This sequence comes from Campoletis raptor, assembly GCA_948107755.1. NCBI lineage: Eukaryota > Metazoa > Arthropoda > Insecta > Hymenoptera > Ichneumonidae > Campoletis > Campoletis raptor. The sequence continues at coordinate 1,337,189 of OX403628.1, read as the reverse complement.
CCGAGCTCAGGATGTTTAGGAGACTTCGATATCACCTCCCTGAACGAGTAGACTAAGGTTTATTTAAAATATGAGGCTGCAGAGGATCGTTGCGACGCGCAACGTCACCGCAGACCTGTTTTTTATCGATGGTTTTCGAATCATTCTCTTACAATTATTTTGTGACTTCAGATTGTTTACGTTATAAATAAGAAATAACGTATAAATAAGACATAATTAAAAAAGGAAAATTAAATGTATAATTGTAAGTTTGGGAATAGTCCAAACTTATAGCTCGACCCATCAGAGGCCGCCAGCTCGACACTCAGACCAAGTCCGAGGCGCAAATCCATCGCCCTCGAGAGTCGTGATGACTTGATAGGACAGTCCCACGTCAATATTCGTGGGAGCCTCACAACGCTTGTCGCAAAGCATTATAATTAAAGTTAAGAATTAATTATAAAGATTTCAAGCAGTACTTGTTGTTGATTCAGGTAAATCTGCGTATAATAATCTCGAAATTGTATAAGTTTAATCGTATGTATAGATGTAAACTATGTAAATATATTTCAGTTTTAACTAGCATCAACCACTGTACTTTATTGGTGACGCAGTCACCATACGCCACTAAGACGAAGGAATCGTCTTATAAATCAACAACATAATGGCTGTTGTTCGAGCAAGATTCTGCTTTGTCTCTGAGGCAGCAGATGTAAAAACCACCGTTCTGAGAGTCCGCACTATTCAATTAGGAGGAGGGGACGTGATTTACGAATTTCCGGAACACTGCACAACGAAAGATAATCATCCAAATCTTTTCGAAACGAAGATAGTCAAAAATATCGTCAAGAGTGTGAAATCACGTGGAAAGTTCCGGAAGGTATGAATTTTGTTAGTAGACGGACTTGAAGATAAATGTTTGGACGAAGAGGGAAACGTATGTTACGACGGTACGTACTTGGATGAGTGTCGGGCGTATGTTGACCCCGGTCCCGTTCCTACCCATAACCTTGAAACATTTCCGTACGAAAACACAACGTCGCGAATGAAAAACATGATTTTGGACAAATTGTCTGGAAAAAACCAAAACGTGGCTATGTTTATGGATCTCTTCGTGAGCGACTGCACTCGTTTAAATTGTAAGGAAGAAAATTACACCAAGACGTTGAGATTTTTCTTGGAGGGACCGGCCATTGACTGGTTTCAAAGTTTTTTAAAAATAAATAAGATCACACACCCATGGGAGCATTGGAAAAACCTTTTTCTAGATACTTTTGCCGTGATAGGGTGGCAAGAAATAAAGTATGCATATGAATTCCGTTATTTAAATGGGTCACTTTTAGAATATGCACTAAAGAAGAGAAATCTACTTTTAGACACAGACTCTAAAATATCAGAGAATCCTCATAAATTTAATTGTTTTGGGTTTACTAGCAAAAATCCAATCACAAATAAATAGAAAAGACTTAAATACGATTGATAATTTAATGTCACTCATAAATCAGTCAGAAGGCCTTATATAAAAAGAAAAAGAAAAACAAAAATCCCAGAGGAAAATAAATCTGAAAAAAAAACCATGCCCTTACTGCAATAAAAAAAAGGGTTTCCAAACGGATACCACTTAGAGGACGTGTGCAGATTAAAACTCGGGGATAAGGAGAAAGCAAAAAACGAAAAAATAAAGATAATAAATAACATGAACATTGAAGAGAGCGTAGCGTCGTCCGAAGAATCAAAAAACGGATTGCGATCCCACTTATCAGATTAAGAATTGACATAGAGAATATTCCAGTCATTGCAGTGTATGACTCGGGAGCAAATGTATCAATAATAAATTATGATATAGTTGTAAAATTAAAATTAAACAAAAAAATAAGTAGGGCGAATAAAATAAAAACATTTGCAGGCACTACGAATACGTTAGGTTCGATAAACCTAAAAACAAAAATGTTCAATATTTCAAATACAATATGTTTTTATATTGTAAAAAATGATGCTTTCCATGATGACATTTTGTTAGGTTTAGATGTAATCAAAGAATTTAAACTTTGTCAGAATGAAAATTTGAAAATTTTTCAAAATGATAAGATGAAATATCGTCAACACAAGAATAGAAAAACAGAGTCGATGTCAACAAACTTAGTGGTAAACAATGAGAGTTCTCTGGAAAGTGTGTGGAATAAACACAAAAAGCTGTTTACAGAAAACAAGTTCGAAGTAGGCAAAGTAAAAGGATACGAGGCGTCAGTAAGGCTGACTGAAAATAAATATATTGCGCGTAGACCGTACAAGTGCTCTATAGAGGACAACGAAGAAATAAAGTCACAAATAAAATCGTTATTGAAAGTAGGTTTAATCGAACGCTCCACTAGTCCTTTTGCATCCCCAGTAACTCTTGTTTTAAAGAAGGAAGAAGGAAGAAAGTCACGGTTATGAGTAGACTATAGCGAACTAAATAAAATAATCATACCAGAATGCCATCCATTTTCAATTATTGACGACTTGTTAATTCGAGTACGGGATTGCAAAAATTTTTCAAAATTGGACGTAAACTCAGCTTTCTGGTCAATCGCGATTAGAGAAAAAGATAGATATAAAACCGCGTTTATAACCCAAAACGGGCATTGGCAATGGAAATGCTTGCCTATTGGCTTAAAATCATCTTCGGCAATTTTTCAGACAATTCTGAGTGACGTATTAGCGAAAAATAACCTTGAGAATTTCGCGATAAATTACACTGATGACATTTTGATTTTCTCAGAAAATCATTCAGATCATCTACGTCACATTAACGAAGTCCTCATCACCATAGAAAAAGCGGGCTTTAATTTAATCAAGAAAAAATGCACATTTGCAAATAAAATCAGTTATCTATTTAGGACATGAAATCAAAGAAAATGAGATAAAACCTCTAAATGATAACCTAATCGCAATCAAAAACTTCCCTACACCACAAAATCAAAAAAAATGTCAGGCAACTCTTGGGAAAAATGAATTTCTACTTAAAATATATACCAAAAGCTTCGATAGAGTTAGAACCACTACATAATTTACTTAGGAAAAATGTAAAGTTTGTATGGACACAAGAATGCGAAGACAGCTTTAAAAAAAATAAAAAACCACCTCAGCTCGGAGCCGATACTGGCAATTTTTTATCAAAAACGTCCAATATACCTCTTTACAGATGCATCAAAGAAAGGAGTAGCGGCAATTTTGAAACAGCCTCAAAAGGACAACTCTATAAAACCAGTCTTTTTCTTTTCAAAAAAATTAACAAAATCCCAAGAAAATAAACGCGCAATTTTCCTAGAAATTCTGGCCATAAAAGAGTGTATTTTATATTGGCAATATAAACTTAACCCAAAAAAATCACTGCAGAACGACTACCCTCAAAAACTCAAAAACCCAAAAAAAAAAAAAATAAAGGATAGAGAGAAACCCCAGAAAAAATTCTCTCAAAAAAAGTTCCAAAAGACTGGAGAAAATACAATAAAATGTAAATCACCTAAAAAAAAACTCTCCAGAACGACTCCCGTCAAAAAACTTGAAACCTTCAAAAAATTATAGAATAGAGAAAAACCCCAGAAAATATCGTCTTAAAAAAAATTCGAAGAGACTGAAGAAAATACAAGAAAATGTAGAAATGGTACAAAAATAATGATAATAATAAAAGTCCATGATTTCGTTCAGCACTAAAAAATTTCATATCAATAAAAGGACAAGTATCCTATTGATGTCTAAAAATCAATTAACGAGAAAAAAGAAAATCCTTCCCAAAAAACACATCTCAAAAAATAATAATAACAGTTCATGATTTTCGTTTAGCATTAAATTTTCTTATATCAATAGAAGGACAAGTATTTCATTGATGTCGGAGAATTGAGTAACGAGAAATACGAAGAAATCAGTTGTCACTGGAAAAGAGTTGCTAAGTTACAAAAACAGATTTGAAATGAAAAAAATCAACATTTCATTTACGTAGAGGACTAAAATTTACAATATCAACACTCAGACAAAAATTTCAATGGTATTTATTAAAATTTACAATATTCAACTTGTACAAAAGTTTCAATGGTATTTAATTAGTTATCCATGCCCCTCAAATTTCCGGACACGCGATTCTCCCACTTTGTTCCCCCGTTTGAAATAGAAAGCCCCCTTGGATTTTCAAAAGTGAAATTTTTCAATACCGTTCCACGACCATACCGTTCCAAGATCGGAATTGGAAACTTTAGCCAACGCGGAAAAATAGCAAAAATGGGCCACAGCTTATATAACTTGAGGCCACCAATATTGTTTGATTGGTAACAATTTGTTAAACGTTCACCACCGTACGTTGAGCGTATGCGCACAGAGTACTTGTCCGGCCCATAACTTTTGTACCATTTCTACATTATCTTGTATTTTCTTCAGTCTCTTCGAATTTTTTTTTAGAGGATATTTTCCAGGGTTTTTCTCTATTCTATAATTTTTTGAAGGTTTCAAGTTTCTTGACGGGAGTCGTTCTGGAGAGTTTTTTTTAAGTGATTTACATTTTATTGTATTTTCTTCGGTCATTTGGAATTTTTTTTGAGAGAATTTTTTCTGGGGTTTCTCTCTATCCTTAATTTTTTTTTTTTTGGGTTTCTTTACTGTTTCCTTTACTTTACTTTTTCCGTTTTTGGTATTTATAAGATTTTTTTAGGGGCTTGAATTTTTTGTGGGGAGTAGATTTTTGTTTTCACATTTTTCTGTGAAAACAGATGGAAACGGGGGTCACCAACAAATGTACTTGTCCAGGGTTTTTTTCCCCGGGGAGGGGATTTTGGACAGGATATCACTCCTTTTTTCTGAACACCTTCAAAACCTGGAGTTTTTACGTATTTGCATTATAACATAGTGAATTTATTTTAATTATTTTAGTATCTCCACTCCACTCATGTGACATCAGATAATAGAAGTTCTGTTTTTAACTCCCGACTACCCGTACAGGCAAAAGCCGGGAGTTATGCGTTTGACCGTGATCAGCTGATATTCACGATTTTTGTAGTGAAAAGGTTCAACAGAATCCAGGAAAAAAATCGGAATGAGAATAAACTTGAAAAAAAATTTTCAAACGAAAAGAAAATGGATTAAAAAAAAAATTTTGAAGGAAGTACTTGGCGAGCTCGTAACCATAAGAAATACATTATGTGATCCAAGCTAAGCCAAAAAACTCATCAAGTACTTCGACCGAAATGTTTTTATGAATATATTTTTTTTCGTTTGAAATTTTTTTCAAGTTTATTCTCATTTTGATTTTCTTTCTGGACTCTATTCTTCTGCCCGATATTTATATTTATTTATAACTGATATTTTTGAAGATAAATTCGAGTTGAGGGTCGCACGACTGCTTTGACGATTGATCTAAAATCGAATCTTCTCTCGCAATTTCCTCTAGAAAAATTTGAAGGAGAAAGTATGGGATCTGCTAAAGGACGAGCTTCCGATGGATTTAGCTCTAACGACTGCTCAAAAGGCTGACTGCCTGAAGACACTGTACTGAAAAACTGCTCTGAAGACCGCTTAAAATTTTTTTTTCTAGAAATATACCCTGTGGAGCTCAATTTAAGCCCTAATTTATGCCTCTATCCAAATTTCCCGCCGAGATATGATTTTTCGCCCATTACCACGATTTTCGCTGAAAACTGACGATTTTTCATGAATTTTCAAACGAAAATCGATCGTCTCCGAGCAACAATGATAAAATGATAATTTTTTTCTCGGTGACATGGTTTGTTTAGCTCAAACGAAGCGTAAACACGTGCCATCGTCTTTATTTCTCGCAAGAATACAAGTTTCGACTTTTTACCATCGGCCTCGAAAAAAACAACATTTTTACATCAATTTGTAGCAGATAATTTATCGCGTTGGCTTGGTGGGAGTACAATGCTGATTTTTTTCCTGGAAATATACTCGGTGGAGCTAAATTTGAGCCTAAATTTATGCCATTATCTTGTTACGTCGTAGCCTTCACGCTAGACCCCCATATATATTTTTTTCCACATTAACTATTTCTACCTTATCGATAACCAACCGTCGGTAGACACTTATCAATCAATATCATCATTCATCGATAATTAAGGAACAGTAGATAATAAATAGAATAATTCAATACTTTCCGAAATTACAATAATTCACTATTATTCATTTCTATCATAATTGTTCACCTAAATAATACCAATCACCACAACGCAACCAAAATCTCTTACACATTCCTTTCCCACGGCAAAAGCCGCACCAAACGAAATACAAAGAGCGAATCTCTCGCAATATTAAAACATATCAGATAAAAAACGCATAAACAGGATGTGATTTTCCGAACACTTCCAACTCAAAATCTCGAACTCTAACTCGCAAAAACACTATAACTTGATACCTTTTCATAAATAATCAGTTCGCCAATTTAAAAACAATATGATGTAAAAATTATATAAACTAAGATTTGCGATTCGCCAACACCTATCCACCAATCCAAAAATCGCGAACCTCCCCCACATCTTAAAACTCCAATCATAAAATCCAACGAACATCTTAGCCAATCAGAATAAAAAACGTTAACAAAAGTAAACCCTTCCAATACATATCCCTCTCCCAAAATCCTCAACAACGAACTCCAGCCATTCGAACTCAAAAATTTAGCAATCAGACTTTATCCGAAAGCCAAACCGCACAGTCGAATTCACCGAAATTCTCGAAAGACTCAGAACTCCGAAATCCGTAAACTAAAATCAGTCTGAATTCTTCGGTCATTGATCATAAAATAATACTGAATAATTATAAGTGAACTCAAACATTCAACGGAAAGTTATAATCATTATAATATTGTATCATTTCATTACGTTTTCTACTACAATAAAATTATATTATTCATTCAAAGTGTAAACGAGAGTGAAACTGTGAATTTGATTAACCCTCATCTTCAACTCGGTTAACCAACAATCGCATACATCAAACTTCGAAATCTCAGAAAACTCGAAAATATATTAATCTGTTAATCTGTCTGCGGAACTCAAAAGACTCACTGGCGATAGCTTTCAGAAATTCAAACATCGCGCTCTAAATCGGCAATTCCGTACATTCATCCAAATCTCCCACTTGGGACGTAACAAATTGATATATTAAAACTGGTGGCAGCGGAAAAACTACGTAAATCATCTAAATCCTTAAATCATTGAAACACACCATTTTTAATTTTATATTAAAACTGGTGGCAGCGGAAAACTCGTGAAAAAACACGGACAATCGTAAATTCAAAACCCAGTTTTAAGTCTATATTAAAACTGGTGGAAACAGTGAAAAACTCGCGAGGAACTCAAACCAAAACGCAACCTCAATCATTGAAATCTTTAAACCGTGAATCACACCATTTTTTTTTAATGTCATATTAAAACAAGTGACAACAAAAAACTTTCAAACTTAAGAACACTAATTTTTCCTAAATCGTGTACAAAATTGGTGGCACTGAAAAATTGAAAAACTCAATAAATTACCTGCAAGTGAAATAAAACAAAATCGGTGATCAAACAACGCGCAACAGACTCTTTGTGCGACATAAACATTCACTTCGCACTAACACAACATTCATCGAGATAACTACAAGGAACCGAGCCGTATATCAGCAGAACGCAGAGAGCAGGTCAAGAACCAGCGATAACTACAAGATCATCGCCACAGCTGATAGCTGACGCACCTACAAACACCAACATCTACAAGACCCTCGACTCGTAAGTCATAAATAATCACAATGCCTCATCAAGGAGACTCTATGGACATTTCTGGAATGGGCGCGACGTCAAGCGCACACAGTCAAATACCCCCACAACCAGTCACAATAGATATAGATCGACTTAGCCAACAATTAGTGGCAAATCTTAATCAACAAAATCAACCCAATTTTAATCAAACTTTTGAAAATCCTGCATATCCAATGCAAGCTAATTACAGAGATTTTACGAGATATATCCCAGAGTTCGATGGCACTCCCAAAACCTGTTCTTTAAACATATTTATCAATTATTGCGAATCAGCTCGACAATACATTCCAACAATCACAGAAAGACCGATAGTAACACTATTAAAAAGCAAATGTAAAGGTTTAGCTTGCGAAAGCTTAGAAAGCTTCAACGTCGACACAATCACTCACCTGGTTGACATCCTCAGAAATCGATTCATTGCCCCAAGACCACTTTTTGTTTAGATATCAGAATTACATACACTCGAACAAAAGGACAAAGAATCCTTACTAGCTTTTTACAGTAGACTCAATTTACATGTAAATCAAACAAATCAAGCTATTGACCTCTCAAAAGTACAAGACCCCCAAGGAGCAAAAAATTGGGTTTAAGATATGGCAATAGATCAATTTCGTAAAGGTGTAAATTCTGCATACCGCCCCCACATTCCTTGTACCGTATACGAAACTCTTGAAAGCATTTACAAAAAAGCAACCGAAATTGAAAAAATGATTGGACCAATAGAAACAAAAACCACAAACCAATCAACGTGCTTACCAATAAATCAGTATAACAATAAAAATCAGCAAAATAAAAATCAGACAAATCTGAACTCAAATAAAAAAACTGACAAATCTGAACTCAAATAAAAAAACTGACAAATCTGAACTCAAATAAAAAAACTGACAAATTTTGTAACTTTTGCAAAAAAACCAATCACGTGACGGACGACTGTTTCGCACTCAAAAAACAAAACAAAACAGACGCGACAGAAAATCAAAACAAAATAATTTGTAATTATTGCAAAAAACCGGGACATATAATACGTGACTGTCGGAAACGAGCATATAACAATGGCAAAAATGCAACTACCAACACTAACAATCAGCCGGGAAACGAGCCAGCAGCCCCTCGACCGGGTACGTCGACGGGACAAAACGAATAAACGTACCCAAACCAAAAAGTCCCGAAACAGTAGAACAAAAAATCCTTCGGGCCTATTGCAATCTCAGCGTAACTTCAAACAATTACTATGCACCCACAATAATCATAGAATCGCAAGACCTAATGAAACCACAAACATTATTTCTCGCAAATTCGGGATCGCAATTAAATTTAATTAAAAATGAGAACATCGCTAACCCAAATTTAATAAACAATTCCATAGTTTACGAATTATACGGAATCTCAAACTCCGATAGACCAGAAACCCTTGGTCAAATTAACATCGCTATTTGTGGTAAATCGGAGATATTTCACGTAGTTAAAGACGATTTCCCCGTAGAATTCGACGCTATACTTGGACATGAGACTCTCGGTATTAATAAAGGGAAAATTGACTGGAAAGAAAGGTGTGTGCAAATCAATGACGTGGATGTACCATTCACAAACACAGAATCATTTCTGCTCAAGGCCAGACAGAAAATGATGATGTTTATACGAGTGGGAAACTCACTAGAGACAGGTTATGTACCTCGCATACCGTTTCCAGAAGGCATTTACGCAGGTGAAGCCTTAGTAAAAAATACCAACGGTGAAGCTTACCTTTATGCCATCAATACTCTCGATAAAGATGTCAAGGTGGACGTTCCCATAATAACCCTCTACCCATTCGACAGTAGCTCGGACGAGAACGACCAAAACAATAAAAATTCAGCAATTGGCAAAACTAAAGTAAACGATACTCCTCGGACGCGAGAAGATCGTACACAAAACGTGATAAACCTTTTGCGCCTTGACCATCTCAACGACAATGAACGTACCGCGGTATCAGCACTTGTTGCAGAAAATGCGGACCTCTTCCATATACCTGGTGAACCCCTCAGATCAACCAGCGTTTGTAAACACAAAATTCTCACGGTAGATGACAAACCCGTTAACACGCGACAATATCGTTATCCACCTTTTCAAAGACCGGAAATCGAAAAACAAATTAACGACTTATTAAAATTGAACATCACAGAGTCATCCAACTCACCATACAATTCACCAATTTGGATAGTTCCCAAAAAAGAAGGTTCGAAGGGAAATAAAAGATGGAGACTCGTAATCGATTTTAATCGCAAACCCTCTGCCTTTAATAACAGATATCTTAGATCAACTCGGCGGAGCAAAATATTTTTCAATATTCGATCTAGCGTCAGGATTCCATCAAATAGAAATGGACCCAACCGATAAACACAAAACGGCATTCACGACCCCTCACGGTCATTACGAATTCAATAGGATGCCCTTCGGTTTAAAAAACGCACCAGCCACTTTCCAGCGCTTAATGGACCTCGTACTCAAAGGATTGCAAGGTAACGATCTATTCGTATACCTAGATGACATAGTTATCTACGCTCGATCCATTGAAGAACACGAGTCCAAATTTAAAAAACTCGCGAAACGCTTACGTGATGCTAATCTCACAGTACAAACCGATAAATGCGAATTTTTGAGGACAGAAGTACGATATCTAGGACACCTCATTTCGGCAGACGGATGAAAACCCGACCCGAAAAACATCGAGGCTGTAAAAAAATTCCAAACACCAAAAACTCCTAAAAACGTAAAAGAATTTTTAGGTTTAGCAGGTTATTACCGTCGATTCATCAAAAATTTCTCAGGAATTGCAAAACCTTTATCGGATTTAACAAGCAAAAATTCAAAATTCCATTGGAACCCCGAACATCAACTAGCATTCGAAACATTACGCGACAAGCTGTGCGCATCACCAATCCTGCAATATCCAAACTTCTCAGAACCATTCATTGTAACAACAGACGCATCCAATTACGCTGTTGGAGCAGTCCTATCCCAAGGTAAAATCGGAGAAGACCCCATGGTAGCAGCAGCCTCCAGAGTCTTAAATAAAGCAGAACGAAATTATACAACAACTGAAAAAGAAATGGTCGCAGTGGTCTTTGCATTAAAAACCTTCAGACCATACCTTTATGGTAGGCAATTCACACTCCTGACCGACCACCGACCACTCGTTTGGGTTAATTCCATGAACGACCCAACATCCCGTGTACTAATATGGAGAGAACGATTAAAAGAATTCGATTTCAAAATCCAGTACAAACCGGGAAGAGTAAACACCAACGCTGACGCATTATCGCGCAACCCAATCACTCTTCCAATTAAATTCAAATGGCGCATCACTAACACTGATGCAGGAGGGAAATTACTCAATCTAAATCCAGGCATCGCCAGGCTTCACCCCTCTTCGTCTAACCCAGACGAAAACCAAAAGAGACCACGAGTTTCTAATTCTACTTCGGAAGAAGATGTAATAAACGTCTCAATAACAAAACCTGTTCTGAGAGTAATTGATTACAACGATACGGTAATTCCGAGAGAAACGTATAGTAATCAATTAACCAAAGGTACAAATCAAACCCCGATTTCAAATCGGCAGTCTGATCAACTCTCCGATAAAAATACACCCAAACAAAAACTCAGAAACGTAAATTCGCCTAAATCAATAAACGCAAACTCTCATATGAATTTACAAGAAGCGACTTTGTCTAAATCCACTACTCACGAGACTCATACAAATTCGCAAAACCAAGAAAAAACAAATTCGCCAAAATCCAATAATTCAGAGCATCACACGAATTTGTCACAAAATCCTGAACAAAATCAAGAAGAAATCAAAATAAATTCGCCCAAATCAATAAACCCAGAGCACAATACGAATTTATTACCAAATATTAAAATCCAAGAAACAAATTTGTCCAAATCTACCAACTCAAAATCCGATACAAATTTGCAAAATCAACAAATAATAAGTTCACCTCAGAATATAAATCCAGAAAAAGTGTATTTATCAATAAACGAAAATCAAGAATTCCAAGTCAATCACTCAGAAAGTCAAGTAACGTACTCAGCGTACGACAGATGCAAAAGAAAAATCTTGATGAAAAGGAAAGATTGCGTTAGACGATATTTACCATTTCACAATATCTCAAAAAACCAATCATCATCTTCATCAGATCAACATGAGGACAATCCTGTCCACGTGGTTCCAGTAAACACAACTCAAAAACTCATCGCATCACAAAATCAAGAACCAAGCTACGAAATCTTAGGACGATATAAATTTAGGGGATCACGTGTCCCAGCAACCCAAACATCTGCCGAACAGACGGTTGATGTTTTCGTCGCCTCAAAAAACCAAACAACACCCGAATCAAGAGTAAACAGAGGAAGCGACACAAACCTTCTTAGCTCAACCCCCTTAATGACCAAAACCTCTCAAATTAACTCCATGTCAAAAGGAAACAATTTTCATCGTAATCTCGCACAACAAATCCTTGAAAAACGAAAACCTAGCTCAGCCTGCTTCACGCCGTCCCCTCCGAGACGTGCGAGAAGAAAGATAGAAAACATTACGAGCTCTCTCGCGGCTGAACAAAATTCAGATCGTGAAGAAAACTCGAGCTCCCATTCAACATCAAAACAAGAAAAATTACCAAATCCTCCTCAAGACCAAGAAACCATTCAAAGAATCCCAGTAGAAGAACCTATGGAAGTTGCTTCCTCAAATGAAGAAAGTAATCCTCCTAAAAACACACAAGGTTCTGTCAACAAACAAATCGAAATCCCGAAAACTCAAGTAATACCTGAGGTAACGCCTGAGGTAACACAAACAACCAACACCGAAATTCCTTGGAAAATTCCAAAAGTTCCCAAGAAAACAAAAGCAAAAAATCCACCTTTAGAAGCTATACGTAGATCCACAAGAGAACGAAAACCGAAACGATGCACGTGTTGCACAGATAGTGAACAACACAACCACGAAATCAGAAAACCTACTCGTCAGAAAAAACCAACCCACAGAGAAAATCACTTTCAAAGAACAACACAAAATTTAATGCCCATAGACATACCTATTCCAACAAGTACAACAACCCAAAATCATAACGATCAAGTAAACGAAAACTATACACCCCCAACGACGGAAAATCGCGTACCCTCAGATAACGAAATTCATGTTCGGTCGGAAAACGAAAACCAAGAAATTCCCGAAAACAACAATGAAACTCTCATAAATCAGGACAAAATAACACTCATAGATAACGAAATCAGCGAAGATAACAGAGAACCTGATTCCACTAACGAAAGACCATTGAGCCCGCAAATAAGTCGACCAATTACACCTATCGTGACAATCATTTATCCACCTGAAACTAACATCCCAAGCGGAAGACCGAATAACACGACAATCATAAACGAAGATTCGGATATCGACACGGTCAACATTATCGAAACCCAAGACAACCTCGAAATGATCAAGGGCAACTACATCTGCTTCGTCGCAGCAGATGGAACGGTATCAAACGAAAGCGGAAAAAGATTAATCGAACTAGGGTATCTTCACTTATCCCCTTCAAACACACTAAAAGTCGGACAAGTCCTAGCCTCGAAAGGAAAAAATAAGAAAACTTTTGCCTTAGTATGCCAAGAAAACGATTCATCACCTCTGACAGAAGAGAATTTTACAAAATGTTTCGAGAACCTAAAAAACAAAATGATCGAACTAAAGATAAAATCAGCAGCAGTTTCCGAAAGACGAAGTAATTTTGATTACCCAACTTGGATAAAAAAAAAAAATATCATTCGCAAAATTTTCAGACACACCAACATCCTAATTAAAATTTGCAAAGACGAAATAATTACCCCACCGGAAGTAGACAGGCAGGGAATAATCAGAGAATGCCACGAATCCCCAATTGCAGGCCACAAGGGCGTAACGAAAACGTATAACAGGATTCGTCAAAAGTATTTTTGGGACAATTTAAAAAAGCAAGTAGAAGACTATGTTAGACAATGCGAAAGTTGTCAAAGGAGAAAATTAGTCCGAATAAAAACAAAACAACCTATGGTCCTCACCGATACCCGGATCAACGTATTCGACAAAATCGCAATGGACATAGTTGGACCAATAACACCGATATCAGACCAAGGTCATCGTTTCATTCTCACAATCCAAGATAATCTCTCCAAATTCTCCTTTGCAATGCCTCTTGTAAACGCAACCGCAAACGAAATCGCTTACGCATTGGTAACGGACTTCATATGCTTATTTGGTTGTCCAAAAATAATTTTAACCGATCAAGGAGCAGCCTTCATTGGCCGAGTCATGAAACAACTAACTAAAGTATTGAAAATTAAGCAAATCAAAACAACAGCTTTTCACCCACAATCAAACGGATCTCTCGAGCGTAGTCATCAAGTTCTCACAGATTACTTGAAGCACTACACCAATAAAAAAGATTGGCACAAATGGCTCAAATTAGCTACATTTGCGTACAACACAAGCGTTCACGAAGGAACGAAATTCGCACCCTATCAAATAGTGCTAGGCAGAGAAGCTCGTCTACCCTCACAATTCGCATACATGAACGAAATCCTCACGTATGACGATCACGTACAAAATCTCGCGACACAATTACAAGAAGTCAGAAAATTAGCTCACAATAACTTAGAAACAGCAAAACAAAAATCAAAAGACTACTACAACAGAAAAATAAACCCCGTAAAATTCAGAGTCGGTGACAAAATCTATCTAGTCAAAAACCCGAAAACAGGCAAATTCGACGATAACTATAAAGGTCTATACGTAATTACAAGAACATTCGAAGATCAAAACTACATCGAAATCAAACTAGAAAACAAGAAAAGAAAAATAATTCATTGCGACAGAGCGAAAATAGCACATTTAAAAAATAAAAAAAAATGTATACAATAATAACTCAAGAACACTCACGTAGTCAATCCTTTCCAGGGAAATGGACACGGACCGTAAGATGTTTTTGACCATCGCTATTCTCACCTGTCTATGGCAAGGAACCTACCCACTGATCGCATACGACTGTGGAGCGCCAGCACTGAACATCACAACACTATCGTTACTAGAAATACAAGAATGTGACATACCCATTGTGACGTTATATTTTTTGAGTAACGTCACTTTAGAATTTAAAAGACGGATCTCCGGTATGAAATACTATTTTCCGTCTCTCCCGCTCGATGCTCCGGCCACACGACAACCTCACAGGGCTTTCTTTAAGAAATTATTGTTATTATTATTAATTTGCGTCTCGTCGATACTCTTCTATATTTTTCATGCGAGATCTCCGGTATAAATGAAGAGCCAAACCATCGATTCGAACCCAGGAATTTAAATAAGGAAGGTCAATCATCGCAATATTACTGTATTTCGAGCAGGGCTCGTACAGTTGGCCGTTTCCGTATTATCGTTTCTAAGGTCGAACTTCATCGAGACGGTTAAACGCAGGAAGGCTCGAGAATTTTCGAGAACAAGGAATTTTCCGTTGGTATCAGCGACCACGCTCGTCTCCCGTTTCATAGATCAGGGCGGTATCGTACAATATATCACCCGTCATTAATTCCAATTATTGTTATCGAAATATTGTCATCGAATATCCCGTGAAACATTGAGGTCCCGTCATTATTAAAATATTAATCGAGCCAGGGGTAAAGAATAATATAAATGACGTTAAAACCGTGTCCCGATAAAACAATAAAATAATCGGTGCCCTGTCTAACGCTCGCGCGAATATTTAATGTGACGGACCTGTCAATCATGTGGGGGGAATTTTGGAAATTGGAAGGGCGAACGATCAGTTCGACGGCTCGCGAATTCCCGAATTCGAGGAGATTTTCGTGAAGTACCGAGCGGGACGGACGTGTTGTAAGGAGCTGGGAAAATTACCGTGAGTTATCCTTTTGTCGCTTTCCGTCTTGGTTAGTGAGCTTCATTGTGGATTTATTCCTTAAGGAATAATTAATTATTGGATATAATTGACAATGCGTTGTCTCGAAAGGATCTCGGGAAATTGGGTCACGGCGGCGACTCCGCCACGTGTGATTTTAGACGCTATCATTTTCGTTTCTTTTGTTGTTCCGAGTTCGACGTATTGCGAAACGGGTTTAGTGAAATTAAAATATTATTGGAAGATTAACGTTGTGGCCGTACGCGAAAATTCTCCTGTGTATTATAATTGTTCGTTAAAATTATTCGTTGGGAAGAATCGCGAGCAAGGGTAAGAGTGAGTGAGAGAGTGAGTAAGAGTGTGAACCGGCCGGTGAATTCGTGGATTCAAATAGCTCGACCGAGTAACCGATTATCGGGGGCTCGGATTTATTTATCGTAATTAACAACAATTTACCTCAATAACATCTTCGGTAATTCTTGAGTACGAGTAGTCCCGTAACAAGAAATAAAGAGCTCGTGTATTAGAGTGTAAAGAGTGTAGGATTCCGGCCAATGTTGAGTGTGAATTGACGAGTGTGTGTGTTCGTGATTTTTCCCTCGAAATATCGTAGAGTCTCGCGTTTGTTAAAATCCCGTAAAATATCGAGAATTAATCCCGAGCGTAACTATTTCTTGTATCATCAAATTTCATTCAAATAATCCCGTGTTAAAATTATATTTAGTTAAATAAAATATTGAAATTGTTATTGTTAAACGGTAACCTCGTGTCGTAAAATTATTTCTGGAATATTCTGAAATTATATCTGGAATAACCCTGCCCATCCGCTGCAGCAAAGCTGGTCAACTATCTTTTCTTCTTTTGGTCGTGTCGCTCACGCGACTGGCGCCCAACAATTTTTGTAACAACCGAATTAAATAAACGGCCAAAGGAGGAAAAGTTTTGTGACATTAAGTTGGCTGATTTTTAGGACTATTGAAATTGCCGTCACACCATACACGAACCAGCAGTAACAACAACAAACATTAAGTTATTACAACAGGTGGAATTTTCACACATTAAAGTCCGCCAATGCAAAATCGAAATCAAAAGAAGCGTAAAATACTGTGGCATGCATTCACACACATCAGAAGTAAAAAATGGCGAAATTGAATATATTCAAGAAGTTTTACCCGAAGAATGCTACAAAACCCACCTGACTAAATCATATCAAGCACACAACACCCTTTTCAATAACTTAAGAATAAACTCTTCCAATCCCAGACCTATCGTAATGGCAGGAAGTATCGGTAGCGATTCATCCTGTAAAGGAACATCTTATTCAGACCCTTACGGTAATTGGGACAATGTTATTGTAACAAGTCAAATCCACATCAACCTCCATGAGTACGAAGCAACAGTAAATTTAAAACAAAACGAAATCATTTGAAGATCCGGAAGTAGATGCAAACTCAATGCAGGCACTTGCCTTGATTGAGAAAGCGGAAATACTCATTGGAATTCAGTACCAGAAGAAAGATGCAAATTCGATAGTTACGAAGTTATTCACGGAGGTAGAGCTGAAAAAATAAGAGACACAAAGAAAACTTTAGAAGGAGAAGAAATATTCTCTATCACTTCATCAGAAATCACGTTCGCATTAACAATCAAAGGAAAAACCTCAGTCTGCGGTTATAATCTCTTAAGAACAGAACACCCAAAACTCTTTATTTCCGAAATAACTATCGGAGACAGCTTCCCGTCAAAACAAAGATCAGTAATAAACATGGACATATTCGTCTATGTAAACGCAAAATTAATATACGTAGTAAAAAAACATCGGGAATCAAATAACAAACCTTTATAACAATGTAATGAAACAAGAATGCGAAATTGAGAAACGCGTACTCTGCAACACCCTAGGATTTGCCTCATTCGCACCCGCAGAATTCGCGTACCATTGCATGAACAAACCCGGATATATAGCACACGTTGCAGGTGAAGTAATTCGTTTAGCAAAATGCGTACTCGTTGACGTAGTAACACGAAAAACAAAAGAATGCTTCCAAGAACTACCCATAACACGCGGTAACCAAACACTATTCATGATGCCAAGAACCAGAATAATAACGCGAACTGGTCACCAAATCGAATGCAATTCATTCTTAGCACCCATGTACCACATAAATAACAATTGGTACCAATCTTTACCTCAACTAGCCCAGGCAGCAGCCCCTGACCAAATCCCAGCAATTACAAAACCAACATGGAAATTTGTCACACCTGCGCATCTCGCAGATAGCGGAATCTATTCGCCTCAAGACCTAGAAAACCTACGTACAAGTATCATGTTCCCCGTAGAAAGAACAGCAGTTCTCAATACAATCGCACGCGGAGCTACCGGAGAAAACACAGTCGATCAAGGAATAACAATAACACATTGGGTTAACGAAGAAGTCATAGAAGAATCTGTAAAGAAAATCTGGGGAAAAATGCATTCATTTTTTAATACAGTCGGCACATTTAGCACAACATTAATAGCAATATGGGTAACACTCAAAAGCATTAAATTCGCAATTGACACCTTAGTACATGGCTATGCCCTACATACGATCTATGGATGGAGCATATGGCTCATTGGATCAATATGGGACTCAGTAACGAATCTCCTTCTCCATCTATCGAAAAACTCCGAAAACACTCACACCCAAACGCCCGCACAGAAAAAAGATAACGAAAATACACAAAACTTACCCCTACAGGAGGTAACTCAAACAAACTTACCCCTACAGGAGGTAACTCAAGTACACTTACCACGACAGGAGGTAACTCAAACATATATACCCAATGCGGATAATACCAACCCAGAACGTCTTTACCCACCATGTCCATTACCCCGTAAGGTAACGCACACACCATCGGTATGGCAAACACGAAACCACACTGTCGGTAAAGAAAACGTGTAGAAAAAAAATCTTTTACCATACAACAAAACCTTTTTACCATGCTTGAAAGCGAAATTCCACAACAAACCGGGATCCTTCCACCCCGAAGTCAGGCATTCCAATAACACAAAGCCTATCTTAACAGGCCGACATTTAACACGCGCAAACAATTGATATATATCAAAACTAATATGTTATATTAAAACTCGAACTTTATTAAATAAAAATCAATATGTTTGAATTTTAATTAAAAAAAAAAAAAATTTCCGTGATATACTAAAATTGAAATATTAAAAGATAAAATTTTAACATTAGCTAAAATTCATAAGAGAAAAAAAACTTAAAAAGGAAAGGGGAAGGGAAAACACAAAAAACAAAGAAGACATATTACATTTTTTTTACATTTATTCCTCCTCCCCTCACTGAGAGGAGAAGGCTTTAAAAAAATACAATACAAATGTAAAATTCTCCACCCTTCCTTTTTCTCCGTCTCTCTCTTCCCCGTCTCTCGACCTAATAGTTAGGGTCGTAGGCCGAAAAGATCCCCTCAGGCGACGACCAGGCGGGATGATCCCAATCGTCCTCGGGATGTATTTGGTCACATCTCCCCTCAAACATCCAACGAATGTCAAAAACGTCGAAATCCTCGTAATCCTAGAGGGTCCAGGGTCGACTACTGCGACGAACATTGCGCTTTTTGGCAAATCCCCGGAAAAGGACGCGCTCTAAAACATTAAAAAAAAACGAAACATTATAACTCAACACAAAAACAATTTTTGAACAGATAAAACACTTTTTTTTACAAAACAAACTCACCGTAAAAGCCTCCTCGTACTTTCGCAACAAGGATCGCAAGATCGGCTCCATTTTTATCGTCGAAATTTTTTTTTAACAAAGTCCGAGTTCGTACCATGAAAAATACATTACGTGATTCTACCTAAGCAAAAAACTCGCCAAGTACTACGGCCGAAATTATTTTTCAATCAAATTTTTTTCGTTTGAAATTTTTTTCTCCACGTTTTGTTTTATCTTGATTTTTTTTCTGGACTCTGTTCTTTTGGACCGATTTTTATTTTTATACATTCGTGACTTTTTTCAATAACGAACTTATTTTTGCTTTTTTTTAAATACTCCATCCTCAAGAGACAATGAAATACTTGTCCTATTATTGATATTATAAATTTTAGTGCTGAATGTAAATCTTTCTTGATCTTGCCAATTTTTTGAAAATTTTGTACTTTTTTGGGTAGTTTTTTTCTGTGAAAACAAATGGAAACGGGGGTCAACAAATGTACTTGTCCAAGGTTTTTTTTCCCCGGGCAGGGGATTTTTGGCCAGTTCATTTCTATCATAATTGTTCACCTAAATAATACCAATCACCACAACGCAACCAAAATCTCTTACACATTCCTTTCCCACGGCAAAAGCCGCACCAAACGAAATACAAAGAGCGAGTCTCTCGCAATATTAAAACATATCAGATAACAAACGCATAAACAGGATGTGATTCTCCGAACACTTCCAACTCAAAATCTCGAACTCTAACTCGCAAAAACAATATAACTTGATACCTTTTAATAAATAATCAGTTCGCCAATTTAAAAACAATATGATGTAAAAATTAAATAAACTAAGATTTGCGATTCGCCAACACCTATCCACCAATCCAAAAATCGCGAACCTCCCCCACATCTTAAAACTCCAATCATAAAATCCAACGAACATCTTAGCCAATCAGAATAAAAAACGTTAACAAAAGTAAACCCTTCCAATACATATCCCTCTCCCAAAATCCTCAACAACGAACTCCAGCCATTCGAACTCAAAAATTTAGCAATCAGACTTTATCCGAAAGCCAAACCGCACAGTCGAATTCACCGAAATTCTCGAAAGACTCAGAACTCCGAAATCCGTAAACTAAAATCAGTCTGAATTCTTCGGTCATTGATCATAAAATAATACTGAATAATTATAAGTGAACTCAAACATTCAACGGAAAGTTATAATCATTATAATATTGTATCATTTCATTACGTTTTCTACTACAATAAAATTATATTATTCATTCAAAGTGTAAACGAGAGTGAAACTGTGAATTTGATTAACCCTCATCCTCAACTCGGTTAACCAACAATCGCATACATCAAACTTCGAAATCTCAGAAAACTCGAAAATATATTAACCCATTAACGCCGAGGTGATTAGAATTTTTACTAACTTTTCATCGTGTTTATTTATTATGTTTTCGGACCAAAAAAATAATGCAATACCTCTATTCCTACGCGGAATTCGATGCTCTTTCAGAATCTGAGCTCAAAATTTCGATTAGACACCGAGAAAAAAAAATATGGCCGATTTAAACGTGAAAAACGTGAAAATTTTCAGACGTGAAAAAAAAAAAAATTTCGCATTTTTTTTTCACAATGATACCGCAAAGCTATTAACTTTTTACAATGATCAGAGGTAATCATGGCACTCGAACATTAAAAGGAATTTTTTTCAGAAAAATTCATCAACGCGTTTTTTCAAAATGGCGGCGAGAATGAAAATTTTTTATAAAAATCTTAATCTATCGGTTTCTTCAAAACTATAAACTTGAGAAAAAAATTTCTGGGAACAAAAATGGCTTAAAATTAGTCGAAGTACACTCTTAAATTTTTTCAGAATTTTTGAAAACAATTTTTAATTTTCGAAAATTTCAAAAAATCCAATTTTTCAAGCACAGGTAGTCAAGGCCCGAAGGCAGGTAATAGGGGGTGGCCGAATCGGAAAACACGAGGCTGGACTTCGTAAAACGCGGCTTTAACAAAATAATCACGGCAACACGTAATGGGGTCAATAATCACACGAAACTATAATAAATAATGGAAATATTAACGGAGTTAGTGTTTGAGACACTAACTCAGGTAGTGCGATCGAGGTCTAGGTAGCTCAAGTCCGAAGACAGGTAATACGGTCGCTATAACGGGAAAATTAACGAGATAATAGAAATACTAGCGGAGTTAGTGTGCGGGACGCTAACTCAGGTAATTCGATCGAGGTTTAGGTATCGACAGTCCGAAGACAGGTAATCAAGGCATTTTAATACGGCAACTATATAATTAAACAAATAATAACGGAGTTAGTGTGCGAGACACTAACTCAGGTAATTCGACCGTAGTGTAGGTAGCTAAAGTCCAAAGACAGGTAATAACGGTAGGTAAACGCGACAATTAACTAAATAAACGAAATACTAACGGGGTTGGTATGCGAGATACTAACTCAGATAATTCGACCGAAGTGTAGGTAGCTAAAGTCCGGAGACAGGTAATAACGATGACTTGACATGAAATTTAACTAAATAGCCGAAGTAATAACGGAGTTAGTGCGCAAGACACGAACTCAGGTAATGCGGTCGAAAAGTAGGTAGCGAAAGTCCGTAGGCAGGGAATAATAACCAATTAACACGTAAATTAATTAAACAACTCAAATAATAACGGAGTTAGTGGGCCAAGCACTAACTCAGGTAAGGCGATCGAAAATTAGGTAGCGAAGGTCCGAAGATAGGGAAAATACTGACTTCACACGGAATGACATATATGAAATAATATTTCGACAGAAAAAGAAATACGAAATTCGAATGAAATAAACGCGAAACAAAATAATAAAGGAATCCGAGGCATATACGACCGCAACAATGCCTAACGTACTCGAGGCCGAGTGAGAGAGAGACAGCACGAAAACAAGCCGGCGCGACGCGCTCGCGGCCGGCCTTGGACGCGTAACTCGAAAACATGACAAAATACTATAGCCTAGTCAGGCTACTTTTATTCAATAAAATAGATCAACGGAATTTATCGATAATTCCATTGTAGTTCACAAAACTTTATAATTAAAATGAAATAATATCGCGAGTCACCAAGGGGGCTCGACGGATTCATTGGGGACTCGATAAAACAAAATAATTAGGAAAGAAGGACGATAAAAGAGCCACATTCTCGCTCGATTATTTCCGTCGTTCTTCCACGCCAATCATAATTGGCAAAACTCGATAATTTACTCACTAAAATATCCCCAATGTTCCGACGAGTCGGAAAGAATAAAAGAACGGGCTTACGGAGGCGAAATTCTCTGCTCACGTGGTGGTTGAATTGGCTCAGGAGCTCGATGAAACAGCGACTCGGCGTAGAGACACGATTACGAAGAATGAATTGTTCTCGCGCCTCGGCAAGACTCTCCTTGTTTCTCCCCACCATTCTCGACTTCGCGACGAAATTATTACGCGGGAATCTCGAATGAGGCTCTCGCGACAATCCCACCTCCAGCGGGCTTTCCACGCCGCAGGGGCTTTTCCTCTTGGGGACCCGGCCGATGTCCGACTGAAAGGTGAAAGGGAGGCCTCCCTCGAGACGTGAGGCGTCCCTTAACGTCCCGGTGGGCCCACAGTTCCACCAGGCTAATCGACACCTCCACCCCAGGGAATCCCAGGCCCCACCTGACGAGGCGCCGTTGCACACGGGCTGCAGTCCCTGCAACGTGGAGGCGAACGGGGCAACTCTCGGTTGCGACGGTGAGAAAGCCACGGACGGCGTTCAAAATGGCCGATAACCAGCGTGGTCTTTCGACCGTTCGCAAGTTGGACTCGGGTGGACGAGAAACAATGGCTGGGGAGGGTGAAACTGCCGAAAGAACCCGCCGAGATTGACGATGCTGAAGCGCGAAGGCGGAGGGCGAAACGGCCAACGAGGGCGAATAAATGTGACCTAAAATAGTAGAAGGTTTTTCGTGCTCCCTCTCGCTCTCTCTCAAACGCAATTTTTGGCGATAAACGCAGGTAGTCGGATTTAGGAAGCTTAAATCTAAAAAATTGATAATTAAACACATGGAATCCCCGTAATGTCCTCCACGACGAGTCGTCGAACGGCGTTACGATGGACCGGACCTCCGGTCCACTGGTCGACCAATCCATGCGGGTGACGTGGCCAAAAATGTCACGTTACAGTACAAACTAGCAAATGAACAGAACCAAACCAACGAACAAACATACAAATCAACAAACAAACGAACCCAAACGAAGAACCAAACCAACAAACAATCGAACAACCAAACCAACAAAGAATCGAACAAACAAGCAAACAAACACAAACCACCAAAGAAACATACAATCCAACAAACAACCAAAACAACGAACAGACACACAAAGCAACAAACGAACTACGGTTCATAACATCTCGGGATGTGTCGGTCTACAACGATGCATTCTTTATTCACATAAGAATCCATTATGCCCATATTTATTCGATGCGAGTTCTTTAAGCTAAATCGCTACCCAAACCAACTTCTATGACTTCTGTGACAACATATATCCCATGCACACAACACACACCATATAATAATTCTGATCAATCATAACTAAGTGTATCGTAAGCTTACACATAAGTGTATCATCATTCTCATCATAACAGTCATTTTCCTTTTGCATTGTGCCCGTCTTCATAGTTTTGAGCTTTGAATCCTCGTATTGTTACAAGCCACTGTAGCTTTGCAGCTATGCGCTGTTTCCTTTTTTGACATAAACATCAATTCTACGGACACTTATCCGATGAGAGATCTGTAAACTGATTTACGATCTGAATAACTGATTCTTTTTTAACATACACCCCATGCACACAACGCGCATTACATACACCATATAATAATGGCTCTGGAATATGTAAACAGTGAGACGGGAAAACCACAATTATTGAGGAATGGGTTCCTCTTCTACAAAGAGAAAGTCAATGAAAATATTAGTAATTCTTACTGGAAATGTATTTTCAATGATAGAAACCATAAGAATTGCACAGCCCGAGTTATAACTTCTCGATACAATGAAATTTTAAAGGAAACGGATCACAATCACGGTGGTAATGCTTCAAAAATTGAAAGGAATATAGTGAGGAATGCGTTGAAAGAACATGCCCTGAATAGTACCGACAGTCGTCATGTCCTAATCGCTACTGCATCGGCAGGTATTCATGATAGCGTAGTTGCTCATCTACCATCGACTAGTTCCATGAAAAGAGCAATTCGTAATATTCGAAACGCAGCAGAGGAAAATGTACCCCAACCTTTTAACCCGACAGAAATTGAACTTCCTGCTCAGTTTTACGTCACAGAGAAAAACGACAAGTTTTTAATTTACGACAAACGTCCCGTAGAAAATCGGATTATTATTTTCGGAACAGACGAAAGTCTCAAATTATTGGCAGATGCTAAGCATTGGCTGGTTGATGGTACCATAGGTGCTTGCACTTCCGTTTTCTCCCAGCTTTATTCAATCCACGCTATGGTGGATACAGAAATCGTGCCACTTGTGTTCGCCTTATTACCCGGAAACAACTCAGCTATTTATGAAGAAATGTTCACTAAATTGAAAGAGACCAATCCACAATTGAATCCACATTCTGTAATGCTTGATCTAGAACAAGCAGCCGTGAAGGCTTTCACTAATGTATTCTCGAATGCCCGGATCCGTTTCTGCAATTTCCATTTTAATCAGGCGCTATATCGCAAGGTTGTTGCTTACCACTTGAAAACTGAGTATGACACGAATATAGAATTTGCGCAAAAAGTAAAACTTTTAGGAGCCCTTGCTTATCTGAAACCTGATAACGTAGAAGATGCTTTTTCGCGTATCACGGAAGAAGTTTTCGCTACAGAGGATACAAACGTCGAAGAGTTTCTCTTTTCGTTTGAAACAGAGTTCATCGCCCGATACGATCGAAAGAGAAATCGTAAAGAGGGACAGTTCCCTATAAAAGTAGTGTAACAAGGGGGGTTCTAGATACAGATTCCTACCCCGACATTTACCATCACGGTGTAGTCGAGACACGAACCCTCTTCCAGAACGTTCTCGAACATTCGATGATGACGTCATGCGTCGTTTCTCGAATGTTCGACGATGATATCACGATGATGACGTCATGCGTCCCTTCTCGAATGTTCGATATCAAGGTCATTTCGAAGTTTCTCGAACATTCGACGTCATGCGTATCTTCTCTCATGTTCGACGATGATGTCATTCGACGCTTCGAGAACGTTCTCGAATGTTCGACGTCATGCGTCTCATATCTCATGTCCGATGCATGACGTCATTCGAAGGTTCTGGAAAATTTTCGAACACTCGATGCGCGCGCTTCTCGACGATGTCATCACAAGGTCAATTCTAGAATTTTCGATGTCACGCGTGCGAATGTTGAACGATGGGTTCAAGGTCAACGATCGTTACAAGGGCGAGGTTGTTCTTTCTCGAATATTCATCGATGATGTTAGAGGGGTCGGGGTTTGCACGATGATAGATTTTATGAAGGTTGGTCGATGTGATAAGGGGGTAGTAATGAGGGGGTGAAGGGCAACCACGCTCGTAGGACAGAGATCGTTCTGTTGGAGGGGAGGTAGGCTATAAGTAGCGAAAATTTCAATTCTCAAAACATTCTACAATTGTTGTTCAAGTGATGCCAAGCATCCTAAAAAAACGGTTTGAATTAAAAGTTCGATTAGCGCTCCTATTGCAAAATATTGAAGAAGTGCAAAATTTGATTGAAACGAGATTACAACTGAATCATCTGACGAAAGAAGTGAAAAACTTGGATTTATCATCGGAATAACATGGATTTATCAAAAATCAACGAAGTCGGCCGATTGGAGCACCTTCTTCCAACTAAGAAGCTGTATGAGCTGAAAGTGGGCAAAAAGTATACCGTCAACGAGCTACGTACTGCGCAGACAAAATGCGGAAACCGAATCATCGCTGATTTGAACAACAAATTCTGTTTATTTCTACCGGCTCGAATGGTTAAGGTGTTCACCGAAGATGTCACTTCTAAGAATTAAGAAGCGCAGCTCACCAGGCTCGTTTGCGATTGGAGTATCAGGGTGGGAATTATAATTAAATCGAATTTCAATGTTTACAAGAAAAGTGAAATTCCGATTATACCCGTTGACCATACCATTATACGCATTTTCAAGTAAAAGAAATTATTTGTTATGTCGCTGATGTTTTCCATAATGCTATTGTGCTTAATCTTTTGTAAAATGAAGATAATAAAAGATGATGAAGGCTGAGTAATATATATGAAGAGTTGTATTATCAAGAGACTCGGTAGAGTCTCGGGACAAGTACATTTGACAGCTCCGTCTGTCGTCTGCTTGCCCGAGGCTCGCCTGAGTATATTATCTCTGAATAAAACGATTCGCGGTGGTGGGGGTAAAAACTGAAAGTCATTTTCTCGAATTACGAAGCTCAGGAGACAGATGATGGCTTAAAAATTGAACTGGAGACTAATTATGAAAAAATCTTTCGATTGAGCCTTAAATCAGCACGATTGATGTCGTATTTGCTGAGAAAAAACTTTGCACAGGCTCAAGTTATGCTAAAAATACCAACACATCGGAAGTTTGACGTGTCTGTATACGACACAACGAAAGGCCTTTTGATGCTATCGAGTTTCTGATTGGTCGCGAGTGACGACATATTTTTGTCGCGGCTGACGATTTTCTATCTATATCGCTAATGTGTCAGCTGTCAAAGCTGCAAATTCATATTCGAGTGTTGACAAACCGAAAATGCGAAAGTACGTGCATAATAAAAAAAGTATTTAAACTCAGTGAACGAATAAAAATAATAAAATCCGCGTAAAATCGTGAATTTGTGTTCTTTCAGTGCAGTTTCAGTGTTTCGTATTCAAGTGTCAACGATAGAATAGTGCAAAGACGTTAAAAAAAAAAAAAATTCAACGTCAGTGGATGACGAAAAAGTGTTAGGTCAAGAGATTTGTCAAGAGTTGTAAGTAAGAGAGTTGTAAGTGTGTGGAGTGCGCGGTTACGTGACGCGATCATATTTTGAGAATTTTTTGTACTTCCACCCAAGTCGTTCTCAGGCGATAAAAGGAACGATTTCCGTTTGATCACGAATGATTCGTCTTCACCGATCCCGCGAAAAGTTCGCACGGTTTTCTTTAAACGTGTCTTTGTAAAAGTATCAGTGACATCGAAAAGATAACCCCACTGTTGAATGAGGTTATTAGTCAGTTGTTGTCGGGAATCGCAACTTACTCCTCATCATCATGGAATATATACAGCATACCGAGAATTCAACAACGAGATCAACGTCGAAGTACGAAGTTATTTGATTCTGAAATGTCACCGGTCTTGCCCATTCATTTTTACAGCGAAGACCGGTGTTGGAGTTCCTCAAGTTCGAAGGTATTTATTATTTATCATAGCAAAACTCTTTAGCTTATATACAGCATTTATTTATACAGCATGCCGAGAAGTCATCAATGAGATTTACACGATGTTACTCGATCCTGACATGTCACCGGTCTCGCCCATTTATTTTGACAGCGAAGACCGCTTGGAGTTCCTCGAGTACCAAGGTATTTATTATTTATTATCGAAAGACTCTATGGCATATATACAGCCTGCCGAGAACTCAACAACGAGATCAACACCAAATTATGAAGTTATTATTCGATCCTGACATGTCACCGGTCTCGCCCATTCATTTTTACAGCGAAGACCGGTGTTGGAGTTCCTCAAGTTTGAAGGTATTTAATATTTATCATAGAAAAACTTTTTAGCATATTGTGACGTTATATTATTTGAGTAACGTCACTTTAGAATCAAAAAGACGGATCTCTGGTATAAAATACTATTTTCCGTCTCTCCCGCTATAATAATGATTATTATTATTAATTTGCGTCCCGTGGATATTTTCTGTCTTTTTCATGCGAGATCTCCGGTATAAATGAAGAGCTAAACCATCGATTCGAACCCAGGAATTTAAATAAGGAAGGTCAATCATCGCAATATTACTGTATTTCGAGCAGGGCTCGTACAGTTGGCCGTTTCCGTATTATCGTTTCTAAGGTCGAACTTCATCGAGACGGTTAAACGCAGGAAGGCTCGAGAATTTTCGAGAACAAGGAATTTCCCGTTGGTATCAGCGACCACGCTCGTCTCCCGTTTCATAGATCAGGGCGGTATCGTACAATATATCACCCGTCATTAATTCCAATTATTGTTATCGAAATATTGTCATCGAATATCCCGTGAAACATTGAGGTCCCGTCATTATTAAAATATTAATCGAGCCAGGGGTAAAGAATAATATAAATGACGTTAAAACCGTGTCCTGATAAAACAATAAAATAATCGGTGCCCTGTCTAACGCTCGCGCGAATATTTAATGTGACGGACCTGTCAATCATGTGGGGGGAATTTTGGACATTGGAAGGGCGAACGATCAGTTCGACGGCTCGCGAATTCCCAAATTCGAGGAGATTTTCGTGAAGTACCGAGCGGGACGGACGTGTTGTAAGAAGCTGGACAATACCGTGAGTTATCCCTTCGTCGCTTTCCGTCTTGGTTAGTGAGCTTCATTGTAAATTTATTCCTTAAGGAATAATTAATTATTGGATATAATTGACAATGCGTTGAAGAGTGAGTGAGAGAGTGAGTAAGAGTGTGAACCGGCCGGTGAATTCGTGGATTCAAATAGCTCGACCGAGTAACCGATTATCGGGGGCTCGGATTTATTTATCGTAATTAACAACAATTTACCTCAATAACATCTTCGGTAATTCTTGAGTACGAGTAGTCCCGTAACAAGAAATAAAGAGCTCGTGTATTAGAGTGTAAAGAGTGTAGGATTCCGGCCGATGTTGAGTGTGAATTGATGAGTGTGTGTGTTCGTGATTTTTCCCTCGAAATATCGTAGAGTCTCGCGTTTGTTAAAATCCCGTAAAATATCGAGAATTTATCCCGAGCGTAACTTTTTCTTGTATCATCAAATTTCATTCGAATGACCCCGTGTTACAATTATAATTAATTAAATAAAATATTGAGATTGTTATTTGTTAAATGGTAACCTCGTGTCGTAAAATTATTTCTGGAATATTCTGAAATTATATCTGGAATAACCCTGCCCATCCGCTGCAGCAAAGCTGGTCAACTATCTTTTCTTCTTTTCGTCGTGTCGCTCACGCGACTGGCGCCCAACAATTTCTTGTAACAACCGAATTAAATAAACGGCCAAAGGAGGAAAAGTTTTGTGACATCAAGTTGGCTCATTTTTAGGACTATTGAAATTGTCGTCACAATATATACAGCATTTATTATTTATCATAGAAAAACTCTTTAGCATATATACAGCATGTCTAAAACTCATCAGCAAGATCAAAATCAAAAAACGATGTTACTCGATTCTGACATGTCACCAGTCTCGCCCATTTATTTTGACAGCGAAAACCACTTGGAGTTTCTCAAGTACCAAGGTATTTATTATTCATTATCGAAAAACTCTTTCGAATACACTACTGTCCATAAGTTTGGAAACACCTGACGAAATTTTTGGACGCACTAAAAGTTAGATTGCTCAGTCGAAAAAAATGATATTCAAATTTTGTGAACGGTGTCTAGAAAGGGATATATTAAGCTTCATTTTGCGCTCTTGAAACACTTTTTCCGATTGTTTTTGGACCCAGTACGTATTTTTGAAGTTGGGCTTTTTTCGACATTTTTTTCAACGTTTCAAATAGCGCGCATGGTCCGTCGAAAATTTTTCTAATCGTTTTTTCCATGGAAAACTTAAAGGGGATGGCAGTAGCTTTAATTTCGTTTTTTTTAAAGTTGCGTACGATTTTTTTTTGCAAAATTATGCGATTTTTACACAAAAATGACTCTTTTTCGAAAAAGCCTCGTAACTACAAAAACATACTGTTTCTGTGAAATTGTCAAGAGGACAAAAAGTTACTGGCAAGCATCCTTTGTTCACTGTAATTTTTTCAGAATTTTTATTCGAGACTTTTTTTTAAATCATTTTTACTCGAAATCCCATTAAGAAATGTGCCTCAACTCAGAAATGATAGGGTGTGGCACAAAATATCAAGAGGAGAAATTTTCTTATTTTTAAGATTACAACTCGTTCAAATTTTTTCAGATTTTTTTTCAACTTTTTTTTAACGCCCCTCTATTTCAAAATAGAACAAAAAGTTGAAAAAAAAAATCTGAAAAAATTTGAACGAGTTATAATCACAAAAATAAGAAAATTTCTCCTCTTGATATTTTGCGCCACACCCTATCATTTCTGAGTTGAGGCACTTTTCTTAATGGGATTTCGAGTAAAAATGATTCAAAAAAAAATCTCGAATAAAAATTCTGAAAAAATTTCAGTGAACAAAGGATGCTCGCCGGCAACTATCATTTCTGAGTTGAGGCACTTTTCTTAATGGGATTTCGAGTAAAAATGATTCAAAAAAAAAATCTCGAATAAAAATTCTGAAAAAATTTCAGTGAACAAAGGATGCTCGCCGGCAACTTTTCATCCTCTTGACGATTTCACAGAAACTCCATGTTTTTGTAGTTACGAAGCTTTTTCGAAAAAGAGTCATTTTTGTGAAAAAAATAACATAATTTTGCAAAAAAAAATCGTACGCAACTTTTCAAAAAACGAAATTGAAGCTACTGCCATCCCCTTTACATTTTCCATAGAGATAACAAATGGAAAAAATTCTCGCAGACCATGCGCGCTATTTGAAAGTTAAAAAAAATGTCAAAAAAAGCCCAACTTCAAAAATACGTACCGGACCCATAAAAAAAATCGGAAAAAATGTTTCAAAAGGGCAAAATGAAACTTAGAATGTCCCTTTCAAGACACCGTTCGCAAAATTTGAATATCGTTTTTTTCGACTGAGTAATCTAACTTTTAGTGCGTCCAAAAATTTCGTCAGGTGTTTCCAAACTTATGGACGGTAGTGTATATACAGCCTGCCGAGAACTCAACAACGAGATCAACGCGAAATTACGAAGTTATACGATCCTGACATGTCACCGGTCTTGCCCATTCATTTTTACAACAAAGAACGGTGTTGAAATTCCTCAAGTTCGACGGTATTTATTATTTATCATAGAAAAACTCTTTAGCATATATACAGCATTTATATTCGTTTTGTATATAATATTGTCACGGTCTGGCAATATGAGTTAGAATATAGGTGGTCCTAGCGCAGTGGTTAGCGCTCCGGACTCAGACTCCGCGGGTCCCGGGATCGAGTCCCACTGGGATCACCTTTTTATTCGCTCATTATTGCTGGACAGTGCCTCGTCACAATATCAATAATAGGACAAGTATTTAAAGAAAAAACAAAAACTAGTTGGGCATTGAAGAAAGTCACCAAAATGTATAAAAATAAAAATCGGTCAGAAGATCAGAGTCCAGAAAAAAAAATCGCAATGAGAATGAACTTGAAAAAAAAAAAAACAATTCAAATAAAAAATAATAGATTTTAAAAAAAATTTCGGCCGAAGTGCTTGGCGAGTTTTTTTGCTTAGCTTGGATCACATGATATATCTCTCATGGTTACGAACTCGCCAAGTACTCCCAACGAAATTTGTTTTTCTATTTATTCTTGTTTCGCTTGAATTTTTTTTTCAAGTTTATTCTAATCCCGATGTTTTTTCTGGACTCTGTTGAACTTTTTCACTACATAAACGGAACACTGCACTATTGTGAACAACCAAAATGAAAGTTAAGTTTGGTGAATCATAGCTTTCATTATCTGATGTCACATGAGTGGAGTGTAGAGTTGATACTAAAATCATTGAAATAAATTCACAATATTAAGATGCAAATACGTAAAAACTCCAGGGTTTGAACGTGTTCAGAAAAAAGGAGTGATATCCTGGCCAAAATCCCCTCCCCGGGGAAAAAAAACCCTGGACAAGTACATTTGTTGGTGACCCCCGTTTCCATCTGTTTTCACAGAAAAATCTACAAACAAAAATCTACCCTCCACAAAAAATTCAAGGTCCTAGAAAAATCTTATAAAAAAAGAAGAAAAAGAAAAAAAGAAAAAATGAAGTAAAGGAAAGAGTAAAGAAACACAAGGAAAAACACTCCAGAACGACTACCCTCAAAAAATCATCAACCCTGAAATAATAAAGGATAGAGAAAAGCCCCAGAAAAAATTCCCTCAAAAAAATAATGAATAGAGAAAAACCCCAGAAAATATCCTCTTATAAAAAAATCGAAAAGACTGAAGAAAATAAAAGAAAATGTAGAAATGGTACAATAATAATAATAAAAGTCCATGATTTTCGTTCAGCACTAAAAATTTTTATATCAATAAAAGGACAAGTAACCTATTGACGTCTGAAAATCAATTAACGAGAAAAAAGAAAATCCTTACAAAATGATACGCCTCAAAAAATAATAATAAAAGTTCGTGATATTCATTCAGCACTTAAATTTCTTTTATCAATAAAAGAACAAGTGTTCCATCGATGTCTGAGAATTGAGTAACGATAAATAAGAAGAAATCAGTTGTCGCTGGAAAAGAGTTGCTAAGTTACAAAAATAGATTTGAAACGAAAAAAGTCTACATTTCATTTACGTACGGGATTAAAATTTACAATATCAATACTCGGACAAGAATTTCAATGGTATTTATTAAAATTTACAATATTAAACATATACAAAAGTTTCAATGGTATTTAATTAGTCATCCATGCCCCTCGAATTTCCGGACACGCGATTCTCCCACTATGTTCCCCTGATTGAAATAGAAAAGTTTAAATATAAAATTTCATTTTCGCAAATTGCTCTAGACTGTCGCGCATGTACGGCGGCTCAGTGGTGCGACGCTTGACTTACAATCTATCAATGGGTTATCTAGCCCCCTTGGATTTTCAGAAGTGAAATTTTTCAACACCATTCCACGGTCGGAATTGAAAAACTTTAGCCAACGCGGAAAAATTGCAAAAATGGGCCACAGGTTATGTAACTCGAGGCCACCAATATTTTTTGATTGGTAACAATTTGTTAAACGTTTTTTTCTTATCGCAATAAATGACAACACTGTGAAAGGTAACATTAATATACTCGATCTTAATAGACATCACCACTTTCGACGATGAATGAAACGAAAGAGACTAAAGTATTGAAAAAAAAACTTATTCATCCAGTGATAAACAGTATAGAATAAACATGTGCATCGAGTGGATTGGAAGTACCCGACTCAGATGGATTCTATCAAAGATTAGGCATTTATTATTATTTTTATTATTCCTTATCCGGTATCTTCTTCCATCATGGCATGCAAAAAACTCTTTGCCTGCTACAATTTTACGTCTCCAACAACTTAAACTTTATACGAATAAGGTTGCTTCGTATTTAAGGGAATATTGAACTTATGAGCAAATGATGATACATTACACTTTTCAGGCATCTTGCCTTACAGAAAATTGTAATTCTGAGGCTCCCCTTAAGAATGAATTTGAATATTATGATCCTTATGCGGTATCTTCTTCTATCACGGCACACAAAAATCTTTTTGCCTCTTAAACTTATACGTCTCCATAAACTTAATCCTTATATGAATAATATTGTTCGATATTTGAAGGAATATTAAACTCATGAGTCGATGATGATACATTGCAATTTTCGAGCATCTTGCTTTTATAGAAAATCGTAATTCTGGGGCTCCTCTCAATAACGAAGATAATTATTCAAAATTTTATATCGGATCAATTCATAACTTGGGGAGAAACTCTTCATATCTATTCTGCTGCGATTTCTCGATATATCTTTTTTATTTTCATGGACAACTTGGAAGCCGTTAAAGAAGCATTAAATTTTTATGATTCACTTCCTAAACTCACTGTTCCTCAAAGGTTCTTCTAATGTCGAAGTGAATTAACAACACTTTGTTTCCAAGTTGTAAATTAATCGGCCAACAGCAGATCACTATTCCCAGAATTTTTATGTATGTATTTAGCTATTGAAATTTTTAAAAACACGGCAACGCTTCTATAGTAATAGCGAATCATATAAGAGTAAATTTATAGTATTTATAGTATATGATCAATCCAATTATCTAATCGGGTATGAGTGGAGTGGACAGTAGATATCAATTTGTCATTCAAATGAATTCATGATGTAATCATGCAAATACGAAAAAACTCTAGACTTTAGAGGTGTTGAGAAAAAAAAGAGTGATATCAAGGGGTTTTAACAAAGGGGACATGTCCCCTCCCCGCGGAAAAAACCCTGGACACGTACATTTGTTTGACTCCCGTTTCCATCTGTTGTCACAATAAGTTATCCCCCCCCCCCCTAACCCAAAAAATAATGAAACCACCAAAAAAACATAGAAAAAATGCCAGAATAGATTTGAGAATTTGAGAAAAAAAACTCCCTGGCCAAAAAGGAAAATCCCTGGCCCCCTCCCCCCTTAAAAAAATGAAACAATTTGAGGAAAAAAGCCTTTTGCCAAAAACACCCTAACAGAACCCTGCCAAAAAACGCCTAAAATAATTACAACCCCCAAAAAAACATACAAAAAAATGCCAGAATAGATTTGAGGAAAAGAAGTCCCTGGCCAAAAAGGGATAATAAAATTCGAAAAAAGGAATAGGGAGTATTCCTTAGTAACGATTGGCTTTTTTGAGTCTTCCAGGAAATTTATCAGATCTTTATGTTGTAAATTTATGATAGCTCCCGTCCTAATTCGTTCCTGAAAGGCATATTCTAAATCTTCCCATTGCACCCTCTCATTCTTCAGTTGTCTTCTGCGTTGTACACCGGCACCAGTTTTATGATGAAATTTGAATTTAGCAGCCAACGATTTCAAAATTCCGATGGTTGTTGAAATCTTTATTTTTTCAATGCGAGCAAAGTCGCGTGCGGAAATTTAGACAATGAAAACGAATATCTTCACTGTACCACATAGGTCATGTGGAAATCTGGGTGTGGTATTATTGTGTGCCCAGCGAAGCGGGCGGACACAGGCTAGTAGTTCATATGGAAATATTACTGCAATAAAAAACGCTTTGCTTTTTCGCGAGTGGTCCCCGATTTTTTCTTGAATGAGCAATTTGCATAGAAAGTTACGGGCCGGACAAGTACTCTGTGCGTATACGCTGAACGTACGGTGGTGAACGTTTAACAAATTGTTACCAATAAGATTTTTCCATTCCCATCGAGCGAACAATGTGGAAGAATTGCACTTTCGAAAACTATTTGTTGTTAATCTTTTCTCAAACACCAATAAAAATCATTCTAAATGTAAGTTTTTGTACACTATTTTTTTTTTTTGTTATCCAGCAATTACTCTTTTTTCTCTTTGATCCTGTTTCCAGACTCGTTTTTATATGTATGACTATTTTTGTAACTTGGTACCTCTTTCGAAAACCAAGTTATTTTCGTTTTCTCGTTGATCTATTCTCAAGCATATTATTTCAACGCTGAACATAAATCGTTGTCTCTTTAATTTTTTGTAGACTAGGTTCTTGTGTTTGTTAAAACCCTTTCATTTCTTTTCATTTGGGTACTGTTTTTTTCGACCGATTTTTCTTTTTGTAGATTGGTAACTCTTTTCGATTGATTGTTTAAATATTTCTTATAAGTCTATTATATTATCAAGCTCCAATGAAATACTTGTCCTGTTGTTGATATTAAACATTTCAGCGCTGAACGTAAATCGTTATCCTTTCAACTTTTTTGCAGACTAGAGGTTTTTGTGTTTGTTATACACCCCTTTTAATTTTTTTCATTTTGACTGTTTTTTTTTCGACCGGTTTTTTTTTGTTCTATAATCAAGCTCCAATGAAAACTTGTCCTGTTATTGATATTAAATATTTCAGCACTGAACGTAAATCATTGTCTCCTCGATTTTTTTATAAACTAGGTTTATCATTTGTTTGTTATACACCCCATTTTTATTTTTTTCATTTGGACCGGTTTTTCTTTTTGCTAAGCTGGTTTTCTTTTCAACCCCTAACTGCTTTTTTTTAATTTTCTCATGAATCTATTGTCGAGCATCAATGAAATACTTGTCCCATTATTGATATTATAAATTTTAGTCCTGAACGTAACTCATTGGCTTCTTCATATTTCATGTTGTCGAGTAGTTAATTTTCTTATGCAGCAATTATTTTTCTTTAAGAGTCTGTTTTTTTTTTTTCATCGGATGCTCCACTTTTTTGGGTGGAGAGGAGGAAGTAGTTTTTTCTAGGGTTTTTTTTTCTGGTGGGTGTTTGGTAAGTTTCAGGGAACTAGTTCGGCTGGGTTGTTTTTTTT
This sequence comes from Campoletis raptor, assembly GCA_948107755.1. NCBI lineage: Eukaryota > Metazoa > Arthropoda > Insecta > Hymenoptera > Ichneumonidae > Campoletis > Campoletis raptor. The sequence goes on along the minus strand of OX403628.1, from coordinate 1,300,486 downwards.
CTCGAATTTTTTTTTTTTTGCTGGCGCGAGTTGTAGCATTTTTTCGGTATTTTTTGTGACAGCGATTCGTTCGATTTTTTCCGTAGCATTATTTTTTTTCTTTTTGGCAAGGGGCTTCTTTTTTCAAATCTATTCTGCCATTTTTTCCATGTTTTTTTGGGGGGTAGTAATCAAAGGCGTTTTTTACAGGGTTTTGTTAAGGTTTTTTTTGAGGGGAGAGGGAGTATTCCTTTTTTCGAATTTTATTTTCCCTTTTTGGCCAGGGACTTCTTTTCCTTTTTGGCCAGGGACTTCTTTTCCTCAAATCTATTCTGGCATTTTTTTGTATGTTTTTTTGGGGTTGTAATTATTTTAGGCGTTTTTTGGCAGGGTTTTGTTAGGGTATTTTTGGCAAAAGGCTTTTTTCCTCAAATTGTTTCATTTTTTTAAGGGGGGAGGGGGCCAGGGATTTTCCTTTTTGGCCAGGGAGTTTTTTTTCTCAAATTCTCAAATCTATTCTGGCATTTTTTCTATGTTTTTTTGGGGGTTTCATTATTTTTTGGGTTAGGGGGGGGGGGTAACTTATTGTGACAACAGATGGAAACGGGAGTCAAACAAATGTACGTGTCCAGGGTTTTTTCCCCGGTATGTGTAATTATTCAATCCATTGACAAAAAAGCTGTTGTTATTTCCCGATATAACTTTGACATGAGTGTGAAAGAGATAGTAACAAAAAGATAAAATCATGTTTAGAAGATTGAATAAATATAGCATGTGTTTCTGAAGCCTTGATAGTATTAGTCTTTGATTGAACTCTTGATGTTTATTTCTCTCTCTTGACAGGGTGGCTCAATAGTTCTGTCTAGCAAAAAAATATACACCACATATCTTCCACTTATCCACCAACCTAGCTCTATTAGCTCAAAATTGAACAGTCATGCAATGTAGTCATGTTTATACTGTGAAACTTTAATCCGCACAAAATTTTTTTTATCTCAAAATAAGTGGTGATATTTTTGCTGGACAGAGTCATTACCTAGCCCTGTAGACAATATATTTTCAGGGTAGGATTAAAAAAAAAAAAACGTTCGTGAAAATACCATTGAATAGGGTAATTTTTATTATTACCATCTACTCGCACATCTACACTTGAAATACTATCAAATTATCCCCATCCCCTACCTACACATAAGGTGAACGTAGCAATTTTGATATGAAAATAGAAGATAAAATTCGTGAAATGAAATTTAAAATTTATCAAATGAAATAATAAGCTACGTGGTAGAGGAGGCTTGAGTGCAGATGATCCATCAAAGTTTTCTGGAGATGTATCTATCACCGTGCACTTCCAGGGCAGCAGTCACCCCTTGGTACTGCATAACGGCTGCAGTATTCGGAGCCACTTGATATACTTGAATCATCCTGAGTATGATGTCGCCGAGCTCGTTTAACTGAGCACTGCTCAACCCCTCACGCCATTCATGGGGGATTTCAACGGTGAGTGAATTAACAGTAGACTCCATTTTCTAGAACAAGTTTCAAGTATTGACGAATTTCTATTTTTTAAGCAGTTTGTGTCTTTGCTCATAAAATTACAACGATTTTACTTTGAAGTTTTGGTGATTGTTGATCACGAATAAAATCCAATGCGGCTTTCAGAGCAAAATATCTCGATCCAGAAGAAGAATAAGACAAAGTAAAATTTCCAGAAACTATTTAAATTTCACAGCTTCACTTGTTTTACACGCACAAACAACGGTGCAATTTCAATTGACAAAACGTTCTGAGACTCTTTCAAAAAGATTGTCAAATTGTCGCAACGATCTTTACTCGAGGACCGGCTAACGGAAACTGTGACGTTCTGTGACTCTTTCGGATTAATGCCTAAATTGTGACCACGATCTTTACTATAAACAAAGGCTAGCTAACGGAGACTATGATTATCTTTATGACACCGCCGTAAGAACATGTAAATAAAACTCAGTAATCGAATACTCCCGAATATCTGTCACCACTGGTGGTATCAAATATCACCTCTAAATTGATCTTGGAAACTTCTAGAGAAAAGAATCAAATTCTTCGTCACTCAAGAACAAAATTTCAAAAAAGTTCATTTCCCCTCCTTTCACACGTTCATACTCTATAAAAGAGTTTCAATAAAGCCAGCGGTCGCAGTTAATTTTTCACTGTATCCGTACAACAAGGGGAACTCTCTGTAAACAATGGATTCAGAAAAATGCCTCAAACTCATCGATATTATGGAGAGAGCTTACAAGCTCCTTGAAAATAAATTTTCTCTAATTGAAATCGAAAAATGGTGGAAGTTCGGGACGCGAAATATTAAGCTACTAAATAAAATATTGAAAACAAATGATTTAATGGTTGGAGAAAAAATAAAGATTTCAACAACCATCGGAATTTTGAAATTGTTGGCTGCTAAATTCAAATTTCATCATAAAACTGGTGCCGGTGTACAACGCAGAAGACAACTGAAGAATGAGAGGGTGCAATGGGAAGATTTAGAATATGCCTTTCAGGAACGAATTAGGACGGGAGCTGTCATAAATTTACAACATAAAGATCTGATAAATTTCCTGGAAGACCCAAAAAAGCCAATCGTTACTAGAATAAAGAACGCTTTACGGAAAGGAGAAAACTTGAAAGTGAACACCGTGTTATGTTGTAAATTCATTATCACAAAGGATGGTAAAGATTATTTGGAATGTGCTTTCAATCATCAAACTTTGGTCAAAAGTCAAAATTTAATTCAAAGTAGAAAGCATAAAGTTTACACGGTTAAGCAAAATAAAATAGCGCTCAGCTGGAATGACAATAAGCGAATTATATCACCTCATACAACTGACACGCTTCCATGGGGATATCGAACACGCAAATAAGTTGTACCAGAACATTGCTGTATACATTATATATAATAAATACTGGTTTGTCAAATATGATTTTTATTCATTTCAGACTGTACAAATCTGCTTATACATAGAAATATACATGTCATTGTACTTAATCGGGAAGTGTTTTGACGAAAGATGTACGACCCATATGCTGTCTATCGGAGGCTAGTTTATTTACGAACGTCGGAGAAGCACAGTGACTCAGAGAGAGAGAGAGAGAGAGAAAGAGAGAGAAGATAAAGTTTCATGGGCGAGAAAGAAACAGCACGGTTGTAATCATCAGAAGAAAAAAAATCTAGAGTTTTTTCAAATGAATTCATTTTAAATTACATTATCGTTAAACTAAAAACATTACAAATCAGATTGATTTATCCAACTGTTATGCGAATTATCAAATCCAACCATTTCACCAATAATTTATTACCAGGTTTCCGCACAACTTTTTCTACGAGGTAAATATTTAAATATTTGACGCTGCTGAGTTCTTTTTGATAAAAACCATCCTGGATCGGTTGACCTTGGTAATCCTTAAGCTTGTACGTCACGGGGTCGGTATTCACAACTCGACTTATTGTAAATATTTCTGTTGTCCAATTCGGAGTATAACCTTTCTCAAAAATGTGTTTGTACTTGCTGATTCGCACTTTATCGCCAATCTTGAATTTTATCTTTCGCGTTCGATGAACTTGTACATTTCTGTACACACGCAACAAGAGACTTTTTTCAAGTTGAGTCGTGACTTCATTCGGTTTCATTCCAATCGTACGATGTTTAGTATTATTATAAGTAAGCACTAAATCATCTACAATGTCAATCCACTTATAAGATCCTCGTAGAGTAAAATGTTTCCACATTTTGCCTTTAAGCGTACGGTTGAAACGTTCACATATTGATGCTTTCATATTGCTGAAAGTTGAGTACATGATGATTCCATAGCGTTGAAGGAGAGCCTCGAATTCTGTATTACAAAACTCTGTGCCACGATCAACATGCAATTTCTTCGGTACACGACCCTATACAAGTACAGAGCTCATGGCATCAGTCACTTCTTTACCATTTTTAGATTTTATAGCAACGATCCAAGCATACTTTGAGAAAATATCGATAATTGTTAGTAAATACTAGTACCCGTTATTGAACTGGGAGTATGCTGACATATCAACAAGATCAGCCTGCCAAGTCTCATCCAATCCACGCATGACAACATGGCGACGTGGATAATTTTTCCTGGCAGGATTATGAAGCTCTTCCGCTATTGTAGCTTTCTCCACGTTCTAATGCATTAAATCGATCATTCAGTTGGGTTATTATTTGAGAATTCCTGAGTGTCAATTCTTGTTGTGATTTGACGTCAGATTTAAGATTTTTTATAACTTCGTTCACGCGAGATTCAAGGCTATGAATCATCAGCTCACTTTCATCGTTGGAACCAACGTTCTCTAATGTTCTGAATCTCTCTTCCAAATGAGCAATGAGCTGAGAATTGCGTGTAATAAGTTCTTGCACCGTCTCACTATCAATACGATGATGTTTAATATGTTTTTAAAATTGTGATTCACGACCTTGAAACATTATTTCATGATCGTCAACATTACTTCGCAGAGAAGAGGTAATGCTGTATGCGAGTCTTACTTCTGCCTGTATAGCATTCTCCATTACTCTCACAGAAACAGCATCATTTTGCTCGATGGCAGCAGCTACATTACACAATTTTCGATTGTCCATATCATATTGACCGTTGGCGGTGATTTTGGAACCTTCGCCAGGAGGACTACGGCTTCCTGGTAGTCCACTCCCACTTTTCATTGATAACTGTCGTCCGAACACGTCAACGCTCATTTTTTAAATGAACACAAATAGTGCGCATTCTTCTAATAAATGATTCCAGCTTCTCGTAATTCTTCAATAATCGAAATAATTTCGTTGGTATGACTTGTATTACCAGCAGCTTGTGATGCAAGAAGAAGTCTCAATCTACTAACAAATTCATTAGGATCATCCCAATAAACATAATCCATTGTTCGACGTGTCTTTGCAATCATGTAACGTGGTACAGCTTTACCAGTTTTGCGACTTGACGACGATGAAAACATATTAGCAATGACACTTTTGTATTTACTGCCTTTCGTGCGAATGGCTTTGTTGGGTTTATAATAATTTCTATGAGCATTTGTACTAGAGACAATTGCATAATGTTCGGGATTCCGTCTCGATTAGCTACCGAGGTGAGTCTCTCAAAAGCCTCGCACCGAGGCAGCACCTCCTGGAAGCTCTTGACCACAACGCGCATGCCCAGCGTGCGCCGACCGGCTTGCGATAGCGGCCATATTGTCTTTCTCAGTACAATTTGTTCGTTACCGTGCCACGCATCGTCTAACGAATTTGGTCTTTCCCGCTTTCGGTTTTCTCATTACATCACTCATAAACATCGCTCATGTGAATGTTAAGTGTAATTATTGCACTCAGCAACTCGTGATTGGCGCATCGGGCGCAATCATCCTCGCATTTGTACATCAAGGACATTCTCATTATCTCATCTAAAAACTGTATAACTCGTAGCGCTCATCTTTTACATATTTTGTAACAATAAACGACAACCGAATCCCGCGCTAACTCTTGCGTGATCATTTCTTTTATTTAACACCTTGTGCACGATTTTCCATCCCGGCAACTCATCATTTAACTCATTTCCTCAACACATAATAATTATTCATATCTGCTGTAGTAACGATTTCTTTGTTCGACGATTTTTTAAATATTAACTCAATCAATCCTGGGGATTGTTCATAAGTCTCGTCTTTAACTGAGATATAATTGTTGTCAAATGTTACTGGTGAATCACCAATCATTAAGACACCAACTTGAGAGTTTTCGAACACCATATAAAGTATCCAGTTCTTTTTCTTCAGCTGTTCCAAACATCTGCAGGTACCGTTCAGCAAGTAATTCGGTTGGAGATGGTTTTTGACTTGATGTTTCTTGCATGATAGTGAAATCTTTCTCAGATGATGTTGATAAATCTGGTACTTGTTTTTGATAATCATCATAATTATCATAATCATCATCGTCATCATCATCATCATCTCCATGCGCAGTTCTAAATGTACTGTCTAAATCTCCCTCTTCCTTCGAAGCTAATTCTTCCTTCCAAACTGCTTCATCCGTTATCTCATCGTTTTTTCGCTTTTCGGCTTTGATCTTTCCTAGTTTCACAGACTGATTTACGATCTGCTGCAATGGAGTCACAACTGGTTTGAAAACTTCATCCATGACCCTTTCAGTGTTCTCTTTTCCCTTTTGTATGAGTTTATGTTTCTCCGGATCGTCTCACTCACATTTGCGATTTTACGCAATATGCCTTGTTCTTCGTTAAACTTTGCGCTCTGCATGTTGCCACCGTATAACTGAAACTGCAACTGTTCTCATTTCACTGTTGCTCATATATTTATAAAGCAATCGAATCCTTTTCGGTATCGACCATTATTTAGCTCACAGTCTTTATTTATTACAACGAAAGAATATTTATTATCGTTCCAGCACAATGAACACAAATCTTTAAATTTCATCCATGACATATCAGTATTTACATGATCATCATAGATGTGTCGTAAGTTCATTTCATCCTGACGAAAGAGTACTAGTAGATTAGCATTGTCGCGAATTAGATGTTTGGGGACGCGTGTATATGTTTGACAGAGATAGAATGAGTCAACATCACTGTGTCGACCCATGCAAAAAAAGCTCTCATATTATCCTGTTTTTCACAAGCTACATCATCAAAAATCATTAACGAATTCGGTCGCGCATCTGCAGGTCTAATTACTTGCTCATGATCTTCGAAAGGGAAATATCCTACACCTTTTACAGAACTGAGTAAACGTTTGAGAAATTCATACTTGGGTTGAGTCAATGATTTAGAATATACATAAACATTCTCAAATCTGAAGCCATTACGATGGGTGATGAGTGTAAGAAGAGCATTCGTTTTTCCACAATTTGATGGCCCGCAGATCAGTGCACGCACACTATTTGGTAGCAGAGGCCCATGACGTTGTTTTCTTTCCCTCTTCTTGCGATGTACGAGTTCATCGAAATTCATGACAGACAATTTAGCAGACAGTATCTTAAACCTCATCTTGATTACAAATAACATTAAAGTGCATGGGCGACACCTTTATAAAGGGAGCTGTTTAATCTATAAGTACGAACTAGTTTATAAATAGAATATTCCGAAAGAATTGTGTCTCAGTCTTAAACTTTTCTTTCGAACGGTATGATCGTGCAAAAACGTGGAAAAGGATTTCTGAATGATCTGATTCATAAATTGCCTGTTGAGTTACATTTACCAGGGTATCAGCTCTGTGGGCCTGGTACAAAATTGTCAAAGAGACTTGCAAGAGGTGATCGAGGTCCTCTCGACGCTGCTTGTAGGGAACACGATATTTCGTACTCCAAGAATCGTGAGAATCTCTCAGCACGACACAAGGCAGACGGAGTGCTTGCGGAGAAAGCCTGGCAGAGAGTTTTTGCAAAGGACGCTGGTATTGGAGAAAAAGCAGCAGCTTGGGGGATAGCCAATACAATGAAAGCTAAAACAAAGATTGGCATGGGTATGAAGAAAAAGCAGCTAAAACAACGTAAGAATGACAAGAGGATGAAAATAACGCTTAGGCAGGTTGTCAATGCAGCTAAAGCATCAATTCTCCCGGGTGGGGGGAATCCTATCAAATCAGCCCTCAAAGGTGCACATCATGCTGTGAAAAAAGCAGGTGGAAGAATCAAAGTTCAATTACCACGAATTCTACCAGTGCCTAAAAAAATTGGTGGTATTCTACCATTTCTGGTGCCCATTTTTGCTGGTTTGAGTGCCATTGGAGCTCTTTCTGGCGGTGCAGCAGGGATCGCTAAATGATGCCAATGCTGCCAAACGTACTCTTGAAGAAGGAAAGCGTCATAACGAGACAATGGAAGCTATAGCATTGGGTAAAGGGCTTTACTTGAAACCCTACAAGAGTGGTCTTGGCTTGCACCTAAAACCTGTGCCGACAAACAATGTATAAAGCTACCACACCGAGCCCTCACTGATTTTGACATAATAAAATTTGCAAAAGCAATGAAAATTCCATATTTCCGTGGTGTTTACATGAGGAATGGATTGCCTAAGAGTGGACCGCGAAAATTTGAATCAGCTATCGTAAATCTTGATGATGAGAATGGTTCCGGCACACATTGGATTGCATACAAGAAAATCAATAATGAAATTATTTATTTTGATAGCTTTGGCAATCTTCAACCACCACAAGATCTGATGGAATATTTCGGTGATGGTAGCACTATTAAATACAATCATGAAAGATATCAGGATTATGACACTGTAGTATGTGGTCATCTATGTCTTAAATTTTTAGCGGGACATGTATAAAAAGATTTTCATATCTCACGAAGCATTAGTCAGAGGTGAACTATCATGGGTGATTCTTTTACGCTGACACTTTCAGGAACGAGCTCCATACTGGAAGCTCACTACTTTCCACCCATTGAATTATCTCCGTTTAAAAATTATACTCTCGGACTTGCTGAGTTGCTCACATTCAACTCCATACCAAACATTGATATTGGCAAGAACAAATTCTACGTGGGTCAAGAAATAGTTACCATACCTACGGGAAGCTATGAAATTCAGGATATTAAGCATTATCTACAGAACATACTGGTTGACAAAAATATAAATATTCATCTGAAACCTAATAACAATACACTATAAGGCGAGATCATGTGCAATCAACAGATAAATTTTACACCTAACGATTCCATCGGTCGGTTATTGGGATTCACAGCACGAAAAATTGAAGCTAACGTCATACACAAATCTGAATTGCCTGTAGCCATTCTGAAGGTCAATTCTCTCCGAGTGGAGTGTAACATTACCACAGGTGCTTACATCAACGAGCATCGAGTGCATACCATCCACGAATTTTTTCCAGTTGTTCCACCGGGATATAAGATCATTGAAGTACCTTCTCATATCATTTACCTTGCGATTGGCGTGCAGTCAATAGACCATCTTCAGCTTAAAGTTGTGGATCAAGATGGACAATTGGTGAATTTTTATGGAGAAATTATAACAGTACGATTACATATAAAGTCAGCGTAATGGGTATTGTGTTTAATACAAAAGTTGTTCAAGGCTATAAGAGCGAACCAATATGCTCGACAGCAATCAGTCGTCGAGCACATTTCAAAAGGCTAACACGTCTAAACATTCAGTTTTTGAAGAATTTGGGATCAAAAATTGCACCACACCGAAAACGAAGAGGAAAAATAGGAAAATAGAAACTCGCATCTGCTGTACTCTGATTGCATGCTTTGTACCATGGAAGAAATCCTAACGATACAGACACCAATCATTTTTGATGAGTCTATCGCTCATTATGAGACTCATGCTCATCAACCGTTCGCATCAACAACCTTTAATAACAACAATGAAATCCACATTTCTGTTCAACATCAAGACTTGTGCTTGCTACCAAGCAAGAGCTCTCTACATATTTACGGTCGATTGACGAAACCTGATGGACAATCTCCTGTCGTAGCGACAACATTAGACAGTAATGCAATTTGTCATTTATTTGAGGAGATTCGCTACGAGCTGAATGCAGTTGAAATTGATCGTAGCAAAAATGTTGGCCTCACAACGCTCATGAAACATTATATATCTCAGAGTCCTGGGCAAATGACTTTAATGGGGAAGGCTGGGTGGTTGGACGACAATAATGATGGAACGACGTTGACTGATAATAGTGGATACTTCGATCTGTCTATACCACTAAGTCTTATCCTAGGATTCGCTGAGGATTATAATCGAGTTGTTGTCAATGCTGAATATGAATTGATTCTTACAAGAGCCAACACGGATACGAATGCTATTGTACAGCCAATTGGGGATGCTGAACAATTTAAAATTATTCTTTCAAAGATCGAATGGTTAATACCCTACATCAAAGTATCAGATCAACGGAAAATTCAATTGTTAAATTATATCGCTAAAGATCCATCGATCGCCATGAGTTTTCGTACGTGGGAACTGTACGAATATCCACTACTACCGGCCACGCCAAAACATGTATGGGTGGTAAAAACATCAACACAACTCGAAAAACCTCGATATGTCGTAGTAGGGTTCCAGAACGCAAGAAAAAATAATGTGAATAAAAATGCGAGTCATTTCGATCATTGTAATATTCGCGATGTCAAGCTGTTTTTGAACTCGGAAAGTTATCCTTATGGAAATTTGAATCTCGACATTACTCACAACCAATATGCCATGCTGTATGATATGTATGCAAATTTCCAAGCATCGTATTACGGTAAAGAGTCAGAACCATTGTTAAACAAAACAAATTTTATAAAATACGCTCCTCTCATAGTTATTGACTGTTCGAAACAAAATGAGTTCCTGAAATCAGGACCAGTGGATATACGGCTGGAATTTGAATCAGCTGATGCTTTTCCAGCTCAGACATCCGCATATTGTCTAATTTTGCATGATCGAATCGTTGAATATAATCCAATTAGTGGTAATGTAAAAAAATTATTGTGAAAGTCATTGTAAGTTTTTTTTTTACCAGAATATCTCTGTCAGTTTATAAATAAAAAACAATAAAATTTCAACACGAAATAGTATTTATTGAATTATTTTTAACATTTTCCCTTCATCTTAGATATTCGTATTATATCTATGAACTCTTTCAAATTCTCAATGCGATTATTTAAACTTCGAACATAATCAATTACATCATTAACGAGCTCATCCTCTGAGAATGCATTTTTTCGAATTTCACACTTCAGACCGAACAATTTCATAATTAATTCACCCATGTCATGATATAAGCTTTGAGCATATTTATCAATAATGTCTGTAAATTCATGTGTGAATTTACATTGAGAACAGGCTAGTTGATTGTCACTGTTGAAATTTTGATCACTCTTCACTTGTTCCAAATTTTGATGAAACTTTAGAATATCATTGAGAAAATTGTAGACTCTATCTGGTGGATCATCACCAAAATGTTTGGCTACAGCATCCTCGTAGTCGCAAAAGTATGGTGGAAGACAGCACAATTGCTTTATCTCGTCTGGAGTTAATCCGTCCATGATGATGACTGACTGTAGTTCTTCTCAGTATCGTATTTTTATGCAGCTATAAAAGCATCTTCTAGGTTCGATGACCTTCACGCTTTTGTGTGTGTATTTCACATCTCCTGTCTACACACATGTGCAGCAGGCAAAATTTATTTGGTAATAGCTTACAGAAATCTCAATCGATTCAGTTGTCTTTTCATCCAGCTACGGTGCACATCGCGTAAAAAACAATGGAGATAATATTGGATGTTCAAGGTTTTAAGCAATGTGACAATACTTTTATACTGAAGGAGCTCAGTGCTATTACCGCTCAAACGAATAATCCTAATGAAAAAGATCTGATCAGCTTCCTTTTCAAACCACCCTGTGCTTGGGAAGCCCTACCAGTCAAGTCACGAGCTACAAATTTATGGTTAACCTGAAATTATCATGGAATACCATGGAACGTAGGGAATATTTCTTACGAGGATGTGCATGAGGTAGTGGGTAAAATCGTCGAGCCTGCTAGCTATATTTTTGTGAAGGGATACGAGAAGAAAAAATGGATTGAAAAAATCATTAACGATGATTCAAAGCTTGTAATCGATCTGGAAGAATTCGGTCGTCCAAATTTCCAGCTACTGCACGTTATGAAAGTGGTTCATTCGCATGAGGATTGTCACGGAAATATTCGTAACTATCGGTGCGCCTTCGAAAATGTTCAACGTTTGAAGACTTGGTACATAAACAACTGTTTTCCATCGATTCATAAGTCATTAGATATATTCCTGCAAGCAGAGAGTTTGCAAAAGATGAAGACGGAGGATATAGCATTTTTTAGCACGGATTTCATTCTCATGCACGGATGGAACATCATTGATGAGATTTGGGAGAAACTCTCGGAGACCATGAAAAAAGATCCTCGAATTATAAGTCATCTCAAATGTCGAATACATTACAATGATGGGCTTACTCCACCTATGGTTAAAGACTGTTCAAAATGTCGACGAATTCAATAAAACATTTTTATACAATTGTTTTAAAATAAATTATTAAAGTAAAAAAATGTATGTCTCAATCATTTATCTTAGCAGTTAGTATACGTAAACAACATGTAGTTCATCAACAATCATAATCGGACATTTGAGAAGGAACGATCTGTCATCGTTCAACCTCAGAGAAAACCGTTATCGCTTAAACCTCACACCCCTCTGATATTCCCAGAATCGTACTCGTTGACCTCCACCACCATCGTTGAACATTCGCACGCGTGACATCGAAAATTCTAGCATCTTCGAATTGACCTTGACATCATCGAGAAGTGCGCATCGAATGTACGAGAATTTTTTCAAAGTAAAAACCGTTATCGCTTAAACCTCACACCCCTCTGACATTCCCAGAATCGTACTCGTTGCCCTCCACCACCATCGTTCAATATTCGCACGCGTGACATCGAAAAAATTCTAGCATCTTCGAATTGACCTTGATGATGACATCGTCGACCGAATGTTCGAGAATTTTCCAGAACCTTCAAATGATGTCATGCATCGGACATAAGATATGAGACGCATGACGTCGAACATTCGAGAACGTTCTTGAAGCGTCGAATGACATCATCGTCGAACATGAGAGAAGAGACGCATGAGTCAAATGTTCGAGAAAGTTCGAAATGACCTTGACATCGAACATTCGAGAAGGGACGCATGACGTCATCATCGTGATATCATCGTCGAACATTCGAGAAACGACGCATGACGTCATCATCGAATGTTCGAGAACGTTCTGGAAGAGGGTTCGTGTCTCGACTACACCGTGATGGTAAATGTCGGGGTAGGAATCTGTATCTAGAACCCCCCTTGTTACACTACTTATAAAATTGTGGAACCATTATGATGCGTGCCAATCCAACCTTCCACGCACTAATAATAACGTCGAAGGGTGGCATCGAGCCTTCAATGAAATCGTTCGCCAAAAACATCCAACAATATGGAATTTAATAAGAAGTCTCAAGATTGAACAATCAAAAAACGAGCTTAAAATTGCCGAACTTCGCAATGCCGTACCTCAACCGCCAAAGTCAAAAAAATATCGGGACTTAAACCAAAGGCTTCGGAATATTGTTCTCAAATACGACGATGTACTGTACACTGACAAAATGCAGTATTTAAAAGCTATCGCCAATAACCTTGCTTTGTAAGTTCAAACGATTCAATCACAATGACAAAATCAGAAGTCAGATCGTATTCTCTTAATTTTATTAATATTTGTTCTTTTATTTGATGTTTTGTTTCTTTTCTAAGCCAGAAAATGATGAACACAAAAAGAAGTATATATACATAAGTACAAAAAAAAAAACGAAATAAAAATGCAAAAAAAAAAAAACACAAAAAATATGAAATACAAAAAAATAAGAAAAAAATAAAATACAAAAAAATATTAAAAAATACAAAAAATTGTCACGGGAGCACCCTTTATATTACTTTATATTCTAAATCCTTTCCCACATTCGTACCCGATACTTCACATCCGTTCTCACAGTCAAAACTCCTAACACAGCATACTTATCTTATCGCCACATTCCTCAGCAGCTCCTTTGTCTTACGAGCCTCAGCTTTTCCTCTATAGCATCCCCCCCTTCCACTTCACCGTCCACTTCACACTTCTTTATCCCAATCCACGACTCCTCAGTTCATCACCATCCTTCGAACCGTAATTACCTTGTGCACTCCCTCATCATTATCAAACAAGTCTCAATATACTTTACCTTTCACCTCATTCTTTTGTGTTCTTAACTATTATTATAATTTATCCGCCCTCGTAAAACCCACTCGTCACAACTGGTGTCAGAAGCGCGATTCGAACACCACGCCACCCGCGAACTCGCGAAAGTGAAAAAAAAAGTGAAAAAAAAGTGTGGAAAAAAAGTGTGGAAAAAAAAACGTGAAAACCTAAATTCAAAAAAAAAAGAGTGAATAGCAAAAAAAAAAAGAAGGGACAGTGAAAAGAAAAGAAAAACAGTGAAGACGAATAAGTGAATTTCGAAAAGAACAGCGAAAAAAAAAACAAAATAAGTTAAACACACAGAGTGCAGTCAAATATAAAAAGAAACGAAGCGAAAGACATCAACAACAACAAAAAACAACAGAAAGTCAACATCGAATTCCACATCCAAGGAAAAGAGAAGGAAGGAAGGACGATCATTTTAATAAAAAAAAAAAAATCAAATGAGAATAAAAATCATCCTCATAGCGGCAATGTAAGTACCAATTACGCACTTAAATTTAAAATTTAACAAGAAATTACCCATAGAAGTGAGGAGAGTCGACAAAGTCGCTCGCTCACACACACATAACACGCGAGAGCCCGTGCAACGCATGAGCGGATACCGCTGGCCTTGTCGCACCAACACGGCTCCCCATCTGCGTACGTAAAGAGCGACAAAGACGCTCGATATTCTCATTCCTCCTTTATTCTTTCTTTCTTCGCACGCCTTGCATGCACAGCTGAACAAAAATATATAGTAATACGCGCGCTCTTGTGCTTCGTTCGCGACGGATATATACATATTGAAACGTTTCGTTATTGCGGGGCACGCCGGCCTTGCGACACAGTCCTTGGGGTTGGGATTACGAAACCGGATGTTTTATAATATTAGGGAACTGAGGGAATTGTTAATGAAATATGTTGGAAGATCTCTTGCATCCCACACATCCAAGAAGATGTTTTCAAAACCTCAGAGGTCAATTGTGGCTTTCATGTACGACTATATCAATCCTTCATCACAGGCATTCTATGAATGTGAGGGAGATTGCTGCTAGATACACAAAAAAAAATAAAAAAAATAAAGAAAAGAGGTAGTTTGATTAATTAAATATTTAGATGGTGATAAATACCTTGAGGAGGACTTTGTGGCAGCCGAGATGGTAATAGTTAAGAAAGAAATAGTGAGACACAAAAATTATGAATAATATAAGAACTTGATAATCAAGGAGTTAGTAGGGATCGATGCGTATGAAGAGGTTCTGTGTCGCTTGTCAGTGTACCCCGCGATGAGTGTATTGCAGGTGACGACCACGCACACCGTTGAATATCTTCGTAGGTCCTGGGTGCGTGTATGAGACCGCCCGAAATTCGTCGATTTTAGTTATGATTATTCGTTCGAAATAATTTCGATTTTAGTTATGATTATTTCTCCAAGAATGCGAGCGATTTTAGTTATGATTATTCGTCAGAAGCCTCCGGATTTTAGTTATGATTATTTGTGTGAAATAATTTCGATTTTAGTTATGATTATTTGTTTGAAATAATTTCTTCTATTTGTACACTGTTATCTTTCTCGCTCTCACACTTTTGGCTAGAGTGAGTGATATTGCGAGATTAGATGCGAGTAAAACGATAATCAAAACGCAATAAAAGAGTTCGAAAGCTGAGATAGCGTTGTTGATGGTCATACGTAGCAGGGCTAGCATGCATGAAATAACACAGACTCGTTTCGTTTGTATGATAGTTATCGTTTATTGAAGTCAATTTGTACACATGTGAGGTAAATATGATTGTCAAGTTGTCTGTCCGAGGACAGATCATTTACGGCAATATGGGTGTGTGACGATTTAGCCACGAATGTGACGTCAAGCATCGGTGAAGCCGATGTATCAATTTGGGGTATTAATTGTTGAATTGAAATTTTGTTTAATCTTTTATCTAGGTAGGGACAAGAACCAAGCGTTCTTGCTGAGAATGGAGGGACCTAATCTCCAAACACGATGGATTGCTGAGAGCAATCTTAAAATAAAATTCTCCAAAAGACTGAAATTCAATAACCTATACGGTTCCGACGAGCAGGCACTCGTCCGCTGAGTCGTGTGTTTTAATAAATGGCTTAAAGTTAGTGGACTTTACGACCTTAGAGGAAGACGCGTCAAACAGACTGTCACTAGTGCAGTATTTGTGAAGATTCTCGTGAATAGGGCCTGACAAAAGGTCAGGACCCAGAAATATTTAAATTGTTTAATTAAATGATATACGATCTTCTCTGCCTACCTACGGTCACCATTCTAATGCCAGCTCTATGAGTCCGACTTCCAGTGCAATACTGGGGCTTTCTCACAGAACTGGGTCCTTATCACGAGCTCAGGTGGAAGTTAGGTTGGAGCAATGCTCACTAGACTACTGCTAGTCTACTGACTACTGACTACTAGTCTACCTACTACTACTGTCTAAACTACTGACACTAGCATTACCGAGAAAGTGATGATCCCAAAAGTTTGAAGTTGAGAGTGAGCTACGAGGTCGTGCTCGCCCTTAAATAATTACAGCGGCCTGAGGGGAGGATTCCCTTCTTTGGGCACCCCGTGATTAGTCTGGTGGGGTTTGTGGATGGTAGGGTGAACTACTTGAGTCGGAGTCGAATGGTTGTACGTTTTCTTTATTTAAGTTTTAATTACAGGTAATATGGCCAAGTTAGGAGGCTCAGAAGCCTCGAGAGTATCAGGAGTCAAAGATATAAAGGAGGTGGTTACAATAGGACTGTAGGGCGGGCAATTAGGCTCTCTGTGTAGTGCCTGGCCCCGTTGGCCGGTCCTAGACCTAGCTGGTTACTCGTCGTTCGAGAGGCGTGACCAGTTACGTGGCCCGAGAATTCGCGATGGTGGCGCGGGATGGGTCTCAGGACTTATTCCGGCGCCCGGTAACGGGTGCGCTGGTGCCGTCCCGTTACAATATATAGATATACGCGCTCTTTTATGCTCCGATCACACCGAATATATATATATTTTGACACTTTCGCGCTTCACGCGATAAATTAAAGTAATAACGAATTTTCCCGAACGTTTAACATCTCCCGTTCGAGACAAACCGAATTTTCTTTCAAAAAAAAAAAAAAAACCAAGCCAACAACAACGAAAATAAAAAACAAAATGATTGTCGGTCGATAAATTGAACTTTTGAAAAAAAAAAAAGACACGAACATTAATTAAAAATTTACGTTCTTTCCATAGCCCACAAAAAAAAAAAAAAAACACGAAAACCGAAAATTTGAAATCTCGCACATTTCAACCCCACATTTGCTTACATTATTTCTCTCGAATTTAAAATGAATTTACCCCACTCAATGATTTGAACAAAAACAAATCAAAAAAAAACTTTATTGAAAAAATTGCTTTTCGCAAAATTTCGCCTTTTAACCAAAAAATGACTCCGTCTTTACAAATCAATTACAAATACGAACAAAATAATAACAAGTGAGCTTGAAAAAAAAAAAAATAATTTCTTTTTTTTTGAGAATTTCACTCTTCCGGTAGATTAATTTCGTTTCCCCCAGACTATATTGAAAAAAAAAAACGAGCATAACTAGAATACATAGAAAAAAAAAGGAAAACACACAAAACCCAAAATAGAGCCAACACGACCGCCCCGACGCACCAGTACGCGTCAGAATAATACACCCTCATTCTTTTATCTTGAACCTGGAAAAATGGAAGGAGTTGGCTAGCGTTCCGTGACATTTACGGACTCATCCCAACTTTCGACGGAAAAAACATCCCTGTAGATCACTTTATCGGCGCTTGTAAACGAGCTGCAAAATTAATTCCCGAAGCCCAGCTTCCGCAATTTCTCGTAACTATACAATATAAATTAACAGGATTCGCCCAAGATTTGGCAGAAACAAAAAATTACACAACTCTCGATGAATTTTACCGAGATCTCAAAGAAAGTTTCGGTGCCACTATCGAATTATTAGACTTAGAATTAAAACTCAAGGCTATTTCCCAAAATTTTAATGAAACGGTCGCAGAATACGCGACGCGAACTCGAGTAATTTTGAAACGAATAACGGAACGATTAGAAGAATGCTACGGTAGAGCCGACGAACAACAATATTTGAGGAAAAGAATAGAAGAAGTCCAAAAATCAGTAACCAGAGCCTTTATCAGAGGACTCTTTGATAAAATCGCAGTAAATTTAAACCAACAAAATCTCAGAGACCTTGACACAGCAGTTAGGGAAGCAATTCACATAGAACAGGAACTTCGACACCGCCAATCAGTAAATCATGGTAGAATATGTAGAGAACATATCCTAACACAACCAACAGAAACAGCTAGAGTCCAATTTGCTGAAACCAGAAACCAACGCACCAATGTATTTTGCGAATTCCACCAAACAGGAAGCCATTCCACAGGAAATTGTCACACACTCAAAGAACTAAGAGAAAAATTCAATAGAAATTTTGGAAATCAGTCTCCTTTCAATAACAGGTACGATAACCAACAAAGCAGGCATCGCAGCGAATCGCGCGGCCCGCAACATTACGGATATCGAAATAACTCACGAGAGCGATATCAAAACAACCACAGAAACCAAAATTACCAGAACCGATACCCGCAAAACAGAGATCGGCAAAAAAATATTTCAAAATATCCAGTACTCAAGTATTGAAGAATTAATATTTCGAAAGTAGAAATTACAAATTATGGGAAAATTTTTACTTTCGCCAAATTTGATTGCCAATTACTCGAGGAATTGCTATTTGGTCAAGCGAAATTCTCAAATATTTGATTATTTGATACTTGATGTAAAGTAAAGTATCAAATATCGAAGGAATTTGTATTTGGTTGAGGGAAATACTGAAATATTCAGTTATTTGATACTTGATGTAAAGTAAAGTATCAAATATCGAAGGAATTTGTACTTGGTCGAGGGAAATACTGAAATATTCGATTATTTGATACTTGATGTGAAGTAAAGTATCAAATATCGAAGGAATTTGTATTTGGTCGAGGGAAATACTGAAATATTCGATTATTTGATACTTGATGTAAAGTAAAGTATCAAATATCGAAGGAATTTGTATTTGATCGAGGGAAATACTGAAATATTCGATTATTTGATACTTGATGTAAAGTAAAGTATCAAATATCGAAGGAATTTGTATTTGGTCGAGGGAAATACTGAAATATTCGATTATTTGATACTTGATGTAAAGTAAAGTATCAAATATCGAAGGAATTTGTATTTGGTCGAGGGAAATACTGAAATATTCGATTATTTGATACTTGATGTAAAGTAAAGTATCAAATATCGAAGGAATTTGTATTTGGTGAGACAGTATTTTAGATGCAAAATACTCTCACATTAAACACAGGGAGAGGAGGGAGGCATAAAGAAGCACAGAGAAACAGAGTAACAGAGCGATAAAGTGATAGAGAAAGTGCGAGAGAGAGAGCGAGAGAGAGAGAGAGAGAGAGAGAGAGAGAGAGAGAGAGAGAGAGAGAGAGAGAGAGAGAGAGAGAGAGAGAGAGAGAGAGAGTAGAGGGAGAGAGAGAGTAGAGGGAGAGAGAGAGAGAGAGAGAGAGGAAGAGGGAGAGAGAGAAGGAGCGATTGAGCGATTGAGAGAGAGAGAGAGAGACGGAGCGATTGAGAGGGAGAGAGAGAGAGACATGTGTTTTATTTTGATTTTTTCATTTTATTTTTTTCATTTTACGAATAGTACGGGGTGTACCGCTCGTACGACGTGCGCCGCCCGTACCACGCTGCTCGGCTTCGCCCACCTCCCCTTCGCCCCCTGGCCCTGCGACCTCTTCCTCTTCCTCCGCGGTCTGCAAACAATTTACAATAAACATGTCGTTACCTCTATTCTCGCATGCTCACATTTATTCTTACCCTGCCCGGGGAAAAAAAACCTTGGACAAGTACATTTGTTGACCCCCGTTTCCATTTGTTTTCACAGATAAAAACTACCCAAAAAAGTACAAAAAGTTCAAAAAATTGGTAAGATCAAAAATGATAAGATATACCTGTCCAATTTCCTCTCCAACCTCCCACCACCACGTTCACCGGGGCGGGTTGGACTACCGTCCGCTGTTCCCGCAACTCCGCTCGCGTTTCAAGGGCCTCCTGGTCCCGCCGCAATTCTTCCTGCTGCAGACGAAGCACCTCCATCTTCAGCTGCAGAATTTCCTTCGCCATTCGTTCCTCGTCTCCTTCCTTCCTTTCCACAACTTCCTTTCGCTCTTCTTCACTCTCTGTGTCCTCTTCCTCACTATATCGTTCCACATTCTCTTTTCTCATCTCCTCCTCCGATTTTTTAACCTCCTTCTTTCCCAAAGAAATTCCCATTTCTGCAAACATACTCATATATTTATATATATATAACTCAACTGCAAAATTGTGTTTGGCCGCTTTTTACGCGAAAACCACTAAACCAATTTTGATAAATCTTTTACAGGAATGAAGCCCATGAATCTGAAAAGGTTCTATTCCGTATTACATTCCGATAAATTATTTATTCAGGGAAGGCCAAGCGAAAAATTCAATTTTTCATTATGTTTTCGACTTTCAAATTTAACAAGTTATTCAAAAAAAATATTAATGAAAAATACTAATGACAAATTTGAAGATGATTCGAAAACAAAGAGAATGAGCGGTGGTTGACGTTTCAGTTTTGATAAGAAAAAAAGTTATGGCGATTTTCGTAAATTTGTGGTTGTAGGTATTGAATAATTTTGGTTCGGCAACAAACGGCGTGCCATATTCATTTATCGGCTAGATTACTTTAACTTTCAAATACTGGTGTGGATATATATGGGGCGTTCCACGTTAAATCAGATGGAATGAAAATTTTTTATATTTGTTTCCCTTCATTTTTTGATATTTTCTAGTACCTCTTAAAAAAGCCTTGCTGGTCAATTTTGAGATTTTTTTTTATTACTTATTCAACAGTTATCAAATTTGAAAAAAAAAAAACGATTTTCTTATTATTTTGTTCATAATTTTCTCAATAACGGTCCAAAAATTAACGTTTTTTTTTTTAATAATTCATTATTTTTAGATGGTCGTCACAGAAAAAAATACAAACAAAATTTTCAAAGTTTTTTTGATCAAGATTTTCAAGTTGGACATCCTAAATCGTGTTTTTGAA
Organism: Campoletis raptor; assembly: GCA_948107755.1. Classification (NCBI taxonomy): domain Eukaryota; kingdom Metazoa; phylum Arthropoda; class Insecta; order Hymenoptera; family Ichneumonidae; genus Campoletis; species Campoletis raptor. Next base: position 1,279,558 of record OX403628.1, on the reverse strand, counting down.
ACCGAGTGTATCTTTCGATTTTTTTTGAACACTTTTCATTTTAAGCTTACATTCTTTTTACAACTTTCAAGACTGGTTTGGCCGTGAGACCTTCATAATATCGATTTTATTGAATTTTTGAAAAAATGAAAAAAAAAAAAGAAATTCTCCATTAATCGTTACATGTACCGATTTTTGTCACTGTGAACTCTCCTTCTACTTATTTTAAATGAATTTCAGAACTTTTCAATTGTTAATAGGCGTTTGAAATCAATAAGTAAACGTTAAGTTCACAAATACACTTATTGGTTTTAAACACCTATTAACAATTAAAAAGTTCTGCAATTCATTTAAAATAAGTAGAAGAGTTTACAGTGACAAAAATTGGTACGTGTAACGATTAATGGAGAATTTTTGGTATTTTTTAAAAAATTCAATGAAATGGTTATTATGTAGGGCTCACGGCCGAACCGGTCTTGAAAGTTGTAAAAAGAATGTGAGCTTAAAATGAAAAGTGTTCAAAAAAAATCGAAAGATACACTCGGTTTCAAAAACACGATTTAGAATGTCCAACTTGAAAATCTTGATCAAAAACACTTTGAACATTTTGTTTGTATTTTTTTCGGTGACGACCATCTAAAAATAATGAATTGTAAAAAAAAAAACGTTAATTTGGACCGTTATTGAGAAAATTATGAACAAAATAATAAGAAAACCGTTTTTTTTTTTCAAATTTGATAACTTTTGAATAAGTAATAGAAAAAAATCTCAAAATTGACCAGCAAGGCTTTTTTGAGAGGTACTAGAAATTATCAAAAAATAAAGGGAATCAAATATCAAAATTTTTTAATTCATCTGATTTGGTGTGAAAAGCCCAATATATACGCATAGTGCCGTACATTCCATTCAGTATATGTACCATGCGAATAAGTTTTTGCTGTTGTTTACATTGAGCGAACATTCTATGTATGTGTACAGCTAAACGTATCTACAGGTGCCATACTTAGATATTCCCCTACCACCGAATTGACGAGCACCGGAGCACATGGTCATTATTGGGTCGTTAAGTTTTCTTTGTCGTTCATCGCTATGAATCCCTCAATTTAATTCTTCACGGATTGATTAAGATCATTATATGATAGACACGAATTATTAATAAATAATTATTAATAAAAATTGATGCTATAAAATTACGCGTTAAAGGATATTTAATAAATACGAGCAGTACTTACCAATAGTGGTCAGGACTTGTTGACGATTCCAAACAAATTGAAGATAAATCACGGACACAAGCGACGGCCTTTTTTTCACATTTGTTATGATTGTATGACTGTAAGTCTGCTTACGAGAACATGATCGCACACACATACACATATCGTACGGCGTCTTTTCGATTTTCGAACGATATTATTTTATATATAGTATTAAACTTCGGGGACAAAAATTATATGATAAAATCATGCTAATAATAAAATTTCGTATATTAAAATGTATTTAATGACAGTACAATAATTGCGTTTTTTTACATCAATGTGACGAGGCACGGTCCAGCAATAATGAGCGAATAAAAAGGTGATCCGAGTGGGACCCGATCCCGGGACCCGCGGAGTCTCAGTCCAGAGCGCTAACCACTGCGCTACGGGCCACCTATATTCTTCCATTATTGCCAGACCATCACACTCCCCCTCTTACAGTATTCGACGTCCTCGTCGACTAACGTCACATTTTTAATTCATTTATCAAAGATTCATTTTTCTGCCGCGTTTGGGCTTTCGTAGATTCTGCCGCTCTGGGCTTGTATTTGCCGCTGTGGGCCGTAGTATGTGCCGCTTGGGCCGTAGTATGTGCCGCTTTGGGCCGTAGTATGTGTGAACGTGTTGTCGGTCCGAGAAACTTCTGACACCAGTTTGTGACGAGGCACGGTCCAGCAATAATGAGCGAATAAAAAGGTGATCCGAGTGGGACTCGATCCCGGGACCCGCGGAGTCTCAGTCCAGAGCGCTAACCACTGCGCTACGGGCCACCTATATTCTTCCATTATTGCCAGACCGTCACATCAAATTAATAATTCAATTAATGATTTTAAAGTACATTCATTCAATTTCAGAAAAATTGTACAATTCTATTTTGCAATGAACTTCAATTTTTTTCACAAATTTCTTTTTCATTGAAACTTTAATTAAAATGTCTTCGCTATTAATATTTTTTTAGTGAAATATGTATTTGGTTTTAGTTTTATTTAAAAGTAATTTCTATGAATATTAGTTTTCCTTGTATCACTTTTATTTGAAATTCCTTTTTCAATGTTAAATAGAGAAAACGGAATTCGGAATCATATAATTTTTAAAGTGTTATTGATCCAATTAAAATCATTATGCTGACTGAAATTTAATTTTGTTTGATTGAAATGAGATTTTACAAGAATATTTACAATTCTATCTCTATATATAAGGCATTTCATGCAATTTCCTGCGGTTGTGCACCGAACTATTTTTATTACTATTATTTTTTTAATAGTATCCCATGCAAGAAACATTCATACCAATTTATAGATTTTTATCGCACGTAATTTAGGAGTTACAATTTTTTCGAAAATTCCAGATTTCAGGAAGTTCAAAAATGTTTCAACGCCACTATCTCTTAAACTAATAAACATATCGACAAATGTCCAAACATCGATTTTTTTATTTTGGTTCCGTTTCATGAAAAAAATAGAAAAAAATGATTAATCATATTTGTCAACGTTTTTTATGCATGTGAAGTGAAAACTATTTTTTTAAATGATGATTGCCGATTTTTTATATTTTTTCTCAAAAAATTCTCTAAACTAGTATGATGATTTATACACTGAGAAATTTTTTTTTTGAACCTACGAAATTCATTTTGTTGAACGAAAATATAATCAATTCAACTGTTTTTTTGTTGAATCAAATTATGTAGATCCGCGATTCAACATAAAAATAGTTGAATTGACTTTTTTTTGTTCATCAAAATGCGTTTTGATCGTTCAACGATTTTTTTTCTCAATGTACGAACTTTAACGCCGGTCCCGTCGTAGGCCTATATTTCCTTCTATTTTTTGTTGAATAAATCAATTTTTTTTCGTGAAAATTTAAAATTTTTCGCGTATATCATATATGAATTAAAGATATAACCAATTGCATGGGTTCAAGCCTCGATTAATTTTGAACGAAATATTTTTTGAATTTCAGTCAAAATTACTTTATTTTTTTTTATTACTAATAATACTTGAGAGTATAGAAACATGAAAAAATCCGAAAAGGGTGTGCATCTAAAACTCCTACTTACCTACCTACTTGAGAGTAATAATTAGTGTACTCAGTTACAATTAGTAATGATTATTATAATTTTTTTTAAATTTTATAATTTTTTATAGGCGAAGTAATGAAAATGATGCATTATGTGGAAGTTTATGAGAGAAACACTAAACGTATTTGTGGTCTTGAGAGAATTTGATATTTAATTTCATAACGGTCACTCAAAAGTTGCACTGTGTTGTGCTTGATAACGATTGTGCTGTAATTGTAAAAAGATTTTTTAAAATCTAGTCAATTTCGAATATGTAAACATTTTAAACGAGTAAGAAAATAAATATCCAATTCTCTCAAGACCACAAATACGTTTAGTGTTTCATTCATAAACTTTCTTATAATGCATCATTTTCATTACTTCTCTTATAAAAAATTATAAACTAAAAATAAATGATAACTATAATTTCTAATTGTAAATGAGTATACTAATTATTACTCTCAAGTATTATTAGGAATAAAAAAAAGATCGTAATTTTGACTCAAATTCAAAAAATATTTCGATTAAGATTAATCTAGGCTTGAACCCATGCTATATGGTTATATCTTTAATTAATATATGATCCATAGGAAAAATTTCAAATTTTTACGAAAAATAATTGATTTATTCAACAAAAATAGAAGGGAAAATGTGCACACGATGGAACCAGCGTTAAAGTTCGTATAAATCACCATACTATTTTAGAGAATTTAATGAAAAAAAAAAAAAAAAAATGGCGATTATCATTAACAAAAATAGTATTCACTTCACATACAGAAAAACGTTGATAAAAATGATTAATAATTTTATTCTATTTTTTTTTTTATGAAAGTGTGAACCAAAATGAAAAAAATCAATGTATAGACATTTGTCGATATATCTATTAGTTTAAGAAATAAAAATAAAAAAGAGATAGAACATTTTTAAACTTCCTGAAAATTAGAATTTTCGAAAAATTGCAACTCCTAAAATACGTGCGATTAAAATCTAAAAATTGGTGTGAATGTTCTTTGCATAGGCTACTATTGAAAAAAAAAAAAAAATAACAATAGTTCGGTCCACAACTGCAGGAAATGGCGTGGAATACGTCATATATAAAACTCAACTGCAAAATTGTGTGTGGCCACTTCTCACGCGAAAACCACTAAACCAATTTTGATGAATCTTTCACAGGATGAAGCCCATGAATCAAAATAGGTTGTAGGCCACATTACATTCCCATAAATTATTTATTCAGGGAAGGCCAAGCGACAAATACAATTTTTCATCATTTTGTTGACTTTAAAATTGCTCATGTCATTAGAAAAAGACTATGAATGAATAACACTAATCACAAATTTGAAGATAATTCCACAATCAAGACAATGAGCGGTGGCTGGGTCCCAGCTTCGAATGGAGAAAAAAGTTACAGTGATTATTGTGAATTTGTTATACTCCTTAGCACCAACTAGATGTGTTGCGGGCGAAGACCGCTGGCACATCTACTTGAAAAATAAACTTTGATTTGTTTAATCAATGTACCTTTACTTAAAACATTAATTAAATTAAATTTATTAAACAAATCCAAGTTTAAGTTTGAAATGGAATTGTAAATATTTTTGTAAAATAGAATTTGAATCAAATCAAATTCAATTTCATTTAGCATAATTATTGTAATTGGATCAATACTATTTTAAAAATTTTATAATTCCAAATTCCGTCCTCTCTATTTAACTTTAGTCCAGTCATTACGTCGGAAAAATGGGCTTAGAAATGCATGTGAACCGAGAAAGTTAAATTTTGGATATTGTGTTCGGGAAATTGTGTGTTAAGCTTAGAAAAGCTTAACTTGAAATTGTTGACCAAGATTTCTGATGAGCATTTTCCGCAGTCTTGAAAAAAATTAAGGACGTTCGATCGTTTCTCATGCGTTCGATAAACTCCGAGTTTAATTGTTTAAAATTCGCATGAATCTTCTTAACAATCATACTCAACTGTAGGTAAAATTTGAGTAAGTTTGACCGTTTAGAAATCGAGTTATTAATTGTAAAATATCGTATTTTTTCGTAACTTCCCATAAGACCTCATGTTAAAGTTGCGATTTTAAACACTGATTCACTGAATATCTCGATTACCAGACGCTGAAACCTTCTCAAATTTTTTACACATTATAATACGACGCTCAAGAAGATTCACGCAAAATTTCAAAAAATATCTTGAAAAAATTGTATTTGATCATTTTGACGTTACTTTGTACATATTATTATGATTATGGCGGTTGAACCTCGTTAAATGTGGTTTTTTCGCGATAACTCGGCTCTCTGTCGGGATACGGAAGTAGATAGGTAAGGCCGGTTCTGGACCACGATCCCTACCCCGACATTTACCGACACTTTTTAGCATGGACGCGAACCCCTCGAGCGGAGACACGAACCGAGGGGGGTGCCGGGTGGCCCTCGAGAATGTTTTGCCCCCCCCCCCCCCCCCCCCCAAAGTAGGTTAACAAACAAAATTTGGCACGTGACCCCCCACTCCTGCCATAGTTCAAAGGTTATCGGAGGGTGCGGTAAAGAAAGAACGATTTTGGCTGTTTTTTTCTAATTGGGTCAATAAGTTTGATAAATATTATTTTCTAGTAGATTTTAAAAACAAAGTCGGCGCGTGAACAGTTCCCCCCACTCCTCCCATAGTTCAAAGATCATCGGGGCGGTGTGCTCGACAAAGAACGATTTTGGTTGTTTTTTTATTAGGTCGATAGAAAAATAAGTTTGAAGAGATATGATTTCCAAGAAAATAGAAAAATGGACACGTGCCGTGTATGTGTGATTCGGTTGCCTAGCGATAGGCTTGTCACATAGTTCAAAGATCATCGGAGGGCGGCTCAAGATGAAAGGCTTAATAACGACTTTGTTTTTTTCATAAGTAGGTCGATAGTAAATCAGTTTGAAGAGATATTATTTTTCGTGGTGAAAAACAGAAAAATCGACACGTGCCGGCAGCTGTGTGCGTCTTTCGGATGCCTAGCGATAGGCTTCAGCATAGTTCATCGGAGGGCACGTTGAAGAACGAATGTTTTTTTCTAACGACAATCGAGAAATATTATTTTCAGATGTGTTGAATAAGCCATACTGTAGAGGCTAGCGAGTTTTTCGATTTGCCATCGAGCGAAATTTCATTTCAGCAATGATTAGAAAGAGATAGAAATTTGTTGTATTGTAAAAACGAGTTGGTTGAATAAGGAGGTTTCAGTTACTGTTTGGCTGGTGTCTCCAACGAATCGGGCTAAATCCGACATAGTAAAGATCTTCGTCTTTCAAACTGTTCGTTCAACTTTTATATTTTGTGGCATAGAAAGAGAGTCTATCATCATGGATAAATTAACTCCGGATGTGGTGAGACAATTGTGTCGTCTCCCACCTTATCTCTGCGATTATGATGATGCTGTAGTCAAACATTTTAGTGATGATCCACCAGATGCAGTGTACGATTTTCTCAACGATGTACTAGATTTTCAAAACAATTTGGAAATAATGAAATGTGTAGAAGAGGGTGGAGACATTAGCAACCAACCATCTTGTGCACAGTGCAAATTGATGTGGTAAAGAATAACCATTATCCATAAGCACGTTCACAGTATACATCATGATTTGGATGAATTCATTACGCTATTGATCCAACTCACATGCGAAATAAAAGCAAAGGAGATCGTATTTTCGAACGATGGACCCACTGACAACGTAATGAATGCTGCTCGCAGCGTACAAAATCGTGTGGAGAATTTGAACGGGTTTCTCGATATAATTCGAGCACCCAAAGGAACATTGTAAAAAAATAAAAGCCAAATCAACAAAAACTGTTTCATATGAATTTTTTATTATTTTTCACGAACCGTTCATCATCCACAACAGAAATCTTACATTTCTACTGCAATTTTTTTACATTACCACTAATTGCATTATACTCGACGATTCGATCATGCAAAATTAGACAATAGGCTGAGGTTTGAGCTGGAAACAAATCCATCGATTCAAATTCTAGTCGAATATCGACCGGACCCGATTTCAGCGACTCATTCTGCTTTGAACAGTCAATGACAATGAGAGGCGCGTACTTCAAGAAGTCTGCTTTACTTAATAATGGTTCAGGCTCCTTCCCATAGTAACAAGCTTGAAAATCCATATACATATTGTATAGTAGAGCAAACTGATTGTGCGTAATATTAAGATTTAAATTTCCGTATGGATAACTCTGAGAGTTGAGGAAGAGTTTCACATCTCTAATGTTACAATGATCAAAGTGACTCGCATTTTTAATGGTATTGTTTTTTCGTGCTGTCTGGAATCCCAAAATGACGTATCGTGGTTTTTCAAGTTGTGTAGACGTTTTCACAGGCCAAACGTGCTTTGTTGTCGCAGGTAGTAAGGGGTACTCGTACAGTTCCCACGCACGGAAACTTATATGTATGGGCGTATCTTTCGCGATGTAGTTCAAGAGTTGGATTCTTCGTTGATCAGCAACCTTAATATATGGTATCATCCATTCAATTTTTGATAAGGTAATTTTGAATTGTTCTGATGCGGCATCCCCAGCTTGTTGTATAACACAATTCGTATCGGTGTTGGTTCTGATTAAAATCAGCTCATGTTTGGCATTGACGATAACTTTGCGATAGTCTTCAGCAAAGCCTAATAACATACTGAGAGGTATGGAAATATCGAAGTAGCCGGACTCGTCTGTTATCTGCGCCTCGTCGTTGTTCATCCAGCCAGCATTCTCCATTACAGACTTCTGACTAGGATTCTGCGAGATGTAGTTTTTCATGAGAGTTGTCAGACCAACATTTTTAATTCGCTCAATTTCAATAGCATTCAGTTCGTAGCGTATTTCTTCAAATAGGTGACAGATCGCATTGTTAACAAATCTTGTTGCAGTGACAACAGATTGTCCATCAGCTTTCGTCAATCTACCATATATGTGCAATAAGCTTTTGCTAGGTAGCAAGCACAAATCCTGATGCTGAACGGCGATACGAATCTCATCGTTATTGTTGAAGGTTATCGATGCGTATGGCTGGTGTCCATGGTTTTCATAATGCGCGATGGACTCGTCAAAGATGATTGGCTTTTGTATTTTTAAGATCTCCTCCATGGCACAAAACAAAAAAAATTGTAACGCAACAGAATTTTATGTGCACTTTTCTCGAGGTTTCAGACCCAGACTCTTTAGATACCGAACGTTTTGATGTGTGAGCTCTTTGAGAGCTGTCCGAGGAATGTTTCGCTCTGGACATGGTGGTTCGATTTTATAACTTCCACCGCTTTTAGTTTCAAAAACAAAACCCATTTTATGATTTCACATGCAGTCTGATCGTTATCACTTCGCCTCGGAAATTGACCAATTCACCGTTTTGATCGACAAGTTTAAGCTGCAAATTATGTATGGATTGTACGGTGATGGGGAGGTAAGTGATATGTGATGGAACTTCAACGATCTTATATCCTGGTAGAACGATAGGGAAAAATTCGTGAATAGTGTGCACTTTTTGGTTGTTGATGTACGCTCCTGCGGTTATGTTACACTCGACTCGCAACGAGTTGATCTTGAGAATGGTGACTGGCAACTCAGATTTGTGTGTAATATTAGCTGAAAGAATCCGTGGTGTGAAACCCAACAATCGACCAATAGAATCGTTTGGTTCAAAGTTTATATCACGATTGCATTTAATTTCACTACATAGAGTATTATTGTTAGCTTTCAGATTGACGATGATGTTATGACGAGACAACACTTTTTGCAGATAACTTTCAATATCTTCAATTTCGTAGCTTCCAGTCGGTATAGTGATCACCTCTTTATCCACATAGAACTTGTTGTTTCCCACATCGATATTAGGAATAGAGTTAAAAGTCAATAGCTCCACGAGGCCCAAAGTATAATTTTTGAACGGAGACAATTCGATTGGAGGAAAATAGTAAGCTTCGAGTATTGATGATGTGCCTGATAGCGTGAGAGTAAAAGAATCACTCATCGTGTCTGCTGTCTAACTAATCCAGCAAATCATGTGAGATCTAATTTTATAGATCTCCACTTAAAAACTTGAGACACAAATGTCCACATATTACTGTATCGTAGTCCTGATATTTTCCATAATTGTACATCACTGTGCTACCAACACCGAGATATTTCATCAAGTCAAGCGGTGGTTGAAGGTTGCCAAAGCTATCAAAATAAATGACTTTGTTATTTTTCTTCTTGTATGCAACCCAATGTGTGCCGGGACCTTCTTTATCATCAAGGTTCACGATGGCTGATTCATATTTTCGAGGTCCACTCTTAGGTAACGCATTTCTCATATAAACACCACGAAAATGTGGAATTTGTATGTCTCTAGCGAACTTCGATAACTCGTAATCACTGAGTGCTCGATGTGGTAGTCTTATACATTTTTTAGATAGAGACCCATACCAGCTTTATAAGGTTTAATATATACAATCCTTTGCCTAGAGCAATTGTCTCCATTGCATTATTATGACGTTTGGCCTCTTCAAGAGCTCGTTTCGCAGCATTTGCATCATTCACAGCTTTAGCTATGCCCGCTGCTCCACCAGCGAGAGCTCCAGTAGCACTTAGTCCAGCAAAAAGAGGTATGAGAAATGGTAAGAAACCTCCGATTTTAGCGGGTATGGGAAGAATCCGTGATGACTGGATATTCCTCTTGCCCCCTGCACGTTTTACAGCTGCACGGGCACCTTTGAAAGCTGTTTTCATAGCATTATCACCCGGTAGCATCGAAACCTTTGCTGCTTCAATAATTCGCTTTAGGGACACTTTCTTCAGCTTTTTCTTCTTGCTACCCATACCGAGTTTAGTTTTGGCTTTCATCATGTTTGCAACTGTCCAAGCCGTCGCTTTTTCAGCAAAACTAGCGTCTTTAGCGAGAACGCGTTTCCAGGCCTTCTCTGTGAGAATCCGGTCTGCCGCGTGCCGCGCACTGAGGTTATCTCTATTGGTTGAGTATGCGATATCGTGTTCTTTGCATGCAGCGTCTAGCGGATTGATTCCTGGATCACCTCGTGCAAGTCTTTTTTTCAATTTCGTACCAGGTCCACAGTACTGATAGCCCGGTACATACAGTTCAATAGGAAGCTTATTAATCAAACCGTTCATGAATCCCTCACCATGCTTACGCACAGTCATAGCGTTCTGACGATTCGTTCAAGACTGATCGATAGTGCGATCGTACTTTCTTTTATCGTAACACTAGTGAAAAAAATATTTTAGCGATAAAGCATTATTTTACATCGGTTGATTTATCTCATCCCTCCTCTTTCTATAAAAGCATCATTTAAATGTTTGAACATCAGTCTTTCTCAAGATGAGGTTCAGTAATCAATCAACCAAACTACCTATCAAGAATTTTGATGAGTTTGTGCAACAGAATGTGAAGCAGAGACGCCATGGACATTTGTTACCAAATAGCGTGCGTGCAGTATTTTGCGGTCCTTCAAACTGTGGAAAGACCAACGCGCTCCTCACTCTCATAACACATCCCAATGGCTTGAGATTTGAGAATGTATACGTATACTCGAAATCGTTGAATCAACCGAAATACACACTTTTAAAACGTTTACTCGAATCTGTGAAAGTAGTGGGGTATTTCCCTTTTGAAGATCATGAACAGGTCATCAAACCAGAAGATACTAAACAAAATTCCATCATGATTTTCGATGACGTAGCCTGTGAGAAGCAAGATAATATGAGAGCCTTCTTCTGTATGGGACGACACAGAAATGTTGACTGCTTCTATCTCTGTCAAACGTATGCGCGTATTCCGAAACATCTTGTCCGCGACAATACTAATTTACTGGTACTTTTTCGTCAAGACGAAATGAATTTGAAGCATATCTATGATGATCATGTTAATACTGATATGACATATACACAGTTTAAAGATCTATGCTCAATCTGTTGGAACGAGAATAAATATGGATTTGTTGTCATAGACAAGGATGAAGAGTTGAATAACGGTCGCTACCGGAAGGGATTTGACTGCTTTATAAATTTTGAAACCCCAACTATTTAAGCGCAGTTAAAGATGAAACTCGAAGGTGTTAATATGCAGAGTGCTAGGCTTAATAAAGAGCAAAGCGTATTGCGTCAAATCGCAAACGCGTGTAATGCTATTCGACGGAAACAGAAGATGTTGAAGTTGGGGAAAATCGAAACTGAGAAAGAACTGAGCGAAGTTTTCAAACCAATCTCAGCTCCATTGCAAAAGCTAGTCGATCAGTCAGTAACACTGGACAACATTAAGAAAGAAAAGTTGAAACACGGAACGAAGAATGAGAAACCAGACTTGAAAGAGGACGAAGACGGCTATGATGACCAATTTTTAACGGCGGAGAAGGAGGAGGAGGTGGAGGTGGAGGGAGAGAAAGAGTTAGATATCAGTTTTCAAACTGCGCACGGAGATGACGATGATGATGATTACCAATTAGAAGTATCAGACTCAACATTTGACGAGGTTCCATTCATGGGGAAAGAAGAAGAAATACTTGACCAACACGTATCGCCGAGTGAACCACTTGTTCAACAGTACCTGAGAATGTTTGAAACGACTAATCAAAAAGAGCTAGACGACTCATATGGTGTTCGAAAACTGAGGGGAAATGTTCTAATGATCGGTGACTCGCCAGTAACCTTCGATAACAAGCTGATGATACTGAAGAATAAAACATATGAACTAACCCCGGGATTGCTTGAATTAATATTTAAAAAATCACCTAACCGAGAGATTGTGACTGCAGCCGATATGGATAATTATTGTGCAATCGTCACCAGCACGTATGCGCATCGAAAGTATTATAAACCCAACGAACCGATTCGTACAAAAGGTGTTAAGTATAAAAATATTATTGCGAATATGCTTCTCTCGCCCAGACGAAAAACTGGTAAATCTCTACCGCGCTACATGATTGCTAAGAGACGTAGAATAGATTATGTCTACTGGGATGACCCTAACGAGCTAGTGGATCGACTCCGATTGCTCTTCGCTTCCCAATCGGCCGGGAACTCTAGCCATTCGAACGAAATTATTTCTATTATTGACGAACTACGTGAAGCTGGCATCATTTATTAATAATGGTTCAAACTTTTTAATCGCAGTCTTGTAACAACTATTGAAATGAGCGTTGATGTGTTTGGTCGACAGTTGATGAGGATTAAGGGTATTACGCCTGGTGGTCGTGGTCCCCCTGGTGAAGGATTCAAAATTACCACAGATGATCAATACGATATAGACAATAGAAGATTGTGCAATGTAGCTGCTGCTATCGAGCAACATGATGCTGTATCTGTGAGAGTGATGCAGAGTGCTATACAGACAGAAATTCAGTCTATAAACACCCTCACATTTTCATTGCGAGATAATTTTAATGAATATAAGATAATGTTTCGGAGTCTCGAGTCACAATTTCGAGAAAATATCAAACGTCAACGCATCGACAACGAGTCAGTACAAGAAATTACGATACGCAACTCTCAGCTTATTGCTCATTTAGAAGAGAGACTGAGAACATTGGAAAAAGTTGGTTCCACCAACGAAAGCGAATTAATGATTCATAGTCTTGAATCCCGTCTGAAAAAAGATGAAATGAAAGATCTTGAATATGAGATCTCAAAATAACGCACCATAATTCTCAAATAAAATCACCACTTAATGATCGAATCGTTCAGTTAAAACATGAAGAAAGCAACGATAGCAGAAGAGCTTCATAGACCTGTTCGAAAAAAATTTCCACGGCGCCATGTTGTTGTACGTGGATTGGATGAGACCTGGCAAGCTGATCTCGTTGATATGTCAGCATATGCTCATTTCAACAAGGGTTATAAGTATTTACTAACAATCATCGATATTTTCTCAAAATATACTTGGGCCGTACCAACGAAAACGAAAAGTGGCAAGGATGTTTCAAACGCGATGAATTCTGTACTTGCAAAGAGGCGTATACCAAAAAAATTGCATGTTGATCGTGGCAAAGAGTTTTATAACAGTGAATTCGAAGGTCTCCTTCAACGCTATGGAATCACAATGTACTCAACCTTTAGTAATATGAAAGCATCAATATGTGAACGTTTCAACCGTACACTCAAGGGTAAAATGTGGAAACAGTTCACTTTACGAGGATCGTACAAGTGGATCGATATTTTGGACGAATTGGTGATGGTTTACAATGATACTAAACATCGTACGATTAGAATGAAGCCAAAAGATGTCACCGCTCGAAACGAAAAAACTCTCCTGCTACGTGTCTACAGAAAATTTCACGTTAATCGAACTCGAAAGATAAAATTCAAAGTTGGAGATAAAGTGCGAATTAGCAAATACAAACACATTTTTGACAAAGGTTATACACCAAATTGGACGACAGAAATATTTACTATAAGTCAAGTTGTGAATACTGATCCTGTGACATACAAGCTCACAGATTACCAAGACCAACCAATCGAAGGTGGTTTTTATCAGGAAGAACTCACCAGCGTCAAATATCCTGATGTTTACCTCGTTGAAAAAATTATTCGGAAGCGTGGCAATAAATTACTTGTAAAATGGTTGGGATTCGATAATTCTCACAATAGCTGGATAGAGGAATCTGAAATGTAGAGGTTTTTACAATAAAGACACAAAATATACAAAAAAAGCTGTTTATTTATTATAACCATATGGCACAGTATCCGTAGTATTAGGTAAAAGAATTCTCTTGTCGTCTAACCAGCTCAATGCTATTTTCTTCTGCTTTATAGTATGAACTTCATGCTTTCGGCTCCGTATTAAATATTGCCATTTTACTAAATCTTTATGATTGAACAAACATTTCTTATAATCTTCGAATTCAATCGTTTTCAATGTGGATCGCTTAATGCCTTTAGCTTTCTTTGCCTCGTTTTTCTCATTGAAAACTTTGAATGCGTATAATTTTGCTCGTAATCCAACGAATTCCTCTATTATTTTACCATTCATTTCATCTTTCATTAACCCGAGAACTTTCTTATTTGCTAATGGAATTCCGTAAGTATTATCTGGCACATAATCGGAAGTGTCAAACCTATGCAAATCACGCTTCACATAATAATATATATCAGGAACGTTAAAATAATATAAAAGGCTATCTGTATCAGTGTACATTAATTTCGCTCGATCACCAAAGGTGTTCTTAACATAATTATAGTGAAAATCGTAAATGTATATTTTTGATAGATCGAGAATCGAAAATCCAACATATATAGGTTTATTGAAAAAAATTTGGACACGATTCATTTCAATAATTACCATATCATTGTCAAACACGGTGCAGCTATGGACATTTGGTTTTGCAATGAGTGCTTTTGCACCGTGTCGACCGTTCCACTTTGTCACGAGTTTAACTTCCTTTTGCTTTCGTACGTTTTCCATGGTTTTTCCAAAAACAGCATTGTTAATTAATTTAAAAAAATTCTTTTCAAATTCATTATTCGATTTTTTTCGCAATTCGGTGTTCAAATCAATGTATGCTTTGAGCCACGGAGCTTGATTGAATTTCAAAACCCTATGAATTTTCTTCAACTTCATACCCAAACTTAAACATTGTTTTAAATTTCTATAATGAATAATGTATCTGTTTTTCGGTAAAAATGTTGTCATCAATTTGGTGTTTTTGTTCGTTGACGCATAGTGTTCGGGACAAAGAGGGAGATCTTTATGTAACTCGAAAAGCTCCTCAGGATAGTCCAGATCGACTTCGAGTATATACCCTATGGGAGACTCGTTCGCAACGTTACACACATCCAGTTTTTCGGAATTTGATTCCCACTCGAAACAGTTCACTGGTAGATATTCACTCATAGCCGCACCATATAAATTGTTCACATCGAAATACATTAGATATGTTTCTTCTTTACTTGGATCAAAGCTTGCATCTATATACCTATTGTTAGCGCGAGCATGACGATTCGAACACTGTGATATACCACCTCGGATACCTTTTTCGATGAACAGTAGCTTCTCGATGTCAGTGAGGAGCTCAAGCTCAATATCGGTGCATTTGAGCATTGCGTCGAAAGCAAGTCCCGGAGCAGTGTAATAATGTAGAGGATCGAGATCGTACGTGATTTTACAGCTGCGACGGAAGTTTTCAAAGATATCAGCCAAAAGGAGCACATCTGTTTTCAAATACAAATCGGAATATTCACCCAGTGATGTAATGTTAAAAGTCTTCCAAACTTCATTGGCGTGCTTATAGTCCTCATCCGAAATATTCTCATGGTTCAGCTTAGAGTAAAAATTCTCTTTTGGTGGCAGCTGGTTTTCATGCAGTTTGTCCCACCCATCAACGTACTCGTAGGGAAAAACCCCTTTTCTCGTGAGCAGTTGAAACTCTTTGACATCATTGCAATGTTTGCGTGTGATAGGCTTATCATTGTCATTCAAATAAGACGCAAGTTTTTCAAGACTACTTGCCATAAACCTGAACGAGTCGATAAAGCGCAAATTCACATCAGTACCATCAACATACTTGGTAAATGAAATATATTTTTCTTTGTTTATGGGCAGAAGTTTTACCGAACCGTCGTATCTCGTAGCCAATGCTTTGATTAAGAAGTGAGAATCGTAACCCGAGAGATTATAGAACACCACCGGAATACTGTGAGATTTTGTGTAATTTAAATTGCATCTTTGATGAGCAGGACCACGATATTTGCCCGTGAAATGACAATGATCACGATGCTTTACATCAGAGGATGCAAATGGTTTTTCACAGATATTACATTTTGTATCATTATGAAATTGCTGTGTTTCATCAGAAGTCAGCGATGCCATAGGTACAATATTATTCAAGTAAGAATCCACGATGTAGGCTATTTCACGTAATTGATCGATAAAACAATCGATACAATCTGTACCACGTTTTATTTCAAATCTCGAGAGTGAATCATCAAATGTACATTTTAAATAGTACGCAGCACTATAGGGAATATGCTTTTGACATTGAACCTCATCTTCCGTCGATTCTAGGGGACATTCGAAGTCACTGTATACAACAAATGGTACAGCTTCTTTGAATTGATAATTTTTGAAACCTAGAAGTTTATTTTCATTAGTCGGTAATGTCATTCGCGTTTTGTTCTTACTTATACAATCCCTTTTATGATTTTCAAAAGAGTATTTAAACTTGAAATGATTCAAACAGTTGTCACAAAACCATGCCTGATGTTGATAAGTTGTAACTTGTGCACTTATTAATCGTGATAGATTTCGAATCCAAGCAAAGTGATAGACTGGTTGCAGACCATCGTCATCACCATCATCATCATCGTCATCTTCATCAGTCTCCGTATCATTGTTGCCTTCTATCATGAGAAGATGAATTGTGGGTGTATTGGACTCATTTCGACTCAGGTAGAACGGTACAATTTCACTTTTTTTTTTACACCTTTCTATACCATATACATTTATTTTTAAATTGTTCATTTTCTCAAATTCAGGAATATCTTTCAAAGCAATCGGAAACTCAATACCATCGTATTTGACTACTGAGTCGTAGTGAGGGTACGAGCTAAGACGATTTACATGATTTTTCGCTGGATGAAGTGCTGCTGTTACAGCCCATAAAAAACAGAATTCATCTTTGTTTTCCACATTTACGACAGCTTTTTTCTTCTGTATATCTTGGGGTAATTGAACATATGTTGACAATCCACCGCGTAGTGGTTCGAATCGATTCATATTCACAACCAAATTGATGATTTCACGCATTGACCAACCTGAATCTCGGTCTTGAAAATCTTCCACATTAACTAACAAACGATCTGTGACATTCTCATCGAACCATCTCTTAATGTCTGTTGACATGAGAATTTGTTCGTTTCTCGTATTAAAGTATTTTATTTCTTCGATGGTGACACCATTTTTCAACGTGGAAAATTTGCATGCTAACACAACATTGACTTTTAAATTCCCTTCTCTCCTAAGCACATTTGTTAATCTCTTGACAGTGTATGGAAAATGGCAACCTCCAATGGTGCAAGGCTTTAGTTGGTGCACTTCTCAAAGGTCTAAATCATCGCTTCCGAAAGATATTCAATGTCGAAGAAGAAGGTCGCGTTAGTGCAGTAGCTGCAGCGACACATCCACTTTTTAAATGGAAATGGCTTAAGTGCTTAAGTGCGACTGCCCAAAATAACGTTTACTCAGCGTTGCGAGATGCATTTTCGAGTGATGCGGAGGAAAGTCATCCAGAAATTCCAATGAGTACGGACGAGAACGATTTTTTTAACTTCTCATGCGCTTCAGAACCAGATGATGTTACCATACACGCTTTTGGGACAAATGACGAGGAATCGGTATTTCAAAAGTTTACATCTGAAAAAAAGTCTGACTTGGAACTTTTAAACTCATATCCGTCCGTAAAAAGAAATTTCCTCAAGTTTAATACGCCTCTTCCATCGTCTGCTGCAGTCGAAACATTATTTAGCTATGCGACAATGTTTAATTTACCCAAATACAATAAATTGACTGATGAAAAGTTCGAATTGAGGGTTTTGATGAAATGTAATGCAAACAAAAAATGAAAAATACTTAAATAAGTTGACATTCTTACTGTACAACAGCGACACCACTTTGTCGCATGATTTGATAAAAGGATGTGAACTTTCAACGACACGATCTTGTCGAAAATTTACGAAAAAAATGTCCGAAATGCAAGCGACACGAATTTGTCGAACAATAGAAATGTACTGCGATGTGGAGGCGTTATAAACTTGAAGATGACTTCGTATATGTGAAAGCAAAGTGGATTGATCTGAGATGGAAAAATATTGTGATAGACAAGTGAAGATCTGTGATTTGTGATTTGTAAATAATGTATATTGTGTTGGAAATTTAATAATTAATGAACGATTATTTGGCCATGTGAGAATGTGAAGAATTTAGATTGTGTTCCGAATTTTATAACCTGCCCGGGGGAAAAAAACCTTGGACAAGTACATTTGTTGACCCCCGTTTCCATTTGTTTCCACAAAAAAAAAAAAAACTACCCAAAAAAGTACAAAATTTTCAAAAAATCGGCAAGATCAAGAATTATTTACATTCAGCACTAAAATTTATAATATCAATAATAGGACAAGTATTTCATTGTCTCTTGAGGATGGAGTATTTAATAAAAATCAAGATCAGTTGGTTATTGAAAAAAGTCACCAATGTACAAGAATAAAAATCGGTCAAAAGAACAGAGTCCAGAAAAAAAATCAAGATAAAACAAAACGTGGAGAAAAAAATTTCAAACGAAAAAAATTAGATTGAAAAATAATTTCGGCCGTAGTACTTGGCGAGTTTTTTGCTTAGGTAGAATCACGTAATGTATTTCTCATGGTACGAACTCGCCCTGTTTTTAAGTTGTGCATTTTGAGGGCAGATTCAGACCGTAAAAGAATGGAAATGCATTCTTCTACATAGTACCACATAGGTCTTGTTTACGTTTGTACCAGTCCTGTATAGAACAGGTGGTATGATATGGTATAGTTATGGTATCGTATGGTATAGTTATGGTATTCTATGGTACAATTATGGTATGGTATGGTATTGTAATAACTCGGAAACAGTTGACTTGGACGATTTTTCTGAAGAGATTATTTTTGTAGCCAATCAAATTTCCTACAAAAACCCACTTGCATGACCCTGCAACATGGCATGGAGCTGAGGAATGCCGATAATAATCAATGAAAAAACATTAGCAATGTTATTTAAATGGGAAAACTATAAGGCCGATGAGGAACCTCTAAATATTTTTTGACAGCGTTCTCCTTTCACCGACATTTCTTTTTACATACAAACTGAAGATTTTTGAGTGAGCACCTGAATAAAAAAAATGTTGCCCCGAAATGACACACCCTAATGTATATACATACTATACACCCAGGGGGCTCTTCGACGGTCAACCTCCATCGCCGATGCACCGACACTCATCTCTTTCATACACCCACGATTCTCTACATCCTCGTGAATTTTAGAGAAACCTCGATCAACATAACTGAGAACATAAATGCTGTTGAAATTGACGAAATCACGAGCTTCCTGCACTTTTAAATAAAATTTTACGTCTGGCAAACTACGCTTTTTTTACTGCCCCATTGGGAGAAAAATATAATCAGCTCGGACCCCTCGTCGTATAAAGGAGAAGTTGCTGTAATTTTGGTAATACTTGTTCAAATGTTATTGTAATTTTTGGCTAAGGTTTTTTTTTTATTTCAAGTGAAACGAGTGCATTATTTATTTGCGAGGAATATCCTTCAAATTCTCAAAATCAATGGTACACGTAATATTAATCAGTTTAATATTACGCGATTAATCTTTTTTCGATACGTTATTAAAAAACGCTCATTCATTTTTGTTAAGAATTTTTTAATTCAGCTTGATTTTTCCTCTCCTCTGCACATACTCGTTAATTCACAGGGCTAAATTCGTTTAATACATGCATTCAAACGTCACAGAGAACGAAAGAGAGGATTGAACTTGCAAAAACAAGGATCGGGAATGAAAAAGTTACGTGCCACAAGTGAAGTTGTGATAACGAGAAATAAAAATAATGAATTAAAAGAAACAACAAAAAAACAGTGAAAAGAAATATTGAAAATAATTAGATCTATCGCAAGTTATCGATTTTCTTCGGGCAGATTGAACCGTAATAATGAAAATAATTTTCGCGGTTCACGTAACCAGTATACGGTTGAGCTCGGTCGAATCGAGGGAGGGCTCGCGCGCATTTGAACCGTCGAGTGGCCTGTGACTCACCTTAGGAATTGGATCAGTGGTTCTTCTCCAAAGCGCCCTAATATCTCATTTATAATCGATTCCAATATCATTTTTTCTACTTTTGTAACATCAAGTGTTTCATACTCACGTTTATTTTAGCTCAAAAAATAATCATTTTTTTAAAATTATTATCTAAAAATACAGTATTACGTCATCGCGTTCGCGCGTGATGCAACGCTCAGCTTCCCCACTCTTGGTGCAGGGCCTGGGCGCTATACACTAGAAATATCTATCACCAAGAGAAGGGATGTAGGACCCTTAAAAATAAGAAGTTTCTCCCCTCCAAAACTAAGACTACCACCTAAGACTATGGGGCAACCTTTAAGATAAGGCTCCCCATCTAAGATGTAAGACCAAACTCTGTAAAGGGTGGGAGATGGTGAACCACCAATGACGAGGACTCACCCTCTGTCACCCTCAATTTCTGCGGGTATAAAAAGCCCGATTTTTGTAATTTTTAGTCAGTAAAGAATATTTTCTGGAAGAAGCTGCAAAATAAACTAACCATCACAGAATCATCAGTAAGTTGTCGTCATCCCTGGAGAATAGCGCGGACCGCCTCGTATTCTCATTTCTATCCTGCTCCTTACAAGATAATTCAGAGTAGCGCGGACCACCTCGTACTCTGAATTTTCCTCCTTCCTTACTCAACTTAACGGAGCAGCGCGGACCACCTCGTGCTCTGTTTTCCTATAAAGCCGTAGAAGAAGTTGCGCGGACAACCTCGAACTTCTTTTCCTTTCCTGGAACTAATAGCCCGGCCCACCGCGAATTAGTTCAAATCCTAATCAGTTTCCATAGAATATCGTACCTTAATAATTTATTGACAACAAACTAAAAGTAGAATCACTTTCTTCTCTTTTTAGTGGGTAGACCCGGGGGAAGAAAAAACTATTTAAGGAAGATTACCGCCGAATACAACGGGTATTCTCGGGGTAACAACCACGGGTATTACACCGAAGAATACCTTGAGGCTGTTAACTTCAAACCTCCGGTAGTAACTTCATATATATTGTCTCCAATCGAATACTCAATAAAATTTCTTCATCCTAAATATATATCGGATGGCGATCCCCGACGTCCGTTCTATTTAGAGAAATTAAAGGGATAATAAATATCACGATTCTCAGTGATGATCCGGGGCGTCTTAAAACCAAAATCTGAGACAATCAATTAACTAACAATTTATTTAAAGAAACATCTTCAATTTTTGGCCCCTCATTCTGACAAACTTCCGTGCCCAAATCCCCGATTAATTAGCTTCCGCTAAGGTCGAAAACAGGGCAAATTTAAAATTGGATTTTGTTACTTGGACGTAACAACAGCAACGTCTGGGTTATTCAACGATAAAACTTGAAGAGCAAAAATAAAAGTAATTCTTCATATAAAAACATGCATTTCTATTTTTTGAATAAATTTTGAAGTTATAGTATCGAATCAACAAATAATTGGCCTCTTTCTGACCATTGTTCCCACATTTGGAACAAGAGTGTAAACAAATTTTGGATCGCCTTTATGAATAGTGCATGGAAAACACTTTTCCACTAGTGTTTCCAACGCCTGCGAGGGTCCGTTTGACAATGGAAAGACTTGGTTCCATGGTGGATGTGTTCCACTACTTTGTGGTTCTATTACAAGTGTAAGGAACCATTTTTAGACGTGATTTTAATATGTCTCAATTTTCAAAGTCAAAATACATAGCAGCGAGATAATTTTTTGGTATTAAATTGATTAAAAAAATTATTTACATCCCTCACGTGCCGTTGTTCCATATTAAAAACAGTTTTTTTTTTCGTGTAAAGAATCTGACGATGAGAAAAAAGTCAGGTCACAATTCAATGAGATTTTTATCTTTCTCCACATAGCTGCAAAATTTGTCTTCAATATAATTCGCTTGGATGTGATTTTTTGAATTTGCTTTATTAATAAATCCATTTCATATAGTGTGTAATAGTTGCGAAAGAATTAGTTTTTCAACCACATAATTCATAATTAATCGAAACTTCAAAGTGAAATGAGAATCTCTGCTGCATTACGAAACGAAGAGCGAGTCTTTAGCTGCTTCGCAACCCTCGTGTAATTCCACCCTTGCAATTATCCTGAGCATTAAAAACACTATGTTAATTTCCCCACATTGAGAGTAGAGAGGCAGCGCAAGCTTCTAAGGGTGCATGGTAGAGCCCTCTCATCTCATCGCGAGAATCAATCGCTAGTTGTAATTTTATTCTGCTGTGTTCTATCTTCTACTTCAAGCTGATGTGTACGTGTTTGATAATGATTTTTAACCACTTTTTTACTTGATACTCAAGTAACAAGATGTGAATAACGATAGGATTGAATGAGGAGTGAAAGAATTGAGAAAGGTAATTAAGGTGATTAAAGATAGACCGAAATAATGGAATACATTGAGGTGGATAATTACTGAACAAACAGAGATTAATTACGTTGTAGATAATGATTGTTGATGCATCATTTTCAGTCATTATTTTTCGATCTTGATTTGAGACACAATGACTTTTGGTATTTTTGGTTATGAAATTAAAGAAATTTGTAATCAAAAAACTGAGTCAAAACGTATATGAATTATAAATCAAACGAAATTCGTGCTCAATGCAAAATATTGCAGTTTTCGTAATCACTCGTTTTGAATACTCGACGTTACGAGCGTCTCTCGTGCATAAAACATTTCTCTCTTCATAAAAACGTGAATATAAAAAAAACTTTTCCCTCATCTTCTTGACCGTTGTTCTTCGTAAACTATTTTATCATTATATTTCCCTTTTGGTTTCGCATTTCTCTCGTCATGCCACAGCCTTCCCCAACTCAGAGAACACGGTCTGTGCGTGCCCAAGTGGTCCGGACGCATAATACAGACATGGGGCACCACACGCTTATACTCGGTTCGCTGTGAAGGCACAGTAGATTTCGAAGGGGTAAGATAATTAGGGGCTCGAAGGGGTGTTTCGAGGGGCAGAGAGGGAGAGAAAGTGGAAGAGGCTGACAGATGTGGGAGCATTGTTTTATTGGAAACCCACACACCCGTATACACCATCTCGTCGAGTCACCATCATTTGTTCTCTGCTTTTGCTCACACTCAATGTCTGTGTGATCAAAATTCGACGATTTTTCGTGTATATAAGTTCTACCGAACATATATGTCTTTATAAAAAGATATATACATCTATATATGGGTGATTCGTTTCAGGGCAACTTTTTTTTTCGACCCATCGTGCCCGAAAACCTTTACTTGGTACCCAAAAACGAAGTTTCGCGGAAGGAAGGTGTTGTCAAAAAATATTTAGAGGTCACGAATCAAAATTGAAGATTTCCCAATTAATTAACATTGAAAAAAAAAATTCTCATTATTAGTGTTACCATTCCGCGAATTTTGATATTGCGATATTTTCCGAATAGGTTCACATAGTTAACATGATACTCTACAATAAAGTTCGTTAAGCCATGTCAATAAATTCAACTGTTTCAGCGGTATCATTATTTGAAGTGAATATTGAATGAAAATATACATTCAAACGGCTGTAACGTATAAGCTATTAAATATATCTAAAAAATGCAAATGAGAATTTTGTAGAGAAAGAAATTTGCTACAAAAAAGTTAAAAAAGCCCACCCTGTAAATGCAACTGTATCTCAGCTATGGGTAGATGAAACAGAATAAATACATTTTTTTTGGTTTTATTCCTTGAAACGAACTCCATTTTTCATCAGTACTTTGAAAAAATCGTTCCATTCAAATGGTAGCTGTATGCATTGTTAGAGCATATGATTTTTTTAGCCTGGCCACTGGTTTCCCGCATCAGCCAAGAGATGGCGTATGGTTGGCATGGCTATTACCGCCGCCATGATGCGATGGTAGCGTCACTCGTGTAAATTGCAAGAAAACACGAACCAAAAAAGATCGGAACATTTCTTTGTTTTAAATTTTCATTATCATAAATGTTGTATTGTTTTATTTATCTCGTGTACAGATTGAAAATTAAAAGAAGAGGACTTTTTCACACCGAGAACCATGTATAAAAAATTTTTACGAAAAAAAAGGAATTATTTACTCGGATTTGAAATAAAAAAAACTAAATCAACATAAATTGCCAAAGAAAAGAGAAGTGTTGAGTCTGTTTATACACAAACACATATCTGATAAGTGGACGATACGCGAAAGTGCCAAATACGTAATAAATCGTATAATTGAGATTTGGAACAAATTTGGCATTCCAGTTTGTCGACCTCATGGTCTTATCGAAAAATTACAAAGACTGTATAAAAAGTATACCGCAATAAAAAAAAGTAAATCTAAAAAAAATTTGCAATTCAAAAAAAAAGGAAGCAAATTTTACGGACAAAATGAACGAATTGTTTGACATTGCGAGTCCAAATGCGTCCGAGTACTTGACCAACGAACAAAAACAAATCTTGGTTAAAAGCCGGAACGGGCAACAATCAGCTTACGGACTATCGCAAAATTCAAACGCACCAGGGCCAAGTGCCAGTTTCTCTCCAGCAGAAATGGATGACAATGGTTAGAAAAACGATTTTCCACATAAGTAGTTTATATAATTTTTGTATGAACGATTTTTTCCCTCTCAGATTTAACGCAAAGCTTCTCATAATGTTCGGTATCTGAAGAGCAAAGTAGTCAGTATTCTAGCAGCACTGAACTAAAACACGCTAGATCTGATTTTGAAAATGAATTATCCGAGCCTGCAGTCAAGAGAAAAAATATCATGACTCCAGAGCTTGTCGGTGCATTGGACAGAACAGGGACGTCTGACAGAAATGCTATGCACATAATATCCGCTGTGGTCGTCAGTGCAGGATTGAATGTGGCGGATTTCAATCTAAGTATTAGTACGATTCGCAGTAATCGTATTAAATTGCGAAAACAGGAAGCAATGCGTATTAAAAATAAGATACAAACAGCACATTTCGTGGTTGTCCATTGGGACGGAAAGTTACTCCCCAAAGTGACTGGCTCAACTAAAGTTGAAATATTACCAATTGTAATAACCGGTATCGGTACTGAAGAATTGCTTGGAGTACCAAAACTGCAGAAGGCGACAGGGCACAATCAAGCTATGGTCATAATTGAAACGCAGAATGAGTGGGGTGTAACTGATCGTGTTAAAGGAATGTGCTACGACATGACCAGTGTCAACACTGGTAACTATTAACTCTCATTGATATTTTGTAACAAATTGCTTGCAAGTTTTTCCGTTCATTGTGTGCTACGAAGTTTCAAAATCATAATGTTGTAATCAAAATCTTCGTAATCAAAATCGTAATGTTGTAATCAAAATCAAAATTTCGTGATAAAAGGCGAAAAAAAGTGTCATTCATATATTTCGACGGAAAACTCTCTTTCCATTGAATTTCCGTCCCCTGTTCGTCTTCGTTGTGTTACCACGTGTAATGAACGAAAAAAAACTATTTTTCACATTTACATTTATCACATTTGTATAGAAAAAGTTTATCAGTGATTTTTTAACATTAATTTTTACTTCAAGGGCTCTGGAATGGGACGTGTAAATATTTGGAAGAAAAATTAGAAAAACAATCTTCTATATTTGCCTTGCCGCCACCACATTTACGAATTAATACTTCGCAGTGTCTTTGAAATTACTTGGCCCGTTAAAAACAGTCCCGACGTCCAAATTTTTAAGAGATTCAAAGAAAATTGGGTAAAAGTAGATTTGAGTTTGTTTGAAGTTGGTATGGATGACCAACGAGTAAGAGAAGTCATCGGTGATAAAGTCGATAAAATTCTCGACTTCATTGAAAATCAGTTAAAAGTAACTATAATTGTGAACTAACTTATATATCAAAAGTTGACAATAATTTAAAAGATAGTAGTCTCTCCAGTGTTTTTGCGTGATCTTTTTTTTTTTTTTTTGAGGGAGCAGATACTTTCGGAATTTACAAAAATTAACGTTTTGTCTCAATCACTCTATATATAAAAAATGTGTAAATTTGTTCAGCTTTGAAAGATATCTCCTCGCTCACAAAAACTCTAACGGTTTCTGATATTCTTTTTCAAATCAATTTCTTTCTTGTAGAGAAATATATGAAGAATTGTGTAAAAAAAAATGTTTTGATCGTTCTTCGCGGATACAGCGATAAAAAGTAGATGCCATATGCATTGGCTAAATAGGACGGACTACTAGAACTAGAATACGAATTCAAAATATATTTTGGCCATGACAATATTTCAGTTTGCAAACAAATATATATTGTGACGGGAATTTTAATAATTCTATCTAGCCGATGTCACAAAACTCTCCATCTCTTGATCGCTAATTTGTTTGGATGTTATAATGTTGGGCGCCAGTCGCGAGAGCGACACGATCAAAAGATAGAAAGATATTTGTCCGGCTTGGCTGCAGCGGATGGGCAGGGTTATTCCAGAAATAATTTTATAAAAATCGAGAGTAATGTTACACAAATTATCTTTAATAAATCACTTTTAATTCTATATAAAATAATTACGCTCGGGATTAAGCTTCGAATCAAGGTCAAAATTTTACGGGATTGTAACGAACGCGGGACTCTACAAGTTTCGAGGGAAAAATCACGAACACACTCACACACGTCAACTCGCATACAATGACGGCCTGGATCCTACACTCTTTACACTCTAATATACGAGCTCTTTATTTCTTGCTACGGAACTACTCGTAGACAAGAATTATCGAAGATGTTGATGAGATCGATGATAATTGATATAAAATCCGAGCCCCCGCTAATCGGTTACTCGGTCGAGCTATTCGAATTCACGGTCACGCCGGCCGATTCACACTCTCTCACTCGCTCTCACTCATACACGCGCACACACTCACTCTCGTTCGCGATTCTTCCCGACGAATTATTTCCACAAATTATTACCCGAACAATTTACCAAAACGTTTGAGATTTCCGCTGACGGTCACGACGCCAATTTTCACGACAAATACTAGAAAGAATAATTTCGATTCGCGAGACGTCGAACACGAAAAATGACAAAAGAAATATTTAATTAACCGTCGATTGCACGAGGCAAAATCGCCGCTGCGACCGAGATTCCCGAGGTTTTTCGAGACACACGCGGTGTTTCGAATATTAATCAATTTATTATTCAAAACGTTTTATAAATGAAGCTCGCCAACCAAAACGGAAAGTGACAAAAGAGGATAACTCACGGTGATTCTCCTAGCTCCTTACGACACGTCTGTCACGCTCGGTACTCTGCGAAAATCTGATGAAATCGAGAGCCCTTTGTCAGCCGTTCGACTTCTCCTCCCGCCCTTCCTATTCTCAAAATTTCCCCCACATTTTTGACAGGTCCGTCACATTAAATATTCACGCGAGCGTTAGACGGGGCACCGATTATTTTATTATTTTATCGGGATACGGTTTTAACGTCATTAACATTATCATTTACCCCTGGCTCGATTAATATTCACAATAGCGACGGGACCTTAATGTTTTACGGGATATACAAGTGTCTAATTTTGCGATGGAAACAATTAATTTAATTCAAAGACGGGAGACAATAGGGCGCGATACTGTGCTGATTTACGAACGGGTGACGAGCACGATCGCTGGCGCTAACGGAAAATCGCATGTTTTCGATGTTTCTCGAACCTTCCTTCGTTCAACCGTCTTTCCTTAGATTTTCATCGGGAATGTTCGAACTCGGCTTGACCTTGAGCTTGACAACGACGGGATATGGCCAACTGTATGAGCCCTGCTCGAAATACAGTATTATTACGATGATTGACCTTCCTTTTCCTTTATTCCTTTTTCCTTTAATCGTCGTTATTTGAATTTCTTTGTCGTTTGGCTGATTTTTCTTCGGGAACTCGCATGAAAAAGAATGTAAAATATTCGCGGGACGTCAATTAATAATAATTATAATATTTTCCCTAAGAAAGCCCTGTGAGGTTGTCGTGTGACCGGAGCATCGAGCGAGAGAGACTGGAGACTGTTATTTCTGTCGGAGTTTTATCTTTTTAATTTCAAAGTGACGCTACTCAAAAAATATAACGTCACAATATTAAAAATTTATTTACGGATGTAAGTGATTTTAAAAAAATATTAATTTTTAGCTTAAGCACGCACGGGACGATTATAATGAACTGCTAGAACTGGCATACATTTTTTTGGGACGCATACCACCGAAAGGAATAAAGTTCAAAGCTCCTGGAGCTATGCACCACGCGAGATGGCTCTCTATGGCAATTTATTGTCTAAAAATATATACGTTCAAAAAGCAATTCGCTATCAAATCATCGGAAGTTACTGGTTTGCGTGAAATTTGTCTTTTCATCGTGCTGTTTTACGTAAAATCGTGGTTTGTTGCTCCGATTGCAATAAAAGCACCATTTCAAGATTTGAAACTCGTTCAAGACTTGTCGGAGTTTGAAAGGGTCAATAAAAAAATTGCAAAAACTGCTAGTACCAAACTATCTTGCCATTTATTGTATTTGAGTGAAGAGCTAGCAGCTTTATCGCTTTTTGACGACGACGTGTCATCCGATATGAAATTAAGAATTTTCAATTCAATGAAGACGCGAAAAACTGAATCAAAAAATTTTAAACGATTCAAGGTGGAAGAAATACAAACGCTCTCCGGAAAAGACATAAGCGATTTTGTCTCGGAACGTTCCTTCGCTATCTTCGAACAATTCGAATTATCCTCAAAATTTATAGCCAAGGATCCAAAAGAATGGGAAACTGACGAGGAATATGTGCGCTGCGTAGATGCACTGCGCAACTTGCACGTCGTTAATGATACCGCAGAACGTGCAGTAGCATTGGCGACTAAATACAGTGGTTGCTTGACGGAAAATGAAGAACAACGTCAATATCTTTTGCAACTAGTAAAAAATCATCAGAAAAATCATTCAACAAATGTTACCAAGAATTCTCTATGCAAATAAAACAATGAAACAAAAAAAATCTATTTATTTTACTTCAACCACCTATAGCTAAGAAACAGTCGAATTTACTGCCTCGGCTGATCAGACTTTTTTCTAGCAAATTACTTTCTCTACGAAGTTCTCATTTGAATTTTCTCGATATATTTGATAGCTCAGGCGTTACAGCCGTTTGAATGTATATTTTCAAACAATATTCACTTCAAATAATGATACCGCTGAAATAGTTAAATTTACGGACATGGCTTAAGGTGATGGATCAGTTCACTTCCAATTTTCGAAACACGAATTCGTCCACACCGTGCGACCGATTGCAATAAAAATTGGACTGTGTATACAATGTCGTGGCACGGAGCGTTTGACGGAGCCGTTTTTTGAAATTCGAATTTTTTTTTGGATTTCTTGTTATCATCGGAGTAATTGTACAATTAATCCAAAAATAATCAATGAAGCTGAATTTCGGCCTGTCAAACGACGCGCGATGTCAAAACACACATTTCAGGCCCTGTTGAATCAAAATCGATGCAAAATTGGCGACGAAATCGTGTTTCGAAATTTTTTTGAAAAAAGTTATCGACGAGATACCGACATCGTCAAACTTTACTTCACCGAAATTCCGTCTCGCGGCGCTTACATCGATTTCCAAGATATCGCTTGCTATGGAGATGATCGTTGGACAGTTTTCGGGAACGTCAGTGTGGACTTCGCGAATAGGAGTTACAAGTGAATTGACATTAGGGAATCGAGAAAGAGCACAGAGAAATCAAGAATCCAGAAAAACTACGTGCGAAAAGATGGGCCTAGTAATAAACTTGAGTGTAGCTGAATCGTAGTGTAGCTTGCGATCAGCTGATTGCTGTCGTGTGTTTGATTTTTTTAGGTTAAAAACGAAGGTCAACGAGCCACCGACGACTGACTGAGCACGCAATTCTGAAGAGTTTGGAGCGTTGGAGACTTGCGAAACAAGGCACTGTTTTTTCGTATAAACAATATCGATTGTTTATTCATTGTCACCGCTTTTTCGAGCGAGAACCCAGTGGTTTCTATCACTGGAGAGTTCAACGGACGTTGAACTGCCCAGCGACGGAAGTCGTTGGAGATTTACGAAAGAACAATCGTTGATTCGAATAAACAATTTCGATTGTTTATTTATTTCCACCGCTTTTTCAAGCGAGAACCCAGTGATTTTTTTCACTGGATAGTTCGACTCACGTTGAACTGCCCAGCGAAGAAAATCATTGGAGATTGACGAAAAAACGAATCATTTTTTTCGTATAAGCAATTTCGATTGTTTATTTATTTCCACCGCTTTTTCAAGCGAGAACTCAGTGATTTTTGTCACTGGAGAGTTCGACCACGTTGAACTGCCCAGCGATGAAAATCGTTGGAGATTGACGAAAGAACGAATCGTTTTTTCGTATAAACAATTTCGATTGTTTATTTATTTTCACCGCTTTTTCAAGCGAGAACCCAGTGATTGTTATCACTGGAGATTTTGACTCACGTTGAACTGCCCAGCGATGAAAATCGTTGGAGATTGACGAAAGAACGAATCGTTTTTTCGCATAAACAATTACGATTATTTATTTATTTCCACCGCTTTTTCAAGCGAGAACCCAGTGATTTTTATCACTGGACAGTTCAACTCACGTTGAACTGCCCAACGACAAAAATCGTTGGACGGAGGAACGATCGTTCTTCGATGGAAGACGCGTGCCGTGACACCTGGCGGTAGTCTGCGGAAGCTCGTTTGCGAGTTCTGCAGTGCCGCCAGGAAGGGGGGAGGGCAACGTAGCTTGTCGTCATCTGATCCATCACCTTAATGAAATTTATTGTAGAGTATCATGTTAACTATGTGAACCTATTCGGAAAATATCGAGATATCAAAATTCGCGGAATGGTAACACTAACTCAGTTGGAAAATGACAACTCAATTTTTTTTTCTTGATATAACTTTGAAATAAAAACACTTTCACTTTACTAAATTTATTTTTACTTATTCTTCACTGCGAGCATCTCTTGACCTTCACAAAAATCTTCTCAAAAATTGTCAAACTCAATTCAGACAAAAAAAAAATGAAATCATTGCAACATAGCCAAGAATTCATAAATGAATGGCTAAATTTCACAGGGAAACGTACACCCTGAACACATTCGGTCTAAGGGTTTCTGCATCTCGAAGGATTCCAGCATGAATTTCCCGAATATCAATACTATTATTACGACTTTATGCTATCATGAATGTACGTACAACTTCATAAAAATCTTCTCAAAAATTGTCAAACTCAATTCAGACAAAAAAAAATGAAATCATTGCAACATAGCCAAGAATTCATAAATGAGTGGCTAAATTTCACAGGGAAACGTACACCCTGAACACATTCGGTCTAAGGGTTTCTGCATCTCGGAGGATTCCAGCATGAATTTCCCGAATATCAATACTATTATTATGACTTTATGCTATCATGAATGTACGTACAATACAATTCTACGGGAAACAATACATAAAAAAGGCACGTTTGCGTACAAGGGCACGCGACATGTACACGTACTTACCGGACGAATTCACTGCAAAGATTATACAAAAACTTGGCGTGCATGGTTTTCAAAAATAATTTCGGGAAGACAAAGATAATCGATTGTACCATCCAGATTAATGATCATCATGTTTTCCGTCTATGATGAAAGAATTCCCATTTTTTTCGGATAGCATAGACCAGTTTTTATTGAAGACGAGCCATACGAGAAAGATCACAGTTTTTTCTAGTTAAATTTCGTGAACACTTCCCAATTGAATATGGCCCACTGAACCTCCTGCTATAAAGGATCATGTGCACCTAGCAAGGACAGTCAACGCCGAATGCGATGTTTCCAGTACTAATCTCCGCAAAGCGTGCTGCGCGCGCTTGGCGCTTGGCGGGGTGGGGGTCTGTGCCCCTCACCCCCCTATCTGCGGCTTACGCTACATCTAACAATTTCCCAGGAGACGAATTTTCCTAAGGGGAGTTCTCCTAGGGAGAGATTGTTTGCGAGTAAATTTTCCGAGGACGAGTTATCCAGGTCGTATTTCCATTGGGTACATTTTTTTGGTACCGGAGGGAACGATTGTGAACGCCGAACGCGACATTTTCAGTACTGATCTCCGTAAAGCGTGCTGCGGATTTTCTGCGAGCAAATTTTCCGAGGACGAGTTATCCAGATCGTATTTCCATTGAGCCCATTTTTCTGGTACCGGAGGGGGCACACCTCAGGCGGTGCTACTACAAAATCAATGAAAAGGTCTATTGTCCCCCCGCGAGGATGAAACTCCTAGTGCGGAAACGTCATCGCGCCAAAACGGCAGCGCCAAAACGTTCTGCTTCCCCAATACAGGTAGACATGGATGAGAAATTTCTTCGCCGAAATTATTATTGAAAACCATGCACGCCAAGTTTTTGTATAATCTTTGCAGTGAATTCGTCCGGTAAGTACGTGTACGTGTCGCGTGCACTTGTACGCAAACGTGCCTTTTTTATGTATAGTTTCCCGTAGAATTGTATTGTACGTATATTCATGATAGCATAAAGTCGTAATAATAGTATTGATATTCGGGAAATTCATGCTGGAATCCTCCGAGATACAGAAACCCTTAAACCGAATGTGTTCAGGGTGTACGTTTTCCTGTAAAATTTAGCCACTCATTTATGAATTCTTGGCTATGTTGCAATGATTTCATTTTTTTTTGTCTGAATTGAGTTTGACAATTTTTGAGAAGATTTTTGTGAAGGTCAAGAGATGGTTCGCAGTGAAGAATAAGTAAAAATAAATTTAGTAAATTGAAAGTGTTTTCATTTCAAAGTTATATCAAGAAAAAAAAATTGAGTTGTCATTTTCCAACTGAGGTTGCGATTTTTTAATAGTTGGCGTTCTTTTTTTTACTTTTATAAAGTATTTTTCCCCGGATTTCACTTCTTTTTGATAAGCGCGATATTTACCGCCATTCCATTAATGCTGCATTTTTTTTTTTTTTTAATCAAAGAAAACAATGTTTCAGTAAGTTTTTCTGGGCGTTTTTCATGCACTTTTTCAAAGTATTTATCCACGGATTTCACTACTTTTTGGAAAACGTGATAGAGTTTTTATTCTAAGAGGTTGCGATTTTTAATACTTGGCGTTCTTTTTTTTTTACTTGTTCAAAGTATTTTACCACGGATTTCACTTCTTTTTGAAATACGTGATGTAAAGCAATGGTTCAACGATAATAGATTTTTTTTCTAATCGCGAATAATAGGTAGATAGGTAGGAGTTTTAGATGCACACCCTTTTCGGGTTTTTACATATTTCTATTATTCTCTCTTTCTTGCTTTTCCACTCTGGTTTTTGCTTTCTCTCAATTTTTTGCCTCTACACGGACCTACATTTTTACGTGGGTTCCGAACCACGGAGAGAGCAGTTTAAGACATTTAGAAAAAATCCATTGGTGTCGGCGGGAATCGAACCCGGGCTCACGGGGTGTGAGCCGGGCACGTTACCACTATGTCACTGCCTTTCTTAATCGCGGATGATAATTTTTGAGTAGGTTTTTCTTGAGCACAACAATGATAAGAATATACAGTGATTATTCTGAGAGGTTACGATTTCTTAATACTTGGCGTTCTTCTTTATTTTTACAAAGTATTTTTCCACGGATTTCACTTTTTTTTAAACCTGACATTTAATCGATAATTCAATAACAGCAGCATTTTTTTGTTACGATGCCTTCATATGTATATGGATTTTCAAACTTCTTACTATAGGAAGGAGTCTGAACCATTAATAAGTAAAGTTTTATTTCATGCCTCAGACGATCCACTTGTTGGTTATTTCAACCGGGATCTTATCATCATAGGCTGACTTGATTTTGAAATGACTAATGAACAACAAGAACCATTGGTATTTTGAAGTACTTCGAAATTGAATATAGAAACAAAATATAAAATGTAGTGATCTCGCTGGTCCTTTACGGTCAAATTTACACAGTGCGTGCGTCGTAACAATCGCGCGTTTTATATGAACAAGTATCAGGATTGGACCAAACTTCAGCGATCGTGCGATATGGTCACTTTGGACTTTAGGTTTCACAGAAATCTTCATATCAATCACTAACAAATGATAGATTAGATTTGTTGTAAGAATAAGATGTATAAATCTTTACCGTTTCGTGGCCAACTCCGCTTCTCAACTTTAGAATCGTCTACACAAACCCAACCTGTGCCTGTACTTCGCAGCATACTTGTGAAATGCCCTTGCTGAATATTTTCACCATCGTGGAAAATTGCACTGACAACTTTATATCTATCCTGATTAATCTGTACTACTGAAGTCGGTATTGCTTTAATATTACATTTTTTCTTCTCCATTTTCCGGTTTGTCATTTCAAAGAGTAACAATTTAACAACCACAATAGTTTTTAATGAAGAAATATCCAACTTGTTTACTAGACCCGGTGTAAGACAAACTGTGCAGCACCGATCAGTTCTTAACGATTTCCCTACACTATGGTCGATTAGATATTGCAGACCATAAGCCGCTTTTCGTAATTTGGGAACGACGAGTGAAATAATGCTATTTGGATGGATATTCATTTTTTTAGAACCGCAAGACTCACATAATGTAACACAACTTATTTCGTGTTCTACAACATTTCTCAGAACGAGAAATTTTTCGCAAAGAGAAATAAAAAATTCACTTGGATCTTGTTGAGCGTTATTGATGAACGGCTCATCAACAATTCTCCTCACTTGAAACACATCAACCCTTGCACTTTCACTCATGTATGCTTGAATAACGGACTTCATTTGCAAGATTTTTCCACAATCTGTTAACATAGCTTCTCGAATGGGAGAACAGTGTATCATGCATTGAAGAATTGCATTTGCATAACACGATGAATGATCATCATTATCAAGTCCTCTAACATGAATCGGTATAGAGTCTGTCTGAATCTTCGGCCATGTTTCTTGACAGTCTAAAATTCTCGTCGGTGCTGCCCACGCTTCGTCGCATACTTTTTTTATCTTACGCTGTTTAACAATGCCTAAAGGCAAAAGATCAGGTCTGTATAATTTTCACAATCGATTATACTCAATTATAGCATTTGATTTAGCTTTTACCGAAGCCGGATCATAATTGATAAGGTGCAAACCTTCTAGCGTAGTAACACGTGACAATGCAACATAAATTTGCCCACATATAAAAATGGAGTTGCCTGCTTCTACGATAGCATTTTTCAAACTGAGACCCTGACTTTAATGAATAGTCATGCCATAACTGAGACATATAGGAAATTGTTTTCTAACAACGAACGCTCGATCCATAATTTCGAATATAATGTTGGAACGCTCTAATGCGTATTCTAACCCAGATGGCAATAAAACTTGAATACTTTCAATGTCACCACTTTTAATGTCTCGTTTGATCGAATTGATTTTTCCAATTGTACCATTGACGAGACCCACAGTCACATCAATGTTTCGCCGAATCATTATTTCTGCTCCAATCTTTACGATTATCATTTTAGCTAATCCAGCTGTCCTAGAGTTACCTTCTTCATCACTGCATAAAGCTTTAGTTACTCTTTTTTTCACGTAAACTGGGCAGTCTATAGTATCCTCTGCCACAAGATGTATTTCCTCAGATGAAATCCGCGTTAACATCGCTGTGTTAAGTGCATCACATTGGCTGCAGGTAGGAAGTAAACAAACAGTATCAGGCGGTAAACTAAATATGAAATCACACAACTCATGCAAACGACCGTCAATCGTTTCTTCCTTGAACTGCAATTTTCGAGACTCTAAAATCTTTGTGTCTGAATCTGTAATGGTTCCTACGCGAATTCTGGATAACACATCTCTATACGTATTATCGTCTTTTTGGCGCATGTTAATTCTCAATTCATCGTAACAGAATAATTCTGACCATAAATCAAATGAACCCATCCCTCCGATGTACTTTTCTATTTTATCTGTTGATAACTTTACAAAAGCTGGATCTTCGTGTACAGGTGGAAGCTGCAATAAATCTCCAAACAAGAGTACATGTTTCTGACCAAATCAACCATCCTCAGAATCTTGAGTATTGAATATTTCCGCTAAGCGCAAATTAATGTACATCAGAGTCACGTTGGAAATCATAGATACTTCGTCTATTATTATTAAAGTAACATCTTTAAGTTCAGCTCGCAACAATTTGAGCACACCGTCGGAAAGCTCTCTATACTTTGCAGTGCGACCATGTTCAACAGGTAATTGAAGAAAACGATGGACAGTGAAACCATTGATATTAAATGCGGCAATCCCTGTCGGAGCGGTAACTGCAGTATCTTTTCCAAGGTGTTTCTTGATCCACGCTCGTATAGTTTTTATCAGAAAACTTTTTCCAGTGCCTCCTTCTCCGCTAACGTAAAGTCGCTTCGTCTCTTTACCCGAAGACACCGCATTTGTGATGTCGTCGAAAATGCGTTTTTGATCTGAATTTAATTCTGCTACCATCTGTGTAACATTTTCAACATTGATCATGTTTGCAGCGTCGTGAAAATCTGTCATAGCCTCTTCGACCTCAATCGGAACGCATTCTAAAACGTCATTATTATCAAAAGAATCGCCTGCGATGTCGGGACTATCTTTCAATAATAATTTATCAACGTCTTCATTTACATACTCTATAGCTTGTCGAATTTCATCTATTTTGTCGTGATATCGTAGTGCATCAGCGAGTTCCGTTTGGAATGACGAAAATGCCTCGGCATATGTATGTTTATTATTTTTTAGATCATCGATCTTTCGCCACGGTTTGAATAATAATAGCAATGTATAATAATAACGTTCTGGCTCGGTTTTTACATTGTACATGTAATGGTTTATGAGACAGGCTCGGGAACGTTTTTTTAAATATGTCGATGGACCGATTTCGTAAATCTCCGTAATTGTTTTTTTAGGTTTTATTTTGGCAACATCATACCATCTACTGAAATCATAGAGATTGATAGATTCTAATTCTGAAGGCCGGTTGGGATAGTATGTATCAATTACGGAAGCATAGAACAAAACTGTCGATTCGGGGTCCAGCGATTCAATAACTTTACGACTTTTTAATCTTCGACTTCTAATAACATTAACATCCAACCATTTAATAGTGGTTTTTGGATCAATCCCCAATAATGAATTTCCAAGAACGCTATCCGCTGCTTCGAGTGCACCACATTCGCGGTGACTCAACAAACGCATTGCCCAATTCCAAAGACAACTCACTAATGATTTGGAGGAATTTATTATTTCGAAGGGTCCCTGGAAGTTACTTTTTTCCGCTTTTGAAACATATTTTGTAACATAAGCCGTTAGCACAGTAGATTGTTCACCGATGAACTGAATGTCTATGTTCCCTTCCCAGGCACAAAGTATAGCTGGATTATAATCATTAATATAAGCTTCAGCTACTCGACGTGGCAGATCATACAATCGACTACGCGTTTTAAGTTTTTTCCTACCAGCAATGGAAACGGTAACATCTCTGAATTTGAAAATTTCTGTTAATGGACGTGGATGACCGAATTTGCACCGTCGAGAGAACCCAGTTTTCGTTTTCTTACTTTGTAAACAATAACCATTGTGTACATGCTTCTGATGAGCATTGACCCGTCGATATAACTCGGGCGAAACATTTTTATCGGGCATCCTACACGTAACGTATTTCATTATGAATGCAGTGATTTCATCAGAAGATGCCTTACCAATTATCGGAGCGTCCTTAACCCAAAGCAATAAGTGCAAATGCGGTGCACCCCTTGTTTGATATTCGAGACGCCAAAAATAATGTTCAACTTTACCCACAGGATTGGCCGAGGAACAAATGAAATCTAACATACCTTTGAAATTGATGTTCATAAATCGCGCTACTGATATTGGGTCATTTACGACTACTTCCATCGGATTAATTTTAGCATCAACCGGAATATCATTAACTTCTCGAAGATATTCAAATAAATCGACCCATAACCATTCGCTCGGACTCATAGTCACAAACCAAGTGGCAGGACAATATTCGCGAGTAATGGCTTTCAAATTACTCCGAGGTATTTTCCAAAATTATTCCGTATTACGCAATCTACAAAATATCGAATTTAAGTTTGACTCAAGTTGGTCTTTTGACAATTGATCTAAGTAACTAGCTGCCGTATACTTTTCCTTAGGATTTGTTATGTTTAGTTTGTCGTAAATTCCAGCATTCAGTTGCCGTTTGTAGTTATCGTGCAAAGCATAAAAAAGATATTGGACATCTGATCGATATTCTTTATGCACCGACACGAACCGAGATTTCCAATACTCAAAATCCGTAAGACGTACAGGTCTTTCTTGATATTGCCCATTTTTGCCGTAGGGATGTAAATGAGGAAAACATTGGCAGTCTAAATCAGGAAGACCCTTGTCTAAGGGAACGTCATTAACTTTCAACATTTGATAAAGATCTGTTGCAGATGCATTAATTCTTTTTTCGTGAATTGGATAAATGGTATACGGATGATAAAAAGGGTCAGATTGTGAAATCTGAGTCAAAAGAGCCTTTTTTTTCAAACACATCTACACCCGTGTTTAGTTTTTGTTCATCGTTTCCTGTAGCAGACGACTTGTTATCTACTATACATTCGTCTTCCTTAAACTCAACATTGCGAATATGTTTGGGCAATAAATCGTCAGAGCACGCAGGTAACTTTATTTTAGTGTTACGTCCCGAGAGAGGGGATCGTAGGATCCACGGAGGTTTTGATGTTTGACCGCGATTTATGAATTCCGAATGATTTTTGCGATTGGGATCCTTGATTTGGTCTCCGCGATTTCCGATTTAGGATACTATATTTTAATTGTTTTAAGGATTTGGGTTTTTAATCTTTTGGTAGACTAAGGTTTGAGAGGTTTGAATCCAAAAGAGTCGAATATTGCCCCTTTAATAAAAGATTAACACTGTCTTTGATTACACACAAATATAATTCTATTTATTCAATGTTCACGGAGTTGATGATTATTACACTTGGTTAACACTGTTTTTACACTTCGACTGATATTAAGTTTTTATGAGTTAGCTATTATTAACAGAAATGGTAATTCACAATTCGGAGTTCGAAGAGTCGAGTTTGATTTTTGGTGTTCGCGTACAATTTATATAACGGTCGCAGGATTAAGGTTTTTAAAGATGAAGTTGAATGTTCGGACTCTCGATGCTAACTGACTATTGTAATTTTACAATTCATAGTTAGAGTTCGAGTTCTTTGTTAGATTTTTTGGGGGTAAGGTGATGTGGAAGGGTTTAGATTTGTTATAGTTTTTACTCGGATTGGTTAAAGGGTTGTTAATTTGATGTCGTTATTTTGTGATTGGATTAGGTTAGTGGGGGAGACTTTTCTGGAAAGATGATTGGAAGAAAAGTCAGTTAGCGTTTGGACTTTGTGTATTGTTTGGGTTATGAGTGAGATTAACGAGTGTGATCGCTCTAGTCTCGAACGGCTGCACGTGTTTGTGCTGATTGCATGTATGGGAAATGTTTATCTCGCCTAGCGTTTGAATTTTGGTGAACGCGAGGCGTTGTTTCGGATAATGAGGAGTTAATTGATATATGACTTCCTAGTGAAGTCGCATAGGAAATCGAATCGTCGTATAATAGGACTATTGTTCGATTTTATTATTTCTTTAGGATAAGGTTTTGGAGTTTTGGTCAGGCGACAGAAAGTCATGGGATTGTTTATGAGTTGATGTTTTTGGTTCGTAGAATTTTAGGGTTTATTGGTTTATCTTTTACTATGAGAGAGATAGAGAATAATTGATTTATATTTCTCTGTATTTTGCTGGGAAAATGTTAGGTGAAGGTTTGGGTAATTCGAGCTAAGGCTTTTCAAGTGGTTGCCGGTTACGAACCGCTCGAGCAACACGTGGTCTATTGTCCTTTATGTGAAAAAGGCTATCTTTGTCTGGGTCTATGTGTATTATTATATTGATGTTTTATGTATTAATAGTAGAGAGTATGTACTATTGCAAGAGTACATACTCGATTACTCATTTTATAATTAACTATATATTTTATTATCGACGAATGATGAAGCAGGTAAGCGAGTTTACCTGCTGATGATTGAAAGAAGGTTGAATGTAATAAAAAAAAATTATGGGGGCGTCTAGCTTAGGCTAGGACGTAACACCTCCCTCCTTTAGTGTCACGGTCTGGCAATATGAGTTAGAATATAGGTGGCCCTAGCGCAGTGGTTAGCGCTCCGGACTCAGACTCCGCGGGTCCCGGGATCGAGTCCCACTCGGATCACCTTTTTATTCGCTCATCATTGCTGGACCGTGCCTCGTCACAAAGGCAATAATAGTTTTTATTTTAATAATGATAAAAAATTAATATTCACAACGTCTCCCGTTCCTGGCGTGGTTTAATAATTAATTCTAGGAGCAATATCGTTTTTTTGAATTTATTAAATTGAAAAAATAAGGAAAATAGATCTCGGACTACGGGAATTGAACGTCGCCAAACCCTTCCAATATTCCGAGCATCTAAGGGTGTGAAAGGAACGAGATCCCGGGCTACGGGAGTCGAACGTCGCCGAACTACTCCAATATCCCGAGCAACTACGGGAGGATGTGAAATAATTATAATAATAAAGGATCGAGATCCCAGACTACGGGAGTCGAACGTCGCCGAACTACTCCAATATCCTGGGCATCTGCGGGATAGTGACCTCGGGCTACGGGAGTCGAACGTCAGCGAACTACCCCAATATCCCGAGCATCAGTGGGATAATTTATAATAATTAAAAGAAAGAGACCCTGGGCTACGGGAGTCGAACGTCACCGAACTACTCCAATATCCCAAGCATCTATTAGACCCGCCAGGGAGGGGAGAGGTTCTTCTCTGCTAGCTCTTTCAAGCTTCAGTTCAAGAGAGAAGAATGTCTGCCGAATGCTCCGCGCACCGACTTTTATACCCGACTTGCCGCCGAACTGCGGCCGCCCACGCATGCGCGTTTGCTTTGTTGTGCGTTGTTGGCATGGAAACGCGCCTGTGCATTATTCACTCTTTCTTATTTTGCTCATTTTTCGCGATATCTTCATTGTTTTATTTTATTCTCTCGTTCTTTATTCTTATTTTATTTATTTTTAAGCTATTATGCAATAAAATCGTTTATTTTTAATAATTATCAACATCGATTATATAATCGATGCTAACTTCGCGTTGCGCGATGTCCGTGAAACGGGCATGTTGCTTGTTTCGATGTTATTTTCTTTTATTTTACCTTAAATTCTTGTTATTTTATCTATTTTCATTTATTTCAATTTAATTTTATCATAAAATTGTTTATTTTTAATTTTTGTTAACATCGATTATGTAATCAATGTTAACGCCAAAAGACGGCCATATTGGTATTTTGCGCGTCGCTGTCCGCTTGACAGTTTTTCAAGATGGCGGCCGGGCGCCACATCGATTGACGGTCGTGCGGTTTTTAATTATATTTTTCTTTTATTTTATGTTAAAATTCGTGTCGTCACAATATATGTGATTCGTTTTTCGTGAATAATCTTCTATTACGAATTTTGAAAAATCTCCTCAGTTACAAAGAAAGATAAGGCGAAGATTTTTTAAAGTAATTTCGAAATTTGACAAATTAGATTCGAAGATCCAGAGACGGAAAGTATAAGTGGCGATATATGTGGCAAATCATGGGTATTTCTCGAACTTTAAACTTTATATTAAACATTTTTTACGAGAGTTTATACAATTTTACATTCTGATAAGGTAAAACAATTACAATTATAAGATAATTTCGCATCGTATCCAACGTTTTGAAAATTGATCCGAAATATGAGTTTTAGAAGTAACTGTGACGAGAGTACTACGTTCAAAACATTTTCATCCATCAGAATCAACACAATTTTGGAATTGTTTGAAAAGCTACAAAACGATCGTCTGTTTCGAGTTTGAAATGTTCTAAGAAAATTGACATAATTTAGACGTCATATTATTTTGAATGAAAAGGAAAATATATCTCATTTTTATTGCCCTTGAAATTGTTCAGACATTATGAATATTGCAAGAGAATAAAAGCTGTGTAAATAATAAAAATGATGAAAATAAAATTTATTGAAAGAAAGAAAAAAAAATGAAAATCTTGACATGGACTTGTCTCGAAAAACGTATGCAGGAGATATAAATTCCATTGGAAAGTGACAGAAGTAATAGCATTTTTGTTTCGAAATCCATCGGTAGTTCCTTTTTCCTGTTCGTAGGGTTATACCGTTTGGGTTTTCTCCATCGTCAAAACGGATAGTTTGATGGAACGTTGAATGGGAACTTTGTTGGTGTCGAGGGACTTGGTGGAAACGGGTTTTCCCCCTCGTACGTAATTCGATGAACGGGAGAAATATAGTATATGTGTGGTGCAAGTTGACGTTAGTGGGCGTTGGGCAATTCCTCTCGATATGTACATATTAGGGTGGGTCAAAAAATTCGACTATTTTTTTTTTTGAATCTGACACACGAAAACTTGTTGCTAGGCGCCTCTAGAAAGTGCTCACCAAGTATGAGCTTTTAATATTAACGGGAAGATGATGCTCATCGTAGTTTTCCATTTTTTATTTAGTCTCATACAAAAATGGTCATACCTTATCACCAATAAATTGTTCAACCAGTTGCATAGTCAATTTTCATAGGAAATTGAACGCTCTACAAAAATGATCTCTTGCACTTTTTTCATTAAGCTAACCATTTAAGAGATATTCAGGTTCAAAAATTGAAGTATTTTAAGAAAAATCACTTTTTTGTTTAGAATTCTGTAACTTACTAAAAAATAATTATTGTCAAATGAGTATCCATTATTTCTATAGGAAATTGAACGCTCTACAAAAAAAAGTCTCTTGTGGTTAATCGATTACTCTAACCATTTAGAAAATATTCGCATTGGAATACCAATGCCTACTGATTTTAATAGTTTTTTGATAAATATTTCCGATTTATCCATTCAGTTTATGAATTTTGACAATATTCATAAAAATTTGAGTTTATTTTGATAGAATGACAGTTTGCAAATTATCCCCCCTCTATTTTAAAATAGAAAAAAAAATTGAAAAAAAAATCTGAAAAAATTTGGACGAGTTATATCCTCAAAAATAAGAAAATTTCTCCTCTTGATATTTTGCGCCACACCCTATCATTTCTGAGTTAAGACACTTTTCTTAATGGGATTTCGAGTAAAAATGATTCAAAAAAAAATCTCGAATAAAAATTCTGAAAAAATTTCAGTGAACAAAGGATGCTCGCCGGCAACTTCTCATCATCTTGACGATTTCACAGAAACTTCATGTTTTTGTAGTTACGAAGCTTTTTCGAAAAAGAGTCATTTTTGTGAAAAAAATAACATAATTTTGCAAAAAAAAATCGTACGCAACTTTTCAAAAAATGAAATTGAAGCTACTGCCATCCCCTTTACATTTTCCATAGAGATAACGATTGGAAGAAATCCTCGCGGACCATGCGCGCTATTTGAAACGTTAAAAAAAATGTCGAAAAAAGCCCAACTTCAAAAATACGTACCGGACCCATAAAAAATCGGAAAAAACGTTTCAAAAGGGCAAAATGAAGCTTAGAATGTCCCTTTTAAGATACCGTTCGCAAAATTTGAATATCGTTGTTTTCGGCTGAGTAATCTAACTTTTAGTGCGTCAAAAAATTTCGTCAGGCGTTTCCAAACTTTCGGACGGTAGTGTATTTTCGTGTTTCTGATGTGCTAAAGTTTATTTGGATTTATAATTAACCCTTTGTCAGTGTACGAGCGATTTAAAAGCACAATCGAAATTTCAACTTGTGATATCGAGCCAAATATGGAAAATTGGAACTCATTTTTTTCTTGAAAACTCAATATACACTCTTTGAGACACTTTAGTGGATACTTTCGAAAAATATAAAACTGTATTTTTTTCGATTTTATTGATCAGTCAATAAACATGATAAAATCAGACGAATTTTCAACTATGATTACAATGGATTAACCACTAGCTCGAAACAGCTAGGATTGGAGAAAATATTAGATCTT
Source organism: Campoletis raptor (assembly GCA_948107755.1). Lineage (NCBI taxonomy): Eukaryota > Metazoa > Arthropoda > Insecta > Hymenoptera > Ichneumonidae > Campoletis > Campoletis raptor. Next base: position 1,235,431 of record OX403628.1, on the reverse strand, counting down.
CCTTGAATGGGCTCCAGAAGCTTATTACTGTCGATTATTCAAACTGCTCTGGGAATATGTTGTATGAATATATTTAATCGTTGACGGTTTAGGGTCTTATACTGAAAGAAGCTTTCATCGATTAGACAATATGATTGACAAATTAATTGTTAATAACAATGGATGTAGATAACGAGAGTATTAGGTACAACATCGTTATACGCACAACACATACGTGGAAACTCGTAATATTCATACAGTTTAACGGATTGAAGCTGAACGCGAATATAGATTAGAAGGAGTGAGACAGATTGCTAATAGGTTCCGTAATAAGGGTCCTTCGCTCCAGAGGTTTGTGGATATATGGCATCCATATTGTTTTAGGAAACAGGGCAATGGGTGATCCTGTCCAATTTTAGGCCACATTTCCTTGTATTTGGTTCGAATAATTTGCCTATAAAGTACACGTACGCTCGTCATTGTGTCTGATGTATTTATTTGTATCCATAGACCTTTATGCTCATGAAAATTGACATAAAAATATCGAGGAGGGTTAATTAAATTTATGAAGAATGAATACATCTTAAGAATCTTTTAAGGAAGTTGTATCGAAATCGATATTCCCAAAAGTTAATGCCCACTAGAGACACGAATACGGTTTGGTAGAATCCTGATGGCTGTCTTTTGTCGACTCTTTGTGATGGTTCAATTCTCATACACACAATCATTCATAAACATATAAGTTATCACGTAATGAACATTTTTGATAGTTTGTTGAATTTATTTACATCATTCCGTCTCTTAATCTGTTTGAAACTTGGCGCATACCTTATTCAGTACTTCAAGAAGGGCAAAGTTCATTCATTGGAGCCATGATGCTCGAGATATTTCCAATAACTCCATAGGAGATGATGCTAATGAATTAATTGATAATTATTTTTATAATTACGAATATTCTCATAAATGATAAAACGTGTTTTCTTGGTATAATATTTGTGTAAACGGTCACCTGTACGAGTCGTTATGATCACTGATTTATTTCTGTACTATCTGCGGTAAAAATACTAGTTTCTGAGGCGATCCACTGTTGATGGGGCAGCTCGATTGGTGGTGAATCTAAATGTATGAAAATTCCGATCCTCGTTGAATGTGTAGCTATTCCCAAGAGGAGCGGTTGATAAAGTTAAAAAATTGCATTACAACCAGTCAAAGGACGACTAATGAACGATAAAAAGCAGCCTCCTATTTACCTCTTAAGTTGTTGAGCGAGTCACTTCGAGCTTTTCATTTGTTACGTCTCGAGAGAGGGGATCGTTATACTCGCGGAGGTCTTGATGCCTGACCGCGAATTTTGATGTCCGAACGATGTTTGCGATTACCATATTATTTGAGATTTAGGTTTTTCGATGTTAAGGTTTGTTTGGATTTGTTTGGATTTGTTGGATTTGTTGGATTTGTTTGAGGTTGGAGACGTTTGACGTAATTGCTGAGGTTTTGATACCTCAGAATAAATTGACGATACACAATTTAACACACAAATGTTTACTGGTTTATTCACTAAAATATTCACTTATTTTTCACACTTTCACAGATTTGTTATAGAGTTGTCGAATAGGTATATGGACTTATATTAATACAGATTTGTTGACGCTTCCGAGTTTGATCAGACCGGAGTTAAATATTTGTGAATTGATAATGATTTAAGATGATATTGGATTTTTCTTAGACGGTCGAGGCTCGTCTAATTGAATTCGCGAACTAAATAATTCTGTAAGTCGCGGTTATAGGTTGAGACTATTTGAAGAGATGTGGAGTCTCTGAGATTTTGGTGTTAACTGATTATTCTAATTCTGTTTTTTGGGTCCTAAGATTGAGTTCTTTGTAGGACTTCTGGGGGTAGGATGCTGTGGAAGGGACTGATTTTGTTATAGTTAAATTAGAGGATTGGCTGAAGAGTCGTTAATTTGATGTTACTTTTTTGTTATTGGTCGAGTTAAGGGGGAGACTTTTCCGGATGATGATTGGAGGAAAAGTCGTTATGTTTTTCTTGGAAGATAGCAGGACTGCTCTAATTTCGAGTGGTTGCACGTGCGTTCTTGAGATTTGGGAAAGTGGGTTTTTACGACTTAAGGCGTATGGGAACGTTTGGCGTTTTTGGAGTGGTATGATTTTGAAGTATTAATGGATTTATGATTTCCTAGTGAAACCGTGTTCGTGAAATTCGAGATTAGCAGATGAAGGAAAAGCTGTTTTCGAGTTTTAACATTTGACGACAGAAAGTCGGGTCTGTAAAGTACGTGTACTTGGGTTTATAGCTTTTCGTAGAAAAAATAAGGGATGCTGTGTTTTTGAAATGACTGAGAGTCGAGTGGTGTTTAGAGGACATGCTGCGTTTATGAGTTTGAAGGAAATATAATATGAGAAGTTGGTATATGGAGAAGGATTGTGTGTCTCTTTATATTCTGCATATCAACGTTAGAGCGTATATACTATTACCCCGTTTCCATTTGTTTTCACAGAAAAAAACTACCCAAAAAAGTACAAAATTTTCAAAAAATTGGCAAGATCAAGAATGATTTACATTCAGCACTAAAATTTATAATATCAATAATAGGACAAGTATTTCATTGTCTCTTGAGGATGGAGTATTTAAAAAAAAGCAAAAATAAGTTCGTTATTGAAAAAAGTCACCAATGTATAAAAATAAAAATCGGTCCAAAAGAACAGAGTCCAGAAAAAAAATCAAGATAAAACAAAACGTGGAGAAAAAAATTTCAAACGAAAAAAATTAGATTGAAAAATAATTTCGGCCGTAGTACTTGGCGAGTTTTTTGCTTAGGTAGAATCACGTAATGTATTTTCCATGGTACGAACTCGCCAAGTTCTTCCCCCACCACCCATTCTTTGTTCACGGGTATAATAAGACGCCCGAGTTGTCAGGAGCCCTCAGCAACTGAGATCAAATTGTCTTTTGTGTTTGCAAAATTAAAGCTAGCCCCATTTTTGTATTTTCTGTTAATAATTAATATTTATTTATTATTGTTATTATCTTCGCAATAAATATCAAGGAGATCGAAAGTTATCTACTTTCTTTTGTTAATTGATCATAATTAACTGGCGCCCACAATTACTAAGTTTTTTTTCTTTTGTATTTTTGATGAAATAAATTTGTGATTTCGAATCTCCACATTTAATACTTCGGTTTTGTTTTATTTCATATTTTGTATCTTACAATTATTTTCAAAATTTACGTTTTTATTCATCTTTGTCTATTTTTAGCCAGGAATAATTCTTACCGAATTTATTCCTGGTGAATTTGTGGCAAAATCGTCACAAATAAATGGCGCCCAACGTGGGGCCTGACTAAAAATCCCATTTTTGTTCATTTTTGGAAATAATAAATTAACAATAATTTATTAAAAATAATCCACCCAATATTTTTGATTTTTCTTCATTATTATCGTTTTAAAATTTCTTTTTAAGGAATTTTAAGTATTTTTCGAGTTTTCCAAGAGTGCAATCCCCGTAAAACATAAGTGCTCACCCGTGACCCTCCATTTTGTTAGCCCACCACGATATTTCGGCGCGAAATTTATCGCGCAGACATTTATTTCGATTATTACGCAAAATTTTTATATTTTATGATTTCATTGGAATTCTGGTGACTCGTATTTTTGGAAATTTGTCTTTTCTTGTGAATATTTTTTGTAATTGTGTGTATTTTTGTATTTTTGTACTTTTTCTGCGTTTTTCGATCGAGTGTTGCGAAATTTCGCCGCTCGATTGTAGTGATCACCCCTCCATTGCCACATTACTACCCGAAAAAAAAGACCCTTTATCAATTTTACGATATAATCATTCTAATATTTTTGGTATTGTTTGTTATTTGTTGGGTATTGAGAAATTTAGGGAGAGCGAGGTGAATTTTCGATTTTAAGCCGTTAATACGACTTATTTATTGCCAACCCCCTTGTTTTTGTTACTTTCGGTCATTTTGGTAATTTTACGTGTTAAGTTACTTCTTTTGGGTAATTATTGGAAAATTACATTAATTTTTCACATTTTTCGATATTTTTCGGTCGTTCACGATGGAGGACAATCTATCAATTCCTACTTCGACTATTACAGTAACAACCCCCTCCTGTACAGCCCCTATCGTTTCAACCGCGACAATTTCGGGTTCAGCCCACACACACGTGCCGCGACCACCATCCCCAGCTCCTAGTCTCTCAATAATAGATTTGAGGAGAGAGATTGCGAACATCAAGGATGTTTCGCATCTCATCAGCCGTTGTGACAGAGCGGGCATTACCCTAACAGGGTCTATAGAGGAAGTAACGGATCGGCTTCTGAGACATGAGATTCGAAGTCGTTTTCCGAACATGCCTGTTCAGTGGGATCCTGATAGCGACGAACGGGGAGGACTTCCACACACACTTCTCCACGCCCTGGAAATCCCAGAGGTTTGGGATGTGTTAAGGCCTAGTTCAAGACCACCTATAGTCCAACCCATTCGTTCGTCGTCTCCTCCTCATCCTCCTACCCGACATCGTCCAATACTTGGTACTGGACAATCCCGAGGCCCCTATATGGATCCTATTTCCCTTGATTCCGACTTTAGTATGGAAGAATCCCCCAGTCACCTGCATAAGCCCTTGATCCCTCTTCCGGGGCGAAATCAAGGTCCAACCGTGACCTTTGCCCTTCCTCCTTCGCCCGAGGCGGTTCGACGACCGATACCTGCCCATCCCTTGTCCCACAGATCCCAACCTCTCATTCCAGAAGTCCCAGCCCCCCATTTCGATGAACCCCGAGATTTTACGAGGACGTACACAGTCCCGCTGTCTCGTCCCCAACACAATAGTACGCGTTTGCCTCCTCTTCCCCCACAGACCCCAAGACCAAATCCACCTACCCAAAGAGTCAGTTATGACCAACATCCCACCGAATTCTCTGCGACACGATATGGCCGTGATAACCGATCCGTTAATCATTGGAAAAAGTACAGTCCCAAATTTGCCGGAAAAAGAGATGAAGACGCGGAGGAGTTCCTCCACGAGCTTCATGAGTACGGCTTGGGACAGGACTTAACCGAAGACGAATTGTTGCGTGCGTTACCAGAGGCATTCACAGGGGATGCGCGACTCTGGCATCGCGTAGAACGCAGAAACTGGAATGATTACGAGGGATTCGTATTTCATTTCCGGGAACAATTCGGTCATGGAGACCTCCAGGATCGCTTGAGGCACGAAGTTGAACTTCGTACTCAGGGGCCTGGAGAACCCGTCGCGGAATTCATAATCAAATTGAGAGCCCTTTTTGATCAATTTAATCCTCCCCTTTCCATCGACACGCAGTTGGACATCTGCTGTCGAAATCTTCATCCAGACCTGGCTGCACATGTGAGAAGAGAAGAGGTAAATAGCTACCTCGATCTCAAACGTCTTTGCCGCCGAAGAGAAGAACTCATCGAGCGTGCAAAACACTATCGTCCTCCTCCAACCCCACGTCAGTCCTCTTTTCCCTCGAGTGCCTTTAAGGCTTCTGAAAAAAATCCCCAAGGAAAAATGGCAGCAGCCCAGGCTACAAGTGAACCTCAAAAGGCCTCTCAAACACCACATCCCCCTCAGCAGAAAGCAGGCCCTAAGAGCCAAAAACAAAAAGCTCCTAAAGATCCCAACCCTAGCTACGCCGCAGTTGCTAGCACGACAAAACCCAATCAGTCCGATTCAGTCCCTAACATCCCACCTCTTTCCCTAGTAGCTCCAAAAGTCAATCCCCAACAGAATGCTCAGCCAAATCAGCCGACGCATCACTGTTACAATTGTCGTCTTTCCGGCCATTTCTGGCGGGAATGTCTAAAGCCCATTGGGATATTTTGTAGAATTTGTGGGTATCCCGGAGTGACAGTCAAAACCTGTCATCGCTGTGCGAAAAAACAGTCGGGAAACGGCCAGCCGGGGGGACAATAGAGTCCTTGCCCCCCCCGGAGGTCGTTCCAAAAACCTCCTGAGTCCACTCCCAATCAAGAAGATCCCAATAAAGAACCAATTCCTTCTCCCAATTCAGAAGAAACCCTTAAAGAATTACCCAATCCCAACCAAGAAAATTCCCAATCCGTTACTGTTCGGGAAAAATCAGACCCTGTAAGTTCGACGAATAAATCTCCCAGTAAAGATAATCTCGGAAGAGTTATCAAGTTAAATTCCTCCCATTTTAGTAAAATAGAGTTCCTCCCGTTGAAAGATCCAGACGATTCCCCTCCCGAAGACGAACCTAAACCCTGTTGTTCCAAAGAAGTGAGTCCCGTGTCAATCGAAGAAGTAGAAACTCCTTCGTGCGATGAATCAGTGACTAGCTCCACCCATTCAGAAAATCCAGTCCCAGACCTTATCCTCCTTGAAGAAATAGCCCCTACAGAGTTCAATAATTTAGAGGAGATGCTCGCAGCCTTGCATCAACGAAATGTAGACAATCGTCATTTTCTTTGGATACGTGTTGAGGATTGGCCTTGCCATGCTCTGGTGGACAGTGGTTCATGTCGAACTTATCTGGGGATGAACATGGTAGAGCCTCTCCGAACGCATTTAACTCCTACTTTAGATGGCATTAGCCTTCCTGGAAACCATCGACTCGATGTTGTTGGGGAGTTATTCCTCACTTTTGAGATTGGTGTACGGATAGCCCCAATAAAAACTCAAGTAGCCCCCATAGGATATGAGTGTATTCTCGGCATGGACTTCCTTCGCACGTTTGGTATCAAAGTCGATTATGGTAATGATACGTGGAGGGTTGGACATGGTCCGATTCGAACTTTTGAGCCTGATGATGCCGTAGCTCATCCAATTAGTGCATATCCCCCATGTGCAGGTTTAGCCATTGCGACTGCTTCGGCAGCCGAGCGACTTACCCACCTTCTAGACAAACTCATCCCTCCCAAGTCCTCATCCCACCTTAGTGTTACCCATCTAGCAGAACATTCCATTGACATCCAAAACCATCCTCCAATCCGACAGAAGGCCCGAACAATTTCTCCCTATCTATTGAAGGTCGCTCAAGAAGAGGTTGACCGGATGTACGAGGAGGGAGTTATTGAAAAAACGGATAGTCCCTGGCTTAGTAATCCGGTAATTGTCAAAAAATCAAACGGAAAGTACCGTTTTTGTATCGATTATCGCGATGTTAATAAAGTAACCCGTAAAGACGCTTATCCTCTTCCCAACATGGACAGGATACTAGACGGACTAAGACGTGCCCGTTATATTTCCAAACTCGATTTGAGCCAGGCCTATTTCCAAATTCCCGTTGAGTCCTCAAGTCGCCCAATTACCGCTTTTTCAGTCCCTGGACGCGGACTTTTCCAATTTAAAAGAATGCCCTTTGGACTGACGAACGCTCCCGCGACTTTTCAAAGACTGATGGACAGATTAATTGATCCTGCGTGGGAACCCCATGTGTTTGCCTACCTCGACGACGTAATTATTGCGACAGAGACGGAAGACGAATACTTGGACTTTTTAGAACGAGTTTTAACTGCTTTTAAGGAAGCCGGGATGGAGATCAACCGTGAGAAAAGTGAATTCTTTTGCGCGGAAGTGACTTACCTTGGCTACGTCATTGGAAAAGACGGATTAAAGGTAGATCCCGAGAAAGTAGCCCCAATTTTGAATTACCCACCTCCCACGACAATAAAGCAAGTTCGACGATTTTTGGGAATGGTTGGATGGTACGCTAGATTTTTGCCAGACCTTTCTCGTGATAAAGCCCCCTTGACGCGCTTGTTGATGAAGGACGTCCCTTGGACATGGGGTCCTGAAGAACAAAAAGCTTTTGAAACTCTACGAGAAGCCCTAACCCAAACTCCTATCCTCATCCGTCCCAATTTTGAAAGACCCTTCACCGTACAAACAGACGCGAGCGATACAGCTATCGGCGCGGTATTAACCCAAGAAATTGATGGAGTTGAGCATCCCATTGTTTTTGCGAGCCGTCTCTTGACTTCCCAGGAGCGTAAATACACCGTCACAGAGCGAGAGTGTCTCGCTGTGCTCTGGGCAGTCAAGAAACTGAGACCCTACATCGAAGGAACGCATTTTACCGTGATAACAGACCACAGCAGTCTTAAATGGCTGAGGAGTCTTCGAGACCCTGCTGGTCGTCTTGCTCGTTGGGCATTGGCCATGCAAGCCCTTGACATGACCATTGTTCATCGAAAGGGAGCCCTAAACATAGTCCCTGATGCCCTTTCCCGGATGTACGAGTCGACTGATGCGGCCTTGTGTGCAATAGGAAGCGCTGTGGACTCGTGGTATTCGGAAAAGATGAAAAGCATCCAAGAATTTCCTTGGAAATATCCCAATTGGAAAATTGTAGAGGACAAAATTTATTATCACCGTCCTCACCCTGTCATTGAACCAGCCCTCACCGATTTAGACGCATGGAAGTTAGTCCTTCCATTAGAGTCCCGTTTAAAGGCGCTTGCACAAGCCCACGATTGTCCCCAGTCAGGTCATTTAGGCGTTGATAAGACGTATCATCGTCTAATGCAAAATTTCTTTTGGCCAGGAATTTTTCAGGACGTTGCTCGGTACGTTACCCGCTGTCCAGTGTGTCAACTCCATAAAGTACCGCAAGGACAACCAAGTGGTCTTATGAGAGAACGAACGACCTCTGGACCGTGGACAGTGGTGGCTGCCGATGTAATGGGTCCTTTCCCTCCCAGTAAGTCCCAAAATCGTTACGTTATCGTTTTTCAAGATCTTTTTACTAAATTCGTTGAAGCAAAAGCGGTTCGAACGGCAACGGGACAAACTATCATGTCCGCGTTCGAAAACTTGGTATTAAATCGTTGGGGTTGCCCCAAGTATTTATTGACCGATAACGGAACGGAATTTGTTAACAATTTTGTTACCCAACAATTAGCCCAGTTAGGAATCCACCAAACCACAGTCCCTCCGTATCACACTCAAGCCAATCCCGTTGAGCGAGTCAACCGAAATCTTAAGACCATGATTTGTACTTTCATTCCCCAAGACCAAAGAGACTGGGATAAACACTTCCCAGAATTGTGTTTTGCTATCAACACTGCTGTTCAGTCCTCTACAATGATGACCCCTGCCTTTTTGAATTTAGGAAGAAATCCCCGTCCCGCTAAGGCCATTCGAGATGAAGATCCTAATCCTCAACCTTTAAATCCCGGAGACCCGAACCTTTGGACTGATAGGATGAAGAGGTTACCTCTCATCCACGATTGGGTCCAGAGAAACTTGGAAAGAGCAAATAAACGACAGGCCCAGTATTATAACCGAAACCGTAAAGACGGGCGTTATGGTATTGGTGACTTAGTCATGAGAAAACATCGAGTACTCTCGTCGGGAGTCCAAAATTTTGCTGCAAAATTAGCCCCTCGGTATAATGGTCCCTACAAAATTTTGAAAGTCCTCTCTCCCGTCGTTTACGACATCGAAGATCCGGAAAGTCGAAAAAATCCAAGAGTCCATATTAAAGATTTAAAACCTTATAAACCCAGCGAAGAAAACCTTCAGGTAAATCAACCCGAAGAAGAAACCCCAATTCAATTAGAAGTCCCTGAAAAAGAGAAAGAAATCGAAAATTCACCTCCACGTCGTCCTGGTTTGCGTCCGCGCAAACAAGTAAAGAATTAAAAATGCTTTTGTAATTGTTTTTAATGTGTTTTGTAGTTTGCTTGTCTTGCTGATTTTTTTTTTTATGTTTGTTTATTTTGCGCTAATGCTAGATGGCTTATTTTTTTTTTAAAACAGGCAAAATGAGCAGGCAGTTGTCAGCAAGGCGTAGGGGTGGCAATAGGCCACCGTACCGGTTGCCATTGGGTACGGCGACTCCATACCCGTACCTCATATGGCGAGTCCCATACCAACAGATACCCTTATCCACCCTCCCTCTCCCTCCTTCACCTGAAAATCCTCCTCCTCCTCTCTTCAGGGGTCGGGAATGTCCCTGCCCTGATTGCGAGCCCCTATGTCCCCAAATCCTTCCTCGTCCCAACTTCCTGATGGTCCTTCGTCCCGAATCTCCCCCAGGTACCTTGACCCCATTGGGTGCAACTATCCCAGAGCCCCCTATAGATCCCGCTTCAGTTCCTCTCCCTTCCTCTTCCTCATCTTCCGGAACTTCGTCCTCGGGGACTCTGGTTCCCTCTCCGTCCAGCCGGGAGGCTCGTCCCTCCGAGGTGTGCCCGGGGCAACCCGGTCGTGCTTCGGAGACGACCCGACTCCTGATGGGGGCGAGGAGGCGACTGGACTTCGGGGCCGAGGAACCAACCACCCCCCAACATCCAGCCTTTCGCCCAATCCTCACCCAAGCTCCCTTGTTCCCCATCAACCCAGTCCGTCCTCCCACCTCATCCAACGCCTTGAGCTTCTCCCTTTCAGCCCATTATTCCCTCAATCCCCAACCCAGCATTTCCCGCCAAGATCCCCAACCAGTTCCTAACTCCTTCTCCGCAAATCCAAATCCTACTCAACGTCCCCGCTTCCCATCCTCCGTTCCTGTCAGCTATGAACTAGCCCCTCCCCGCTTTGCACCTTCTATTCCCTGTCCTCCTTCCAGACCACGTTCTCCAAAACTCGTTCCCTACTACCCCAAATCCCGAACATCCAGTAACCCATCCGTAATCCCAGCTCCTCGACCTCAAATCCCTTCCCTATTCTCCCTCAACATCCCCGCACCACCTCCACGACCCCAAATTCCATCCCTTATGTCCCTAAATGTTCGACCCCCAACAGCCCCTACCGTTCACGAGCGCCCCTTTTGCTGGGGTTGTGACCGATTCGGCCACACCACTGAAAGGTGTTGGTACCGGGTCGAGAATCTGCGCCGGTAAAGGGGGAACCTAGTTCCTCTTTTCCATTGAGTCCATTTCTCCAATTTCCCTCCTTTAGCCCTATTTCAGTTTTTTTTTTTTTTTTGAGTCCCATTTCTAGTCTTTCCTTTTCTTTTTAGTCCCTTTTAGTCCTTATATTCCTTTACCCTTACCTTTAGCCCCGTTCGTTGAAGGGATCGTCCTTCAGATGATCCCGAAAAATCCTCCAACCCTTTTAGTCCCCATTTCTGTTTTTTTTTGTAATTCCCTACTATTGAGTCCTCTTTTTGTCTCCTTCCCACGCCATAGTCCCAAAAGGCAACGATCGAAACAACGGCGTGTCAACTCAGAAGGATAACGTCGAAGCCAAAGAGAGTCCAACAAGAGAAAGGAGTGAAAGTCCAACGAGTCCACCGTGTAAAAACGAAGTCAAGCCCCAAATGTGATCACTGATAAACTCAGTATTGTGATATTAATTGTAACTTCGAGTCACTACAATAACTTGTAAAGTTCCTAAGTCCCATTGTGATATTTGTTAACGAAAAGACTGATAGTCTTAAGATTAGCGTGATAGCGCGAGTACGAGTCATTAGAATAAGGATTGAAATCAAAGTTCATTTATTTTGTTAAAATTTTTTCTTTATTATAAATACGAGGCGTACATTTCATAATCAACTCGAGAAGTCGCGAGTATGAATTGTGCGAGAAATGACTGTGTTTTCTTTGTTTTGTTTTGTGTGACATAAAGTCCAACCGCCGCACTTTAGTCAAGCCGGGGGGAGTTGTGACGTTGCACAATTTTTGTAATACTTACCTCGTTGATCGTGGGGTGGTCAACCACGATATTCGTCCGTCCTATATTATTGTTAGTTGTTAAGTCTATTTTTTTTTTATATCCGTCTCCGTCATAAAATTTGTTTTTGTGAATTTTCCTCCTCGTCAACCGTCCAATAGTATTTTTAAGGCCACAAAAAAATCTCCTACGCCAGCGAAGGATAAGGACACTGGAGATCCTTCGCCGACAAGACCACAAGGATCTCTAGCCGCAGTGACGGCACCTGGAATATATCGAAGGAGAATGAAAACAAGAACACAACGAGATCATCCAACCCCAATCACAATGAAAGACCATCGAACCAATAATCCCCAATAATGATTTCCCTCTCATTCCTGACAAAACAACAAAATCCCTTCATCGACACTCTATCCTTCCCACAAATTTTCCTTCCCAAAAATCCCTGACAAAACGAGTCGAGCCCCAAGAAAATTCAAAAACGAGAATAAGAATTGGAACAACTCACCTGTAGTAAGGGAAAATCTTCCCTTACCACAACAAAAATCCATCGAAGTCCATCATGACAGCTGAAGTGTCGAGTCGAGGGCCTAACCTCAAATAACATCGCGATTTCGAGGCCGGAGGTTACATCGAGCGGCCCGAAGAAAAATCATCAAGTCCCGCGGCGTCAAGACACTCCATCGCAGAAACAGACCACTCAGCACTAACAATTCCCTCTACGACACCAAAGATTGAAAAGATCGCGATTTTTGGATGAGTCCACGACGCGATCGGAACACAACACCACTGTGACGTGATGACGTCATTCTTTGTCACGAGTTCCCCAAGCGATTTCAAAAGTCGCGCGTCGAATTTACGAACTCCGAGACCACTCAGCGTTCGTTCGAGAGCAACAGGTGGCGGCACAAGCGCCCCCTTCGTCTCCAGGCAGTGCAAGACAAAGCTCGACTCGCAAGCCCCTTTCCTTCCCTCTACACCCTTTACCACGGAACGAGACCAACTTTGAAATAACGACGATTGTGATTGGATGGTTGTTGCCGGGCCGGCAAAAACAACCAATGAGCGACAAGTTAACAAGTCCCGGCGACCGAGGGCTTTGTTGGAGAGCGTCTCTACTTCACTTCACCGCGATCCATCGAGCGTACCAGACGTATTGACGATCTCCGAGTTTTCTTTTGCGATTTTCGTGCTAATAATTAGTTTTGTTTGTATAATCACCGGCTTGTTTGAAGGAAAGACGTTTTCGAGTTGACGAGGCGAGATTTCCTGTACTTCGAGATCGAAGTAAGTCGTTTTTCGTGTTTTTTGTGTTCGCGACTTTGCGAGGCGTCGTTTCGACACGCCATTTTCGTACGCCCGTTCTTCGATCCCCATTTTTGTAATTTTCCTCCCTTTTTACGACATTCTCGAGCCCTTCTGGCCGAGAATAATTGGCGTACGAAATAAATAGTTATTTTAGCGAAATAAAGGACGCGACCAATATCGTGGTGGTAGTCATAAGTAATAAAATTAAGAAGTTGCCCATTTTGCCCCGTCTTCCCCTCTTTTGTCCATTACTCGTTCGAGCGTCGTTCGAACAGTCCCCTCCGTATTTTTACAATATTTCGGCCTCTCGCAATATTTTATTACGCCGTTTACGATCGCATAATATTGCGAGAGAGAATAAGGCGATTTGCGTGTTAATTATATTGTATTATTTGTAATTTCGTTAAGTTTTGGCACTATTACGTCATCTTTTGTTCTATCGTTGTCGATCTCGTTTACGAGTCGAACAAACGATATTTTTCATTTCATTTATTGTTAATTTCGAGTCATTAGTTTAGGAATTATTTTGCGTTATAATTTTTGAATTTTGTGTTATTTCGAATCATCAAACACGACGATAAATTGAGAAATATTATTTATTTTTCGGACTTCGAGTCTTTCGAGTCCAAGTTCTTCCCCCACCACCCATTCTTTGTTCACGGGTATAATAAGACGCCCGAGTTGTCAGGAGCCCTCAGCAACTGAGATCAAATTGTCTTTTGTGTTTGCAAAATTAAAGCTAGCCCCATTTTTGTATTTTCTGTTAATAATTAATATTTATTTATTATTGTTATTATCTTCGCAATAAATATCAAGGAGATCGAAAGTTATCTACTTTCTTTTGTTAATTGATCATAATTAACTGGCGCCCACAATTACTAAGTTTTTTTTTTCTTTTGTATTTTTGATGAAATAAATTTGTGATTTCGAATCTCCACATTTAATACTTCGGTTTTGTTTTATTTCATATTTTGTATCTTACAATTATTTTCAAAATTTACGTTTTTATTCATCTTTATCTATTTTTAGCCAGGAATAATTCTTACCGAATTTATTCCTGGTGAATTTGTGGCAAAATCGTCACAATATGTATATACGTTGTCGTACATGGGTTTACAGTTTGTACCTACTCCAGAGTTCGAGGGGTACCAAAAAAAGTGGGTTTTTTCCCTGCGTTACTCGCTGTAGGCGGTCAGTTTGAGTTCAATGTTCTTATTGGTTGGGTTGTTTGTTAAAAAAAAAAATTTTTGACCAATTGGATTTTGTAGAGTTTTAGATTTTTGACGAGTGGGGTAATTTTCCTTAGGGTTGAAGGTGGGGAAAAGTACTGTTCTGTCTTGAATTTTCCGTTATCGTCAGAAAGCTTTTCATCTTCGAACAGAGCACATCGTTTACTTCTTCGTAAAAGTTGTTTTACTCTTCTTTAAAGAGAGAAAAAGAAATGGATCCCATAGTGAGAGGCATGATACGCAGATATGAGGAGGTTTTCATTGTAAGTATTTTATTATTTACTTTGACTTTCGGTTTTTGTATTGTTTGTTAATTGTGTGTTTTTGTTTTTTTTTTCTTTTGTTTACAGAAGCAATATTTTGCGGGCGTCAAACGTCGCCGGGAGGATCGGTGGTATAATCGCAGTCGGATCAGGTCAATCTGGGAGTATCATGGATTCGATGTGTTTGACATCCGCTGGTTGTTTAAGGGGAGGGCCGACGAAATCCACCCAGAGGACGACTGGGATCATCCGGCGTGGTCCTCCGAGGAAGGGATCTTTGCCGCTTACGATGCCAATTATTAATGGCATCGGTCTTCGTCGAGGGAGAGGACGAATAATAGGAATAAGAATTGTATCAATTCCTTAGCCTTCCTTTTTCAGTGGAAAAGGGAGGAACAAATGTCAAAAAAAAAGAAAAATTTTCGTTTTTTTTGTGTTTTTTCTCTTTTTTCTCTGTTTGCGTCCACCTTATTTTGTTTCTTGTCCTATCTTCGTTGATTTTGTTTTCATTCTCGTGTTCGTCGTTGGTTTCGTTTTCGTCGTTGGCTTTTTGCATTCGTCGTTGGTTCGTTTTTCGTCTTCGTTTTCTGTTCATCGTTGGTTTCGTTTTCGTTTTCGTTTTTTGTTCATCGTTGGTTTCGTTTTTATTTTCGTTTTTTTTTTATCGTTGGTTTGATTTCCGTTTTTATGTTTGGTTTGTATATTTTTATTTTATTTATTGAATTTATTCTTTTTGGTTTTATTATTATTCTAATTTTGATAAAAAAAAGAAAATATTTTAATTTTAGATTTCTTTTATTTTTATTTTATTTTTTTTGAGTTATTTCTTTTGTTTTCGTTTTTTTTTTTATTGTTATTTTCTATATATAAAAAAAAATATAACGGGAAAAACTAAATGGTTGAGCTCGTGCCGATATGTCACTGTTAGTGCTCCCTTTTTGTTGTTTATTGGGATTATTTTAGTAGTTTTTCTCTTTTTTATTTTTTTATTGTTTATAATTTCCTATTTTAATTTAATTTAACTTGTATGTAAAGGAAATTGGGTTGAGCTCGTGACAGATACGTCATCGTTAGTGCTCCCCTATTTGAATAATTTTTGTTTTAATCACTTATTGTTGAATCATTTCCTGAATTGAATTGTTATTTGAGAGAATTTGTGGATATTTTTTTATTTTATACGCTTGCGTTTTTTTGGCTAGGGATGGGGTAGTTCGTCGGCTGCCATAACGGGTTTATGGTTTTTTCTGTGGGTTGTTGGGGGCAGGATGGGTACAGCTGTTGTACCTGACCGTCGGTCGAGTGAACCGTAGGTATCGGGTCAACAGTTTCTAATTGCATGTTTTCCTTTTTTCCTATCCCATTTTCGTTTTCAGGTTTTCTATATAGATGTGGAAGGAGATTCGTCACTGAATCCCAGATAGAGCCTATAAGCCAAAGGCTCCACCCAAATATTGAGTGTAATGCGTAACCGTGCACTACTGTGTCGATTACGAATTTAATTGCTTTCAGGATTACCCGCATGCCGAGTAATGTTGCGCTAAATGTGCCAACAGTATTAAAAAATGAATGCATTTTTCCCCAGACTCTTTCCACAGATTCCTGTATAACTTTGTCGTTTATCCAGTGGGTTATTGTTATCCCCTGGTCGACTGCTTTTTGTCCCGTTGCTCCTCGGGCAATGGTATTGAGTACAGCTGTACGTTCAATAGGGAACATAATGCTCGCTCTAAGATTTTCGAGATCATGTGATGAGTATATTCCGCTTTCTGCGAGGAATGCGGGGGTAATGATTTTCCATGACGGTTGGGTCGTGGCTGTAATAACCTCAGGTGCCACAGCAGGTGCCAATTACGGCAAGCTTTGGTACCAGTTATTATTTACATGAAACGTGGGTGAGAGGAAAGAGTTACATTCAATTTGATGTCCAGTTTTGGTAATAATCCGAGTTCTGGGCATCATAAACATTGATTCATTTCCTCTTGTGATTGGAAGTTCCTGATAACATTCATCGGTTTTTCTAAGTATGACATTGACAGGGACGCATTTCGCAAGCCGAGTCACTTCTCCTGCTACGTGCGCTATGTAGCCCGGTTCGTTCATATAATGGTATGCAAACTCTGCCGGTGCTAATGAAGCAAATCCTAAGGTGTTGCGAAGAACTTGTTTTTCTATTTCGCATTCTTGTTTGATGACGTTGTTATAGAGGTTTGTTAATTGATTCCCGAAATGTTTCGATACGTAGACAAATTTTGCATTTATGTATGCAAATAAGTCCATGTTTGCCACTGATATTCTTTTTTTGGTGAAAATGTCGCCATAAACTTGTTCTAATATGAAAAGTTTTGAGTGTTCTGTTTTTACAAGTTTATAACCACATACAGAGGTGAATCCTCTAGCTGCTAACGCAAAAGTTATATCTGAGGATGTTATTGAAAATATCTCTTCTCCGTTCATTGCATCTTTTGTATCTTTAATTTTTTCTGCTCTACCATCATATACTACTTCATAATTTTTAAATCCGCATTGTTCCGTGGGTATCGGGTTCCATTGAGTGAAACCACCTTCCCAATCGAGGCATGTACCTGTGGTGTGTTTACAACGTGTACCTGATCGTAAAATAACTTCGTTCAGGTCTAGGTCTACTTCTGCTTCGTACTCGTATATGCTAATGAACAATTGGCCTATGACCAATACATTATTCCAATTTCCATAAGGGTCTGAATATGATCCACCCTGGCAGTTTCCTTGATAGTCTACTGTTCCTGTGATAACTAGCGGCCTTGGGTTAGTTGAGTTCATAATTAGGTTATCGAATAAAATATTGTATGATTGGTAAGCTTTGGTTGAATGAATTTTAAGGCATTCTTCTGGTGAGATTTCTTGAATGTATTCTATGATACCGTTCTTAACTTCTGAGTTATAGGAATTCATACCGCGATATCTGATTGTTCTATGTACTTCTATTTTGCATTGTCTTACTTTAATTTCTGAGAGTTTAACCAATTGTAAAAGTTGTATTTTTGTTACTGTCACGATCGGCTTATGGATAGGGATGTCGCATCCTTGAATGTCCAATAATGACAAGGTTGTAATGTTCATTGCCGGTGCTCCACAATCGTACGCGATCAGTGTATAGCCCGGTTGAAACAGGTATGTCAGGAGAGCGATGGTCAAAAACATCCTTCGAGCGTTGTCCATGCTCCTGAAAAGGTTCCGAGACTGTGAGTGTTTGCGGGTTTTTATGACTTTATTAATGTGCTATTTTTGCCCGGTCACAGTGTATGATTTTACGCTTTTTGTTTTCTAACTCGATTTCAATGTCGTTTTGATCTGAGAATGTTCGTGTTATTTCGTATGGACCTTTGTAATTGTCATCGAACTTTCCTGTTTTGGGGTTTTTTACTAAATAGATTTTATCACCTACTTTGAATTTTACAGGGTTGATTTTCTTATCATAATGAACTTTTGATTTTTGTTTTGCAGTCTCTAAGTTGTTGTGAGCTAATTTTCGTACTTCTTGTAGCTGTGTTACTAGATTTTTTACGTGATCATCGTACGTGAGTATTTCATCCATGTATGCAAATTGAGAGGGTAGACGGGCTTCTCTACCTAAGACTATTTGGTAGGGCGTGAACTTCGTACCTTCGTGTACGCTTGTATTATAAGCGAAGGTGGCGAGTTTAAGCCATTTATGCCAGTCTTTTTTATTGGTATAATGCTTCAGATAATCCGTAAGGACTTGATGGCTTCGTTCGAGGGAACCGTTCGATTGCGGGTGAAAGGCTGTAGTTTTTATTTGTTTAATTTTTAGGACTTTTGTTATCTGTTTCATGACACGGCCAATGAAAGCTGCTCCTTGGTTGGTCAAAATGATTTTTGGACAGCCGAACAAACAGATGAAGTCCGTTACCAATGCATAGGCGATCTGATTAGCGGTCGCCCTCATGAGAGGGATTGCGAATGAAAATTTCGAAAGATTATCTTGTATGGTGAGGATAAAACGATGACTTTGGTCTGATACCGGTATTATCGGTCCAACAATGTCCATAGCGATCTTGTCGAATACGTTGATCGGAGTGTCGGTGAGGACCATAGGTTGTTTCGTTTTTATTCTAACCAACTTTCTTCTTTGGCAACTTTCGCATTGTCTAACATAATCTTCTACCTGTTTTTTGAGATTGTCCCACAAATATTTTTGACGAATTCTGTTGTACGTTTTCGTTACGCCTTTATGACCTGCAATCGGGGATTCATGGCACTCTTTTATTATACCTGGTCTATCCTCGAGTGGTGGTGTTATAATCTCGTCTTTGCAAATCTTAATCTGGATATTTATATTTACGAAAATTTCGCCAATAATGTTATTTATTTTGATCCAGGTTGAGCGGTCAAAATTGTTTCTTTTTTCAGAGACTGTTGCTGATTTAATTTGGAGTTCTTCCATTTTTGTTTTTAAAATTTGAATTGACTTTGTAAAATTTTCTTGAGTTGGAGGTGATAAATCGTTTTCTTGAATTATTACAGCGAAAATTTTCTTATTTTTGTTTTTTGTGACTAGCACTTGACCTACTTCCAGTTTATCAGAAGGGGTTAACCTGAGTAGACCTAATTCTATTAGTCTTTTCACGATTTCATTTGAGACTGTACCGTCGGCGGATATAAAGCATATGTAATTATCTTTAATCATCTCGAGATTGTCATTTGTCTCGATAATATTGACAACGTTTATCTTTGTGTTGTCGTTGTCGATTGTTGTGTTGTTTGGAGTTCCTCCAGTGACAACAGGAGGAGTATTATTTTGTGGGGGTGAGATGATTCTTACAATCGGTGTGAGAGGATAGTTCGGTTGTGGTGTTTCATTTTCAGAAAGGGAATCCCTGGCTATTTCCTGCTCGTAAGGAAAAATTTCGTACTCCGATGGTACTTGAGCTTCCTTTTCTGATGGTCTGCTAATATCGTTGTCCGAAAGTACTTGGCTTACATTTCCTTGAATTGAGGTATTAACGGGTTCTTGGTACATATATTTTTCATTTATTGAGATTATGGGATCTTCGTTTATTACCTGTATTTGAGAATCGTTTGTGTTCGTAGGAGGGTTATTTTCTATCGGATTTACTTCGGTTTGTACTGTTGTTGGTGTTGAGTTTGTAGTTTTTATTGTGGATAATTCGTCGTTCGTGTTTTCGACGATTCTTTTTGACCATACTCGTTTTTTCGTTTCGTGGGTGTGTTCCCCTGTTTCGGTACAGTACATACATTGTCTTTGCTTTCGTATTCTGGTCGATTTACGGGTTGGCTGTAAAGGTGGTTTTTTCACCCTTGGTTTCCTAAGAGGTTTTGGAATTTTCCAGGCAGTTTGGCTGCTAATTTTTTCTACTGCTACATCTGGTATTACTTCTTCTATAGTACATTCCGTGTGTGAGGGATTAGGATTTTCCTTATCTATATATATATAATTGTTGCGTGACTGACTGACTGACTGACAGACAACGCACAGCCTAAACCACTGAAGATAGGAACGTGAAATTTGACATGGTAACTCCTTTCTCGACGTAGACGCTCACTAAGAACGGATTTCGATCGTTCTCTATCCAAAATAGATTTATCATTCAAAAACGATTTCTACCAAACCGAATATCCGTGGCCACCGTTGCTATGGTAAGCATTGTTATGTTTATCGTTGCCATGGCAATCGTTGTCGTGGTTTCCATGGCAACCGTGGCCTTGGTAACCGTGGCCTTGGCTACCGTGGCCTTGGCAACCGTTGCCATGATAACCGTTGTTATGGTGACCGTTGCCATGGCAACCGTGGCCTTGACAACCGTTGCCATGATAACCGTTGTTATGGTGACCGTTGCTATGGCAACCGTGGCCTTGACAACCGTTGCCATGACAACCGTTGTTATGGTGACCGTTGCCATAGCAACCGTTGTCGTGGTGACCGTTTCCATGGCAACCGTGGCCTTGGCAACCGTGGCCTTGACAACCGTTGTTATGGTGACCGTTGTTATGGTGACCGTTGCCATAGCAACCGTTGTCGTGGTGACCGTTTCC
This sequence comes from Campoletis raptor, assembly GCA_948107755.1. NCBI lineage: Eukaryota > Metazoa > Arthropoda > Insecta > Hymenoptera > Ichneumonidae > Campoletis > Campoletis raptor. The sequence goes on along the minus strand of OX403628.1, from coordinate 1,214,962 downwards.
ATGGCAACCATGGCCTTGGTAACCGTGGCCTTGGCAACCGTGGCCTTGACAACCGTTGCCATGATAACCGTTGTTATGGTGACCGTTGCCATGGCAACCGTTGTCGTGGTGACCGTTTCCATGGCAGCCGTGGTCTTGGTAACCGTGGCCTTGGCAACCGGGGCCATGATAACCGTTGTCGTGGTGACCGTTTCCATGGCAACCGTGGCCTTGGTAACCGTGGCCTTGGCAACCGTTGCCATGGTAACCGTTGTCATGGTTACCGTTGTTATGGCATCCATTGTTTTAATAATCGTTGCCATGGAGACTGTAAGGAAGGAGCGTCAACTCCGTGCTTTGAATCGGTCCTGAAAAATCTACGAAATGGGCGACGCTGCCGTCAAATGTTCTCGATTTGCTATATATGTATGCATGTGCATAAACGATGCGCTGTACCATGGAGAATACGCTGTACATACGCAGCTAATAGGAAGTATGTTTCTAATCTCATATTGTTCTGGAAAGTTTGAAATTCGAAATTCGACATTATTTTTCTTGAAAAATGACATTAATAGTTCAAATGAATTTCTTTGATTTCCAGAATACTCTCAAAAAATTTCGTGATTTAATCACATATTTTGATTGAAATTTTTTTGACTTTTTTTCAATGGCGTAAAAATGAATTTTGATCAGTAGGTAACTGGAGAAATCTGTCGATATCATCTACGAACTTAGCTGCGCCAATCGTGATAGAAAAGTGTCAAGTTTTTATTCAAATTCGAAAAAAAAAAAACAAACTGTCGGGTTTTTGTTCAATAAGCAATAAATATAATATACTTCAATTCAATTTAATAAATATATAAATTCCAATAAATTTGGCGAGATAATCGGGAAATTGAAAACAGAACGTTTCCTTTATTTTTCTTAAAATTTATTTGGTCGAGATTTTTCCTAAACATCCGAAACCGTAAAACTTTCTGAAGCGAAAACGTTTTTCGCTTCAGAAAAGCTCACCTTTCACGTTAAATCGTTACCTGATTTCGTGAGGTTAAGGTACGGGAGCTCAGTTAAAAATGAACCGGAGAAGGTCATATTTACACACAGCTGTCAAAACGTAAGACGCAAAAACAACCCGCACCGTTTTTGAACCGACCATATAGGAACCTACTATAACTATATATATCAAGAACTTTCCACAAGGGCGCCGCGGTGGTGGAATTCGTAGTTATTATTTCGTACACTTTTTACGGACGTTTTTTCAAAGGTTTCTTTTATGAAGTTGAAGCTCCTTCCTATAGTCCCCATGATCAGGGATGGAAATAAATGATAGATTTAATTTTATATTATCAAATTATAATTTTACATCAATGAACAATAAATTAATTTCAATGCGAGCAAAGTCGCGTGCGGAAAGTTAGACAATGAAAACGAATATCTTCACTGTACCACATAGGTCATGTGGAAATCTGGGTGTGGTATTATTGTGTGCCCAGCAAAGCGGGCGGACACAGGCTAGTTTTTTATAATTTCAACTTTTCTTGGCGAAATTGTCTCTTTGGGTTCCTCTACTGGGGTGACATGTGTTTGTTGTATGGCTTCTCCATCCTGGGAGAGAGTAAGTGATTTTTTCTGTTCGGGCTCTCGCTTCTGGTATATGTTTGAAGGATTTTCTTGTCTTAATATGGAACGAGAGTTCGAGTATTCTTCACGGTCTGAATTTTTTTCAGTCACGAGTGAGCTTGTAATGTTTTCCAGCTTTCTTCTTGTGCGTCTCGTGGGGGACGGCGTGAAACATGCTGAATTTCGTGAACGTTTGTCGAGAATTAGATGTGCGAGTTTTCGGTGGAAATTATTTTTTCCTTGTATGTTTCGCTTTATAACCATTGGGCTTGCCTGGGGATTGTCTCTGGGTTTATTGCTAGGCCCTGGTTGAGGTATATTTTTACAGTGGGTCGGTGTGATTGCCAGCTGTTTTTCAGGACTTTCGGTTGCTACTAACATTCTAAATGACTGGTTGACTTCGTCATCCAATTCCATGTCTGAGTTTGAAGAGGGTTTTTTAGGGGTTTCAACCGTTAGAGGAGTTGAGTTATGGGGATTTACGTCTGATTTTTTGCTGACTCTTGGTTCGGGTGTTTTTGGCAAATGTGTGGAAATAAAGACATCAACCGTTTTTTCGGCGGGTGATGGGGTTTTTGGGGCAAGTGGTCCAATGAACCTTTATCGTTCTAAGACTTCATAACTTGGTTCCCGATTTTGTAATGTGATAGGATTCTGCGTTTTTGTATTTATTGGAACCACGTGGACAGGAGTGTCCTCGTGTTCGTCCGATGAAGACAATGATTGATTTTTGGGAGTGTTATAAAATGGTAAATGTCGTCTAACGCGATCTCTTCTTTTCATTAGAGTTTTTCTTTTGCGTCTATCGTACGCTGAATCGGTTGTTTGACTTTCTGAATTTTCTATTTGGAATTCTTGATTTTGATTTATTGATGAGTTCATTTCATTTGGGTTAGTTAGTTTGGGTGAACTCGTTTGTTGTTGATTTTGCAAATTTGTATGAGTTTCTTGATTAATGGATTTAGACAAATTTGCTTGTAGATTTTCTAGATTTTGTTCAAGATTTTGTGATAAGTTCGTATGATGCTTTGAGTCAATCGATTTAGACGAACTTGTTTTTGGTTGCACTAGATTTTGTTTAAGATTTGGAGACAAATTCGTATGGTGCTCTGGACTAATGGATTTAGACGAATTCGTTTGTTTTTGATTTAGATTTTGCAAATTTATATGATGCTCCGGAGTAATCGATTTAGATAAATTTGCTTTTTGTTGCTCTCGTAAATTCATATGAGTTTCTGTATTAAATGATTTAGATGAATTTATTTCTTCGAGCTCAGGATTTAGTGTCCTCTCTATATTGAGGCTCTTATCAGACAGTTGATCAGGCTGCTGATTTGGGTTAGAGATTTCGATTGATTCATTATTGACCTGATTATCGCACGTTTCTCTCGGAATTGCCGTGTCGCTATAATCAGTCAATTCTGAATCGCTATATGAAGTTAGGGAGACCTGTGGATCTCCTTCTGGAATAGGATTCGAAACACGTGGTTTCTTTCTATTATCATCCGAATTAGAGGTGGAAGGATGTGGTCTGGTGATACCAGGATTTAAACTGAGTTGTTTACCACCTGTTTGGTTTTCGGTAATTCGCCATTTGAATTTAATCGGAAGAGTGATTGGATTACGCGATAATGCGTCAGCGTTGGTATTTACTCTACCCGGTTTGTACTGGATTTTGAAATCGAATTCCTTTAAACGCTCTCTCCATTTCAGTACACGAGAGGTCGGGTCATTCATAGAATTGACCCAGACAAGTGGTCGGTGGTCGGTCAAAAGAGTAAATTGCCTGCCATAAAGGTAAGGCCTAAAAGTTTTTAGCGCGAAGACCACTGCGACCATTTCTTTTTCGGTGGTGGAATAATTCCTTTCAGCTTTATTCAGGACTCTAGAGGCTGCTGCTACCATTGGGTCTTCTCCGATTTTGCCTTGTGAGAGAACTGTGCCAACGGCGTAATTAGATGCATCTGTTGTTACGATAAACGGTTCGGAAAAATTTGGATATTGGAGGATTGGCGAAGAACACAGCTTCTCGCGTAATGTTTCGAATGCTAGTTGATGTTGGGGATTCCAATGGAATTTAACATTTTTGCTCGTGAGATCTGATAATGGTTTTGCTATGGCAGAGAAATTTTTTATGAAGTGTGATGCTCCGCATAGCAACCACAAATTAAGAATATACGATAAAGTAGGATCGAGCACATTCCTCGATCACAAGCGTGAGTCTATCGACCCCGAGCGAGCTAAACCCCGAATCGCTGACGGTGCATCACGCCACCGAGCATTCGAGAAAGAATAATTAAAAGAAGGGGTAAATTATCAATATTCTGGGGGAAATACGTAAATCATTAAAAGTAGTGACAATGCCCAAAAACGGCAGTCTGCACGAAAAAGTTAGAAGTCTACGACTATCTAACTACGAATTGGTCTCGAGGCAAATACACCTCGACTTTGTAAAATTATCTTATTCTCAATAAATCTTATAGTATTTTTGTACAATATTGAGTTGGAGATTGACTCATTTTGGCAATCCTCGAATTACCTGTCCTCGACAACTTGTCCCCACGTGACGAGATTCGCGGGCATAATAGAAACGACGGCAATATCCTGCTAATCCTAAAAATTCTTTTACGTTTTCCGGTGTTTTTAGAACTTGGAATTTGTTTACGGCTTCAATGTTTTTAGGATCGGGTTTTAAACCGTCTGCTGAGATAAGGTGTCCTAGATACCGTACTTCGGTTCTCAGAAATTCGCATTTATCAGTCTGTAATGTAAGATTAGCATTTCGTAAACGTTCTGCGAGTTTTTTGAATTTGGCCTCATGTTCGTCTATGGATCGAGCATAGTCGACTATGTCGTCAAGATATACGAACAGGTCGTTAGCTTGTAATCCTTTAAGAACAAGGTCCATTAAGCGTTTGAAAGTAGCTGGTGCATTTTTTAATCCGAAGGGCATTCTATTGAATTCATACTGACCATGAGGGGTCGTAAATGCTGTTTTATGTTTATCGTTTGGATCCATTTCTATTTAGTGGAATCCGGATGCTAAATCGAAAATAGAAAAGTATTTTGCTCCGCCGAGTTGATCTAGGATATCGGTAATTAATGGCAGAGGGTACGCGTCGCCTATTGTGACGTCGTTCAATTTTCTAAAATCGATTACTAGTCTCCATCTTTTATTTCCTTTCGAGTCTTCTTTCTTTGGAACTATCCACACCGGTGAATTATACGGTGAATTTGATGACCCTATGATATCTAATTTTAATAGGTCGTTAATTTGTTTTTCAATCTCAGGTCTTTGGAAAGGTGGATGTCGGTATTGTCTCGTATTGACAGGCTTGTCGTCCACTGTAATGATTCTGTGTTTGCACACGCTAGTTGATCTGAGAGGCTCGCCCGGTATATGGAAGAGGTCTGCATTTTCTGCAACAAGTGCTGATACTGCGTTACGCTCTTCGTCGTTAAGATGGTCAAGACGCAAAAGGTTTATCACACTTTCTGCACGATTTTCTCGCGTCGGAGGAATCTCGTGCTTTTTGGCTTTGCCGATTGCGGAATTTATATTCTTTTGATTGTTCTCATCTGTGCTCATATCAAAAGGATAGAGTGAGATTATTGGAACATCTACTTTAACATCTTTATCGAGGGTATTGATGGCATAGAGGTAAGCTTTGCCGTTAGTATTTTTTACCAAGGCTTCGCCTGCGTAAATGCCCTCTGGAAATGGTATGCGAGGTACGTAACCTGTCTCTAGTGCGTTACTTATTCGTACAAACATGATCATTTTCTGTCTGGCCTTGAACAGAAATGATTCTGTGTTTGTGAATGGTATTTGCACGTCATTGATTTGCACACACCTTTCATTCCAGTCAATTTTTCCTCTATTATTACCGAGTGTCTCATGACCAAGTATTGCGTCGAAGTCTACAGGGAAATCGTCCCTAACGAGATGAAATACTTCCGACTTTCCACAAATCACGATGTTAATTTGACCGAGAGTTTTTGGTTTATCTAAATTTGAGATATCATACAATTCGTAAATGATTGAATCATTCATTAGGTTATTATTAGCGATGTTCTGAATTTTTATTAAATTTAATTGCGATCCCAAGTCTGCGAGAAAAAGGGTTTGTTGGTTGATTAAATCGCGTGACTCTATGATTATTGTTGGCGCGTTGTAATTATCTGACGTTACGCTGAGATTGCAATTAGCCCGAAGGATAGTCTGTTTTATTACCTCGGGTCTTTCGAATTTTGGTGCGTTTATTGGTTTGGTCCCGTCGACGCACCTGGTCGAGGGGTCGCTTGTTCGTTACCCTGCTGTTTATTTGGGTTCACTTCTACGTTTCTACTGTTGTTATATGCTCGTCTACGGCATTCGTTTATTGCGTGTCCCGGTTTTTTGCAGTAATTACAAACGACTTTGCTCTTGTTTTCTGTTGTGTTTGAACTATTTTGTCTTTTGAGTGCGTAACAGTCATCAGTCACGTGGTTTGTTTTTTAGCAAAAATTACAGAATTTGTCGGGTTTTTTGTTCGACTGTTGATTCGAGAAATTTCTGGGATTTTGATTTTTATTATTGTATGGATGAATTGGTAAGCAAGTTGATTGGTTGGTGTTTTTTGTTTCTATTGGACCAATCATTTTTTCAATTTCCATTACACACTGTTTTCAAGAGTCCGGTATACTGTGCAAGGGATATGAGGACGATATGCTGAGTTTACGCCTTTACGAAACTGGTCAATTGCCATGTCTCGGGCCCAGTTTTTTGCTCCTTCTGGGTCTTGTACTTTAGAGAGGTCAATAGCTTGTTTCATTTGATTTAAGTGGAGGTTCATGCGACTGTAGAAAGCTAATAGGGATTCTTTTTCTTTTTGCTCGAGAGTGTGTAATTCGGTTATCCACGTGAATAATGGTCTAGACGCAATGAATCTGTTTCTGAGGATAGTGATTAATTCATTCATTGTTTGAATGTCGAAGCTTTCGAGACATTCGCAAGCTATGCCTTTGCATTTGCTTTTTAATAGTATTACTATGTGTTTTTCAGCTATTATTGGGAGGTATTCTCGCGCTGATTCACAATAACTGATAAAGGCGTTAAGTGAGCAATTTTTTGGTGTACCATCGAACTCTGGTACATATCTAGTGAAGTCCCTATAATTCGCATGCATTGAATAAACGGGGTTATCTAAGGTTTGATTTAGATTAGGTGCATTTTGTCTATTAATGTTAGCTGCTATTTGTTGATTTATTATTTGTTGTTGTCTTTCTATATCTATACTGACTTGTGAATTTAGTTGACCCGCTGGATTTTGTATGCCGTGCATTCCGGAAATGTCCATGGCTTCTTGGTTGTCCATGGGTATTGTAAATTTTATGACTTACGGGTTGAAGATCTTGAAGAACGCCGACGCGTGCCGTTGAACCTGCTGTTGGGTTGTCGTGTTGATCCTCTTGAGGTTGCCGCTGCTGGTGTTTTTGACCTGCTCTTCTCTGCACAGCTGGTTTATGGCCTTGGATCCTTGTAGTCGTCTCAAGTGTTGTTGTACGAGAGCGTGAACTGAGTGTCACTCTTCACGATAATGTCTTTCACAGATTTTCGCTATTACCAGTTTTTAATATATTCTTAAAAATGGTTTATTTCACTTTGAAGATGTTCGACAGTATTATCAATTAGATATTTTAATAATTGATTCACTTATAAGTTTGCGGAGTTCGTATTTGTGTGGGTTATTGGTACCGATTTTAATGTAAACTTAAAATGGTATTTCAAGTTTGAAAGATTTCGAAGATATTTGATTTACAACTTTGGCGACTGTCTGTTGTTTTTCCGTTGCCACCAGTTTTAATATAGACTTAAAAATGGTGGGTTTTTGTGATTTAAAAATTTTTCGCTGCCACCAATTTCAATATAAAATTAAAAGTGGTGTATTTTGATTTAGTGATTTTCCGTTGTTTCTGCTGCCACCAGTTTTAATATAGTTTTAAAACTGGGTTTTGAATTTATGATTGTCCGTATTTTTATGGTTTGAGATTTTCCGGTTGTTTCCGCTGCCACCAGTTTTAATATAGTTTTAGAACTGGGTTTTGAAGTTATGATTGTCTGTGTTTTTATCCGTTTTTTCCGCTGCCACCAGTTTTGATATAGTAATTTATTACGTCCCGAGAGAGGGGATCGTTATACTCGCGGACGTCTTGATGCCTGACCGCGAATTTTGATGTCCGAACGATGTTTGCGATTACTATATTATTTGAGATTTAGGTTTTTCGATGTTAAGGTTTGTTTGGATTTGTTTGGATTTGTTGGATTTGTTGGATTTGTTTGAGGTTGGAGACGTTTGACGTAATTGCTGAGGTTTTGATACCTCAGAATAAATTGACGATACACAATTTAACACACAAATGTTTACTGGTTTATTCACTAAAATATTCACTTATTTTTCACACTTTCACAGATTTGTTATAGAGTTGTCGAATAGGTATATGGACTTATATTAATACAGATTTGTTGACGCTTCCGAGTTTGATCAGACCGGAGTTAAATATTTGTGAATTGATAATGATTTAAGATGATATTGGATTTTTCTTAGACGGTCGAGGCTCGTCTAATTGAATTCGCGAACTAAATAATTCTGTAAGTCGCGGTTATAGGTTGAGACTATTTGAAGAGATGTGGAGTCTCTGAGATTTTGGTGTTAACTGATTATTCTAATTCTGTTTTTTGGGTCCTAAGATTGAGTTCTTTGTAGGACTTCTGGGGGTAGGATGCTGTGGAAGGGACTGATTTTGTTATAGTTAAATTAGAGGATTGGCTGAAGAGTCGTTAATTTGATGTTATTTTTTTGTTATTGGTCGAGTTAAGGGGGAGACTTTTCCGGATGATGATTGGAGGAAAAGTCGTTATGTTTTTCTTGGAAGATAGCAGGACTGCTCTAATTTCGAGTGGTTACACGTGCGTTCTTGAGATTTGGGAAAGTGGGTTTTTACGACTTAAGGCGTATGGGAACGTTTGGCGTTTTTGGAGTGATATGATTTTGAAGTATTAATGGATTTATGATTTCCTGGTGAAACCGTGTTCGTGAAATTTGAGATTAGCAGATGAAGGAAAAGCTGTTTTCGGGTTTTAACATTTGGCGACAGAAACCCGGGTCTGTAAAGTACGTGTACTTGGGTTTATAGCTTTTCGTAGAAAAAATAAGGGATGCTATGTTTTTGAAATGACTGAGAGTCGAGTGGTGTTTAGAGGACATGCTGCGTTTATGAGTTTGAAGGAAATATAATATGAGAAGTTGGTATATGGAGAAGGATTGTGTGTCTCTTTATATTCTACATATCAACGTTAGAGAGTATATACTACTATAAGTGTATATACTCGATTTTTCGATTATGCGATTAATTATGCGTTCTTTATCGACGAATGATGATGTGGGCATGAAACTGTACCTTCTGGTGGTACCTGGTTAGGAAGGGTAAATTGAAAAAAATTATGGGGGGCCTAGCATTAGGCTAGGACGTAACACATTCACAAACTTTTATCTTTGTATTTTCTTTTGTGACATGAAAAGTTAGTATATTATTTAAACCTTATAAAAACTGGAGCGGAGAAGAAAGGCGTGATTTTTAAAATCAAAATGAAAATCAATGAATTATTAGAATGCGAAGAAACGATTGAATGATTTTCTATTCGGTCCTGGTAATAATTAATACAACCCAGTTCATTGGCGAGTAATGGTTGTTTCGGGGACCGAAGCGCGGTTCAACGGTTTTTGATAGAAATCGAGGTATTTGTTGTGAAAAATCGTCTTCTTTCGTAATTTCCCATAAGACCTCATGTTAAAGTTGCGATTTTAAACACTAAATATCTCGATTACTAGACGGTGAAACCTTTTCAAATTTTTTACGCATTATAATGCTTCGTATTATAATACGATGTTCAAGAAGATTAACGCAAAATTTCAAAGAATTATCTTGGAAAAAATTGTATCTGATGATTTCGCCGTTCCTTTGAATATGCTATTATAATAAAAATCGGTTTATTAGCGAGTAACGAATCTTCCCAAAACAACCGTTACTCTCCAATTCCAGCTATTTATTTCAAGCGCATTCATTTTTTAGCACTCTTGTGGTGTACATTGTCCTAATGGTACTTACGAGGACCGGGCCTCCATGTTTTTTACCGAGAATCATATGAAAATTCTCCTAATTTATTGTTACACTGTTTGCACTGGTGCCTTAGCAGTTAGTGCGTCTTCGATCGTGAAACGAGTAGGACGTTTCGTGCACCGCAGTCGAATTTAGTTTCTGGATTGCAAAATGTTTGCTCTAGTGCAGTTTGAAAAGGAAATTTATTACGTTTGCTGTGACGAGGCACGGTCCAGCAATAATGAGCGAATAAAAAGGTGATCCGAGCGGGACTCGATCCCGGGACCCGCGGAGTCTGAGTCTGGAGCGCTAATCACTGCGCTAGGGCCACCTATATTCTAACTCATATTGCCAGACCGTGACATTGCAAAAAAACAAATATTATAGAAAGTGGAAAAAAGTGCAGTATTCGATGGAAAGATGGAAAACGATATGCTGGCAAAATCGTCGCATACAATGGTAAGTAAATATAAAAAGTTTAATAGTAACGATATTTTAATGCCCATTGAGATTGTGTAACCAAGTATTTTGCATAATTTTGATTGGATTTTTTGCATTTAATTTTATTTTATTACTAAAAATCTATAACTATTTCCGGTCCACATAGGGAAAAGTACAATTTTTTGTGAAATCGTTGGACAAATGTGTCGCCAAATGACATCAGGATATTTTTCTTTTTAACCCTGTGAGAACAGTTTTTGAAAATTTGCTAATTTGGGGTGTTTGATCGGCGGACTCACCTGCTACCTTTACGAACTCCTGACACCTTTTCTCGTTCATCTATTTTTGACATTCTGCCTTTGCACGGATACTCGTTTTTTACGTATCACTCTAAATCGTTATTTTCATCGATCGTTCATTTGCATTTTTCAATTATTCATTTGTCGGAGAATGATTAGAATTCACTATTCAACTTAACTTTCCGTTTCGCGTGAGGGACGTATAAACTCCCTTATCAATTAAAAGATCGAACATTAACCGAATTTTAGATAATTGTGACATCGATGTCGAACACACGTCAAGCGATATCGATTCTCTCGCTCGGACTGACACTTCCGTCTTCTTTCTTTTTATCTGTCAGTTGTAAAATAAATGAATCAAGCTAGGACCACTACGATCCTCGACACGGCCAACCTGACATTCACACGTCCTCGTGTGTCGTATTCGATTCTTCTGGAAATAATTTTGATTTTAATTAATTTCTTTTTTTTTCTTTCAAATCGATCGATTTCTGTCATTGTCACAATTTTATTTCATCTTTTTCTAAAAAAAATACTAATGACAAAGATTCTTTAATCAAGAAACACTAAGCACCTGAATCAAAATAAAACGAGCCTGAATACATAATCAGTGTTACAATACTCATTTTCACTTTTCAAGTGACTAACATTACCTGTCACTTTTCCCAAGTGACGAATGTTACACCAAACCTCCATTGGACAACATTACCTGTTACTCCTTCCTGAGTAACGAATGTTTCCAACAACTTGCTAATCATCAACAACATTTACAGGAAGCTGTGCACCGCACACCCACGGTTTCATTTAAGAAATTCCGATTTCCATTGGGCTATGACTACAAACTTCCATGTAAACAACTTTGCACCAGCAATCATGTATTCAGTTCTTTCTAGTTCTCTCACTTTTAACTTTTTTTTTAACCGTTCGGCCACCCTGATTGCATTATTATTATTATTCGGAAAATCATGACCGACCTACTTCAATAAATTCATGAATTTCAATAAATCGAATAAAATTTGAAAAGAAAAAGAAACACATCCGGTGATAAACTGTCGACGACACCCTTTCGCTATAAATATCATAGTTTCCTTGAAATCAAGAATTACAATCTTCTCAAAAGACTTGTATTCTTCACACGAGACTTACATTCTTATCCAAAGACATGTAATCTCCATACAACATTGCCAATTATCAATTGGACTTCACATATTTTACTACATGCCGACGCCAAGTTTTCTTTTCATTCGTATTCTCAAAATACAGTTGCCTCATGCAACAGCACCACACCATTAGCCGTTACATTGCACCATCTCCGCTCACCGAAATGAGTTAGGTTCTTTATGACTTGCAACTATTAAGCATAATGAATGTGTGCTCCAAGATCATGATCAAACCACGCGGGGTATGACCATCATTTCTCACTCAAAAACTCTCAGAAATCTTTCAATAAATGGGTGTGTCAACAAGGAAATCACAGGATTAAAGTTAAGTGACTCAGAGTCTACATTGCAAAAGCTGACCTTCAGTATTGTCTTAAGAATCAAACTGTCAACTGTCATCCCCACTGATTAACCAAGAGCTAAAATTTTGCATCAAATAAAAAATGTATTGCTCAAAAATCGTGTCACAATTTGAGAGACACTTTGAATTGGAGTGACACTTCGACAAAAATGTTATGCAGTGCTTTCTTTAATAATAAAGCATTCAGCACCGGAATCAAAATAAAATGGAAACTCCTCACCGGGAATTAAATTCAGGAAGAATAATTTCACGACGGTCAGCGGTAAGATCTCGGATCGATTGTATTAACTCCACTCTATTCTGGTGTTGATTTCCAATCCAAATTTTCCATTGACCTTCGGAAGAATTTTTATTCCGTTGAGAGGGAATGATTGTTTTACGTCCCTTGGTAATCCCACTTCTGATGTCGGAGAATGATTAGAATTCACTATTTAACTTAACTTTCCGTTTCGCGTGAGGGACGTATAATCTCCCTTATCAATTAAAAGATCGAACATTAACCGAATTTTAGATAATTGTGACATCGATGTCAAACACACGTCAAGCGATCTCGATTCTCTCGCTCGGACTGACACTTCCTTCTTCTTTCTTTTTATCTGTCAGTTGTAAAATAAATGAATCAAGCTAGGACCACTACGATCCTCGACACATTTATTTATTTCATAGCAAAATTTCGTCGAAATTTATAAAATCTTTCGAATTTCTTGTTCGTTTTCCTTGTGGGAATTCCTGAAAATATACTAAATCGTTTTTTATGAATAAAAAAAAGCTCATCGCTGTTTTTTTTTTTTTTTGACATTTCAATGTTCGTTGATGGTGAAAATGCTAATCGTTTTTTTGGAGTGTCATTTGAAGAAGTGAAGCTACATATTTTTATAATGTATGAAATCGTTTTTGATGAGTAAAAAAAAAAAATAAGTAAAAAAAAATTCAAATCGCCATAGTGAAAATTACCATACGCGCAGAGATTCCAAGTTAATAAAGATCAAAAGTTTTTACAGAATTCATAAAATTGAGAAGCAGGAATATAAATAAAAGATTTGAAGGCAAGTTGCACGTGGTCAAAAACTCATTGTGATTCTTCTCCATATTGTAACGGAACGCTTTTACCTATGCGTATACTCGCTACGCGCAGGTCCGCGCTTCCTTAATTTTAAAAAGGAGCAGGTATGAAAAAGAAGTGAGACGACACGAGTTTTTAAAATAAAATCAATTTAAAAATTGATTTTTATTGAAAAAGAACAAAATTATATCGGTTTTTGAATTTACAATGCTTATTTTTGTTTAATTTGTTTGATTTGTTTTATAAACGCGTGTTTTTATTATTAACAATGTTTCATTTGATAATAAATAATATTATTTGATTTTTACAATGCTTTGTCGCTTTTCCTTTCGTTTTCTTATAATTTTCTAATGCTTATTGAGAACAACAATTTTGCATGGTTCTGCTTTCAAAATAATAATAATAATTTTCAACAAAATCTTTTTTAATTTATTTAAATGAATTTCCAATTTATTATTTATTTTTAATAAAATAAATAATATTTTTAACGTCTCCCGTCCCTGGCGAGGTTATAAAATCTACGGTCCAATGCCATTATTTAAATTTAAAAAGAATCAGAAAATAAACAAAATAGATCTCGGACTACGGGAATTGAACGTCGCCGAACCCTCCCAATACTCCGAGCATCTACGGATGTGAAAGGAATGAGATCTCGGGCTACGGGAGTCGAACGTCGCCGAACTATTCCAATATCCCGAGCATCTACGGGAGGATGTGTAATAATAATAATAATTAAAGGATTGAGATCCCAGACTACGGGAGTCGAACGTCGCCGAACTGCTCCAATATCCTGGGCATCGGTGGGATTATTTACAATAATTAAAAAAGACCCTGGGCTACGGGAGTCGAACGTCACCGAACTACCCCAATATCCCAGGCATCCATTAGACCCGCCAGGGAGGGAAGAGGTTCTTCTCTTTAGCTTTTTCAAGCTTCAGTTCCAGAGAAAAGAATGCCTGTCGAATGCTCCGCGCACCGACTTTTATACCCGTCTCGCCGCCGAAACTGCGGCCGCTCGCGCATGTCCGTTAGAGATGCTCGAGCGCCGAGCATGCGCGATCGCTTTGTTGTGCTCGGTTCTCATGGAAACGCGCCTGCGCGGTGTCGTTCCATTCTTATTTCGTTTATTTCTCTCGATATTTTCATTATTTTATATTATTTTCGCGTTATTTAATCTTATTTTATTTATTTCAACTTAATTTGACGATAAAATTGTTTATTTTTATTTATTTTTAACATCGATTATATAATCGATGCGCGCGCATTCGGGTTGCTTCGCGTTGCGCGATGTCCGTGAAATGGGCATTTTGATTATTTACGCGTCGCTGTCCGCTTGACAGTTTTTCAACATGGCGGCCGGGCGCCAAGTTGATAGTTGTCGTGCGGTTTTTATTTATTATTTTGTTTTATTTTTCGTTAAAAGTTAGTATCGTCACAATATTCTTGATGTTTCTTCGAATTCCATACTTAAAAGTGTTAACAAAATCCTCCGAAGAGTTAGAGAAAGATGGTGAAAATAGGCAGATACGTGTATACAGAGGAGCTTTTCTACTCTGAGGAAATGTTCGGTTACGTCTTTAATGTTGGAGAGTCATTCGCATTGAATCTAAATTTTTCTTCTAATCGTTGGCATCACTTTATGCATTACAGATAAAAAAGAAAAACTCTCTGCGATGAAGAAGAAATTAGAAAAAGAGAAGAATTCTGATGATAACAGTGATAAAGGTATTACGTAATTATTATCATGCATCTTAATCTTAAATAATCTTAAATCTTAAATATATCTTAAGTATATCTTAAATAATAATAAAAAAAAAACAAATATATAAAAAGTAAAATAAATAATCGAATACCAAACTTTTTTCGTGTGTGTTTATTTTTCCTATATAATTGCTCCATTTGTTGTTTATTTCTGCATAGAAAACAAAGAAGAATTTGAAATTGAGGAAAGAAAGGCGGAGAATTATTCGAACGAAAAAGAAACCGAGCACGATTCGAACGGAAAAGAAAGAGACAGAAACTATGCCAAACAAGAAAATGAAGGTGGGGGATAATTTCATTAAAAAAAACCGAGGATTCGAACCGAAAAGAAAAAAACGATGACTCTGCCAAAGAAAAAAATGTGGGGGAAGTCTTCAATCGCGGAGAAAAAGAGAGAAAATGTCGAACGAAATGAAAAAGAGGGAGATGACTTAAATCAGGACGAAAAAAAGAGGGATGATCCTAAAGAGCAATCAAGAGAGGGGGAAAACGATGATGATTCCGATGGCCAAAAAAACGAAAGGGCTGACTCTAATCGAGATAAAAAAAGAGAGAAAGGATGCCGAGCAAAGAGAAAAAGAGGGAGATAACTTAAAACAGAAAGAAAAAGAGAGGGATAATTCTGAACAGAAAACAAAAAAGGGCGATAACTTCAATCAAGAAAAAAAAGACGAGGATGGTTACGACGACAAAAAAAAGAGGAAAATAATTCAAACGGAAATGATAACCAGGGTGATGACCTGAATAAGGACGAAAATAAGACGGATAATTCTAAACAAAAGAGTAAAATCAAAACAGTATCGAACGAACGTTTTAGTGGATCGTACACGATTATTTGTCCAACTAGCACGAACGATAATAGATCGACAGCACATGTTCCTCATGAGATGCATCTCTCTCAGCTATCACCAACAAAATTTTGCGTTCCAGAGCCTCACTATACTGAATTCCCATCGAATATTTCAGCCAGCTTGGATGATCAGGATAATATCCCAATAATTCACGAAGATGAATCGTTTACGAATGAAGGTTTGCAGTTTTGACATATTTTTATCCAGTTCCTATTATTCAAGATTTTTTACGTATCATTTTTGTTTTCTCCTCGTCAGATATTGCTACAGCGTTGAATAATAACGTTAGCTGGGACTGGAATGAGCTTCAATTTAATATCGGCGATAGAATTCCAGTGGCTCAACTCGTCGAAGACACCACAGATTTGTTGGATTTGAACAATGTAATTGGCGTCAGGGCTCCAATATATCAATCAAATTCAGTTCTTGATCAGATGAGCGACATGTCGACTATCTCTGAATTAAAAGAGTAAGTAATTGACCTAATTAACACAATATACGTACCTATCTAGCTTAGTTTGTTTGAATGGTTATTTCTAATGAGATAATTTATTTCAATTAGCTCTGGAGTAAACGCAAGGAATGAGACCGCTGATGGTTGTATTGCCCCTGGAACATCCACCGTTGCAAATGAAGGTATTCGACAGATTTTAATATATCAGTGTACGGAAAAACAGATCTTTTCATGCGCGCCGATATTTGTGATCAAATTTTTGTATCTACGTATTCTGAATTTTTTAGACGAGGAAATATTCGAAGATGAGCGCGACTTCTCGGATCGTAACTCGAGTGGGTCCTCTTTTGTTCCTCCTTCAGACTATGAAAGCGATGAAAGTACAGAAAAAAATTCGAGACAAGAAGTTGAAGCTAGAACATCGGTCAATGTATCAATGGATTTGGACGCATCGCTTTTAGTAAATATACCAGGACACAGCGCACCCGATGACACGGAAATGTTCGTCAGAACGGTGGAAGACGGCCCAAAGAAAGATTGGTGTCTGTATTGTAAAACTGAGCAAGGGAAATTGAGTCGATATCTCGCCAGAAAACACAAAAGCGAAGAAGAAGTGGCAAAATTTTTGAGCTTTCCAGTCGGCGATAAAAGGCGTATACCAATAATAAACGGTATTCGAAAACGTGGGCATTTCTTTTTTAACACTGATAGAGCCGTCAATACCGGAGAACGGAAAGTAAAAAGGAGGCCAAATGCACGATACAATAGATTGGCAACCTATTATAAAACATCCCTGTGCATTCGCAACACCGAAAATTTGGGTGTTGGGTGTTGGGTGTCAAAGGCGAGAAATTAAGCCGAAATTCTGGTGTTCGACACTTAAGTTATCTGACTTGTTTCTCGGTGTCAACACCGAAAACTTAAGTGTCAAACACTTGAGTTATCGTAATCCGGAATTGAGTGTCGAACACCGAAATGTCAGGGTCAAACACCGAATGACGTCGGTGTCTGGAATTGAGTGTCGAACACCGAAATTTCTGTGTTCGACACCGAATGTCGTGGGATTCGGGATTGAGTGTCCAACACTGAAATTTAGGTGTTCGACACCGAATGTCGTGGGATTCGGGATTGAGTGTCCAACACTGAAATTTAGGTGTTCGACACCGAATGTCGTGGGATTCGGGATTGAGTGTCCAACACTGAAATTTAGGTGTTCGACACCGAATGTCGTGGGATTCGGGATTGAGTGTCCAACACTGAAATTTAGGTGTCGAACACAGAAATTTCGGTGTAAGTAATAATAATAAATTGTATGATTTTACAACGTTACATTGTCAATTGAGAGACATTACATCGATACGTGATGCCGACCAATAACGATTGTTGCAGGCACAAGATATATAAGTGACAAGTTTATTTATGTACAATATTATTCGAGTACAACGGTAAGTGTTTTTTTTTCTCTATTTTTCTCTTTCGTGTAACGCATGCATTCATTATTTTCTCAAATACATCCAATTACATGATCTATCAGTAATAAAATTAATTCGTTTCCCTAACGTTCCTCATTCACACTTGGTTATTTTTTGTTTGCAAGAAAAGTATTACGACCGGTATTCTTTGATTAATTTGCAATATATACCGGTAACGAAATTAGTCCGTTTCCCAAACGTTAGACATTCTGACCCCGTACTTTATGTTATTAATGTCGAACATTATAACAGGCGCTATTATATCATCTTCCGGAACGAATCTTATATTTTTTATCGGATGCACGCGTTGAATGTGTTCGGCCCCGCACAAGAAATCGCTAGTCTCGTAATCGGTTACAAATATTCCGTTTATAACAATTGTATCGTTATTTTCGAAGGTCACTAACGATAATATTTTTGCAAATTGTTTCGTCGCTGTGTATACGTATTTGTCGCAATTTTTCGTATTTAAATTGTCACCGTGAAAACTACGGTACAACGTCCCTTTTATTACCGCTTTCTTGTAAATACTCATTTCGCCGCTGCAAGTTTGTTGTTCGGCGGTTAATGCAAGACGTTCGCGACGATTTGGATTTCTCGCAACAGATTTTCCGAAACCTTCAAAATTTTTCATTACAACCCCGATGTTATAATTACGAAACGGTGGTCTTTTTCCAGCATTCAGAATATCTACTACCTTTTCTCGCAATTCCATTCGAACAGTTTCGTCGTGCGGGAGGCATCGCAGAAAATCATTCATCAAATAATTATCCATTATGTGGAGCGGTCTACCGGTAGGTCCGTGCAAGGACTCGAGAATTTTCTTATTGAAAGCTTCGTATATAAAAGTACTGTGTGCCCATATCGGACCCCAATATCTAACGCTTTTTACCAAATTTCGCAGAATGTGCATATTGTACGACATATTAGCGATTTCGAACAATTCTTCATATTGGATTGCGAATCGATTTATCAAATCATTGGCTCTTGTCAAATCCCTCGGGGTAATCGAGTCAGCGTTAAGTATGTGTAGCGCTTCTGGAAGTTTTACATAAAGATCTAAATATTCGTCCGATATTAAGCCTGCTAAACACGGTACGGCATAATACAATATCCAATTTCGCCATTCGGAGGCTTTCCAATTTTTGTAATCATCGATGTTTCTTGCTTTTCTCGCTATTCTACTCGGTGTTCGTATTTTTGCTAAACGACGAT
Organism: Campoletis raptor; assembly: GCA_948107755.1. NCBI lineage: Eukaryota > Metazoa > Arthropoda > Insecta > Hymenoptera > Ichneumonidae > Campoletis > Campoletis raptor. The sequence goes on along the minus strand of OX403628.1, from coordinate 1,196,147 downwards.
TAATTTTGGCACGGATAGCTGGTGTACCAAAGTGCCACGTACATGCCGCTGCCGAAAAAAAATTTTAATCGACCTGTGCCTTTGCTACTCCTAAATAACAATTGTGCATACCGTCCACCACCATACATTCTCGCAGATCAAATTCTGGCAAAAGTGTGAGAATTGAATTGCCCTTCGTTCCATATACAACTCTACCGTCTCTCGATGCTGGTATCATGTGACGACGCATTTTTCTATCGGTACGATCTCGGAATTCTCTAACGGGATATTTTCTTTGTAATCTTCCGAATTTACGCCCTGGCTCGTAACAAAACGTGCATCCGTGCTTACCATTAAACATATTCATGTTTAAAATTTCCCACCTAGCCATGGTATCTACTGTAACGGTAGTCGTTAAAAATTTACTCGTTACCACTTCGTCACCGTACGGTTTCCACTCTATACCGGTATTATACAACGTTCTCAATTCCTGCATAACCGGCTCAAGGTAAGTTATAAAATTCGGATTTTTACTATCAACATAAATTGCCGCCAATATCATGTATCGTTTGCGCGAATGAGGAGGAAGCTCGTTTATCGTTAATAACACAGGCCAGGCACTACCTTTTGACGATTCGCTAACTTGACAGCCGTCCGTATTCATGGTGAATGAATAATTAAATTCCGAATTGAAAAAATTATTCTCCCTCTGCAATTTCTTATATGCAATACCGTCAAAAATGTCCTCTACCGCACCATCATCGATTTTTTTTCTATCGTACCGGTAATTCAGAAGTTTTATGAAATTGGGTATCGAAAATAATCTTTTTAGTTGAGCGGTTATGTTAAGCTGTACGAAATAAGCGGTATTTTTCAGAGGTTTTTCAGGGTCACGCGGACCGCAAAAGCAATCCAACGTTCGTTGGCCGTTCGCACCGACAATCTGTTTGCAATTACGACAATAAATATGACGCTTCAGAATTTTTTTTTCCTTTCTTCCTAAACATTTTCTCAACGCGTTTGCCGTCGTTGGTATTGTACTTGCATTCAACATTTCTTTTTGCAATTTCAATAGCCGTAAAATTGCTGTGTAACTCATTTTGTTCCTATGCCCGAATGCTAAAATTCTCGTAATAACTTCGCCTTCCCTCATATTCGGTCGCATACTTACGACATTTTCCGGAACAATCTTCAACACGCTCATGTCATCATCTTCGGACGATCCGTTGCCGTTGCCTCCGTTGCCATCACCATCATCATTCTCCTCCTCCTCCTCCTCCTCGTCGTTGCCACCGGTACTGTCGTTTTCATCATCATCATCATCATCATCATCATCATCATCATCATCATCATCATCATCATCATCGTTCGGATCAAGATCATAATCGCTGTTGTCGTCGATTTGGTGACCATCACCGGTATCGACAAGTGTGTCGCCATCCAATTCATCAAGATCGTCATTATGAACATCGCATTGATCATCATCATCATTAGCGTTGTCATCGGTATCATCGTTGTTGTTATCTTCTATTTCGCTCTCCACGACTTGTTCCATATCAGCATCATTATTATGTATTCCTTCTTCATAATCGTCGGGTTCATCTTCATCCATGCGACTATTTTCGCAATCATTATTTTCTCCAACGTTTGTGGTTGGATCATCGTCAACGTGCTGTTATTGCTGTTCTTCCATCGTGGACGTCGAAGAGGCGGCATCACTATTGGTTCGTTTTGTCGACTTTGCTTGCCCAGCAGTTGTACCGGTAAGTTTTCTTTTAGTCTGTCAACCCAAAGATAAGAACGCAAAATTATATCTTTAATATTTATTGTATTTGGTGGAAAAAATTTTGGATTCGTCGTCACGATTTTCAATAACAAGTTAGTGCTTCTTACCGGTTCATATTTGTACTTTGGCAACTCCCATAATTCCGGTAATCTTCCGAATGTGTCGAAGTAATTTTTCTTGAAAATATTTACATTATGCAACAATGCTTTTTTCGTCTTAAACGTTGTCTGATGCTTTGTACGTTCTCTCGACCTTCGTTTCATTGTAATACCGCTGTCGACGTTACGCACTAGAATGTCGTTGATTTTCAATAATTTGACTCCGGAAAAAAGAAAAAAATATATATATACAATCGGATAACGCTGCAGAGAAAAAAGAAACGACCGCATTACGGTTGTTTCGCATTATTTTTACAAAATTGTGTGTTGGCGCCGTTTCGTTACAATGCAATTATCGGGAAATTGGTTTGGATTAGTATTTCGGACACTAGTGTTTGAAACCAAAGTGGATTGTACTTGAATTGTTGTTTTCAATACGATTTCCCACTACGTTGGAGCGTTTGCGGTACAAACTCAAAGCAACGTACAAATTGTATTTCGCGAACTCTTTTCCGCACCACCGCAGGGGTAGAGTTCGAGGCGCGTTTTTTAAAATGTTGTATACCTCGTAGGCCCAATCCACGGTGCGTCAACATTCTATGATGTTTAATTTTTGCGTGCATACAATTGTACAAGTACCCTGTTAACGAGTCGAGGCCCGGTCTACTATTGAGTACAAAATACTCCCACCGTTCCACTATCGCAGTACGATGGGAGTATTTTGTACCGGTGGTGGTGATTGTCCGTATTTCATCAGTATAGGGTTGCATTATTGTACCGATACCATACCGAAAATCGGGGTTTGCTACCTTTCATACATTTTTCACAAATGGGATCGTAACGTACCGATACAGCGTACCAAATAAGTCACGCATGCATTCTGGCACAAATTTCAAAAAATGATTACATCGTACCGGTGCATCGAATTAAATAGTTACATCCAAACATGTTTTAACAAAGTACGAAAAAAAAATGTACGAAAACTGGCGACAGAAAAAGTCATACAGCTTAATGGAAATGAGGTGAAAACAACATTAAAAAATTGCCTGTATAAAAAAGTCACAAAATGGTGTACCTTTAAATTGTTTCAAAAAAATAATATTAAAAAAAAAAGTGTTGAGAATGAAATTTTGCCAAATTCAATTTAATTTCGAACATCACAGTTACTGTCCTTGAAAAAAAAAAAAATTTGCAAACGATCGCGACGCTATTACGAAAATCGATTGAACAATTTTAATGGATTAAAGAAAATAGCAGCGCAGAGACGTCCGAGTCTTTTTCCGTCGGTCTTCTAGGTTAATATTTCATTGACTTAATGACATGATTAATTAACTAGTGATTAGGTAATGATTAAAGACATTTATCCGGTCATTATTATCAACAATTTTGCCCAAACAAACCCAACAGTTAATTGCGGATTGCCCCCCCTCCCCCCCCCCCCCCAAACACAACGTGCCGAATGACCGACTAATTTTCTACAAGAATATGGCCTTCAAAAAACCCAACGGTTACTCAGCGACAAAACCCTCTCAACAAGTCTCAGGAAGTTGCCTCTCCACCCTTGACCACAACGCGCCAAATGACAGACTAATTTTTTACAATAATACGGCCTTTAAAAAACCCAACGGTTACTCAGCGACAAAACCCTCTCGACAGGTCTCAGGAAGTTGCCACTCTCCCCTCATAAGAGGTTCTTTGCAACAAAACCCTCTCGACAAGTCTCAGGAAGTTGCCTCTCCACCCTTAAACTCAGCGTGCCCAATGAAAGACTAATTTTTTACAAGCATAATATGGCCTTCAAAAAACCCAACGGTCACTCAGCGACAAAACCCTCTCGACAAGTCTCAGGAACTTGCCTCTTTCCCCTCATAAGAGGTTCTTTGCGACAAAACCCTCTCGACATGTCTCAGGAAGTTGCCTCTCCACCCTTAAACTCAGCGTGCCCAATGAAAGACTAATTTTTTACAATAATACGGCCTTTAAAACACCCAACGGTTACTCAGCGACAAAACCCTTTCGACAGGTCTCAGGAAGTTGCCACTCTCCCCTCATAAGAGGTTCTTTGCGACAAAACCCTCTCGACATGTCTCAGGAAGTTGCCTCTCCACCCTTAAACTCAGCGTGCCCAATAAAAGACTAATTTTTTACAATAATACGGCCTTTAAAACACCCAACGGTTACTCAGCGACAAAACCCTTTCGACAGGTCTCAGGAAGTTGCTACTCTCCCCTCATAAGAGGTTCTTTGCGACAAAACCCTCTCGACATGTCTCAGGAAGTTGCCTCTCCACCCTTAAACTCAACGCGCCCAATGACAGACTAATTTTTTACAACAATAATATGGCCTTCAAAAAACCGAACGGTTACTCAACGACAAAACCCTCTCGATACGTCTTAGAAAGTTGCCTCTTTCCCCTCATAAGAGATTCTTTGCGACAAAACCCTCTCGACATGTCTCAAGAAGTTGCCTCTCCATGCCCTTAAACTTAACGCGCCCAATGACAGACTAATTTTCTAAAATAATATTGCCTAAAAAAAACACAAGATGTGCTTAGCGACAAAACTCTTGACAAGTCCGCGGAAATTCCTCATTTTGGGTACAAATTGTTGCCGCACCTAAATGCAATTTATATATGTTGGAAAGTAGTTCTCGTACTCGAGAGCAGTGCGCATGCGCGGGCGTAGTAATACTACTATCCTCGTGTACCGGTACGTTAACATACCGGTACGTTAGTCTCAAACGAACAAGAGAGCAAAGCGGTCTTGTGAGTAAACGCAGTTTATTAATAAAGAACGTATTACTTTATTACTAATCCGGACCCGCCCTTCCTCTCAATTATCCAACAATGAACATTTCCAACAACAGTTTCAATTGTCCCATAATGAGTTTTATCGATCTTCTCTATTATTATTTCCGAAAAACGGTAAAATTTGACTCGCTTGTCCTTAGCAAATATAAATGAATTATTAAACAAACAAGGATTTTTGGAAAATCAGATTTCTGCCAAGAGTTTTACTGGTCCTCAAAGAGTTGTATAAACTTTTGCTGCAACTCTTCTTCATTCGGACCAATGTAAAAACAATTTCATGAAGGTGGTTCTTGAATGAACGCAGCCCTCGAAATTGTGAGATCCCCTTGCATGAGCGTGACCATTCGCGTTTCTTTGCGCAAGCGCATCGGTGCAAACGTTATGTCGATCTCTCGACAACCTTTGGGTTTCGAGCAAAGGCCTCAGCGCTAGTGCATTGTGTTTTACCACTTCCACCCAATTGGAACGGAAGTGGGGGCGCTAGGGCGACGAACGCGTTGCTCATCAAGATGGAAAAATACTGCTCCGAGCTGAACTGAAATGAACGTTCTTTTCAGTTCACTTTGCTCCGCTCGTGCAAAGTCTTCGTCGTTTTGTACGTGGCATATTTTTATTAAATACACACGGTTAGGTGCAACGACTAATAATGTATAATTTTTATTCGCCCCGTTTCGTGAGCCTACCGGTATAAAAAAAAAATTTATCAACGTATTTCTGAAAATTAATTTTCAACTGCACCAGTGTCTGAATGGCTTTCGGAGCAAATATGGTCATTTGTCGCCCGAGCTGCTTGTTCTCGTGCTGGACTATGGTTTTACGCGTTCAATTTTCTTTGATACAGTTCGGCTTTTATTACTATTGCTATATTGTTGCTTCGATTTATAATTGTGAAATAAGAAAACCTGGCTGAAATTACATCAACTTGGGATTTTCGTCAATGGCGGAGGAGCTACGCGACAACGCCTCATTTTCAAAATGGCTATGAGAAGTAACGGGATGTCATGCGGTCATCAGCGCATAGAAAACGATGGTACGTAGTTGGAAGATGTATAACAACTTAATACCACTTTCTTCATTTTTTTCATAAAGCGTATTAATTTTGCTTATTATTATGTAATACCAACCACTTTCGCAATACGTGAAATAAATAATGCGTTACTTGTGGCTGCTTTTTTTTTGAACAGTGTCGTCAATGTTCTTATTTCTTCATTGATAATGAAGCTTAATAATGGAACAATTAACGAGCTACATCCTGTTGCAAGCAATAATGTTTACTATGAACGTCTAAAATATAAAACAGAATTCTGGAAAACCTACATAGCAATTTATCGTTGCCGTCGACTGTTATATAATTATGGGAGAAAATAATTTTACTTTCGTGAAGTATATTACTTGTCACGCAAAACTATACTCCGGGCTGGAATATGTCTTGAAAATTTATAATTCTTATTAAACATCTAACTAATTTGTTGTTAATTTTTTAAGTAATGTAGAATTCACGCGTATTCATTGTTTGGCGTTCAAGATACGATCCTCTTCGCTCTTACTCGACCACGTTTTTCTTTCGCCATTTGTCTTTGTTCAATCGCGACCACGGGCTTTACAATTGTAAACGCACGAATAGGAAGTCAAGCTGTAACGCATTTTTTAAATTTAATATTGAAAAATAAAAATTGCTGGTAATTTGTTAAATAATACAGCATTCAGGCGTATTTATTATTTCGCGTTCACGTTACGCTTCTATTCACCTTACTCGACCACGTTTTTCTTTCGCCATTTTTCTTTGTTCAATCGCGACCACGGTCTTCACAATTGTTAACGCACGGATAGGAAAGGGAGCTGTAAAGCATTCAATTATTTTCAATTATAAAAACCGATTCACCGACATTTCTTCCGATAAAATGTAATCAATTTTGTATGAATATTTGAATTAATTGAAATATTGATTATTTTAACGAATTATTTTCGAATGATTATTAACCTAACAATCACTAAAACGAACAAATTTGGTATTTTGTTACTTTTTTTTTTTACAAATTTATCAAATTTTTAGTTTAATACCGGTATCAGTAGCAATAGCTTTTTTTATATTGTAATATTTATCCATAATTTTTTCTTATTTCTCCATATTAAAAGACATGTAAATTTTTATCAAAAATTAATTTCATTCTACCGCTATTCGCAATGTTTCTTGCAAATTTTTCAAAATTTTTTTTTTTTAAATATGGAAAGATAACTTACCCCTGTATTTGGTGTTTTATAACAATTCTCTTACGGAACTGCTGCTTCCTGATATTTATCAGAGTTGGCGTGTTATTGAACCTCGTTTAAAATTCACCGCATTAAACGTTTGACCGTTGGCGTAAAAATGTTGCTGATTTTTCATTGTTGAAAATCCAATATCTGAAAAACTAAAAATATTTTTATAAAAATAATAGGTAAAAAATTCGTGCATCTTAACTTCAAGTTTGAGTCAAGACCCAGTCTTGACTCAAACTTGAAGTTAAGTCAAACATGCTTGGCTTCAATAATTCGTCTTTTTTTTCTGGTATTTTCAACGAGCGTTCTCGACAACACTTCCCGTTATATATAACCTTGAACCGTCGCAACACGACGTCGGGTAATAACGAATTATATTTCAGCAACACTAGAAAATCGTTACGCCGGTGATTTTTTTTTTTTTATATACGCATCGTGTAAACGGTTTTTTTCGCTCACACGATACGATCCTCTTCAATTTACGCGACTACGCTTATTCCGTTGTTCGTTTAACCTTGAAACTGTTTCACGACAGGCTAAATACATTTATACACTCACACATATTTCGTCAAGTAATTGCGACCAAAATTATTTAATCATGAAAAAATATTATTACCGGTATTTCACCCAATAAATATTATAAAATGGGATTGTTGTTTCTCGTGCAACCTATACGATGTACTGTTTATTACGCGAAAACGTTTTTTTAGCGTCTTTTTTTGTATAATCACAGCCATCCGCTTATCGTTACCACATATCACAAATACCTCGTCGAGCGATACGAAATAATGTTTATTTAATGTTATAAAAAATATATTACCGGTACTTCTTTGAGTAATATCGAATTCTCATGCTTACCACGATACAATGTTCTTCGCCTTACGACGCGACCGCGATTTATGTCGTGTTTTTATAATCTTGAAACTCTAAACCGCCAGGCTTAATACATGTACATACTGACACATACTATTTCGTGTAAAACCTACCAATATTAATGTAATCTCGAATACTTGAAAATACCGATATTTTCTACAATACTCATCACATGTAAGGACTTTTCTTCTTGCGCTCTCATGTCAATGCTCTTCGCCTTACGCTACCACGTTTATTCCGTTGTTCGTTTATCCTTGAAACTGTTTCACGATAGGCTAAATACTTGTACACACTCACACATGTTTCGTCAAGTAATTCCGACCAACATTCTTAAATAATGAAAAAATGTTATTACCGATATTCTCTTCGCCCCACGCGACCACGTATTTATTTTGCGTCGTCATTTTTTTTTTCCTAAATTCTTGACCACGAGCTCTATATTTCTATGTACACGCATGCTTGATCGAACGATACCGCAAATATGCAAAGTTAACTTACCTTTCTCTTGTGATATTTTTTACCGTTGTCCTATTCTCACTCTTGTATCCTTATATTCCAAACACTCGACATATCCTTATATCGTACAGAAAATCCATTAACTCCATGGTTTTACCGTTGCAATTACGATGTTGTAGAATTACCTTTCTTGTACATCAAGTTGATACTGTGAAAAATTCAAAACGTTTTTAATTAAATCATAGGCAACAATTTGCTACAGTTTTACTTAAAGTACGAAGCAAGATTTGGGGCGGATTTTCTTAATTTTTCGACAAAAACCACAACAATATGTTATTTACGATAGATACACCGCGACGTCCACCTACACCGAACAACATTTCGTTTAACATTGGAAAATAAACATTACTGATATTCCGTTAAATATAACTAAATTGAACGCGAATATTTTTCCTCGTACCGCGATACGATGCTTTGCGCGCCGCAACTCTACCATTGTTATGATGTATCGTTCGTATATAACCTCGAAACCGTAACACGATGACGGGCTGATAAATGTACATGGCACACAAACAAACTTGTCATGTAATATCGACCAATATTTATTTAAATTATAGATAATAGGAATTGCCGTTTTTTTTTCGAGATAGTTGATTTGACGGGATTATTTTCTTTGCGCACACGATACACGATGCTCTTAGCGTTACGCGACCACGTTTTTTTTCTTCGTATACTCGTCCACGCACTCGAGTATTACTATATACACATACATACTTGGTTGAGCGATATCGAACGACATTTATTACACTTGCAAATCAAAATTACCGGTATTCAGTTAAATATAATCAAATAATTGACGCGATTTTTTTTTCTCTTCACGAAATGATGCTTCTCGCGACACGACTTGACTCTACCATTGTTGTGATGTATCGTTCGTTTAACCTTGAAACCGTAACACGATGACGGGCTGATACATGTACATGGCACACAAACAAACTTGTCATGCAATATCGACCAATATTTATTTAAATTATAGATAATAGGAATTGCCGTTTTTTTCGATATAGTTAATTTGACGGGATTATTTTCTTCGCGCACACGATATACGATGCTCTTAGCGTTACGCAACCACGTTTTTTTTCCTCGTATACTCGTCCACGCACTCGAGTATTACTATATACACATACATACTTGGTTGAGCGATATCGAACGATATTTATTACATTTGCAAATCAAAATTACCGGTATTCAGTTAAATATAATCAAATAATTGACGCGAATTTTTTTTTTCTATACGAAATGATGCTTTTCGCGACACGACTCGACTCTACCATTGTTATGATGCATTGTTATGACCCACATAAGCAACCACGAATTAGCATGATCAAGCACATTCCTCACAAGCACGGGTCTATCGACCCCGAACGAGCTAAACCCGAATCGCTGACGACGCACCAAGTTCACTGAACGTCTAAGCAATAATCACGAAGCAATGATCATGAAGCAATAACCATTTAAGCAATAATAACATTAGAAGGGGTAAATTATCAATATTCTGGGGGAAACTTGTAAATCAATAAAAGTAGTGACAATGCCCAAAAAACGGCAGTCTGCACGCAAAAGTTAGAAGTCTTCAACTATCTAACTACGAATTGGTCTCGAGGCAAATACACCTCGACTTTGTAAAACTAGCTTATTCTCAATAAACCTTATAGTATTTTGTATAATATTGAGTTGGAGATTGACTCATTTTGGCAATTCCTCGAATTACCTGTCCTCGACAACTTGTCCCCACGTGACGAGATTCGCGGGCATAACACATCGTTCGTATAACCTCGAAACCGTAACACGATGACGGGCTGATACATGTACATGGTACACAAACAAACTTGTCATGCAATATCGACCAATAGTTATTTAAATTACAGATAATAGGAATTGCCGTTTTTTTTCGAGATAGTTGATTTGACGGGATTATTTTCTTCGCGCACACGATACACGATGCTCTTAGCGTTACGCGACCACGTTTTTTTTCTTCGTATACTCGTCCACGCACTCGAGTATTACTATATACACATACATACTTGGTTGAGCGATATCGAACGACATTTATTACACTTGCAAATCAAAATTACCGGTATTCAGTTAAATATAATCAAATAATTGACGCGATTTTTTTTTTCTACACGAAATGATGCTTCTCGCGACACGACTCGACTCTACCATTGTTATGATGCATCGTTCGTATAACCTCGAAACCGTAACACGATGACGGGCTGATACATGTACATGGCACACAAACAAAATTGTCATGCAATATCGACCAATATTTATTTAAATTATAGATAATAGGAATTGCCGTTTTTTTTTTCGAGATAGTTGATTTGACGGGATTATTTTCTTCGCGCACACGATACACGATGCTCTTAGCGTTACGCGACCACGTTTTTTTTCCTCGTATACTCGTCCACGCACTCGAGTATTACTATATACACATACATACTTGGTTGAGCGATATCGAACGATATTTATTACACTTGCAAATCAAAATTACCGGTATTCAGTTAAATATAATCAAATAATTGACGCGATTTTTTTTTCTCTTCACGAAATGATGCTTCTCGCGACACGACTCGACTCTACCATTGTTATGATGTATCGTTCGTATAACCTTGAAACCGTAACACGATGACGGGCTGATACATGTACATGGCACACAAACAAACTTGTCATGCAATATCGACCAATATTTATTTAAATTATAGATTATAGGAATTACCTTTTTTCTTCGATATTGTTGATTTGACAGGATTATTTTCGCGCGTCGAACGTCGCGCGTCGAACAATGATGGCGTCAATCGAGACGTAGATGGGTTGAATATACATATACAATTCCTCGGTCTTTTTTGATTTTTTTTTCAACAAAACCTTCGATTTTTTTGCCCTTAAAATTTTTAATGCACATGCCCATATATATAATTAATATAAAAATGAATAAAGAACAATTGAGAAAGAGAAACAACACAAAATTATGACAATCTTTTACCGGTACGCACTATACACCGCTCTTATATATTTTTATCACTGCCCTATCGTTGTCTGCATGCTGTACGCGATTTATGATAAAACGGGAAAGAATTTCCGAGCCGTTGATGAAAAATCTCGCACAGCACAAACGATTAAAAGCACGTGTTCGCATCAAAACTATCGAACCATAAATGGCGGCGAAATCTAATAATTATTTTTACGCTTCATATCTCGTTAAAAAATAATTAAGCCACGAAAATAATAATTCTGATAACCCGGTACGTGATAAATATGATGCGATAATATCGAGACGCAAAGCCGGCCGGCTCGCGCGGAACAATATATTGAAGAAACAATGCTGCCAACTATAACAAATTTAATTAAAACTCAATATAAATGGCTCACTCCCAAAAATAATGATAATAAATCACCAGCAGGGCTATTGTTTGTCGACGCGCGTAATAATATAACCTCACAACATCGATATCGTACATTTTCTCGTGTATGCTTGTATTTTTCTGTTAAAATATTAAGATGATCGTTCTATCGCGACACAAAGAGCATATAACCTCTTTTATTAAGAAAATACCGGTACTTCATTTTCGCTTATATGATTCGGTTTGTTTTATTTTATGTTCGTTTGGGTTTGTTTGGTGTACAGAAGATACACGTTCAATCATTCGATCGCGTCATACCATATGCATACGTTTTTATTTAGAAATTCATTATACTTTTCTCTCAAAATTTTGATAACATATTTCGTTGAACATTATTCTAAAACTCTGATTTTATTTCATAGATGAGTAAAAATTTAATGGAAAGGTCGTAGGATTTTGAGTTTCATTGAAGCACTGAGCAAAAAAAAAACAAAATTTAAGGATCAATTACAAGAGTGAATTCAGCGATTAAACCCAGGACATGCAGAAGTCGTATTTCAAAAACCGAGAAAAACAATTCAAGGTGCTGCATCAATTGGGTGCCTCCATCGTTAACCTGTTTGAAAAGCATAAACTTTTCGGTGGTTCTTTTTGACCATTCTTTGATTAACTTGAACATAAACATATATATATATATATATATTTATATATATTGTATACTGACGAGAGCCAAAAAATTGCTTCTCTCTTGCGTCTCCTTAATTCCATCATTAATACCTTTTTATATCCATCAGAGATGTCGTCTTCGAAATTCTGCTCATTCAATTTATCGATCAGTTCGCCCCAAATACCATCAAGACGTTGTTGTTCTATGTCCCCATTGACTTCGTTTGTTATTATTGATTTGTTTCGTTCTATGAATTCACAAACAATCTTTAAATGCGCATTGGTAAGGAGGGCCAAGCGTTCGCTCTGAATCAGCATCAGTCGTTTCTTGTTGTTTCCATCTGAAATATGCGTATTACAATATTATTATTTAACGCCAAGATAGAATTAACATTTCTATAAATAAGAATTTGCGGAAAACATGAGGCCAGTAGTTAAATTCTTTTTAAAAAAAAGCAACTTTTTACGAATGTTATAATAATAATAAAACCACGTGCAGCAGGATACAAATTGGCTCATTTATATGCCTCTGCATATATACAACACGTTTTATTTATATTATACGAATAACATATAAGTGTTTTTACCTGTTGCTTCTTGAACCGGCTGGATGTAATTGTTAATGTCGATGTTAAGACACGTGATATTCTGGAAGCAAGAATGATCCGCGGCTGACGATAGGAGTACCGGTTCGAAACATTCCACACAGATATACATATCTGAAATGTTCTACACAAATTTTCAGTGCGTTTTATTACTTCAATTCTGTTATAGCTGTCTTTGTATATGTGCACTTACTTTTCGGCCAAGTTGTTGTTCACGGGCGGAGGAAATGAAATATCACTGATATGACGAATAAATTGTAGGTTATATGCGCTGAACTCGATCTCGTACTTTATATGTATATTTTACTCCTTCGTTCGCTGTGCGACACGCGCGATGAAAGTATCGTCGACTCGTCGTTGCGCGTTTATAGAAAAATATTGATCGTTATTAATTGTAACACAACGTCTGTCTGAAGTACCGGTATATCAGGAGCAAAAAAATTTATATACGCTCAAATTTTCGTGGACGGGGCAGTCGCCATATATTTCTTCACTTAACTTCACTTTATAAATATATCGTTTATAGCCCGAGTATAAGTGAAAACTGTTTTTTTAATTGATATATAAAGCCGTTGAATTATACACCAGAGGATAAAAGAAAAGACGTTATTGTCTCATTGGCTATTTTCATGGAGACTACAGTAGCGCTCAATCAGCGGTTATAATACCGGAAGTTATTGCATATCTCTCTCGCTCTCTTTCACCGCGATGTTCAAACATTCCTATGTGGAAGCGATTATACATTGTATGAATAATCGTTTCAATAATATTTTCAAATATAAATGCAAATTATACATTGTATGAATAATCGCTTCAACATAGGATTATGTTTGAACGTCGCGATGCATCGTTGTTTAATGAATGGTGATGGCGATCAATTCGACGTATTCATTATCCGCCATAATAAACATCCAAGAATAATGCAACTGCAGGACGACGACGCGAATGAGGCGAGTTCGAGATACGTCGAATACGTCATTTAAGTGTTTCATAAATTATATTTGAAATCGCTGAATAAAAATATTTCAATAGAATCATTGATCATATATAAGAGTTGATATGAACTGCATCAGAGGGATTAACGTTAAAAATATTTCATTAATTTTTTTCAGGTACCGGTATCATCAACATCAACCCGCCACGTTGCAAGTGATGAGAATGACGAAGCAGATGAAACATTTGAATCGTCCGAGTGATTCATTGCACGACGATGAGATTATGCGGTGAAAACTTTAAAAAAATAATATCCCGTGATTGAAAAAAAAATCAAAACGCAAAGCTTTCCTATTTTTTAAATATATTTTCATAATTTTTGACACTCCATATAATGTCATTATTCCATTATTGTCTCCATTATTGTTATTGCTAGTATTATGTATTGCTTTCATTCATTTTCAGTTAAAAATCGTATTTCCATCTAAAGACGTATCAACGAAAAGGAAATTAATTACCACCACTTTCATATATGAATTAATACGAATGTCAGTCCATCAGTCTTTTCATACATATATGAAGTTCAAAACAAAGGGAAACATTTAGGAAGTCGATTGTCAAATGGAGTTGGATGTTTCAATTTTTTGTCTATTCATTAACAATTATTTGACAATAAGTGTATTGTTGCGGACATTTCCAATTCATAAAATATAAACGATTTATAGGTATGGAAATACAAAAAAATTACATCCGTTGAGGTGCACCGGTACATTTTAAATGTGAGATGGAAATGAAGAAAAAGGAATATGAACAAAAATTACGTTGAAAATCGTTGTATTTATCATCTTGTATTTATCATCTTTGCGCTCCGCGTTCGTTGGCAGCTCCTCTATCAGTGCCACAACATCATTCGAAGCGGTGTTGGCTAGCTGTAAAATCGAAAAAAGAAGGATTAATATTGTGTTTTGCAAAGTATTAAAAAAAAACAATTGTGTCACGTAACATTTTGCTTTGATAATTTATTACATTGAAAAAATACTCATTCAAGTCGTTTAAAGCTAATATTTAACTTTGATTTTTCATTTTCAGAAAACTTACTGGTTTAATTACATCGTCGTCGTCCTGCGTGGTCTGCTCCTGCGAAGGACCGTCGTCGGGCTTTGCATTTGTGGGAACCTCGTCCAACGCCACGTCTTCTGTACCGGTACCAGGTAGCTGTAAAATTAAAAAGATAATTATTAATGATATTTTGCAAATTATTCAAAAAAATAATTGTTTCACGTAACATCTTGCTTTGATAATTTATTAAATTGAAAAAATACTCATTCAAGTCGTTTAAAGCTAATATTTAACTTTGATTTTTCATTTTCAGAAAACTTACTGGTTTAATTACATCGTCGTCGTCCTGCGTGGTCTGCTCCTGCGAAGGACCGTCGTCGGGCTCTGCATTTATGGGAACCTCGTCCAACGCCACGTCTTCTGTACCGGTACCAGGTAGCTGTAAAATTAAAAAGATAATTATTAATGTAATATTTTGCAAATTATTCAAAGAAAAAAAAACAATTGTTTCACGTAACATCTTGCTTTGATAAATTATTAAATTAAAAAAATACTCATTTAAGTCGTTTAAAGCTAATTAACCTTTAATTTTTTAATACTCATATAAGTCGTTTAAAGCTAATTTAACTTTAATTTTTCATTTTCAGAAAACTTACCGGTTTAATTACATCGTCGTCGTCCTGCGTGGTCTGCTCCTGCGAAGGACCGTCGTCGGGCTTTGCATTTATGGGAACCTCGTCCAACGCCACGTCTTCTGTACCGGTACCAGGTAGCTGTAAAATTAAAAAGATAATTATTAATGATATTTTGCAAATTATTCAAAAAAAAACAATTTTTTCACGTAACATCTTGCTTTGATAATTTATTAAATTGAAAAAATACTCATTCAAGTCGTTCAAAGCTAATATTTAACTTTGATTTTTCATTTTCAGAAAACTTACCGGTTCAATTACATCGTCGTTGTCCTGCGTGGTCTGCTCCTGCGAAGGACCGTCGTCGGGCACTGCATCCGTTGGCATCTCGCCGTTTTCTACCGATGCCACAGGTGACAAAGCTGTTGCAATAAAATCTCCGTTAAAGAGGTTATTTCACTGGCCGCTTCGACGCAGATTTCTCTTGATTATTATATATTTTTGTAATTGGCGAGAGAGGGAAAAATGTTCGTTGAAACTTTCGCGAAGCACGTGTGGATGAAATAATGGCAAAATTTATAATTGCTTCGCAATATACATACAAAAAAAAAACCCGACTCGATAACCTAGAAATATTGGATCCAGAAAGATGTATATGTTTTGTCGATTGAAATATTAATGAAGCCAATGTTACATGTCGTTGTAATCAATGTATTAATAAATCATTGGAATGAAAAACATATTGAATACTTACGACTGCACGTGTTGAATTTCGTCGTCCTCTTTGAATCGGAAAGTCGCCTGTTGATCGCAAAAAGCACGGATGGGATTTATAATCTCGCAATACCGGTATTTTATACACATTTACACGCGTACACGCGCGCGGAACTCTTCAATCACTTTATAATAATGGCGGATATAGACAGGCAATCGACGCGCCGCAATCCAAGTTGTCGAAAGAAAAGTAAAGTCGGAAGAGCCTCATGGTCGAATATCAGATATTGAACCATTAAAAATAAATGTGGAGTAAATGTTTGTTGGCGTCTGGTAACGTAATACCGTAATTCGGTAGCGTAATAAAAACTTTTGTTATAAAATATTTTCAAATGAATTCTTATTATAAACGATTTTAGCTATATATATATCCTGGCTTTCCGATGAGTCCAAAATAATTTTTTCTCAAAATATATATATGTTGTAACGTTGTACAATTTCCCATACTTACCTTTTTGAGCGTGGTGGAGTCCACCACAATATTCGTCCGTCCTAGAATATTTTTAGATAATAAGTCCTATTTTGTATCGCGTCTCCGTCATAATATGTTTTTAAATGAATTTTCCTCCTCGTCAACCGTCCAATAGTATTTTTAAGTCCACAAACAACTTCTACGCCAGCGAAGGAAACAACGACAGCAAAGATCCTTCGCCGACAAGACCACAAGCATCTCTAGCCGCAGTGACGGCACCTGGAATATATCGAAGGAGAATGAAAACAAGAACACGACAAGAAGATCATGCAACCCCAATCACAAGGAAGACCAACTATCAAAAATAATTTCTCCTATCCTTCCCAAAAACAACAAAATCCCTTCATCGACACTCTATCCTTCCCACCGCTTTTTCCTGTTTAAAAAAACTCCCAACCACCGAGTCGAGCCCCACGAAAATCAAAGGAAAATAAGAAAGAACAGGAACAACTCACCGAGGGTAAGGGAAAATCGTCCCTTACCAAACAAAAATCCAACGAAGTCCCACGATGACAGCTGAAGTGTCGAGTCGAGGGCCTAACCTCAAATAACATCGCGATTTCGAGGCCGGAGGTTACATCGAGCGGCCCGAAGAAAAACCATCAAGTCCCGCGGCGTCAAGACACTCCATCGCAGAAACAGACCACTCAGCACTAACAATTCCCTCTACGACACCAAAGATTGAAAAGATCGCGATTTTTGGACGAGTCCACGACGCGATCGCAACACAACACCACTGTGACGTGATGACGTCATCCTTTGTCACGAGCTCCCCAAGCGATTTCAAAAGTCGCGCGTCGAATTTACGAACCCCGAGACCACTCAGCGTTCGTTCGAGAGCAACAGGTGGCGGCACAAGCGCCCCCTTCGTTCCCAGGCAGTGCAAGACCAAGCTCGACTCGTAAGCCCCTCTCTTTCCCTCTACACCCTTTACCACGGAACGAGACCAACTTTGAAATAACGACGATTGTGATTGGATGGTTGTTGCCGGGCCGGCAAAAACAACCAATGAGCGACAAGGTAACAAGTCCACGCGAGCGAGGGCTTCGTTGCAGAGCGTCTCTACTTCACTTCGCCACGACTCGACGTGCTGTACGGTTGTCCCTGCCCCGTTCTCCGTGTTAATTAATATTAAATTAAGTAATTTTTGTTTATTCAATTTGGAAATTCCTCCCCGACGACTTTTGGACGGTAGAGAGAACGAGGAGATACTTTCCTCGAACCTGCAGTTTAATCGTAAGTCGTTTTTTCGTATTTTTGTAATCGCGACTTCGCGAGGCGTCGTTTCGACACGCCATTTTTGTACGCCCGGTCTTTATTTCCCGTTTTGTGACCTTCCTCCCTTTTTCGTTATTTTTGGGCCCTTCTGGCTATTATCGAATAATTTATAAGAAAATAATTGTTTGTTTTATTAGAAATTAAGACGCGACGAGTGTTGTGGTGATAGTTTTAAGGTTTTTATAATTACGAAAATTGCCCATTTTACCCCCCCATTCCCCTCTTTTTTTTCTATTGTTCGTTCGAGCGTCGTTCGAACAGTCCCCTTTGTTTCTTTTTTTTATGATTTCGGTCTCTCGCAATACTTTGTCATCGCCGTTTAACATCGCTTAATATTGCGAGAGAAGATAAGGCGAATTAATTATTAATTATTTTCCTATTATTTGTTATCTCCCCATTATTAATACTATTGCGTCATCTTTTGTTCTATCGGTGTCGATCTCGTTTACGAGTCGAACAAACGATATTTTTCATTTAATTTATTTTTAATTCCGAGACAAAAGTTTATTTATTATTTTTGCGTAATAGTTTTTGTATTTTGTGTTATTCCAAATCGTCAAACACGACGATAAATTAAGAAATATTATTTATTTTTCGGACTTCGAATATTTCGAGTCCAAGTTCTTCCCCCACCACCCATTTTTCGTTCACGGGTATAATAAGACGCCCGAGTTGTCAGGAGCCCTCAGCAACTGAGATTATTTTGTCTTTTGCGTTTTCAAATTAAAGCTAGTCCCATTTTTGTATTTTTCGTTAAAAATTAATATTTATTTTTGTAAAAATAATAAGGAGATCGAAAGTTTATGTAACTTTCACGCGTTAATTTATCATAATTAACTGGCGCCCACAATTATTACTTTTTCTTTTGTATTTTTGATTAAATAAATTTGTGATTTCGATTCTCCCTTTTTAATACTCCGGTGTTATTTTATTTCATTTTTTTTGTATCTTACATTTATTTTCGAAATTCACGTTTTTATTTATTTTTATTTATTTTTAGCCAGGAATAATTATTCCTAAAATTATTCCTGGTGAATTTGTGGCAAAATCGTCACAATGTATAATATACCGGCATATTATTTGTACCAAAGAAAATACCAATCAAAATTATATCTACCAATCAATATATATAATGAATGAAATCGCGACGAGACATAAAAAAGAAAAACTTGTAAAAGAGAAATGGAAATCTGGAATACCCTTTTCTCAATGTGCCACAGCGCGGGAACAACGATTATTATTGTGAACCGCCAAAAGTGTCGCATATATATATATATTTATTGCGAGAACAGAAAGGTTTTCGCGCGTGCGCAACGACGAGGCCATATATATTGTTATTATTGTACTGGCGCGTGCACGAGCTTTTCGTGTCGCGATAGAACAATCGAGAAAAAGTGTGTCGTGTGTGTCGATCCCCTGAACTGCTTTTTTATTATAAATTCTGCGATAAATCAAGACGACGTGTGCATGAAAATCAACAATAGCGCGATATCGCGGATTCCGATAAAAAGTATTCCGAATAATTACGACAAAAAACAGAAAAAAAAAACTCTTTATTCGTCGCACAGCAAAAATAATAAAGCACCGGTATATAATTGGGTTTTAGAAGTTATTATTGACGTGCGTGCTGAATAACGGCGGAAAGATGGCTAATGAACAAAAAAATAAGGAATGTTTGCAAGAAAATTTCAAATATTGCCTCGTAAAATATGTATCTGGCAATAAGCCTGATAAAATTGTGGAATCGCAATATATATTGCGCAAAAAGGGCCACCGTGGATCGTGGATCAAATGTACATCAGATTATCTAAAGCAATATGTTATGAATCCCAACAAAACGGAATCGTTACGGATTAAAGAGTTGACAAAAGCCGGAAAAGTGCAGGAATATGAAAAAATCAACATCGTCACATATGGTGGTAAGTAAAAATGTGTTCATTTCAAACACGAAGACTCATAATCTTATATCACTGTGGCTTAATTTTTTTTGCAAATGCAGCAACGGAGGATGATTGTAGATCAAAAAGTACAGAAGATGAGGCACCACTCGGGCGTGGATGCCGAATAATGAAAAAGAAGAATTACAATGATTCACCGAACACAAGATACATACCGGTGAGACAGCAGGTCATACCGGTGAAAAAAGTGCATCGCAAGTAAAACCGAAGGACCAAAAAGATTCACCGAACGCAATATGTGTACCGGTGACACAGAAGAACGTGCCGGTGGAAAAAAGTACAACGCAAGTACTAACGAAGGACCAAGAAGATTCACCGAAAGCAATATGTGTACCGGTGACAAAGAAGAACGTAACGGTGAAAAAAAAAGCATCGCAGGAAGTAACGAAGGATCAAGAAGACTGCAGAGCCGAGGTGAGATATTTGATGTGTCATAACTGAAGTAGGTAAAAGCAATAAAGCGAAAGATTAATAATGTAAAAATATTGAAACACCGGTACTAGCGAGCTGTATTGAATACTGCCACCCGAATTTTTGTTACGCGTATATTGTGAAAAAATGTAAAAAGAATGGAGCGCTGCGTCACACGAAACTGGCTTCAAAATAACTGATGAAACTGTTCGACTCGCCAAGGCAAATATTACCCAATGGAACTTTACATTAATTTATCTATATACATTTACAAATCGATCTTCGTTGATATTTTTTCAAGTTGATAAAATATGCTACAATAAAAATAGACGAAACATTTGTAAAATTTCTGTAATGTAGAGTGCGCAAACAATAATATGACAACGAAGCATAAATTAAAAGTGGAAAATATTTCAATTTATTAAAGTACTTTTAATGTCAGAGAATTAAAAAAAAAAAAAAAAAATTGTATCAACACAATCAATTTTTGAGGTTCGACGCAACAGAATGAAAAATTGATACGTGTAAAATATATAAAACTAATGAGATTATGATTATCTGTCAATTGTTGACATTACGAAAGCACGAACGGTCCTTAAAAGAAATGAAAAATGCGAGGAAAGTAAACGATCATCTGCACGTTGAATATCTAATGAAAATAATGTTATTATCGTTATTCGAATTTATTGACGACAAAGAGAAGAAGTAAAAATAGGTGAAAGCGTAGAATTATGACAAGAATAATAAATAGATGAATAATTTATGAAAAAGTATGATTAATGTATACAGTTGAGATTGGTACGTGTCGAAAGCAACGGAATAACGAATAGAGAAAAATAATTTCGATGCAAAACGTTCGAGAGCACGATTAATGGAATAATTGAATCAAAAGTGACAAAAAAAATAAACTATTATATTCAAGTTAAATATCCAATGAAATATATAATGTAAAATGATGGGCTTTACCGGTATTTGGATTTATTGACGACAAAGAGAAGAAACAAAATTGGTGAAAGCGTAAAATTGTAGCAACAATAATAAATAGATGAATAATTTATGAATAAGCATAATTAATGGACGAAATTGAGGGTGGTACGTGTCGAAAGCAACGGAATAACGAATAGAGAAAAATAATTTCGATGCAAAACGTTCGAGAGCACGATTAATGGAATAATTAAATCAAAAGTGACAAAAAAATAAACTATTATATTCAAGTTAAATATCCAATGAAATATATAATGTAAAATGATGGGCTTTACCGGTATTTGGATTTATTGACGACAAAGAGAAGAAACAAAATTGGTGAAAACGTAAAATTGTAGCAAGAATAATAAATAGATGAATAATTTATGAATAAGCATAATTAATGGACGAAATTGAGGGTGGTACGTGTCGAAAAGAACGAAATAACGAATGCAGAAAAATAATTTCGATTGATAAAGTTTCGAGAGCTCGATAGCTGAAAAAAAAGAAATGTCAAGAAAATGAACTATTATCTGCAAGTTTAATATCCAATAGAAATATGTAATGTAGAATGATGGTTTCACCGGTATTTGAAATTATTGACGACAAAGAAAACAAACAAAAATGATTGAAACCGTAAAATTATGACAAAAATAATAAATTATGAAACAGCATGATTAAAGTAAAAAGTTGAGATTGGTACGGGTTGAAAAGAACGGAATAACGAATGGAATTTTTTTTTCTTAATTCATAAAGTTTCGTTAGCACGATTACTGAGTAAGTATATACCAGTGCAATATACACAATCGTGTCGTATTTCGCGTGCAGACTGTTAAGAATTTCTGACATGGCGGTAATTGGATGGTCATTTCATAAGATCGATGAAACACAAACGCATCGGCGCCCCGGTTGGAAAACAAAATAAGTAATTGAACAAGTAGAAAAGCACTAAATAACGAATACGAAATGCAAGAAACTTCATCAAAAAGAGGAAAGAAAAAATTTATGTAGTAACGATTGTAAAAAAACACTCAATTAGGCGACGCGTATAAAAATGTACAAGTCGAACATAGTGACATAACTGAACGTGGCTTGGGGCTAAACGAGAATTACTCCGCATAGGGAACCTCCTTCCCCGTCAGTATTTTCGAAGCGCTGCTTTATTGGGGCCAGCTGAACCGTTATACACGAAGTATGATGGAGCGCACACGCTTGAGAATGAAAGATAATGAATGGTTAAGGGCAAAAGAAGAACCTTGGATAAACAGACCGTACGAAAACATAAAATTGTATAAAACTTAACATAACTTGGGAAGAAAGTTGAAATGTTGTTATAAATTATGGGGGAAGATAGCGGAAAGAGATGACCAGGAAAATAATACGATGACGACTGTAATATGGAATGTGAATTGAATTATCGATACTAAAGTAACGTTCTTTAAATAGTAAACATTGTAAGCAGCTGTGTGGATAATGTATTGTTTGTTTGTTCCAGAAAAAAATGCGGCAACTTGTGAAAAATTCGAATCAGAATAAAATGATGAATTTGCAAAATTATGACACAATACAACCGGTAATTACATAGAGATAAAAAATAAAATTAAACAATGCATTGAGCGGTTATTGTATGTTTCAACGCTTTTTCTGCATACGTAGCATTTGAGAAGCGTTTCGCCGGGCAAAGTCCAGAAAAAAACGAAAAACGAAGATATAGCAATTGGAGAGTTGGTGAACAGAGATGATGATATAATGGAAATGAGCGGAAAAAAGGAATGGCGCGAGGAATCGGCTCTCGGACCGGAAAGTACCCCAGAAATCAGTATCGACGTCAAAAACGTGGTGAGTTCATTAACGAAGATTGGCAGTAATTTATAACAGGCGAACTATGGCGATGTCATATCTGAAACGCCTCTATCACAAATGAAGACACCGAAACGACCAACAAGATTGTACCTTCCGCAAAGAAGGAACGACAAAGAAAGGTGTGTACAAGAAAAAGAATCGTTAACCATTGAAATCGGCCATCAAGTTGATAACAATTGGTCAGTGGCACATAACAATAAAGATGAAGCATCAACGGTAAGCAGAAAGTACAAAAATGATTGCAATATCCGTAAAACGGATGATTAAAAGATTGAAAAAGACTAACGGTTCGATGGTGATGATGACGATGATGGTGATGATAATAATACAGCCTGTAGATAAAAGAGTGGAAGAACAAGGAGAAATTAATAGTAGAGGATACTAAATTATTTTTGTAGTGTTCTTACACCTGCATTTAAAGGAAAGATGAAATAAAAAGTTGCGTGAAACACACAGGATATTCGAAATAATACCGGAAATACAAGCTCGACCTGCGTATTCGCTACCGGTAATTTGTGTTCGACCGATGAAAATGATGAAAATATCAAAACGCGTGGAAATTGGAACGAATCGCCGTGTCTGGCCGGTAAAGAAGAGTTCTTTCAGGATAGCAATCGACAAAATGCCCAACGAGCTGGTCGAATGGAAATAAACGAGAACAACAGTGTTGAGGAACTTCTGAGTCAACTCCATAACAGTCCTTCTAACCTGGAACTGAATAGCAAGGATGATACGGAAAAGGTGACTTACGACAGTCTTATTATTTTAAATGTGACATTTTTCGTAATAGATTTTTCATTACTGATCAACTAACAGCATGTATATAAAAATATCTCATATTCGTTGCATTTTTGTACCGGTAATTAAAGTTCATAAATAATGAATACATTATTTTGCGGTGATGATAAAGAATAGCAATTATTGATTGCTTTGATCACGTTAGATAATTGTTATAAAAAACACATTACAACCGATAATATGACGGATTATTATTACGTGGAAATGTACCATGCAACCCCGAATTTTTACCTCTTGGAAGAAATATAGATAATATAAATAGGATTATTACCGGTACAATTCTGTTGCACGCAGATCCTGCGAAGCAACATTCTATTTTCATAAATTATTATTTTTATTTTCATTGTTATCTTGTCCTATTATTGGTATTATTCATTTTAGTGCTGAATGTAAATCATTCTTGATCTTGCCAATTTTTTGAAAATTTTGTACTTTTTTGGGTAGTTTTTTTCTGTGGAAGCAAATGGAAACGGGGGTCAACAAATGTACTTGTCCAAGGTTTTTTTCCACCGGGCAGGGGATTGGCCAGGACATCACTTCTTTTTCCTAAACCTTTCACTTTCATCATAAAATTTTGGAATTTATGGTTCGCCATATTGAATCCGCCATTTTGAATTCCGAAATTTTGGGTGCAGATTTGTATTCGGCGACTCCGAATCTCTCCAGTACCAACTTTCGCTTTCATATCAAACGTCTTTCGCAGTTATCGCTCGCCATATAGTATTCACCATCTTGAATTTCCAAATTTTGATAGTCGATTTGTGATCAGCGATCCCGAAAACCCCCGAGTACCAACTTTCGCTTCCATCAAAAAACTTTTAAATTATGGTTCGCCATGTTGGATCCGCCATTTTGAATTTCGAAATTTTGTATGCAGATTTTCAATCGGTGAACGCAAAAACTCCCGCATGCCAACTTTCACTTTTCTTAAACGATTTTCGCAGTTATTTTCCGCCATATTGTATCCGCCATCTTGAATTTCGAAATTTTGAGTGCAGATTTGTAATCAGCGACCCCGAAAACCCCCGAATACCATGTTTTGCTTTCATCAAACAATTTTTGCATTTGTGGTCCGCCATATTGGATCCGCCATCTTGAATTTCTAAATTTTGGGTGCAGATTTGTAATCAGCGACCCCGAAAACCTCCGAGTACCATATTTTGCTTTCATCAAACAATTTTTGCATTTCTTGTCCGCCATATTGTATCCGCCATCTTGAATTTCGAAATTTTGGGTGCAGATTTGTAATCAGCGACCCCGAAAACCCCCGAGCACCATGTTTTGCTTTCATCAAACAATTTTTGCATTTGTGGTTCGCCATATTGGATTCGCCATCTTGAATTTCTAAATTTTGAGTGCAGATTTGTAATCGGCGACCCCGAAAACCCCCGAGTACAAAGTTTTGAGCTGATTGCACGTAAGGAAGGAAAAATGTGTGTTTCAAAAGGTCAAATCGATATTTTTTTTTGCGTGAATTAATCCGGCCTTACCATTTGTCAACGCTCTTACAGAATTTGCGACTCTGATGTACAAATTAGTTCAAATTTTGCCCACGACGGATCTACGAGAAGTCCGCAAAAAACACGCTGTTTACGCGTCTCGCATCGAAACTACCGTCAAACTTTCCGTGGTATGGGTACAAAGGAAAGGACCAATGGGAACTCGTTACTTTTGTCGCCGAAGACGGGCTTCGGTGGAAACGGGTTTTGATGGGCATCAAAACGCCTTTGATTGTGTCGTCTGCGCGCATATACAAATACACCAAATCCTTCAATGTGTTAGAATTTTTGCATAATCTTGACCCTGTGCAAAGTTTTTTCTCAGCAAATACGGCATCAATCGTGCTGAATTAAGGCTTAATCGAAAGATTTTTTCATAATTAGCCTCTAGTTCAATTTTCAAGTCATCATCCGTCTCCTAAGCTTCGTAATTCGAGAAAATAACTTTCAGTTTTTACCCCCACTACCGAATTTTACTTTATTCAGAGATAATATACTGGCGAGCCTCGGGCCAGCAGACGACAGAGCTGTCAAATGTACTTGTCCCGAGACTCTACCGAGTCTCTTGATATGTTTCTTCTTTACTTGCATCAAAGCTTGCATCCATGTACCTATTGTTAGCGCGAGCATGACGATTCGAACACTGTGATATACCACCTCAGATAACTTTTTCGTTGAACAGTAGCTTCTCGATGTCAGTGAGGAGCTCAAGCTCAATATCGGTGCATTTGAGCATTGCGTCGAAAGCAAGTCCTGGAGCAGTGTAATAATATAGAAGATCGAGATCGTACGTGATTTTACAGCTGCAACGGAAGTTTTCAAAGATATCAGCCAAAAGGAGCACATCTGTTTTCAAATACAAATCGGAATATTCACCCAGTGATGTAATGTTAAAAGTCTTCCAAACTTCATTGGCGTGCTTATAGTCCTCATCCAAAATATTCTCATGGTTCAGCTTAGAGTAAAAATTCTCTTTTGGTGGCAGCTGGTTTTCATGCAGTTTGTCCCACCCATCAACGTACTCGTAGGGAAAAACCCCTTTTCTCGTGAGCAGTTGAAACTCTTTGACATCATTGCAATGTTTGCGTGTGATAGGCTTATCATTGTCATTCAAATAAGACGCAAGTTTTTCAAGACTACTTGCCATAAACCTGAACGAATCGATAAAGAGCAAATTCACATCAGTACCATCAACATACTTGGTAAATGAAATATATTTTTCTTTGTTTATGGGCAGAAGTTTTACCGAACCGTCGAATCTCGTAGCCAATGCTTTGATTAAGAAGTGAGAATCGTAACCCGAGAGATTATGGAACACCACCGGAATACTGTGAGATTTTGTGTAATTTAAATCGCATCTTTGATGAGCAGGACCACGATATTTGCCCGTGAAATGACAAAGATCACGATGCCTTACATCAGAGGATGCAAATGGTTTTTCACAGATATGACATTTTGTAGCATTATGAAATTGCTGTGTTTCATCAGAAGTCAGCAATGCCATAGGTATAATATTATTCAAGTAAGAATCCACGATGGAGTCTATTTCACGTAATTGATCGATAAACCAATCGATACAATCTGTACCACGTTTTATTTCAAATCTCGAGAGTGAATCATCAAATGTACATTTTAAATAGTACGCAGCACTATAGGGAATATGCTTTTGACATTGAACCTCATTTTCCGTCGATTCTAGGAGACATTCGAAGTCACTGTATACAACAAATGGTACAGCTTCTTTGAATTGATAATTTTTGAAACCTAGAAGTTTATTTTCATTAGTCGGTAATGTCATTCGCGTTTTGTTCTTACTTATACAATCCCTTTTATGATTTTCGAAAGAGCATTTAAACTTGAAATGATTCAAACAGTTGTCACAAAACCATGCCTGATGTTGATAAGTTGTAACTTGTGCACTTATTAATCGTGATAGATTTCGAATCCAAGCAAAGTGATAGACTGGTTGCAGACCATCGTCATCTTCATCAGTCTCCGTATCATTGTTGCCTTCTATCATGAGAAGATGAATTGTGGGTGTATTGGACTCATTTCGACTCAGGTAGAACGGTACAATTTCACTTTTTTTTCTACACCTTTCTATACCATATACATTTATTTTTAAATTGTTCATTTTCTCAAATTTAGGAATATCTTTCATAGCAATCGGAAACTCAATACCATCGTATTTGACTACTGAGTCGTAGTGAGGGTACGAGCTAAGACGATTTACATGATTTTTCGCTGGATGAAGTGCTGCTGTTACAGCCCATAGAAAACAGAATTCATCTTTGTTTTCCACATTTACGACAGCTTTTTTCTTCTGTATATCTTGGGGCAATTGAACATATGTTGAAAATCCACCGCGTAGTGGTTCGAATCGATTCATATTCACAACCAAATTGATGATTTCACGCATTGACCAACCTGAATCTCGGTCTTGAAAATCTTCCACATTAACTAACAAACGATCTGTGACATTCTCATCGAACCATCTCTTAATGTCTGTTGACATGAGAATTTCTTCGTTTCTCGTATTAAAGTATTTTATTTCTTCGATGGTGACATCATTTTTCAACGTGGAAAATTTGCATGCTAACACAACATTGACTTTTAAATTCCCTTCTCTCCGAAGCACATTTGTTAATCTCTTGACAGTGGAAACTTTCGCATCATACAAAAATGATCTTAGATCCTTATGGACGAGGTTCACATCGCCCCGGTTCGTATACGTTTTTCAAAAGCTGACTCTAACTGCACCCACCGAACGCGATCTGATGTTTTATCTGGCACACCGATTTTCCCACCACTTTTTTTATGTCTCTTGAAATGCTCACTCAAAGACTTTAGCAACGATAACGTAGTTTGTATCCTTGTTTTTTCCTCACTAGACGACTCAGGATGTTTCAAGAGTTTATTTAATAACTTAATATTTCAAGTGTCCAGTTTTTTAATTTTTTTCTCTTCTTCCTCACTTGGTGCGTCTTTCAATAATTTGTAACTATTTTCCATGAGGTTTATTAATTTCAAACACTGTTCTGAATCCATTTTATACTCGATTGAATGATCTTTACTAGTAGAAGGTTTAGCACTGAATGGATCAACAAGCTCATCAATTCATAATAATATGTGGAGGATGCAAAAAAATGGGTGGAATGTT
Organism: Campoletis raptor; assembly: GCA_948107755.1. Lineage (NCBI taxonomy): Eukaryota > Metazoa > Arthropoda > Insecta > Hymenoptera > Ichneumonidae > Campoletis > Campoletis raptor. The sequence goes on along the minus strand of OX403628.1, from coordinate 1,167,412 downwards.
ATCTACAAATTTATAAGTATATATTCATGTCGCTTCATGGGAACACAGGGTTTAAAATTTTTTTAACATTCTCGCATTCACATCCGTTGTTATCGGTTTTATTTAGTACATATTTTTCTTGATACATAGATTGAATTTCTGACATTTTGTTTTGATGATACATATTGTGAGGAACGTCGTCATTTACCCGGCTATTAAATGATTCGTTCGCCACACAAAAGGTTACGCGACTTAGAACGTGGAAAAACGTTTGCGCGCGTTCGAGAGAATCTACGGGGCCTTTGGGAGCATGCAGGCACAATTACAAAGTGTTGTTTCCTCGGCTACACCGCCGTTACAATAAATAATCGAAAGACTTCCAAACTTACCTTTTAAGGTGTACGCTAGTGTCGACAGGATCAACTCCTCCGTCTCCGAGATCAGGGCTGATTCAAGGACCAAACGCTTCGATTTAAAATTAAATAAAATGATTTTAATCGACTCAGCGTTAGGCACGCTCGACCGTACAAAAGCGTAATACTGCGTGTTACAAAGCTCGATGGTCACGCCTACTGCGCTACGAACAGTTTATAACAATAACGCTAACTGCATTGCAAATTAATTCGTCTAATACGCTAACCGCGTTTACAAAACCTGCGCTCGCCGCGCGACAAACATCTCAATCTGAGTTACAATAAACCACGCTAACCGCGGGTCAATAATCCCTATATAATGACTTCAGTAAATTGCGTGTGTCTCCCAGGACGGTCACGGCTATTCTCTCTCGATCGCTCCTCGCGATTCTCCCACATCGATTTCCAATCAGGGGAAAAATGTCCCGGATCGATTGGTGGGATCAAAGTGCGCGGTAGGGCTGCGCCCTACGCTCTAACGAGCTGTCCTGCCGAATGTCGCCTAGACGCAATTGTCTACGTAGGCGCGGCCTTCAAGATCAATCGCTCGCGTTTCGTTCATGAAAAATATAAAAATAATGGGTTAGACGTTGCACCAAATCGGTGAACGTCCGACCAAGACCATATTGCGCTTCCTTGTTTATTGCGTTACTAGAGACGCAGCAGTACGTTATACAAAAACAAGTAACGGGTCGTTACACTCCCCCCTTCTTAACCGCTGCTGGGTCTCGCTATTGCGAAGCTTGGAAGTCTTTTCACATGGGGCCTGACTTTGTGCCCGCATGCTATGCAATGGGCGTGGTAAGACGCGCACCCTTCGAAATTCCGTAAAACTATGCAAAATAAATATTCTCAATTTCTTTTTTTGTAATTTTTCTCCACTCACCGTTCCCACCACCAGAGCAAGTTAATTAATTACGTGTTCCGACGATCTAGGGTTGTTACAGGGAGAGGAGTCACGAAATCGAACAAAAAAAACGAAGGATAGTCGTCTTACGCTGGTCGAAAGATTGTGCAAGTCTACTGCTTCTAAATCGTAAATGTGTATGATAATCAAACAACAAATCTGGGGAATTTTCACACATCCTAGTGTCTCGAAACACAATAGTTAAAACACAAAAACTTTTTTCCCAAAAGTCTTAATTGACGCGTCTACTTCGCGTGTCGTTGCTATGCGCTCACATTGCGCTCCGGTCGTCTCATCGAAAATGCGACTGGTCAAACAAAAAAATCAGGGTCGTAACCCACTCGATATCGAAATCAAATCAACATGAAAACTTTTTATCTTCGCAGAATTAAATCGCTCTTACGGCGTGAGATGAACAATACGAAAATCACAATAGATTTCGTTGAATTATATTGTACAACGTATCATTTTAATTTTCCTTTTTTGTTTCTTTTCGTTTGAACGATGCAGTGGCGTTGGCATCCATGACACTGCTGGCGTCGTTTTGCTCCTCGGTGTAGCTTTCGTCCGTGGATTTACGAGTGTCCTTGACCAGTGTGTAGGCGCAAGATGCGGTCTTGTTAGTGCAGCTTGCAATCGTGATAGTGACGGCGCTGGCTTACATATTGAAGACTGCTTCAGTTATGCTCGAACTGCATTTTCGTCGTCCTCGTCGAAGATCCTCTTGGGCGTTTCCTTATTTCACCCTCTCTCCTCTCGACGGTTTGGTTTATTGCCCGTTCGGTTCAATCACGCATTTTCGACTGAACAGCTTTAGAGGCTGGAAAATATCGTCGGACGTTTTCTGCACGAACGGTATACGGAATCTGGCTTGGTCAAAGAGTGACTTTTGCCCTCGTAGTTTAACAGTGAACGGAATCACGTTACTGTGAAATTGGATGCAATATGACAATGGGTGTCATCCGAAAAGTTTAGCGTGTTACGCGCACGCACGAAAGAATAATGCTCCTGCGTTTCTACGTTGAATCGATCATCAGGTGAAACAACGTTAATTTGGTTCACGCTGCGTACGGTAGACTTCCGTAACGCTCTTTGCGTAACGATTCTGTCACCTTCTTGGTGGTGTCAATTTCCTTTTTTTTTTGTTTTGAAAATGATGAGAGATCACGGAAAGTTTGATGGTCTTATCAGTGATGTTTGCGAAGCGCGTGACCTGCGCTTTCTACGTGCTTTAATCAGTCGTTCTTTACGGTGAGCTGCGATAATTTACTCAGCTCGTAATTAGTGGTGCAGCTTCTCGCATTCCTCGAGAAGTTTCTTGGGATCTCCGGGTTGAATGGACAGCGGTCCCAAGGTTCCGTGATGAAGCGTTGGGCCTTCAAGTGGTCCATCCCCGGGCTGCACGATAATACATCGAGTGATCGCCACATCTGTCTTGAGCGTGATCATGATAGCGTAAGACCATCTGGCCACGGCGGTTTTCGGTGGGTTGACGGACCTGCGGGTCATGGCGCTCATCTTGCCGACGTTGGTGTCGAACTTCGTTGACTCTTGGTGGTACGATTAGTGGATTTGACGACGATACGCTCTGGGTATTACGGCATTGTTTCCGTTATTTTCGTTTTCATATTTTCTCGAAACTAAACGTAATCTCTATTCTCTGAATTTGCAATGATATACGGTACGCTCACTTTCCAATTTTACAAAATCATCACTTTCGATTTTCATTTATTAACCCATAATTATAACTTTTGCCAAAAATACCCTAACAAAACCCTGCCAAAAAACGCCTAAAATAATTACAACCCCCAAAAAAACATACAAAAAAATGCCAGAATAGATTTGAGGAAAAGAAGTCCCTGATTCGAAAAAAGGTATACTCCCTCTTGCCTCAAAAGAAACCTTAACAAAACCCTGTCAAAAAAACGCCTTTGATTACAACCCCCAAAAAAACATGGAAAAAAGTGAGAATAGATTTACAAAAAAAAAATTCGAGAAAAAAACAACCCAGCCAAACTAGTTCCCTGAAACTTACCAAACACCCACCAGAAAAAAAACCCTAGAAAAAACTACTTCCTCTTCTCCACCCAAAAAAGTGGAACATCCGATGAAAAAGAACAGACTCTTAAAGAAAAATAATTGCTGCATAAGAAAAATAACTACTCGACAACATGAAATATGAAGAAGCCAATGAGTTACGTTCAGGACTAAAATTTATAATATCAATAATGGGACAAGTATTTCATTGATGCTCGACAATAGATTCATGAGAAAATTTAAAAAAAAGCAGTTAGTGGTTGAAAAGAAAACCAGCCTAGCAAAAAGAAAAACCGGTCCAAATGAAAAAATAAAAATGGGGTGTATAACAAACAAATGATAAACCTAGTTTATAAAAAAATCGAGGAGACAATGATTTACGTTCAGTACTGAAATTTTTAATATCAATAACAGGACAAGTTTTTATTGGTGCTTGATTATAGAACAAAAAAAAACCGGTCGAAAAAAAACAGGCAAAATGAAAAAAAATTAAAAGGGGTGTATAACAAACACAAAAACCTCTAGTCTGCAAAAAAGTTGAAAGGACAACGATTTACGTTCAGCGCTGAAATGTTTAATATCAACAACAGGACAAGTATTTCATTGGAGCTTGATAATATAATAGACTCATAAGAAATATTTAAACAATCAATCGAAAAGAGTTACCAATCTACAAAAAGAAAAATCGGTCGAAAAAAACAGTACCCAAATGAAAAGAAATGAAAGGGTTTTAACAAACAAAAGAACCTAGTCTACAAAAAATTAAAGAGACAACGATTTATGTTCAGCGTTGAAATAATATGCTTGAGAATAGATCAACGAGAAAACAAAAATAACTTGGTTTTCAAAAGAGATACCAAGTTACAAAAATAGTCATACATATAAAAACGAGTCTGGAAACAGGATCAAAGAGAAAAAAGAGTAATTCGTGGATGACAAAAAAAAATAGTGTACAAAAAATTAAAAATCGAAAAAGATGATGATTCACGTTCAGCACTTACATTTAGAATGATATTTATTGGTGTTTGAGAAAAGATTAACAACAAATAGTTTTCGAAAGTGCAATTCTTCCACATTGTCCGCTCGATGGGAATGGAAAAATCTTATTGGTAACAATTTGTTAAACGTTCACCACCGTACGTTCAGCGTATACGCACAGAGTACTTGTCCGGCCCATAACTTTTTATGCAAATTGCTCATTCAAGAAAAAATCGGGGACCACTCGCGAAAAAGCAAAGCGTTTTTTATTGCAGTAATATTTCCATATGAACTATAAGTTTTTTTCATAGCAGTAGATGATAAGTTATTATTAAGTTAAGTTAAGTTGTTTCCCGGCGTATTATAAGAACAATAACATTGCTGGTTGTATGTGAGCAGCAGCTTTAGAAAATGATGAACCAATTTAGCTGAACAGAGTCCTAATATGACAATTTTGTAATAATGCTGGTTGTATGTGAGCAGCAGCTTTAGAAAATGATGAACTAATTTAGCTGAACAGAGTCCTAATATGACAATTTTGTAAAATTGACAACAAAGAGTATCGTATTCCATTTAAGTCGATATCAAATATCGCGAATGATGCGAGGTTATCCCGAGGGAAACAGCTAAATTATTTTTTATAAGTTTGTGTTTGTGCGAACAGTGCGCACATTTTATGCCTCTGACTTGAAATATATACTGAACCATTGGAAATGTTTCGTGTGTGTTGCGAGAGAGCGCTTATTGGTTGACCGAGTTCGTAAAAGTTTCTTTCCACAATCTCAAATCTGCTGAGTCAGTAAATACAAACTGTGGAGCAAAATTTTTATTGGACTAACGGATTCGATGAAAGCAAGGATTCGTGTGTAGCTTGTTTGAAGAGATTGGACTCCATGGGCTCTATGACTTCACCTCTAATTTGATTTTTTCTTGAATGAGCAATTTGCATAAAAAGTTATGGGCCGGACAAGTACTCTGTGCGTTAGGGTGGTTCAAAAAAACCGACTGTTTTTATTTCTTCAAAGCCCGGGTTTCTATTGTTGCAGTAAGGTGAAAAAGAATTCCTGACAAAATTTGAGCCCTTAAAAATTTTTTTTAGAGGTCGCTCATCGCGATTTTCTATTTCCCATTTAAATAACACGGGGGAGACGTTACTAGCTGCTTTTGTATTTTATTCCTCGTTAACGGGTGAGGGTCTAACAACGCTCAAGGCGGTTTCTTGTAGGGATTTGAACGCTCTATAAAAAACGTGTCTTGTCATTTTACGATCAACTTACTGGTACGAAAGTTATTCGACGTCAAAATTGACTTTGAAGAAAATTTCGACATTTTTTCACTTTTTCGGCAAAACTATCGACCTTGTCACAAAACTCTGTGGAAACTTTTCCGAAAATCATGTGATTTAGTATCATATCATCTTCCTGGATTATAAAAAAATTGAATAATTTAGAATACTACTACTATACGAGGTTACTTTTAGAGGAAAACTGCGATTTCCGTCGATTAATACGTTATATTAACACAAAATGTTAAGAAAAAAATTCCAAGTTTCATTAAGTCATTAGGTAATGCTCATTATTAGAGAAAATTCCAAAATGGATCGGAGTTTTCCATCTTTCATTTATAATTTCATTTAGGGCGTTCATTTTTTTTTTTTTTTTTTGCAAATGAAATATAAATTCAAATTTAAAGTCATTTGAATTAAGTATACATTGAAACGTCTAATATAATTGAGTTGGAGGAATTGAGTGATAATGATGTTCGGAATAATGGATCATCGCTCTGCGGTAAGGGTAACATCCTGTGATACCGGCAGAACGGAAAAGGACGTTTTTTAGTTCTCTTCGCTCAAACTTCAGTTTTCTTTACTCATTTCTTCTTGCTCACTCCAGTTCTACTGTTAATATGGGACGCTTCTCTTAGAACTGCCACTCATTTTTCGTTTTTTTCGAGTTCATTTTGAATATTTATTCATAATGGCGAATCTAATATATCTCATCGGTGATATGAACGAAAAATTAGTGGGGCGTTAACTGCCAACCGTTCGGGAGGTTATGTCGCTCTTTTTTTATCAGACGAAACCGTGTAATTTATCGGTAAAACGAAGTGTTTCTATTACGATCGAAAAAGTTAAGAAGAAATGGCTGAACGCTGGAATACCAGTACTCAAAAACAAGAATGCCATCGGAAAACTGTTGAAGATTTTTTATACGTGGCAAAATTTGAACAAAAATAGAAGACGAAAGAACTCTCCGGCACAGAAGAAGAAAGAAGCATTGTTCATCGAAAAATCGGCGAAACTATTTGATATTGCTCGTTCAAATGTGGATAAAGATCTCGACGATGACAAACAAACATTTTTAAAGGCTCAAAGATCAGCCGGTCAATACGGATTGGCCGATGTAAGCGTTTCACATAGCTTACCAGGAGAATTCGAAGAAAATCCAATGGATTTAGATTTCGATGGTAACTATTTTTCCTTTTGTATACGTGAAATTTCGTCGTAATGAAATTATTCAAAATTTAATTGTCATTCGTCCAATAATATTTTACTTTTTCTACTCGTGTTCGTTAGTAATCATTATTAATAAACCTTTTAATGTTTAGACCCTAGCCAACCTGCGACCAGTACGGAAATTCTTTCACGTCATGAATCAGCTCTCACGACGATAACAACAACGACTTTTACTCCAAATTCAGAGTTCATGTCTGACTACGAAGAACAGATCGTCCAACGGAATATACCGACTAAACGTGACATAATGACCCCTGAATTTGCCGCTGCACTTGATCGAGCAAACATCAGTAGTCGAAATGCTACGTTTGTTTTAGCTGCTGCTTTTTCAAGTGTCGGCTTAGACATAGAAACCCTAAATTTAAGCAGCAGTACAATACGGCGAGGCCGTATGAGACTGAGAAAAGATATAGCAGAAGGGTTGAAAGCGGAATTTAAAATTGAAGACCGATACACAGTCCATTGGGATGGCAAAATCCTAAGTGATATTGTTACTGGGAAGTCTGTGGATAGAATTGCAATTCTAATATCCACCTCTGAAACAACTCAACTGCTTGGAGTTCCAAAAATGATTGAAGGCAATTCAGAAAATCTCTCTTCAAGTGTCATTACTACATTAGATGATTGGAATGTTACTCCATATATAAAAGCAATGTGCTTTGATACGACATCAGTTAATACTGGTACGATATATTATTTTATCATTATTATTATAATTTGATTTATCCATTTATTCGTTGCATTGTCATTATTTATTTAAAGGTATTCACAATGGTGCATGTGCGAAAATCGAAAGAAAGTTGGGCCAAAAAATAATTTGGTTGCCATGCCGCCATCATATATTTGAAATCGTTCTGAGGACTGTTTTTCGAATTGTATTGGAAAACAACTTGTAGGCCGAATGTAGCAATTTTCGTGCGATTCAAAAATTATTGGAGTAATATTGACCAATCGAAATTCAAAAGTGGGATGAAAGATGAAATTGCAGCAAATGCCTGGAAACATGAAAGACTTGAAATAATTACTTTCATCAATAATTGTTTGGAGGTACATCTTTATAATTATACGAAAATTACATGTTACCTCTGATTTCACCTGAAAATTAACAACTGAAACAAAATTTTGTTGCATCCCAATGATGCAAACTTCAACATCGTGTTTTGTTTTCCTTTTCCATAGGTTTCTCAGCCAAGGGACGACTACAAGGAGCTTTTCGAGTTATCGTTGATTTTTTTAGATGGTTTTGCGGAACGTCTAATTCGTTTCAAACGTCCAGGAGCCATGCACCACGTGCGGTGGATGGCTAAAGCGATTTACAGCTTGAAAATGTTTATCTTTAGAAGCGAATTCCGATTGACAAAACGAGAAATTGATAGCCTGCGTGAAGTTTGCATTTTTGTTGTATTATTTTACATCAAAATATGGTTTACGGCTACTTCGGCTATTCAGGCACCAAACAATGATTTCGAACTATTTAAAAAGTTCATTTCTTATCAAAATGTTAACTTGCCGGTCGCACAGAAAGCTCTTAAAAAAATAAGAGACCATTTATGGTATTTGAACGAAGAGCTGGCCCCTCTGGATTTATTCGATGAAAAAGTGTCAGTGGACGTGAAAAAAAAATGTGTGACAGAATCCGGAATCGGGAGGGTACTTCTATAGTTAACAAGCGGCACGTTGTTAAAGGGAAAAAGTTGGAAGAGTTTTTAGGGAAAGATTTGAGTGAATTTGTCTCTAAAAAATCATTGTCACTTTTCCAAACGTTCGATTTGCCTTACGACTTTCTTGATGTAGACACAACTCTCTGGTCTCACCATGAAAGTTATCGGGAGAATTTGGGTTTTTTTTTAAATCTAAAGGTCGTAAACAATGTTGCCGAATGTGGTATTGCTTTGATTGAAGCGTATAATCATTGCCAAACAAAGAACGAGGAACAATACCAATATTTGTTAAAAACCGTTCAAGAACATCGTCGACTCTTTCCAGATTGTAAAAAAAAAATCTGAAATAAACATCGGGTTTTCCACACTGAATATATTTTGTTGTGTATGTATGGTGTGTATATTATCCGTTTTATTATCATTCTTTGTTAATTTAACGAATTAATCGACGGAAATCGCAGTTTTCCTCTAGTATTCTAAATTATTCAATTTTTTTATCACCCAGGAAGATGATATGATACTAAAAGCACATGATTTCCGAAAAAGTTTCCACAGATTTTTGTGACAAGGTCGATAGTTTTGCCGGAAAAGTGAATAAATGTCGAAATTTTCTTCAAAGTCAATTTTGACGTCGAATAACTTTCGTAGGAGTAAGTTGATCATAAAATGACAAGACACGTTTTTTATAGAGCGTTCAAATCCCTACAAGAAATCGCCTTGAGCGTTGTTGGACCCTTACCCGTTAACGAGGAATAAAATTCAAAAGCAGCTAGTAACGTCTCCCCCGTGTTATTTAAAGGGGAAATAGAAAGTCGCGATGAGCGACCTTTAAAAAATTTTTTTCAGGGCTCAAATTTTGTCAGACATCTTTTTTCACCTTACTGCAACAACGGAAACCCGGGCTTTGAAGAAATAAAAATAGTCGGTTTTTTTGAACCACCCTAATGTGTTGTAACGTGACATTTTTGGGTCACGTCACCCGCACGGATTGGTCGACCAGTGGACCGGGGGTCCGGTCCATCGTAACGCCGTTCGACGACTCGTCGTGGAGAACATTACGAGGACTCCATTACGTCTAGGTGTTTATTGTTAACTTTAAGTTCCCTGAATCCGATTACCTGCGCTTATCGCCAAAAATTGCATTTGAGAGAGAGCGAGAGGGAGCACGGAAAACCCTCTACTATTTTAGGTCATATTTAGTCGCCCTCGTCGGCCGTTCGTCTTCCGCCTTCGCGCCTCAACTTCGTCAATCTCGACGGGTTCTTTCGGCAGTCTCACCCCTTCCCCAGCCGTTGGTTCTCGTCCACCAGAGTCCAACTTGCGAACGGTCGAAAGACCACGCTGGTTATCGGCCATTTTGAACGCCGTCCGTGGCTTTCTTACCGTCGCAACCGAGAGTTGCCCCGTTCGCCTCCACGTTGCGGGGACTGCAGCCCGTGTGCAACGGCGCCTCGTCAGGTGGGGCCTGGGATTCCCTGGGGTGGAGGTGTCAGTTAGCCTGGTGGCATTGTGGGCCCACCGGGACGTAAAGGGACGCCTCACGTCCCGAGGGAGGCCTCCCCTCCACCCTTCAGTCGGACATCGGCCGGGTCCCCAAGAGGAAAAGCCCCTGCGACGTGGAAAGCCCGCTGGAGGTGGGATTGTCGCGAGATCCTCGTTCGAGATTCCCGCGTAATAAGTTCGTCGCGAAGTCGAGAATTTCGGCTAATTCACAGGAGAGGCGCGAGGACTGAGTCTAGCGGTCCTCGAGTGGTGGGGAGAAACAAGGAGAGCGCTGAGTCTTACCGAGGCGCGAGAACAATTCATTCTTCGTAATCGTGTCTCTACGCCGAGTCGCTGTTACAACGAGCTCCTGAGCCAGTTCAATCAACAACGTGAGCAGAGAATTTCGCCTCGGTAAGCCCGTTCCTTTATTCTTTCCGACTCGTCGGAACATTGGGATTTTTAGCGAGTAAATTATTGTGTTTTGCCAATTATGATTGGCGTGGAAGAACGACGGAAATAATCGAGCGAGAATGTGGCTCTTTTATCGTCCTTCTTCCTTAATTTTTGTATTTTATTGAGCCCCAATGAGTCCGTCGAGTCCCCCTTGGTGACTCGCAATCTTGTTTTAATTTTAATTATGAAATTTGTTGCACTACAACGGAATTTATCGATAATTCCGTTGAGTTATTTTATTGTATTAAATTAGCCGACTAGGCTATAATATTTCGTCATGTTTTCGAGTTACGCGTTCGAGGCCGGCCGCGAGCGCTTCGCGCCGGCTTGTTTTCGTGCTGTCTCTCTCTCACTCGGCCTCGAGTACGTCGAGCATTGTTTCGTTCTTAGATGCTTCGGATTCCTTTATTATTTTCTTTCGCGTTTATTTCGTTCGTATTTCGTATTTCTTTTCGGTTAAAATATTATTTCATATATGTCGTTCCGTGTGTAATCGGTCTTTTCCCTGTCTTCGGACTTTGACTATTTAAGACGTGTTCGTACTACCTGAGTTAGTGTCTTGCACACTAACTCCACTATTATTTCGATTGTTTAGTTAAGTTCGTGCCGCGTCATCGTTATTACCTGTCCTCGGACTCTCACTACCTTATATTCGTTCGAACTACCTGAGTTAGTGTCTTACACGCTAACTCCATTATTATTTCAATTGTTTCGCTAAATTTCGTGCCAAGTCCGCGTTATTACCTGTCCTCGGACTCTCACTACCTTATATTCGTTCGAACTACCTGAGTTAGTGTCTTACACACTAACTCCATTATTATTTTGATTGTTTAGTTAAGTTCGTGTCGCGTCATCGTTATTACCTGTCTTCGGACTCTCGCTACCTCCTATTCGTTCGAACTACCTGAGTTAGTGTCTTACACGCTAACTCCATTATTATTTCGATTGTTTGACTAAATTTCGTGTCGCGTCCTCGTTATTACCTGTCTTCGGACTCTCGCTACCCCATATTCGTTCGAACTACCTGAGTTAGTGGGTCACACGCTAACTCCATTAGTATTTCGCTTGTTTCGCTAAATTACGTGTCCCGTCATCGTTATTACCTGTCTTCGGGCTCTTGCTACCCCGTATTCGTTTGAACTACCTGAGTTAGTGCCGCGCACACTAACTCCGTTATTATTTCGGTTATTTGATTAAATTTCGTGTCGAGTCAGCGCGATTACCTGTCTTTGGACTTTTGCTACCTGATATTCGTTTGAACTACCTGAGTTAGTGCCGTGCACACTAACTCCGTTATTATTTGTCTAATTGGTTAGCCGCCGTGTGAACATGCCTTAATTACCTGCCTTCGGGCCTCGACCACCTGTGTTTCACCGATCACTAAAAATTACGTGAATAAATTGTTATATTAAGCTTGAATACTTAGTTTTGGCTATTTTATTTAATCAGTCTCGATTCCTTGCTCTCGCCCCGAGCCACCCCCTCTACCATTAAGTATCTCAGTTGAGCTGAGTAGTCGGACCACCCTGGATCCTCGTGGCCCCTTGAACTGCCGCGTCCACCGTATCAGCGCCGGAGTGGACGAACTTAAAGTCGGTTTTACCGGCGGTACCTCCGTACCTGGCGCCCAGCCCACCCCGGTCGGGTTATCGAGGTTCAAGGAGGCATGTCGGAGGAGTCCAGAAGGGACAGATGGACCCGAGCCGGGAAAATCGTGTTACAAATGGCGCCCAACGTGGGGCCCGAGAGTAACGAATTAGGCTTTCTTTCGGTTTTGATTTAAATTTTTCTAGAATAGGAATCCGGTTTCGGTTTGTTCTAGTAGGTTCGTGTTGAGAGAGAGATAGCTTATTATTTTTTTTTTGTGAGATTAGCGTTAGGGACGACACTTGAAGTCTCCCGTTTATTATGATTTCTTTTGTGAGTCGTCGCGGCCGAATGGCGCGAGACTCGAGTTTATTATTTTGGTGCTACGATTACCTCAAAACTCTACTATAATTACCCTACTTGTTTTTCATCTACTTGTTATTATTCCTTGTTATTGGGCTTAACGCTGAGCTCGTAAGGCCAACACGAATTTTATGATGCTGTTTACGATACCGAACGACTTGTTTGTGGCCTGAGAGAGTGTTAATCCCTTGTTGTTGTTCAGCGGTTATAAATTTGACCAAAAATAGTTCTCGAAAAACTCGAGTACGTTAATCCGCTGTTGACGTTTTGCGTGATCGACCACGAGTAACCATTGTCCACGCGGCTTTATTACCATAATCCCTTGTTTTGAAAATGATCGGGGCTTTGACTACTTGCCTAAAAACAACGCCAAACGTCGAACGATTTATGACGCTGGCTAATCCCTTAGTTCTTACGAGTGGCCTCAACGGACGACCAGAAAAACGAAACAATAATATCAAGACTCGTTAATCCGTTGGCCGATCCTTAACCCGGACACTTGCGAGTTAATCCTCGTAACTCGTATGTTTCTTTCGGTTAATCCCTACTCATAAACAACACTTGAACGACTGGACTACCCCCCCATCGCCCCACCATTCAGCGGACGCGATGAAGGGAGTGGAACCCGCAGGTCAACGCGACCAGTCTTCAGTTGTCTACCCGGCGATTAGTCACGTGAAAATTCGGAGCTTGTCAAATCAGAGCGACGATTACACAAGTGCCCCGCATTTACCCGATTAATTCCCGCTAGCTACTACGAATTCTTTTCTTCGCTTTATACAATTTCATTTCATTCACGCGATTTAGTGGAACGATACCCTTGACTACCTTCTACCTGAGCTTTCTGCTCTATCGCGGATTACCTACAGTGTGGACATTACTACCTGAGCCCTCAGCTCCATCGCGAATTACCTACCTGAGCCTTCAGCTCTATCGCGGATTACCTACAGTGCGGACATTACTACCTGAGCTTTCGGCTCCATCGCGAATTACCTACCTGAGCCTTTCTGCTCTATCGTGAATTACCTATAGTGCGGACATTACTACCTGAGCTTTCAGCTCCATCGCGAATTACCTACCTGAGCCTTCAGCTCTATCGCGAATTACCTACCTTACTACCTGAGCTTTCTGCTCTATCGGGAACTACCTATAGTGCGGACATTACTACCTGAGCTTTCTGCTCTATCGGGAATTACCTATAGTGCGGACATTAGTACCTGAGCTTTCAGCTCCATCGCGAATTACCTACCTGAGCCTTCAGCTCCATCGCGAATTACCTACAGTACGGACGTTACTACCTGAGCTTTCTGCTACACCGTGACTTGCCTATCGTTCGAACATCGTTACCTGAGCCTTCCGCTCCATCGGTCGCCACCTACGACCGAACAACGAATAATTAGCCCACACGGTATTCTTAGCAGCCCGCGCTCTCCGTATCTCCACCTTTTGTGCTCGTTATGGACCCCGAGGAGTCCCAAAGCCCCCACGGCGTCGGCACGGATCGCCCTAGGGCATCGTCTCCCTCGCACGAAGGGGCGGTGGGAGGAATCGATCCGAATGAGGGTAAAGGCCCGCGAGTATCCAATACCCTGCCCCCTCACCCGGGAGCAGGTTGGGATTCTGGCATGGGACTCACGTTACCTCCGGATGACAGCCTCGGAGCATCTTACGCGTCCGCGGGCGGTAATACCAGAACGACAAGTGGCGTAAGGGGCCCGCTCGTGATGACCACGGCGGGTGACACTTCTGCACATGGGGTACATGGATGGCCTGGAAATCCGAGCAACTCCGAGTCTTGGCCTCACGGGGCAGGACGGGGCTGGGAGCCCAGTGGTTACCCTCTCGGGAATCCACCTTGGGCCATGTGGCCAGAACACCCTCCTCCGTGGCACTCCAGTGCATATACCACCCCACAGGGAGCAGTCCCACGTTCCACACGCCACCAGCGAACGAGAGAGAGTATGTCCAACCCCAATAGCTCAGCAGCCTACGCTACACCCAGGTTAGTACCAAATGCAGTCCCACCCCCGGGTCCAGAACCGCTAGCACCTCGCGCCAACGCGGCTGCTTCGTCCGTGTTGCACGAGATGCGTAAGTGGAACATCTCATTCTCCGGGAAGAAGGGCGAAGATATAGAAACCTTCTTAACTCGGGTTGCTGAAGGCCGCGCCTTGATTCACGTCACGGAGTCAGACCTGATCCGTTGTATTCCCTTTTTCCTGACGGGAGTCGCTCTACAGTGGTTCCGAAACGATAGTGATCGTTGGACCACTTGGAGTCAATTCCAGTCGGCTTGCCGACTGCGTTTTGGAGACCCCGACTACCAGTATGCCCTACGCGAAGAGATCATGCGACGAACCCAAGGTTTAGATGAGCCAGTAGCCGACTACCTTACCTGCCTAAGAGGTTTGTTCAACCGCCTCCAACCACCTTGGAGCGAGGCAGAGCAAATACAGTACGCTCATCGTAATTTATCTCCCCGTCTCCATGTAGCTATTCACCGGGACGACGTTTTTGATTTCGACTCGTTTGAACACATCGCGGTGAGAATCGAAAAAAGCTTTCAATCCGCTCGCGCTTATCGTGCCCCGCCACCACCGAATCAATCACTATGTCCAGAGCTCGCGTACCATAGTCCGCGTACTGCCGCGCATAACCCAACCCGTAAGGCTTTTGCCGCCGTTGACGTAGAAGTAGACGTGGAAAAAGAACTAAACTTAGCTTTGGACGCAAATAACGCAACCTCGATGGAAGCCGCGACTGAGATCCCAGCATCCGACAATATTAACGCCGCGCTCAAATCAAATAACCCTCGTCGTAAACGTAGGAACGAGCCCAAACCCTCGCGCGATAAAACCAGTCCACCCAATCTTGATGCCACCGCGGAGCCATTAAGCGCGTTAAACCCGTTCCTCGCCACCGAGGCCGCGACTCCTTCGGCTACAACACCACCAAGCACCACCCAACCCACAGGTTGTTGGAACTGCGGTAAGTCTGGCCACCGGTTTTCGGCGTGTAAGGAACCCCGATCCATCTTTTGTTATCGTTGCGGGAAACGCGGTCTCAAGTCCCCGGCTTGCCCGTGTTCGGGAAACCGGTGAAGGTGGGCCCAACCGGCGAACGGAGGGTGCCCGCCAACGAAGCCCCGGACGTAGAATTACCTTTTACCTGTCTGTTACCGGACGAACCAATTTGGTGCGGTACGGTACAGACCAAGGAGAGCCCGACTGCGTTTTTCGTTACTTTTACTATTCAAGGCCACCCGGTTAGAGCCTTATTTGATTCTGGTTCAAGTAGAACATTCCTAGGACCGGTCGCGATTCGCTGGGTTGATCAATTGAGGATCCCGAGGGAGAATTGCCGACCGCGAGGGGTAGAAATGGCGGGTGGGCAACGAGCTGTAGCTAACGAGGTAGTGAACCCTCTCGTGTATTTAAACGGAAGTCCCTTCCGTCTCACCGCTTATCTCTTACCCGTTTTGGTACTACCGTGTATCCTAGGACTAGACTTCATGCGTGCAGCCCATTGGGTAGTAGATTTCGCCAGTGGGAAATGGTTTAGTTGGTTCGAACCCCAAAGAATCCATAATTTCGAGTTGCAAATGGGTCCGGCGACCACGGTAAATCTGTGCTGCGGACTAAGGGAATTAACGTCGAGCCAAGCGGAAATATTGAAGGACCTAGTCAAAAGGGAGGTACCCCCGACCCCTACCACCCCGGGGTGCACCAACTTAACGGAACACCACATCGATGTGGGCGGCCACCCCGCGATTAAACAACGTTACTACGCCGTTTCGCCGGCCATCGAAAAAGCCATTCACGAAGCAGTTCGGCAGATGCTCAACGACGATATCATCGAACCCTCGTCCAGCGATTGGTCCAGCCCAATCGTCATGGTCAAGAAAGCTAACGGCAAGTTGCGTTTTTGCCTAGATTTCCGTAAGGTCAACGAGGTCACGAAAAAAGATGCGTACCCCATCCCGCTGATGAATAGTATCCTAGATCGTCTACGTCAAGCCAATTACATAACCACTCTAGACCTCAGCCAAGCGTACTTTCAAATCCCTCTAGCCCGCGATAGTCGCGAGATTACGGCTTTCACCGTTCCAGGAATGGGACTATTCCAATTCAAACGCATGCCTTTCGGTTTGACTAATGCTCCGGCTACCTTCCAACGTCTAATCGACAAGCTGATAGGACCAGAAATGCAACCTCACGTCTACGTCTACCTCGACGACATTATTATCGTAACCCCGACCTTCGCAGAACATTTACAGTGGCTAACGCGAGTCCTTTCAAAGATCCGTAACGCAGGCCTAACAATCAATGCCGAGAAAAGTGAATTTTGCCGCCCGGAAGTTAAATACCTAGGGTTCCTCGTCAACCGCGAAGGGCTACAAATCGACCCAGACAAGGTGGCCCCGGTAGTCAATTACCCCGCGCCTTCGAACCTCAAACAACTACGCCGATTCCTCGGTATGGCCTCGTGGTACCGCCGTTTTATACCTGCTTTCGCTACCTTGGCTAGTCCACTTACCTCCCTCTTAAAGAAAACAGTCGCGTGGACATGGGGACCACCTCAACAGAAAGCTTTTCAGGACATCCGTAAAGGCCTGTCGACATCACCTACCTTAAGTTGCCCAAATTTTGAACTACCTTTCGTATTACAAACCGACGCGAGTAGTGTGGGGTTAGGAGCAGTCCTCACTCAGACGGTCGAGGAAGTCGAACATGTAATAGCTTATGCTAGTCGCGCCTTGAACGCCGCTGAGAAAAACTACACCACCACCGAGCAGGAATGTTTGGCCGTAATCTGGTCTGTGCGTAAGTTCCGTTGCTATTTGGAAGGCTATCACTTTACCGTAATAACCGACCACTCTAGTTTGCGTTGGCTCCACAATTTAAAAAACCCCTCCGGTAGACTCGGCCGTTGGGCGTTAGAGCTTCAGGAATACGACTACGTCATAATCCACCGCAAAGGGGCGCTTCACCACGTCCCCGACGCATTATCCCGTATCCCTGAGGAGACGTGTGCCCTGCTTCTACCTCCCGCGCAAATTAATGACCAATGGTACAATCGCAAAGCACGTTCCGTTCGCCGCAACCCGGACCAACACCCGGACTGGAAATGGGAGGGTGGCTATCTCTACCACCACCGGCCACCCCGCTTCCCAGCTCTCGAGGTCGGAGACCTGGAGGCTTGGAAAATGGTCGTGCCATCCGAATCCCGTCCGCAAGCCCTATTTAACGCACACGACCTTCCACAGGCCGGACATCTGGGTGTGGAGAAAACGTTCCACCGACTAAGCGTTAAACACTATTGGCCTAACATGTTTCGCGATGTGGTCAAGTACGTCCGTAAATGCGCCGTGTGCCAGCGTTGCAAGGTTGACCAAACGGTCCCGGTAGGCCTGATGGGCAAGCGCTCCCTTGAACAGCCCTGGGACATAGTTGCCGGTGATATTATGGGCCCGCTACCTCCTAGCAAAAACGGATTCGCGTACATCCTGGTTCTCCAAGATTTGTTCACCAAGTGGATAGAGGTCGTACCGCTGCGAAAAGCGACTGGTAAAAAGATCGCCGAGGCGGTCGAGGATCTAGTCGCCTGTCGCTGGGGCCACCCACGCGTTTTTCTCACCGACAACGGGACGGAGTTTATTAATCGCGACATTCGGGCGATGACAGAGCGTTTGGGTATCATACACCATACGATCCCACCATACCACCCGCAATCTAACCCCGTAGAGAGAGTCAACCGAGTTTTGAAAACTATGATAGTGTCTTACCTGGGATCGGACCATCGCGAATGGGACGCCCACTTACCTGCCTTGCGCTTCGCCTACAACACCGCCTATCATAGCTCCACCCAGTCTAGTCCCGCGTACCTCAACTTCGGTAGAGAACCAATGGCCTCCTGCGACCCCCCGCTAGCTAAAGACAACGAAAATGTACCTTGTTCTACGGTCGCCTGGCGTGAACGTATGACACGCCTGGACAATCTTCGGGGAGTAACCCGCATAGCCATCGACGAAGCGCAACAACGCCAAGCGCTCTACTACAACCGCAAACATCGGGATAGGGAATACCGGGTAGGAGACCTAGTTTTAAAAAGACAGCACGTCCTCTCGTCGGCCGCCCAACACGTAGCAGCGAAACTAGCGACCAAATACCACGGCCCGTTTGTACTACGAAAAAAGCTATCACCCGTAGTCTTCGAGGTGGCTAACCTCGAAGGAACCTGGTCCGGAAAGATCCACGTTCAAGATTTAAAACCGCACATCACTTAAGAACGCCGACGTCAACCTCGGAAGCCTCTCGGCTACCGTCGCTACCATTTACTCATTGTCTTAATTGTTGGTTCCACCTCTCAGGCTACACTTCGCTTACGGTCTCAAGCATTCGATCGTGCCTCTTGTCACTAAACAACAACCGCACGTTCAACCACCTTTGCATGTGTAATAAGTACCCCCCGACTAATGCTGCTTGTGTCTTTGCTTGCTTTATGCTCCACAGATATTTTGTTTCATTTTTTTTTTTCTCTCTTGCTTACGCCGCTACCTACGCCGAGTCACTAGTGACCGGCGCTCATTATTACCTGCGCCACTGCTATTACCTGCGCCACTGCTATTACCTGCGCCACTGCTATTACCTGCGTCACTGCCACTACCTGCGTACTGCCACTACCTGCGCTGCTGTTACCTGCTACACCGCCACTACTACCTGCGTACCGCCAGCCAACGTCACTGCAGCTGTGTGTTCACGCCGAATCCATACTCGTCTGTCGGGACGGTACTAAATTTATTTAACCTCGTTCTCAATTGCATGCCGCTTGCCGCTTTCTGCTTTGTCCAAACCCAGCATCAAATCTGTTCGCCTTATAACCCCTATAGCACTCATTACCTCCTTCCTCGCAATGGAACCGCGTCGCCCCGCGCCGTACTCAGGTGTCCCTGACGCCACGGACGACTGGGACATGTTGGTGGACAACTCGCCGCGCAGCGAGCCAGACGGCCCCGCCTCCCCATCGATCGAGGTCATCGCCCTCGATAGCGACGAAGAGAGGGAGCTCCTAGAAGACCCGGATGACGTTCAACCATCGTCGTCGACTGAGCCGGCTCCCCGCCGCCAGTCCCATCCGCGACCGCCTACACCGCCACGCTGGTCGACGCAACCAGAGCCGCCGCATCGACCAACGCCACCTCGTCCGTCACCACCAACTTCGCCGCCACCGTCAGAGCCACCTTCCGCCGCCGAGACGTTCGAAGAGATTGTCGACGCCCTGGAGGATCTCGAACAAGTGGAGATCGATCCGAACCCGTTGTTCGACCTAATGCGACCGTTCACGGACTGCATGGCGGCCTGCGACTACGTCCGCCCCGGGTTCCTCAACGCTCTCATGACCACAATAATGGCTCTGACCCATAAAAACTCGGGCTATTGCCCCATCGCCGAAGGGTTACAGAACCCTCGGGCTTCGACCTCCTCCGCAGTGGTCCGGGACTTCCCGACCACCAGGGATGCCGCCACCAACACCGCACACACCCAGGCGTACGAACAAGGGACGCAGACTGACCCGCCACTGCCGATCGAGCCGACCCCAACTGAGTCATCACCCGAATCGTTGCCGGAGGAACCGGCCCAAGGTTCACCCTCCCAGGCTGGCCCGATACGGGTACAATTAGGACACGGTCGTCGTGGAGCCGATCTCGACCCTCCAACCTGTCGCCGGTGGTGTTACAACTGCGGCAGCACGGAACACCACCGACAACAGTGCACGGCTTCCCCGAGAATGTTTTGCTTCCGCTGCGGGAAGCTAGACGTCACAGTACGCACATGCCCCACCCATGGACCCATATACGCTCGCGAGCGCCAAAATCGCGGACAAGGCCGTGGACAAGGCCGTGGACAAGGCCGTGGCCGACCCAACCCTTAGGCACAGCTCTAGCCGCCCGCCATAACATCTTTTTCTTTTTTTTCCTTTCTAAGTACTTCCTTCGCACCCTGAACTACTTCGTTTTGTTTTGGTTTTGGGTACCGAGAAACCTTTTTTGTTGTAAATACAGTTCGGTTACCCCGAAATCTTCATTTTCTAAAATATATCGACCATTACTGACCTTACGTGTGATCATTTTCCTTTGTTTCCCCGGAAACGACGCTCCGCTCATTATCCCCAGAACCGCCTGCCGTAGGCAAGCCTTGGTTCCCTTTAGTAAGGCGTAGCACCGGAATTTTATTGTTTTGTTAACCGCGTTCTAACGTGGAGTTTAGTATAAGTCTTCGAGTCACCTGGGATGGAGAGAAGGAGCACGCTTTCTGCGTGGCTGGAGGAAATAACTGGGCTCCAAGGTCGGCGACCGAGGCGGTTCTCTGTTTCAGGTTTTGGCAGCACCGCTCCGGGAAGCTGGCCGACCTATTCGTGCGGGAAAATATCCCAGAGTATGCAGGGGAAGGACGAAGACTCCACCGAGAGCGAGTTACCACCATCGCCGATCGTCGTTCTCAACCCTCCGGGACGAATTTTGGGGTGGAGGTTTGTAACGTGACATTTTTGGGTCACGTCACCCGCACGGATTGGTCGACCAGTGGACCGGGGGTCCGGTCCATCGTAACGCCGTTCGACGACTCGTCGTGGAGAACATTACGAGGACTCCATTACGTCTAGGTGTTTATTGTTAACTTTAAGTTCCCTGAATCCGATTACCTGCGCTTATCGCCAAAAATTGCATTTGAGAGAGAGCGAGAGGGAGCACGGAAAACCCTCTACTATTTTAGGTCATATTTAGTCGCCCTCGTCGGCCGTTCGTCTTCCGCCTTCGCGCCTCAACTTCGTCAATCTCGACGGGTTCTTTCGGCAGTCTCACCCCTTCCCCAGCCGTTGGTTCTCGTCCACCAGAGTCCAACTTGCGAACGGTCGAAAGACCACGCTGGTTATCGGCCATTTTGAACGCCGTCCGTGGCTTTCTTACCGTCGCAACCGAGAGTTGCCCCGTTCGCCTCCACGTTGCGGGGACTGCAGCCCGTGTGCAACGGCGCCTCGTCAGGTGGGGCCTGGGATTCCCTGGGGTGGAGGTGTCAGTTAGCCTGGTGGCATTGTGGGCCCACCGGGACGTAAAGGGACGCCTCACGTCCCGAGGGAGGCCTCCCCTCCACCCTTCAGTCGGACATCGGCCGGGTCCCCAAGAGGAAAAGCCCCTGCGACGTGGAAAGCCCGCTGGAGGTGGGATTGTCGCGAGATCCTCGTTCGAGATTCCCGCGTAATAAGTTCGTCGCGAAGTCGAGAATTTCGGCTAATTCACAGGAGAGGCGCGAGGACTGAGTCTAGCGGTCCTCGAGTGGTGGGGAGAAACAAGGAGAGCGCTGAGTCTTACCGAGGCGCGAGAACAATTCATTCTTCGTAATCGTGTCTCTACGCCGAGTCGCTGTTACAACGAGCTCCTGAGCCAGTTCAATCAACAACGTGAGCAGAGAATTTCGCCTCGGTAAGCCCGTTCCTTTATTCTTTCCGACTCGTCGGAACATTGGGATTTTTAGCGAGTAAATTATTGTGTTTTGCCAATTATGATTGGCGTGGAAGAACGACGGAAATAATCGAGCGAGAATGTGGCTCATTTATCGTCCTTCTTCCTTAATTTTTGTATTTTATTGAGCCCCAATGAGTCCGTCGAGTCCCCCTTGGTGACTCGCAATCTTGTTTTAATTTTAATTATGAAATTTGTTGCACTACAACGGAATTTATCGATAATTCCGTTGAGTTATTTTATTGTATTAAATTAGCCGACTAGGCTATAATATTTCGTCATGTTTTCGAGTTACGCGTTCGAGGCCGGCCGCGAGCGCTTCGCGCCGGCTTGTTTTCGTGCTGTCTCTCTCTCACTCGGCCTCGAGTACGTCGAGCATTGTTTCGTTCTTAGATGCTTCGGATTCCTTTATTATTTTCTTTCGCGTTTATTTCGTTCGTATTTCGTATTTCTTTTCGGTTAAAATATTATTTCATATATGTCGTTCCGTGTGTAATCGGTCTTTTCCCTGTCTTCGGACTTTGACTATTTAAGACGTGTTCGTACTACCTGAGTTAGTGTCTTGCACACTAACTCCACTATTATTTCGATTGTTTAGTTAAGTTCGTGCCGCGTCATCGTTATTACCTGTCCTCGGACTCTCACTACCTTATATTCGTTCGAACTACCTGAGTTAGTGTCTTACACGCTAACTCCATTATTATTTCAATTGTTTCGCTAAATTTCGTGCCAAGTCCGCGTTATTACCTGTCCTCGGACTCTCACTACCTTATATTCGTTCGAACTACCTGAGTTAGTGTCTTACACACTAACTCCATTATTATTTTGATTGTTTAGTTAAGTTCGTGTCGCGTCATCGTTATTACCTGTCTTCGGACTCTCGCTACCTCCTATTCGTTCGAACTACCTGAGTTAGTGTCTTACACGCTAACTCCATTATTATTTCGATTGTTTGACTAAATTTCGTGTCGCGTCCTCGTTATTACCTGTCTTCGGACTCTCGCTACCCCATATTCGTTCGAACTACCTGAGTTAGTGGGTCACACGCTAACTCCATTAGTATTTCGCTTGTTTCGCTAAATTACGTGTCCCGTCATCGTTATTACCTGTCTTCGGGCTCTTGCTACCCCGTATTCGTTTGAACTACCTGAGTTAGTGCCGCGCACACTAACTCCGTTATTATTTCGGTTATTTGATTAAATTTCGTGTCGAGTCAGCGCGATTACCTGTCTTTGGACTTTTGCTACCTGATATTCGTTTGAACTACCTGAGTTAGTGCCGTGCACACTAACTCCGTTATTATTTGTCTAATTGGTTAGCCGCCGTGTGAACATGCCTTAATTACCTGCCTTCGGGCCTCGACCACCTGTGTTTCACCGATCACTAAAAATTACGTGAATAAATTGTTATATTAAGCTTGAATACTTAGTTTTGGCTATTTTATTTAATCAGTCTCGATTCCTTGCTCTCGCCCCGAGCCACCCCCTCTACCATTAAGTATCTCAGTTGAGCTGAGTAGTCGGACCACCCTGGATCCTCGTGGCCCCTTGAACTGCCGCGTCCACCGTATCCGCGCCGGAGTGGACGAACTTAAAGTCGGTTTTACCGGCGGTACCTCCGTACCTGGCGCCCAGCCCACCCCGGTCGGGTTATCGAGGTTCAAGGAGGCATGTCGGAGGAGTCCAGAAGGGACAGATGGACCCGAGCCGGGAAAATCGTGTTACAGTGTATACCTCTGAAAGTGATGCAAGATTGGGTGTACAAGATATCAGCTGGTGTTTCTTTGAAAAATTGGTCGCCCAGGACAGCGTCCTGGGGAATTGGCCATCGGAACCGAATCGTGTGGAATTCGACCGGTATTCCTTTTATTTGGATTACGCATGTTCCTGATGTGAAAATAGTGTCGTCTGTTATTCCCGTTAGTTCGTATATTGTTGAAAAGTCAACCTGGACATGTTTCGCTACTGCGTCTCTTTTTATCAAATTAATTTCTGCTCCGGTGTCAATTAGGAATGTTGTATCTTTTTCAAGCAAGTCGATTGAGTTTACTACGACGGTTGGTGGTGTATGTCTTTTTGTTTTACCTAACGAAATCCTTGCATTTTTGATAATTTGTGTTCTCGCATCTAATGGTTTGGGGCTGTGCGCTCTTGCGATGCGCCCCCGGTCGCGCTGTTCTGCGGAGTCGCCATCGCGTTTTTTTGGGCAATTTCTGTTACGAATTTTGGAAGTTGTTGGAATTGGTTGGTTAATGCCTCAAATTTGTCGTCATTTTGGTTTTGGTGTCTACCGTTGGGTCCTTGGTTGTTCGAGTTTTCGCGGAATCTGTTTTGCGAGTTATCGCGGAATCTGTTTTGTGAATTATCGCGGTTGTTTCTAGAACTACCGGGTTGCCTGTCATAAAAGTCGTTCCATCTACTATTTCTGTTTCGATTTTGTGAATTGTCTCTGTTTCGGAAATAGCTTTGCTGGTTATTTTGGTCATTTCTGTGGTAGTTGTTTTGATTTGGATTGTCTCTCTGTCTGTTATAGTTATTTTGCGGGTATCGGTTCTGGTAATTTTGGTTTCTGTAGTTGTTTTGATATCGCTCTCGTGAGTTATTTCGATATCCGTAATGTTGCGGGCCGCGCGATTCGCTGCGACGCCTGCTTTGTTGGTTATCGTACCTGTTATTGAAAGGAGACTGATTTCCAAAATTTCTATTGAATTTTTCTCTTAATTCTTTGAGTGTGTAACAATTTCCTGTGGAATGGCCTCCTGTTTGGTGGAATTCGCAAAATACATTGGTGCGTTGGTTTTTGGGTTCAGCAAATTGGACTCTAGCTGTTTCTGTTGGTTGTGTTAGGGTATGTTCTCTAGATATTCTACCATGATTTACTGATTGGCAGTGTCGAAGTTCCTGTTCTATGTGAATCGCTTCCCTAACTGCTGTGTCAAAGTCTCTGAGATTATGTTGGTTTAAATTTACTGCGATTTTATCAAAAAGTCCTCTGATAAAGGCTCTAGTAACTGATTTTTGGACTTCTTCTATTCTTTTCCTTAAATATTGTTGTTCGTCGGCTCTACCGTAGCATTCTTCTAATCGTTCCGTTATTCGTTTTAAAATTATTCGGGTTCGCGTCACGTATTCTGCGACCGTTTCATTAAAATTTTGGGAAATAGCCTTGAGTTCTAATTCTAAATCTAATAATTCGATAGTGGCACCGAAACTTTCTTTGAGATCTCGGTAAAATTCATCGAGAGTTGTGTAATTTTTTGTTTCTGCCAAATATTGGGCGAATCCTGTTAATTTATATTGTATTGTTACGAGAAATTGCGGAAGCTGAGCTTCGGGAATTAATTTTGCAGCTCGTTTACAAGCGCCGATAAAGTGGTCTACGGGGATGTTTTTTCCGTCGAAAGTTGGGATGAGTCCGTAAATGTCACGGAACGTCATGCCAACTCCTTCCATTTTTCCAGGTTCAAGATAATAGAACCCGGGGAAAAAAGCCTGGACAAGTCCATTTGTTGATGACCCCCTTTGCAATACATCTCGCTTAAAAAACCTTGCCCAATCAAAATTTGAATCACTTTAAATGAATACAAAATTCGGAGTCAGGAAAAAAGAAGTGATATCCTAGCCAAAAATCCCCTCCCCGGGGAAAAAAGCCTGTACAAGTGCATTTGTTGGTGACCCCCCAAAAAATATTCTCTTGAAAAAAATCGAAAAGACTTCACAATACATCTCGCTTAAAAAACCTTAGCCAATAAAAATTCTAAACACTTTAAAAAAGTTATGAGCCAATGATGATACATTACACTTTTCGGGCATTTTGCTTTTACGGGTTATTCCTCTTTCTAAAATTTTATGTCTCCATCAACTTAACTTTTATATAAATTGCTCGATATTTGAAGGAATATGAAACTTATGAGCCAATGATGATGAACTACACTTTTCAGGCAACTAGCCTTATAGAAAATTGTAGTTCTGAGGCTTCTCTGAAGAATGAATTTGAAAAATTCTAATTGTATTGAACCTTTTCACTACAAAAACAGAACACTGCAATACTGTGAACAACCAAAATGAAAGTTAATTATGGTGAATAATAGCTTACATTATCTGATGTCACGTAAGTGGAGTGGAGAGTAGACACTAGAATCATTGAAATAAGGTCACAAAGTTATCATGCAAATACGGAAAAACTCCAGGTTTTGAAAGTGTTCAGAAAAAAGGAGTGATATCCTGGCCAAAATCCCCTCCCCGGGAAAAAAAAACCCTGGACAAGTACATTTGTTGGTGACCCCCGTTTCCATCTGTTTTCACAGAACAATCTAAAAACAAAAATCTGCTCCCTACAAAAAATTCAAGCCCCTAAAAAAATCTTATAAATACCAAAAAAGGAAAAAGTAAAGGAAATGGTAAAGAAACATTTAAAAAAAACGCTCCAGAACAACCACCCTTAAAAAATCAAATACTCTAAAAAGATAAAGGATAAAGAAAAACCCCAAAAAATATTCTCTTAAAAAAAATCGAAAAGACTGAAGAAAATACAAGAACCCTAAAAAAATAAAGAATGGAGAAAAACCCCAGAAAAAATCCTCTCAAAAAAATTCAAAAAGACTGAAGAAAATACAATAAAATGTAAAGCACCAAAAAAAAAAAAAAAAACCCCGGAACGACTCCCCTAAAAAAACTTAAACCCTCCAAAAAATTAGAAAATAAAAAAAAATCCCAGAAAAAATCGCTTTAAAAAAATCCTATACAAGAAAATGTAGAAATGGTAGAAATATAAGAACCCTCAAAAAAATCAAAACTCCCAAAAAAATAAAGAATAGAGAAAAACCCCAGAAAAAATCGTCTTAGAAAAAAATTCGAAAAGACTGAACAAAATACAAGAAAATGTAGAAATGGTATAAATAATAATAATAATGATAATAATAAAAGTCCATGATTTTCGTTCAGTACTAAAAATTTTGATATCGATAAAAGGACAAGTATCCTATTGATATATGAAAATCAATCAACGAGAAAAAAGAAAATCCTTCCAAAAAGACACGTCTCAAAAAATAATCATAAAAGTCCATGATTTTCGTTCAGCACTAAAATTTCTCATATCGATAAAAGGACAAGTATTCCATCGATGTCTGAGAATCAAGTAACGAGAAATAAGAAGAAATCAGTTGTCGCTGGAAAAGAGTTGGTAAGTTACAAAAATGGATTTGAAACGAAAAAAGTCAACATTTCATTTACGTACAGGATTAAAATTTATAATATCAATACTCGGACAAGAATTTCAATGGTATTTATTCAAATTTACAATATCAAACTCGTACAGAAGTGTGTATTTAATTAGTTATCCATGCCCCTCAAATTTTTAGACATGCGATTCTCCCACTTTGTTCGACTAATTGAAACCTAGCAAAAAGAAAAACCGGTTCAAATGAAAAAATAAAAATGGGGTGTATAACAAACAAATAATAAACCTAGTCTATAAAAAAATCGAGGAGACAATGATTTACGTTCAGTGCTGAAATTTTTAATATCAATAACAGGACAAGTTTTCATTGGTGCTTGATTATAGAACAAAAAAAAACCGGTCGAAAAAAAACAGGCAAAATGAAAAAAAATTAAAAGGGGTGTGTAACAAACACAAAAACCTCTAGTCTGCAAAAAAGTTAAAAAGACAACGATTTACGTTCAGCGCTGAAATGTTTAATATCAACAACAGGACAAGTATTTCATTGGAGCTTGATAATATTGACTTATAAGAAATATTTAAACAATTAATTGAAAAGAGTTACCAATCGACAAAAAGAAAAATCGGTCGAAAAGAACAGTACCCAAATGAAAAGAAATGAAAGGGTTTTAACAAACAAAAGAACCTAGTCTACAAAAAATTAAAGAGACAACGATTTATGTTCAGCGTTGAAATAATATGCTTGAGAATAGATCAACGAGAAAACGAAAATAACTTGGTTTTCTAAAGAGGTACCAAGTTACAAAAATAGTCATACATATAAGAACGAGTCTGGAAACAGGATTAAAGAGAAAAAAGAGTAATTGGTGGATAACAAAAAAAAATAGTGTACAAAAAATTAAAAATCGAAAAAGATGATGATTCACGTTCAGCACTTACATTTAGAATGATATTTATTGGTGTTTGAGAAAAGATTAACAACAAATAGTTTTCGAAAGTGCAATTCTTCCACATTGTTCGCTCGATGGGAATGGAAAAATCTTATTGGTAACAATTTGTTAAACGTTCACCACCGTACGTTCAGCGTATACGCACAGAGTACTTGTCCGGCCCATAACTTTTTATGCAAATTGCTCATTCAAGAAAAAATCAAATTAGAGGTGAAGTCATAGAACCCATGGAGTCCAATCTCTTCAAAAAAGCTACACACGAATCCTTGCTTTCATCGAATCCGTTTTTTTCATAGCAGCAGATGATAAGTTATTATTAAGTTTAGTTAGGTTAAGTTGTTTCCCGTCGTATTATAAGAACAATAACATTGCTGGTTGTATGTGAGCAGCAGCTTTAGAAAATGATGAACCAATTTAGCTGAACAGAGTCCTAATATGACAATTTTGTAATAATGCTGGTTGTATGTGAGCAGCAGCTTTAGAAAATGATGAACCAATTTAGCTGAACAGAGTCCTAATATGACAATTTTGTAATAATGACAATAAAGAGTATCGTATTCCATTTAAGTCGATATCAAATATCGCGAATGATGCGAGGTTATCCCGAGGGAAACAGCTAGATTATTTTTCATAAGTTTGTGTTTGCGAACAGTGCGCACATTTTATGCCTCTGATACAGAACCATTGGAAATGTTGGTAAATATTCAGAAGTGCGGCTTTTCCCAAAAACGGCGGGAAATTTTTTTTTTCCCCATGAAGTTGTTGATTACATCACAGGGAGTGATATTCCATGGGGGGAGGCTGACATTACCCATAAATTCTATGAGTTATGGGGTTTTGAAGTTTTTATAAATACACGATGAAATAGGGTATTTTGACGCTTAGGTCAGGAGAGGGGGGGGTGAAGGTGCACACACACACACACACACACACACATACACACACACACACACACACACACACACACACACACACACACACACACACACACGCACACACATTTCCCCACACACAGAAACCCCTAACGAACACACAAATATAATAAAATTTACCTATTTGGAGGTGTATTGTGCTATGGCTGTAAATAAGGTGTGTAATACTTGGCGATGATTCTCATGAGCTCGGCGAAAGAGAAATTCGGCAATATAACCACTCATGTGATAATCCCTGCGTCCAAACTTCGGGAGCATACATCTCATGTCTCGCCACGTGCGTTCTATGTTTTGAGTGTATGCTCCCGAATCGGGATCCACAAAATTTATCGAATGGTTAACCGTTAGATGGGTATATCCTATACAATGAAAATGAAATAAGAATTCAAATATCCAGGAATCATAATAAAACCCAAGCATAACACACGAACGATCTATAGAAGCAAAATTTACCTTCTTCCTCGAGACACTTGTACGCCTTCCAACAATCAGACATTATAGTCGTGCCTGGTTTAATACGGCGTTTGATAATTTGTAATAATGTCGAAGAGGTTCGGTCAGAAACAGTTTCAACGAAAATATTTTTGGAACCTCGTTCAAAACCACCAAAGAGCCATTGACCCTCAATGACACGACCGCGATTATATTTTCGTTTACCGAACTTAGCCTCGTCGATTTCGACTATTACTCCAGGCCCACCTAACTGTGGTGTTGAGTTTTTTAAACACCAATCTTCTAACGCTTCTCGGATGAAATGTGACCAATCACAGACAGTCATCGTGCTCATCTCTAACTCATTTTGCAAAAAGTCCTGATGAGGTGGTGGTAATAAAATATAGAGTGCCAAAAACATGCAGCATTGCTCTGGCGACAAATGAGTATTTTCCAGCCAACTATTTGTTTTCACGGATTGTTTAAAACTGCACTTTTTTGTGACAATTTTTTTACCGTTCTTGACAACATTTCTTTTTTGACACCTCCAAAATTTTTTGTCTTTCGACAAAGTTGCCGGTTTTCCGCACTCCGAACATTTAACTTCCTCCGCTACGATGCCGTGTTTTTGTAAAAAACGGATTGTTTCGTCTCGATTTTGAAATACTGTGGTTGCTTTAACCAGAGATACGTCACACCCATCGCAAATCATTTTGAATACTAAATGTCTAAGATGTTCAATTATTATACTAGCAGTGTGGGGAAGGACACTTGCGATTCAAAACACAAAGAAATGTAAACAAACATTGAGGTATGTCTGTCCCTCAAACCTGGTAAGTGTCGAAATATTCGAGATTTTCTCGAGTATTTTTGAAAATTTTTGAAAATGTGAAAACACCATTATTTATGGGAATTTATAGGAAATGTTAGCTTCCCCCCATGAAATATCACTTGTTGCAATGCGAGCAACAAGTTTCCGAAGAAAAAAAAAAATTTCCATCGTTTTTGGGAAAAGCCGCACTTCTGAATATTTACCGAAATGTTTCGTGTGTGTTGTGAGAGAGCGCTCATTGGTCGACCGAGTTCGTAAAAGTTTCTTTCCACAATCTCAAATCTGCTGAGTCAGTAAATACAAACTGTGGAGCAAAATTTTTATTGGACTAACGGATTCGATGAAAGCAAGGATTCGTGTGTAGCTTTTTTGAAGAGATTGGACTCCATGGGTTCTATGACTTCACCTCTAATTTGATTTTTTCTTGAATGAGCAATTTGCATAAAAAGTTATGGGCCGGACAAGTACTCTGTGCGTATACGCTGAACGTACGGTGGTGAACGTTTAACAAATTGTTACCAATAAGATTTTTCCATTCCCATCGAGCGGACAATGTGGAAGAATTGCACTTTCGAAAACTATTTGTTGTTAATCTTTTCTCAAACACCAATAAATATCATTCTAAATGTAAGTGCTGAACGTGAATCATCATCTTTTTCGATTTTTAATTTTTTGTACACTATTTTTTTTTGTTATCCACCAATTACTCTTTTTTCTCTTTAATCCTGTTTCCAGACTCGTTCTTATATGTATGACTATTTTTGTAACTTGGTACCTCTTTAGAAAACCAAGTTATTTTCGTTTTCTCGTTGATCTATTCTCAAGCATATTATTTCAACGCTGAACATAAATCGTTGTCTCTTTAATTTTTTGTAGACTAGGTTCTTTTGTTTGTTAAAACCCTTTCATTTCTTTTCATTTGGGTACTGTTTTTTTCGACCGATTTTTCTTTTTGTAGATTGGTAACTCTTTTCAATTAATTGTTTAAATATTTCTTATAAGTCAATATTATCAAGCTCCAATGAAATACTTGTCCTGTTGTTGATATTAAACATTTCAGCGCTGAACGTAAATCGTTGTCTTTTTAACTTTTTTTGCAGACTAGAGGTTTTTGTGTTTGTTACACACCCCTTTTAATTTTTTTCATTTTGCCTGTTTTTTTTCGACCGGTTTTTTTTTTTGTTCTACAATCAAGCACCAATGAAAACTTGTCCTGTTATTGATATTAAAAATTTCAGCACTGAACGTAAATCATTGTCTCCTCGATTTTTTTATAGACTAGGTTTATTATTTGTTTGTTATACACCCCATTTTTATTTTTTCATTTGAACCGGTTTTTCTTTTTGCTAGGTTTCAATTAGTCGAACAAAGTGGGAGAATCGCATGTCCAAAAATTTGAGGGGCATGGATAACTAATTAAATACACACTTCTGTACGAGTTTGATATTGTAAATTTGAATAAATACCATTGAAATTCTTGTCTGAGTATTGATATTATAAATTTTAATCCTGTACGTAAATGAAATGTTGACCTTTTTCGTTTCAAATACATTTTTGTAACTTACCAACTCTTTTCCAGTGACAACTAATTTCTTCTTATTTCTCGTTACTTGATTCTCAGACATCGATGGAATACTTGTCCTTTTATCGATATGAGAAATTTTTAGTGCTGAACGAAAATCATGGACTTTTATGATTATTTTTTGAGACGTGTCTTTTTGGAAGGATTTTCTTTTTTCTCGTTGATTGATTTTCATATATCAATAGGATACTTGTCCTTTTATCGATATCAAAATTTTTAGTACTGAACGAAAATCATGGACTTTTATTATTATTATTATTATTATTACTATTATTTATACCATTTCTACATTTTCTTGTATTTTGTTCAGTCTTTTCGAATTTTTTTCTAAGACGATTTTTTCTGGGGTTTTTCTCTATTCTTTATTTTTTTGGGAGTTTTGATTTTTTTGAGGGTTCTTATATTTCTACCATTTCTACATTTTCTTGTATAGGATTTTTTTAAAGCGATTTTCTCTGGGTTTTTTTTTATTTTCTAATTTTTTGGAGGGTTTAAGTTTTTTGAGGGGAGTCGTTCCGGGGTTTTTTTTTTTTTTTTTGGTGCTTTACATTTTATTGTATTTTCTTCAGTCTTTTTGAATTTTTTTGAGAGGATTTTTTCTGGGGTTTTTCTCCATTCTTTATTTTTTTAGGGTTCTTGTATTTTCTTCAGTCTTTTCGATTTTTTTTAAGAGAATATTTTTTGGGGTTTTTCTTTATCCTTTATCTTTTTAGAGTATTTGATTTTTTAAGGGTGGTTGTTCTGGAGCGTTTTTTTTAAATGTTTCTTTACCATTTCCTTTACTTTACTTTTTCCTTTTTTGGTATTTATAAGAATTTTTTAGGGGCTTGAATTTTTTGTGGGGAGTAGATTTTTGTTTTTAGATTGTTCTGTGAAAACAGATGGAAACGGGGGTCACCAACAAATGTACTTGTCCATGGTTTTTCTCCCCGGGGAGGGGATTTTGGCCAGGATATCACTCCTTTTTTCTGAACACTTTCAAAACCTGGAGTTTTTCCGTATTTGCATGATAACTTTGTGACCTTATTTCAATGATTCTAGTATCTACTCTCCACTCCACTTACGTGACATCAGATAATGTAAGCTATTATTCACCATAATTAACTTTCATTTTGGTTGTTCACAGTATTGCAGTGTTCTGTTTTTGTAGTGAAAAGGTTCAATGCAATTTTTGTTGTAGGGGATTTTTGGCTAGGATATCCTTCTTTTTTCCTGACTCCGAATTTTGTATTCATTTACAGTGTTTCGAATTTTGATTGGGCAAGGTTTTTTAAGCGAGATGTATTATAAAGGGGGTCATCAACAAATGGACTTGTCCAGGCTTTTTTCCCCGGGAGGGGATTTTCGGGTAGGATATCACTTCTTTTTTTTCTGACTCCGAATTTTGTATTCATTTAAAGTGTTTCGAATTTTGATTGGGCAAGGTTTTTTAGGCAAGATGTTTTGTAAAAGGGGTCACCAACAAATGGACTTGTCCAGGCTTTTTTCCTCGGGAGGGGATTTTTGGCTAGGATATCACTTCTTATTTTCTGACTCGGAAACAGAAATTTTTTCTATCAATCGATAGCATAACCGATTAACAGCCCGGACTATTCAACTTGAAAGTTTGAGGAGCCTCAGAATTACAGCTTCCCGTAAAAGCAAAATGCCCGAAAAGTGTAATGTATCATCATTGGCTCATAACTTTGGTAGAGTTTCTCCCCCTCGCTATAGGGTTCTTCTTATCCACTAGCTGCACGGGACTGTCTTTTTTTATCATCCAACAATGGATGAACGATGTTTATTTCATTTTATTTGACATTACATTTTCTAACGCTCATTCTATAACGTTGAGATATTCACTACGATAAGAAAAACATGTAGGCATTTTTCGCGTTAACGGGCCAGGTTTTTTTTTCAATGATAGTATCATCAACTCGAATCCAAGTCGAACGGCCCTGTCGTATCATACATGTAAAGTGGCCAGTGTCGATATTTTCTCCATCATGAAATATAGCACTTATTACTTTGTATGTCTGGCTACCCAGTTGAATCTTAGAGCTCGGCACAGCCTTGATTTTGCATTGTTTTTTAATTTGCTTCCCGGTTTTGGAATCAACAGACGATAATGCCAACCGAATCACCAGTACTTTTGGTAAGGTAGTCAACGAAAGTTGAACATCCCTTTTCATGACGGGACAATTATCGCAAGGGTTATCTGCTGTTTTCCATTTTTTTAAATAGCCATCCATAAGTTGTTGGAGCGTTAACGTTTTTCCTGATCCCATAACGTCCATGACGAAGACATTTCTACGCTCATTTGGAGAGGTATCCGTATAGCCATAAGATTTGCAATACGCCTTCGTTGAAACTTGAAATTCAACCAGAGTTTGAATGGACGGTGCCACTTGACACACAGCATTGAAAAACTGTGATGCATCTCGAGAAATGGGTTGAACGAATGTCTCACCAATATATTTTCGAACTGATTGCAACTCCAAAGGCGGGCTGTCTCTCATTTTATAAATTTTCAATAAAGCGACCAGGGGTTCACAATCCATTGTGTTTTCAAGCAAAATTACCATTGGAACGCAGTTGAAAATACATTGAATAACGGTATTAGCATGGCAAGATGTTCGGTCATAATTGAGGAATCCGGTAATAGATTTATTTTGCCAATTACAAGTTTTGGTGTCGTTCATTTGCACATCAGTCAATCCTTTAGGCACAACCCAAATGACATCACGCATTTTGTTTCCACGAGTATCCGTGATCATAATGTTTTCAAGATCAGGCCGATATAACTTTCTTAAACGATTATACTCGGTAATACATAAAGGATTAGCACGGATCGAGTGTGGATCGAAATTAATCAAATGTAATCCATCTAGGGACGTGACTCGCGACAGGGCTACATAAATTTGGCCACAACTGAATACTGAATTCCCACAATCAATGACAGCGTGTTTCAGACTCAATCCCTGACTTTTGTGTATTGTTATACCATAGCCAAGACTTAAGGGAAATTGTCTGCGGACCACATACACACCGTCAATAACTTGGAATTTAACGCTTACACGCTCTATATCATACTGAGCACCATTAGCTAGGACAATCGTGACTTTTTCAATCATACTTTTGTCTAACGATTCGGAAATAGCGACTATCCGGCCAATCGTTCCATTGACAAGACCCAACGTGACATCGATATTTCGTCGGAGCATAACTTTAGCCCCAATTTTTACAGTGATTACTCTAGCGAGTCCAGCAGTTAAACTTGCATCATCCTCCCACCTGTGTAAAACTTTTGTGATTCTAGTTTTGAGGGATGGTTTGTCGATTATATCTTCAGCTATTAATTCAATTACTTTTACCGGAATCAAATCTAGCATGGCCTCATTGAGGACATCACACATTCGATTAACCGGCATTAAGCAAACTGCATCACAGGGTAAAGAATTTATAAAATTGCACAACTCTCTGATTCTGTCACAGACATTTGAAGATTCCAATTTGATTCTTCTTGACTCCAACATCTGGATAGCATCATTATCTATGAAGCCGAAGCGGATTTTTGATAGCATGTCTCTATATGACAAATCATTTTTCTGACGCATGTTGATTGTCAATTCGTCGTACTTGAATAAATCACGCCACAGATCGGTGGTACCCAGCGTTCCAATTAATTTTTCAACCTTTTCTCTGAAAAGTTTCATGAACACGGGTTCTTCTCGAACGGGTGGTAATTGTAATAAGTCACCGAAAAGTATTATATGTTTTTTACCGAACCAGCCATCATCAACATCAGCAGTGTTGAAAATTTCAGTTAGTCTTAAATGAATATACATCAGAGTTATATTTGAGACCATAGATATTTCGTCGATAATAATAAGATCAACGTTTTTTAAAGCGTCTCTGATGATTTCTAAAGCAGCATCTGACAACTTACTGTATTTTGGCGTCCGATTATGTTCAACAGGCAGTTGAAACAATCTGTGCACGGTGAATCCATTTACGTTGAATCAAGCTAATCCGGTGGGTGCAGTTACAGCTGTATCTTTACCTTTTACTTGCTGAAGCCAGAGAGTTAGCATCTTGATCAAGAAACTTTTACCCGTTCCACCTGGGCCACTAACAAACAATCGTAATCTTTCTTCCGAATTCATAGTTTGAATGGACAAGTCAAAGATACGTTTCTGGTCTGCATTCAATTGTTGGTACATTTCTTCAAAGTTGAGCTCTTTATCAGCATCATTATTACATAAATTGGCAAACTCTTTCATTGCTTCACCAGCTTCAATTGGATCACACCCAACCGGAACGTTGGCTGGATCAGGATGATCCTCTTCATCTTTTTTCATTTCATCCATTTTTTGCTGAATCAACTCTTTCACTTCTTTCATGTTTTTCATCAGTTCAGAAGAGCGCTCATGATATTCAGCAGCCATTGGCAATGAATTCTGTACTGAACAATACGACGCGGTATGTGTTTCTTCGCCATTTTTGAGTTCTGTCAAGGTTCGCCATGGTTGAAATAACACCAGTAACGAGAAAAAGTATTTCTCCGGACTAGTAACGGGATCATATTTGTAATGGTTAATCGAATAGCCGCGTTCGCGTTTCCGCAGAAACGAACCAGGTTTCAGTTGATAAAACACAACGTTGTCCCGTTTAGGCATGGTTTTTATAACATCATACCACATCGCATAGTCATAAAGACATAGCGTATCCAATTCGGCAGGTCTTTTCGGATAAGTTTCCATCAAGCCATCATAGAATATATCCGTAGACTCTGCGTCCATAGCCTCAACAACTTTGCGGGGCTTGACCCGCCTAGTCCTAATAATATTAACATTGTGACGCGGATCTTTCGTCGATCCCGTCTATCCAGCGAAAGCGTGAGTAGAGGCCCGAGGAACCATAATTTCCTTCCTATTTTCCTTTTTATTACGGTTTAGGTTATGGAACGACCCTCTCGAACTCTTTAGAGTTTGTGATTTAAGGTTAAATCTCTCGCCATATGGTGTTTTCGGGTTATGTTTATCTTTAAGTTTATTTGAGTCGCGTCAGGTCAGCATTGAAACGAAGAGGAGAATTTAACCGAAATATTACCGTGTTACCCTTCGATTTTCAATGCTTTCCGAGTTTATCTGTTCGGGAACGGTAAAAATCTAGCTGA
This sequence comes from Campoletis raptor, assembly GCA_948107755.1. NCBI lineage: Eukaryota > Metazoa > Arthropoda > Insecta > Hymenoptera > Ichneumonidae > Campoletis > Campoletis raptor. The sequence continues at coordinate 1,130,453 of OX403628.1, read as the reverse complement.
GATGCTAGTGCTCCATGTAGAGGATGCTAGATTTGACGGGAGTTCAGTTTATGTTGTTAGTTGGGAGGCTGCGGGGTCGGATTACAGCCAACCCTGCCCCCAGGTACCCGTGGCTGAAGTTTGAGAGCTACGTTTGCGTTTTTCGAGTTCCGTTTGCCCTGATAACCTAACATCCCGGAGAGACTGCCCGTACAGTGAACCCTCGTATTTTCTTTTAGAAAATATCGTTTTATCGAATTAAGCGTTTGGAAAATCAGTTTCTGAGTTTCCTGCTATGTTTGAATTTCGCGCCGATTTAGTTTTGATGTTCGCGATACTTGGCGTTCTCGCGGTGAGCCTCTCGCGCACCGTGTCTACCCCCTCCACGTTCCGGCGTAACCGGCCGGCACGTGAGCGCGAGAGCGGCCTACCGAACAGTTGCTGCCGAGACTCGACGGAGAGACATCGTTTCGCTCTTCGCTCCTCATACGTAAGTTATGCCTAGGGCTCTGGTATAAGGTATTGCGTGATGCTCAGACTCTCGCGGCGGCCATCTTGGCTACGCCGTGCACGTGGCTGAAAAATAGCCCGTGGACAACTCCTCGCCTTTTTAGGTGTATACCGACTCTCGCGATTATTTAATAATCGTGTAAATGATTAGAATTTATCTATCTATAATTTGATAAGAAGGTTGTAACACGCATAATGCGACTCTCGCGATTATTTAATAATCGTGTAAATGACTACGATGTATTTTATCTTATAATAAGTTTCTACCACGCCTAATGCGACTCTCGCGATCACCGGATGATCGTGTAAATAATTAGGATTTATTTATCCTACCTTTAATGATAAATTTATAGTATGCATAATGCGGAGAAAATTAGTTTTTCTCCTCCTCGGCCTCGTGCTGTCGCTCGCCAAATGGCGGTCTCGTTCTCTCTCACGTATGAGAGGAACGTTTTCGGGGCTTCACTATCGGTTGTGAGTAAGATGCCCTCCTCGAGGAAATATCCTCGCGCTCGGTGCCGTTCTGCCCGAATCTCGCGATCCTTGCGATAATTATTTCCTTTCCCTCACACCCTGGGCCTCTACTCTAGTGTTAATTAATCTTGAAAATATATTAACGATCGAGACCTACGGAAATATCTTGTCCTCTCTTTTAATTTCGTTCTATGTTGTCATATCAATTTCGATTGCGTCAGTTATCATCGCGTTGCTAAGTCAATCTATAATTAATTACTTTATTTTGTATTACGAATTTTTGCACATTTGACCCATGTATTGATTTTTATTTTCAATAGTGAACCATGTGAAGAAAGCCAAATAATTTATAGTGTTTGTGATTTATTTTCGTTGTACCCAATTTCTTCCATCCGAGCCCGAGACCTCGCCCTCTCTACATAACCTACACACTGAGCAACCCCGGAGCTTTCCGTAACCTTTTCCTCGAAAACCGAATTCTTTCCATGTTAGACGCCAACCTGTTTAGCTTAAGTTACGTTCCGTTTCCATTCTCTTTTGAGTCTAGTTTCTAAGTTTAGCTTGGGATTAATCTCGCGTTTGTTGGTATCGCGTAATAAAACCAACTGGCGCCCAACACCGGCACTAACACCGCCGACGGCGTAATGGAAAGATCGGGTTTTGGGGAAAGCTGGCCGAAGGTGACGGCATATTCGCCCAAGGTGAAAATGTCACGTCACAACATCGACCCACCTAACGACGGTTTCGCGATCCGTTTCGAACAAAGAATAGCCCAACAATGTGTCCGCTGTTTCAAGTGCACCACATTCTCGACTATTCAATACACGCAATCCAATATTCCAAAGCCTGCTAGCTACAGATTTTGTACTGCTAATTTGGTCAAAAGTGTCTGCGACATGGGTTTTTTCGGATTTTGAAACGTACTTAGTGACATACCAAGCCAATGCAGCCTTATCTTCCCCTATGAATGAAATATCCATATTACCCTCCCACACCGTTAATATAGCAGGGTTGTAATTATTTATATTGACTTCTTCAAGACTACGAGGATTGTCATACAATTGGCATTTTGATTTCAAATTCTGCCTCCCGGCAATAAATGTTTGAACGTCCCTCCTAATCCATTCGTTGGATACTGGTCTTGGAAATGAAAAGCGACAAACTTTATGACTGCCACCCTTACCTTTCGTTCCTACCGATTTACTGCGCATGCAGTATGAATTGTGATGGTGACTCTGATGGGTCGTGACACGACGATACAACTGGGGTGAAACTTTTGGATTCGGTATTCTACAAGTCACGTATTTTTTTATGAAGTCGGTAACTTCTTCTTTAGAGTTTTTCCCAAGAATCGGAGCACCCTCTATCCATATAAGACAATGGAAATGCTGAATACCTCTTCCCTGATACTCCCTTCGGATAACGTAATGCGTCATTTTTCCAATAGGATTGTCGCTTGACTTGAGAAATTCTAACATCGCGTGAAACTGGATATGAATGAATATATAATAATATAATAATGAATATATAATAATATAATAATATAATAATATAATATATAATAATATAATAATATAATAATATATAATAATATATAATAATGGATGCTGATATAGGATCAGCAGCGATGAGTTCGCTCACCGATTTCTTATTCCCAAGTGAAGGGTTCATTTCTTGTAAGAATTGGGATAACTTTAGGATAAAAATTGGGATTTGTAACTGCCGAATATTATGTGCATTCAGGAGAAAGAACAAATATTGTTGGTTCAATCGAAATTGACTGTTCCTCGACAAAATTCGCAATTTTGCATATTCAAACGCTGAAAGACGCACAGATCTTTCTTGATGTTCTCCATTGCGCCCGTCAGGATATACAATAGGGAAACAACTAATCTAGGAGTTTGTACCGATTATCCAATAGTTCATCGACAACTTTTAGCATCTGATAGAGTTCCATTGCAGTTTTGTTTTCTTTGGAAGCGCCCATTCTAACAATAGTGTACTGATCATAAAAATTATCAGAGAGTGTCATTTGTGTCAACAGAGCGCCCCGACGTCCCTTAATTTGCTTACCCGGGCTGCTTTTAGTTTTCTTTTTTCATTATCCTCGATATTTTGTAGGTTTTCTACGTGAGGATCCTTAATGACGATATCTGGATTGTCAACATCTTCATCACTAGGACAGTCTTCGGGTATTTGAAATTCAACCTCGCCTAGATTGAGGTCCAACAACTCCGACCATCGCTCGGGTAGTTTTATATTGCTATAAAGAGGATTATTTTTTCTTAACCACATAAGGGCATTATATAGCTTTTTTCTGTCGACTAGTGATTCCCAAACTGTTTTACTTTTTGTGGGAACACCGCGTACTAGTATATACAATTCATGATTCAAATTGATTGGACTTGTCGAGGGACAAATTTTTTTCAATGTTTTTTCAAGAGGTAGTGGCAGATGAAAAGCTCGCCCCTGAGCTTTACTATACATTTTGCGAAAAGGCATATTTTTTTTTTTTTTTGAACTGTACCCATTTTCACCACTGTTTGGAAAGCCCTAGCTCTTTAAATTAAAATTTGTTCATATTCATTCAATTCAGCACGAGGAGTAGGCACTGCACATACATGTAAATTATTGAGGATACATGTTGGAGGCAAGCTCCCAGAGCGGAATTTGGTTAAACAATACTGGCAGATATAATCCGAATCGCACTCTTTATTTTTTTCAATAAAGAGTTTCAAATCATCCCAAATTTGTCCAGTCGGTAAGACACGAATCTTATCAAGTTTCCTTACGTCTGTCAAGCAACACAACTTTTGACACGACAGGCATGGGAAACGTGGCAGGTTCGAAGCTCTTTTCTGAAACGCTAGAAATGCGTGCTCGTATTTGAGAAATATAGCATCTTCGTCCAAAAGCATCTCATCAGTATTTTGGAAATGAGTTGCATTCTCTTTTGCTTTACTCGCAAATTGTTGCAAATTTTCAACATTCGTCGTATTTAAGGCATCATCAATCTCCATTACGTTATGGAGCAACGCCAATGTCTTATTGAATAATCGTTTCAGCAATCTCACTTGTGGGAAATGCGGGGACAAAAATTCTAGAGACAACATTAATGATTCGCATCGAAAAGGCTCGATGTAGCACGCTTGGCTATGACCTAACCTACTTTCAGTGTGTTTTACCGTACATTTTCGAATTTTATGCAGAACTGTTTTTAACCTGCACATGGAGATATTGCGCATGATACTGTTGAATTTTTCAAACTTACTTAAAACCGTATCATCCGGAATTCTGCAAAGCTCGGAACAATGCCATGTTCGAGACTTTCTGCGGATTTTGTTTGCCGCAACTAGCGGCAGCACGTTCGTTGCCTTGCCTTCGACGTCCAACACGATAGACTCCGCTATAGTTGGAGACTGCGCGTAAACTGTTTCTTTATAATACGGTTCAGACAGAGCTGTATGTTTTCTGACAGAACCGCATAAAGCCACTATTCGACTATTTTTATCGGAATCCGACACAGCTGCCCAGAGTGTTAAACAAATTTCAGCTTTTTGTTTTAAACTTTGCAATGCTTGTCTCAGTGCAAATATCTTTTTACCCCTGAGTGTTAAACACCATTTAATTATGCGCTCGGCTTCAAAAAGACATTCACCGACCGAATGGGGACGCAATTTCTTTGTCAATCTTTTTACATACTCTCCTTTAGTATGAAGCATTTTTACGCTATCATTATTTGCACGAATTCGGCTATATTTTCGCGATAATGATTTGTTACTTTGTCGCAGGAATCTGTTTCTCAACATTTTCTCTCTTCGACGTTTTAACTGCTGTAATGAGCAGATTTTTATAGAATCTCCTTCCTTTACAATCCGTGGGAAATGACTAATTATGCCCGTGTCAAATATTTTCAACAAATGTTGGCGCATATTTTTCACCTCATACTGTATTGCTTCCGGTTTTATACCAAAAAAAGTGATGTTGCAAAAGCAATTGCAAATACAACGCAGTCACTCGAATTTGGTTGATTCGTAACGACTGGGAATTTAACAGGACGCTGATCGAACGGGTATGTCGGAAACAGACGTCGTAGATACAACTTGTGGTGTGGATGCAGCTTTTTTAGGTTGAGAGAGTCGAGGATGAAAATAAAGTGGGTGTCGTAATAAGCACACACCCAATGCCCCCCTCTATTGTTGATTCCTTCCGAACTATGCAAAATTTGAATAAACTTGCGATCAGCTCTCTCTGCAGTAATAGTATGGGGTAATTGAATTTTCCACGTTTCTTGCATCACAAATTCAGATTCAGAATGTTCTGCCAGGAGCCGACCAAAAGTGTCGATGTGATCTCCAGTGAGCCACTCGCCTCAAGCAATAATGTTTCGATCTTCGGAATTTGATTTGCACGTAGCCATCTTTAAAGTGGGAGGATTATTCATTACCTAACAGCTTTTGATGTAGCGCGCAGAGAGCGGCTTTCGGTACAACGCACGTAACAGCTTTCTGTAAGCTCACGAAGCAGCCTTTTCGAACACACAGGGCAGCCTTCTTTGAGCGCACGAAGCAGCTTTATTTAAGCGCACGAAGCAGCTTTTTTCAAGCGCACGAAGCAGCTTTTTTTAAGCGCACGAAGCAGCTTTCTGTAAGCACACGAAGCAGCTGTTAGAAAAAAAAGGAAAGGAAAGAAAAAGAAGAAGAGTTGCGAAGAAAAAAAAGGTCCCTCCGCAAAATTCACCCAGGAACCGGGAAAACCTGCGCAGAAAAAAAATCAAGCGAATCAAGATTTTTTCTCAGAAAAAAAAGATACTTTGTAGAACTGGAATTAAGCCTAGATTTATGGCGTTATCCCAATCCCTCAACGAGATATGATTATTTGCCCATTACCATGATTTTCCGTAAAAAATGACGATTTTTCATTAATTTTCAAACGAAAATCGATCGTCTCCGGCAAACAACAGTAAAATAATGATGATCTTTTTTTCAGTGACACGGTTTGTTTAGCTCAAGCGAAGCGTAAACACGTGCCATAATCTTCATTTTATGCGGGAATACAATTTTCGGTTTTTCACATAGAACCTTTGAAAAAAACTACATTTTAACATGAATTGTAAGCAAAAAAATTTTGTCTTTGGTTGATGCGAGTACAATGCTGATTTTTTTCCTGGAAATATATTCTGTCGAGCTAACTTATAGCCAAAAATCATGGCATTATCTCAATTCCTTGCCGAGACATGATTTTTTGCGCATTACCATTACCACGAATATCGCTAGAAAATGACGATTTTTCGTCATTTTCCCGACGAAAAACGCTCGTCTCCGAGTAAATATGGTGAAAATTATGATTTTTTTTCCAGCCACACAGTTTGGTAAGCTAAAACGAAGAGCAAACACGTGCCATTTTCTCCATTTCTCGCGCAGAGGAAATTTTCAACTTTTGACCATCAGCTTGGAAAAATCAAAGTTATTTCGAAAATTAAATTGCAACGAAGAAATTATCGTATTGATTCGATGGGAGTACAATGCTAATTTTTCTCCTGCAAATGTACTCTGTGGAGCGAAATTTGAGCTTAAATTCTTGCTGGTATCTTAATCTGTTGCCGAGATATGACTTTTGGCCCATTACCACGATTTTCGCTGAAAAATGACGATTTTCCGTAATTTTTCAGACGAAAATCGATCGCTCCGATCAACGACACTAAAATCATGATTTTTTTTTGATCCAAGTGGTTTCTTTAGCTCGAACGAAGGATAAGCACGTGCCATTGTCTCATTTTCTGGCGAGAATACAATTTTCGACTTTTTACCATGAGCTTTGAAAAAAACATTTTTACATCAATTTGTAGCGGATAATTCATCGTGTTAGCTTGGTGGGAGTACAATGCTGATTTTTTTCCTGAAAATATACTCGGTGGAGCTCAATTTGAGCCTAAATTTATGGCATTATCTCATGCCCTCGCCGAGATATGATTTTTGGCCCATTACCACGATTTTCGCTGAAAAATGACGATTTTTCATAAATTTTTAAACGAAAATCGATCGTCTCCGATCAACGACATTAAAATCATGATTTCTTTTTATCCTAGTGATCTCTTTAGCTCGAATGAAGGATAAGCACGTGCCATTATCTCATTTTCTGGCAAGAATAGAATTTTTGACTTTTTACCTTGAGCTTTGAAAAAAACAACATCTATACATCAATTTGTAGCGGATAATTAATCGTGTTAGCTTGGGGGGAGTGCGATGCTGATTTTTTCCCTGAAAATATACTCGGTGGAGCTCAATTTGAGCCTAAATTTATGGCATTATCTCATTCCCTCGCCGAGATATGACTTTTGGCCCATTACCACGATTTTCGCTGAAAAATGACGATTTTTCATCAATTTTTAAACGAAAATCGATCGTCTCCGATCAACGACATTAAAATCATGATTTTTTTTTATCTTAGTGGTTTCTTTAGCTGGAACGAAGAATAAGCACGTGCCATTGTCTCATTTTCTGGCGAGAATACAATTTTCGACTTTTTACCATGAGCTTTGAAAAAAACAACATTTTTACATCAATTTGTAGCGGATAATTCATCGTGTTAGCTTGGTGGGAGTACGATGCTGATTTTTTTCCTGAAAATATACTCGGTGGAGCTCAATTTGAGCCTAAATTTATGGCATTATCTCATTCCCTCGCCGAGGTATGATTTTTGGCCCATTACCACGATTTTCGCTGAAAAATGACGATTTTTCATAAATTTTTAAACGAAAATCGATCGTCTCCGATCAACGACATTAAAATCATGATTTTTTTTTTTATCCTAGTGATCTCTTTAGCTCGAACGAAGGATAAGCACGTGCCATTATCTCATTTTCTGGCAAGAATAGAATTTTTGACTTTTTACCTTGAGCTTTGAAAAAAAGCAAATTTTTCATCAATTTGTAGCGGATAATTTATCGTGTTAGCTTGGTGGGAGTACAATGCTGATTTTTTTCCTGAAAATATACTCGGTGGAGCTCAATTTGAGCCTAAACTTATGGCATTATCTCATTCCCTCGCCGAGATATGATTTTTGGCCCATTACCACGATTTTCGCTGAAAAATGACGATTTTTCATCAATTTTTAAACGAAAATCGATCGTCTCCGATCAACGACATTAAAATCATGATTTTTTTTTTTATCCTAGTGATCTCTTTAGCTAGAACGAAGGATAAGCACGTGCAATTATCTCATTTTCTGGCAAGAATACAATTTTCGACTTTTTACCTTGAGCTTTGAAAAAAAACAACATTTTTACATCAATTTGAAGCGGATTTTAAGCACGTGCCATTGTCTCATTTTCTGGCGAGAATACAATTTTCGCCTTTTTACCATCAGCTTTGAAAAAAAGCAAATTATTCATCAATTTGTAGCGGATAATTTATCGTGTTAGCTTGGTGGGAGTGCGATGCTGATTTTTTCCCTGAAAATATACTCGGTGGAGCTCAATTTGAGCCTAAATTTATGGCATTATCTCATTCCCTCGCCGAGATATGATTTTTGGCCTATTACCACGATTTTCGCTGAAAAATGACGATTTTTCATCAATTTTTAAACGAAAATCGATCGTCTCCGATCAACGACATTAAAATCATGATTTTTTTTTTATCCAAGTGATCTCTTTAGCTCGAACGAAGGATAAGCACGTGCCATTATCTCATTTTCTGGCAAGAATAGAATTTTTGACTTTTTACCTTGAGCTTTGAAAAAAAACATCTATACATCAATTTGTAGCGGATAATTAATCGTGTTAGCTTGGTGGGAGTGCGATGCTGCTTTTTTCCCTGAAAATATACTCGGTGGAGCTCAATTTGAGCCTAAATTTCTGGCATTATCTCATTCCCTCGCCGAGATATGACTTTTGGCCCATTACCACGATTTTCGCTGAAAAATGACGATTTTTCATCAATTTTTAAACGAAAATCGATCGTCTCCGATCAACGACATTAAAATCATGATTTTTTTTTTATCCTAGTGATCTCTTTAGCTCGAACGAAGGATAAGCACGTGCCATTATCTCATTTTCTGGCAAGAATACAATTTTCGACTTTTTACCATGAGCTTTGAAAAAAACAACATTTTTACATCAAATTGTAGCGGATAATTCATCGTGTTAGCTTGGTGGGAGTACAATGCTGATTTTTTTCCTGAAAATATACTCGGTGGAGCTCAATTTGAGCCTAAATTTATGGCATTATGTCATTCCCTCGCCGAAATATGATTTTTGGCCCATTACCACGATTTTCGCTGAAAAATGACGATTTTTCATCAATTTTTAAACGAAAATCGATCGTCTCCGATCAACGACATTAAAATCATGATTTTTTTTTTTATCCTAGTGATCTCTTTAGCTCGAACGAAGGATAAGCACGTGCCATTATCTCATTTTCTGGCAAGAATACAATTTTCGACTTTTTACCTTGAGCTTTGAAAAAAACAACATTTTTACATCAATTTGAAGCGGATTTTAAGCACGTGCCATTGTCTCATTTTCTGGCGAGAATACAATTTTCGCCTTTTTACCATCAGCTTTGAAAAAAAGCAAATTTTTCATCAATTTGTAGCGGATAATTTATCGTGTTAGCTTGGTGGGAGTGCGATGCTGATTTTTTCCCTGAAAATATACTCGGTGGAGCTCAATTTGAGCCTAAATTTATGGCATTATCTCATTCCCTCGCCGAGATATGATTTTTGGCCTATTACCACGATTTTCGCTGAAAAATGACGATTTTTCATCAATTTTTAAACGAAAATCGATCATCTCCGATCAACGACATTAAAATCATGATTTTTTTTTTATCCTAGTGATCTCTTTAGCTCGAACGAAGGATAAGCACGTGCCATTATCTCATTTTCTGGCAAGAATAGAATTTTTGACTTTTTACCTTGAGCTTTGAAAAAAACAACATCTTTACAGCAATTTGTAGCGGATAATTAATCGTGTTAGCTTGGTGGGAGTGCGATGCTGATTTTTTCCCTGAAAATATACTCGGTGGAGCTCAATTTGAGCCTAAATTTATGGCATTATGTCATTCCCTCGCCGAGATATGACTTTTGGCCCATTACCACGATTTTCGCTGAAAAATGACGATTTTTCATCAATTTTTAAACGAAAATCGATCGTCTCCGATCAACGACATTAAAATCATGATTTTTTTTTATCCTAGTGATCTCTTTAGCTCGAACGAAGGATAAGCACGTGCCATTATCTCATTTTCTGGCAAGAATACAATTTTCGACTTTTTACCTTGAGCTTTGAAAAAAACAACATTTTTACATCAATTTGTAGCGGATAATTCATCGTGTTAGCTTGGTGGGAGTGCGATGCTGATTTTTTTCCTGAAAATATACTCGGTGGAGCTCAATTTGAGCCTAAATTTATGGCATTATCTCATTCCCTCGCCGAGATATGACTTTTGGCCCATTACCACGATTTTCGCTGAAAAATGACGATTTTTCATCAATTTTTAAACGAAAATCGATCGTCTCCGATCAACGACATTAAAATCATGATTTTTTTTTATCTTAGTGGTTTCTTTAGCTGGAACGAAGAATAAGCACGTGCCATTGTCTCATTTTCTGGCGAGAATACAATTTTCGACTTTTTACCATGAGCTTTGAAAAAAACAACATTTTTACATCAATTTGTAGCGGATAATTCATCGTGTTAGCTTGGTGGGAGTACGATGCTGATTTTTTTCCTGAAAATATACTCGGTGGAGCTCAATTTGAGCCTAAATTTATGGCATTATCTCATTCCCTCGCCGAGGTATGATTTTTGGCCCATTACCACGATTTTCGCTGAAAAATGACGATTTTTCATAAATTTTTAAACGAAAATCGATCGTCTCCGATCAACGACATTAAAATCATGATTTTTTTTTTATCCTAGTGATCTCTTTAGCTCGAACGAAGGATAAGCACGTGCCATTATCTCATTTTCTGGCAAGAATAGAATTTTTGACTTTTTACCTTGAGCTTTGAAAAAAAGCAAATTTTTCATCAATTTGTAGCGGATAATTTATCGTGTTAGCTTGGTGGGAGTACAATGCTGATTTTTTTCCTGAAAATATACTCGGTGGAGCTCAATTTGAGCCTAAACTTATGGCATTATCTCATTCCCTCGCCGAGATATGATTTTTGGCCCATTACCACGATTTTCGCTGAAAAATGACGATTTTTCATCAATTTTTAAACGAAAATCGATCGTCTCCGATCAACGACATTAAAATCATGATTTTTTTTTTTATCCTAGTGATCTCTTTAGCTAGAACGAAGGATAAGCACGTGCAATTATCTCATTTTCTGGCAAGAATACAATTTTCGACTTTTTACCTTGAGCTTTGAAAAAAAACAACATTTTTACATCAATTTGAAGCGGATTTTAAGCACGTGCCATTGTCTCATTTTCTGGCGAGAATACAATTTTCGCCTTTTTACCATCAGCTTTGAAAAAAAGCAAATTATTCATCAATTTGTAGCGGATAATTAATCGTGTTAGCTTGGTGGGAGTGCGATGCTGATTTTTTCCCTGAAAATATACTCGGTGGAGCTCAATTTGAGCCTAAATTTATGGCATTATGTCATTCCCTCGCCGAGATATGACTTTTGGCCCATTACCACGATTTTCGCTGAAAAATGACGATTTTTCATCAATTTTTAAACGAAAATCGATCGTCTCCGATCAACGACATTAAAATCATGATTTTTTTTTATCCTAGTGATCTCTTTAGCTCGAACGAAGGATAAGCACGTGCCATTATCTCATTTTCTGGCAAGAATACAATTTTCGACTTTTTACCTTGAGCTTTGAAAAAAACAACATTTTTACATCAATTTGTAGCGGATAATTCATCGTGTTAGCTTGGTGGGAGTGCGATGCTGATTTTTTTCCTGAAAATATACTCGGTGGAGCTCAATTTGAGCCTAAACTTATGGCATTATCTCATTCCCTCGCCGAGATATGACTTTTGGCCCATTACCACGATTTTCGCTGAAAAATGACGATTTTTCATCAATTTTTAAACGAAAATCGATCGTCTCCGATCAACGACATTAAAATCATGATTTTTTTTTATCTTAGTGGTTTCTTTAGCTGGAACGAAGAATAAGCACGTGCCATTGTCTCATTTTCTGGCGAGAATACAATTTTCGACTTTTTACCATGAGCTTTGAAAAAAACAACATTTTTACATCAATTTGTAGCGGATAATTCATCGTGTTAGCTTGGTGGGAGTACGATGCTGATTTTTTTCCTGAAAATATACTCGGTGGAGCTCAATTTGAGCCTAAATTTATGGCATTATCTCATTCCCTCGCCGAGGTATGATTTTTGGCCCATTACCACGATTTTCGCTGAAAAATGACGATTTTTCATAAATTTTTAAACGAAAATCGATCGTCTCCGATCAACGACATTAAAATCATGATTTTTTTTTTATCCTAGTGATCTCTTTAGCTCGAACGAAGGATAAGCACGTGCCATTATCTCATTTTCTGGCAAGAATAGAATTTTTGACTTTTTACCTTGAGCTTTGAAAAAAAGCAAATTTTTCATCAATTTGTAGCGGATAATTTATCGTGTTAGCTTGGTGGGAGTACAATGCTGATTTTTTTCCTGAAAATATACTCGGTGGAGCTCAATTTGAGCCTAAACTTATGGCATTATCTCATTCCCTCGCCGAGATATGATTTTTGGCCCATTACCACGATTTTCGCTGAAAAATGACGATTTTTCATCAATTTTTAAACGAAAATCGATCGTCTCCGATCAACGACATTAAAATCATGATTTTTTTTTTTATCCTAGTGATCTCTTTAGCTAGAACGAAGGATAAGCACGTGCAATTATCTCATTTTCTGGCAAGAATACAATTTTCGACTTTTTACCTTGAGCTTTGAAAAAAAACAACATTTTTACATCAATTTGAAGCGGATTTTAAGCACGTGCCATTGTCTCATTTTCTGGCGAGAATACAATTTTCGCCTTTTTACCATCAGCTTTGAAAAAAAGCAAATTATTCATCAATTTGTAGCGGATAATTTATCGTGTTAGCTTGGTGGGAGTGCGATGCTGATTTTTTCCCTGAAAATATACTCGGTGGAGCTCAATTTGAGCCTAAATTTATGGCATTATCTCATTCCCTCGCCGAGATATGATTTTTGGCCTATTACCACGATTTTCGCTGAAAAATGACGATTTTTCATCAATTTTTAAACGAAAATCGATCGTCTCCGATCAACGACATTAAAATCATGATTTTTTTTTTATCCAAGTGATCTCTTTAGCTCGAACGAAGGATAAGCACGTGCCATTATCTCATTTTCTGGCAAGAATAGAATTTTTGACTTTTTACCTTGAGCTTTGAAAAAAAACATCTATACATCAATTTGTAGCGGATAATTAATCGTGTTAGCTTGGTGGGAGTGCGATGCTGCTTTTTTCCCTGAAAATATACTCGGTGGAGCTCAATTTGAGCCTAAATTTCTGGCATTATCTCATTCCCTCGCCGAGATATGACTTTTGGCCCATTACCACGATTTTCGCTGAAAAATGACGATTTTTCATCAATTTTTAAACGAAAATCGATCGTCTCCGATCAACGACATTAAAATCATGATTTTTTTTTTATCCTAGTGATCTCTTTAGCTCGAACGAAGGATAAGCACGTGCCATTATCTCATTTTCTGGCAAGAATACAATTTTCGACTTTTTACCATGAGCTTTGAAAAAAACAACATTTTTACATCAAATTGTAGCGGATAATTCATCGTGTTAGCTTGGTGGGAGTACAATGCTGATTTTTTTCCTGAAAATATACTCGGTGGAGCTCAATTTGAGCCTAAATTTATGGCATTATGTCATTCCCTCGCCGAAATATGATTTTTGGCCCATTACCACGATTTTCGCTGAAAAATGACGATTTTTCATCAATTTTTAAACGAAAATCGATCGTCTCCGATCAACGACATTAAAATCATGATTTTTTTTTTTATCCTAGTGATCTCTTTAGCTCGAACGAAGGATAAGCACGTGCCATTATCTCATTTTCTGGCAAGAATACAATTTTCGACTTTTTACCTTGAGCTTTGAAAAAAACAACATTTTTACATCAATTTGAAGCGGATTTTAAGCACGTGCCATTGTCTCATTTTCTGGCGAGAATACAATTTTCGCCTTTTTACCATCAGCTTTGAAAAAAAGCAAATTTTTCATCAATTTGTAGCGGATAATTTATCGTGTTAGCTTGGTGGGAGTGCGATGCTGATTTTTTCCCTGAAAATATACTCAGTGGAGCTCAATTTGAGCCTAAATTTATGGCATTATCTCATTCCCTCGCCGAAATATGATTTTTGGCCCATTACCACGATTTTCGCTGAAAAATGACGATTTTTCATCAATTTTTAAACGAAAATCGATCGTCTCCGATCAACGACATTAAAATCATGATATTTTTTTTTATCCTAGTGATCTCTTTAGCTCGAACGAAGGATAAGCACGTGCCATTATCTGATTTTCTGGCAAGAATACAATTTTCGACTTTTTACCTTGAGCTTTGAAAAAAACAACATTTTTACATCAATTTGAAGCGGATTTTAAGCACGTGCCATTGTCTCATTTTCTGGCGAGAATACAATTTTCGCCTTTTTACCATCAGCTTTGAAAAAAAGCAAATTTTTCATCAATTTGTAGCGGATAATTTATCGTGTTAGCTTGGTGGGAGTGCGATGCTGATTTTTTCCCTGAAAATATACTCGGTGGAGCTCAATTTGAGCCTAAATTTATGGCATTATCTCATTCCCTCGCCGAGATATGATTTTTGGCCTATTACCACGATTTTCGCTGAAAAATGACGATTTTTCATCAATTTTTAAACGAAAATCGATCATCTCCGATCAACGACATTAAAATCATGATTTTTTTTTTATCCTAGTGATCTCTTTAGCTCGAACGAAGGATAAGCACGTGCCATTATCTCATTTTCTGGCAAGAATAGAATTTTTGACTTTTTACCTTGAGCTTTGAAAAAAACAACATCTTTACATCAATTTGTAGCGGATAATTAATCGTGTTAGCTTGGTGGGAGTGCGATGCTGATTTTTTCCCTGAAAATATACTCGGTGGAGCTCAATTTGAGCCTAAATTTATGGCATTATGTCATTCCCTCGCCGAGATATGACTTTTGGCCCATTACCACGATTTTCGCTGAAAAATGACGATTTTTCATCAATTTTTAAACGAAAATCGATCGTCTCCGATCAACGACATTAAAATCATGATTTTTTTTTATCCTAGTGATCTCTTTAGCTCGAACGAAGGATAAGCACGTGCCATTATCTCATTTTCTGGCAAGAATAGAATTTTCGACTTTTTACCTTGAGCTTTGAAAAAAACAACATTTTTACATCAATTTGTAGCGGATAATTCATCGTGTTAGCTTGGTGGGAGTGCGATGCTGATTTTTTCCCTGAAAATATACTCGGTGGAGCTCAATTTGAGCCTAAATTTATGGCATTATCTCATTCCCTCGCCGAGATATGATTTTTGGCCCATTACCACGATTTTCGCTGAAAAATGACGATTTTTCATCAATTTTTAAACGAAAATCGATCGTCTCCGATCAACGACATTAAAATCATGATTTTTTTTCAATCCTAGTGATCTCTTTAGCTCGAACGAAGGATAAGCACGTGCCATTATCTCATTTTCTGGCAAGAATAGAATTTTTGACTTTTTACCTTGAGCTTTGAAAAAAAGCAAATTTTTCATCAATTTGTAGCGGATAATTTATCGTGTTAGCTTGGTGGGAGTACAATGCTGATTTTTTTCCTGAAAATATACTCGGTGGAGCTCAATTTGAGCCTAAACTTATGGCATTATCTCATTCCCTCGCCGAGATATGATTTTTGGCCCATTACCACGATTTTCGCTGAAAAATGACGATTTTTTATAAATTTTTAAACGAAAATCGATCGTCTCCGATCAACGACATTAAAATCATGATTTTTTTTTTATCCTAGTGATCTCTTTAGCTCGAACGAAGGATAAGCACGTGCCATTATCTCATTTTCTGGCAAGAATAGAATTTTTGACTTTTTACCTTGAGCTTTGAAAAAAACAACATTTTTACATCAATTTGTAGCGGATAATTCATCGTGTTAGCTTGGTGGGAGTGCGATGCTGATTTTTTTCCTGAAAATATACTCGGTGGAGCTCAATTTGAGCCTAAATTTATGGCATTATGTCATTCCCTCGCCGAAATATGATTTTTGGCCCATTACCACGATTTTCGCTGAAAACTGACGATTTTTCATCAATTTTTAAACGAAAATCGATCGTCTCCGATCAACGACATTAAAATCATGATTTTTTTTTTATCCTAGTGATCTCTTTAGCTCGAACGAAGGATAAGCACGTGCCATTATCTCATTTTCTGGCAAGAATAGAATTTTTGACTTTTTACCTTGAGCTTTGAAAAAAAACAACATCTATACATGAATTTGTAGCGGATAATTAATCGTGTTAGCTTGGTGGAAGTGCGATGCTGCTTTTTTCCCTGAAAATATACTCGGTGGAGCTCAATTTGAGCCTAAATTTATGGCATTATCCCATTCCCTCGCCGAGATATGACTTTTGGCCCATTACCACGATTTTCGCTGAAAAATGACGATTTTTCATCAATTTTTAAACGAAAATCGATCGTCTCCGATCAACGACATTAAAATCATGATTTTTTTTTATCTTAGTGGTTTCTTTAGCTGGAACGAAGGATAAGCACGTGCCATTGTCTCATTTTCTGGCGAGAATACAATTTTCGACTTTTTACCATCAGCTTTGAAAAAAAAGCCAATTTTTCATCAATTTGTAGCGGATAATTTATCGTGTTAGCTTGGTGGGAGTACAATGCTGATTTTTTCCTGAAAATATACTCGGTGGAGCTCAATTTGAGCCTAAATTTATGGCATTATCTCATTCCCTCGCCGAGGTATGATTTTTGGCCCATTACCACGATTTTCGCTGAAAAATGACGATTTTTCATAAATTTTTAAACGAAAATCGATCGTCTCCGATCAACGACATTAAAATCATGATTTTTTTTTTATCCTAGTGATCTCTTTAGCTCGAACGAAGGATAAGCACGTGCCATTATCTCATTTTCTGGCAAGAATAGAATTTTTGACATTTTACCTTGAGCTTTGAAAAAAAGCAAATTTTTCATCAATTTGTAGCGGATAATTTATCGTGTTAGCTTGGTGGGAGTACAATGCTGATTTTTTTCCTGAAAATATACTCGGTGGAGCTCAATTTGAGCCTAAACTTATGGCATTATCTCATTCCCTCGCCGAGATATGATTTTTGGCCCATTACCACGATTTTCGCTGAAAAATGACGATTTTTCATCAATTTTTAAACGAAAATCGATCGTCTCCGATCAACGACATTAAAATCATGATTTTTTTTTTATCCTAGTGATCTCTTTAGCTCGAACGAAGGATAAGCACGTGCCATTATCTCATTTTCTGGCAAGAATAGAACTTTTGACTTTTTACCTTGAGCTTTGAAAAAAAACAACATCTATACATCAATTTGTAGCGGATAATTAATCGTGTTAGCTTGGTGGGAGTGCGATGCTGCTTTTTTCCCTGAAAATATACTCGGTGGAGCTCAATTTGAGCCTAAATTTCTGGCATTATCTCATTCCCTCGCCGAGATATGACTTTTAGCCCATTACCACGATTTTCGCTGAAAAATGACGATTTTTCATCAATTTTTAAACGAAAATCGATCGTCTCCGATCAACGACATTAAAATCATGATTTTTTTTTTATCCTAGTGATCTCTTTAGCTCGAACGAAGGATAAGCACGTGCCATTATCTCATTTTCTGGCAAGAATACAATTTTCGACTTTTTACCATGAGCTTTGAAAAAAACAACATTTTTACATCAAATTGTAGCGGATAATTCATCGTGTTAGCTTGGTGGGAGTACAATGCTGATTTTTTTCCTGAAAATATACTCGGTGGAGCTCAATTTGAGCCTAAATTTATGGCATTATGTCATTCCCTCGCCGAAATATGATTTTTGGCCCATTACCACGATTTTCGCTGAAAAATGACGATTTTTCATCAATTTTTAAACGAAAATCGATCGTCTCCGATCAACGACATTAAAATCATGATATTTTTTTTTATCCTAGTGATCTCTTTAGCTCGAACGAAGGATAAGCACGTGCCATTATCTGATTTTCTGGCAAGAATACAATTTTCGACTTTTTACCTTGAGCTTTGAAAAAAACAACATTTTTACATCAATTTGAAGCGGATTTTAAGCACGTGCCATTGTCTCATTTTCTGGCGAGAATACAATTTTCGCCTTTTTACCATCAGCTTTGAAAAAAAGCAAATTTTTCATCAATTTGTAGCGGATAATTTATCGTGTTAGCTTGGTGGGAGTGCGATGCTGATTTTTTCCCTGAAAATATACTCAGTGGAGCTCAATTTGAGCCTAAATTTATGGCATTATCTCATTCCCTCGCCGAAATATGATTTTTGGCCCATTACCACGATTTTCGCTGAAAAATGACGATTTTTCATCAATTTTTAAACGAAAATCGATCGTCTCCGATCAACGACATTAAAATCATGATATTTTTTTTTATCCTAGTGATCTCTTTAGCTCGAACGAAGGATAAGCACGTGCCATTATCTGATTTTCTGGCAAGAATACAATTTTCGACTTTTTACCTTGAGCTTTGAAAAAAACAACATTTTTACATCAATTTGAAGCGGATTTTAAGCACGTGCCATTGTCTCATTTTCTGGCGAGAATACAATTTTCGCCTTTTTACCATCAGCTTTGAAAAAAAGCAAATTTTTCATCAATTTGTAGCGGATAATTTATCGTGTTAGCTTGGTGGGAGTGCGATGCTGATTTTTTCCCTGAAAATATACTCGGTGGAGCTCAATTTGAGCCTAAATTTATGGCATTATCTCATTCCCTCGCCGAGATATGATTTTTGGCCTATTACCACGATTTTCGCTGAAAAATGACGATTTTTCATCAATTTTTAAACGAAAATCGATCATCTCCGATCAACGACATTAAAATCATGATTTTTTTTTTATCCTAGTGATCTCTTTAGCTCGAACGAAGGATAAGCACGTGCCATTATCTCATTTTCTGGCAAGAATAGAATTTTTGACTTTTTACCTTGAGCTTTGAAAAAAACAACATCTTTACATCAATTTGTAGCGGATAATTAATCGTGTTAGCTTGGTGGGAGTGCGATGCTGATTTTTTCCCTGAAAATATACTCGGTGGAGCTCAATTTGAGCCTAAATTTATGGCATTATGTCATTCCCTCGCCGAGATATGACTTTTGGCCCATTACCACGATTTTCGCTGAAAAATGACGATTTTTCATCAATTTTTAAACGAAAATCGATCGTCTCCGATCAACGACATTAAAATCATGATTTTTTTTTATCCTAGTGATCTCTTTAGCTCGAACGAAGGATAAGCACGTGCCATTATCTCATTTTCTGGCAAGAATAGAATTTTCGACTTTTTACCTTGAGCTTTGAAAAAAACAACATTTTTACATCAATTTGTAGCGGATAATTCATCGTGTTAGCTTGGTGGGAGTGCGATGCTGATTTTTTCCCTGAAAATATACTCGGTGGAGCTCAATTTGAGCCTAAATTTATGGCATTATCTCATTCCCTCGCCGAGATATGATTTTTGGCCCATTACGACGATTTTCGCTGAAAAATGACGATTTTTCATCAATTTTTAAACGAAAATCGATCGTCTCCGATCAACGACATTAAAATCATGATTTTTTTTCAATCCTAGTGATCTCTTTAGCTCGAACGAAGGATAAGCACGTGCCATTATCTCATTTTCTGGCAAGAATAGAATTTTTGACTTTTTACCTTGAGCTTTGAAAAAAAGCAAATTTTTCATCAATTTGTAGCGGATAATTTATCGTGTTAGCTTGGTGGGAGTACAATGCTGATTTTTTTCCTGAAAATATACTCGGTGGAGCTCAATTTGAGCCTAAACTTATGGCATTATCTCATTCCCTCGCCGAGATATGATTTTTGGCCCATTACCACGATTTTCGCTGAAAAATGACGATTTTTCATCAATTTTTAAACGAAAATCGATCGTCTCCGATCAACGACATTAAAATCATGATTTTTTTTTTTATCCTAGTGATCTCTTTAGCTAGAACGAAGGATAAGCACGTGCAATTATCTCATTTTCTGGCAAGAATACAATTTTCGACTTTTTACCTTGAGCTTTGAAAAAAAACAACATTTTTACATCAATTTGAAGCGGATTTTAAGCACGTGCCATTGTCTCATTTTCTGGCGAGAATACAATTTTCGCCTTTTTACCATCAGCTTTGAAAAAAAGCAAATTATTCATCAATTTGTAGCGGATAATTAATCGTGTTAGCTTGGTGGGAGTGCGATGCTGATTTTTTCCCTGAAAATATACTCGGTGGAGCTCAATTTGAGCCTAAATTTATGGCATTATGTCATTCCCTCGCCGAGATATGACTTTTGGCCCATTACCACGATTTTCGCTGAAAAATGACGATTTTTCATCAATTTTTAAACGAAAATCGATCGTCTCCGATCAACGACATTAAAATCATGATTTTTTTTTATCCTAGTGATCTCTTTAGCTCGAACGAAGGATAAGCACGTGCCATTATCTCATTTTCTGGCAAGAATACAATTTTCGACTTTTTACCTTGAGCTTTGAAAAAAACAACATTTTTACATCAATTTGTAGCGGATAATTCATCGTGTTAGCTTGGTGGGAGTGCGATGCTGATTTTTTTCCTGAAAATATACTCGGTGGAGCTCAATTTGAGCCTAAACTTATGGCATTATCTCATTCCCTCGCCGAGATATGACTTTTGGCCCATTACCACGATTTTCGCTGAAAAATGACGATTTTTCATCAATTTTTAAACGAAAATCGATCGTCTCCGATCAACGACATTAAAATCATGATTTTTTTTTATCTTAGTGGTTTCTTTAGCTGGAACGAAGAATAAGCACGTGCCATTGTCTCATTTTCTGGCGAGAATACAATTTTCGACTTTTTACCATGAGCTTTGAAAAAAACAACATTTTTACATCAATTTGTAGCGGATAATTCATCGTGTTAGCTTGGTGGGAGTACGATGCTGATTTTTTTCCTGAAAATATACTCGGTGGAGCTCAATTTGAGCCTAAATTTATGGCATTATCTCATTCCCTCGCCGAGGTATGATTTTTGGCCCATTACCACGATTTTCGCTGAAAAATGACGATTTTTCATAAATTTTTAAACGAAAATCGATCGTCTCCGATCAACGACATTAAAATCATGATTTTTTTTTTATCCTAGTGATCTCTTTAGCTCGAACGAAGGATAAGCACGTGCCATTATCTCATTTTCTGGCAAGAATAGAATTTTTGACTTTTTACCTTGAGCTTTGAAAAAAAGCAAATTTTTCATCAATTTGTAGCGGATAATTTATCGTGTTAGCTTGGTGGGAGTACAATGCTGATTTTTTTCCTGAAAATATACTCGGTGGAGCTCAATTTGAGCCTAAACTTATGGCATTATCTCATTCCCTCGCCGAGATATGATTTTTGGCCCATTACCACGATTTTCGCTGAAAAATGACGATTTTTCATCAATTTTTAAACGAAAATCGATCGTCTCCGATCAACGACATTAAAATCATGATTTTTTTTTTTATCCTAGTGATCTCTTTAGCTAGAACGAAGGATAAGCACGTGCAATTATCTCATTTTCTGGCAAGAATACAATTTTCGACTTTTTACCTTGAGCTTTGAAAAAAAACAACATTTTTACATCAATTTGAAGCGGATTTTAAGCACGTGCCATTGTCTCATTTTCTGGCGAGAATACAATTTTCGCCTTTTTACCATCAGCTTTGAAAAAAAGCAAATTATTCATCAATTTGTAGCGGATAATTTATCGTGTTAGCTTGGTGGGAGTGCGATGCTGATTTTTTCCCTGAAAATATACTCGGTGGAGCTCAATTTGAGCCTAAATTTATGGCATTATCTCATTCCCTCGCCGAGATATGATTTTTGGCCTATTACCACGATTTTCGCTGAAAAATGACGATTTTTCATCAATTTTTAAACGAAAATCGATCGTCTCCGATCAACGACATTAAAATCATGATTTTTTTTTTATCCAAGTGATCTCTTTAGCTCGAACGAAGGATAAGCACGTGCCATTATCTCATTTTCTGGCAAGAATAGAATTTTTGACTTTTTACCTTGAGCTTTGAAAAAAAACATCTATACATCAATTTGTAGCGGATAATTAATCGTGTTAGCTTGGTGGGAGTGCGATGCTGCTTTTTTCCCTGAAAATATACTCGGTGGAGCTCAATTTGAGCCTAAATTTCTGGCATTATCTCATTCCCTCGCCGAGATATGACTTTTGGCCCATTACCACGATTTTCGCTGAAAAATGACGATTTTTCATCAATTTTTAAACGAAAATCGATCGTCTCCGATCAACGACATTAAAATCATGATTTTTTTTTTATCCTAGTGATCTCTTTAGCTCGAACGAAGGATAAGCACGTGCCATTATCTCATTTTCTGGCAAGAATACAATTTTCGACTTTTTACCATGAGCTTTGAAAAAAACAACATTTTTACATCAAATTGTAGCGGATAATTCATCGTGTTAGCTTGGTGGGAGTACAATGCTGATTTTTTTCCTGAAAATATACTCGGTGGAGCTCAATTTGAGCCTAAATTTATGGCATTATGTCATTCCCTCGCCGAAATATGATTTTTGGCCCATTACCACGATTTTCGCTGAAAAATGACGATTTTTCATCAATTTTTAAACGAAAATCGATCGTCTCCGATCAACGACATTAAAATCATGATTTTTTTTTTTATCCTAGTGATCTCTTTAGCTCGAACGAAGGATAAGCACGTGCCATTATCTCATTTTCTGGCAAGAATACAATTTTCGACTTTTTACCTTGAGCTTTGAAAAAAACAACATTTTTACATCAATTTGAAGCGGATTTTAAGCACGTGCCATTGTCTCATTTTCTGGCGAGAATACAATTTTCGCCTTTTTACCATCAGCTTTGAAAAAAAGCAAATTTTTCATCAATTTGTAGCGGATAATTTATCGTGTTAGCTTGGTGGGAGTGCGATGCTGATTTTTTCCCTGAAAATATACTCAGTGGAGCTCAATTTGAGCCTAAATTTATGGCATTATCTCATTCCCTCGCCGAAATATGATTTTTGGCCCATTACCACGATTTTCGCTGAAAAATGACGATTTTTCATCAATTTTTAAACGAAAATCGATCGTCTCCGATCAACGACATTAAAATCATGATATTTTTTTTTATCCTAGTGATCTCTTTAGCTCGAACGAAGGATAAGCACGTGCCATTATCTGATTTTCTGGCAAGAATACAATTTTCGACTTTTTACCTTGAGCTTTGAAAAAAACAACATTTTTACATCAATTTGAAGCGGATTTTAAGCACGTGCCATTGTCTCATTTTCTGGCGAGAATACAATTTTCGCCTTTTTACCATCAGCTTTGAAAAAAAGCAAATTTTTCATCAATTTGTAGCGGATAATTTATCGTGTTAGCTTGGTGGGAGTGCGATGCTGATTTTTTCCCTGAAAATATACTCGGTGGAGCTCAATTTGAGCCTAAATTTATGGCATTATCTCATTCCCTCGCCGAGATATGATTTTTGGCCTATTACCACGATTTTCGCTGAAAAATGACGATTTTTCATCAATTTTTAAACGAAAATCGATCATCTCCGATCAACGACATTAAAATCATGATTTTTTTTTTATCCTAGTGATCTCTTTAGCTCGAACGAAGGATAAGCACGTGCCATTATCTCATTTTCTGGCAAGAATAGAATTTTTGACTTTTTACCTTGAGCTTTGAAAAAAACAACATCTTTACATCAATTTGTAGCGGATAATTAATCGTGTTAGCTTGGTGGGAGTGCGATGCTGATTTTTTCCCTGAAAATATACTCGGTGGAGCTCAATTTGAGCCTAAATTTATGGCATTATGTCATTCCCTCGCCGAGATATGACTTTTGGCCCATTACCACGATTTTCGCTGAAAAATGACGATTTTTCATCAATTTTTAAACGAAAATCGATCGTCTCCGATCAACGACATTAAAATCATGATTTTTTTTTATCCTAGTGATCTCTTTAGCTCGAACGAAGGATAAGCACGTGCCATTATCTCATTTTCTGGCAAGAATAGAATTTTCGACTTTTTACCTTGAGCTTTGAAAAAAACAACATTTTTACATCAATTTGTAGCGGATAATTCATCGTGTTAGCTTGGTGGGAGTGCGATGCTGATTTTTTCCCTGAAAATATACTCGGTGGAGCTCAATTTGAGCCTAAATTTATGGCATTATCTCATTCCCTCGCCGAGATATGATTTTTGGCCCATTACCACGATTTTCGCTGAAAAATGACGATTTTTCATCAATTTTTAAACGAAAATCGATCGTCTCCGATCAACGACATTAAAATCATGATTTTTTTTCAATCCTAGTGATCTCTTTAGCTCGAACGAAGGATAAGCACGTGCCATTATCTCATTTTCTGGCAAGAATAGAATTTTTGACTTTTTACCTTGAGCTTTGAAAAAAAGCAAATTTTTCATCAATTTGTAGCGGATAATTTATCGTGTTAGCTTGGTGGGAGTACAATGCTGATTTTTTTCCTGAAAATATACTCGGTGGAGCTCAATTTGAGCCTAAACTTATGGCATTATCTCATTCCCTCGCCGAGATATGATTTTTGGCCCATTACCACGATTTTCGCTGAAAAATGACGATTTTTTATAAATTTTTAAACGAAAATCGATCGTCTCCGATCAACGACATTAAAATCATGATTTTTTTTTTATCCTAGTGATCTCTTTAGCTCGAACGAAGGATAAGCACGTGCCATTATCTCATTTTCTGGCAAGAATAGAATTTTTGACTTTTTACCTTGAGCTTTGAAAAAAACAACATTTTTACATCAATTTGTAGCGGATAATTCATCGTGTTAGCTTGGTGGGAGTGCGATGCTGATTTTTTTCCTGAAAATATACTCGGTGGAGCTCAATTTGAGCCTAAATTTATGGCATTATGTCATTCCCTCGCCGAAATATGATTTTTGGCCCATTACCACGATTTTCGCTGAAAACTGACGATTTTTCATCAATTTTTAAACGAAAATCGATCGTCTCCGATCAACGACATTAAAATCATGATTTTTTTTTTATCCTAGTGATCTCTTTAGCTCGAACGAAGGATAAGCACGTGCCATTATCTCATTTTCTGGCAAGAATAGAATTTTTGACTTTTTACCTTGAGCTTTGAAAAAAAACAACATCTATACATGAATTTGTAGCGGATAATTAATCGTGTTAGCTTGGTGGAAGTGCGATGCTGCTTTTTTCCCTGAAAATATACTCGGTGGAGCTCAATTTGAGCCTAAATTTATGGCATTATCCCATTCCCTCGCCGAGATATGACTTTTGGCCCATTACCACGATTTTCGCTGAAAAATGACGATTTTTCATCAATTTTTAAACGAAAATCGATCGTCTCCGATCAACGACATTAAAATCATGATTTTTTTTTATCTTAGTGGTTTCTTTAGCTGGAACGAAGGATAAGCACGTGCCATTGTCTCATTTTCTGGCGAGAATACAATTTTCGACTTTTTACCATCAGCTTTGAAAAAAAAGCCAATTTTTCATCAATTTGTAGCGGATAATTTATCGTGTTAGCTTGGTGGGAGTACAATGCTGATTTTTTCCTGAAAATATACTCGGTGGAGCTCAATTTGAGCCTAAATTTATGGCATTATCTCATTCCCTCGCCGAGGTATGATTTTTGGCCCATTACCACGATTTTCGCTGAAAAATGACGATTTTTCATAAATTTTTAAACGAAAATCGATCGTCTCCGATCAACGACATTAAAATCATGATTTTTTTTTTATCCTAGTGATCTCTTTAGCTCGAACGAAGGATAAGCACGTGCCATTATCTCATTTTCTGGCAAGAATAGAATTTTTGACATTTTACCTTGAGCTTTGAAAAAAAGCAAATTTTTCATCAATTTGTAGCGGATAATTTATCGTGTTAGCTTGGTGGGAGTACAATGCTGATTTTTTTCCTGAAAATATACTCGGTGGAGCTCAATTTGAGCCTAAACTTATGGCATTATCTCATTCCCTCGCCGAGATATGATTTTTGGCCCATTACCACGATTTTCGCTGAAAAATGACGATTTTTCATCAATTTTTAAACGAAAATCGATCGTCTCCGATCAACGACATTAAAATCATGATTTTTTTTTTATCCTAGTGATCTCTTTAGCTCGAACGAAGGATAAGCACGTGCCATTATCTCATTTTCTGGCAAGAATAGAACTTTTGACTTTTTACCTTGAGCTTTGAAAAAAAACAACATCTATACATCAATTTGTAGCGGATAATTAATCGTGTTAGCTTGGTGGGAGTGCGATGCTGCTTTTTTCCCTGAAAATATACTCGGTGGAGCTCAATTTGAGCCTAAATTTCTGGCATTATCTCATTCCCTCGCCGAGATATGACTTTTAGCCCATTACCACGATTTTCGCTGAAAAATGACGATTTTTCATCAATTTTTAAACGAAAATCGATCGTCTCCGATCAACGACATTAAAATCATGATTTTTTTTTTATCCTAGTGATCTCTTTAGCTCGAACGAAGGATAAGCACGTGCCATTATCTCATTTTCTGGCAAGAATACAATTTTCGACTTTTTACCATGAGCTTTGAAAAAAACAACATTTTTACATCAAATTGTAGCGGATAATTCATCGTGTTAGCTTGGTGGGAGTACAATGCTGATTTTTTTCCTGAAAATATACTCGGTGGAGCTCAATTTGAGCCTAAATTTATGGCATTATGTCATTCCCTCGCCGAAATATGATTTTTGGCCCATTACCACGATTTTCGCTGAAAAATGACGATTTTTCATCAATTTTTAAACGAAAATCGATCGTCTCCGATCAACGACATTAAAATCATGATATTTTTTTTTATCCTAGTGATCTCTTTAGCTCGAACGAAGGATAAGCACGTGCCATTATCTGATTTTCTGGCAAGAATACAATTTTCGACTTTTTACCTTGAGCTTTGAAAAAAACAACATTTTTACATCAATTTGAAGCGGATTTTAAGCACGTGCCATTGTCTCATTTTCTGGCGAGAATACAATTTTCGCCTTTTTACCATCAGCTTTGAAAAAAAGCAAATTTTTCATCAATTTGTAGCGGATAATTTATCGTGTTAGCTTGGTGGGAGTGCGATGCTGATTTTTTCCCTGAAAATATACTCAGTGGAGCTCAATTTGAGCCTAAATTTATGGCATTATCTCATTCCCTCGCCGAAATATGATTTTTGGCCCATTACCACGATTTTCGCTGAAAAATGACGATTTTTCATCAATTTTTAAACGAAAATCGATCGTCTCCGATCAACGACATTAAAATCATGATATTTTTTTTTATCCTAGTGATCTCTTTAGCTCGAACGAAGGATAAGCACGTGCCATTATCTGATTTTCTGGCAAGAATACAATTTTCGACTTTTTACCTTGAGCTTTGAAAAAAACAACATTTTTACATCAATTTGAAGCGGATTTTAAGCACGTGCCATTGTCTCATTTTCTGGCGAGAATACAATTTTCGCCTTTTTACCATCAGCTTTGAAAAAAAGCAAATTTTTCATCAATTTGTAGCGGATAATTTATCGTGTTAGCTTGGTGGGAGTGCGATGCTGATTTTTTCCCTGAAAATATACTCGGTGGAGCTCAATTTGAGCCTAAATTTATGGCATTATCTCATTCCCTCGCCGAGATATGATTTTTGGCCTATTACCACGATTTTCGCTGAAAAATGACGATTTTTCATCAATTTTTAAACGAAAATCGATCATCTCCGATCAACGACATTAAAATCATGATTTTTTTTTTATCCTAGTGATCTCTTTAGCTCGAACGAAGGATAAGCACGTGCCATTATCTCATTTTCTGGCAAGAATAGAATTTTTGACTTTTTACCTTGAGCTTTGAAAAAAACAACATCTTTACATCAATTTGTAGCGGATAATTAATCGTGTTAGCTTGGTGGGAGTGCGATGCTGATTTTTTCCCTGAAAATATACTCGGTGGAGCTCAATTTGAGCCTAAATTTATGGCATTATGTCATTCCCTCGCCGAGATATGACTTTTGGCCCATTACCACGATTTTCGCTGAAAAATGACGATTTTTCATCAATTTTTAAACGAAAATCGATCGTCTCCGATCAACGACATTAAAATCATGATTTTTTTTTATCCTAGTGATCTCTTTAGCTCGAACGAAGGATAAGCACGTGCCATTATCTCATTTTCTGGCAAGAATAGAATTTTCGACTTTTTACCTTGAGCTTTGAAAAAAACAACATTTTTACATCAATTTGTAGCGGATAATTCATCGTGTTAGCTTGGTGGGAGTGCGATGCTGATTTTTTCCCTGAAAATATACTCGGTGGAGCTCAATTTGAGCCTAAATTTATGGCATTATCTCATTCCCTCGCCGAGATATGATTTTTGGCCCATTACGACGATTTTCGCTGAAAAATGACGATTTTTCATCAATTTTTAAACGAAAATCGATCGTCTCCGATCAACGACATTAAAATCATGATTTTTTTTCAATCCTAGTGATCTCTTTAGCTCGAACGAAGGATAAGCACGTGCCATTATCTCATTTTCTGGCAAGAATAGAATTTTTGACTTTTTACCTTGAGCTTTGAAAAAAAGCAAATTTTTCATCAATTTGTAGCGGATAATTTATCGTGTTAGCTTGGTGGGAGTACAATGCTGATTTTTTTCCTGAAAATATACTCGGTGGAGCTCAATTTGAGCCTAAACTTATGGCATTATCTCATTCCCTCGCCGAGATATGATTTTTGGCCCATTACCACGATTTTCGCTGAAAAATGACGATTTTTTATAAATTTTTAAACGAAAATCGATCGTCTCCGATCAACGACATTAAAATCATGATTTTTTTTTTATCCTAGTGATCTCTTTAGCTCGAACGAAGCATAAGCACGTGCCATTATCTCATTTTCTGGCAAGAATAGAATTTTTGACTTTTTACCTTGAGCTTTGAAAAAAACAACATTTTTACATCAATTTGTAGCGGATAATTCATCGTGTTAGCTTGGTGGGAGTGCGATGCTGATTTTTTTCCTGAAAATATACTCGGTGGAGCTCAATTTGAGCCTAAATTTATGGCATTATGTCATTCCCTCGCCGAAATATGATTTTTGGCCCATTACCACGATTTTCGCTGAAAACTGACGATTTTTCATCAATTTTTAAACGAAAATCGATCGTCTCCGATCAACGACATTAAAATCATGATTTTTTTTTATCCTAGTGATCTCTTTAGCTCGAACGAAGGATAAGCACGTGCCATTATCTCATTTTCTGGCAAGAATAGAATTTTTGACTTTTTACCTTGAGCTTTGAAAAAAAACAACATCTATACATGAATTTGTAGCGGATAATTAATCGTGTTAGCTTGGTGGAAGTGCGATGCTGCTTTTTTCCCTGAAAATATACTCGGTGGAGCTCAATTTGAGCCTAAATTTATGGCATTATCCCATTCCCTCGCCGAGATATGACTTTTGGCCCATTACCACGATTTTCGCTGAAAAATGACGATTTTTCATCAATTTTTAAACGAAAATCGATCGTCTCCGATCAACGACATTAAAATCATGATTTTTTTTTATCTTAGTGGTTTCTTTAGCTGTAACGAAGAATAAGCACTTGCCATTGTCTCATTTTCTGGCGAGAATACAATTTTCGACTTTTTACCATGAGCTTTGAAAAAAACAACATTTTTACATCAATTTGTAGCGGATAATTCATCGTGTTAGCTTGGTGGGAGTACGATGCTGATTTTTTTCCTGAAAATATACTCGGTGGAGCTCAATTTGAGCCTAAATTTATGGCATTATCTCATTCCCTCGCCGAGGTATGATTTTTGGCCCATTACCACGATTTTCGCTGAAAAATGACGATTTTTCATAAATTTTTAAACGAAAATCGATCGTCTCCGATCAACGACATTAAAATCATGATTTTTTTTTAATCCTAGTGATCTCTTTAGCTCGAACGAAGGATAAGCACGTGCCATTATCTCATTTTCTGGCAAGAATAGAATTTTTGACTTTTTACCTTGAGCTTTGAAAAAAAGCAAATTTTTCATCAATTTGTAGCGGATAATTAATCGTGTTAGCTTGGTGGGAGTACAATGCTGATTTTTTTCCTGAAAATGTACTCGGTGGAGCTCAATTTGAGCCTAAATTTATGGCATTATGTCATTCCCTCGCCGAAATATGATTTTTGGCCCATTACCACGATTTTCGCTGAAAAATGACGATTTTTCATCAATTTTTAAACGAAAATCGATCGTCTCCGATCAACGACATTAAAATCATGATTTTTTTTTTATCCTAGTGATCTCTTTAGCTCGAACGAAGGATAAGCACGTGCCATTATCTCATTTTCTGGCAAGAATAGAATTTTTGACTTTTTACCTTGAGCTTTGAAAAAAACAACATCTATACATCAATTTGTAGCGGATAATTAATCGTGTTAGCTTGGTGGGAGTGCGATGCTGATTTTTTCCCTGAAAATATACTCGGTGGAGCTCAATTTGAGCCTAAATTTATGGCATTATCCCATTCCCTCGCCGAGATATGACTTTTGGCCCATTACCACGATTTTCGCTGAAAAATGACGATTTTTCATCAATTTTTAAACGAAAATCGATCGTCTCCGATCAACGACATTAAAATCATGATTTTTTTTTATCTTAGTGGTTTCTTTAGCTGGAACGAAGAATAAGCACTTGCCATTGTCTCATTTTCTGGCGAGAATACAATTTTCGACTTTTTACCATGAGCTTTGAAAAAAACAACATTTTTACATCAATTTGTAGCGGATAATTCATCGTGTTAGCTTGGTGGGAGTACGATGCTGATTTTTTTCCTGAAAATATACTCGGTGGAGCTCAATTTGAGCCGAAACTTATGGCATTATCTCATTCCCTCGCCGAGATATGATTTTTGGCCCATTACCACGATTTTCGCTGAAAAATGACGATTTTTTATAAATTTTTAAACGAAAATCGATCGTCTCCGATCAACGACATTAAAATCATGATTTTTTTTTTTATCCTAGTGATCTCTTTAGCTCGAACGAAGGATAAGCACGTGCCATTATCTCATTTTCTGGCAAGAATAGAATTTTTGTCTTTTTACCTTGAGCATTGAAAAAAACAACATTTTTACATCAATTTGTAGCGGATAATTCATCGTGTTAGCTTGGTGGGAGTGCGATGCTGATTTTTTTCCTGAAAATATACTCGGTGGAGCTCAATTTGAGCCTAAATTTATGGCATTATGTTATTCCCTCGCCGAAATATGATTTTTGGCCCATTACCACGATTTTCGCTGAAAAATGACGATTTTTCATCAATTTTTAAACGAAAATCGATCGTCTCCGATCAACGATATTAAAATCATGATTTTTTTTTTATCCTAGTGATCTCTTTAGCTCGAACGAAGGATAAGCACGTGCCATTATCTCATTTTCTGGCAAGAATAGAATTTTTGACTTTTTACGTTGAGCTTTGAAAAAAAACAACATCTATACATCAATTTGTAGCGGATAATTAATCGTGTTAGCTTGGTGGGAGTGCGATGCTGCTTTTTTCCCTGAAAATATACTCGGTGGAGCTCAATTTGAGCCTAAATTTCTGGCATTATCTCATTCCCTCGCCGAGATATGACTTTTGGCCCATTACCACGATTTTCGCTGAAAAATGACGATTTTTCATCAATTTTTAAACGAAAATCGATCGTCTCCGATCAACGACATTAAAATCATGATTTTTTTTTTATCCTAGTGATCTCTTTAGCTCGAACGAAGGATAAGCACGTGCCATTATCTCATTTTCTGGCAAGAATACAATTTTCGACTTTTTACCATGAGCTTTGAAAAAAACAACATTTTTACATCAAATTGTAGCGGATAATTCATCGTGTTAGCTTGGTGGGAGTACAATGCTGATTTTTTTCCTGAAAATATACTCGGTGGAGCTCAATTTGAGCCTAAATTTATGGCATTATGTCATTCCCTCGCCGAAATATGATTTTTGGCCCATTACCACGATTTTCGCTGAAAAATGACGATTTTTCATCAATTTTTAAACGAAAATCGATCGTCTCCGATCAACGACATTAAAATCATGATTTTTTTTTTATCCTAGTCATCTCTTTAGCTCGAACGAAGGATAAGCACGTGCCATTATCTCATTTTCTGGCAAGAATACAATTTTCGACTTTTTACCTTGAGCTTTGAAAAAAACAACATTTTTACATCAATTTGAAGCGGATTTTAAGCACGTGCCATTGTCTCATTTTCTGGCGAGAATACAATTTTCGCCTTTTTACCATCAGCTTTGAAAAAAAGCAAATTTTTCATCAATTTGTAGCGGATAATTTATCGTGTTAGCTTGGTGGGAGTGCGATGCTGATTTTTTCCCTGAAAATATACTCGGTGGAGCTCAATTTGAGCCTAAATTTATGGCATTATCTCATTCCCTCACCGAGATATGATTTTTGGCCCATTGCCACGATTTTCGCTGAAAAATGACGATTTTTCATCAATTTTTAAACGAAAATCGATCGTCTCCGATCAAGGACATTAAAATCATGATTTTTTTTTATCCTAGTGATCTCTTTAGCTCGAACGAAGGATAAGCACGTGCCATTATCTCATTTTCTGGCAAGAATAGAATTTTTGACTTTTTACCCTGAGCTTTGAAAAAAACAACATCTTTACATCAATTTGTAGCGGATAATTAATCGTGTTAGCTTGGTGGGAGTGCGATGCTGATTTTTTCCCTGAAAATATCCTCGGTGTAGCTCAATTTGAGCCTAAATTTATGGCATTATGTCATTCCCTCGCCGAGATATGACTTTTGGCCCATTACCACGATTTTCGCTGAAAAATGACGATTTTTCATCAATTTTTAAACGAAAATCGATCGTCTCCGATCAACGACATTAAAATCATGATTTTTTTTTATCCTAGTGATCTCTTTAGCTCGAACGAAGGATAAGCACGTGCCATTATCTTATTTTATGGCAAGAATACAATTTTCGACTTTTTACCTTGAGCTTTGAAAAAAACAACATCTTTACATCAATTTGTAGCGGATAATTAATCGTGTTAGCTTGGTGGGAGTGCGATGCTGATTTTTTCCCTGAAAATATACTCGGTGGAGCTCAATTTGAGCCTAAATTTATGGCATTATCTCATTCCCTCGCCGAGATATGAATTTTTGGCCCATTACCACGATTTTCGCTGAAAAATGACGATTTTTCATCAATTTTTAAACGAAAATCGATCGTCTCCGATCAACAACATTAAAATCATGATTTTTTTTTATCTTAGTGGTTTCTTTAGCTGGAACGAAGGATAAGCACGTGCCATTGTCTCATTTTCTGGCGAGAATACAATTTTCGACTTTTTACCATGAGCTTTGAAAAAAAGCAAATTTTTCATCAATTTGTAACGGATAATTCATCGTGTTAGCTTGGTGGGAGTACGATTCTGATTTTTTTTCTGAAAATATACTCGGTGGAGCTCAATTTGAGCCTAAATTTATGCCATTATCTCATTCTCTCGCCGAGATATGATTTTTGGCCCATTACCACGATTTTCTCTGAAAAAATGACGATTTTTCATCAATTTCCAAACGAAAATTGATCGTCTCTGAGCAAGGACAGTAAATTCGTGTTTTCTTCATTTCATCTGCATGGTTTGTTTAGCTCGAACGATCGTCTCAATTTCATGCAAAAAGGTCATTTTTTTCCTTTTTACCTCGAGTTGCACGAAAAACAACATTTTTCCCGGATTGTAAGCCGTTATTTTTTTGTTGAATAACGATGTAACATAAAATAATATTAATAATATCCTATATTTTATTTTTATTGTATTTCATTATCTTGAGGTATATTGTTATTATTACTTATATAATCTTTTTTTGTTTTAGATTTTGTGAAATATGGAATAATATTAGACAGTGCGGGGCGCAAAAGCAGTTTACCGTTCTACTGACGGTCGATAACCGTCCGGCAATAGCAAATAGCTTCGCATATAGTAGCTTTGGCAAGGGACGATGGCCATGCAGGAAGACGATAATGTACTTCAACTAACAGGAACGATGCACGTTTACGCGCAATCGACCGC
This sequence comes from Campoletis raptor, assembly GCA_948107755.1. NCBI lineage: Eukaryota > Metazoa > Arthropoda > Insecta > Hymenoptera > Ichneumonidae > Campoletis > Campoletis raptor. The sequence goes on along the minus strand of OX403628.1, from coordinate 1,096,022 downwards.
TCTGTATTAGTGAAAATTTGAGAGGTTGACAAAGCTTCTGCGTTCGATATCCACTTTTCAGCAGTAGTCAATTACTCGAATACTACGGGATTATCAAATATACCATTAAAGAATACATTTATTACTCAATTTTATTAAATTATTATCTCCTTGAAATGAATTATTATCTTCTGGATATCTTTTAGATTTTTAATATGGTTTAGCATGGCAACATTGCATTGTCTTGATTCAACCTCCTTAATTGTAAATTTGCGTAGAGGAGCAACGAATTTTCAATTTTTCTGATTTTCTTTCAAATTTTCATAAAATTTGTATCTGATATAAATCACTCCAAGATTTTTCGGAATTTTACTCCGTTTTTTTTAAATTTATTCTTTTGTATTCATCGTATATTTTTTTGTTAAAATAATTAGACCGAGATTTTTCCAAATTTTATTGTTTCTTTTTTATTTTATTTTGTTGCATTTGCATTGTATTTGCATTTTTTGTTATTTTTTTTAGCGAGGATTTAGTTGGATGGATGCGTAGAGGAAAAAAATACCTTAAATTTCCTTTATTCTAAATTTTGATCATGAAAAAAGAATAAATATTGCCTAACCGTTCCATAAAATTTGACAGTCAATTTGTTCGTGGAGTTAGTATATACAGAGCCAAGACCCGGAAATTTCATTGGAGGGTGGGAGGGGGGGGGTGGAGAACTTGAAGGCCGGGTACATTTTTAAGTATGGGAAAATAGCGATTGATCCATTTATTCTTATAAACAAAAATTTAATTATAAATTTTTTTACCAAATAATAGTTCGTCTACCAAAAAAAAATTTATTACCTTCGTTCGATGAGGGTGTAAACATACGGAGTGATGATGAAGATGAGCGGCTTTTTTAACGCCTTGTTGTTTCTGTTCGATTCGACTGACGATGAATAGAAGATTACTCACCTGTGAATAAATCAAGTAATTTTAACATATATTATATCAAAACGAACGTAATCGTGACAAATTTTTACGGAAGAACTAATAGATTGATTATATAAGGACGTTCTATGCAAAATGTTCTATATCGATAGAATTCCTTCAAATAGAGAATGAAAAAAGAAATAATGGGCTAGTCTGACTGAACTACTGTATAGAACTTGAAAATTTACTTACGATTTGTGGATTTATTCCATCAGGCGACACCGGACTTATCACAACGTGAAAATTTTGACAGTTGATGATGTGTGTTGCCCAATATATTATAGTCACTTTGGATTTTTGCTCCTAAAATATATTGTGATTTCACTTGCGATATCAGGTCACTTCTGATAATTGCGGTGTAATGGATCAATTATCAAACGAATAATTGATTTGATAATTAATAAAGGCAAGATCCGGTGCACAAATACACGAGAAAGCATGTAACGCTTCTTTCTGGATGATTCGCAGTTTTTATGAACATTGTTACGTCCCGGGAGAGGGGATCGTTAAAGTCACGGAGGTCTTGATCACTGATCGTGAATTTTGATATCCGAATGATATTTGCGCTTACTATATTATTTTTGATTTGGGTTTTTTGGATGATGTTTGGATTGATTTGTATTTGGATTTGATTGGATTTGTTGGATTTGATTGGATTTGTTTGGATTTGATTGGATTTGTTGAGGCTGTTGCCGAGATTTGGATCCTTGAAATCACAATCAAATAATGTCGGAGTTTACACAAATATATGGTGTTTATTCGCTTATAATTACACTTGGTTAAGAGTTACACTTGTTTCGGTCACGTTCGGTTTAATTGAGTTGTAAATTATTTGACACGTTTGACGTTTACAGGTTTTCGGAAAATGTCAAGAACGCGTTTTGACCTTTATATAATCTTCACGTTCACAATTGTTCGGAGTTAGCTATTTCGATGTTGTGAATATTATTTGATTGAGTCAAATGATTTTGGATAACAATTCTATTCGTTGCTATTTAAACGCGAACTCTTTATAAGTTCGTCGAGATTTAGAGAGAGACTGTTTTATTGGAGTTGTTCAGTCTTCGAGATTTCGGTGCTAACTGATTATTCTAATTCTGTTTTTTGGGTCCTAAGATTGAGTTCTTTGTAGGACTTCTGGGGGTAGGATGCTGTGGAAGGGACTGATTTTGTTATAGTTAAATTAGAGGATTGGCTGAAGAGTCGTTAATTTGATGTTGCTTTTTGTTATTGGTCGAATTAAGGGGGAGACTTTTCCGGATGATGATTGGAGGAAAAGTCGTTATGTTTTTCTTGGAAGATAGCAGGATTGCTCTAATTTCGAGTGGTTGCACGTGCGTTCTTGAGATTTGGGAAAGTGGGTTTTTACGACTTAAGGCGCATGGGAACGTTTGGCGTTTTTGGAGTGGTATGATTTTGAAGTGTTAATGGATTTATACCTCTGTGAAGATAGCCCCCCGATTTAATTATTCTGAACTTTCGTTAATGCACATCGTTACAGAATCGTTTAAGAGGATTTAAGAGAAGAGAAAAATTATTTAAGAGTAATTAGTTTTTATGTAAAAACGATTTTAATTTTTCGTGTGAAGTTGGCCCCCAATCTCACAAAAATGGACTTGGAAGTTTAATTTTTTTTTTAATCGCTTGAGAATCGTTAGAGAGAGATGAAGAGTTAAAAAAAATCGTTATAGAGTTAAAATTTCAATTAATATTAATTAATTACGTACTGCGTGGTTTATCCTAGGGACCCTAGGACTGGAGCGCTTCCGGCGTGCGCAGTAACCATGCGCAGTGTCTTTGCGCAGTAGCATGTAAAATCAGCTGTGGCGGCGCTGGAAACGTCGTTTTGATCTTTGCGTGTGTATAAACGTGAATAAAGTGATTGCATCCAGTATTTTCCTCCATATGATTCGTCTCCCAACAAATGGAAAAATAATTAAAAAACATGCAATCGATACAAAATTAACGAATAGTCAAATATTAATCTATGTAGCAAGTAACAATTAATCGTTGGTCGAAGCGGTGCGTACACCAGTGGCCAGGCTAGGCTCACGGACACAAGTGAACCTAGCCAAAAGGGAAGAAGAAAGAAGGAGAAAGTAACAATTAATCAAAATTTCATTTTGTAGACCATCAAAGGTAGAAGCATGAGAATCGAGGTCTCGAACAGCAACAGCGAGGTTCGACAAGGTCATCGTTTGGGAATGAATCAAGTTTACGGACGTTGTGATAATTACGATGATCCAGATCGCAACTCAGATTGGAGAAGTGGACGGCATGACGAGCCCACGGCGACAACAATCGTTTCCGGAGTCGTGACTGCGATGGGTTCGATAAAGATCGGTGCGAAGAATGCGACGGTGAGTTGAATATTTTAGATTATTCAATATTTATTGGAGAATCAAGAGAAATCCTTGCTTCAAAGAATGGCTGCGAGACAAGCAGAAAAAGAGCGCGTCGAGCCAACGAGCTTGCAATTGCTCAGCTATCACGACTCTCAAAAAGATGGAATTGAGAGACTACAAAAATTGACACCCGAAATACCCGATGACAATGTCTCGACTGGTAGCAGTCGCGCATCAACGCCCGAAATCTAAAGATAAAATTCTGTCGTCAGACGAGATCCTAGCGAAACTAATTCACCTAGCAAAGTTCAAATCGTGTTCCTTCAGATGCAACGGAATTTCTTCAAAAACACAGACAACAACAGCTTCTGGCCCAACAACAACAAGCTTTTGTTCAACAGTAAAAAATTGCTAATATTCGCGAACAATATTCAGGACATCCGGCAGAACTTCCACCCATACCACCGAGAGGCGCACCTCCACGGGTTCCCGTCAAATCACCCAGCTTCGAAAACATGACACAGATGAGACAAAATGGTTAGAAAATTGAAAAAAGTTTTTCTTTTGTAACTGTATTTCTATTTGTAAAGCTATTGTCGTTAATTTCTGACGTCGATCATCACGTGCCTCAACCAAGGCCTCATTCGTATCAACAGCCACGTGCAACAGTGAATCACAAAGGATCGGGTCAGACGTACCCGACAAACGACAATTGGCAGCGTGCTGGAAGTTCTGATTCCGCAACCTCACTGAGTCAAGGTCAAGATTTTTTTTATTATCCTGATTTCCATATCTTCTCACACAATTATTCTAATATAGTCAAATTATCACAGTATTATACGAATATATGATTTCATACAATTAGCGCCTCTCCCCTACCATCGAGTGCTCCGCCACCCACGGGTATCGTTCAGAGGAACACTCCTCGAGATCCTGGTCAGTCACGTTCAGACGAAAACGAAATTTTTATTTGCGTGCATTTTCTTTACATTCCATTATCTTTATGAATGTTGTTATTTAGACTTTTTATTTATTCCTATAGGAATTCACTTTTTTTTAATATTTTTTTTTCAAATTTTATTGCACGCCTAGATTTCAAGCTGTATGGTTTGAATTTCTTTTTATTTCCGGGTTCCTACAATATTCCGGTATGCTCGTTCCCCTAAACACATACCCATGTATTAATTTAATAGTAAAAATTGCAATCAATTCTAAAAAAATTTATTCCAATTCGCCATGCCCAAATCATTGATTATTTGAATACTAACAGCAAAAATTTGCTTCTTGTTACAGCCTATGGAAACGTGCCAATAAATATGAGACACGTAAGAATGGTAAAAATTCATGAGTCTCATTTCAGAGAACAGAATTGTTAAAAAACATTTGTTCACCATGGAAAAATATTTCAGAGTGGTCAACAACAGCAGCAGCAAGTGAATTCTTTCCCGGGAAGACCAACGTCGTTGCCGCCACCGGCAACAGCACCGATCGGTCAAAGCATCACAGTCGTAGATGGTGGACGCAGAGCGTCGGAGAGCAGTTCCGAAAGCGAGCAAAGTTCGAGTGGGAGTCGAAAAGATTGTGACTACAAGCGTACCTCGGTACTGAGCAATTTGTTCGGTAGAAGAAAGAAACCTTTGCAATCGTAGCGTAATAAGCAACAAGGAAAGACAGATGACAGAAAAGAAAGAAGAATGACATTTGAGAAAAGTTGATGAAATATGTAGCGAAACACAGACCCGGTAAGACAAAAATACGGACCAAAGATACTGCGTTTTAAAAGTCTTTGCTGCTTGCAATGGTACAAAAACAGACAACAAAAATAGGGATTGAAGTGCACGTACGAGGCTGCAAGTCGTTCAGCGTGTTATCTTCCAGAAACGAAGCATTTTACATTCTGCACAAAGCATTTCATCCAAAAAGAATATATTACTTCTGTAAACAAAAAAGAAAAGAAAAAATAATAACAATATTGAAAAAATTACACGTTATAAAGCACGGCTTGAAAAGTCCTGAACTCGACCTTGTACACGGAAAAGAAACAAAAAAAAACTTGAGGGGGTTCAGTTTATGCTTTCGATTCATAACGTACGAAATTATAAAGAAATATTCATTCATTATTTATAAATATTGTATGTGCATCTTCTTTTCCACGAGCTATATTATACATCTGTACTTGGAACCAATGAAAAATCATATACGAGAACACACGTCGCAAATATAGCTATTTGCTATTGAAGAATTCAACAGAAATCCTTGCTCCAAAGAATGTTTTATTTCATGCTTTTAAATCGATAGTAAACTAATCAAAGGCCCAAATAATAATTTGTATTTCTCACGAATCATTTCGGAGATCATTGGATAGTAAAAAATCAAAAACATTTTTGTAATAATAAACAATTAGCGTTGTTCCTTAGCCTGTCGAACCAAATGTAAAAACAAACTGCAGTTTGTGACCTTTTGCTATTAATTATCCGTTTTTCACAAAAAATTTGACATTTTTATTGTTTTTAAATATATTTCAAGCCTTTCAAAGAGTAAATTTTGATATTGAATAAAATATCGATCAATAAATATCGACCACTCTTCGCGAATGTGCCAACTACGTCGCACAAAGTAGGTTCGAAAAAGAAATACGTTACCGTGCGTGTTAACATTATTCGTTATTTTTGGTTGTATTAATTTTTTCGAAAGCTAGAAATGTCTGAATTATAAATTCTTATTGACGCAGGCTCGGCGAGTGACAACAGACCTGGTGCTTGGCGAGAGGGTCGTACTCCTCTCCAGATTTTCCGAATCGCGGTGGTTCATTGTTCTCAGCGATCGCCGTGGTTTCCGTAGCGACGACAGAGACCGCGAATTTGATCTCTGATCAAGGCGATCGAGCTGATCGAGGCGGTGGTAACAGTTTCGGTCCTCATCGTAATTACGGTGGCGATAGTGATTGTGGCCAAAACCACAATTTTGGTGGCGATCGCGAATCCGATCAGGGCAGCAGACTGTCGTCGCGCCAACCTACAGCAGAACCTGCTGCTCGTAAGTTTTTCACTTTTACATTCTTCAAAATACTATTTTTATAGCAACAATTTTATTCCATAGAACTTTCAGTGCTTAGCAATTTGAGAAAAATACGAAAAAAAGAACAAACAAATCTTGATTGTTGATAATAAAAATACTAAAAATTGTTAACAAATTACTATCTAGAAATACTTCGGCAAATGTTTTAATTTCGTGAGAAATGAATCTTATTGGTTTTTCGCCATTTCCTTCTAGCGAGAGAAAGATAGAGAAAAATCTATTTCACGAAAATTTCAGAAGTTCGGCAAAACAACTGAAAGAATTCTATTAAATTCGAAATGTTACCAATATTGAATATAAATCATGATGAACAGTAATTGAAAAGTCGGTCGGATAAAATAATACAAACAATATTCAGAGACAATCTCTTTTTCGTCATACGAATAAGTAAATTTATATATTTGCTCCATTTATTTTTGAGTTTTTTAAAGATGTCATTTTTCATTGTTTCTCGAAGAGCCGACGAAGCACGTACATGCGTCAAGTTGAATTTGCAACCTAGAATAGAACCAATTGACCCACTCGTCGTGAAGGATGATGCGGCAGAGGACAAAGCAGGGTCCGAAGGTGAAACACCAGCTGCAGCCCCGGCAACAGCACCGACACCGGTTCTAGCCGCTAATATCTTTGGTGCTGCTGAACCAGTCAATACTACGGCACGCGAGTGTAAAATCAAGAAACGTCTTCCAAAAAAACAGCTCAAAGCTGGAGAAGGGTACGTTCTTTATAGTAAAAAAAAATTAATATCGTGTTCGTGGAATACCGAAATATTGATACCGATACCAATTTTAAAAATGCCATAAATCGCATAGGAATCGAAAAATATATAAAAAACAAATTTCTTCTCACGTGACGCAGAGAAACTCAAGAGTCATAGTTTGTTTCGTTATATACTCAAATCAATTAAGAGTCAAATATTATGTGGATGTTCGATGACAATAAATATTTTGATAAATATGAAATAATATTTGAAGATATTAAAAAAATTAATATTATATTATATTGATGCAACAATCAAATAATTTTAACACTTTCGAATTTAAACAGAGAACGGAAAGTTCGGCCAAAAGAAGGAGGAGGAGAGAGAGGAGGTTGGACGAAACTCAATGGGGTGAGTTTATCAGGATATGAATTTTACGACATATTATTCATTGATGAACACAGTTTTACTGATTCATATTATGATGATTGAAATAAAAATTGTTCCAGGAGGGACGTAGCGAGAATGAGAAAAGAGAAAGAAGGGCCCTCCTCCTGCATACCGTTCAGAAGAGGACAGAGGAAAACGACAGGCTGACAGACCTTCAGTTCGTCACCCTCCGGAGCATCACAGATGTTCACTATATTTCGAGCTGACTCGAGTCTCTTTAAAATCCGAATACCCCACGACAAACAAAAGTGCCTCAAATGTATATGAGACGCGCAAATCGTGCCAAAGTCACTGCCTCTCGAAGTCCCTTCGCCGGGTCGTTTTTCAAATTGAATAAATAAATGCGTTTCAATTTAATTGTAGGAATATTTTACCCTTTTGTTCATCCCTTCGGACCCATTCCCTTCTTTCCACTTTTTTTTTTTCTTCACATTGACGTATATTTTGTTTGAATACTCTTTCTGAAGGATACGACACAGGAAGTTGCAAATACGTCGGTGACGTCAACGTCCGTTGGTGGTGATGGCACATCCTGCATCACCACGTTAACGTCCTTTATCTCCTCGCTTTGACCGTTCGATATTTTCACTTGATATATTCCCGATAATTCTCTCTTTCCCTTTTTTATTATGTAAGTTATTTTGACTTCTCCAACTACAACCTCCACGTCCTTCAATGGCAATACTTTGCCATCTTTCATCAGCTGTGCCTCCACCTGCGTCTGCTTTGTTCCTTCAAATATAATTGCAAAAAAAAAAAATAGAAATATTGACATAAATAAATTTCCAATTTTTTTTTTAATATTACAACTTTTTTAAAAATATTTTAAAATATTTTTGAAGACTCAGTAAATAACCAATTTTTTGGATCACTTTTCAACGTACAATAATGAAAAAACAAACCATGATTTCATCGACAATTCCAAACATTTTTTTACGATTCAAAAATATGTAAAAAATTATATGAATTTTTTTATAATTTTTTTTTTGTAAAGAATGTATGGTACGATTTGAAAAGATTTTTTAAAATTTCGCAATGTGTTTCATTTTTTTTTTTTTCATTCGCTTGTTCATTGAGTTTTTTTTTTTTTTTTTTTTAATAGAAATTTATCATTTTGGAACAAACGTCTTCAACGATATGAAGTAAAATGTCATTAAAAAAAATCGTAGATATAAAAATAATCCAGAAATAGGTCAAATTGTAGATCATGAATTTATAATTTATATTTGACTAAAAAAATTGCAATGGAATGAGTGAAATTGTTATAATCTTCTTACCTTTGAAAGGTACAACAAAAATAAGAGGCGCTGTGCAAGAACCTTCGACCTTGGCAGGAATATCTGGGATGGGTTTTTGCTCTCGCCCTTTTTCGCAACAACTATTTTAGGAACAACTATTCGATACTTTTTACCGAAACTTTTAGAAAAGTTGTTGGTGCAACTTTTTTAAACTTTTCATTATTTTTAAACTTTTTATAATATATGTAGACATATGTATATATATACAATAATGTATATACATATATATATCACTTAAATGTCATACATCGAGTAAGGCAATATTTTTTTTTTCGACCTAAGAAAAATAAAAAGTAAAATATCGTGATGTTACATTTAGATTCGTGCGCTTTCGCGTGTACTTTTGTCAATTGCAATTACTTTATCTCATGTCCCGCATTATTATTTTATTTCGTTACTTATCGCTTTGCTTATCGTCCGACTAGTGGCTACGACTTCGTAATCCGAGGTTTTTTTTTACATTCGTCACATAAGTGTTATATACAAAGAAAGCGTTCAATATATTTCAAAAACAACAATTTTTCACTGAGATGCAATCATTTTTGGGTATCACCATTCTGTATAAAATATAGAATATACGCTGCGATGAAAACGATTCGTAATTGCACTGAAAACTAAATAATGTAAGAAATAAGTGTATTTTTATGTTTTTTGGGCAACACAAAAAAAGACGAATAACAATTTCGAAATAATTATGCGACAACAAAAAAACCTCCAATATCAATGTAAAAATATATATAACCGTAAGACACTGAAGAAGAGAGACGAATAAAAATACAAATGTATGATATGATACTGTCCAAATTTATTGCTATCGTTCATGTATTTACACTTTTTCTGAATGTATTGATGATTAATGAAATAAATGTTTCCATATCCATAAAGAAGAATGCACCATGTAATCCAATTTTCCATCCGATTATGTGCAATTTCTTCAACATTGTTGCACCACCATACATTGTATGGTGCGCCATACCAACTCCACCACGAGCACCGAGTGGAAGCGAGCTCAGTATTGTTTCTCGAGTAACACTGTGAACATCTACCTCGCCTTTGTTTAACTTTCTGTTTTTATTGTGAACTTTCTTTTTATATTTTTTATTTCATTTTTAATTATGGGGTATTCCACGCCAAGTCGACCACTTTTAAATCTTCTATTTTTTGATTCCGCTCAAATTTTTTTCTTTTCATGTACGCATTGAAAGAACCTCTCTTGATTTTTTTTAAATTTTATTGTCCATGTGTTCACGAGATATGATTTTTTTTTAATTTCGATGATTTTTTTTTCAAACCCTTGTAACTTTCTGAAAAATGGACTGAATCGAGTTTTTTTTTTTTTGAAATCTTGGTTTTTAATTGCACTTTTCGGAAAAAATACGAAAAAATAGATGATGTCCATCTTCTACACTGTCCTTAAGTTTGAAGCAAAAAAACGATGATTTCAGGAGGTTGGACATTTTTAATTTTTTTCAAAAAATTCTCGAAAAAACTTTGACCATTCTCACTATTTTTGAGACTAGTTCCATCGTGGAGAAATTTTTCTTTATATTTTTTTCATATTTTTTTCATAATAATTTTTTTTTTTTATGAAATGTTTGCTTGTTGGCGCAGTAAGCAATTCAGATTTGTAATCTCGTTACATCCAATAATTTCTTGTCGTAATCAACTTTGGTTTTTAGTAAGTACAAGGATTTCTTGTCTTTTATTTCCCCTACTACATTGATAATTGTTTATCGAAATAGGATACACAATGGCGGATTTATTTTCATGTTCCTGTCGTACACATTCAAAAAGAGCGTGAAATTCACGTTTTTATTCAGTTCCACGTTCTCTCGGAATTGTCGACCTGCCACCTTGCGGTCATTCGAAAAATGAGGAATGTTGTACATCTCTTACTGGCGCTTGTTTTGGCTAAATCACGACGTTTCTACTGTTCTTCATGCCATTCATAATGTTTCTTCGACACTTGTGATTCTATTTATTGTAGTTATTCAACAATAAGTCTCGGTGACTGCTTTTACGTGATTACGATATTGCCGCCTTAGGTCTATTATTCTACATTCTGTGTAAACGATGTATGTAAAAGAAATTCGAGGTTATGTAGTGATCAAATCAAGTTAAGTTATCTATTGAACAAACTCCCATCCAATTCATATAGTATGGCAGATGTTCCAGAGATAAGTGGGATGGAGTCAGTCGAGGATATTACGCCCTGGAAAGATCGTTGCTGCAATCCTTTTCACTTAAACAATCATTTGAAAAAAAAAGGTTTACGACTTGCGTCTGAAGATGCTCAAAAAAAGTTCGGATTGAATCAGGGGCATAGATTGTGCACGGATTGTAGACTTCGAGTTTCCCGTATCATTAATGAAAAGTCAAGTGAAGAGCCTCTTCTCAATAATGAAAATATCACTTATGAAGCTAGTGACGAAAGCGACGATGTTATCGATAATAACGATACCAACCTTGATGATTGTGATGGGACTGAACTGGAAAAATCACTAGGTAAATATTACTTGCAAATACTCGTTTCGAATCCCAAAATATACTTTAATTTTGTTTCATGCATTGAGAAATGGATTTTTTCTTTATTGTTAGAAACGCTATCATTTTGTAGCGAATTACAATCGCAAAAAAGCCTCGATTCTGAAGTGAGCATAACAACTCAATTACCCGTGGTGAATAGAGCTTTAGCTCTTTTAAATGAATCTCCGATACGATCAAACAATTCAAGTGATGCACGTTTGTTGACTCGTAAAATCGATCAAGTTTGCTGCAACCTTAAGAGTAAATTTGGTATTGCTCTTGATGCGGATTTAAATTTCGAGGGCGTTGACGGAGAATTTGGCAAGATGATTGAACGTTTAAAAGCGAAATTTCACGAAAAAACGACAACACGAAGTGAAAAAATTCAGATCTTAACTCTATTACCGCTGGAATGGAGTGATAGGAAAACTTCGGAAATTATGAATGCTTCAAGACACATGGCTAGAGTTGCAAAAAAACTCACCGTAACCAAAGGTGTACTTTCAAAACCTGACTCGAAATTAGGTATGAATAAAATTCAACATTTCCATGTTCTTTTCTTATTTTTCTTTTTTTTTCTATTTCTATTCCAAACGATTTATTATTTCAACAGGGAGGCCTCTTTCTGATGACCTGAAAACAGTTATTTCCAATTTTTACTCTGACGATGAGGTGAGCGTCAATTTGCCGGGAGCAAAGGATTTTGTTTCGATTCGGAACGATAATGGAGAACGAGAACATGTTCAGAAGCGTCTTATTATGTCAAACTTGAAAGAATTATTTCAAAATTTCCGAGAAAATTATCCTGATGTAACAGTGGGATTTTCGACTTTTGCTTCACTCCGTCCCAAAAACTGTGTTTTAGCCGGATCCAGTGGGACGCACACCATCTGTGTTTGCATACTTCATCAAAATATAAAATTAATGATGCTCGGTAATTATTAATAGAATGGGTTATAGTAATAGAATTTCTCAGTCTTGATCGCAATGATAAAGTCTTTTCCTTGCTCCAGGTGCTGATTTCCAATCAATGACCAAACACTTGACGAAGCCCTTGAATCATTACATTGATTGCATGAATTTGATCATGTGTGAACGCCCATCATCTCAATGTTACTTTGACAGATGTAGCGCTTGTCCAGGAACCGATAAGTTGAAGGATATTTTGAGTGAGATTTTCGATGAAAAGGAAATTGAGACTATTACTCACAAATATTGGATCTCGAAACCCCGGACAACCCTTGAAACGGTTTTAAAATCTTCGGACGATTTCATTGAAGAATTTTGTTCTCATTTAAAAGTTCTTCTACCACATGCGTATATTGCTAAAGAGCAGTCAAGTTTCATGAAGCTATTGAAAAATTCATTGAACGACGATGAATTTTTAATTGTTTGTGACTTCGCAGAAAACTACGCTTTTGTAGTGCAAAATGCTGTTTCTGGTTTCCATTGGAATAACAACACAGCCACTATTTACCCCGTAGTTATATACTTCAGAGTAAACAATGAGCTTACAAACAGAAGCTTAGTCATCATATCGGATTGTAATCATCATGATTCCGTTGCAGTACATGTTTTTTCCAAAATAATCACAGATTATGTAAAAAACATTTCTCGAGGGGCGAAGAAAATTTACTATTTTTCTGATGGGGCGCCACAGCAGTTTAAGAATTTCAAAAATTTTCTTAACTTGTATTTTCACGAAGATGATTTCGAAATACCTGCTGAATGGCATTTTTTTGCCACTGCGCATGGTAAAGGTCCTTGTGATGGTGTTGGCGGGACTATAAAAAGGATGGCTGCTAGAGCTAGTCTACAATTGCCGATCAATCAACAAATAATCACTCCACGCGGATTGTATGAATGGGCATCTAGACCGAACAACCTTCCCAATGTAGCCGTCGAATTTTCGTCAGAAACGAATTATCATGCGGCTGAAAAAAAACTAAACGATCGATTCAAAACAACGACAACCATCAAAGGGACTCAGAAAATTCATTGCGTCGTACCTAATAAGGATGGTGCTCTCATTGTTAAAGACTATTCAAGATCTGAAGAATCAAGAATATGTAAATTATTTAAACGCCAAAGGAAATGAGCGTGGAGTTTATTTCGTACAAAACAACGATAAATTCAAAAGTTGTTTACCTCAATGGCTACTTGATAATTGTTTATATTTTATTTTGACAATTATAATAAAAAAAACTATGAATTATGATTAAAACGAATAAAAAATGATTAACATTATCGAAGTTACAAATCTCAGTTACTTACTGAACAAATAACATTAAATTAATTTTTTTTTAAATTTCTTTAATTATGAAAAAATTATAAGGAAAAATTTCTCCACGATGGAACTAGTCTCAAAAATAATAAGATTGGACAAAGTTGTTCTGAGAATTTTTTGAAAAAAATAAAAAATGTCCAACCTCCTGAAATCATCGTTTTTTTGCTTCAAACTTAAGGACAGTGTAGAAGATGGACATCATCTATTTTTTCGTATTTTTTTTCGAAAAGTGCAATGAAAAACCAAGATTAAAAAAAAAAAAACTCGATTCAGTCCATTTTTCAGAAAGTTGCAAGGGTTTGAAAAAAAAATCATCGAAATTAAAAAAAAAATCATATCTCGTGAACACATGGACAATAAAATTTAAAAAAAATCAAGAGAGGTTCTTTCAATGCATACATGAAAAGAAAAAAATTTGAGCGGAATAAAAAAATAGAAGATTTAAAAGTGGTCGACTTGGCATGGAATACCCCATATATAATAGATCTACAAGTTTTCCTTTCCAAGAATTCTTCGAACAACACTCGCAACCCGACCATAAATTATGACACGCGACACACTCTCCACAGTTAGGACTAAATTTGTAACCGAAACACTTGTAACCAACGAATATAGACCAATCTAGCTTCCGCTATATTTCCGGACTGCACTATGGACTATATGAAGCATCCGCTCACCTAATAAGGTCACTACGATCCTACTTCTAAGAAAACCCATAAAATCCTACTATTTTTCTACATCTTAGCCCTATAAAAAGGCCATGTCTCTCCACAATCGTCGCATTCCGTTCGCACCTAGAGTCGCGTCTATACTGTTAGCAGTAGTTCGGTTTGTCATTCGGTTAGCCGTCTTATAATTAATCTCTGACCGAACTCCGGGTCTTCTGTAGAAGACCCGGATCCCAGACTACGGGAGTTGAACGTCACCGAACCACTCCAATATCCCGAGCATCTACGGGAAAATGTTTAAATAATAAGGGATAGAGATCCCAGACTACGGGAGTTGAACGTCACCGAACCCCTCCAATATCCTGAGCATCTGCTTAAATTTGTTTAAATAATAGTCATAAATGACCTCGGGCTACGGGAGTCGAACGTCGCCGAACTACCCCAATATCCCGAGCATCAGTGGTATAAGAATAATATTAGAGGAATTGGACCTCAGGCTACGGGAGTCGAACGTCGCCGAACTGCTCCAATATCCCAAGCATCCACTAAGACCCGCCAGGGAGGGGAGAGGTTCTTCTCTTAGCTCTTTCAAGCTTCAGTTCAATAGAGAAGACTGTCTGTCGAATGCTCCGCGCACCGACTTTTATACCCGTCTCGCCGCCGAAACTGCGGCCGCTCGCGCATGTCCGTTAGCGATGCTCGAGCGCCGAGCATGCGCGTTCGCTTTGTTGTGCTCGGTTCTCATGGGAACGCGCCTGCGCGGTGTCGTTCCATTCTTATTTCGTTTATTTCTCTTAATATTTTCATTATTTTATATTATTTTTATACTTTTTAATCTTATATAATTTATTTCAATATTATTACGTAATAAAATCATTTATTTCAATTTTTATTAATATCGATTACATAATCGATGCTCACTTCGCGTTGCGCGATGTCCGAGAGGCGGCCATATTGGTATTTTGCGCGTCGCTGTCCGCTTGACAGTTTTTCAAGATGGCGGCCGGGCGCCAAGTTGATAGTTGTCGTGCGGTTTTATTTCTATTCTTTTAATTTATTTCTTAATTAAAATTTGTGTCGTCTCAATGCCCCCCAGAACAAAAAGATTGAAAAGATTTTTGTTCTATAATGGCGGATTGCGACTTAATAAATTACAATAATATGAATGTTTTTCTTAAATCTAGAGTCTTCTTTTCTTCCTTGACCCTCTAGGTGCTGATTTCTTTGTCGTCGTTAGCCCAGGTGATGTCCTCCATCAGGCTGTAATTATAATGGCCATATTGAGCCCATTCCTTCTCGACCAGGATTTGCGATAATTCCCCTTGTCCTCCGGGGAGTGTGAGCTTGACCTCAAGCCCTAAGTTCTGTTGTTCAACGATTGAAACAGTAACTTGTTTCTGGTAGAGATGTTGTTGTAGTTTCTTGCAGAGTTCTTTATCCCAATAATCCCCTTGGATTGGTTTTACGTTTGATAAGCACGCCCTCGTGCAAAAGCAAGGTATGCTGTAGAATCTGCCAGGTAGATTCCTCAAATCGGTTACTGGGCTCATCAAGGTGATTCCACTGTCGATAAGTTTTAGGGTAGCTTCCCCGTCTTCGATTTTGACCAAGCGTCCCCGAGATGCTGTCTGTGCATCCGGGATGGCGTACAGCCGCCCAATGCTGAGTTCGACCGTGTTATTGCGATGATTTCTCAATTCCTCATGGATGTCCTGCTCTAGTTCCGTCATTTCGTACCACTTCTCTACTGTGGTGAAGGTGAAATTTGACGGCGTCAGGAATTCCAAGATGATTGCCTCGTGGGTTCCTTCCCACTGATGAGGTAAAGGAGACTCGTGATATGTTCTCTCCGTTTGGACGAAGTTCATGATGAGATCGTTCCTCATGTTGTTGATGTTGCCAGTTCTGAAATAGAGCTGAGAATGATGCATTAGAGCTCGAGAGTCCCGCTTTTATACCCTCTTTTCATCCCCACTCTTGGCTTTCCCCACTACGATATTTTCGATTGGCTGTCGTATCCCCACTCCCACTTTTCTCTTCTATTTCCCCTTCTTTGTGCTTCTTTTCCCTTTCCTATATTTTTTTTTTTTTCAGATTCTTTCATGTTTTTCAGGTTTTTTTGATTTCCAGGTAAGTATTTTCATTTTTATTTTTAGGTAAGTATTTTCTTTACTTCTTTTTTCTTTTAGGTTTTTAGGATTTTTAGGATAGGATTTTTGAAGGGTTTTTCTTGGAAAAATAAATTAAACCAAAGAGACATCGCGTTTTTGAGTTTGTAAATAGAGAGAACAATATTTTTTTTATTTATGATTTTTGTTCTTTTTCTTTGTAGATTTGCTAATTTTTCGATTAACAATGATATTTTGCCTTCTTTTAACAATTATATATCAAAAAGTTTAAGTTATATTTACAATTTCTCCTTTTCAATATAATAAATAACATTAATTTCATTTTCTTTTACTTTAATTTGCTAATTATCACATTTTTTTCAGTCTATTTTTTTTTTTTATTTGATTTATTTTTAATTTTGTCTCATTTTTGTTCTTCTTTTGTTTTTATCCAATCAGTTCTCCTTGTATTAGTTCCTTTTTTATTATTTTTCTGATTTCCTCCATGTCTCCTTGTTTAAAATTAAATTCTTTGTCGGCTGCTTTGTATTTTGCGTAGGCACAAACGAAAACCCCACAATCATATCCATTTGATTGTCGTGGAATGTCCTTTTTAATGGCTAGCGTCCAATCTTCTTTTTTGAATGCCTTATTTTTATTTTTTTTTGCTTCTTCGTGGAGATATTGTAGAAGTGTTTCCAAATATCTCCCACCATTACCCATGAGGCTATCAAAATAGTCTATTTTTTTCTTTTTTAAATCGATTATAGCAAGGCACCAATGGTTCGCAAGGTGGATCGGTACAAAGACGAAATCGAAATTGAAAATATTAATGTTCTTTGTCCATCTCTTGACGGAGTCGTATTTGTTTAGATGGAGGCGAGGAAAGAAAAATGAATTCATTACGTGAATTTTTTCATTTTTTTCTTTAATTAATTCGAAATAGCTATTTATTATCTCGTCGTTTAGCCATTTTCCAGCATCTAGAGTCGCGAGATGTTGTGGTTCGATTTCATTTTTCTTTAGCTCTTCTATTTTTTTTGGTTGGCTTTGTTTTTGTTTCATTTCTTTTGTGTTGATTTTTTCTTTTCTTGTTTTAATTGTTTCTGCTTTTTTTTCTATTTTCTTTCCATTGTAGTAGTATAGCTATGCCGGTTCTGCCCCATGTAGGAATCTACCTTACCGACAGTCGGTAATGCAGAACCCAAACGTCGGTAATGTAGATTTCCAGTCAAACCCAAACACGCTGTATCGATATGAATCAAACCCAAACACGCTGTATCGATATGAATCAAACCCAAACACGCTGTATCGATATGAATCAAACCCAAACACGCTGAATATAAAACAAACCCAAACAAACCCAAACACGCTGAATATGAATCAAACCCAAACGTCGGTAATTTAGAATCCCAAACAAACCCAAACGCCTTGATCGCAAATGATTTCCGAAGCGGGGAAATTTGAAAAGAGCGGGAAATTCAAATTATTGGCAATGCACTTTCGGTGGGAAATGAGTGGTCAAAAGAAGGATAGTCGGTATAATGCAGATTCCCAAACACATTGGGCGAAGCATAGACACGAACCTCAATAGCGGAGACACGAACCTCAATAGCGGGAGGGGGGCTATCACGATACTCGGCTATCCGGAGACACGAGTCCTGCGGAATTGGCGGGAAATTCAAACGAACTTTTGGCGGGAAATTCAAACGAACTTTTGGCGGGAAATTCAAACAGAACTTTTGGCGGGAAATTCAAACAAACTTTTGGCGGGAAATTCAAATAATCGGTAATGCAGATTTCAAACGAACTTTTGGCGGGAAATTCAAACAAACTTTTTGTGGGAAATTCAAATCATCGGTAATGCAGATTCTCAACAAAGTTTCGGCGGTGAAATCGCAGTGACACGAGACTTGTGATACCAGCAATCAGAATACCAGCGATCAGGATACCAGCGATCAGGATACCAGCGATCAGGATACCAGCGATCAGGATACCAGCGATCAGGATACCAGCGATCGGATTACCAGTGATCAGGGTAGGTTAGGAATCAATGATACACGTTGATTGAAAAAGATATTTTTTTTTTTATTGTGCCTTCAAGATACATTGTTTACATTCTCTTTGGAGTGGTGCAAGCAAACTCTTCTCCGTGGTAACGTGTTCTCGACATCGTAGACACTCGACGACTTCGGGGTCACTTTTCAGGTACTCCGGTAATTTATCCCAGGCGAGTTCGACGCTATACGCAGCGAAGGTGACGATGAATTCCTTGGGCAGCTGAGCGATGTCGATGGGTTCCATGTTCGAGAGAAGTCCACAGTGATGAAACAATTTCAGTGACCTTCCCACGGACGGAAGACTCTCTCGAAGAAACTTCTTCAACAGCAGGACATTTCGAAGTGCGCAGTTGGTTGACTCGTGGTGAGGACAGGATACCGTGACTTTGTTCATCTTCCTGAGTGACGGACATGCCACAACGTCACGCGCGTTGAATCCGAATCGTTCGAACCATCGCTGCTTCTGCAGACCCTTCACGTAGATGGCGCGCGCGTCGTGCAGAACCGATCGAAGCACATTCTCGAGCTCGCTGTAGGGTACATTCCCCACGCCCCAGGACAATCGATGATAGTTGCGTTCTAGCCAGAGATTTATGCTCTTGTATCTGGCTGAGAGGTCGTGCCACGGTATCGGCGGTTCGAACAAGCATATTAGCGGCTGCGCGTCCGAATTGAGTGGAGTTACAGCGAGTTCTTTGATCACGAACTCGCTGTTGTCGCGCTGGAAGCCCTGCGTGTCAACCACGTACTCCATTGCGAATGTCGAACGGTAGACTCGAGCTTGCGTTTTTTATAGGTCCCATCCCCTCCCTCCATCGCTCAATCCCCACTCTAGAGGCGTTTCTTCACATCCCCACTTATGGGATTGTAGTCTACCATTCGATCGTGCAAGATAAGGCAGTAGGCCGTAGTTCCCGCGGGGAAATTTGACTCGGCCTCCATTTCGATACGAACGTCAACCGGTGCGTGCTTAAGCGCGTCGTTCTGTTTCGAACAGTCGATCACCACGAGTGGCGCATGCGCGATGAAGTCTTTCTTTGTCAGCATGGGCTCCGCCTCCTTGCCGTAGTACGCAATCTGGAAGCTGGTGTACATCTCGTACAGCTGAGCGTACTGGTTGCGCGTCACGTCAAGATTGAGATTGCCGTAGGGGTAGCACTGCGAGTTGAGGAACAGCTTCACGTTCGTGATTCCGCAATGATCGAAGCGGCTGGCGTTCGCCGTTCTAACGGCTTTTCGATTCGTCTGGAAGGCGAGAATGATGAAGCGCGGTTTCTCCAACTGATTCGATGTCTTGACCGTCCATACGTGTTTCGTCGTGCTTGGAAGCATGGGATATTCGTACAATTCCCAGATACGAAAACTCATGGTGATGTCCCTCTCAATGTGGCTGAGCAGACGTATTTTGCGCTTGCTCGATAGCATCACGTAAGGCATCAACCACTCGATTTTGGTAAGCTCAATCCTGAATTCCTCGGTGGCGCCATTCTCGAGGGCTGTTTGAACGACTGCATTCGCGTCGTTCCTCGATCTCGTGAGAATCAGCTCGTGCTTCGTATTGATTACGATTCGGCGGTAGTCCTCGGCGAAGCCGATAATCATGGCAAGCGGTATGCACACATCGAAGTATCCCCCATCGTCCGTCAGTTGCTTCGTTTCTTCGACGTCGAGCCAGCCAGAGTTTTCGATGAGAGCCATCTGACCGGGACTCAATGAAGCGTAACCCTTCATGAGACTCGACAGACCAACGTTTTTGCTTCTGTCAATCTCAATGGCATTAATCTCGTAGCGAATTTCCTCAAACAGATGCAAGATGGCGTTGTTCACCAACCTCGTAGCTGTGACTACAGTCCCATTAGTTTTGCAGAGTCTACTGGAGACGTGCAGCGAGCTCCGAGCCGGTAGAACGCACAGGTCTTGATGCTGAATGGATATGCGAATCTCATCACTGTTGGCGAAACCTGATGAAGTATAAGGTTGATGCGCGTGGATCTCATAATGCGTCACGGACTCGTCGAATACGACGGGTGAGTGAACGTTCAACGCGTCTTCCATTACAGCAGCAAAATATCACACAAGTCACTTTTTTCCGCCACCACGACCAACGATAACGTGCAAACCGAGGCTCCTTAGGAACTGAATGTTGCGACGTGTTAGCGTTCTCGACACTCCGCGACGACTGATGCTCGGATGACATGATGGTGCTCTTTTATAGCCCTGATCGATCTTGTTGTGGTATACAATACCCATGATAAGACGACCCCTCCCCCCCTTACTTGGCTTCTCTAATGTGCAGTCTGATGGTAATGGTTTCAGCGCGAAAATTCACCAGTTCTCCGTTCTGATCGACTATGCGCAATTGCAGGTGATCAATGACTTTGGTGACGATCGGTAGATAAATGACTTGCGAGGGAACTTCGATGATCTTATATCCTGGTGGCACTGCTGGAAAGAATTCGTGGATCGTGTGAACCTTGTGCTCGTTTATGTACGCTCCGGATGTGATGTTGCACTCAACTCGCAGTGCGTTCACCTTGAGAATAGCCATTGGCAAGTCTGAGCTGTGAGTCGTATTGGGCGGTAACTCGCGTGGTGCGAAGCCCAATAATTGAGCGATGGAATCTGCCGGGCGAAAATCTACGCTTCGGTTGCACTTGAGCTGGCTACGCAATGTGTTGTTGTTGGGCTTGAGATTGAGGGAGATGCCGCTTAGTTGAAGCACTTCCTGCAAGTACGCCTCGATGTCTTCGATCTCGTAACTGCCCGTAGGCAACACAATCACCGTATCACCCGCGTAAAATTTATTTTTACCGATATCGATGTTGGGTATGGAGTTGAACGAAAGAAATTCCACTAGTCCGAGAACGTAATTCTTGCTGGATGACAGTTCGATCGGTGGAAAGTACTGGGCCTCCAGTAAGGATGAGGTTCCCGAGAGGCTGAGAGTCAATGAATCTCCCATGCCGGATTACGTGCAACAACTGACCGCGTGCGCTCTCTTACAGCTGGTTATATAAGAATTTGAGGCACAGATGACCGCACTCGTACGTGTCATAGTCCTGATATCTAGCGTGATTGTATTTGACCTCAGCGACTCCGAGATAGTCCATGAGATCTCTGGGCGGTTGCAGATCACCAAAACTGTCAAAGTAAACGACATTGTTACCGTTCTTTCGATACGCCACCCAATGTGTTCCCGAGACCTCCTTGTCGTCGAGATTAATGATTGCCGATTCACGATAATGTGGCCCACCTCTCGGCAAATCGTTCCTCATGAATACGCCGCGAAAGTGAGGGATAGAGCGCGCGTACTTGAGCAGATCAGCGTCCGTTAGAGGACGCTGCGGCAGTTGGACGTTTTTTTTTTTAACGTATCCACGTGTATACCGAATCCCTGCTTGTGGGGTTTGAGATAGAGCCCCTTACCAAGAGCGATAGCTTCCATCGTCTGGTTGTGTCTACGACTCTCTTGCAGCTGACGCTCGGCAGCCTTGGCCGTGTTCACAGCTTTTGCCACACCCGCAGCACCACCCACCAGCGCCCCCGTAGCACTTAGGCCTGCAAATAGGGGAATGAGGAACGGTAAAAGCCCGCCAACTTTCTCCGGGACTGGCAGTACGCGAGGCACTTGTACCTTCCTTCTTCCACCGGCTTGCTTCACGGCTTCGCGAGCCTTCTTCAGCGCCGATCGTATGACTTCGCGAGAATTATTACCAACTGTCGATCGCGCTGCAGCTTCCACTATTCTAGAAAGCGTGACACCGGGCTTGCCCTTCTTCTTCGAGCCCTTCTTCTTCTTCAAGCCCATACCGAGTTTTGATTTGGCTTTCATGGTGTTTGCTATGACGTAAGCGGCAAGCTTCTCGTCAACACCCGCGTCCCTCGCCAACACGCGCTGCCAAGCTCGATCTGCCAAAACTCTGTCGGCCGAATTGCGAGCTGTGACGTTCTCACGGTTTTGCGAGTACGCGATATCGTGCTCCTTGCAGGCAGCGTCCAGCGGATTTATACCAGGATCACCGCGAGCCACGCGATCCACTAGCTTTGTGCCCGGTCCGCAGTACTGATAGCCCGGTATGTGCAGTTCGATCGGAAGTTTGTTAATGAGCCTGTTCAAGAGACCTCCGCCCGTATGCATCGCATGGAACGACCAGTCGGTGAATGAACTCAACGGTATATAAGCCCGCTATTTATACCCCAACGGCTCACTACGTCATGGATTTCCGAGAGCAAGCGTACAAGCTACCGGTGATGAATTTCGATGTGCTCGTTGAGGAACGAAAGCAGCCTACGCGACACGGTAAATTACTACCCACCAGTATTCGCGCAGTCTTCTGCGGTCCTTCGAACTGCGGCAAGACCAACGCGTTGCTTACCCTCATCACACACCCCAATGGACTTAGATTTGAGAACGTCTACGTGTACTCAAAGTCACTGAATCAGCCAAAGTACAAATTACTCGAGAAAGTCCTCGCACCGCTCGAGGGTATCGGATACTTTCCATTCAGCGACCATGATCTGGTCGTCTCACCCGCAGACGCTCGTCCCAACTCCATCTTCGTTTTCGATGATATAGCCTGCGAGAAACAGCACAACGTGAGAGCCTTTTACTGTATGGGCAGACACAAGGACGTCGATTGCTTCTACCTGTGTCAATCGTACGCTCAGATTCCCAAGCACCTGGTGCGTGATAATGTCAACCTGTTGGTGATCTTTCGACAGGACGAGATGAACCTCCGTCACATCTATGACGATCACGTGAACACTGACATGCCGTACGCGCAGTTCAGAGACTTGTGCTCGTCCTGCTGGAACGACTCCAGTCACGGATTTCTCGTGATTGATCGTGGAGGAGAACTCGACTGTGGCCGGTACAGAAAGGGCTTCGACCGTTTTGCCATAAATATATCGCGCACGGTGTAATTTTTCACAGTACACGATGGGTGATCGAAGCGACAATGTACCGGCTGAGTTCTGCCGTGAGAAGCAAACGCTCAGCCAGCTGGAGAAAATGAGAGACGCGGTTAAACGCAAGTACATGCTTCTAAAGGCTGGCAAGCAAACGATGGAGAGAGCTCTGAACGAAACTTTTAGTCCAATCATCAAACCTCTCGAGCGCCTCGTTCACGCACGCAATATTAGACCTAAAGCGAGAAACACGATGTCTAAGAAGGAGGAGGAGGAGGAGGAGGATGAGATGAACATTTCCTTCAAAACAGCGTACGATAGTGATTTGGAATGGCCGGAACAGAAAACGACTCCGGCAATCGACAATTATCATCATACACTCGACTTGCAACAAACAACCCCGAAAATCGACAAATATCGTCGTAGACTCGACGACGACGACGACGACGACGACAACATGCAGATAACGCCTCTGGCAATCGATAAATATCGTCGATTCAGTGACAACGTTGGAAAAACAACTACCGCAGTTGACCTTCGTAAGCTTGATGATGTGCGAAAAGCATCTCCGGCAGTCAAAGTGCTGAAAACATCTCCGGCAGTCAAAGAGCGGAAAACATCTCCGGCAGTCAATGAATATTACGACATGCAGGAGGAGGAGGAGGAGGAGGAGGAGGAGGAGGAGGAGTTGGCGCAAAAAACGATTCCAGCAGTCGACAAATATCTTCACATGCTCAAGATGAATCGCAAAAAGTATCTCGATATGACGTATGGGGTTCGAAAGCTGCCGGATGGTAGTATGATGATTGGAGATTCACCCATACGTTTCGAGAACG
Organism: Campoletis raptor; assembly: GCA_948107755.1. Lineage (NCBI taxonomy): Eukaryota > Metazoa > Arthropoda > Insecta > Hymenoptera > Ichneumonidae > Campoletis > Campoletis raptor. The sequence goes on along the minus strand of OX403628.1, from coordinate 1,071,804 downwards.
AGAACGTAATTGTGGGTGATGACAAGTATCGGTCGAGCGTTGGATTGCTCGAACTGCTCTTCAGGAAGGAACCCAGTCCACATCTCGTGAGCATCAATGATAAGAATACTTATGGGAAAATTCTGCAAACGACGAACGCGCACAAGAAACGCTACAGTCCGAACGAGGTCATTCACCGACAAAACAATAGCAAGTTCCGGGACTACGTCGCCCCCTTGGTCGGTGGTGGTGGTGGTGGTGGTGGTACGACTAAGAGGTCGTCCACCGGTGGCGGTGTGTTGCCTCGATACAAGATTGCGCGAAGGGGCACGCAAATGGATTACGTGTACTGGGATGATCCGAACGAACTGGTGGATCGACTGCGTTTGCTGCTGGCTGAGCGATCGGCTGGCAATCCGAGTCACACCAACGAGATCAGCTCGATCATTGAGGAGCTGCGTGAGGCTGGCATTGTCATATAGGTGGGGGGAAGGGTCGCTTCGAGCTCACTTGAAAGATGAGCGTCGACGTGTTCGGTCGGCAGCTAGGACGAATCGAGGGTGGTACGCGAGGTCCTCCCGGCGTTGGTTTCAAGCTCACCACCGGTGGCCAGTACGACGTGGAGGGTAAACGATTGTGCAACGTTGGCGAGGCGAGTGAACCGAACGACGCGGTCAATCTGCATCTCACCAAAGCACTCATTCAGCATACTCTTAGCGACCTGTTTCACACCACAACTAAGCTGCGAGAAGATGTCAATGATCTGCAATTGAACATCCAGGTTCTCCAAAATCAAGTGAACGAGAAGCTTAAAATCATTGAGGTGAACGTTGGGACGGGCCTAGCGTTGTCTACGCGCAATTCCGAGGTCATCAAGGAGTTGGACACGCGGCATGGAGGATAAACATCGAAGATTGGTGGAAGAGCTGCACAAACCCGCACGACGCAATTACCCACGGCGCAAGTTTGACGTGCGAGGACTGGACGAAACGTGGCAGGCAGATCTCGTTGAGATGCAACCGTATGCTCGGGAGAACCGCGGTGTCAGATACCTGCTCACCGTCATCGACGTGCTGTCCAAGTTTGCATGGGCCGTTCCCGTGAAGCGGAAGACCGCCAACGATGTGACTGCAGCCATGGAGCTCGTACTTCGACGGGGTCGAGTACCGACGAATCTGCAGACCGATCGAGGCAAAGAATTCTACAACGCGTCCTTCAAGAGTCTCATGAGTCGATATCGCATCAATCACTACTCAACATACAGCAATCTCAAGGCATCCATCGTCGAGCGGTTCAATCGCACACTCAAGAACAAGATGTGGTTGCAGTTCAGTCTGCGTGGCTCCTACAAGTGGCTTGACATTTTGACCGATCTCGTGACAACATACAACAATACCAAACATCGCACTATTGGCATGAAGCCGAACGAAGTGACTGCGGCCAAAGCTGAAACTTTATTGAAGCCACGTGATCGTTCGAGTCGCAAGGCACCGAAATTCCGAGTCGGTGACAAGGTACGAGTCAGCAAGAATAAGCACGTCTTCGAGAAAGGATACACACCCAATTGGACAACGGAAATTTTCACGGTGAGCCGAGTGATGTCGTCGACAGTGCCTGTCACATACAGGTTGAAGGACTATCAAGACAAGCCCATTGCCGGTGGTTTCTACGAGGAGGAGCTCCTGAGAGTCAAGTACCCCGACACGTATCTCGTGGAGAAAGTGTTGAAGAAACGCGGTGATAAAGCCTACGTCAAGTGGTTGGGATTCGATAGTTCGCACAATAGCTGGATAAATAAGTCTGATTTGTAATGATTTTAACATTTATTTCGAATAAATGGATATTTTACAACAATATTTTGTGTGTGTGTGTGTTTATTATTGAATAGTTTTACAACAATGCGTATTCATTTATTTTCAATACTGAATTCAATTTGATTCATCTTGGTCTGGCTGCCACCCAAGTACTTCAGGAGTAATTGCCCGTTCGTGACTGTTTGTACCATGTGCTCATACATCTTCGGATCCTTCTCGAACGCGTCCGAGATGCGTTTGGGTAGGAAGACTTGACACTCATCATCGAGACTGACGACCGCTCTCGAGCCATATTTCGTCGTGACTTGTCGCAGGTCGGTGACACGATAGATGCTGTTTACACTCAACGCTGCCAATTTCTTCGTTGGCAGGAAATCCTCGAGGAGAGCGATTTTGTTGAGCTTCTCGACGCTTTCCATCGTGCCGATGTCTGAGTCGAACGGCTGCGAGCCCACCGTTCATATACCAGTCATCCCCACTATCAGCTATTCCCCACCATCAGCTGTTCCCCCCCCCCCCCCCACCCTCTACCACTGGTCGTTCACGGTGGTGGTGGTGGTGGTGGGGGTGCTTGGAAATGGCCCCATGGCAACGTATCCGTCGTATCAGGGAGAAGGATGCGTTAACTATATTATAGACAAAAATCTTTCCTCTTTAATTAATTCCCAGTTCATGCCTATGTTGCATTTTGTTTCTCAGTGCACTAAGAAATTCGTCCCCTTTCAAATTCTTGTAGTTTCTTGCATTTACTTCAGGGTATTTATCCCCTTCATTTCTTGTGCTTAATATGACCCTTATCCATGCATGATCCGTTATTTTTGGTTCATGCACGACCTGTAATTGCACATTCTTATTAGCAAATACCAAATCTATAATTGTTTGACTCTCTTTCGTTATTCTTGTAGGTTCGGGCACATACTGCTTCATCCTCAGACTTTGCATCTCTGTTAATAATTTTTTCTTGTAGAATATGCTTATCTTTACCAAATCATATTTGATATTGTCCCTCACATATAGCATAACCCCTCCAGTACTCCTGTTCTCTGCATCACATCTAATTACACTATACCCCGGTATACTCACTTCACTATCTTCCATGTCAGCCGTTATCCACGTCTCTGACAATGCCACAAATGCTGGATGCATTCGTTGAAGAACCTCGTGTTGTATTTCGTCTTTATGTGCCATCAAACTTTATTCGTTTGTGTACCACAGTGCTTCTTGTTCCTGTCGTTGCTAGTCTGCCCTTTTGAATGTAGGACACTCCCGATCTAGTGCACTATGTTCTTCGTTTATCCTAAGATTGTACTGCTCATTTTTGAATATGCAATTTACACATCGATTTTTCCTAACTGTACATTCTTTTGCATTGTGATTGCCTGCGCACTTATTACACTTTTCCTCTCTCGTACAGTTCTTTGCTATGTGGTAGAAACCCCAGCATTTGTAACATCTCTTTACGTTCACATGATTGAAAACTTGTCATTTTTTCCAACCAACACTCACTTTTCCTTTGTCAATCAACGCATTATGAGTACGCTCATCGACCTCCAGAATGACTGTTCCTTCTTCTCTACACCGTTCTCTTCTTTTCCCAGTCTCGTTTTGTTCATTTCGTCTTCTTTTGGTAATTATTTTTAGAATTTGCATCTCGCACTCTTCATTTGAGTCAATTTCGTTTTCCTTTCTAATTGTATCAATCAATTCAGCATCTACTGTAACGGAACGTTTCTACCGTATACTCGCTACGTGCAGGTCCGCGGTTCCTTAATTTAAAAAGGAAGTGAGACAACACGAGTTTTTAAAATAAAATCAATAGAGAAATTGATTTTTATTAAAATAAACAAGAATTATAGGTGTTTCAAAATTTACAATGCTTATTTGTGTTAATTTGTTTGATTGATTTTTATAAATGCTTATTTTTATTTTAATAATGTTTTGTTTAATGACAAATAATACTTTGTTGCTTTTCCTATTGTCTTTCTGGTTTTGTTTATTATTTTCTAATGCTGATTTATGACTATAGTAATTGAGAATAATTTCGCATGGTTCTGCTTTCAAAATAATAATAAGTTACAACAAAATCTCTTTTTTAATTTATTTGAAAGAATTTTCAGTTTATTATTTATTTTTAATAAAATAAATAATATTTTTGACATCTCCCGCCCCTGGCGAGGTTATGTCGGTAAGAAATAATTTTTGATTACCGACAAAATTATAAAATGTGAGGTTCAATGCCGATATTTAATTTCATTAAATTTTAAAAGAATAAGAAAATTAGATCTCAGACTACGGGAGTCGAACGTCGCCGAACTACTCCAATATCCCGAGCAGATGCTCCCATAGATATGGGAGGATGTGAAATAATAATAATGAAGGATTGAGATCCCAGATTACGGGAGTCGAACGTCGTCGAACTACCCCAGTATCCTGGGCATCTACGGGAAAATTTATAATAATCAACAAGACCTTGGGTACGAGAGTCGAACGTCACCGAACTACCCAATCTCCCAAAGGAGAGGTTCTTCTCTTTAGCTTTTTATCTTCAGTTCGAAAGAGGAGAAAGCCACACGAATGCTCTGTGCACCGTCTTTTATACCCGACTTGCCGCCGAAACTGCGGCAGCTCGCGTATGTCCGTTAGAGACATTCGAGCGCCGGGCATGCGCGTTCGCTTTGTTATTCGCGTTCTCATGGAAACGCGCCTGCGCATTGTCGTTCGATTCTTATTTCGCTTATTTCTCGCGATATTTTCATTGTTTTATGTTATTTTCACATTTTTTTATTCTTATTTTATTTATTTAAATATTATTCTATAAGAAAATCTTTTATTTTTAATAATTATTAAATATCGATTACATAATTGATGCCAACTTCGCGTTGCGCAATGTCCGAGAGGCGGCCATGATGATTATTTTGCGCGTCGCTCTCCGCTTGACAGTTTTCAACATGGCGGCCGGGCGCCAAGTCGATTGTTGTCGTGCGGTCTTTTTATTTCCTATTTTATTTTACTTTATGTTAAAATTAGTGTCGTCACACTACATTAACAATCTTTATATTCGGTCTTATTTGTGCTGATTCCGTAATTTTGAAATCCTCACCCATTCTGTCTTGTACCGTTGCTTTCAGGATTTCCATTTCTTCCCCTGTTTCACACCCTAGTATCACTGTTCCTTTACTACCTTTTTTAAGCTTCGTTATCCCCACCGCCATATTTTTTTATATCGACTCTTTCTTTTATCGCTTTTTTTGTGGTTTCACTTTCTTGCTCTATATTTGGCTTAATAATAATAACCTTTTCTTTCTTCTTGTCTTTGACCGCCTGAGTGTAGCTCCCGTTCCTTATTGCCTGAGGTTGCACATTTCCTTCTTATACGATCATTTCTAGTCTTTCTATTGCTTTCATAAGCGGTTTCACTTCTTCTCGAATTATACTTTTAATTATACCCTCGATCTCGCCCTTACATGCCTATTCCTCTTTCACTTCTTTCACTGTCGTGATTATCCATTCGATTTTCATCGCTGTGACCGATGGCGCACTCACTTCTGCCCCTTCCACTAACCGACCCTCTTCTATCTCCGTTGCTACTAAGTGTCCTTTTATGCTCCATACTACTATTTCCTGGACTGCTCTTATTTTCATCCTTTTTCAAAATAAATGTCTCAAATGGACCCTTGCACGGCACGAGTTGATTATTCTTGTCAAGCACTTTATGTTTAGATGCACAGCCCGGGTGATAGAAAAGTTTCACACAGCTCGTACATCTCGCTACCGATTGAGCGATAGTTTTTTTTACACGCTGAGCAACGATATTCATCGAAGTCCGTGACCTCAACTATTTTTAACATGATTGGTTTATCGTATCAATACGGTCGGTAACTTACCGGCACGCATACCGATACCTACCGCTCAATGACCTCAGTAATTACCTGGCCGTGTATTGCACACATCTTAGGTTCAACGCTCGTACTAACTGCGTTTGCACTTTTGTCCAGCGTTTCGACAGCTCACCGCAAATGACGACGACGTGTCACAAACTTTTACAAATTTTTGAACATAGAAAAATCGATTTTACACTCATAGTTCTTACAATTTCTAGTAACTGAAACTCACATTCATTTTCGGTGTAATAGCCTATCTTTTTAACAACTTTTCAACTTTTTCGCGATGGTTTTACCCATTCAAAATCCGTTTTTTTTTTTGCGGAGCGATTTGAAACACGACTTCTCACACTCGCGTAGAGAGAGAGAGAGAGAGATAAAGAGAGACAGTATGAAGAAGGAGGAAAATAATTGTAGACTTACCGCTGTTGATGGCTCCATTGTTTCACTAGGATTGACACCGTTGTGTAACTGTCCGTCTTTTATACGCTAGCCCAGTAGTCTACTCCCCACTCGATGCCCCTAGTAGGAACTGGAAAAGTCCACTACATACATGTATGTAGTTATATACTACACGTATATAAGGGCCTGGTCTAGAGTATTCGATAGAGGTAGCATACACCCCTACACCACCCCACCCACATACTCGGTCAGTAAGGCAGGGACCTACCATGTCGGTAAGGTAGGAACTCCAGCCATTCCGAAACTTCATTCCAACTATCCTGATAGTTAATTTCAACTATCCTGATAGTTAATTCCAACTATCCTGATAGTCAATTCCAACTATCCTGATAGTTTATTCCAACTATCCTGATAGTTAATTCCAACTATCCTGATAGTTAATTCCAACTATCCTGATAGTTCATTCCAACTATCCTGATAGTTCATTCCAACTATCCTGATAAATAATTCAAACTATTCTGATATTTAATTTCAACTATTCTGATTGCAGTTTTCACAGTGCCTGCGTTTGAATTTCTCACCAAAATTCATTTATATTTTGGTATTTGAATTTCCCACTCATTTGAATTTCTCGCCGAAACTTTGCTGAGAATCTGCATCACCGATTATTTGAATATCCCGCCAAAAATTCGTTTGAATTTCCCGCCAAAAGTTTGTTTGAATTTCCCGCTGAAACTTTGTTGAGAATCTGCATTACCGATTATTTGAATTTCCCGCCAATTCCGCCGGATAGCCGAGTATCGTGATAGCCGAGTATCGTGATAGCCGAGTATCAGGATAGCCGAGTATCGTGATAGTCCCTCAGCTATTGAGGTTCGTGTCTGTGCTTTGTCCAATGTATTTGGGTTAGAGATTGGGTTTGTTTGGGTTTGGGTTCGTTTGGGAATCGACATTACCGACATTCAAACCGATTATTTGAATTTTCCCACCAAAAGTTCGTTTGAATTTCCCACCAAAAGTTTGTTTGAATTTCCCGCCAAAAGTTTGTTTGAATTTCCCGCCGAAACCTTGTTGAGAATCAGCATTACCGATTATTTGAATTTCCCGCCAATTCCGCCGGATAGCCGAGTATCGTGATAGCCGAGTATCGTGATAGTCCCTCAGCTATTGAGGTTCGTGTCTGTGCTTTGTCCAATGTATTTGGGTCAGGGATTGGGCTTGGGTTTGTTTGGGAATCGACATTACCGACATTCGAACCGATTATTTAAATTTTCCCACCAAAAGTTCGTTTGAATTTCCCACCAAAAGTTTGTTTGAATTTCCCGCCAAAAGTTCGTTTGAAATCTGCATTACTGATTATTTGAATTTCCCGCCAAAAGTTTGTTTGAAATCTGCATTACTGATTATTTGAATTTCCCGCCAAAAGTTCGTTTGAATTTCCCGCCAATTCCGCAGGACTCGTGTCTCCGGTTAGCCGAGTATCGTGATAGCCCCCTCCCGCTATTGAGGTTCGTGTCTCCGCTATTGAGGTTCGTGTCTATGCTTTGCCCAATGTGTTTGGGAATCTGCATTATACCGACTATCCTTCTTTTGACCACTCATTTCCCACCGAAAGTGCATTGCCAATAATTTGAATTTCCCGCTTCGGAAATCATTTGCGATCAAGGCGTTTGGGTTTGTTTGGGATTCTAAATTACCGACGTTTGGGTTTGATTCATATTCAGCGTGTTTGGGTTTGTTTGGGTTTGTTTTATATTCAGCGTGTTTGGGTTTGATTCATATCGATACAGCGTGTTTGGGTTTGATTCATATCGATACAGCGTGTTTGGGTTTGATTGGGAATCTACATTACCGACGTTTGGGTTCTGCATTACCGACTGTCGGTAAGGTAGATTCCTACATGGGGCAGAACCGGCATAGCTATACTACTCATTGTTTTTAACTTTTTTTTCTTTTATAACCTCTACTTCGTTCTTTTCTTCTGTCCTTTTTCTTTTATTGTTGATTTTTTTTTCTTCTATCTCCATTATTTTTATTTCTTTGAATTGTAGAATAGGTATTTCGTTTTCTTTTTCCTCTTCTTTTTTACTTCTTTTTTCGATTTCTTGTGCTTTCATTCTTTCTATTTTTTCTTCTTTTTCTTCGCTTCTTTTGTTCTCCTCTTCATCCTCGTTCCAATGAAATTCACCGGCCTTCCATGTTGTCCATTCTTCGTTACTGCCCCCAATTTTGTCGAGGCTGTTGTTCTTGTACTCCATAAATAGTGGAGAAACCATTGGTGGTACAAAAAATTCCTTTGATATTTCCCGAAAGAATTTTTCTCGATTCAGCATTAATAATATTTTTTGTTTTGATTCTTTTGATTCTTTTATTTCGATTTTGTTCATTATCCAATTCGTTTGTATTGCTCTGTCCATTTTCAATTTAATCGTTTGTGTTTGTTGATTCTGTATTTTTTTTCTGCTAATTTCACTTTTGATTGTCTTTATTTTATTTTTGTTTAATTTTTGACATTTATATGTCATTTCGTACCCATTGTCCCATTGTCCAGGTTCGAAATTTGTTTGTTGACAGAAGTGTGAAATTGAGGCAACTTCGGTTTGCGTTGACGCGTCCATATTTTAACACCTATATTAAAATCCTATTTGTTATATTTCGATCCCTGTGGATACTCGCTGTCAAAGGCATGCACATTTTTCTGTTTTTCTCACCCGAAATTCCTATCCTGAAATGCCTAAATCTTTAAATAAATGGAAAGGATGGCAAAGGAGTCCGTGAACGTCTTTTTCAAACGACTGTTTGTTACAGAATGTCGTTCTGGTCGCGGACTGCCTTCCCCCCAAACCTCGCAAAACTTCGACAGTTGCGAAATCGTTGCGCGGCTGGGCATGCGCGCCATTAGTGCTAGCGGATTTTTCTAGAACTACAACTCGGTTGTTCGACTGAACCTACGCGCCATTAGTGCTGGTGGATTTTTTTCGAACTATAACTGGTACAAAGTTCTTATTATTGCTTTTTATCCCTTTTTTAACGTTTTTCTTTTGTTTTTATTTAATTTTGAGTTTGTTTATTCTCCTTTCGTGACTTTTTATCGCTATTTCTTAGAAATTATTAGTGTTTTTAATTACAAATTAAATTTTTCTTATTTTAATGCGTTTTTGACTTTGTAACTCTTAATTATTATTATTATTGTTAATTAAGAGCGTCTTGTTTATTATTTAAGGGTTTTTTTTATTTTTATTTTTTTTTTTATTTTTTTTTTTATTATGTTTTTATTTTTTTTTTCTCTGTTTTTCAGCTTTATTGTCATGAAAGGTAAGTACTATTAGTGTTTATTCAATTTCCAATCTTACGGATAAATATCAAATTTTCAATTTTTGACTAATGAATAAATAATAAAAATTCTTTTTGATAACGTTTGTATTTTGTTTCTTTTTGATTGTTATTAACAAATTTTATCATTTTCTCATTTACTTTGTTTTTTCGAATTTTAGCCTATTTTTTGTATTTTTTCAGGTTTGCGGCGTGATACATCCCGCGTTCTACTAAATTATCAGGATTTTCTAAAATAAAAGTTGCGGCTGCTATTTGTTTTTTTATTCTATATGGCCCTTCATAAATTGAGAAGAATTGTGCCATTTTTTTGTTGATTGGATCACTGACGTTGCACGCTTTGGCTAAAACTAAGTCTCCTTCATGGAATTCAATTAATTTGTGTTTTGCATCAAATTTTAATGCTCTTTTTCTTCCTTTTGCCTTAATTCTATTTTTCGCAAGAATGAGTTTGGCTTCTCTTTGTGCCTCATCTTCATTATTTTCATTTTTTTCAAATTTTATCCAATTTCGCCAAATCCTTTGTGGCTTTTGATTCTTTTGAATCTCTATTGGAGTTATTTCTGTTGTTTCATGATGCGTTTCGTTCATACAATCTTCAATCACTTTTACCCAGTGCAACCAGTCGGTATGTTTGTCTATTAAAAATGTTCTGAAAAATCTTCCTATTTCTCTATTTACCCTTTCAACAATGTTTCCTTGTGGATGTCTAATTGATGAAAATACGGGTTGAATTCCCTCACTGGCTAATTTTTCCAGCCATAATCGCGAAGTGAATTGCGTACCGTGATCAAATTGTAATTTATTTGGTTTACCGTGGTTGGGAATGTAATGATTGAAAATTTTATTAATCGTAGCTTGTGCTGTAGCACTTTTTAAAGGATATAATACAACAAATTTTGAAAACGCATCAATCGTGACTAAAATATGTTTCATTCCACCCTTGGTTACCGGTAGAGGACCAAAATAATCTATCGAAACAATATCTCCTGGTCCGTTTGGGACGATATTTTGTTGTGCTGCATATGAATGCTGATTTGGCACTTTATTTCTTTGACAAGAATCACAGGATGCTAAAATTTGTCTAACCGTATGATACATCTTTGGGTAAGTAAAATCCTCTTTTATAATATTGTACACTTTTTTAGCGCCAATATGTCCGTACATTTTGTGTGTTTCAGGTACAAGAAGTTCGAGAATCGCTTTCGGCAATACGACTTTCCAGGCATCAGGATGTACTGCTTTTAATAAAATATTATTTAAAATTTGATATTTGTTGTTTTGATTTATTTTAATTTCTTCCCTTATTTCTCTTATCCTGTCCTCTCGTATTTGCCATTCAGCCATCTTCGTAATTCTTTCTTTTAATTCGTTTGAAGGTTTTACAGCAAGAGTTGTTGCTATGACTATTGCTTTTCCTTCTCGACCACCTGTATCTGGAGGATTTAAACGACTTAATACGTCGGCGACAATGTTTCTTATTCCTGGACAAAATTCAAAACTAATATCATAGTCTTGGATTGCTAAAATCCATCGAGTTAATCGAGCATTTAATAACTGACAATTTTTTAAGAACGTAATGGCTTTATGATCAGTGATTACTTCAATTTTTGCACCTAACAAATACGTTCTAAACTTTTTTAATGTCCAAACAACCGCTAACAATTCTTTTTCAGTTGTTGTATATGCCAATTCGGGTCCTTTTAATGTCCTACTTGCAAACATTATTACACTCAGCTCGCCATTCTCGTCCTTTTGAGCCAGGGTGCTGCCATCCGTTTGTAAGACGTATCCTTTCGCTGGATCAGGATGTTTTAATAAAACGTCGTCAACAAATAAATTTTTTATCCGATCGAAAGCCTCTTTTTCTTCATGCTCCCATTTCCATTTTGTCTCTTTCCTTAGCAATTTTAAAAGTGGGATTGTTTCCTCTGCATGTTTCTTAGTAAATTTTGTGTAGTAATTAATTAATCCAAGAAATCCTCTTAATTGTTTGAGATTTCTTGGTGCAGGGAATTCTTTTATTGCTTGTATTTTTTCTGGTTGAGGCTTTATTCCTTCGGTCGTTAAAATGTGGCCAAGAAATTCAACCTCTTTTCGGAAGAATTTGGCTTTCTTTAATTTGATTGTCATTCCATTTTGTTCAAGTCTTTCTAGTAATTCGTCTAGATGTTGCATGTGTTGCTCGAAATTTTCAGATATGACAAGCAAATCATCGACAAAATTAATAACATGATCTCCCAGTCCATGGAGAATTATATCGAGTGCACGCAGAAGACTTGCAGTGCTTGTTTTTAATCCAAATGGTGTTATGGTGAATTCGTAAACCTTACCTCGATATCTAAATGCGGTGTACTTCATCGAATCAGGATGAAGTGGGATTTGCCAAAAACTGTTTGTGAGATCGAGTGTTGTCATCACTTTTGCGGTGTGGCATTTTTGGAAAATTTCTTCGATGTTTGGTACAGATTCATGGTCGTCGGCCATTACTTGATTTAGTTTTCTGGCGTCTAAACATAATCTGACCGATCCGTCCTTTTTTATTACAGGGATGATAGGATTTATCCATGGACTTGTTGATCGTTGTATTATTCCATTATTCATTAATTTTTCGATTTCTTTATCAACTTTTTCTCGATGCATCAATGGTACCTCGTATGCATGTGCGACGATTGGTTTTTCCGTCGTTATTTCCAATTTATGATAATATGCATTTATTCTTCCCGTATTTTTACGGAAAGCTGCTCTTCGATTCCATAAAACTTCTTTTTGTATTTGTTTTTGTTTTTCGGTGAGTTCAGATTCGTTTACCATTTCTTCTATTTCTGTCCATGTAATATCTTCGTAATTGTTTTCGTTATGTAAGATATCTAAAGTTTGCACTGGCCTATTTTTATTTTGTTTGTTCATAGTGAAGTCCATGTCGCTATGACTAATGGCTTCTATTTTTCTTTCATCTTCTGATGCCCCTATTGTCGGGATTACATCAGTAATATTATTATGTTTGACTTGGAGAGACATTTCTCCTAGGTCAATTAAACTTCTCAAAGGTTTGAGGGAATCTACCCCCAATAAAACATCTCTAATTAGGCCAGGGATAATCAAATATCTAACATAACTTTTTATTTTTCCTATTTCCGTTGTTGCCATTATTTGCTGCTTTACTTTCGTTAATTTTCCTTTAATAGCGCCTTTTACCGTGACTCCTGTCACCGGTAAAATTGGGCAATTTTTTAAAACTTCCTTGTTTTCAAGATAAAATTCTTCAGAGATTGTGGTTACTTTGGATCCACAGTCCACTAAAGCCGTTACTGGAATGCCTTCAATTTTTGCGTAAATCTCAGGACATTCCACCATTGGAACTGACTCTCCATTTATTTCTTCTCCCAACAGGAATTCTCGTGTGTCGGTGAAGATCGTGTTTATTGGAATCATTTTAATTTTGAGGTTATCCATTGATTCATCGTTTTCTTTTTCCATCTTCTCAATTTCCGTTGTACCTCGCACTTCTTTTATTGATTTATTATTTTGTACGGGTACAACGTTTACTCGTTTCCCGCCGTTGAAGTGGATGGTTGAGGCTCTTCCTGTGTCGTTATTGCTTGTAGAGGTTGTGCACCATTGTTTTCCTCCTTATTTCTGTATCCTCCATTATTTCGATCTGCATTTTGTTGCCAATTGTTTCTGAATCCTCCATTGTTTCGATTTCCTCCATTGGAGTTTGATGACCATCCGTTGTTTTGTTGATTTCTGTTTTGATTTGATGACCATCCATTGTTTTGGGATTGGTTTTGATAATTGGAATTTCTATTAAAATTTGAATTTTGATTGTTATTTTGATTCCAATTATTTCGATTCCCATTATTTTGTTTTTGATTTCCATTTTGTTGATTATAATTTTGTCGTTGATTTCCACTTTGTTGATTATAATTTTGTCGTTGTTGACCCCAATTCGATTGATGATTTGAATTTTGATTTCCTCGTTGATTCCAGTTTTGTTGATTCTGGGGCATCCTATAGGGCTTTTGTTCCCTATCATTTTCGTTTTTGTTTGTAGGTATTTCCTTTTCCCTCTTTGAATTGATAGGGCCCCCTTGATCGATTTTTTCTAAAAATTCAATTAATTGCTCGAGGGTTTCAAAACCTCGACTGATTATGGTTGCTCGTATTTCCTCCGTGAAGTGTTGCGACAGTGATGCGATGATGTCCTTGTCGCTCGGAGGTGGAAAAAGATCTCGAGCCATTCCAAAAATGCGTATTGCGTAGTCAACTTTAGGCAATTTGCTGTCATTTTTGAAATATCCGAATTCCAGATCCTTCCTTACTTTCCTCTGGACCTCTTTTCCCCAGAAACGTTCAGTGAACTTCCTTTCGACATCCTCAAATTCATTAATTTGATCCTCCACAAGAATCCACCATTCTTTTGCTGATTTTTCGAGGCTTTGTCCGAGGAGATATTTTAATTCTCCTAACGTCGGATTAGTTACCTCACAATAGTGACGGAATTTTTTTATGAATTTAATTGGCCTAGCCCTGTTTGATCCGTCAAATGTTGGCGGTTTTATTTTAATTTTATTTGTTTGTACAATCGGCGTAGACCTCTGTTGCATTTTTGTTTCCTCTTCTTCATTGTTGTCATCCTCTGTTTGTTCTTGAAACGCGATTTGTTGTTTTTGAGGAATTATTCGCGTACTTTCTTGTTGCGGTGTGTGATAGACTATTTTATTTTCGAGGTCTAATATTTTTTTTCTTTGATCGCCTACCGTTAATTGTAATTGAGCAACACTAACTTCAGTTACCGCAATTCGAGATGTTGTATGCTCTAATTTTTGCGAAAAATATTTAAATTGTTTGTCTATTGGAGCTAGGATCTCATGCACCTCGTTTGCAATTCGAGCCTCTAACAATTTCATGTGATTTTCTATTTGTTCACTCTGATCATTTAAATGTGTTTTGATTTGATTAACTATTTGATAATTTTTCGCAATTTCATTTGCCATGCTTTGCATCTGTAATTTTAAATCGCGAGTGACTTCTATTAAATTTTCTAATATAACATCCCTACTGTATTCAAATCGCGGTTCATCTTTATCTGATTTAGGAGTGCCAAATTGTTCCCCCTTGTTTACTTCTTCTTCAATTTTTTCCAATTCCGAACCAAAATTTCCCCTTGATTCGTTAAAAATATTACCAGTGCCTCTTGGTGGCATCGTGGTATCTAATTCTATCGGCTGGGTTTGATTTTCTGGATTTTGGAATCCAGAATCACCTGTGGCTTCATCTATTTGATTTTTATCATCCGCCATTTTGTTTATTCTAATGATTTTCATTTAATAATAATAACAAAATTTATACCTCAGTCTCACTCCGTTTTGCGAATACCTGCCCCACGTTGGGCGCCAGTTGTAACGGAACGCTTTAAACCTATGCGTACACTCGCTACGCGCAGGTCCGCGCACCTTAATTTAAAAGGAGCAGGTATGAAAAGGAAGTGAGACGACACGAATTTTTAAAATAAAATCAATTTAAAAATTGATTTTTATTGAAAGAAAACAAAATTCTTTGATTTTTACAATTTGTAATGCTTGTTTTATTTTTTATTGAATAACAAATAAATTATTTAAACCGCTAATATGTTTTTTTTATGCTTATTTTGTAATTAACCTTGCTTATTTTATTTTAACAAAGT
This sequence comes from Campoletis raptor, assembly GCA_948107755.1. Classification (NCBI taxonomy): domain Eukaryota; kingdom Metazoa; phylum Arthropoda; class Insecta; order Hymenoptera; family Ichneumonidae; genus Campoletis; species Campoletis raptor. The sequence goes on along the minus strand of OX403628.1, from coordinate 1,056,706 downwards.
ATTGCTTGCTAAATAACGATCATTATCATGGTTTGCTGTATTTATTTTATTTTGCTTTCATAATAATTTACGACGATGTCTCTTTTTTATTCATTTAATTTAATTTAATGCGAAGTTGGAGACACGAGAGCCAATTATAATTGCAATATGATAGAATAAGATTCACGACGTCTCCCGTTCCTGGCGTGGTTTAAAAATTGATTTTAGGAGAAAAAATTTGAATTTATTAACATTAAAAAATAAACAAATTAGATCTCGGACTACGGGAATTGAACGTCGCCGAACCCTTCCAATATCCCGAGCATCTAAAGGTGAGAAAGGAATGAGATCCCAGACTACGGGAGTTGAACGTCACCGAACCACTCCAATATCCCGAGCATCTACGGGAAAATGTTTAAATAATAAGGGATAGAGATCCCAGACTACGGGAGTTGAACGTCACCGAACTACCCCAATATCCCGAGCATCAGTGGTATAAGAATAATATTAGAGGAATTGGACCTCAGGCTACGGGAGTCGAACGTCGCCGAACTGCTCCAATATCCCAAGCATCCACTAAGACCCGCCAGGGAGGGGAGAGGTTCTTCTCTTAGCTCTTTCAAGCTTCAGTTCAATAGAGAAGACTGTCTGTCGAATGCTCCGCGCACCGACTTTTATACCCGTCTCGCCGCCGAAACTGCGGCCGCTCGCGCATGTCCGTTAGCGATGCTCGAGCGTCGAGCATGCGCGTTCGCTTTGTTGTGCTCGGTTCTCATGGGAACGCGCCTGCGCGGTGTCGTTCCATTCTTATTTCGTTTATTTCTCTTAATATTTTCATTATTTTATATTATTTTTATACTTTTTAATCTTATATAATTTATTTCAATATTATTACGTAATAAAATCATTTATTTCAATTTTTATTAATATCGATTACATAATCGATGCTCACTTCGCGTTGCGCGATGTCCGAGAGGCGGCCATATTGGTATTTTGCGCGTCGCTGTCCGCTTGACAGTTTTTCAAGATGGCGGCCGGGCGCCAAGTTGATAGTTGTCGTGCGGTTTTATTTCTATTCTTTTAATTTATTTCTTAATTAAAATTTGTGTCGTCTCAATATACTTATATGAACAAGAGTTTATTGTATTAACCCATTAACGCCGAGGTGATCAGAATTTTTACTAACTTTTCATCGTGTTTATTTATTATGTTATCGGACCAAAAAAGAAATGCAATACTTCTATTCCTACGCAGAATTCGATGCTCTTTCAGAATCTGAGCTCAAAATTTAGATTAGACACCGAGAAAAAAAAATATGGCCGATTTAAACGTGAAAAACGTGAAAATTTTTGAAAAAAAAATTTTTTCGCATTTTTTTTCACAATGATACCGCAAAGATATCAACTTTTTACAATGATCAGAGGTGATCATGGTACTCGAACATTAAGAGGAATTTTTTTCAGAAAAATTCATCGACGCGTTTTTTCAAAATGGCGGCGAGAATGAAAAAGTTTTATAAAAATCTTAATCTATCGGTTTCTTCAAAACTATGAACTTTAGAAAAAAATTTCTAAGAACAAAAATGGCTTAAAATTAGTCGAGGAACACTCTTAATTTTTTTCAGAATTTTTGAAAAAAAATTTTTAATTTTCGAAAATTTCAAAAAATCCAATTTTTCAAAAATACCTGAAAAATTTTTGGAAAAATTTGAGAGTGTTCCTTGACTAATTTAAAGACTTTTTGTTGTTAGAAAATTCTTTCGCAAAGTCTATAGGTTAAGAGAAAAAAAAATTTCTTGAATATGTACCATTCAAGAAATTTTTTTTTTCTCTTAACCTATAGACTTTGCGAAAGAATTTTCTTGAATAAATTCAAGAATCAAGAAAAAAATTTCTTGAATATGTACCATTCAAGAAATTTTTTTTTTCTCTTAACCTATAGACTTTGGGAAAGAATTTTCTAACAACAAAAAGTCTTTAAATTAGTCAAGGAACACTCTCAAATTTTTCCAAAAATTTTTCAGGTATTTTTGAAAAATTGGATTTTTTGAAATTTTCGAAAATTGAAAATTTTTTTTCAAAAATTCTGAAAAAAATTAAGAGTGTTCTTCGACTAATTTTAAGCCATTTTTGTTCTTAGAAATTTTTTTCTAAAGTTCATAGTTTTGAAGAAACCGATAGATTAAGATTTTTATAAAACTTTTTCATTCTCGCCGCCATTTTGAAAAAACGCGTCGATGAATTTTTCTGAAAAAAATTCCTCTTAATGTTCGAGTACCATGATCACCTCTGATCATTGTAAAAAGTTGATATCTTTGCGGTATCATTGTGAAAAAAAATGCGAAAAAATTTTTTTTTCAAAAATTTTCACGTTTTTCACGTTTAAATCGGCCATATTTTTTTTTCTCGGTGTCTAATCTAAATTTTGAGCTCAGATTCTGAAAGAGCATCGAATTCTGCGTAGGAATAGAGGTATTGCATTTTTTTTTTGGTCCGATAACATAATAAATAAACATGATGAAAAGTTAGTAAAAATTCTGATCACCTCGGCGTTAATGGGTTAATATACATAACCATATATTTTTGGGGAATAATTGCGCTTTAACAAATAAATAAATATAAATAAACAATTAAAATGCGCTTTTGAATAAATAAGTATATAAGAGTACATATATTGTTACATAAGGCTCGTTAGTATATATATTCTCTTGGTACATAAAAGACAAAGAAAACAAGATCACGCATTCGAACACGTGGTTGTCATATTTCACCTCGAGAGGCGCACTTTTCTCAAGTATCAGAAAACGCTAAATCATGTCCGGCGAAGGAGTCTGTTTTAACTCAAAAACATCATAAAATTCGCTACAATAGAATCCTTTAAGAAATCGTCAACTAGGGAAAGTTACCCGAAACTTCCGTCGGCGAGACAGTACAGTCCGTCAAAAAGATTATTCGTCAAAGCAGTTAACATACAGAATTCTAAACTAATAATTAACAATAAATTGTTAACTAAATTAATTAGACTCATTTCATCGTAATATTCCAACTCATTATTCAAAGACCTTCCGTCTGAACCCTTACACGACCATGTTCTGCCAAATATTGTAATAGTTGACTTAATTAACAATAAATTAACAATACCACTAAAGTAGTCCTATCGACATGGAAAAACTTCCTAATTACACAAAATTTACCGCTGAATCGAATAAGCAAAGTTACAACGCCGAATTGTGGCTAATAACGTCTGAAATTGTTTAAATAAATTATTAATAAATAATTACAAACCTACCAAATGTACGCCGACAAACTAAATCGTAATCTCCATCCGAATTAGATCCCGAATCCATAGAAACCTGTAAAATTAAATAAAATATAAAACAATTATTATTAACAAATAGTTAATTAATAATACTTACCCTGTTACGTATCAAATGAAAAGTGCGCTGACCCTTGAGTACCTGAAAAAGAGAGAATAAGTTAAGTAGAATGATGAAATGTTAAATTAACGATTAGTTAATGAATAATTAATTAATCGTTAGTTACTTACCAATGTACATGACAAATAGTGTTAACTTAAGGAAAAATGTGGGTTTTAAAAGGTCAAATTGATATTTTTTTTTGCGTGAATTATTCCGGCTTTACCATCTGTCAACACTCTGATAGAATTTGCGACTTTGACATACAAATTAGTTCAAATTTCTTCCGCATTTTCGGTTTGTCAACACTCGAATATGAATTTGCAGCGTTGACAGCTGACACATTAGCGATATAGATAGAAAATCGTCAGCCGCGACAAAAATATGTCGTCACTCGCGACCAATCAGAAACTCGATAGCATCAAAAGGCCTTTCGTTGTGTCGTATACAGACACGTCAAACTTCCGATGTGTTGGTATTTTTAGATTAATCTTGAGCCTGTGATAAGTTTTTTCTCAGCAAATACGACATCAATCGTGCTCATTTAAGGCTCAATCGAAAGATCTTTTCATAGTTAGTCTCCAGTTCAATTTTCAAGTCATCATCTGTCTCCTGAGCTTCGTAATTCGAGAAAATGACTTTCATTTTTTACCCCCACCACCGCGAATCGTTTTATTCAGAGATAATATACTCGGGCGAGCCTCGGGCAAACAGACGACAGACAGAGCTGTCAAATGTACTTGTCCTGAGACTCTACCGAGTCTCTCGATCGGGCGAGCCTCGGGCAAACAAACGACAGACAGAGCTGTCAAATGTACTTGTCCTGAAACTCTACTGAGTCTCTTGATAGTTAAAATGATGGGCCAAATTTGCAAAATACATTTTGCGATTGAAATTATGTACTGAATTTTACATCTCGAATTGGAATTTGAAGTCATTTAAATTATATACCAAATACCAATTCACCAACGGAAATTTGGGGTACTGAAATTATTTTTCTTATTTAGAATTCTGTTTTTATTAATTTAGGGTATTCCGAATTATCAACTAAATTTCAATTTCTGAATAGAAATCACAAGTATTTAAATTATGTACCGAATAAAAAATCGAAAATTCCAATTGAGTACCAAATTAATCACTCATTTTAAATACTACTAATTTTACTAACTAATTAAAAATCCAAATTTTACTAATACTTTAACTATAATTAAAAATCCAAATTCGAGTATTCAAAAATACTCGAATTGAAATTAGCGAATCAATTTGCAAAAAAATATCCATTTCTCTAATTGAAACAAAAAATATTGAAAGTTGTAATTCCTAGAATTGAAGGAAAAAAATTAAATTTTGCTTTTATGTATGAAAATTTTGACCCTGAATTTCACTTTCAGAATGAAAATGCAAATTTGATTCGCGAATATGAATAACCAATGGCAAATAAAACTGCACGTAAAAAAAGAGACATTCAGCACAGCGGTAAAACCATTTTCAGACAAACTGATTATAAAATTGCCTCGACCGGCTAAAGCAAATCAAAATTTCTGCTTCCACGCAAGCTACCTTTGACAACACTCTGGGTTCATTTATATCGAATAACATGAAGGTATCTCATCAGCTTGGATAAATGATGACTGGATGAAAGTGCACATTCCATTCTGTAAGACAGCGACGGAGCATGTTTATCAAAACTTTAATATAAGTATTCATTAGATGGTTTGATGAAAATGATGGTTTATGCTATTATGCTACCTGATGTACCATGTGTATGAATTCTTATTTTCACTTCATTCATAATTTTATATTTTTTGTTTAAAAACATAATTCTCATATCCGATTCTAATTTTGTCTCAGTTCTTTATTTAATTTATGGTAAGAGTGGAACGAGCCTGCTTCCTTGTTTCTTTTTTTTTTTTTTTTTCTTTCAAGGAAAAGTGAAAAGTAGATTGTCCACAGAATACATTTTCACATTGAAATACTTTATGGCAAAAGTAATTTAATCTTGAATAAAGAATTTACAAAAAGAATTGACCGTTACCAAACAATGAAAATTCGTATCAATTATTATTTGCAAAGAAAACAGTGTTGCCGTTGAGCTGCAACTAACAACCATTATCTCTTATGCGAAAGAGACAATAGTTTTAATGTATTCATTAAGAATAGTAAATGGTCCATTGCGTCAGCTTTGGTAGTTTAATTCAAACCTAATGGACAAAGCGAAGAACCGCAATTCAGTTTACTACAGCCTGCGGTGTCTTCGGAGTAGGGAAAAATTTTGACACAAACTTTTATTGCATCTCAGCGATAAGAATTTTAATGCTATGAGAAGAAACATTGCCGGGAGGATGAAGTTAATACTGTATAGAAACATTTATAGCAATTCTGCTACAATGCACACTACAGAATTGAAGAAATATTCAATATCTTGATTTTTTTGTCATAATTGAGGTTTCACTCGAATCTTGCACAAGCCTGACCGAGTCATGTCATCATATTATTGCTGACATTTTGATGTGTAAACTTGTTGGCGAAGATGTTCCGTGAATACAACGTTCACATAATCAGCGAAACTCCAGTTGATAAGAAAAGCTGTAGTCGAATGCCTAAAAGGAAAAGCGAAGGAAGTTAGCCTAGCGTGTAGAATATTGGGAGTTTTTTGGTTGATTCGTAGACCGCAACTGAAAAGTATTGAAAATCATGACTCCACAAGAATAGTCACATGTAAATTTTTGAAAATAAACATTTCATCAACACTCCTTGTTTTTACAAGTTTTTATTAATGAACAAGATACATTTTGGTCACTAGGTTTCATCACGCACACACTCCCTTTTACGAAAAATATGTCTTGATGTGGGACAAAAATATGAGGGACATGCTTGAAAAAAAAATCTCGTTGCGTTCCACGATCTAAACATCAACACCATTGATTTGAGAGTTCACACATTTTTAAAACGTTTGCCACTGAATCTTTGAGGTTATGTTTCGATGTATTTTATAGCACTTAATCCAGCTACACGAATTCGCGGATTTTTTAAAATTATTTAATATTTTTTCACAAATCAATTCATTGAAACACTTTTATGTTAATCACTGAACTTTAAAATATTTTTTTTTACGTTTTCGCACTTCTGTTTGTCGACACTGAAATATGAGCTTGCGACTTGTACAACTGACACATGAGCGAAATTTCTATCACTTATTAATTGGACCACCCAAAATCACGATCTTATGCGTATTATTTTAATCGTTCACTGAATCGAAATAACTTTTTTTCATGTACGTACTTCCGCATTTTCGGTTTGTCAACACTCGAATATAAATTTGCAGCTTTGACAGCTGACACATTAGAGATATAGATATTGCAGCTGTGACAGCTGACACTTTAGCGATATAGATAGGAACCGCACTTAACCCCGCACTACACACACTATTACAACACTCTTGACGAGTCTCTTGACCTAACACTTTTTCGTCATCCACTGACGTTGACTTTTTTTTTTAACGTCTTCGCACTTTTCTTTCGTCGACACTTGAACCCGAGACTCTGCCGAGTCTCTTGAACTCTTTTCCCGATTTCCGATTTTCGAACGTTTCTGTATGTCCGCGAAATCAAAGGACACATTCATATGAAGACGTATTAGTGTTATTCGTGTTACTCGTATCCAAAACTTTTTGTCGAATGGGAACACAGGGATATGTCGTCAGTCGCGACCAATCAGAAACACAATGGCCACACGAGCCCTTTCTCTGTGTCATATACATACACGCACGCATACTTCGATCATCGCATAATTTTGCCCGTGCAAAGTTTTTTCTCAGCAATTACGGCATATCGGGTTGATTTATGGCTCAATCGAGGGGGGATAACTTAATTAGTCTCCAGTTCAAATTTCAAATCATAAGATGACGCCTGGGCTTAGTAATTCAAGAAAGAGTTTCCCCCCATCCTTGAAATCGTTTTATTCAGAGATAATATACTCGGGTGAGCCTCGGGCAAGCAGACGACAGACAGAGCTGTCAAATGTACTTGTCTCGAGACTCTACCGAGTCTCTTGATATGCGATGTAAAATTAATGATTAATTAATACAAATTAATTAATCAATAATTCTTTCTTCTAAACTTATAAATTAATAGTTAAATAAAATATATTCACCACGAGCGTCACCAAGGAAAAAGGGTCCAATTTCAACCTCGTAGTGGGAGTACAGAGTCCAGTACAGCGGGCCATCACGTCAGTGACACACCCACACCACCTTGGAACGTATATGTGTGGCGCGGCTTTAAAAATGGGGACCCGCCATGAAGCCGTCAGTTCTCGAGTCTCTCCACAGCTAGCCAGTCGAACTCCGACTGTTCGTGTTGATCGGATACTCCCGCCGTGCTGCTGAAAATCGATTTTAACATCTTTTGTATTACTAGTTCTCGATCCTCTCCACAGACAGCCGGTCGAACTCCGACGTTCGTGTAGATCGGATATTCCCGCCGTGCGTCTGAAAATCGATATTTTCCATCTAAGTAAATTGTTAGTAGTTCTCGAGTCTCTCCGCAGCCAGCCAGTCGAACTCCGACGTTCGTGTTGATCAGATACTCCCGCCGTGCTGCTGAAAATCGATTTTAACATCTTTGTAATTTTGAAACTTAAAATTGTTAATAAGTTTATATCGTCGGGTTATAAATTAACTCAGTCATTTTTTATAATTGTGCAACGAATACATATATATATTAAAGAAAAGTTATAAAATATAAAATTGTGAAAAGGTGAAAAGTGTTTTAATTTTAGTTATTAAAACAAAAGTTTAACATCCTCAATCCATCGTATCGCGTATTATAAATATTAATCGCGATTTATTCTGTTTGAAAAAGAGTTTCAAACTAATCAAATATAATTCAAGATATTCTCGTGGAATTAAAGATCTAAAATTCCCATTTTATTATTTAAAAATCATTCGAAACATCATTGATTAATTAATTCAAATCAACATCAAATAATTAATTAAATTCAACATCAGAAATAATTAATTCAAATTTCTCAAAGTTTTCTCAAGTTATCTCAAGTTTTCCTATTTTATTTGCGTGGACTAATTTCTCACCTTGACTCATTAAATCCTCAAACCTTTTGTGCGTGCTGATTCTCAAGCACCTCAAATCTATGCTTTATTTTTCCTGAAAATCATTCATTTCCTCAACCGTGCTGATTCTCAAGCACGTTGATATCTCACATTATCCAACCTTTTTATCCTCACCTGCCGTGCTGATTCTCAAGCACGCATCATCCTAATTTACCCAATTCTTTCCTTTTATTTCGACCGTGCTGATTCTCAAGCACGTCAATTCCTGAATTTTCTACATTTTCCATTCTCAACGGTCGTGCTGATTCTCAAGCACGCCGATTCCATCTATCCTCAAGTAACCCATTTTTGTTGTGATTCCTCGTGTTAGAAATTAGACCACGTACATTCAAGTTCTTATTTTATTTATTTGAGAAATTTAAATTAATCTACAAAATCATGTGTAGTTACTATTATGCCTAGAAGATGGGCAGGAAGTAAATTTCGAATTCGTCGAGCTGTCGCGCGTCAGTGTCTCAAGCCTGGTAAAAAACGTGGCAATAACGAACTAAGTCTCAAATTATCGATTGCGAGTCAGTTCTGTGAGAACTCTACAGTCGGTAATCCAGAACCCGGTTTTGTTAACAGTCGTCCAAAAATCCGCGTAGTATCCAACGTTAAATTCTCGAAAACCGGTATTATTATCGACCAATCTTCTCCGTATCCGTTGCGACGAATCGTGGGTACAATTCGGTGTTCCATTACCGAAGAATACCATCCCGAGTGTGAGGACATCTCTGAAGCGTCGACAACATAGCGACCTTCCACACCGGACGACATCGAGGTCATCACGTTGGATTAACATTTCGAACTCAACCATCCAACCAAGGTAAGACCATTTTCATTATTCTGGTCACCCGGTTAGCAGCCTTATCGACACAGGTTTCGGTCCTAGAGGGGAAAATCCAACCTTTCTAAATACGGGATCTAAAATGAATCTACACGTCGTATACCCGTGTATCATTAGTAGATAAATTAGAGTTTTTACTTACCATCCATCGATCGTTTCTTACCCGTCAGTTAATAAATCAAGTTTCTATTTTATCGACTACCACCCGTTATTTTTTATCGATCATTTAGTATTCTTTTTGCCTTCTGCATTTCGGAGTCGATAAAGAAAATACCATTTTAATTATCAACTGTCAATTTCTCATTTAACATCTGCGGATTTAAATTGAACGGTCGATAAGCTCATTTTAATTTGTCTACTCAATTTCAATTAATCCGGGAATTCAAACTCGCGACGTAACAATGGCATTCCCGCGATACTGGAAGATGATCGCACGTGTTTACATTTTGTTTCGGCTAACGTAACAATGTCGATGAAACATGATAATTTCATTGAATTTGCTCGGAGGTGATCAATTTTCGTTCGAAAAATATCGAAACACGTTATTTTTCAGTGAAAACGGTCGAATTGGACCGAGATTTCACCAACGTTGCCTTAACACTGGATTCGTACATGAAAGTCGATAAAACACGTCTTTTTACAGCGAAAATGGTCGTGATGAATAAAATCCATACTTCGGGGAGCGTAAATGGTGTTACGTCCTGGTATTCACCCTCGTGTCTGACTTGTTGCGTAACCTGAAAATAAAATATAAAAAACGTTAGAGATTAAAAGAAATATAAAAATTCAAATTTAACCGCCAAAATATTGATAATAATAAATTTATGTACATCGTAATAATAAATAAATGAATTAATAAATTTTGGACATAAGTATAATCTTATGATTTTTGGGACACCCTGTAGATGTATTCGACGAACGAACAGCTGATCAGCTGTTGAGCGTACGCGGACCTTGACCTACCGCACGAGCAGCGCTCACGCCCCAAGAGGCACATGACAAAGTCCCCACTTCATTCAAATTTCATTAACTAACAATTATTAAATTATCGAGTTTTAATTCTCATATTCTGTTTTATTATCAAAAGACCTTTAATTTGAATACTCACTCGACCATATTTCGACCACTTTTAAATAAACAAAATTTAGGCCATCAGCAAATTTCATTAACTAACAATTATTCAAATACAACAATTTAATTATGCTCATTAGATTCGCTTCGAAAAGCCCTTTCATTTGAACCCTCACACCACTTTGTCATGTCCCAAATTAAACAAATAATCAAGCCGCGAAAAACCGCGGAAATCCGCGGAAAACCGCGGATCACTATAAAACGCTCTTAAATGTTCCTACAGGATTATAAATGTATTTGGGTTATCGTTAATAAGGATTTAATTATATAAATTCCGTTCTACCCACATATTGTTAATAAATAATAAACAATAAATAATAAATAAACAAATATGTACCTCCACATGTGTACTTATATAAGCAAGAGGTTATTCATGTTGCATACATCATCATATATTTTTAGGGAATAATTGCGCTTTAACAAATAAACAAATATAAATAAACAATTGAAACGCATTACTGAATAAACATATATGTAAGAGTAAATATATATTGTTACATAAGGCTCGTTAGTATATATATTCTCTTGGTACATAAAGGACGAAGAACCAGGATCACGCGTTCGAACACGTGGTTGTCATATTTCATCCCAAGAAACGCACTTTTCTCAAGTATCAGAAAACGCTAAATCATGTCCGGCAAAGGAGTCTGTTTTAACTCAAAAACATCATAAAATTCGCTACAATAGAATCCTTTAAGAAATTGTCAACTAGGGAAAGTCACCCGAAACTTCCGTCGGCGAGACAGTACAGTCCGTCGAAAAGATTATTGTAATACCAAATTCTTAATTAATAATTATTGACAAATTGTCAATTAAACTATTTGCACTTATTTCATTTAAATATTCCGAATCCTCACTCAAAGACCTTCTGTCTGAACCCTTACTCGACCATGCTTGGCGAGATATTACAATTGTTAACTAAATAAACAAATTATTAACAAAACCACTAAAATAGTCCGATCAAATTGGGAAAACTTCCTATTTACATAAAATTTGACGCTGAACCAAATACCAATAATTGTAATCACGAACTCCGTTTATAAACCTCTGAAATTGTTAAAACAAATTGTTAATAAATAATCACCAACTTACCAAATGTATTTCGCAGAACCAAATATCAATCCTGAGCCGCATGAATCTATAAAACAAATAAAATACAAATTGTTATATAACATAATTATTATAAATAAACAATTAATTAAATAATACTCACTCTGTTATGTAACTGGAAAACTCGCCGAGTCCTTTGTACCTGAAAAAGAGAAAATAAGATTAATAAATAGCTAAATGTTAAATCAACGATTAATTAATTAATAATTAATTAATCGTTGATCAATTACCACTGTATCATCACAAATAATGTTAATATTGTCACAGTAGCACCCTATATATTTCATTCCTTGTCCAAATCCTTTCCCACATTCGTACCCGATACTTCACATCCGTTCTCACAGTCAAAACTCCTAACACAGCATCCTTATCTTATCGCCACATTCCTCAGCAGCTCCTTTGTCTCACGAGCCTCAGCTTCTCGTCTACAGCATCCCCCTTCCACTTCACCGACCACTTCAGACTTCTTTATCCCAATCCACGACTCCTCAGTTCATCACCATCATTCGAACCAATTACTTCGTGCACTCCCTTATTTCTCAGTCTTAATATATTATATCTTTCACATCATTCTTCCGTCTCAACTATTATTATTATCATTTTATTCACCCTTTCGACCCCTGACCATTACAACTGGTGTCAGAAGCGCGATTCGGAACACCACGCCACCCGCGAACTCGCGAAAGTGAAAAAAAAAAAGTGTGAAAAAAAAAAAAAACGTGAAAACCGAAATTCGAAAAAAAGAGTGAATAGCAAAAAAAAAAAAGAAAGAACAGTGAAAAGGTGAAAATAAACGAAATCGAAAACAACGAACAGTGAAAAAAAAAAAAAAGTTCAACGACGAGTAGTGAATTTTTTTTAACAACGAACAACGACAGAAAAAACAGAGCGAAGTAAAACAAGTCAGGAAAAAACCTACATCAAATTCGTCAAAAGAGGGAACAATAAAAGAAAAGAGAAGGAAGGAAGGACGATCAATTTGATTCAAAAAAAAAAAAAACAACAGCAAATGCAAAGAAAAATTTGGATATTCTTGGCAATGTAAGTACCAAATTACGCACACATACTATAATTTAATACGGAATTGCAGTGAGAAGAGACGACAAAGTCGCTCACTCACACATACAACTCACGCTTTGTGAGAGCCCGTGCGACGCATGAGCGGATACCGCTGGCCTTGTCGCACCAACACGGCTCCCCATCTACACACGTAAGGAGCGACAAGGACGCTCGATATTCTTTATTCCTCTTTATCCTTTCTTTCTTCGCACGCGCCGCATGCCCCACTGACAGAAAATATATAGATATACGCGCTCTCGTACTTCGTTCGCGACGGATATATATATAGATATACGCGCTCTTTTAAGCTCCGTTCACACCGAATATATATATTTCTACACTTTCGCGCTTCACGCGATAAATTAAAGTAATAAAGAATCTTTCCGAACATTTAACATCTCCCGTTCGAGACAAACCGAATTTTCTTTCAAAAAAAAAAAAAAACGAAGCCAACAACAACAAAATAAAAAACGAAATAGTTTCCAGTCGACGAATTGAACTTTTGAGAAAAAAAACGAACATATGAAAAAAAAATTTTTGTTCTTTTCATAATCCAACAAAAAAAAAATACGAAAGCCGAATATTTTTGAATCTTGCACATTTTCAACCCCACATTTGCTTACATTATTTACCTCGAATTAAAAATGAATTTACTCCACTCAACGATTTGAACAAAACAAAAAAAAAAAAAACTTTATTAAAAAAAATTTTGCTTTTTGCAAAATCTCGCCTTTTTAACCAAAAACGACCCTGTTTTACGAACCAATTACAAATACGAATAAAATAATATCAAGAGACTCGGTAGAGTCTCGGGACAAGTACATTTGACAGCTCTGTCTGTCGTCTGCTTGCCCGAGGCTCACCCGAGTATATTATCTCTGAATAAAACGATTTCAAGGGTGGGGGGAAACTCTTTCTTGAATTACTAAGCCCAGGCGTCATCTTATGATTTGAAATTTGAACTGGAGACTAATTAAGTTATCCCCCCTCGATTGAGCCATAAATCAACCCGATTGATGCCGTAATTACTGAGAAAAAACTTTGCACGGGCAAAATTTTGCGATGATCGAAGTATGCGTGCGTGTATGTATATGACACAGAGAAAGGGCTCGTGTGGCCATTGTGTTTCTGATTGGTCGCGACTGACGACATATCCCTGTGTTCCCATTCGACAAAAAGTTTTGGATACGAGTAACACGAATAACACTAATACGTCTTCATATGAATGTGTACTTAGATTTCGCGGACATACAGAAACGTTCGAAAATCGGAAATCGGGAAAAGAGTTCAAGAGACTCGGCAGAGTCTCGGGTTCAAGTGTCGACGAAAGAAAAGTGCGAAGACGTTAAAAAAAAAAGTCAACGTCAGTGGATGACGAAAAAGTGTTAGGTCAAGAGACTCGTCAAGAGTGTTGTAATAGTGTGTGTAGTGCGGGGTTAAGTGCGGTTCCTATCTATATCGCTAAAGTGTCAGCTGTCACAGCTGCAATATCTATATCTCTAATGTGTCAGCTGTCAAAGCTGCAAATTTATATTCGAGTGTTGACAAACCGAAAATGCGGAAGTACGCACATGAAAAAAAGTTATTTCGATTCAGTGAACGATTAAAATAATACGTATAAGATCGTTATTTTGGGTGGTCCAATTAATAAGTGATAGAAATTTCGCTCATGTGTCAGTTGTACAAGTCGCAAGCTCATATTCCAGTGTCGACAAACAGAAGTGCGAAAACGTAAAAAAAAATATTTTAAAGTTCAGTCATTAACATAAAAGTGTTTCAATGAATTGATTTGTGAAAAAATATTAAATAATTTAAAAAAATCTGCGAATTCGTGTAGCTGGATTAAGTGCTATAAAATACATCGAAACATAACCTCAAAGATTCAGTGGCAAACGTTTTAAAAATGTGTGAACTCTCAAATCAATGGTGTTGATGTTTAGATCGTGGAACGCAACGAGATTTTTTTTTCAAGCATGTCCCTCATATTTTTGTCCCACATCAAGACATATTTTTCGTAAAAGGGAGTGTGTGCGTGATGAAACCTAGTGACCAAAATGTATCGTGTTCATTAATAAAAACTTGTAAAAACAAGGAGTGTTGATGAAATGTTTATTTTCAAAAATTTACATGTGACTATTCTTGTGGAGTCATGATTTTCAATACTTTTCAGTTGCGGTCTACGAATCAACCAAAAAACTCCCAATATTCTACACGCTAGGCTAACTTCCTTCGCTTTTCCTTTTAGGCATTCGACTACAGCTTTTCTTATCAACTGGAGTTTCGCTGATTATGTGAACGTTGTATTCACGGAACATCTTCGCCAACAAGTTTACACATCAAAATGTCAGCAATAATATGATGACATGACTCGGTCAGGCTTGTGCAAGATTCGAGTGAAACCTCAATTATGACAAAAAAATCAAGATATTGAATATTTCTTCAATTCTGTAGTGTGCATTGTAGCAGAATTGCTATAAATGTTTCTATACAGTATTAACTTCATCCTCCCGGCAATGTTTCTTCTCATAGCATTAAAATTCTTATCGCTGAGATGCAATAAAAGTTTGTGTCAAAATTTTTCCCTACTCCGAAGACACCGCAGGCTGTAGTAAACTGAATTGCGGTTCTTCGCTTTGTCCATTAGGTTTGAATTAAACTACCAAAGCTGACGCAATGGACCATTTACTATTCTTAATGAATACATTAAAACTATTGTCTCTTTCGCATAAGAGATAATGGTTGTTAGTTGCAGCTCAACGGCAACACTGTTTTTTTTGCAAATAATAATTGATACGAATTTTCATTGTTTGGTAACGGTCAATTCTTTTTGTAAATTCTTTATTCAAGATTAAATTACTTTTGCCATAAAGTATTTCAATGTGAAAATGTATTCTATGGACAATCTACTTTTCACTTTTCCTTGAAAAAAAAAAAAAAAAAAAAGAAACAAGGAAGCAGGCTCGTTCCACTCTTACCATAAATTAAATAAAGAACTGAGACAAAATTAGAATCGGATATGAGAATTATGTTTTTAAACAAAAAATATAAAATTATGAATGAAGTGAAAATAAGAATTCATCATTCAGTCATCATTTATCCAAGCTGATGAGATACCTTCATGTTATTCGATATAAATGAACCCAGAGTGTTGTCAAAGGTAGCTTGCGTGGAAGCAGAAATTTTGATTTGCTTTAGCCGGTCGAGGCAATTTTATAATCAGTTTGTCTGAAAATGGTTTTACCGCTGTGCTGAATGTCTCTTTTTTTACGTGCAGTTTTATTTGCCATTGGTTATTCATATTCGCGAATCAAATTTGCATTTTCATTCTGAAAGTGAAATTCAGGGTCAAAATTTTCATACATAAAAGCAAAATTTAATTTTTTTCCTTCAATTCTAGGAATTACAACTTTCAATATTTTTTGTTTCAATTAGAGAAATGGATATTTTTTTGCAAATTGATTCGCTAATTTCAATTCGAGTATTTTTGAATACTCGAATTGAAATTTGGATTTTTAATTATAGTTAAAGTATTAGTAAAATTTGGATTTTTAATTAGTTAGTAAAATTAGTAATATGTTAAATGAGTGATTAGTTTGGTACTCAATTGGAATTTGCGTTTTTTTATTCGGTACATAATTCAAATACTTGTGATTTCTATTCAGGAATTGAAGTTTAGTTGATAATTCGGAATATCCCAAATTTATAAAAACAGAAATCTAAATAAGAAAAATAATTTCAGTACCCCAAATTTCTGTTGGTGAACTGGTATTTGGTATATAATTTGAATGACTTTAAATTCCAATTCGAGATCTGAAATTCAGTACATCATTTCAATCGCAAAATATATTTTGCAAATTTGGCCCATTATTTTAACTATTTTAAATCTTGATTCAGGATCTGAAATTTAGTACATATCTTTATGTACCGTAAATTTTGATTCGGAAATGGGAATTTAGTGAACGATTTGAGGTACTTCAATTTGTACAACGGGAAATGGAATTTTGTACATACCTTCAATACCCTGAAATTTATTCGGGAATCAGAATCTGGTACATAATTGGAATAACTTGCAGTTCTATATCGATAATTCAAATTTAGTACATGATTTTAATACCCCAGATTGTTATTTGTGAGATAAGGTTTTGATATACGCCATTTTTTTCATTTTGTGTACAATTTTTCCGTCGATGGTCCCTTTTTCGCTAAATAACCAGCAGTAACGGAATTATTCATTTATTTTGCTTTAGCCAAGCTATAATACTTACAATAATTAAAATTAATTAGTAAAATAGTATTAAGTATGTTCCTAATCATTTTTTTCATTTTTTGAAGGCTTCCTAAAGTTGCCCAAGTGATTCGCAAACGAATCCTTAATCTTTTGTAAAAATGGGTTCGAAAGGGTCAGCCATATAGCTAACTTTGATTAACAAACAATTACCAATCGAATAAAAAAATCAAGACTCGATAGAGTCTCGGGACAAGTACATTTGACAGCTCAGTCTGCCGTTTGCTGGTCCAAGGCTCATCCGAGTATAATATCTCTAAATAAAACGATTCGCGGTGGTGGGGGTAAAAACTGAGTAATTTTGTCGAATTACGAACTTCAGGAGACACGTGATAATTTCAAAAGTACACTGGAGACAACTAGTTAAGAAATTCCCGTTTGATTGAACCTAACTACAGCACGATTGATTGCGTATTTCCTGAGAAAAAACTATATGCACAGGGTCCAGATTATGCGAAAATTCCAAACCATTGAAGGATTTGGTGTGTCTGTATTTGCACGCAGCAGATGATACAATCGAAGGCGTTTTGATTTCCATCGAAACCCATTTTCACCAAAGCCGTTCCCGGCGATAATAGCATCAGCAGGTGGTGGGGGTAAAAACTGGAAGTAATTTTCTCGAATTACGAAGCTCAGGAGACGGACGATGACTTAAAAATTGAACTGGATACTAATTATGAAAAAAAATTTCGGTTGAGGCTTAAATCAGCACGATTGATGTCGTATTTTCTGCGAAAAAACTTTGCAAAGGGTCAAGATTATGCAGAAATTCCAACACGTTATGGGATTTTGTGTATTTGTATTTTCCCGCAGATGACACAATCAAAGGCGTTTAGATGTCCATTTATTCAAAACCCATTTCCACCAAAGCCGTTCGTCGGCGACAAAAGCATCGAGTTCCGATTGGTCACGATTGCCTCGTCTTCACTCTGTACCGATCCACTGGAAAGTTTGAACGTTGGACGGTTATCAAGAGACTCGGCAGAGTCTCGGGACAAGTACATTTGACAGCTCTGTCGCCTGTTGACCCAAGGCTCGCCAGAGTTTATTATCTCTGAATAAAGCAATTTTCGGTGGTGGGGGTAAAAATTTGAAGTCATTTTCCCGAATTACGAAACTCAGGAGACATTCCATATCTCCTGAGTTTCGTAATTCCTGATCATTCCAAAATTCAGATCGAGACTTATTGAGAAATTCCTATTCGATTGAGCCTAATTACAGCACGATTGGTTGCGTATTTGCTGATAAAAAACTTTGCATATTGTCAAGATTATGCAAAAATTGTAACACATTGAAATATTTCGTGTGTCTGTATATGCGCGCAGACGACACAATCAAAGGCGTTTTGATGCCCATCAAAACGCATTTTCACTGAAGCCGGTCTTCGGCGACGAAAGTAACGAGTTCCTATTGGCTCTTCCCTCTGTAGCGATCCAGCGGAAAGTTTGAGAGTTTGACGGTTATAACTATATTGCTAATGTGTCAGCTGTCAAAGCGACATCGTGCGAAGTGCAGGACGTGTCGTCACGGATTTTTTATAAATTCGGAAAAAATCTTTATTTCGTTATTCGGTTAATAAATAATAAGTTCGAAGTGTCCGTGATTATTAGCTATATCCCTCCATTCGGGAAAAATGCTTTATTTCGGTACTCGGTTAATAAAAAAATACGAATGAAGTCGCGAGTTTGGGTGGTTCAATGAGTGATAAGAATTTTGCTGATGTGTCAGCTGCTACAAGTCGCAAGTTTATATTTAAGTGTCAACAAACGAAAAGTGCAAACACGAGTGCAAAAGCGTAAAAAAAAGGTATTTTGAAGTCGAATGAATAACGAAAACGTGTTTCATTCACTTATGATTTGTGATGAAATAAAATAACTCCAATGAAACCGTGAATTCGTCAAGTCGGAATAAGTGCTAAAAATACATCGCGACATAACCCCAAAAATTCAGTGACAGGCGTTCTAAAAATGTGTGAATTCTCAAATCAATGGTGTTGATGTTTAGATCGTGGAATGCGACGAGTTTTTTTTTCAAGCATGTCCCTCATATTCGTGTCCCAAAACAAGAGACATTTTTTTCTCATAAGTGATAATGTGCGTGATGAGAGTAGTTACTAAAATGTATCTTGTTCATTAATAAAAACTTGTAAAAAGAAGGAGTGTTGATGAAATGTTTATTTTCAAAAATTTACATGTGACTATTCTTGTGGAATAATGATTTCCAATACTTTTCGCAGTTGCGGTCTACGAATCAACCAGCAAACTCCCAATATTCTACACGCTGGTCTACCTTCTCACGCTTTTCCTTTTAGGCATTCCAATGCAGCTTTTCTTATCAGCTGGAGTTTCGCTGGTTATGTGAACGTTGTATTCAAGAAACATCTTCGCCAACAAGTTTATACATCAAAATGTCAGCAATAATATGATGACATGACTCGGTCAGGCTTGCGCAAGATTCGAGTGAAACCTCAATTATGACAAAAAAATCAAGATATTGAATATTCCTTCAATTCTGTAGTGTGCATTGTAGCAGAATTGCTATGAATGTTTTTATACAGTATAAACTTCATTCTCCCAGCAATGTTTCTTCTCATAGCATTAAAATTCTTATCGCTGAGATGCAATAAAAGTTTGTGTCAAAAGTTTTCCCTTCTCCGAAGACACCGCAGGCTGTAGTAAACTGAATTGAGGTTCTTCGCTTTGTCCATTAGGTTTGAATGGAACTACCAAAGCTGACGCAACCCTAGCAGATTCGTTGACCGTAATTTTACGGTCGTAAATTTTTTGGTAGTGGTTGGACACTTGAAGACCGAATTTTGAAGTCGTTACGACCAGGATCAACTTTTGAACGCTGGTCGTTACGACTAAAAGTTCCTAGTCGTAACGACTCATCCCGGGGCCAGTCCGCCGGTCGTTACGACTGAAATATTTCAGTCACAACGACTCAACCCGGCGGCCAGCCCGCTGGTCGTTACGACTGAAATATTTCAGCCGCAACGACTGAATTGAGGGCCAACCTGTCGGTCGTTACGACTGAAATATTCTAGTCGCAACGACTCAACCCGGGGGCCAGCTCGCTGGTCGTTACGACTGAAATTTTTCAGCCGCAACGACTGAATTGAGGGCCAACCTGTCGGTCGTTACGACTAAAATATTTTAGTCGCAACGACTCAACCAGGTGGCCAGCCCGTTGGTCGTTACGACTGAAATATTTCAGCCGCAACGACTCAATCGAGGGCCAACCTGTCGGTCGTTACGACTAAAATATTTTAGTCGCAACGTCTCAACCAAGTGGCCAGCCCGTTGGTCGTTACGACAGAAATATTTCAGCCGCAACGACTCAATCGAGAGCCAACCTGTCGGTCGTTACGACTGAAATATTTCAGTCGCAACGACTTATCCCGGGGTCTGTCCGCTGGTCGTTACCACTGAAATATTTCAGCCGCAACGACTCAATCGAGAGCCAACCTGTCGGTCGTTACGACTCAAATATTTCAGTCGTAATAAATTTTAGGTTTCCGGTGGCCTGGTTATTTCTACCCGAAATTTCGGACGGAATCTTTTTTCTGCCACGCTGGTTATTGATTAATTTTGGGATAATGGATGAAGATGGAGAGGAATAATAATTGGGATGATACACAAAAGACAGGGTAAGGCTTTCGGATCATAGAGAAGGTGGTCCCAAGAGCAATTACAATTTTTTTATTTTTTTTCTGCTCTCGGGACTTTCGAGGGGCCGCGATGCGAAATGTATTTTTTATTTTACACATATACGCAAATTATTAATTCAGACATGATGATTTCTGTGTCGCAGCGCAGGCTTTCACATAGTGCATAGAATGTTTTCGTAAAATTATATGAAGTACTTTTGTGTTTACAATTAATCTTTAAATTTAAATTTGCTTTATTAAAAGCAAAACCAACATTTAACGTTTCTCGATTGTTCATGCTAACGAAACGAGTAGATTTTCATAAATCGCACAGTGACCAACAATAAAAAACAGCAAAAATAATTTTCAATATTTTTTCATTAGTTCATGTATATTGCTCTCCATTAATCTTTATGCCTTGTGTTTTACGAACTTTATGAATCTCTGAAGTGTATCGAAAAAAAATATTTTCGAGGGTTGCGCGGAAGGCGATTTTGCATTTTTATGATTATATTTCGATTGTCTCCTCAGATTCAAAAGTTCACATAAGTGTAATACTATAACTTTATTAGTATTAGATTATTAAAAGTTGTAAATATAGCCCCGTGATTAGGCACATTACGCCCACGCCGTTTCGATAGAATGTCCAACCCTGAGTGTTAACGTTCAAAATATTATACCATTCTTAAATATATTTTAGCGAATATAATAAATTGTCAGATAGTCTCTCTTTCTACTTGCGACGAATTTTCATCACTCTTTTTCTCGCACATATTTACCGGTAAAAGAAATTATTTTGCTTTGATGCGTCGTCTAACATTTATTTTTACGTGGAAAACGAAAAAATTTCGTTTTCCACGAATTTGTATTAATTGTATTCTATGAAATTTGTTGAGATTATTTTAAAAGAAACATCGTCATATATTCATTACGCTTAGCGCTTTGACTAGCGTTTCATACATTGCACTTTATTTTGCTTAAGTGCTTTACAATAACACATTTTGACTTTTGCACATAACATTTTTATGGGTTGCATATCACATTGGAAGGAGAAAATGGGTTCATCGATATACCGGTATATCAGAATATCCCAAATTCAATTTCCATATTATAGTTATTTTCGTATTTTTATAAATATCGATTTAAATAAAAATTAAATGAAAAGAGTAATAAATTAAAAACGTACGGATAGTGTTTTTTTATATTACTGTGATGTCATGCAATTATGCTTTTTAGATAAGATGAAAAAAAAAAAATCAATTGTCGCTTTCTCGATCGTCGCTGTCATCGCATTCGCTGGCGCGGTTATTTTCGTGGTCATCGGTAGTAGAGACGTCGTCGGCGTCGGCGTCGCCGTCGTCGTCGTCGGTAGCGGTGGCAACGTTGTCGTCGCATCCACTGACGGAGTCATTTCCGTGGCCATCTGTGGCGGTGGCGTCGTCGTCGTTATCGGTGGCGGTGACAGTGGAGGCGTCATCGTCCTCGTCGTCGTTATCCCGATTTTCGTTCGCAGCTGCTTTACAACCTGGACGCTTTTTCGGAATATTTGCGTTTCTACGATTACGGTTGTAGCGGTCGTTCTTCAATTTTCTCGATACTATTTCTTTCATTCTTTCTATGCTGTCCAATTCTTGTACCGGTAGTTTTTTGGAAGATTGCAGCCGAATGCACGCACCTATTTATTCAACATTTTATTAAGACGGAGAATTTCTTTCGTTCAAGAGCATTTTTGCGACGGTCCAAACACGTTTAATTTATGAATTATTGTATTTCATTAGATAACTAATAATTTCCCTACTAGTCCATTAGTTGTATTTCCGCTATCTTTTACCCAAACAAATTTTATAATAATGAATGTAATGTGATAAGCGAATGAGCACGTGGGGCGCGTGGTAGGTCGACAATAGCCAATCATATACGAAAAGCGCGACGCGCGAGATCATGGGAATAGCGGCGAAAGAGAAAAAGGCTAGTCGACGAAAAACCATTCAGTGATCGCGAGCGTGAGAAAAAAAACGAAAGAGTGTGACTCCTGCGAGATCATTTTTCCGAGTGACGAAAGTCTAAGTCGAGCGGGTGTTTTCATTTTCTTTTCATTTCTTTATCATTAACAGTTAGTAAGTTTATCTTTAATCAATATTTCGTTTATTTCAATAAATAATTCGATTTCTTTATCAAGCAACCAAGGTCGTAATCTACTTGCGAGTTCCCCTCCCACAATCGTGACACTTGAACAATATTAAGATATCTTTAAAATATTTTTGCTCAATTTTTTTTTTCTCTACAGTAACAATGCCCTCCCTATGAACAAACGCGGTAGCGGTTCGACGCCAACTACACTATTAAAAAGTCATTAATTACTTACATCTCAACTTTTCTAATTCCTGTGTACTTATTTCTCGTCTCGTATTTTTATTTTCGACGCCTTTTCTCTTTTTTACAACAAGGTTCTCCCGCTCTTCCTTGCTCCACAAGACTGACATCAACACGGCCAATCTTTTGTGCATGGTTTCAGCCGACGCTGCTTTTACGAATACATCATTGTCGATGTGCCAATCTTTAGCAACTTGGAACTTTTCCGCTTTATCCCCCGACGAAGTATTAAGCTCTTCGATGTCTTCTTCTTCTTCTTCTTCATCATCTACATCCAAAACTTTCGATAAATTACGCATCGATTTCATAAAGGCTCTGGCGATTTTGCGCATTGACTCCAGCTGTAAACACATTTTATTTTTGAAAAATAAAAAAAAATATATTCCACGCTAGTTTCACAGTTATCTTCTGTTACTCATATCAATATATTCATTGCCTCTCGTTTTATCCTGTCCTTTTGGCTTCGAGAGTAACACGATGTCGATGCCGCTTGTTTCTCCACTGGGATAACGTTTTTTTTACCGGCATCTCCATTTTTGACGGGCCGTTTTTTACCTTGATTCTTAATGCTTCGTCGCTGAGCTTTTTCTTCTTGAGAGCTTTTTCTTCTTCTTTTCATATTGAGCTCCCTCACTCTTGCATGCTTTTCGCATACGTCGTCTTCATCATCTTCGAGCTCGTAAGGGTCCGATTCCTTTTTTTTTTTCTGCTCGAACGTTCCTTTTCGTTTCTTTTCCATCTTCTTAATCATGCGAGTT
The DNA here is from genome assembly GCA_948107755.1 of Campoletis raptor. Classification (NCBI taxonomy): domain Eukaryota; kingdom Metazoa; phylum Arthropoda; class Insecta; order Hymenoptera; family Ichneumonidae; genus Campoletis; species Campoletis raptor. Next base: position 1,032,990 of record OX403628.1, on the reverse strand, counting down.
AAGGTTATTACTCGAATTCGACATTATCCTACATTACAATTGTGTATGAAACATTATTCTTACCGGTATCGTTGCATTTCTTTCAGAAACAAGCGAGAAGTCCTTCCGCCCCTTTGATACTTTTCCAATCTTTGGTGGAGCTTCATGGTCACATTGATAACTTTTTTCGTTGTCAATATCATGTTGCTGTTGCTTAGTTGTTCTCTGACTTTTCGGACACGGTTGTGAAATTTTTTTCGACGCTTCAGCTTCAGCAATTTTTCTCTTCTGGCCCTGTATAACCTTGTATCAATATGAATTATTGTTGTTATCATTTACATTCATCCTTACCACATGACAATCGTTCGTCGAAAACATTATTCTTACCGGTATTGTATCATTTCCTTGTTTATTTTCCCCCTTTTTAGCTTTTCCATGACTTTTCTCACGGATTTCTTTGCTCCGGGAGGTTGCATTCTTTTCGGAAATGAGCGGAGCATCCTTCATTTGATCCGATGTCTCCGGAGTATCTGTTGAAGCTTCTTTCTTCTTGTTCTCCTGCTAATATAAATCGTTGTTAATTTATGAAATGCTATTTTATTGTTTTCCCACATCATTTCCTCAATTACCGCTCCGTCCTTGCATTCATTTTAGTCATACGAGATGTTGTTCCAAGGAATGTTTTTTTTTTTTTTTTTTTTTTTTTAATGACGCCTTTAGAATGATTGGGCCGACTTTCGACTCTGCGAACTAAAGTACATACCACAGTTTCCGGTTTCTTCTCGATTTTTTAACTTCGTTTTCATTCTTTCATGCATCAAAGTTTTACTTAATCATTACAACAGATATCGTTCCTTTTTATATGATAATTCTGTCGTTTTGCTCCCCGGTAATACGCATTAACAATACTTTTACCTTCTTTAAAAATGATGACTGCGAATTTTTTCGTGGTCCAGAGCTGTGAGTCAATTTTAAATGTCTTTGTAAGAGTGGAATGTTTCTTCGATATGGAGTTTCGTCCATCTATTGAATATCATAAAGCACACTCATAAAGTACTCAATTTCAGTATTTAAATAGATTGCTCATTCTGGGTCGTTAGTTACTTACGTCAAGATTTTCATTGTCGATCACATTATGCCCGAAGGATGTTTTCTTGGCGTCCGTAGGATCGCACATGTCATCCGACGGCAACTTTTCGACTCCCGTGGTGCCATTATTTGACGGTGGATCCTCCTAATTATTGTCGGAAATGACAAAATAACAAGAATTAAAAAATTGACATTTCGATCATTTCAAGAGTTATCGAGGACTTTATGTTAATTGTGGAAAAACCATTTTTTTTGAATCTCGGAATTTCATGATTGCTTATTACGAAAATACCAATTCTTACCACGTAGTCTTCATATTTGACCCGAAATGCATGAGAAGACACCGTTTTCGGTTAGATTAACTTTAAACTTGGCATGGATACACTTTAATACAGTGCTATTAATGCTAATTAAGGTTTCGTGCTAACTACTCTTCAACTGTCAATTTTTATTCGTACCTCGTTGATGCTTTCTTCATCGCATCTTTCGTCAGTCATTTGCGCAGTTATCGCTACGTCCTCGGATTCACGATCGAAACTTTCGCTTTCTTCCCTTCTGCTCTCTTCTTTGTCGGTTTCTTCCTTACCGGTAATTCTTTCTTCAATTTCTCTATCCTTTTCATCGTTAACGATTTCGTCTCCGCAGTCCGGGACCGTCTGTTGGTTACATGTCAGTATATATATTTGTAAATTGCGGTTGGGCTCATTCAGGATCAACTTATCGATCACGACATGCTCTTTACCAAGATTAATCCTTAAAGAATCATAGCTTTCAACACCACGAAACATGTCGTTCTGGAAACTCTTTTGATAACAATCAATTCCGTCATAGTTAATAATGAATATCACAAGAAAAGGACTGATATCGGTAAAATCTGCATGCTCATGCTTTGGAACAACAACAACAACAGAAACTACAACATCAACAACAACGATAACACCAATTATGATAACAGAGATTGGCAAAATTATTGCCATTGAGATTATAATTTTTCCTTTATTCATTCAACCAACAAATATGTAAACACATGTATGTATGAACAAACAATATAAAAAAATTAACTTCTGTGAGAAAAATGATTCTTTTCACAGGAAAAATAAAAAAAAGTTGTACACTCGATGCGCGGAAGATAGATATCGATTGCTTTCATAATATGTCATAAAACAAAATAAATTTCCCTTTAACGTTACAATAATAATGTGGGAACGAGAATTTCCGATTAACGAAAAAGTAATAACGAAGAAAAGCCAATATACCATTGACGGAAAAATAATAATGAGCAAAAGATGGATTGGTATTCACATGAAAATCATAAATCAATTTTACATCAAACCTTTTCATGTTATTTTTAAATATAATTTTTATCTCACAATGGATCATTTCCATTTTTTCACTTCATCCCCTTCATTGATTTTCAATGTCGTTCGTTCCGTGCTATATTTTTCTGACAGTGAATAACGAAAAATTGTTATCTTTGATCGATGAATTAATAATATGTACCGAAAATATTTGTGGAAATAGCTTTTTTCCTTATCTCATAATGATAATAAAAATAATTGAAGCTTACTGGTTGTACTTGTGTCTCAGGAACTGCTAATTTTAGAATGGACGCTTCGCTCACGGCTTTCCTTATTTTTTCTATTTCCTTCTGTAATCATTCCGTAACGTGGTCGATCATTATTCCAAATAATAATTGTAGCTCGTACCCTGATTTTTAATACCCCTCATTTCTACTTAAGCAAGCAATTTCGATAAAAAGTTATGGCCCAGGCAAGTACTCTTAACACGTTTTTATACAAAGTTTTTCATTTATTATCCAATCATTTTATCAAATGTTCTTTGTACGTCGATGTTTATATAATTAGAATCAACGAAGAAACACTTTTCCTATTACCGATGTAAATGTTACTGCTGTACGTTATTGAAATGTTTATTCTGCTTCCTTTCTTCGACTGTTGATACTTGTTACAAGCTAACTATAGGTGGAATTTTCCACAATTCCATTGCGTTACTTTTTTTAATAATGTTTACTAAACTGTTTCGTTTTGTGGGAAAAAGTTAAAAAAATTTTAACATGCAGCATCAGCTGGGAATCGAAAAATAGTTACATACAAAGACGACAATTACTTCGATGACCATTAATTTTTATCATAAGAATTTTTGAACTGAAAATACGTTGTTCGACAAAAATTTGAAATAAAAAATTCCAAATCCATAACAGTGAAAGAAAGCAATTGAAAAAATATACGCCTTCCAGCAAATCAGAAATCATAAGAGGTTCATCAAATTTTTAGCAACATCAAATATGTAAAATTTGCCAACGTATTACAAAATGCATATCAAACTGTTTGAAGCGGTTCATTTCTCGGAGGCCTGATTTTTCTTGCAAAAAACGACAATTGGTTTGGCTGAAAATCTAAATTTTGACTCTAACAGATAATATTTGTTCCATCTTAACAACACTTGCCTTGAGAGTAATGGAAATTGTAATATCTGTGACTCTGTGATTACAATATGATCCACGTGAAAAAAATTCAATTTTGTTTGGAAAAAAAAAAAAAATTACTAATATTCAACAAAAAAGAGAACGAATTGGACCTCCAATCATGTAGTTGGTCATATTGTTGTAGAGAATATATTGGAAAAAATGTAAAATGCCAATCATCGATAGAAAGAATAGTTTTTACTTGAGATTCGACAAAATCTGTGACAGCACTGATTTGTTATTTAACATTCTTACAAAAGCGGGAATTCAACCAATTGTAAAATGAGACGGTAAAACATAACGAACGACGGTACCATGTTAAAAACGTTATTGTATATGATTGTCGTGTTCGATTTAGATTTTTCTCTCTTAAAACATTTTACGAATATTTAAGATGTCACGTGCGGAACACTTTGTTACCCAGAGCTCCAATGTACTCGCAGCTATTCAAAAATTTCATGTCGATGCACCGGTAAGCAAAAAATTTTTATTCGACCGAGAAATTCAAATTCTACACCCTTTTGCCGCCGTCGCCATACTAAGCACCGAATCACGGCTACACCCAGATTATTGCATACATGTATTAAAATCAGTGTTAAGTAGATATAACCTCATTTTGATATGACCTCAAGTTTGTAAAAGGTTTACCATTTTTTGACTCAATATTAATTAATTTTTAAATAAAAAGATATTGCAATTTGCCAAACATCGACAATCCGAAATTACATCGACAATAGATTAAATTTCAATGAGAGTTTAACATAAGCGTACAATTTTATATTGCACATTTCTGAACTTTCATCTCAAAATGCCACTTACTATGAAATATTTCTCATAACCCGTTGAATGATACGCAATTCAAACACGAAATATCGATCAAGTGTTTCAATATATTAATTCATCACATTGTAACTAAACGTTATGTTCTATGGTCAATGAACTTTATCCCATTAAAATAAAGTCATTTTTATTAGTTATCCCATTACAATAAAGAATTATTTCTAAAATCGCTATTGTTCCTTTTTGTGATCGAGATGTAAATTTTAAAGCACCGGAAGTAGCGTCAATGGAAACTATGTTGTACAGAAATGAATAGAAATTAATTACCACGTCATAAGTTTTAAATTGTACATCAAACATTGACGAGTTGCTTAGAAAAACGCAAATGTAGGACGATAAAAATATTATTCTGTTGATAATTATTCAAAATTTTTCCTCTAATTACGCTCATTTCATTCGTGCCAGATGGCGGGCTAGTAATGTACACGTATGTATAGTCTAGTCGAATTCCTCCAACGACCTTACAATGTTAAATCTTTAAACATTCATCAATTCATTTTTTCAAGCATTATTGCAAATTGACTGAATTCTGGAATTACAGTGGGATATGCGATTTTCTCATTCGCACTTCGTACATTCATCATTTATATGTGTTTTGATGTTACAAAATTTTATAATTATGATATAAGAATTTGCGACCTAATGCCGTCTCATTACTGGCAGCAAATATTCTACAACCCAATGCAATGACAATCTTGTCTGGTGCATGGTTTTTTGTAAAATGATTTTGTGTCCGAAAATGATAGTTATAAAATGAGGCTACAACAAAACGTACGAAGACGGAGTTTTAATAACGCGAAACACACCATCACTTTTATCATCCAATATTCGTCTAATCAGATTGAATTGGACAACAGCCATTATTTTCATCACATTAACCCGATTGGCACAAACTTTTATAACGATTTATTATGTGATAATTTTTATGATTCGTTTTTCCAAGTACACCATTAGATTTAGTCCGTTCTAATGTTAACAGCTATTCCAGCGCGACTCATTTTACTCTTTGCGTAAACGCAACCTTTCTGCTCGCCTCACTGATCGGACAGAACACGTCACCTCTCTTTTCACGAGCGATGAAGCGTCGAAAATGGTCACGTGACTCGATCGAACGCTCCAAATCAGTGCCCAGCGTCTCACTTTAAAGGCAGCTCAAGGCTATTTAACAGTTGCACGAGTGGGGGGTGGATAACTAAAATGTTGATACACGTTGCTCTCGGGCACGTTTGATATTTCGAGAAAATTGAGAGTTACAGGCTATTCTCTAATGAAAAGAGAATAATGAGTAATTCTTCTTTTTTTATTTTTATAAATATCAAACGAGCCCGAGAACATCGTGTATCTACTTTTCCTCAAGGGGAAGGATAAAGGCGTTGGCTGAGGTTGCGTTCGCTCACGAAGTACCGTATCCCATTGGGAATTTGCAGTACGGTGTGCCCCGTCAGTGCCACTTCTTACGTCGTGCTGTTCATTTCGTTTAGCGTACTTTAATATTCTTTCTTCACGCTCACTTTCGTCCATTGCACACAGTAATAGTTTAGAGGTTCTTTCTCAAATCTTTCGTTAGTGTCTAATTGTATATAATCAATGCGTCATAATTTTATTAAAACAATAAAATTGTCTTAACGCTTTCAGAGTGAAAATGTTTACAAAAAACGTGCATCTGCTCCACCCAAGTTGGTCAGCCGCGCGGTCTTTCCTTTTTATATTTATCCACATTGCGATGAAACATTTTTGTGTTTTTTGTTCGGTATTTGGCTGTTCGTATCGAATCGCGAGAAAAAAATGTCAACCCGACTATGTTTACATACACATTATTTGCGACACATGATGATATATGGTAATCATTCGAAAAGTTTCTCAAAATGGCTACGGCGTCGGAAGTGTACGTCGTGAGATCATCACAACAATTCTACTGTATAGCAAGATGGCGGAGGTTAGTAATTTCCTCAGTAAAAAATGAGAAACCTCTCATTTATTTACATTTATACTAAATCGGATTTTATTACAAATTGCAATTTTATTTTTAGCAATTGCAAAAATTTTGCTCGCGCGTAATCGATATTATTTTTTTTTATTCCCACAAAATAAAATTCAGTACCTTTTATTCGAGCAAATTACGTACAAGCGCAATTAAATTTATTTTTTCAATCGAGAATTCATATTCTTTCGCAATTAATTACTTTTTTAACCTCTTTTTGAAGGACCTTTTTTTATTTTTGAGTCTTTTTCATAACATTTTTGTAAAATGAAATAAAATCGAACCAATTTTTAAATCACAGTTCTTTTTTATTGTATAATCTGGAAGTCTAATCGTACTCCCCAACTATAAAGTGCACGAGTCGTGTCTTCGGCAGCTATACTATTGAAACGTGTCGATAGTTCTTGTTCCTACACTCATGTCTGCAAAATAACTGCAAAATTATTTTGAAAATTCGTTCCACTTTCAGAGTATATAAAAATCTTGTGCTTGGAATTAGTTTTTTTCAGTCAATATTTTCTTCTTATTGTGAAAAGATTTTGGTAAATTTTTATTTGTTTTCGTAATTTGTTCAAAGAAATTGTTTTAACACATTACTTATGCAAAAATAATATTTAATTCTTGTTCAGCGGCCCAAAGAACTTCAGAAAGCATTTATGTTTTACATATTGATTGGAGAAAATTCGTTCCAACCACAAGATTTGAAAACTCTGATATTGAAACCCATTTTTTTGTAATTTCGTCAATATTTTGCTGACATCCGCCTACGGACGATGAAGCCACGTTTACTTATTGAAAGTGAAACTATCGTGGACACGAATCGTACCCTTCATAGTCGGAAAATAGTACAATAAGTCTTTCAAAACATACAACGAATTTAAAAAAAATGTTCACTTCATTATGTAAAAATATTTTGAAAAATTAGTTATCTTGCGAAATTGAAATGGCACAATTGAAAAGAGCGTCCCAAAAATGTTGGTTATGATACTGCACTACTTTTTTCTTATTATTTTCACCGTGAATAATTCTGTAGAAGAGGTAACATGCCTTTGTAACGTTAAAATCTTGAAATATGATATCTTTTTTATTGATAATTGATATTTAACACTAATTAAAGCGACAAAGAACATGTTTAAAACATTCAAATAAAAAATAACAATCAACAATTCAAGTAACGCAACAATATTTGAAATTCATGACGAAAAAAAATGTAAAAACAAAATTTGACCTTCTGAAAACTTATAAATAAATAGTATGTCAAAGATATAAAAATTTGTCCAACTAAATGGGCCATAATATAAGCAGAATCAATAATATTAGTGAATATGGTAAGCGAGAAAAAAATTGGAATCGAAAAATTGCAAAAATCTCGTGTTAATCGATTCGGAAAATTGTTTTCAAACTATATACGTTTAATTTAGACCCAAGTGATTATTCCGTAATAATTGATTATGCCCAAGTGAAATAAGTGAATTTGTGAAATAACGAACACCCTAATGTACCGGTATGCTTTTATGTTACTGAAAATTTAAACCTCACGACACAACGAATAACATTCCATTTATACAACTGTTTCTCTATTTCATACATTACGTGAGGCTATCCATTTGTTTGGGTTTGTTTTTTTATTTTTTAGTATTTTATTTTTATTTTATTAGTATTTTTAGTATTTATTTAGTATTTATTAGTATTATTTTTTAGTATTTTATTTACTACGCGAATAGAAATTTTGAAAATTTTTTTTGACTCCATCGTCCATAGAAAACAATTGTTCCTGCTTTACCGGTCAAAAATTTCCTGAAAGTTTTTTCGCAGGATAATATGTTGATACTATTTTTCAGCCTCGCAGAGGTTTCCAATTTACAATTTCAGCCTCGCAGAGGTTTCCAATTTACAATTTCAGCCTTGCGGAGGATTCCAATTTACAATTTCAGCCTCGCAGAGGTTTCCAATTTACAATTTCAGCCTTGCGGAGGATTCCAATTTACAATTTCAGCCTTGCGGAGGATTCCAATTTACAATTTCAGCCTCGCAGAGGTTTTCAATTTACAATTTCAGCCTCGCAGAGGTTTCCAATTTACAATTTCAGCCTTTAGAGGTTTCCAATTTACAGAATCGATGCTGCATAATGTTTTGCGAAAGACAACATTTCATTACACTTACAATTACAATTATTACTGGTTTACAGATAGCGATGAAAAAATCAATGATAGAACATTTCCAGCGACATTGATTTTTTCATCATTCATATGAAAATATTGCATCGCATTGTTGCCGTAGCAATGTATTCTCATTATTTGTAGTCTTTAATTGTAAAGTGTTCATTACAAAAGTATTAACAGAATTTGGCGCTTACCTTTCTTTTCAACCGTTGTCTATTTGACTCATTGTCATTGTCATCGCTATCAATTGGTCTTTTACATGCTTTTTGTGTGACTGATTTTTGGCTAGGTTGAAATGTTATCGGAGAGTCAGCGTGTAGTTTTTTGACATTCAGTCTCTTTCCAAATGTATCCAAGTCGTTCTCTGTTTCTGATTTTTTACATAAAGAAATGAAAAATATTGAATTATCGTGTCTGACATTTTTATACACGTATATGCATGAATAATATCATTTGATGCGATGAATTTTTTGTTTGTGATACTTTTTCGTTTCAAATTAGCTTATTCAATTTCATATATTTACCTCCAAAAGCGACAATCCGGACTTGCCTGTAATTTCCTTCGTCGGCACTTTTACCGGTATCGTCCTTCACTTGTATGCGTAACGAAACGAGCTCGTTCGGATTCGATACATAATTTTTCACATACTCGTCCGTACATACGGTAACACCTCTTTCGGTTTTCGAATCTCGTAAAAACAATTCACTCGCTGAAACTGTTTTTACCTCATTCTGACCATCCGAGGTCTTCCATGTAACGCGATACAATGTCATGTTTGACCTTGAAATCGACACAGAAGCACACGCGAACCTGATTATTTTTCACCGTAATATTGGCAAGTTTATTACCATAATATTGCACTGTTTGAATATGAACGATTATATTGAATTATTTTATATTGAATATGAACGATGATGTTGTTTTAATTAATAAATACTTCGATGAAACGAAGACTTGAAATGAAAAAATAAAGACGACCAAACACTGCGCGAAGTGACCGGAATAACACAGTGTCTTTGCATGTGTCGGTGCGTAGATGTGTAGATGGGTAGTTGCGCGCGTCACGTTATTGACTTCGGCTTGACGCGATTGGTCCACACAAACCCGTGCTTCGAAATTTTTGGTTGAAATTGTAACGACTAAAACGTTTTCAAAGATATAACAAATTAGACGAAACAACGAAATAAAAATTGGAACACAAAAATTAAATCGATTTTTTTTAACACTTCAGCATAGACGCTGTTCTGATTTTTTCCGTATCTCTCTCTCTCTCTCTTTCTCGCACTCTCGTAACGTAACACCGCAGAAAATTCGTTTTTCGAAAAGACAAAATAAACCATTCGTGCGTTTGTGTTAGCATATAGCCGCGATATATTTTTTTTAAGTCTCTTTCTCACTCGCTCGCGCTCACTCGATATATCTCTCTCACTTGCTCGCGCTCACTCGATCTATCTGTCTCACTCACTCTCGTTCTCGTTGGCTCGTTCGTTGGAGGGAACAATTACGGCCATCTTGTTTAAAGCCAGCCGCCGGAGCCTCATCAGTAACACGTACACGAATATTCAAAGTGGTCGAACGCGCGAGCTCTCCTCTCCGTGAATACGCGCAAAAACGAAAAACGGAATTATCGGGTCAAAAAGCATTGACAAAACGCGTAGATAGTAGTAAAAAAAAAAGACTGTGTGGCCTCTCGGTGGTAATTTACGATTATTGAAATATTCCGTGTGGAACTGTAATACCGAGTGCGTGTGTAAATACGTGTGTCTCTTTGGCGAACGACCGCCATTTTTAACATTTCAAGTACAAATTCCACCTCACGTCGCTTATTCCGTTATCGTTCATCGTTTCGAATTGTTCTAGAATTTTCTTTCATGTCGGTATATGTTGAAGAACGAGCGAGGAAGATATCTCGGGACGAAGAGGTTAGTACCTTTCTTATTTTGGCATATTTTTGAGAACGAAGAGAAAACATTCATTCTGAGAAAACATTAAATATTTTGGATATTTGCAGGTTCCAAGTGCCGTTACAATAGTAGAGCTAGCAAATGTCACCGATGAAAGTACATTGACCAACCTGTGAAGTACCGGTGCAATTCCACACATAGAAAATCTGACGGATCATAACCCACTAGCCGTTGAATGCAAACCAGTAAAATCTCTCCGTTGGAAGATGAAATTGATGAAGATCCATTGACCGCTGTGACATGGCATCCTCAAACATCCTCCGTCACTGACTACAAATTGGTAAGCACATTGATATTAATACGCATACAATTGAGTCTTGGATTTTTTTCATTTCTTATATGAATTTCAAACGAATTTTTGTATTAATAATATATATGAATATGTTACTTTTTTTTTCAAAAGGCATTTATTCATTTGAATTTTTGCAGGTGGCAAATACCGGTGCAATTTTCGAAGAGGATAAGTCACCGATGGAATTTCATTCGCTGTTATGCGAAGCTTCTGCATAAATTTACATACGACAGATATGGTGAATGAGACCGATGGAAATGCAATTACCGGTGTGCCCTGCTTGCACCTTCCAACATCCTTCGATACAGACAATTGATTGGTAAGCCCATTTATATTAAAATTCATGCAATTGCATGTGCGTAACATTCGTTTCGTCAATTATGATGAAAACAATTATTATGAAAGGTTAAAAATGCACGGTGGGCCCAGTTGTCAACGAATTAGTAACACATTTATGTTTCGTATATATTTTTTTATTATTCTTTTGTACACTTTTTCGTTTTGACCTGCTTTTTTATATCGACATTATAATGCAGTTCTTTTTGTCATTCAGTAATGAACGACTTGTGAAAAATGTTTTCGAAAAAAATAGTAAAGGTTTCAAATCATAGGTCGGCCTCTTGTCAACGAATCAGTAAGACATTTATATCTCGTATGAATTTTTTTATTTTTATTTTGTACACTTTTTCGTTTCGTTCCTTTTAGCGATCGTCAATTTGCGAAAAATGGAAACATTGCAATTGTAATGAGAAAATGATTAATCGTTGTATATAATGTTGAAAAATGTTTTCGGTCATACGTAGAGATACTTGGACACAAGAAGCAAAAATTCCTTTAACGAATTCTCATTTGTAATAAATGTAAACGAATAATTTCAGGATCAAAGAAGAGATTACGCATGCAACCAAGTTGGCCAAGCATTCATCAGAAGCTTATTTCGAATCTCGGCGATGAGTGCACGACAGATTATGGTACGTAAAATTTTATGAAACTATTGAAAAAGAACTTGGGTTAAACTTTCGTTCTATAAACCTCTATGTGGCATTATAGGTAATGGATGAAAAATTTATATTTCTTCTGCAGGATTTCGCAAATTTCAAGGATAACCGTTCCGGCCACGCCCAGCTTGCTGCAACGCTTTTTTGAGAGTTCGTTTCCACCGCAGGCACTTCGGAACATTTGTTTTAATTGCATTGGTCACGGACACAAGCGTGGCGCATATTGGCATTCTTCGTCGATAAACAAGTACTCTTCTTCTCATTTCATTCGACTTTTTAAATTTTTTCATTTTTTGAAATTTTGCATCTTTTCGTTTTTTTGAATTTTTCAACTTTTTGTTTTCTGGAATTTTCCTAAACTTTTAGCAATATTGCAATGCCTTATTGGCTTGCTATTAATTAGTTCAAGTCTAAAAAGGGTTTTCAATTATTAATGGTAAAAAAGATTTTTTTTTCTTTCCATACAACAATAAGTGTATGTGCTACTTTTTTTTTTACTTTTTCAACATAACCGATAGTACGAATAGAGTACATCTCGAAAAAAAGAAAATGTTGAGTTAAACTCGACGGGTTAAAGGTCCTAAAGAAAAATAACCTAATTTTTTTTCAACTTGCAATTAACATTAAGTCATTATTTTTACGACTCAGTTTTTACATTTCAAACATAACTGGTAGTACGAGTAGCGTACCTTTTAATAAAAAAAAAAGAGTTCATCTTTACCGGTTAAAGTTTCTAAAGATAAAAAACTTTGTTTTTATTTTCAACTCCCAATGAACATAGTCATTATTTTTACGACTCAGTTTTTACATTTCAAACATAACTGGTAGTACGAGTAGCGTACCTGTTGATAAAAAAAAAAAGAGTTCATCTTTACCGGTTAAAGTTTCTAAAGATAAAAAACCTTGTTTTTATTTTCAACTCCCAATGAACATAGTCATTATTTTTACGACTCTGTAAAAAAGGCGTATATGAAATACATTGTTTTTTTGTGTTCAACAACAAAAATCTTACTTTACATTTTACTTAATAATAAAATTAATCATAAAATGGGTACATGCTCAGTAGAAAATTCGTACATGCAGTACATTTTAATTTTTGTTCAACAAAAAATATCGTACTTTATATTTTACGCACAATCAAAGTAAATAATGAAATACTCGCTTAACTATTTCATTTGCAAATGCTTAGTGTTTGATACCAAGTTTGGTACCATAAAAATCGACAAAATCACAAAAATCTTTTCAACAGAAATCCTATTATCGGTAACAAAAGTCAACCGAGTCCTCTTTTCGCGCACGAATATTCTTAAAAAGCTTTAAATATTATGTGCTTCATTGTGCAGGGTGCTCTTTTTTGAAACAACGAAACATTGCAACGATGGAGAGAGAAAGGAACAGCAAAATTTTTAAATGCAAACGCACCATAGCGAGGAACAGGAAAAAATTTTTGCAGAATTTCCATTCCATTTTTAACCGTATGCCAAGTGATGCTGAAATGCCATTGTACACTTTGGAAGAGGAGGTAAGATAAAAGTATTTATAAAATTATCAGCAACGATTAAACACTGATTTTGAAGACGAAATCAACCGGCATCTTATTCCCGCAATAATTACGATTGTACAAAAGTATGTTCTGTCCGACCATGATTTTGGGCGAGTGTACATATCTGTTAAACACGTAAACAGTCGAATCCTACCCAAACCTGATCTATATTAGAATTATCGAAACGGAATCATATTTTTGTAAAATGCATAAATTCATATACCGGTAATAAAAAATGCTTTCGACGTGTACATTAAAAACAACGGGATAGTTAGCATTCATGAAACAAGAGCATTCCCATTGAAATACTCAAATCTTTCAATACCAATGCGTTGGCTGCACGCTCACTTACGCAGAATCATATTGAAAAACTTTATTTACATTTATATAATTCTCGGCTGCATCTTACGCTGTCGTCTTGTAATTACTTGATGTATACTTAATTCTCCACTTTACAACATTAGCTGTAGCATTTTTATTGTCATTTCTATCGTTTCGAAGATATAATCAATTGACAGTAATATTGGTTTAGCAAATTGACTTTTTTTTCACATCAACTAGTAAGCGATTGAATTTCGCGTAAAAAATGTGAAAACTTATCGTGTAGGGAATTTAAATTTATAAAAAAAAGTTTGAAAGTCAATTCCGTCTAATCTTTGAATTCGAATGAAATACTTCAATTTGACATCAATTGCAAAATTAACGTGTGAATATTAGTACCATAGTGGAAATATGTTCTTAATTCTTATTTGTAAAGTATAATATGAAGATAAAAATTGTTTTTTTAATTTTATTTTTATTTCAACTCAACTTTAATTCAGTCGCTGAAAATAGTAGAAAGTTCACATTTAATAACGCAATATTTTTCATGATTCTGTAAATGATGTATTATCAAATTATAAATAAGAAATAATTTTAATAAATTTATATTCTTCAAACAATTATTATTGAAACAATTTTATATTCTTTCTTCTGTAAAATGAGATGAACGTATATTTATATTAACAATTCGCGATACTAAATCTCGCCCTTATCTTTAATTATAAATTCATATCTCTGCTTTTTATTTTTTATGTATTCATTTATTTCCTCTTTTCAAATGCGTATCACTGGTCGTTTGTTTTGCTATTGAAAACACAAAATACGAGTTCGTTTTGGATAAGTTTTTACCTATCACAAATAGATATCGAAATTTCGTGTCGAATAGGTGATAAATCTCGAAAATATAAGAACATTAAATGACAGAGCCAAAAACACGCACGTACAAGTTCTCTTTTGCCATTCGATCGCAATCGCAATTATGCACTTTTACACACTTTGCTCCCTCTCTATCCGTAACGTATAAACAATAAACATTATCACAAACTTAACGCGTATTTCGATGTGGAAATAGTTATTATTTTGTAATGCTATCCCATAAATATGGCTTCCCGTTCAATGGCTTGTTGAAATTGAACACCATTGGGAAGCAACAAAATGTCTCATTTTTTTTTGTGGAAACAAATCTTCAGCATTTTTTCCCTTTTTTCGATATTTTTTGGAATTTGTTTGCGCACAAATTCAGGACTAAATTGACAACCAAAAGTTCAGTATTTACCAATGAGAATGTATTGTGACCAATGATATTTTTTTTGAGGTTCTCTCAATGATCCTCTTCAGATGTAATGGAAAAGGGTCAATAAATTATTCGAACATTAAATTGATTAACTATAAATTTTCCGTTTGAAATTTTTTTAACTTTACCGCGAAAAGGAATTGATTTTTTTTCTCTCATTATACCCATAATGAATAATTTCCGCACATTTTATTTTAAGAGAACTTTGTTAATATATATGAGCACTCCTCTTGTCCCGGAGCGAAGAAGAGGGAATCTTCGATCGTTGCTGATAGTTTATAACGAAGAGGGGAGAGCGAAACTAATGCTGCTAGTCTTCAAACATAATCGATTACGCGATTACGGCGTGAAATTATGAATGCAAAAATATCGCATCTTTTACACATCATCTTGTCCATTTCTCGCGTAATATCTGCTTCACGGTACCATCATTACTAACTACACTTAAAGTGCATTTTCTAATTGTGAACGAAAGTCCTTCTCCCAACCCTTATTACATGAGCCCACCTTGTAATTCTCACACATATTATTTGTATTGCTAACAAATCTTGCAATATTTTTCAGCTGAACGCAGATACCGGTCAGAGTACATCGAGTGCTGCAGCGCCCTCCTCCCAACGAGACGAAGAAATGAGCGAAGAATCCTCTAGCGACAGCGATTATGATAACGATTCAACACACTCGGCTACCGGTAATGATCGTAACGACGAACATTGTGTTGATAACGAAAATCGTGAACCTGTACGGGATCTTGACTATAATTTGGACAGTGGTAATAACGACCATGATGGTGGTGCTGCTGGTGGTGGTGATGGTGATGATGATAGCGATATCGCGGACCTGGGAGAAGTCCATTGTGAAGACGACGAGGACAGTGACGACGACAACGGTAACTGCAACAGTGGCGGCGGCGATGCTGGCGACGGTTGCAACGATGGTGTCGAAGATAATGATGACAGCGACGGCTTTTGTAATGGTGATAGTGATGGTGATGATGATGGCAGTGGGGATGGAGATAGCGATGATGACGATGTTGAAAACGATGATAATGATGAAGACACTAGTGCATTCTCCGTAAGGGAAGGACCTGAAATAACGATGAGACCTCATGTCCGGGAACACGAAATTATTGTAGCGGTAATGGCTGTGGCGCAACGTTTCAAACTCAGTTTGGAAACCATTTTAGCCGTGATCAGATTATTCAAAGATTTCGCTAATCAGAATACTTTGCCAACTACTAAAACTAGCTTGTGGAAGAAGTTGGGTAGAAAAGAAAGTAATTCCCAAACACGTCACGTATATTGCAGAACGTGTAGAGCTGTAATTGGAACGGGAAAAGTACCTGATACGGACTGTCCGTGCAAGAGCTCGGGCCCGGAGAAACCATTGTCATCGACATCGTATTTCGTAACACTAGATATAACGAAGCAATTGAGAAGAATTTTTGCAATACCCAATATTCAGCATCTCCTTGACTATCGTAATAACCGACAAAAAATCAATCCGGACGCAATGGAATATTTGTTCGATGGAGAAGATTATCAAAAGTTGCGGAATGATGGCGAATTTTTAAATTCCAATTCAAATTTCTCGTTGTCAATATTTACGGATGGCTGCCAAGTAGCCGTATCGTCGAAAGAAAGCGCGTGGCCGGTATTGTTATCGATTAACGAGCTTCCTCCCCATGCGCGAAAACGTTTTATTATATTAGCGGGAATTTGGGTCGACAAGGAACATCCTGATTTCAACATATTCACGACACCGATCATCGAAGAACTGCGTCAATTATTCTTTACCGGTATTGAATGGAGGCCTGATGAGATTCAAAGGGTTACAAGTAAATTTGCAACAATTCTTTGTACATCCGATTCACCCGCTAGAGCTAAAATGCTTAATACGACAAATTACAACGGCGCATATGGATGCAATTTTTGTTACGCACCGGGAATAAGAATGGAGGATAACTCCAGGAAATATCCTATCGAAGATATAACGGACCGAACGGATGCTGAAATTCGCCAAGACATGGAAGAAGCCGCACGCACAGGAACGAGACAAAGAGGTTTGATCGGTGAGTCGACATTGAAATATCTGCCGAAGTTGGATCTTCGACGGGGAGTCGTGGTAGATTCGATGCATTGCGTCGACATCGGCATTGCGAAAAAACTAACGGAATTGATAGTTTTTGACATTCTAAGTGCAAGAATACGCAGGATAATAGAGGAACGATTAAAAATAATACGAACACCGAGTCGAATCGCAAGAAAACCCAGGCCACTCGCTATAAGAAAAATGTGGAAAGGTAGCGAATGGCGTAATTGGATATTATATTATTGCGTACCATGTTTGAACGGTTTAATCCCGGAAAAATATTTGCGATTGTTTTCCATGCTATCCGAAGCAATGCACGCGATGAACAGCGACAGTATTACTGTTGAACTATTGGAACATGCTCGTACATTAACAAACGATTTCGAGACGCTGTATGAAGAAATTTTCGGAATTGAGGACATGACAACCAACATGCATCTTCTGAGACACCTACCTGACACCGTCAAATGTTGGGGGCCGGTATGGGCGCACAATGCTTACATGTATGAAAGCTTTAATCACCAAATATTGAACTCATTGAACAGCAGTACCGGTCGACAGCTACAAATAATCAATAGATATTTGTTAAACGATTTCATTAAAAACGTATCGAACGATCCAAATTTAAATATATTGACTAAAGAAATGGTGAAAAATATATTAAATACCGGTAAGAAACTACCCGTTCGCAACGACGCCGATTACGAACATTACAACGATTTCAGAGCTTTAGGGAGATCTGAAACACGAAACCCATCCGATTGGGAAAGAAATTTATTGCGTGAACAAAGACTTATTTGCAACGATAGACTAACTGTGTTCAGCAAAGTGATTGTTGAAGGTACAATTTATTCAAGCAAAAAGAGTGACAAAGAAAATACGCGTAGTTGCGACAAGTACGTGTGCACGAAAGACGGGAAATTCGCTGAAATATTAAACATTGTAAGCTTCGTAACGAATGAGGACGATGAAGTTCGTGGAATGTTCGTAAAATGGTTTGATAATCTAGGTGATGTACCGGTTAATAGACACATACGATCTCTGCGCGTATCAACGAGAGGTTTCATTAAGATACAAGACGTACGGCTACCGGTAATAATCTTGAAATTAAACAATGTAATGTACGGAGTGAGATTGGCTAATGCTTGGGAAACTGATTAGTCTGACGGGACGCGAGTGTTTGAATGTATGCGTTTGCTTCTGTCTACACGACTAACATTGATTGCAAAAGACTAAATACATATGCTTGCGTATATTAATTTTCATCACATTATCAATTATAATTCACTTTTGTTATTATCCTATACAAATTTTCAGTCACACATTTTTCGATATCGTTACAAATACGGGAAATACAAGAAAAGTGATATTGTTTAGAAAATCACAATTTATGTTATAAAAAGAACCCGAAATAATCATTACTAAACTGGTGTATAAAATGGTTTCTATGTTATTATTTCTATGTTATTATTACAATTATTGAATCATGGGAATATGGGACTACTAATGTAAACGACGTTTTGTTGTCAGCAGTGTACACTTTTTCGAAAACTAAAGAACGGCTAGCGAATGGAAGATGAACCTGGTTTTCGAGGGTTGCGCGGTTTTATTCGAAATATAAAATGATCAGGCAACTCTTCGATCCGCTATCCAACTTGGTTCGTTAAATAATGATAATTGGAAAAATATCCAAGTACGCAACTGCGAAATACTAAACGCGATATCTTCAATCAATTTCATTATTCCTTGTAAGATACATGTTACATGGTTTATATGTTATGTTTTGTACAAAAGATGTTGAAAAATGTATCGATACATATAGCATAAAAAAAAAAATACATTTGGATCGTCGCCCCTCGAAAGTCCCGAGAGAAGAAAAAAAATAAAAAATTATAATTGCTGTTGAAACCACCTTCCCTATGATCCGAAAGCCTTACCCTGTGTTTTGTGTATCATCCCAATTATTATTCCTCTCCATCTTCATCCATTATCCCCAAATTGATCAATAACCAGCGTGGCTGAAAAAAAAATTCCACTCGAAATTTCGGGTAGAAACGACCAGGCCACCGGAAACCTAAAATTTATTACGACTGAAATATTTGAGTCGTAACGACCAGCGGACATACCCCAGGATAAGTCGTTGCGACTGGAATATTTCAGTCGTAACGACCAGCGGGCTAGCCCCCGGGTTGAGTCGTTGCGACTAAAATATTTTAGTCGTAACGACCGACAGGTTGGCCCTCGATTGAGTCGTTGCGGCTGAAATATTTCAGTCGTAACGACCAGCGAGCTGGCTCCCGGGTTGAGTCGTTGCGACTAGAATATTTCAGTCGTAACGACCGACAGGTTGGCCCTCGATTGAGTCGTTGCGGCTGAAATATTTCAGTCGTAACGACCAACGGGCTGGCCACCTGGTTGAGTCGTAGCGACTAAAATATTTCAGTCGCAACGACCGACAGGTTGGCCCTCGATTGAGTCGTTGCGGCTGAAATATTTCAGTCGTAACGACCAACGGGCTGGCCACCTGGTTGAGTCGTTGCGACTAAAATATTTTAGTCGTAACGACCGACAGGTTGGCCCTCGATTAAGTCGTTGCGGCTGAAATATTTCAGTCGTAACGACCAGCGGGCTGACCCCAGGAAGAGTCGTTGCGACGGAAATATTCCAGTCGTAACGACCACCACTTTGGCACCGGGTTGGGTAGTTGCGACTAAAAATTTTCAGTCGTAACGACTATTTGGCGCCTGGTCGTGACGACCTCAATACTTCGATCTTCAAATGTCCAACCACTACCGAAAATTCGGTCGCACGATCTGCTAGGGAATGGACCATTTACTATTCTTAATGAATACATTAAAACTATTGTGTCTTTCGCATAAGAGATAATGGTTGTTAGATGAAGCTCAACGGCAACACTGTTTTCTTTGCAAATAATTGATACGAATTTTCATTGTTTGGTAACGGTCAATTCTTTTTGTAAATTCTTTGTTCAAGATTAAATTACTTTTGCCATCAAGTATTTCAATGTGAAAATGTATTCTGTGGACAATCTACTTTTCACTGTTCCTTGAAAAAAAAAAAAAAAAAAAAAAAAAAAAAAAAAAAAAAAAAAAAACAAGGAAGCAGGCTCGTTTCACTCTTACCATAAATTAAATAAAGAACTGAGACAAAATTAGAATCGGATATGAGAATTATGTTTTTAAACAAAAAATATAAAATTATGAATAAAGTGAAAATAAGAATTCATACACATGGTACATCAGGTAGCATAATAGTATAAACCATCATTTTCATCAGACCTATTAATGAATTCATATATTAAAGTTTTGATAAACATGGTCCGTCGCTGTCTTACAGAATGGATTGTGCACTTTCATCCAGTCATCATTTATGCAAGCTGATAAGATACCTTTATGTTATTCGATATAGATGAACCCAAAGTGTTGCAAAAGGTAGCTTGCGTGGAAGCAGAAATTTTAAATTGCTTTAGCCGGTCGGGGCAATTTTATAATCAGTTTGTCTGAAAACGGTTTACCGCTGTGCTGAATGTCTCTTATTTTTTACGTGCAGTTTTATTTTCTATTGGTTATTTATATTCGCGAATTAAAGTTGCATATTCATTCTGAAAGTGAAATTCAGGGTAAAAAATTTTCATTCATGAAAGCAAAATTGAATTTTTTCCCTTCAATTCTAGGAATTACAATTTTCAATTTTTTTTGTTCCCATTAGGGGAATGGATATGTTTTTGCAAATTGATTCGCTAATTTCAATTCGAGTATTTTTGAATACTCGAATTTGGATTTTTAATTAGTTAAAGTATTAGTAAAATTGGATTTTTAATTAGTTAGTAAAATTAGTAGTATTTAAAATGAGTGATTAGTTTGGTACTCAATTGGAATTTCCGATTTTTTATTCGGTACATAATTTAAATACTTGTGATTTCTATTCAGAAATTGAAATTTAGTTGATAATTCGGAATACCCTAAATTAATAAAAACAGAATTCTAAATAAGAAAAATAATTTCAGTACCCCAAATTTCCGTTGGTGAATTGGTATTTGGTATATAATTTGAATGACTTCAAATTCCAATTCGAGATGTAAAATTCAGTACATAATTTCAATCGCAAAATGTATTTTGCAAATTTGGCCCATCATTTTAACTATCAAGAGACTCAGTAGAGTTTCAGGACAAGTACATTTGACAGCTCTGTCTGTCGTTTGTTTGCCCGAGGCTCGCCCGATCGAGAGACTCGGTAGAGTCTCAGGACAAGTACATTTGACAGCTCTGTCTGTCGTCTGTTTGCCCGAGGCTCGCCCGAGTATATTATCTCTGAATAAAACGATTCGCGGTGGTGGGGGTAAAAACTGAAAGTCATTTTCTCGAATTACGAAGCTCAGGAGACAGATGATGACTTGAAAATTGAACTGGAGACTAACTATGAAAAGATCTTTCGATTGAGCCTTAAATCAGCACGATTGATGTCGTATTTGCTGAGAAAAAACTTATCACAGGCTCAAGATTAATCTAAAAATACCAACACATCGGAAGTTTGACGTGTCTGTATACGACACAACGAAAGGCCTTTTGATGCTATCGAGTTTCTGATTGGTCGCGAGTGACGACATATTTTTGTCGCGGCTGACGATTTTCTATCTATATCGGTAATGTGTCAGCTGTCAAAGCTGCAAATTCATATTCGAGTGTTGACAAACCGAAAATGCGGAAGAAATTTGAACTAATTTGTATGTCAAAGTCGCAAATTCTATCAGAGTGTTGACAGATGGTAAGGCCGGAATAATTAACTCAAAAAAAAAATATCAATTTGACCTTTTGAAACCCACATTTTTCCTTAAGTGCAATTAGCTCAAAACTTTGTACTCGGGGGTTTAATCGGTCGCTGATTACAAATCTGCACTCAAAATTTACAAATTCAAGATGGTAAATCCAATATGGCGAACAACAAATGCAAAAATTGTTTGATGAAAGCAAAATATGGTACTCGGGGGTTTTCGGGGTCGCTGATTACAAATCTGCACCCAAAATTTCAAAATTCAAGATGGCGGATACAATATGGCGGACAAGAACTGCGAAAATCGTTAAAGAAAAGCAAAAGTTGGGACGCGGGGGTTTTTAGGTTCACCGATATGAATAATATTGTTCGATATTTGAAGGAATATTAAACTCATGAGTCGATGATGATACATTGCAATTTTCAAGCATCTTGCTTTTATAGAAAATCGTAATTCTGGGGCTCCTCTCAATAACGAATCGTCTCAATAACGAAGATAATTATTCGAAATTGTATATCGGATCGATTCATAACTTGGGGAGAAACTCTTCATATCTATTTGCTGCGATTTCTCGATATATTTTTTTTAATTTCATGGACAACTTGGAAGCCGTTAAAGAAGCATTAAATTTTTATGATTCACTTCCTAAACTCACTGTTCCTCAAATGTCCTTCTAATGTCGAAGTGAATTAACAACACTTTGCTTCCAAGTTGTAAATCATTATTCCCAGAATTTTTATGTATGTATTGAGCTATTGAAGTTTTTAAAAACACGGCAACGCTTCTATAGTAATAGCGAATCATATAAGAGTAAATTTATAGTATTTATAGTATATGATCAATCCAATTATCTAATCGGGTATGAGTGGAGTGGACAGTAGATATCAATTTGTCATTCAAATAAATTCATGATGTAATCATGCAAATACGAAAAAACTCTAGGCTTTAGAGGTGTTGAGAAAAAAAAGAGTGATATCAAGGGGTTTTAACAAGGGGGACATGTCCCCTCCCCGGGGAAAAAACCCTGGACAAGTACATTTGTTTGACTCCCGTTTCCATCTGTTGTCACAATAAGTTATCCCCCCCCTAACCCAAAAAATAATGAAACCCCCAAAAAGACATATCAAAAATGCCAGAATAGATTTGAGAATTTGAGAAAGAAAACTCCCTGGCCAAAAAGGAAAATCCCTGGCCCCCTCCCCCTTTAAAAAAATGAAACAATTTGAGGAAAAAAGCCTTTTGCCAAAAATACCCTAACAAAACCCTGCCAAAAAACGCCTAAAATAATTACAACCCCCAAATAAACATACAAAAAAATGCCAGAATAGATTTGAGGAAAAGAAGTCCCTGGCCAAAAAGGAAAAACAAAATTCGAAAAAAGGAATACTCCCTCTCCTCTCAAAAAAACCTTAACAAAACCCTGTCAAAAAAACGCCTTTGATTACTACCCCCCAAAAAAATATGGAAAAAATGGCAGAATAGATTTGAAAAAAGAAGCCCCTTGCCAAAAAGAAAAAAAATAATGCTACGGAAAAAATCGAACGAATCACTATCACAAAAAATACCGAAAAAATGCTACAACTCTTGCCAGCAAATAAAAAAGAAATTCGAGAAAAAAAACAACCCAGCCGAACTAGTTCCCTGAAACGTACCAAACACCCACCAGAAAAAAAACCCTAGAAAAAACTACTTCCTCCTCTCCACCCAAAAAAGTGGAGCATCCGATGAAAAAAAAACAGACTCTTAAAGAAAAATAATTGCTGCATAAGGAAAATAACTACTCGACAACATGAAATATGAAGAAGCCAATGAGTTACGTTCAGGACTAAAATTTATAATATCAATAATGGGACAAGTATTTCATTGATGCTCGACAATAGATTCATGAGAAAATTTAAAAAAAAGCAGTTAGTGGTTGAAAAGAAAACCAGCCTAGCAAAAAGAAAAACCGGTCCAATAAAAAAAATAAAAATGGGGTGTATAACAAACAAATGATAAACCTAGTTTATAAAAAAATCGAGGAGACAATAATTTACGTTCAGTGCTGAAATTTTTAATATCAATAACAGGACAAGTATTTCATTGGAGCTTGATAATATAATAGACTTATAAGAAATATTTAAACAATCAATCGAAAAGAGTTACCAATCTACAAAAAGAAGAATCGGTCGAAAAAAACAGTACCCAAATGAAAATAAATGAAAGGGTTTTAACAAACAAAAGAACCTAATCTACAAAAAATTAAAGAGACAACGATTTATGTTCAGCGTTGAAATAATATGCTTGAGAATAGATCAACGAGAAAACAAAAATAACTTGGTTTTCAAAAGAGGTACCAAGTTACAAAAATAGTCACACATATAAAAACGAGTCTGGAAACAGGTAAATTGGTTCATCATTTTCTAAAGCTGCCTGCTCACATACAACCAGCAATGTTATTGTTCTTATAATACGACGGGAAACAACTTAACTTAACTTAATAATAACTTATCATCTGCTGCTATGAAAAAAACTTATAGTTCATGTGGAAATATTACTGCAATAAAAAACGCTGTGCTTTTTCGCGAGTGGTCCCCGATTTTTTCTTGAATGAGCAATTTGCATAAAAAGTTATGGGCCGGACAAGTACTCTGTGCGTATACGCTGAACGTACGGTGGTGAACGTTTAACAAATTGTTACCAATAAGATTTTTCCATTCCCATCGAGCGAACAATGTGGAAGAATTGCACTTTCGAAAACTATTTGTTGTTAATCTTTTCTCAAACACTAATAAATATCATTCTAAATGTAAGTGCTGAACGTGAATCATCATCTCTTACGATTTTTAATTTTTTGTACCCTATTTTTTTTTTTGTTATCCACCAATTACTCTTTTTTCTCTTTGATCCTGTTTCCAGACTCGTTTTTATATGTATGACTATTTTTGTAACTTGGTACCTCTTTTGAAATCCAAGTTATTTTTGTTTTCTCGTTGATCTATTCTCAAGCATATTATTTCAACGCTGAACATAAATCGTTGTCTCTTTAATTTTTTGTAGATTAGGTTCTTTTGTTTGTTAAAACCCTTTCATTTATTTTCATTTGGGTACTGTTTTTTTCGACCGATTCTTCTTTTTGTAGATTGGTAACTCTTTTCGATTGATTGTTTAAATATTTCTTATAAGTCTATTATATTATCAAGCTCCAATGAAATACTTGTCCTGTTATTGATATTAAAAATTTCAGCACTGAACGTAAATTATTGTCTCCTCGATTTTTTTATAAACTAGGTTTATCATTTGTTTGTTATACACCCCATTTTTATTTTTTTTATTGGACCGGTTTTTCTTTTTGCTAGGCTGGTTTTCTTTTCAACCACTAACTGCTTTTTTTTTTAATTTTCTCATGAATCTATTGTCGAGCATCAATGAAATACTTGTCCCATTATTGATATTATAAATTTTATTCCTGAACGTAACTCATTGGCTTCTTCATATTTCATGTTGTCGAGTAGTTATTTTTCTTATGCAGCAATTATTTTTCTTTAAGAGTCTGTTTTTTTATCATCGGATGCTCCACTTTTTTGGGTGGAGAGGAGGAAGTAGTTTTTTCTAGGGTTTTTTTTCTGGTGGGTGTTTGGTACGTTTCAGGGAACTAGTTCGGCTGGGTTGTTTTTTTTCTCGAATTTCTTTTTTTTTGCTGGCAAGAGTTGTAGCATTTTTTCGTTATTTTTTGTGATAGTGATTCGTTCGATTTTTTCCGTAGCATTATTTTTTTTCTTTTTGGCAAGGGGCTTCTTTTTTCAAATCTATTCTGCCATTTTTTCCATATTTTTTTGGGGGGTAGTAATCAGAGGCGTTTTTTTGACAGGGTTTTGTTAAGGTTTTTTTGAGAGGAGAGGGAGTATTCCTTTTTTCGAATTTTATTTTTCCTTTTTGGCCAGGGACTTCTTTTCCTCAAATCTATTCTGGCATTTTTTTGTATGTTTATTTGGGGGTTGTAATTATTTTAGGCGTTTTTTGGCAGGGTTTTGTTAGGGTATTTTTGGCAAAAGGCTTTTTTCCTCAAATTGTTTCATTTTTTTAAAGGGGGAGGGGGCCAGGGATTTTCCTTTTTGGCCAGGGAGTTTTCTTTCTCAAATTTTCAAATCTATTCTGGCATTTTTGATATGTTTTTTTGGGGGTTTCATTATTTTTTGGGTTAGGGGGGGGATAACTTATTGTGACAACAGATGGAAACGGGAGTCAAACAAATGTACTTGTCCAGGGTTTTTTCCCCGGGTAACAAATAATCTAAAAAAAAAAAAAAAAACAACAAAAAAACACGAAATAATTTCTTTTTTATAAAAAATCTTACTCTCCCAGTAAATTAATTTTGTTTTCCCCAGATTATAAAAAAAAAAAACCGAGCAAAAACCAAAACACTTAGGAAAAATTGAAAAAAAAAGTAAACATACAAAACCCAAAATAGAACCAATACGACCGCCCCGACGCACTAGTACGCGTCAAAATAATACACCCTCATTCTTTTTTCTTGAACCTGGAAAAATGGAAGGAGTTGGCATGACGTTCCGTGATATTTACGGACTCATCCCAACTTTCGACGGAAAAAACATCCCTGTTGACCATTTTATTGGCGCTTGTAAACGAGCTGCAAAATTAATTCCCGAAGCCCAGCTTCCGCAATTTCTCGTAACTATACAATATAAATTAACAGGATTCGCCCAAGATTTGGCAGAAACAAAAAATTACACAACTCTCGATGAATTTTACCGAGATCTCAAAGAAAGTTTCGGTGCTACTATCGAATTATTAGATTTAGAATTAGAACTCAAGGCAGAATACGCGACGCAAAATCGAGTAATTTTGAAACGAATAACGGAACGATTAGAAGAATGCTACGGTAGAGCCGACGAACATCAATATTTAAGGAAAAGAATAGAAGAAGTCCAAAAATCAGTAACTAGAGCCTTTATCAGAGGACTTTTTGATAAAATCGCAGTAAATTTAAACCAACAGAATCTCAGAGACTTTGACACAGCAGTTAGGGAAGCGATTCACATAGAACAGGAACTTCGACACCGCCAATCAGTAAATCATGGTAGAATATCTAGAGAACATGCCCTAACACAACCAACAGAAACAGCTAGAGTCCAATTTGCTGAAACCAGAAACCAACGCACCAATGTATTTTGCGAATTCCACCAAACAGGAGGCCATTCCACAGGAAATTGTTACACACTCAAAGAATTAAGAGAAAAATTCAATAGAAATTTTGGAAATCAGTCTCCTTTCAATAACAGGAACGATAACCAACAAAGCAGGCATCGCAGCGAATCGCGCGGCCCGCAAAATTACGGATATCGAAATAACTCACGAGAGCGATATCAAAACAACTATAGAAACCAAAATTACCAGAACCGATACCCGCAAAATAACTATAATAGACAGAGAGACAATCCAAATCAAAACAATTACCACAGAAATAACCAAAATAACCAGCAAAACAATTTCCGAAACAGAGACAATTCACAAAATCGAAACAGAAATAGTAGATGGAACGACTTTTACGACAGGCAACCCGGTAGTTCTAGAAACTACCGCGATAACTCACAAAACAGATTCCGCGATAACTCGCAAAACAGATTCCGCGATAACTCACAAAACAGATTCCGCGATAACTCGCAAAACAGATTCCGCGAAAACTCGAACAACCAAGGACCCAACGGTAGACACCAAAATCAAAATGACGACAAACTTGAGGCATTAACCAACCAATTCCAACAACTTGCAAAATTCGTAACAGAAATCGCCCAAAAAAACGCGATGGCGACTCCGCGGAACAGCGCGACCGGGAGCGCATCGCAAGAGCGCACAGCCCTCAACCATTAGATGCGAGAACACAAATTATTAAAAAAGCGAGGATTTCACTAGGAAAAACGAAAAGACACACACCACCGACTGTTAAAGTAGACTCAATAGACTTGTTTGAAAAAGATACAACATTTCTAATTGACACAGGAGCAGAGATAAATTTGATAAAAAGAGACGCAGTAGCAAAACATGTTAAAGTTGACTTTTCAACAATTTATGAACTAACGGGAATAACAGACGACACTATTTTCACCTCAGGAACTTGCGTAATCCAAATAAAAGGAATACCGGTCGAATTCCACACAATTCGGTTCCGATGGCCAATTCCCCAGGACGCTGTCCTAGGCGACCAATTTTTCAAAGAAACACCAGCTGATATCTTGTACACCCAATCTTGCATTACCTTCAGAGGCATACACATACCTTTCGAAACAAACGAAAAGGTTTTCATCCCAGCTCGAACCAAATCTACCATCCATATCCGAATCAAAAACACAAACCTAACAGAAGGATATGTACCAAGAATAGAAGCAGGCGAAGGTTTGTTTATCGGTGACGCGGTAGTTACAAACCGTAATGGTGTCGCATATTTATGCGCAATAAACACCAACGATTATAACATCCACTTTCAAATCCCAACAATCGAATTACAGCCCATAGAAATCATATCCGACATACCAGTCGATACCGACAATCACGGTTCTAACGATCTTTCAACTGGAAATCGTGCAGAAATCCGTATGACAAAAACATCAGGGAAACAGGAAAGGTTCAATAGACTAAAACCTCTCTTGCATCTAGAAAATTTAGATGAAGTAGAGAAGGAACATGTCTTTCAACTGACCTTTGAATATTCGCACCTGTTTACCCTGCCTGGCGAACGACTAGGATCAACATCATTCGTAAAACACGAAATTTTTACAACCGATGACATTCCAATAAATACAAAACAATATAGATTCCCACAAGTCCATAAAGACGAGATACGCAAACAAGTCAGCGATCTCCTTGATAAGGACATAATTCAACCATCCTCTTCACCATTTAATTCACCCGTTTGGATCGTTCCAAAGAAATCCGATTACGAAGGCAATAAACGATGGCGTATGGTCATCGACTTTAGAAAACTTAATGAAAAAACGATCCCAGATGCGTACCCATTACCAAACATAACGGATATTATAGACCAATTGGGTAGATCCCGTTACTATTCAGTGCTAGATTTGGCTTCAGGTTTTCACCAAATCGAAATGCACCCCCGGGACAAACCCAAAACTGCTTTTTCCATACCGAATGGACATTACGAGTTCAACCGGATGCCATTTGGCCTGAAAAACGCACCCGCAACATTCCAACGATTAATGGATGTTGTTCTATCCGGACTCCAAGGTACCGACCTATTCGTCTATTTAGACGATATCGTCATTTACGCCGCAGACCTTGAGGAACATAAAACAAAATTCCATCGATTAGCAAAACGACTGACTGATGCTGGCCTCACGCTTCAAACAGATAAATGCCAATTTCTCCAGAAGAAAGTGGAATATCTGGGCCATGTCATCAGCGAAAAAGGTTGCCAACCAAGACCCGAACTAGTACGGGCAGTCCAAAATTTTCCAGCTCCCACAAATAAGAAAACCATCACGCAATTCCACGCACTAGCGAACTACTATAGAAGATTCATCAAAAATTTCGCAACAATTGCCCTTCCGCTAACGAACCAATTAAAGAAGACAGAAGAATTCAAGTGGACAAAAGACTGTCAAGAAGCATTCGAAACTCTCAAACAAAAATTAACAAACGAACCAATCTTGCGATATCCAGACTACGAAAAAGAATTTAAACTAACAACCGACGCATCGGATTATGCGATTGGCGCCGTGCTCAGCCAAGAGCACGACAAATTTGATCATCCAATAGCTTTTTACTCCCGTACACTCTCGAAAGCCGAAAAAGTGTACGATGCAATGCGAAAAGAACTCCTAGCGATGGTACATTCTATCCAGTATTTCAGGCACTACCTGTATGGACGTCACTTTACCCTCGTTACCGACAACAGAGCGCTGACGTACCTAATTAACAAACCGAATCCGCCACAACAACTTCAACGTTGGCAGGCAATTCTTAACGGCTACGAATTTAGTGTTCATCACAAACCAGGGACACTTAATGTCGTCGCAGACGCACTCTCGCGAAATCCAGCCAACGCCTTTCCCGTGAGAACTCGAGAAGAATCTACAGACGCCGACGATGGCGACTTAAAAAGACTAAAGATAACCCGACAAGGAGATAAACGCAACAGATCCGCCTCAGATGAATCATCTGGAAACCCATCACCTGACAAAGTAATAATTTTACCGGCAGAAGAAACCGAGACTACAAACGAACAATCGAACTCTAAAGAAAAAACAAGTAAACAACATGTTATTGAAGGGAGTGCACACCCTAACATGGATATAGAAATCGACAACAACAACCAGGACGAACCAACGTCCGAAGAAGAAGAACCAATGGAATTAGCAAATCAACATAATCAGCAAGCCCCACGGAACATGATTGAAAGCGAAATGGAATACGATGTGGACCGAAAACGCAACCGTACCACATCAGACGACGATACGGAAAACAAAACAGGCAACGAACAAGGAAAACGAGGAAAAACGATTATTCAACAAGACGAAACAGAAGTTATAATGAAAGAAGTAATAAATAAGAATACAACGCTACAAAAAGAAGAAACGATATACGAAGATAAAATAATACAAAATAATGAAAGTGATAAAAATGCAACGATGGACTCAAAAAAGAATTACGAAGGAGCCGACAAGAGCTCAACACTACGAAAATCAATAAATGAAGTTGAAGAAAATTTTAAAGTGCAAAAAACGCCACAAACGGCAAACGAAAGTGAAAAAATACAACGAAACGAAGAAAATTATGGAAATCCAATACGCCAAAACGACAAAGAAGTGCGCGAAAGTAAAACAACTCAAGAAAACAATGAAGAAAGAAATCTTACGCCAACGAGCGAACATGAAACAGATTCAACAAGTGAAAAAGAAAAAGTGCATAAAAACTCAACGAAAGAAAACGAAACGAAAATACAAAGGGAAGCCACGACGTACGAAGAAGCGGAACAGAGCTCAACGCGACGAAATGAAAATGAATCAAATGAAAATGAAGCAAATGAAAATGAAATGAATAAAAATGATGTAAGCTCCGCGCTGCATAAAACAAAAGAAGCAGACCCTGTGCTGCCAACACTAAGAGCTCTCAACCCCGCAAATCAATTAAGTGGCCGATCGAATACGAAAGATGCAAGCACTCAATCCACCGTTGAAGAAAATAAAAAACTAAGTAACGAACATTTAAACGCGCAGCAACTAGACAGGCAAAAAGAAGAACAAGTGTTGGAAAACTCGAACCATGCAAAGTACCCGGTAACCGCGACCTTTAGGTCAACTCCAGCCCACTACTCGGAGGATGATTCAGACACGGAAGAAGAACAAGAAGATTCAGGCGAAGAAGACGAAGTAACGGAACCCAACTTTCGATCACCAACGGAAGTTACAACACCAACACCGAAACGTGGACGCGGAAGACCAAGGAAAAACCCAATCAGTCCACAGTCCAAAGTTATAGTTAAAAGAAGACCCGGCAGACCAAGGAAATATCCAGCAATACAACAACCAACATCACCTGTAAAAAGAAGACCTGGCAGACCTAGGAAAAATCCCGTCATACAACTTCCAGCTCCTACGGCAAAACGAGGACCAGGGAGACCACGAAAGCAAAATTCAGAATACCAACCCAGCAACACCGAGGATACTGATCCACCATTTGAATTACCGCAATACCATAGGAAAAAACTAACACTACCCGAATCGGAAAAAGCAACGAGAAGTAATACGAAAAAATACGAAGCAACGATAGAACAACATTCACCAACCGAAGAATCGGATAATAATACCGCGAATGAACACCGCGAAGAAAACCAGGAAATCACCAATGAAACAATAACACCGCAACCAGAAGAAATCGAAAACCAAGAAGAACCCCAGGAAGAAATTCCACCAACAACTCGACGAATGGCATCAACCGAATATGATGAACCACCACACAACCAAATCCCTCCCAAAACCAAAAGAATTCCTGTCCCACAAGATACACACGCCAAAGACAATGTAACAGTCACACAAGAAAATTTCCTATCAAAAACAGACAACATAGCATATTTCCTAGCAGCCGATTGCAACATGAACACAATGGTTTCCAAAGTACTCTTCGAAAAAGGAAAAATCAATCAAGAACAATTCCTACAACACAAACCAAGAACCGGTCACATACTAAGAACGCAACACGGTGAAACTCGATACTTCACAATTTTCTGTAAAGAAAAATCGACGGACAACACGAACCTATTTATGATCAAAAAATGTCTTCGAGTACTTCTACAAATGCTGCACATGGAAAATTTGACATCCTGTACATTATCAAAAGATCCAGAAATCATCGACCCACTCACGTGGTCAAACATCAAAACAAATTTACAATCAATGGTAAAGGGAACGAAATTCTCCATCACCCTCTGTGAAGGACTCATTTTAGTACCACCATTAGAAAATAGAAAGGCAATAATATCAGAACTCCATGGATCGACCGTAGGAGGACACAAAGGTATCACAAAAACGTACCAACGAGTAGCATCGCAATACTATTGGAAAAACATGAAAGAAGACATCGAAGAGTTTATTAAATTTTGCTACGATTGCCAAAAGAACAAATTAGTACGCGTTAAAGACCGAGCTCCCATGATCATCACTCACACACCAACAAAAGCATTCGATAAAGTTGCCATCGACATAGTCGGACCTTTACCCAAAACGAGTAAAGGATACGAATATATCCTAACAATCATGGACTTATTCAGTAGATTCAGTATCGCAGTACCCTTGAAACGAACAACGTCAATAGATGTTGCTAGGGCACTTTGTCAAAATTTCATAACCACGTTTGGCGCACCCCGCGCAATTCTCTCAGACCAAGGTATAAATTTCATGTCCGAAGTCTTTCAATCATTTGCCGAACTCTTCCAAATTAAACACTATAGAACATCAGCATACCATCCACAATCAAATGGCGCTCTCGAAAGAAGCCATCACAGTTTAATAGAGTATATCAAACACTACAGAAACAACAATCGCGATTGGGAAGAACTTATCTCATTCGCAACATTATCACACAACACAAGCATTCATGAAGGAACAGGATTCACTCCGTACGAACTAGTTTTTGGTTACCCGGCAACCTTGCCATCAGAATTCCCGCCACCTGAAAAAGTCGTCACATTCGACGACTACATAGTAACATTAAATAACCACATGAAGAACATTCAAGAAATGGCATTCAGAAAACAACAAAAAATTAAGGAATGAACGAAACGTTACTACGACAGACGAACCAAAACACCCAAGTATCAAGTAGGACAATTAGTATTTTTAATTAAGGAACCTAAAAAAGGAAAACTAGACAGTAACTACACAGGACCATTTGAAATCCTGGAAATTAGAGATAACAATAACGTTAAATTGCTCATGGAAAACGGAAAAACAAAGATAGTACACGTAGACAAAATAAAATCGGCATATGTTGCAAATGCCACGCCTTTGCCCGAGGCGGCGACGACCCCGTAAAAGTAACACCATTTTCGGAAAATCCCGGACTTTATTCCCAGCAACTTGGAAAACTTCAATCATACCACACAACCTGGAACTTAGTAACATACATCAACACACATGGACTATTACTCAGGAAACAACAAATACAGGAAAACCTTCAAAGTATGTACACATATTGCAACACACTAGGACCATCATGCCTGATGAGGACGCAGCTAAATACTATTCAAAACCGCCTAAACACCATCGAAAACGCAGAATCAACTCTTAGGGAACTATTACCACCTTCAACAGACCTCACACAACAACGCAAAAAACGAGGTTTATTTAACTTCATCGGAAAAGCATTCAAATTTGTTTACGGAACAATGGACAACAACGACGCGAAAAGAATCGCATCCCAAATCGAACAACTCGCAAACAACTCGATCGACCTATCAGAAATAGTATACAACCAAACTCAAATAATAAAAGCAGGATTTGATATAGCACAGAAACAAATAACATCAATAACACGCGAAATAGGAAACCTTACACTACAAGTTAACCTAGCATTAGTTAACATGCGAAAAGAAATATACACAATTAAGTACAATCAAAATGGAATGAAATTCATGGCCCTAATCGAAGAAGACCTTACAGAATTAGAAACCGACACAAATACCCTAACCGACGCTATACTTTTTACAAAAAGTGGACAAATACACCCTTGTCTAATATCATCAAAAACATGGCTGCATAGCGCAGAAAACATTAGTAAATTGACACCCAATCTGGAATTTCCAACTCCATTAGAATCAGACTTCATACCACAACTAATAGCGATATCGAAACTCATTGTATTCCAAGACAACGAAAAATTGATATTCATAATGAAAATCCCATTACTAGATCCGACCACATACAAATTGTATAGACATATGTCAACACCAATCCGCCAACAAGGAACACGTTTTGCATTTATTAAACCATCAACACGATTTACAGCTATTTCAACCGATTTCGAAAATTATTTTACTCTAGCAGATTTAACTAACTGTAAACTAATGTCAACACGATACATTTGCGACGGAACAAACCCTGTACAACATGTTAATGACAAAGCAGAATGTGAAGTCCAGTTACTCACAAACCCACAATTTAAAAATCTCGAACTTTGCGACATTCGTCTAAAGACTCTCAGCCAAACATATTGGATCAAAATTCAAGACACTAACGCATGGCTGTACGCAGCACCAACATCTGAAAACTTGTATATCCATTGTGATAATGGTAAATCCGACATAAAAATGATAATAGACTCAGGTACACTAGAAATAGAACCATCATGTCAAGCGAAAACCCAAACCACGAAACTCGTCCCCTCAAGCGAAATAAACATAGTACACCACGTCAATTTCTCCCGTAAACTAGCTTTGAACATAACAAAAATGATCAAAAACTCCGTAGACACAATGCACACCCTAAACATTACAGAAATCCTAGTAAAAACCGAATTGCCATCTGAACTGTCCAATTTAGACACCGTCCATAATGATTTAACAAGAAATGAAGTAGCATTAAAATCAGTAATAGTAAAAGCACAAGAAATAGCTAAGACACAACGCATTCACGATAGACTATCGACAATTGAATCAATACTAAAATTCGGAGGAATCTCATTAGCTTCAATTCTCGCACTTGCAACAATTGGCTGGAGATTTTCAATGTTTGGAAAGATATCATCCCTACTAAAATTGCTATCTTGTATTACTAAAAAGAACAAAAAAGAAACACAAAACGCGGATATAGAAATGCAAGCAATGCAACCTTACCGTCCCCAGGTACAAATAATTAACCCACCACGCGAAATAGCGCTGTCAACGGAAAATCTTATAGAGCGAGAACGAAGTACACCAAGAGCAATTACGTATTATAGAGAAATTATACCATAAGATTTATGCTAACCAAATATTCTAATCACATACTAACAAAGGGAACCAACGGAATCCTTATTTCATACCCTTCTTTCGCTTAAGCCTCAAGACAGATACACTGCATGAGTAACAGAACAAACGCAATTAAAATATGTTTATCTTACGCACTACTCTTAACAGATAAAAAAGGAAAAAGAGAGAAAACACAGACAGACACACACACAAAAGAAAACAGAACACCGAAAAAAAAAAGAAAGGAAAATGGAGTCACAACAATTGCTCAAAATGGTCCCGTGCCCCATCTGCGCAACCAAAATCCACCACCGGCGCCTAGCCACGCATGTGGCTGAATGCAAAAAACGGCTGGCGAAAAATTACATCGCCAACCCGACAGCGGACAGGCAATGCTACCTGTGTAAGGGAGCCTTCCCAGCACGCCGAATACTCGCGCACATGGACCTGTGCGTCGCGTACTGGGTACGGAGAGGAATTTTCCCATGGACCTTCACGGAAACTGACGAAAACACTGATGATGAGGACACCGACGACGAAGATGAACAGGACACTGACGACAACGAAGAAGAAGAAGAAGACGACACCACCCCTTCCCCCGCCCCCACACCGACCAATATAAAACAAGAAAATCTCGACAGTAACTTACAGACCATAACCAACATTAAACAAGAAACCCCCGACAGCGACCCAATAATTACAGAAATTAAAAAAGAGACCCCCGACATAATCAACATCGACGACAGCGACGACAATAGCGACGACAGTAGAGAAACCTACATCCCACCAGAAAAACCCACTACCGAACGAAAAATCGAAAACCTCCTTTCCACATTTAGACCCAAAACACCACCCATCGACAATCCAAACCTACCAGGACCGAGCAACCGACAAAGTATCACGATCACATTGGACGAAGACAAATCATAAGGACAAGAATTGAACAACGGACACCCCAACAACAGCAACACAAAAGACAAACACCCGACATTCCCGAAAGACCCCCACAAAAAAGACAAAAAATTACGTTCACATCAGACGAGACAACAACCCTAAGACTCAGCACAGACGTACAGACAGAAATAGAAAACATTAAAGACTGGATCGACACTATCAGCGCGAAGGAACTCCCGTTGGCCCACGCGGCCATCGACAAAATCTTTAAAGAAAAAGCTGCGAGATTTGAGAAAAGGAAAAAATTATTTAAAAAAAAACACATCTCTCAGACATATACACACACTCCTCGCACGCACTTTTGTACTCACGTCCGCACTCATACCACCATCGTAATCATGTAATACTTTAACTTACTTTTACCTGATTTATACATTGTAATCACTTATTATCGTAATCCTATTCTAACCATATAAATAACCATATTTTAAGGCATATTATATCCACGTTCATTATCTTTATAGTCCTACTTAATATAATCAGTTACTTTATAACCCCTTTTAATGATAAGATAATCATGCTTTTAAGCAGAGGCCCAACAAAAAAAGAGAAAAATAATAAATCTCACTATTTTCATAGCAACACTCGACGTAGTTCATTGAGCCCATGACATCGAACCAGATCCATCCCTATCACTAATAACATGTCATAACCACTAACCACCAGCGAACTAATCAAATTTAGACTGTTTCAGAATCTTTTGAAATTTAGGTACAATATCTATTGGAAAAATATGAATGAATAATTGGAAAACCAAAATTTAAAAGGAAGACTCATCCGGAATTGAAATCAAGACAGAGCAATAACAACACATAAAACCAGTAAAAAGGAAACTAATAAAGAGGAGATGACCAATA
This sequence comes from Campoletis raptor, assembly GCA_948107755.1. Classification (NCBI taxonomy): domain Eukaryota; kingdom Metazoa; phylum Arthropoda; class Insecta; order Hymenoptera; family Ichneumonidae; genus Campoletis; species Campoletis raptor. The sequence goes on along the minus strand of OX403628.1, from coordinate 995,888 downwards.
AAAAAACGAAAAACCAACCATACGTAACAACCAACCGATAATGACAAATAACACCAACCATACCTATCCGAAATAACACCCCACCTCTACTAACACGGACAACTAATCAATTTACTTAGTTACAGATTTGCAGAACAGAAAAGATGAGCAGTTATAAAAAAAAAACGGATTTTAAGGAAGAAAATTGACCAATAATAAAAAAAAAACCAGCAATATCACGATGAACCGGATTACCTACAACCCCTAAAAACAATGAATTTAACGAAACCCTTATACACTTTCACACAACCCTTCTCACGAACAACACAAATTTTGTATAGAGTCACACTTGAAATTAACCTCATGTACAACCAATATCATTATATAGAGTCACAAAAATAACAAATTTGTAACCTGTTTTGTAAGAGGGGGAGTGTCACGGTAGCACCCTATATATTTCATTCCTTGTCCAAATCCTTTCCCACATTCGTACCCGATACTTCACATCCGTTCTCACAGTCAAAACTCCTAACACAGCATCCTTATCTTATCGCCACATTCCTCAGCAGCTCCTTTGTCTCACGAGCCTCAGCTTCTCCTCTACAGCATCCCCCTTCCACTTTACCGACCACTTCACACTTCTTTATCCCAATCCACGACTCCTCAGTTCATCACCATCATTCGAACCAATTACTTCGTGCACTCCCTTATTTCTCAGTCTTAATATATTATATCTTTCACATCATTCTTCCGTCTCAACTATTATTATTATCATTTTATTCACCCTTTCGACCCCTGACCATTACAATATGAAATGTAAAATTAATGATTAATTAATACAAATTAATTAATCAATAATTCTTTCTCCTAAATTTATAAATTAATAGTTAAATAAAATATATTCACCATGAGCGTCACCAAGGAAAAAGGGTCCAATTTCATCCTCGTAGTGGGAGTACAGAGTCCAGTACAGCGGACCATCGCGTCAGTGACACACCCACACCACCTTGGAACGTATATGTGTGGCACGGCTTTAAAAATGGGGACCCGCCATGAAGCCGCCAGTTCTCGATCCTCTCCACAGACAGCCAGTCGAACTCCGACGTTTGTGTTGATCGGATATTCCCGCCGTGCATCTGAAAATCGATATTTTCCATCTAAGTAAATTGTTAGTAGTTCTCGAATCTTTAAAATCGACATTTTAACATCTTTGTAATTTTGAAACTTAAAATTGTTAATAAGTTTTATTGTCGGGTTATAAACTAACTCAGTCATTTCTTACAATTGTGCAACGAATATATATATATATTAAAGAAAAGTTATAAAATATAGAATTGTGAAAAGGTGAAAAGTGTTTTAATTCTATTTATTAAAACGAAAGTTTAACATCCTCAATCCATCGTACCGCGTATTATAAATATTAACCGCGATTTATTTTGTTTGAAAAAGAGTTTCAAACCAATCAAATATAATTCAAGATTTTTCGTGGAATTAAAGATCTAAAATTCCCATTTTATTACTTAAAAATCAGTCGAAACTTCATTGACTAATAAATTCAAATCAACATCAAATAATTAATTAAATTCAACATCAGAAATAATTAATTCAAATTTCTCAAAGTTTTCTCAAGTTATCTCAAGTTTTCCTATTTTATTTGCGTGGACTAATTTCTCACCTTGATTCATAAAATCCTCGAACCTTTTGTGCGTGCTGATTCTCAAGCACCTCAAATCTATCCTTTATTTTTCCTGAAAATCATTCATTTCCTCAACCGTGCTGATTCTCAAGCACGTTGACATCTCACATTATCCAACCTTTTTATCCTTACCTGCCGTGCTGATTCTCAAGCACGCATCATCCTAATTTACCCAATTCTTTCCTTTTATTTCGACCGTGCTGATTCTCAAGCACGTCAATTCCTGAATTTTCTGCATTTTCCATTCTCAACGGTCGTGCTGATTCTCAAGCACGCCGATCCCATCTATCCTCAAGTAACTCATTTTGTCGTAATTCCACGTGTTAGAAATTAGACCACGTATATTCAAGTTCTTATTTTATTTATTTGAGAAATTTAAATTAATCTACAAAATCATGTGTAGTTATTATTATGCCTAGGAGACGGGCAGGAAGTAAATTTCAAATTCGTCGAGCTATCGCGCGTCAGTGTCTCAAGCCCGGTAAAAAACGTGGCAATAACAAACTAAGTCTCAAATTATCGATTGCGAGTCAGTTTTGTGAAAACTCCACAGTCGGTAATCCAGAACCCGGTTTTGTTAACAGTCGTCCAAAAATCCGTGTAGTTTCCAACGTTAGTTTCTCGAAAACTGTTATCATCATCGATCAATCTTCTCCGTACCCGTTGGGACGAATCGCGGGTACAATTCGGTGTTCCTTTACCGAAGAATACCATCCCGAGTGTGAGGACATCTCCGAAGCGTCGACAACATCGCGACCTTCCACACCGGACGACATCGAGGTCATCACCTTGGATTAATATTTCGAACTCAACCATCCAACCAAGGTAAGACCATTTTCATTATTCAGGTCACTCAGTTAGCAGCCTTATCGACACAGGTTCCGGTCCTAGAGGGGAAAATCCAACCTTTCTAAATACGGGATCTAAAATAAATCTACACGTCGTATACCCGTGTATCATTAGTAGATAAATTAGAGTTTTTACTTACCATCCATCGATCGTTTCTTACCCGTAAGTTAATAAATCGAGTTTCTATTTTATCGACTACCACCGGTTATCTTTTATCGATCATTTAGTGTTCTTTTGCCTTCTGCATTTTCGGAGTCGATAAAGAAAATACCATTTCAATTATCAACCGTCATTTTCTCACTTACCATCTGCGGATTTAAACCGAACGGTCGATAAACTCATTTTAATTTATCTATTCAATTTCAATTAATCCGGGAATTCAAACTCGCGACGTAACAGGTTTATATATTTTTTGGTGGCAGCGGTGGGATACCGTCATAAGTTTTGCTACTGGTGACCAAAGTGTTTATTTCAAAAATAAAATAATAATAAAAATAACAATCATTTTGTCAAAGATCTTTCAAATTAATTAAAGTCTAATTTTGCAAATTAAATAAATTCAATAAATCCGAAAAATAAAATGGATGAATTAACTTCAGAAGATCTGCGCATTTTGCGCCAACAATTAGAATTAAAAAGTAGAGAGTTGGCCGAAAAAGAATTGCGGTTACAACAGAAAGAAGTAATACTCGACGAAGAAAAGAGGAACGTCGAGAAACATATCGAGTCTATTCAGGCGTCTATTGACCAAGAAGTAGTTGAAAGGGTAGAATTTCAACAAAATGACAGATTAAAACATTTATTCGATCTCATAAATGAACAACAAAATACAAATAGATCAATGCAAGCCAATCTTGACAAACTTATGGGCGAAATAAAAGACCACAAATATGATAGACCAAGTTCGCAAGCTGCTATGTTCACCACAGACGTTTGGGGCGAACCGAGCGGGTATATTCCTCGCGCTAGTTCCCCTCGTGAAAATAATAGAAACCAACATCCGGTAAATTCAAATACCCAAAATCAAAATAATTTTCAAAGAAATCCTCCGGCTAATTTGCCAACTATTAAATATAAAGACGCGCTAGAATCAGTACCAATATTCACAGGATCCAATATACCGGTCCTTCGTTTTGTTCGAGCTTGTCAAAAGGTACGAAATCTTTTCGACCATCACCACGAGCCAAACCTTCTTTTGCTCCTTAAAAATAAATTAAAAGGCAATGCTCAAACCGTATTCGAAGATGATAATTCTCTCACAATCAAAGAATTCATAGATCAATTGAAATTATTGTTTGGATCTTCAAAATCCGTAAATGAATATCGCGGAGAACTCGGAACAATTATTAAATTTCCATCAGAAAATGTGATCCAGTATATTAGTTGAGTTAAAGATTTGCACTTCGCGATCCTTGAAATGGATACAGAAATTTGGGGACCTCTATCCCCTGAGCATCGGGCTCAATGTGAGTCCGATACAATCGATAGTTTCGTCAAGGGTTTACCACCCGATTTTAGAATCCGTGTCCGTCAACTATCCTATCAAAATCTCGAGGAGCTTTTCGCAAAAACTATCGCGATAGAGAAAGAGATCGCGAACGATCAAAGATTTTTAAAATTCTCAAATCCACCCCTTCCTCCGCGGAATATCAGGGCTGCATTCACATCTAAACCACCCTGCAATCATTGTAATAAATCGGGGCATGATCCAGAAAACTGTTGGACAGCATTCCCAGATAAACGTCCAAAAGGGAATGGCGATCGCCACAACAGGCCCGGTGGCAATTTCAATCGGAGTAATAACAATAATAATTTCAATCGCAATAATAACGACAATAATTTCAACCGGAATAATAATAATAATAATTTCAACCGAAACTACAATAATAACAATTATAATCGAAACAATGACAATAGGTCGAGACTCCATTGCACTTATTGCGACAAAATGGGGCATCTCGAAGAGCGGTGCTATAAAAAGATAGCAGACCAGCCAAAAAACGCGAATTCTCTCCCAACGGAGCAGGGCTCGTTGGGGGACCAAAAATTACGCCCTGTCCAGCTGGTGGAGGTGAGTCAGGCCGAGCCGTCAACCCCTGCCTAAAAGAGATCGAACGTTCACCTTCCGTCACCCTCGATTGCCCACAATTGTGCGGCTTAACAGAATTTTTAATCGATTCTGGTGCGGAAGTAAATATTGCAAAAATTTCCAACGTATCTGACCCATCAATTATCAATAAAAACGAAAAGATTCATCTAAATGGTATCGCGGGAAAACCCGTCGATACGTTTGGTTGGATAACCGCCAAAGTTAGCGGTACACCAACAAATTTTCATATAGTGGGGGACGATTTTCCGATCCCTCAGCACGCTCTACTTGGTACAGAATTTCTTTCACAAAATAAGGTGTCACTCGATTGGTCCAAACGGTTCCTAACATGGGGAAATCAAACTTTCCCGTTCACAGATTGCCATAAAATTCTTGTAACAAAAAGATCAAAAACAGTTGCATTTGCAAGAGTAGAAAATCCGGAAGTAAAAATTGGCTATATTCCAAACCTTAACCTCGGTGCAGGCATTTATTGTGGCCAAGCCGTTGCAGTCACACAAAATGGGATCACAAAATTAATAATTCACAACTCAAATCTCAAGGATATATTGATAAAAGTTCCAACCGTGAGAATCGAAGAATTCGATAAATTAGAAGATACCTCCCTGCTTAACATCGACGATCTTTACGAAGGTTTTCCTGAAGGGATCGAAGATAATACTGAAATCGAATTTACTTGTCAAAATTTATGTAATGGTAATGAAAAACCCGGTTACTCAGTCAGAAAAATTTTACAAATTCAAAAGTCAAATCGCGTCTCAGAAGTCAAAAAGTTATTACGTCTCGAACATTTAAACGCAGAAGAAAAAGAGAGCATAGACTCCATAATTGAAGATAATGCCGATCTATTCCAGTTACCTGACGAACAATTAGATTTTGTCCCCGAAATCTTCCATAAAATTTCAACTTTAGATGATCAACCGGTTTGTACTCGACAATATCGCTTTCCACCTATGCATAAAGATGAGATCACTAAACAAGTGGGTGAATTAGTTAAAAATAATGTTATCTCACCTTCACTCTCCCCGTACAGTTCTCCGTTGTGGATTGTACCGAAAAAGGCAGACTCCCACGGAAATAAAAGATGGAGAATGGTAATTGACTATAGAAATTTAAACGAGAAAACAATCGGTGATGCATATCCTCTACCTCAAATCAACGAGATTCTGGACCAATTAGGCAGTGCCAAGTACTTTTCTGTCTTTGACCTTGCTAGTGGATTCCACCAGATAAAGGTCGATCCCAAAGACAAACACAAAACTGCTTTTTCTACTCCTTTTGGGCATTACGAGTTCAATCGTATGCCTTTCGGCTTAAAAAATGCCCCAGCGACTTTTCAAAGGCTCATGGACCGAGTCCTTGTTGGCCTCCAAGGGGTAGAACTTTTCGTCTATCTTGATGATATTGTCATCTATGCTAAATCATTATCTGAACATCGAGCAAAGTTCGAGAAATTGGCTGTGCGGTTGCGTAAATCACACTTACATCTTCAACCCGATAAATGCGAGTTTCTTCGTCGCGAAGTCGGATATCTTGGTCATGTTATTAGCGATCAAGGGGTAAAACCTGACCCCAAGAAAATAGAATCATTGAAAAAATATCCCGCACCCACGAACCAGAAAAAAATAAAACAATTTCTCGGATTAGCCGGTTATTACCGGCGGTTTATCGAAAATTTTTCGGGAATTTCAAAACCTCTCACAAATTTGCTAAAAAAGGGCATACCGTTCAAATGGACCGATGCTCAGCAAAAGCATTTGATACTTTAAGGGAAGCTCTTTGCAAGGAGCCGATCCTCCAATATCCCGATTTTACTCAACCTTTTAATATCACTACCGACGCGTCCAATTTTGCGATCGGAGGAGTACTTTCTCAAGGAGAAATTGGCAAAGACAAGCCAATTGCTTATGCGTCTAGGACCCTGAATAAACATGAATTAAATTACTCAGTAATCGAGAAAGAGTGTCTTGCAATCATCTATTGCGTAAATCATTTCAGGCCATATATTTACGGCCGTCAATTCAATTTACTCACAGATCATCAACCTTTAGTATGGTTAAACTCAGTCAAAGATCCAGCTAATCGCTTAGTCCATTGGCGTTTGAGCCTTGGAAATTACGAATACAAAATTCAATACAAACCTGGTAGAGTGAATTGCAACGCAGATGCTCTTTCCCGAAATCCTCCTGAAACAAAAAATGTCCTTGTCCTTACTTACAATCCTAAAAAGAGAAAAAGAAAACCAAGCTCATCTGGTGAAGAGAAAGAAAACTCTCACCACGAACTCGATGACGACTCCTTATCCGACGAATCCTCCAGTGAACGGATTTTCAGTCCACCTAGAGGACCGGGAAAAAGAATAATCAAACCTAAATTTTGTCCATCATGTCCCCCAGGAGTTGTTCACGATCATCTTTTCAGCCCTCCTGGGCGCCCTGTAAAGAAAAAACGTGACGATCATAGTCCGAAAATCGATATAGAAAATCAAAAATTAAATCCTAAAAAGGGAAAAATGACCAGTCAATCCCCGAGTATAGGAGGATCACAAGATGACTCCATCGACGATCCGATGTTGGGAAACTTGCCCTCTGACAATCGGGAACAGGTCGAATCAAATTTAGCTGACGAAATAGTCAGAAACGCGGAAGTTTCTAGCCCGCAAAAATTAACGTCGCCCAAAATTGCTGGTAATCGCGATAATGTCAATACTTTTGGTGAAACACCGGATGACATCATCGTTGAGCCGGAACTACCTAATGAAAATTCTGAAGACGACGTAGAATCTCTCGAATTTGACGATTTTTTCGAAGGGTTCAATTGCAATGACCCACCAAACATCCCTTTGGGGGAAAACGCAAATTATTCCGACGAGCATGACTCTGAGGAAGAAGGCGAATTTTTATTTGACCCTGGAGGTTGTTATCAAGGTCAAAATTATGAGTCAGGCATTCAAATTGAAGGCGCGGTTTCCATCCGGGAAATTCGCGATAATTTATCAATGCAAAAAGGAACTAATGTTATTTTTATCACCCGTCAGGGACATCCAATAGATCAAGGTGGAAGAGAGCTAGAGACTCTCAATAAATTGCCAAAATTTGAAGAAATTACAATATTTCGGGCAAAAGTTGTTAAAGAAAAGGGGAATATAATTATTGGTCTCCCCGTTTTGTTTCATTTAAAAGAAAATATGTCGTTGGATGATCTTGGCGAGACTTTTCAATCCTTGCGCCAAGTCTTATTAGAAGAAAATTTGTTGTCTTTAAATATTGCAAAAACTGACTCAATCGGCGGAATAGCATGGGCCGATATAAAACAATTACTCGTTCAAACTATCCGAAATCAAAGGATTGTCCTTACAATTTGTCTCCAATTAATCCGTTTTCCTTCTGAATCGGAAAGACTCGAAATTATAGCCGAAAAACACGCTTCTGCTATCGGTGGTCACAAAGGTGTCACGAAAACTTATAAAAGGATCCGCGAAAATTTTTTCTGGGAAAATATGAAAACCCAAATTCAAGAGTATATTGCGAGATGCAGAAATTGTCAATTAAAAAAATTAGTTCGTGTCAAAACTAAACAACCGATGGTGATTAACGATACGCCTGGGCGTGCTTTTGACAAAATATCCATGGACATTGTTGGTCCATTACCTACAACTAGAAAAGGAAATTCATTTATACTTACGATTCAGGACTTACTAACTAAATATTGTTTTGCTATACCGTTAGCGCGAACGACTACTGTCGACATAGCAGAGGCCTTTGTCGACAAATTTATTTGTTCAGTCGGCGCTCCAAAAGCAATTTTGACCGATCAAGGTCGTAATTTCTTATCGAGTTTAATGAAATCTGTAGCGAAGAAATATCGCATAAAATTGTATCAAACTACTGCTTTTCATCCTCAAAGTAATGGCTCAATAGAAAGATCACATCATGTCCTTGCTGAATATATAAAACAATTTATTGATAAAAGAACCGATTGGGATGACCTGTTAAGCATGTGCATGTTACAATACATCTTACAATACAAGTCAGCACGAAGGCACTAGGTTCACCCCCCATGAGTTAGTTTTCGGTCATTTAGCAAGGCTTCCATCAGGACATCATCATATCGAAGAACAACAGGATCCTACATACGCCGAATACTTGGAGGAATTATTCGATCGTATCGACACTCTTCAAAATCGTGCTCGCGAAAATCTCATCGCCGCGAAAGAAAAATCAAAATTTTATTACGATCGCAAAATGAACCCACAACATTTCGGGGTTGGCGACGTAGTTTTACTCTTAAAAGAACCTCATAAAAGAAAATTCTGTGACCAGTATACAGAACCATGTGAAATTATCGACGTTTTATCGGGCGGGAATTTAAAAATTCGTTATAAAGGAAAATCTCGAATTGTTCATGCAAATAAATTAAGAGGAACCCGTCTACCGCTTGATTCATAACTCGGGTATCCTCTCGTTTTTCAGACAACAATGCTCAACATTCTCATCATCAGTATTCTTTTCCATGAGGCCTCGAGTCTATTGGGTTACGATTGTGCCGGACCCAACCTCAACATCACCACTATCTCGTTAAACAACGTAGGAGAATGCATAGCTCCGGACGAGGCCCCTCCATCAAAAGAAACCTACATTCAATTACTCCAACTTTCCGATTTTTCACAAACTGAGGTCATTCAATGTCGCGTCGAAATAGATCGAACTATATATTACTGCGGAATGAGTTCTCACGTTTCCATCGTACACAATGGACGTCAAAATTATCTTCACGAATTAGACGAACGTGGCTGTCGTAAACTCCAGGAAACCTGGCATACTTACTCTCAGTCCTGCGAGTGTCATCATTGGGATTCGCAAAAATAGTACAACTAGTCGCGCTGTAACCTTGGGCGGTTCTTTAACAACCAATGGAGCATGCAAAGGTACTCAATACAGCGACGCATTCGGCAGTTGGGACGGAGTCGTAATTCAAGCGACAGTAAAGATCATCGTCACCAACTATCAAGCAGATGTCAATTTAATAAGCAACAAAATCGTGCTACAGTCAGGAACTCATTGCCTTCTCACCGATGGCACCTGTCTGGATGTTGAAGGGAACTCTGCTTTCTGGACCACAGAACCTACGGATTCATGTCAATTTCATCGATATGACGTACTATTTGAAGGCATCGCAACAAAATACCAAAATCCGGATCCATCAGCTCAGAATCCCGATGTCTTCTCGTTAACAACTCAAGAAACCACGTTCGCTTTAGCTGCAAAATCCACCAAACATCTTTGTGGATACACACTCATTCGTACCGAACATCCGAAACTTTACATCCTAGAGACTCAAAAAGGAAGGACTTTCGCAGAGAAGAAACAAATTTCAGTGAATAACTTAGACATTTTCTCATACATGAACTCAAAATTTATTTACGTAGAAAAACATATTCGAAATCAAATACAAAATTTATATCGAGATGTGGTCATTCAGAGATGCAATCTCGAACGACAAGTAATTCAAAATGCACTCAATTCAGCCTCAATGTACCCAGAAAAATTTGCAAAAACTATAATGAAAACTCATGGATTTATGGCAGTAGTTCTTGGAGAAGTAGCACACATAATCAAATGTGCACCCGTCGATGTAAGCGTTCGTCGTACTCAGGAATGTTACAACGAATTGCCCGTAACTTATCGGAATGAATCCCGATTTCTTTCTCCAATTTCGAAGATCTTGTTGAAAACTGGAACTCAGATCGAGTGCGGTCCACTCCTTCCAGCTTTATATAACATCGATAATAACTGGTACCGCTTCAGTCCACAAGGAATCTCGGTACCCGCTCCTCAAGAACTCCATCCAATTTCGCAGCCTACCTGGAATTATAATCCCATCGGTAACCTTGCCTCATCAGGAATTTATACAATGGAAGAAATTGACCAACTTCGTGATCGAATTATGTTTCCTGCCGAAAGAGCAGGCTTACTTAACACAATCGCTCGAGGTACAGCTGGTTACTCCGTAGCCAGTGGATCCATCTCCATCCGGAATCTTCTCGACAACCAGGCCATTGAAGAAATTGCCGAAAGTACGATCAAGAAGATGTGGCACGGTTTCGAAAAATTTGGACTCATCAGCGCTGGTTTCTTCGCCATCGCATTCATCATTTCTCTGGGAAAAGCAATAATAGACATTTTTATACAAGGTTATACACTTCATTCCCTATACGGGTGGAGCTTCATGCTAATAGGAGCTCTGTGGAACTCAATTACTCATCTGTTAATTACTCGTCACTTCAAGAAACATGTAGTACATCCAGAAGAACAAACTCTTTACGAGGTCGTGACCCAGCAACCGAAGCCAGTACCATCAATCAGAAGACTCTCGGGTGTAGACCCAGTCCTGTTGAGTCGTCTTAATGACGGTTCTCAGCCTTCGTCGTCCTAGGCTTCGAACTTCACCGGGGAGGTGTTACGTCCTGGTATTCACCCTCGTGTCTGACTTGTTGCGTAATCTGAAAATAAAATATAAAAACGTTAAAGATTAAAGGAAATATAAAAATTTAAATTTAACCGCCAAAATATTGCTAATAATAAATTTATGTACATCGTAATAATAAATAAATGAATTAATAAATTTTGGACATAAGTATAATCTTATGATTTTTGGGACACCCTGTAGATGTATTCGACGAACGAACAGCCGATCAGCTGTTGAGCGTACGCGGACCATGACCTACCGCACGAGCAGCGCTCACGCGCCAAGAGGCACATGACAAAGTCCCCACTTCAGTCAAATTTCATTAACTAACAATTATTAAATTATCGAGTTTTAATTCTCATATTCTGTTTTATTATCAAAAGACCTTTAATTTGAATACTCACTCGACCATATTTCGACCACTTTTAAATAAACAAAATTTAGGCCATCAGCAAATTTCATTAACTAACAATTATTCAGATACAACAATTTAATTATGCTCATCAGATTCGGCTCGAAAAGCCCTTTCATTTGAACCCTCACACCACCTTGTCATGTCTCAAATTAAACAAATAATCAAGCCGCGAAAAACCGCGGAAATCCGCGGAAAACCGCGGATCACTATAAAACGCTCTTAAATGTTCCTACAGGATTGTAAATGTATTTGGGTTATGATTAATAAGGATTTAATTATATAAATTCCGTTCTACCCACATATTGTTAATAATAATAATAAACAATAAATAATAAATAAACAAATATGTACCTCCACATGTGTACTTATATAAGCAAGAGGTTATTCATGTTACATACATCATCATATATTTTTGGGGAATAATTGCGCTTTAAGAAATAAACAAATATAAATAAACAATCGAAACGCATTACTGAATAAACATATATGTAAGAGTAAATATATATTGTTACATAAAGCTCGTTAGTATATACATTCTCTTGGTACATAAAAAAGACAAAGAAACAGGATCACGCGTTCGAACACGTGGTTGTCATATTTCATCTCAAGAAACGCACTTTTCTCAAGTATCAGAAAACGCTAAATCATGTCCGGCAAAGGAGTCTGTTTTAACTCAAAAACATCATAAAATTCGCTACAATAGAATCCTTTGTCAACTAGGGAAAGTCACCCGAAACTTCCGTCGGCGAGACAGTACAGTCCGTCGAAAAGATTATTGTAATACCAAATTCTTAATTAATAATTATTGACAAATTGTCAATTAAACTATTTGCACTTATTTCATTTAAATATTCCGAATCCTCACTCAAAGACCTTCTGTCTGAACCCTTACTCGACCATGTTTGGCGAGATATTACAATTGTTAACTAAATAAACAAATTATTAACAAAACCACTAAAATAGTCCGATCAAATTGGGAAAACTTCCTATTTACATAAAATTTGACGCTGAACCAAATACCAATAATTGTAATCACGAACTCCGTTTATAAACCTCTGAAATTGTTAAAACAAATTGTTAATAAATAATCACCAACTTACCAAATGTATTTCGCAGAACCAAATATCAATCCTGAGCCGCATGAATCTGTAAAACAAATAAAATACAAATTGTTATATAACATAATTATTATAAATAAACAATTAATTAAATAATACTCACTCTGTTATGTAACTGGAAAACTCGCCGAGTCCTTTGTACCTGAAAAAGAGAAAATAAGATTAATAAATAGCTAAATATTGTATCAACGATTAATTAATTAATAATTAATTAATCGTTGATCAATTACCACTGTATCATCACAAATAATGTTAATATGAAATGTAAAATTAATGATTAATTAATACAAATTAATTAATCAATAATTCTTTCTCCTAAATGTATAAATTAATAGTTAAATAAAATATATTCACCATGAGCGTCACCAAGGAAAAAGGGTCCAATTTCATCCTCGTAGTGGGAGTACAGAGTCCAGTACAGCGGACCATCGCGTCAGTGACACACCCACACCACCTTGGAACGTATATGTGTGGCGCAGCTTTAAAAATGGGGACCCGCCATGAAGCCGTCAGTTCTCGAGTCTCTCCACAGCCAGCCAGTCGAACTCCGACGTTCGTGTTGATCGGATACTCCCGCCGTGCTGCTGAAAATCGATTTTAACATCTTTGTAATTTTAAAACTTAAAATTGTTAATAAGTTTATATCGTCGGGTTATAAATTAACTCAGTCATTTCTTATAATTGTGCAACGAATATATAGATATATTAAAGAAAAGTTATAGAATATAAAATTGTGTAAAGGTGAAAAGAGTTTTAATTTTAATTATTAAAACAAAAGTTTAACATCCTCAAACCATCGTATCGCGTATCATAAATATTAATCGCGATTTATTTTGTTTGAAAAAGAGTTTCAAACTAATCAAATATAATTCAAGTTATTCTCGTGGAATTAAAGACCTAAAATTCCCATTTTGTTATTTAAAAATCATTCGAAACATCATTGATTAATTAATTCAAATCAACATCAAAAAATTAATTAAATTCAACATCAGATATAATTAATTCAAATTTCTCAAAGTTTTCTCAAGTTATCTCAAGTTTTCCTATTTTATTTGCGTGGACTAATTTCTCACCTTGACTCATAAAATCCTCGAACCATTTGTGCGTGCTGATTCTCAAGCACCTCAAATTCATCCTTTATTTTTCCTGAAAATCATTCGTTCCCTCAACCGTGCTGATTCTCAAGCACGTTGATACCTCACATTATCCAACCTTTTTATCCTTACCTGCCGTGCTGATTCTCAAGCACGCATCATCCTAAATTACCCAATTCTTTCCTTTTATCTCGACCGTGCTGATTCTCAAGCACGTCAATTCCTAAATTTTCTACATTTTCCATTCTCCACGGTCGTGCTGATTCTCAAGCACGCCGATCCCATTTATCCTCAAGTAACTCATTTTGTCGTAATTCCTCGTGTTAGAAATTAGACCACGTACATTCAAGTTCTTATTTTATTTATTTGAGAAATTTAAATTAATCTACAAAATCATGTGTAGTTACTATTATGCCTAGGAGACGGGCAGGAACTAAATTTCAAATTCGTCGAGCTACCGCGCGTCAGTGTTTTAAGCCTGGTTAAAAACGTGGCAATAACAAACTAAGTCTCAAATTATCGATTGCGAGTCAGTTTTGTGACAACCCTACAGTCGGTAATCCAGAACCCGGTCTTGTTAACAGTCGTCCAAAAATCCGCATAGTATCCAACGTTAAGTTCTCGAAAACCGTTATTATCATCGATCAATCTTCTCCGTATCCGTTGGGACGAATCGCAGGTACAATTCGGTGCTCCTTTACCGAAGAATACCATCCTGAGTGTGAGGACATCTCTGAAGCGTCGACAACATCGCGACCTTCCTCACCGGACGACATCGGGGTCATCACCTTGGATTAACATTTCGAACTCAACCATCCAACCAAGGTAAGACCATTTTCATTATTCTGGTCACTCAGTTAGCAGCCTTATCGACACAGGTTCCGGTCCTAGAGGGGGAAATCCAACCTTTCTAAATACGGGATCTAAAATAAATCTACACGTCGTATACCCGTGTATCATTAGTAGATAAATTAGAGTTTTTACTTACCATCCATCGATCGTTTCTTACCCGTCAGTTAATAAATCGAGTTTCTATTTTATCGACTACCACCGGTTATCTTTTATCGATCATTTAGTGTTCTTTTGCCTTCTGCATTTTCGGAGTCGATAAAGAAAATACCATTTCAATTATCAACCGTCATTTTCTCACTTACCATCTGCGGATTTAAATCGAACGGTCGATAAACTCATTTTAATTTATCTATTCAATTTCAATTAATCCGGGAATTCAAACTCGCGACGTAACAATTGAATTTGCTCGGAGGTAATCATTTTTCGTTCGAAAAACATCGAAACACGTTATTTTTCAGTGAAAATCGTTGAATTGGACCAAGATTTCACCAGCGTTGCCCTCAAACGATCGATTCTCACATGAAAAACGATGAAACACGTCTTTTTACAGCGAAAATCGTCGTGATGAATAAAATCCATACTTCGGGGAGCGTAAATGGCATTCCCGCGATACATGAAGATAATCGTACGTGTTTACACTATGTTTCCGCTAACGATGTCGATGAAACATCATAACTTCATTGAATTTGCTCGGAGGTGATCATTTTTCGTTCGAAAAACATCGAAACACGTTATTTTTCAGTGAACATCGTCTAATTGGACAAAGATTTCACCAACGTTGCCATCAAACGATCGACTCTTACATGAAAATCGATAAAATACGTCATTTTACAAAGAAAATCGTCGTAATGGATAAAATCCATACTTCGGGGAGGGTAAATGGCATTCCCGCGATGCTGGAAGATGATCGCATGTGTTTACACTTTGTTTCGGCTAACGTAACAATGTCGATGAAACATGATAATTTCATTGAATTTGCTCGGAGGCGATCAATTTTCGTTCGAAAATCATCGAAACACGTTATATTTCACAGAAAATCGTCGAATTGGACCAAGATTTCACCAGCGTTGCCCTCAAACGATCGATTCTCACATGAAAAACGATGAAACACGTCTTTTTACAGCGAAAATCGTCGTGATGGATGAAATCTATACTTCGGGGAGGGTAAATGGCATTCCCGCGATACTGGAAGATGATCGCACGTGTTTACACTTTGTTTTGGCTAACGTGACAATGTCGATGAAACATGATAATTTCATTGAATTTGCTCGGAGGTGATCAATTTTCGTTCGAAATTCATCGAAACACGTTATTTTTCAGTGAACATCGTCTAATTGGACAAAGGTTTCACCAACGTTGCCATCAAACGATCGACTCTTACATGAAAATCGATAAAATACGTCATTTTACAAAGAAAATCGTCGTGATGGATAAAATCCATACTTCGGGGAGGGTAAATGGCATTCCCGCGATACTGGAAGATGATCGCACGTGTTTACACTTTGTTTCGGCTAACGTAACAATGTCGATGAAACATGATAATTTCATTGAATTTGCTCGGAGGTGATCAATTTTCGTTCGAAAAATATCGAAACACGTTATTTTTCAGTGAAAACGGTCGAATTGGACCAAGATTTCACCAACGTTGCCTTCAAACACTGGATTCGTACATGAAAGTCGATAAAACACGTCTTTTTACAGCGAAAATCGTCGTGATGAATAAAATCCATACTTCGGGGAGGGTAAATGGCATTATCGCGAAACTGGTATATGATCGCACGTGTTTACATTTTGTTCCTGCTACCGGAACCATGTCATCGAAGAAAAATAACAATTTCTCACGGACTTTGCAGGGAGGCGATCGATTTTTGCATGAATATCGACGGAACACGTTATTTTTCAATGAAAATCGTTGAATTGGACCAAGATTTCACCAGCGTTTCCCTCAAACGATCGATTCTCACATGAAAAACGATGAAACACTCCTTTTTACAGCGAAAATCGTCGTGATGAATAAAATCCATACTTCGGGGAGCGTAAATGGCATTCCCGCGATACATGAAGATAATCGTACGTGTTTACACTTTGTTTCCGCCAACGATGTCGATGAAACATGGTAAGTTCGTTGAATTTGCTCGGAGGTGATCATTTTCCGTTCGAAAAATATCGAAACACGTTATTTTTCAGTGAAAACCGTCGAATTGCACCAAGATTTCACCAACGTTGCCTTCAAACGATCGATTCTCACATGAAAATCGATGAAACACGTCTTTTTACAAAGAAAATCGTCGTGATGGATAAAATCCATACTTCAGGGAGGGTAGATGG
This sequence comes from Campoletis raptor, assembly GCA_948107755.1. Taxonomy (NCBI): domain Eukaryota; kingdom Metazoa; phylum Arthropoda; class Insecta; order Hymenoptera; family Ichneumonidae; genus Campoletis; species Campoletis raptor. Next base: position 978,979 of record OX403628.1, on the reverse strand, counting down.
CATTTTCGCGAAACTGGTATATGATCGCACGTGTTTACATTTTGATCCTGCTACCGGAACCATGTCATCGAAGAAAAATGAAAATTTCACGGACATTGCAGAAAAGCGATCGCATTTTGCATGAATATCGACGGAACACGTTATTTTTCAATGAAAATCGTAGAAATGGGCCAAGATTTCTCGACCGTTACCCTCAAACGATCGATTTTTACAATAAAATCGAAGAAACACGCCTTTTTACAGAGAAAATCGTCGTTATTTTTCACAGAAAATCGTACAATTGGACCAAGATTTCACCAACGTTTCCATCAAACTATCGATTCTTACATGAAAGTCGATAAAGCACGTCATTTTACAGCGAAAATCGTCGTTACGAATAAAATCCATATTTCGGGGAGGTTAAATGACATTCCCGCGATACATGAAGATAATCGTACGTGTTTACACTTTGTTTCCGCTAACGATGTCGATGAAACGTGGTCAGTTCGTTGAATTTGCTCGGTGGTGATCATTTTTCGTTCGAACTTCATCGAAACACGTTATTTTTCCCAGAAAATCGTTGAATTGGATCAAGATTACACCAACGTTTCCATCAAACGATCGATTCTTACATGAAAGTCGATAAAGCACGTCATTTTACAACGAAAATCGTCGTTATGGATAAAATCCATACTTCGGAGAGGGTAAATGGCATTTCCGCGATACGTGAAGGTATCGCACGTGTTTACACTTTGTTTCGGCTAACGTAATAACGTCGATGAAACATGATATTTTCATTGAATTTGCTCGGAGGTGTTCAATTTTCGTTCGAAAAACATCGAAACACGTTATTTTTCAGCGAAAATCGTTGAATTGGAACAAGATTTCACCAGCTTTGCCCTCAAACGATCGATTTTCACATGAAAATCGATGAAACACGTCTTTTTACAGCGAAAATCCTCGTGATAAATAAAATCCATACTTCGGGGAGGGAAAATGGCATTTCCGCGATACATGAAGACAAAGTGTTTACACTTTGTTTCCGCTAACGATGTCGATGAAACATGATAATTTCATTGAATTTGCTCGGAGGTGATCAATTTTCGTACGAAATTCATCGAAACACGTTATTTTTCACAGAAAATCGTTTAATTGGACCAAGATTTCACCAACGTTTCCATCAAACGATCGATTCTTACATGAAAGTCGATGAAACACGTCTTTTTACAAAGAAAATCGTCGTGATGGATAAAATCCATACTTCGGGGATGGTAAATGGCATTCCCGCGATACTGGAAGATGATCGCACGTGTTTACACTTTGTTTTGGCTAACGTAACAATGTCGATGAAACATGATAATTTCATTGAATTTGCTCGGAGGTGATCAATTTTCGTTCGGAATTCATCGAAACACGTTATTTTTCACAGAAAATCGTTGAATTGGACCAAGATTTCACCAGCGTTGCCCTCAAACGATCGATTCTCACATGAAAAACTATAAAACACGTCTTTTTACAGCGAAAATCGTCGTGATGGATGAAATCCATACTTCGGGGAGGGTAAATGGCATTCCCGCGATACTGGAAGCTGATCGCACGTGTTTACATTTTGTTCCTGCTACCGGAACCATGTCATCGAAGAAAAATGAAAATTTCACGGACTTTGCAGGGAGGCGATCGATTTTTGCATGAATATCGACGGAACACGTTATTTTTCAATGAAAATCATAGAAATGGGCCAAGATTTCACGACCGTTACCCTCAAACGATCGATTTTTACAATAAAATCGAAGAAACACGCCTTTTTACAGCGAAAATCGTCGTTATTTTTCACAGAAAATCGTTGAATTGGACCAAGATTTCACCAACGTTTCCATCAAACTATCGATTCTTACATGAAAGTCGATAAAGCACGTCATTTTACAACGAATATCGTCGTTTTGGATAAAATCCATACTTCGGGGAGGGTAAATGGCATTCGTCTTTTTACAGCGAAAATCGTCATGATGAATAAAATCCATACTTTGGGGAGGGAAAAGGGCATTCGCGCGATACTGGAAGATGATCGCACGTGTTTACATTTTGTTTCCGCTAACGATGTCGATGAAACATGGTCAGTTCGTTGAATTTGCTCGGAGGTGATCATTTTTCGTTCGAAAAACATCGAAACACGTTATTTTTCAGTGAACATCGTCTAATTGGACAAAGATTTCACCAACGTTGCCATCAAACGATCGACTCTTACATGAAAATCGATAAAATACGTCATTTTACAAAGAAAATCGTCGTGATGGATAAAATCCATACTTCGGGGAGGGTAAATGGCATTCCCGCGATACTGGAAGATGATCGCACGTGTTTACACTTTGTTTCGGCTAACGTAACAATGTCGATGAAACATGATAATTTCATTGAATTTGCTCGGAGGTGATCAATTTTCGTTCGATAAATATCGAAACACGTTATTTTTCAGTGAAAACGGTCGAATTGGACCAAGATTTCACCAACGTTGCCTTCAAACACTGGATTCGTACATGAAAGTCAATAAAACACGTCTTTTTACAGCGAAAATCGTCGTGATGAATAAAATCCATACTTCGGGGAGGAAAAATGGCATTTCCGCGATACATGAAGACAAAGTGTTTACACTTTGTTTCCGCTAACGATGTCGATGAAACATGATAATTTCATTGAATTTGCTCGGAGGTGATCAACTTTCGTTCGAAATTCATCGAAACACGTTATTTTTCACAGAAAATCGTTGAATTGTACCAAGATTTCACCAACGTTTCCATCAAACGATCGATTCTTACGTGAAAGTCGATGAAACACGTCTTTTTACAAAGAAAATCGTCCTGATGGATAAAATCCATACTTCGGGGAGGGTAAATGGCATTCCCGCGATACTGGAAGATGATCGCACGTGTTTACACTTTGTTTTGGCTAACGTAATAATGTCGATGAAACATGATAATTTCATTGAATTTGCTCGGAGGTTATCAATTTTCGTTCGAAATTCATCGAAACACGTTATTTTTCACAGAAAATCGTTGAATTGGATCAAGATTACACCAACGTTTCCATCAATCGATCGATTCTTACATGAAAGTCGATAAAGCACGTCATTTTACAACGAAAATCGTCGGTATGGATAAAATCCATACTTCGGAGAGGGTAAATGGCATTTCCGCGATACGTGAAGGTATCGCACGTGTTTACACTTTGTTTCCGCTAACGATGTCGATGAAACATGATAATTTCATTGAATTTGCTCGGAGGTGATCAATTTTCGTTCGAAATTCATCGAAACACGTTATTTTTCACAGAAAACCGTCGAATTGCACCAAGATTTCACCAACGTTGCCTTCAAACGATCGATTCTCACATGAAAATCGATGAAACACGTCTTTTTACAAAGAAAATCGTCGTGATGGATAAAATCCATACTTCGGGGAGGGTAGATGGCATTTTCAAGAAACTGGTATATGATCGCACGTGTTTACATTTTGTTCCTGCTACCGGAACCATGTCATCGAAGAAAAATGAAAATTTCACGGACATTGCAGAAAAGCGATCGCATTTTGCATGAATATCGACGAAACACGTTATTTTTAAGCGAAAATCGTTGAATTGGAACAAGATTTCACCAGCTTTGCCCTCAAACGATCGATTTTCACATGAAAATCGATGAAACACGTCTTTTTACAGCGAAAATCGTCGTGATGAATAAAATCCATACTTCGGGGAGGAAAAATGGCATTTCCGCGATACATGAAGACAAAGTGTTTACACTTTGTTTCCGCTAACGATGTCGATGAAACATGATAATTTCATTGAATTTGCTCGGAGGTGATCAATTTTCGTTCGAAATTCATCGAAACACGTTATTTTTCACAGAAAATCGTTGAATTGGACCAAGATTTCACCAACGTTGCCTTCAAACGATCGATTCGTACATGAAAGTCGATAAAACACGTCAGTTTACAATGAAAATCGTCGTGATGGATGAAATCCACACTTCGGGGAGGGTAAATGGCATTCCCGCGATACGTGAAGGTAATCGCACGTTTTTACACTTTGTTTCGGCTAACGTAACAATGTCGATGAAACATGATAATTTCATTGAATTTGCTCGGAGGTGAACAATTTTCGTTCGAAAAACATCGAAACACGTTATTTTTCACAGAAAATCGTCGAATTGGACCAAGATTTCACCAGCGTTGGCCTCAAACGATCGATTCTCACATGAAAAACGATGAAACACGTCTTTTTACAGCGAAAATCGTCGTGATGGATGAAATCTATACTTCGGGGAGGGTAAATGGCCTTCCCGCGATACTGGAAGATGATCGCACGTGTTTACATTTTGTTCCTGCTACCGGAACCATGTCATCGAAGAAAAATAAAAATTTCACGGACTTTGCAGGGAGGCGATCGATTTTTGCATGAATATCGACGGAACACGTTATTTTTCAATGAAAATCGTAGAAATGGGCCAAGATTTCACCAGCGTTGCCCTCAAACGATCGATTCTCCCATGAAAATCGATGAAACACTCCTTTTTACAGCGAAAATCGTCGTGATGGATGAAATCCACACTTCGGGGAGCGTAAATGGCATTCCCGCGATACGTGAAGGTAATCGCACGTTTTTACACTTTGTTTCGGCTAACGTAACAATGTCGATGAAACACGATAATTTCATTGAATTTGCTCGGAGGTGATCAATTTTCGTTCGAAAATCATCGAAACACGTTATTTTTCAGCGAAAATCGTTGAATTGGTCCAAGATTTCACCAACGTTGCCTTCAAACGATCGATACGTACATGAAAGTCGATAAAACACGTCTTTTTACAGCGAAAATCGTCATGATGAATAAAATCCATACTTCGGGGAGGGTAAATGGCATTTTCGCGAAACTGGTATATGATCGCACGTGTTTACATTTTGTTCCTGCTACCGGAACCATGTCATCGAAGAAAAATAAAAATGTCACGGACTTTGCAGGGAGGCGATCGATTTTCGCATGAATATCGACGGAACACGTTATTTTTCAATGAAAATCGTAGAAATGGGCCAAGATTTCACCAGCGTTGCCCTCAAACGATCGATTCTCCCATGAAAATCGATGAAACACGCCTTTTTACAGCGAAAACCGTCGTGATGGATGAAATCCACACTTCGGGGAGCGTAAATGGCATTCCCGCGATACATGAAGATAATCGTATGTGTTTACACTATGTTTCCGCTAACGATGTCGATGAAACATCATAACTTCATTGAATTTGCTCGGAGGTGATCATTTTTCGTTCGAAAAACATCGAAACACGTTATTTTTCAGTGAACATCGTCTAATTGGACAAAGATTTCACCAACGTTTCCATCAAACTATCGATTCTTACATGAAAGTCGATAAAGCACGTCATTTTACAACGAAAATCGTCGTTATGGATAAAATCCATACTTCGGGGAGGGTAAATGGCATTCGTCTTTTTACAGCAAAAATCGTCGTGATGGATGAAATCCACACTTCGGGGAGGGTAAATGGCATTCCCGCGATACTGGAAGATGATCGCCCGTGATTACACTTTGTTTTGGCTAACGTAACCATGTCTATGAAACATAATAACTTCATTGAATTTGCTCCGAGGTGATCATTTTTCGTTCGAAAAACATCGAAACACGTTATTTTTCAGTGAAAATCGTCTAATTGGACCAAGATTTCACCAACGTTGCCATCAAACGATCGACTCTTACATGAAAATCGATAAAACACGTCTTTTTACAGCGAAAATCGTCGTGATGAATAAAACCCATACTTCGGGGAGCGTAAATGGCATTCCCGCGATACATGAAGATAATCGTACGTGTTTACACTTTGTTTCCGCTAACGATGTCGATGAAACATGGTCAGTTCGTTGAATTTGCTCGGAGGTGATCATTTTTCGTTCGAAAAACATCGAAACACGTTATTTTTCAGTGAACATCGTCTAATTGGACAAAGATTTCACCAACGTTGCCATCAAACGATCGACTCTTACATGAAAATCGATAAAACACGTCAGTTTACAACGAAAATCGTCGTGATGGATGAAATCCACACTTCGGGGAGGGTAAATGGCATTCCCGCGATACTGGAAGATGATCGCACGTGTTTACATTTTGTTCCTGCTACCGGAACCATGTCATCGAAGCAAAATGAAAATTTCACGGTCTTTGCAGGGAGGCGATCGATTTTTGCATGAATATCGACGAAACACGTTATTTTTCAATTAAAATCGTAGAAATGGGCCAAGATTTCACCAGCGTTGCCCTCAAACGATCGATTCTCCCATGAAAATCGATGAAACACTCCTTTTTACAGCGAAAATCGTCGTGACTGATGAAATCCACACTTCGAGGAGGGTAAATGGCATTCCCGCGATATTGGAAGATGATCGCACGTGTTTACACTTAGTTTCCGCTAACGATATCGATGAAACATGATAATTTCATTGAATTTGCTCGGAGGTGATCATTTTTCGTTCGAAAAACATCGAAACACGTTATTTTTCAGTGAAAATCGTCTAATTGGACCAAGATTTCACCAACGTTCCCATCAAACGATCGACTATTACATGAAAATCGATAAAACACGTCATTTTACAAAGAAAATCGTCGTGATGGATAAAATCCATACTTCGGGGAGGGTAAATGGCATTCCCGCGATAGTGGAAGATGATCGCACGTGTTTACACTTTGTTTTGGCTAACGTAACAATGTCGATGAAACATGATAATTTCATTGAATTTGCTCGGAGGCTATCAATTTTCGTTCGAAAATCATCGATACACGTTATTTTTCACCGGAAATCGTTGAATTGGACCAAGATTTCGCCAGCGTTTCCCTCAAACGATCGATTCTCACATGAAAATCGATGAAACACGTCTTTTTACAAAGAAAATCGTCGTGATGGATAAAATCCATACTTCGGGGAGGGAAAAGGGCATTCCCGCGATACATGAAGATAATCGTACGTGTTTACACTTTGTTTCCGCTAACGATGTCGATGAAACATGATAATTTCATTGAATTTGCTCGGAGGTGAACAATTTTCATTCGAAAAACATCGAAACACGTTATTTTTCACAGAAAGTCGTCGATTTGGACCAAGATTTCACCAGCGTTGCGCTCAAACGATCGATTCTCACATGAAAAACGATGAAACACGTCATTTTACAAAGAAAATCGTCGTGATGGATAAAATCCATACTTCGGGGAGGGTAAATGGCATTCCCGCGATAGTGGAAGATGATCGCACGTGTTTACACTTTGTTTTGGCTAACGTAACAATGTCGATGAAACATGATAATTTCATTGAATTTGCTCGGAGGCTATCAATTTTCGTTCGAAAATCATCGAAACACGTTATTTTTCACCGGAAATCGTTGAATTGGACCAAGATTTCGCCAGCGTTTCCCTCAAACGATCGATTCTCACATGAAAATCGATGAAACACGTCTTTTTACAAAGAAAATCGTCGTGATGGATAAAATCCATACTTCGGGGAGGGAAAAGGGCATTCCCGCGATACATGAAGATAATTGTACGTGTTTACACTTTGTTTCCGCTAACGATGTCGATGAAACATGATAATTTCATTGAATTTGCTCGGAGGTGATCAATTTTCGTTCGAAATTCATCGAAACACGTTATTTTTCACAGAAAATCGTTGAATTGGACCAAGATTTCACCAGCGTTGCCCTCAAACGATCGATTCTCACATGAAAAACGATGAAACACGTCATTTTACAAAGAAAATCGTCGTGATGGATAAAATCCATACTTCGGGGAGGGTAAATGGCATTCCCGCGATAGTGGAAGATGATCGCACGTGTTTACACTTTGTTTTGGCTAACGTAACAATGTCGATGAAACATGATAATTTCATTGAATTTGCTCGGAGGCTATCAATTTTCGTTCGAAAATCATCGAAACACGTTATTTTTCACCGGAAATCGTTGAATTGGACCAAGATTTCGCCAGCGTTTCCCTCAAACGATCGATTCTCACATGAAAATCGATGAAACACGTCTTTTTACAAAGAAAATCGTCGTGATGGATAAAATCCATACTTCGGGGAGGGAAAAGGGCATTCCCGCGATACATGAAGATAATTGTACGTGTTTACACTTTGTTTCCGCTAACGATGTCGATGAAACATGATAATTTCATTGAATTTGCTCGGAGGTGATCAATTTTCGTTCGAAATTCATCGAAACACGTTATTTTTCACAGAAAATCCTTGAATTGGACCAAGATTTCACCAACGTTTCCATCAAACGATCGATTCTTACATGAAAGTCGATAAAGCACGTCATGTTACAACGAAAATCGTCGTTATGGATAAAATCCATACTTCGGAGAGGGTAAATGGCATTTCCGCGATACGCGAATGTATCGCACGTGTTTACACTTTGTTTCGGCTAACGTAATAACGTCGATGAAACATGATAATTTCATTGAATTTGCTCGGAGGTGTTCAATTTTCGTTGGAAAAACATCGAAACACGTTATTTTTAAGCGAAAATCGTTGAATTGGAACAAGATTTCACCAGCTTTGCCCTCAAACGATCGATTTTCACATGAAAATCGATGAAACACGTCTTTTTACAGCGAAAATCGTCGTGATGAATAAAATCCATACTTCGGGGAGGAAAAATGGCATTTCCGCGATGCATGAAGACAAAGTGTTTACACTTTGTTTCCGCTAACGATGTCGATGAAACATGATAATTTCATTGAATTTGCTCTTAGGTGATCAATTTTCGTTCGAAATTCATCGAAACACGTTATTTTTCACAGAAAATCGTTGAATTGGACCAAGATTTCACCAACGTTTCCATCAAACGATCGATTCTTACATGAAAGTCGATGAAACACGTCTTTTTACAAAGAAAATCGTCGTGATGGATAAAATCCATACTTCGGGGAGGGTAAATGGCATTCCCGCGATACTGGAAGATGATCGCACGTGTTTACACTTTGTTTTGGCTAACGTAACAATGTCGATGAAAATGATAATTTCATTGAATTTGCTCGGAGGTTATCAATTTTCGTTCGAAATTCATCGAAACACGTTATTTTTCACAGAAAATCGTTGAATTGGATCAAGATTTCACCAGCTTTGCCCTCAATCGATCGATTTTCACATGAAAATCGATGAAACACGTCTTTTTACAGCGAAAATCGTCGTGATGAATAAAATCCATACTTCGGGGAGGAAAAATGGCATTTCCGCGCTACATGAAGACAAAGTGTTTACACTTTGTTTCCGCTAACGATGTCGATGAAACATGATAATTTCATTGAATTTGCTCGGAGGTGATCAATTTTCGTTCGAAATTCATCGAAACACGTTATTTTTCACAGAAAATCGTTGAATTGGACCAAGATTTCACCAACGTTTCCATCAAACGATCGATTCTTACATGAAAGTCGATGAAACACGTCTTTTTACAAAGAAAATCGTCGTGATGGATAAAATCCATACTTCGGGGAGGGTAAATGGCATTCCCGCGATACTGGAAGATGATCGCACGTGTTTACACTTTGTTTTGGCTAACGTAACAATGTCGATGAAACATGATAATTTCATTGAATTTGCTCGGAGGTGATCAATTTTCGTTCGAATTTCATCGAAACACGTTATTTTTCACAGAAAATCGTTGAATTGGACCAAGATTTCACCAACGTTTCCATCAAACGATCGATTCTTACATGAAAGTCGATGAAACACGTCTTTTTACAAAGAAAATCGTCGTGATGGATAAAATCCATACTTCGGGGAGGGTAAATGGCATTCCCGCGATACTGGACGATGATCGCACGTGTTTACACTTTGTTTTGGCTAACGTAACAATGTCGATGAAACATGATAATTTCATTGAATTTGCTCGGAGGTTATCAATTTTCGTTCGAAATTCATCGAAACACGTTATTTTTCACAGAAAATCGTTGAATTGGATCAAGATTACACCAACGTTTCCATCAAACGATCGATTCTTACATGAAAGTCGATAAAGCACGTCATTTTACAATGAAAATCGTCGGTATGGATAAAATCCATACTTCGGAGAGGGTAAATGGCATTTCCGCGATACGTGAAGGTATCGCACGTGTTTACACTTTGTTTCCGCTAACGATGTCGATGAAACATGATAATTTCATTGAATTTGCTCGGAGGTGATCAATTTTCGTTCGAAATTCATCGAAACACGTTATTTTTCACAGAAAATCGTTGAATTGGACCAAGATTTCACCAACGTTTCCATCAAACGATCGATTCTTACATGAAAGTCGATAAAGCACGTCATTTTACAACGAAAATCGTCGTTATGGATAAAATCCATACTTCGGAGAGTGTAAATGGCATTTCCGCGATACGCGAAGGTATCGCACGTGTTTACACTTTGTTTCGGCTAACGTAATAATGTCGATGAACCATGATAATTTCATTGAATTTGCTCGGAGGTGTTCAATTTTCGTTCGAAAAACATCGAAACACGTTATTTTTCAGCGAAAATCGTTGAATTGGAACAAGATTTCACCAGCTTTGCCCTCAAACGATCGATTTTCACATGAAAATCACAGGGTAAATGGCATTCGTCTTTTTACAGCGAAAATCGTCGTGATGAATAAAATCCATACTTCGGGGAGGGTAAATGGCATTCCCGCGAAACATGAAGATAATCGCACGTGTTTACACTTTGTTTCCGCTAACGATGTCGATGAAACATGATAATTTCATTGAATTTGCTCGGAGGTGATCATTTTTCGTTCGAAAAATATCGAAACATCTTATTTTTCAGCGAAAACCGTCGAATTGGACCAAGATTTCACCAACGTTGCCCTCAAACGATCGATTCGTACATGAAAGTCGATAAAACACTTCTTTTTACAGCGAAAATCGTCGTGATGGATGAAGTCCATTGTTACGTCGCGCGTTTGAATGCCCGGAATTGAGATAAAAAATGTAAATAGAATTGTTCGAATTTATCGACGGTTAAATAAAGATTTGAAACTTATTTGTACCCGCGGACTATTTTTATTTTACCAACCCACGATAAGCTACCTATTGATGTTAAGGGGGTTCAGAGCTCTAACCTACGGTCGGTGTTCTTACCGACTGCTGGAAATATAGGCTGCTACTTGACCGATAGCCGGGAGATGGAATGTCCGAATTGACAATCGATAATAAAGGGCACGAGATAACCGATAGTCGGAGGGACTATTCGGTAGTCGATAAACGCGAAAATTACTCTATCTACAATGGATACACGGGCGTACGACGCGTAGATTTATTTTAGGCTCCTGTGTTTAGAAGGGTGAGATTTTCCCCTCTAGGACCGGAACCTTTGTCAATAAGATTGTTAACTGGTGACGAATACTCACTGTTGATAATTGGAAATCTAGTCAAGTTCGATGATCTCGATGCCTTCAGGTGTGGATGGGCGAGACAGAGTCGACGCCTGTGAGATGTTGTCCCACTCTCGCTGCAGTTCCTCGCAAAGGACGACACGATTTGTACCGACGAGGCGAGCCAGAGGAAAAGATGTTTTGGGATCCACAATGTAAATAGTCTGTTTTATCGACGTAGTCGAGATGACCCGAACTTTTGGCAAACTACTTGCGATCTCGACGACTGTTTTAACGACGGCTGGTTTATCGCTGAGATATTCGTCCCGAAATGTTTTTAGAATGGATTTATTGTTTCCTCTTTTAACTGCGGGTTTCTGACACTCCCGCGCAATGGCTCGACGAATTTGAAATCTTATTCCAGCGCGTCTTCTAGGCATAATAATTCTTCATGATGGAAGAATTATACATCAATTAATTTTTGTTAATTTGAATTGCTCAATAGAATGAAATTCGAGAAGGATTTAAAGGATTTGTATGATCGTTCTTGATAGACAGCACAGAAAATCAATTAAAGGAAATAATATGAAATAATGAAATTAATTTAACGTGCTTGAGAATCAGCACGGATAAACTAAAATCGTGGGAGGAAATAATAATGGAAGATCGAGAGAATTATTGATAGGATGATGAAATTAATTTAACGTGCTTGAGAATCAGCACGGATAAACTAAAATCGTGGGAGGAAATAATAATGGAAGATCGAGAGAATTATTGATAGGATGACGAAATTAATTTAACGTGCTTGAGAATCAGCACGGATAAATTAAATCGTGAAAGGGTGAGTTTAATAAATTGGAATCGACGTGCCTAAGAATCGTCACGGTCGATAAGGAAGGAAGAATTCGATTTAACGTGCCTGTGAGATAGCACAAATTAAATGCGAACTCGGGAAAAATGCGTTTGGTGAAAATATTAAAAATGTAAAGGGTAATAGACGTGCTTGAGTATAGCACGGTCGATCGGAAAAAGTTTGAGGAAAGAAAAGAGAAAGTGTGCAAAAAACAAGGTTCGGAAAAACCCGGGGTAATAAAAAGGGGTCTCAGGTAATGAGGGAATCCCACGTGCCAGAGTAAAAAGCACAGAAAGAACGGAAAAGTTGGAATGAATATTTTCTTGAGCAACTCGAATTAATTGAATTTCCAAAATTAGTGAATTTAACTATTAATTTATATTTTTCAATTATTTAATTTTTGGAAGAAATGTCGATAACTGATTTCAATTTGTTTCGGATAAAAGAATAGACAGAATAATTACGATTTAATTCCACGAATGTTACGGAATTATTTAGATAAACACTTGAATTTGTTTATTTAATTTTTATTTGCTTTGAAATATTTATTTCAGACAAATTTATGATCGCGAAAGATTTTAAAACGCGGATGGAGATATCTTTACCTTAATGTAAAAATAAACGATTTTTATAACACCTTTCACCTTTTCACAATATTTTATTTAATAACTTTTCTTTAAAATATGAATTACACGATTTTTAGTAATGACAGAGTTAGTTTATAACTCGACGATATAACTTGTTAACAATTTAAGTTTAAAATAATAAAGATGGTACAATGTCGATTTTCAGACGCACGGCGGGAATATCCGATCAACACAAACGTCGGAGTTCGACTGGCTGTCTGTGGAGAGGATCGAGAACTGACAATAAAAGATGGTAAAAATAATCGATTTTCAGCAGCACGGCGGGAGTATCCGATCAACACGAACGTCGGAGTTCGACTGGCTGGCTGTGGAGAGACTCGAGAACTGACGACTCCGGCGCGGCCCCCCACTTATATAGAAGACCTCACGAAGACGCTTGAACGATGAATGTGTGCGTGTGTCACTGACGCGCTGCAGCGATGCTCTACGTTGACTCAGCGATATAGGTATATGAATCTTATGCATTATTTTATTTATTACAATTTACGAAAGAAATTATTGATTAATTAATAATATTAACTAATCATTAATTTTACATGATTTCTTATGACTATTTGTGATGTTACGGTGGTACTTGATCAACGATTAATTAATTATTAATTAATTAATCGTTGATTTAACATTAATTATTTATTGACTTATTTTCTTCTTTTCAGGTACATAAGGACTCGCGCTTTTTGGATTTCTTCAATATTGGTAAGTATTCTTATTTTATTTATTTGTTTATAATAATTATTTTATGTTTTATTTGTTTTTTACAGGTTCGAGTGGTGGTCCTGGATTAACATGAACAGCAGATTCTACGTTGTACATTTGGTAAGTTAATTATTAATTATTGACAATTTGTTTAAACATTTTTAGGTGTTATTTATTGTTATTCGGATTTGTAAATACTGCCATTCGATTGGCCTTTTAATTTCGTGTAAGTGGGAAGTTTTCCCGTTGCGATTGGATGATTTTGTGGTTTTGTTAATATATTGTTAGTTAACTTAACTATTGTAATTTATGGTCTAATACGGTCGTGTGACGGCTCAAATTGATGGTTTTAGAATAACGGAGTTGAATACAACGACGGTGGGTTTTTAAAGTCTGAAACAAATAGTTAATGAAAGATTATAATTTATAAATTTAGGAAAATGGTCATTAACATTTTCAGCGGATTGTACCGTCTCGTCAAGACGACGGTTAGAAGTTTCGGGTTACTTTTCTCTTGCTGACGAATTTCCTGAAAGAAAGAAATCCTTTCTTTGTATTATTTTTTATATCTTTTTGGAGTTAAAACAGACTCCTTCACCGGACATGGTTCTGCAGTTTTCAGATACTTGAGAAAATGTGACTCTTGAGAAGAAATATGACGACCATGTGTTCGAACGTGCAGTTCTATTCCTTTGTCTCTTATGTACCAAAAATATATGTATTTACGAGTTTTATGTAATAATGCGTTGTATATACGTCTTTCTATTCGAGAAGTAACTTAATTATTTATTTATTTATTTGTTTATTTCTCTAGAGCGTATTTATTCCCCAAAAATATATGATGATGTATGTAACATGAATAACCTCTTGCTTATATAAGTACACGTGTGGAGGTGCATATTGGTTTATTTATTATTTATTGTTTATTATTATTATTAACAATATATATGCAAGATGTTATTTATATAATCGAATTCTTATTTATAGTAACTCAAGTCGTTTGACAACCCTGTAGAGACTTTTAAGAGCGTTTTATAGTAATCCGCGGTTTTCCGCGGATTTCCGCGGTTTTTCGCGGCTTGATTATTTGTTTAATTTGGGACATGACGTAGTGGTGTGAGGGCTCGAATAAAAGGGCTTTTCGAGCCGAATCTGATGAGCATAATTAAATTGTTGTATCTGAATAATTGTTAGTTAATGAAATTTGCTGATGGCCTAAATTTTGTTTATTTAAAAGTGGTCGAAATATGGTCGAGTGAGTATTCAAATTAAAGGTCTTTTGATAATAAAGCAGAATATGATAATTAAAACTTGATAATTTAATAATTGTTAGTTAATGAAATTTGACTGAAATGGGGACTTTGTCATGTGCCTCTTGGCGCGTGAGCGCTGCTCGTGCGGTAGGTCGAGGTCCGCGTACGCTCAACAGCTGATCAGCTGTTCGTTCCTTGAATATATATACAGGGTGTCCCAAAAATGACAAGATCATACTTATGTCCAAAATTTATTAGTTCATTTATTTATTATTGCGATATACCTAAATTTATTATTATCAATATTTTGGCGGTTAAATTTGAATTTTTATATTTCTTTTAATCTTTAACGTTTTTATATTTTATTTTCAGATTACGCAACAAGTCAGACACGAGGGTGAATACCAGGACGTAACACCATACTTCGGGGAGGGTAAATTGCATTTTCGCGATACTGGTATATTATTGCACGTGTTTACATTTTGTCCCTGCTACCGGAACCATTTCATCGAAGAAAAATGAAAATTTCACGGACTTTCCTAGGAGGCGATCGATTTTTGCATGAATATCGACGGAACACGTTATTTTTCCATGAAAATCGTAGAAATGGGCCAAGATTTCACGACCGTTACCCTCAAACGATCGATTTTTACAATAAAATCGAAGAAACACGCCTTTTTACAGCGAAAATCATCGTTATTTTTCACAGAAAATCGTTGAATTGGACCAAGATTTCACCAACGTTTCCATCAAACGATCGATTCTTACATGAAAGTCGATAAAGCACGTCATTTTACAACGAAAATCGTCGTTATGGATAAAATCCCATACTTCGGGGAGGGTAAATGGCATTCTCGCGATATTGGAAGATGATCGCACGTGTTTACACTTAGTTTCCGCTAACGATATCGATGAAACATGATAATTTCATTGAATTTGCTCGGAGGTGATCATTTTTCGTTCGAAAAACATCGAAACACGTTATTTTTCAGTGAAAACCGTCGAATTGGACCAACATTTCACCAACGTTGCCTTCAAACGATCGATTCGTACATGAAAGTCGATAAAACACGTCTTTTTACAGCGAAAATGGTCGTGATGAATAAAATCCATACTTCGGGGAGGGTAAATGGCATTCCCGCGATATTGGAAGATGATCGCACGTGTTTACACTTAGTTTCCGCTAACGATATCGATGAAACATGATAATTTCATTGAATTTGCTCGGAGGTGAACAATTTTCGTTCGAAAAACATCGAAACACGTTATTTTTCAGCGAAAATCGTTGAATTGGACCAAGATTCCACCAGCTTTGCCGTCAAACGATCGATTCTCACCTGAAAATCGATGAAACACGTCTTTTTACAGCGAAAATCGTCGTGATGAATAAAATCCATACTTCGGGGAGGGTAAATGGCATTTTCACGATACTGGTATATTATTGCACGTGTTTACATTTTGTCCCTGCTACCGGAACCATTTCATCGAAGAAAAATGAAAATTTCACGGACTTTCCTGGGAGGCGATCGATTTTTGCATGAATATCGACGGAACACGTTATTTTTCAATGAAAATCGTAGAAATGGGCCAAGATTTCACGACCGTTACCCTCAAACGATCGATTTTTACAATAAAATCGAAGAAACACGCCTTTTTACAGGGAAAATCGTCGTTATTTTTCACAGAAAATCGTTGAATTGGACCAAGATTTCACCAGCGTTGCCCTCAAACGATCGATTCTCCCATGAAAATCGATGAAACACTCCTTTTTACAGCGAAAATCGTCGTGATGGATGAAATCCACACTTCGGGGAGGGTAAATGGCATTCCCGCGATATTGGAAGATGTGGCACGTGTTTACACTTAGTTTCCGCTAACGATATCGATGAAACATGATAATTTCATTGAATTTGCTCGGAGGTGATCATTTTTCGTTCGAAAAACATCGAAACACGTTATTTTTCAGTGAAAACCGTCGAATTGGACCAAGATTTCACCAACGTTGCCTTCAAACGATCGATTCGTACATGAAAGTCGATAAAACACGTCTTTTTACAGCGAAAATGGTCGTGAAGAATAAAATCCATACTTCGGGGAGGGTAAATGGCATTCCCGCGATATTGGAAGATGATCGCACGTGTTTACACTTAGTTTCCGCTAACGATATCGATGAAACATGATAATTTCATTGAATTTGCTCGGGGGTGATCATTTTTTGTTCGAAAAACATCGAAACACGTTATTTTTCAGTGAAAACCTTCGAATTGGACCAAGATTTCACCAACGTTGCCTTCAAACGATAGAGCCGTACATGAAAGTCGATAAAACACGTCAGTTTACAACGAAAATCGTCGTGATGGATGAAATCCACACTTCGGGGAGGGTAAATGGCATTCCCGCGATACTGGAAGATGATCGCACGTGTTTACATTTTGTTCCTGCTACTGGAACCATGTCATCGAAGAAAAATAAAAATTTCACGGACTTTGCAGGGAGGCGATCGATTTTTGCATGAATATCGACGGAACACTTTATTTTTCAATGAAAATCGTAGAAATGGGCCAAGATTTCACCAGCGTTGCCCTCAAACGATCGATTCTCCCATGAAAATCGATGAAACACTCCTTTTTACAGCGAAAATCGTCGTGATGGATGAAATCCACACTTCGGGGAGGGTAAATGGCATTCCCGCGATACGTGAAGGTAATCGCACGTTTTTACACTTTGTTTCGGCTAACGTAACAATGTCGATGAAACACGATAATTTCATTGAATTTGCTCGGAGGTGAACAATTTTCGTTCGAAAAACATCGAAACACGTTATTTTTCAGCGAAAATCGTTGAATTGGACCAAGATTTCACCAACGTTGCCTTCAAACGATCGATTCTCACATGAAAATCGATGAAACACGTCTTTTTACAAAGAAAATCGTCGTGATGGATAAAATCCATACTTCGGGGAGGGAAAAGGGCATTCCCGCGATACATGAAGATAATCGTACGTGTTTACACTTTGTTTCCGCTAACAATGTCGATGAAACATGGTCAGTTCGTTGAATTTGCTCGGAGGTGATCATTTTTCGTTCGAAAAATATCGAAGCACGTTATTTTTTAGTGAAAACCGTCGAATTGCACCAAGATTTCACCAACGTTGCCTTCAAACGATCGATTCTCACATGAAAATCGATGAAACACGTCTTTCTATAAAGATAATCGTCGTGATGGATAAAATCCATACTTCGGGGAGGGAAAAGGGCATTCCCGCGATACATGAAGATAATCGTACGTGTTTACACTTTGTTTCCGCTAACGATGTCGATGAAACATGGTCAGTTCGTTGAATTTGCTCGGAGGTGATCAATTTTCGTTCGAAATTCATCGAAACACGTTATTTTTCATAGAAAAACGTTGAATTGGATCAAGATTACACCAAAGTTTCCATCAAACGATCGATTCTTACATGAAAGTCGATAAAGCACGTCATTTTACAACGAAAATCGTCGTTATGAATAAAATCCATACTTCGGAGAGGGTAAATGGCATTTCCGCGATACGTGTGTTACGTCGCGCGTTTGAATGCCCGGAATTGGGATAAAAAAATGTAAATAGAATTGTACGAATTTATCGACGGTTAAATAAAGATTTGAAACTTATTTGTACCCGCGGACTATTTTTATTTTACCAACCCACGATAAGCTACCTATTGATGTTAAGGGGGTTCAGAGCTCTAACCTACGGTCGGTGTTCTTACCGACTGCTGGAAATATAGGCTGCTACTTGACCGATAGCCGGGAGATGGAATGTCCGAATTGACAATCGATAATAAAGGGCACGAGATAACCGATAGTCGGAGGGACTATTCGGTAGTCGATAAACGCGAAAATTACTCTATCTGCAATGGATACACGGGCGTACGACGCGTAGATTTATTTTAGGCTCCTGTGTTTAGAAGGGTGAGATTTTCCCCTCTAGGACCGGAACCTTTGTCAATAAGATTGTTAACTGGTGATTAATACTTACTGTTGGTAATTGGAGATCTAATCGAGTTCGATGATCTCGATGCCTTCTGGTGTGGACGGGCGAGACAGAGTCGACGCCTGTGAGATGTTGTCCCACTCTCGCTGCAGTTCCTCGCAAAGGACGACACGATTTGTACCGACGAGGCGAGCCAGAGGAAAAGATGTTTTGGGATCCACAATGTAAATTGTCTGTTTTATCGACGTAGTCGAGATGACCCGAACTTTTGGCAAACTACTTGCGATCTCGACAACTGTTTTAACGACGGCTGGTTTATCGCTGATATATTCGTCCCGAAATGTTTTTAGGATGGATTTGTTGTTTCCTCTTTTAAGTGCGGGTTTCTGACACTCCCGCGCAATGGCTCGACGAATTTGAAATCTTATTCCAGCGCGTCTTCTAGGCATAATAATTCTTCATGATGGAAGAATTATACATCAATAAATTTTTGTTAATTTGAATTGCTCAATAGAATGAAATTCGATAAGGATTTAAAGGATTTGTATGATCGTGCTCGATAGACAGCACAGAAAATCAATTAAAGGAAATAATATGAAATAATGAAATTAATTTAACGTGCTTGAGAATCAGCACGGATAAACTAAAATCGTGGGAGGAAATAATAATGGAAGATCGAGAGAATTATTGATAGGATGACGAAATTAATTTAACGTGCTTGAGAATCAGCACGGATAAACTAAAATCGTGGGAGGAAATAATAATGGAAGATCGAGAGAATTATTGATAGGATGACGAAATTAATCTAACGTGCTTGAGAATCAGCACGGATAAATTAAATCGTGAAAGGGTGAGTTTAATAAATTGGAATCGACGTGCCTGAGAATCGTCACGGTCGATAAGGAAGGAAGAATTCGATTTAACGTGCCTGTGAAATAGCACAAATTAAATGCGAACTCGGGAAAAATGCGTTTGGTGAAAATATTAAAAATGTAAAGGGTAATAGACGTGCTTGAGTATAGCACGGTCGATCGGAAAAAGTTTTGAGGAAGGAAAAGAGAAAGTGTGCAAAAAACAAGGTTCGGAAAAACCCGGGGTAATAAAAAAGGGTCTCAGGTAATGAGGGAATCCCACGTGCCAGAGTAAAAAGCACAGAAAGAACGGAAAAGTTGGAATGAATATTTTCTTGAGCAACTCGAATTAACTGAATTTCCAAAATTAGTGAATTTAATTATTTATTTATATTTTGCAATTATTTAATTTTTGGAAGAAATGTCGATAACTGATTTCAATTTGTTTCGGATAAAAGAATAGACAGAATAATTATGATTTAATTCCACGAATGTTACGGAATTATTTAGATAAACACTTGAATTTGTTTATTTAATTTTTATTTGCTTTGAAATATTTATTTCAGGCAAATTTATGATCGCGAAAGATTTTAAAACGCGGATGGAGATATTTTACCTTAATGTAAAAATAAATGATTTTTATAACACTTTTCACGATATTTTATTTAATAACTTTTCTTTAAAATATGAATTACACGATTTTTAGTAATGACAGAGTTAGTTTATAACTCGACGATATAACTTGTTAACAATTTAAGTTTAAAATAATAAAGATGGTACAATGTCGATTTTCAGACGCACGGCGGGAATATCCGATCAACACAAACGTCGGAGTTCGACTGGCTGTCTGTGGAGAGGATCGAGAACTGGCGACTTCGGTGCAGCCCCCCACTTATATAGAAGACCTCACGAAGACGCTCGAACGATGAATGTGTGCGTGTGTCACTGACACGCTGCAGCGATGCTCTATGTTGACTCAGCGATATAGGTATATGAATCTTATGCATTATTTTATTTATTACAATTTACGAAAGAAATTATTGATTAATTAATAATATTAACTAATCATTAATTTTACATGATTTCTTATGACTATTTGTGATGTTACGGTGGTACTTGATCAACGATTAATTAATTATTTATTAATTAATCGTTGATTTAACATTAATTATTTATTAACTTACTTTCTTCTTTTCAGGTACATAAGGACTAGCGCTTTTTGGATTTCTTCAATATTGGTAAGTATTCTTATTTTATTTATTTGTTTATAATAATTATTTTATGTTTTATTTGTTTTTTACAGGTTCGAGTGGTGGTCCTGGATTAACATGAACAGCAGATTCTACGTTGTACATTTGGTAAGTTAATTATTAATTGTTGACAATTTGTTTAAACATTTTTAGGTATTATTTATTGTTATTCGGATTTGTAAATACTGCCATTCGATTGGGCTTTTAATTTCGTGTAAGTGGGAAGTTTTCCCGTTGCGATTGGATGAATTTTGTGGTTTTGTTAATATATTGTTAGTTAACTTAACTATTGCAATTTATGGTCTAACATGGTCGTGTGACGGCTCAAATTGATGGTTTTAGAATAACGGAGTTGAATACAACGACGGTGTGTTTTTAAAGTGTGAAACAAATAGTTAATGAAAGATTATAATTTATAAATTTAGGAAAATGGTCATTAACATTTTCAGCGGATTGTACCGTCTCGTCAAGACGACGGTTAGAAGTTTCGGGTTACTTTTCTCTTGCTGACGAATTTCCTGAAAGAAAGAAATCCTTTCTTTGTATTATTTTTTATATCTTTTTGGAGTTAAAACAGACTCCTTCACCGGACATGGTTCTGCAGTTTTCAGATACTTGAGAAAATGTGACTCTTGAGAAGAAATATGACGACCACGTGTTCGCGCGTGCAGTTCTATTCCTTTGTCTCTTATGTACCAAAAATATACGTATTTACGAGTTTTATGTAATAATGCGTTATATATACGTCTTTCTATTCGAGAAGTAACTTAATTGTTTATTTATTTATTTGTTTATTTCTCTAGAGCGTATTTATTCCCCAAAAATATATGATGATGTATGTAACATGAATAAACTTTTGTTTATGTAAAACATATGTAAAAATGCATATTTGTTTATTTATTATTTATTGTTTATTATTATTATTAACAATATATATGTAAGATGTTATTTATATAATCGAATTCTTATTTATAGTAACTCAAATACGTTTACAATCCTATAGGAACATTAAAGAGCGTTTTATAGTAATCCGCGGTTTTCCGCGGATTTCCGCGGTTTTTCGCGGCTTGATTATTTGTTTAATTTGGGACATGACATAGTGGTGTGAGGGTTCAAATAAAAGGGCTTTTTGACCCGAATCTGATGAGCATAATTAAATTGTTGTATCTGAATAATTGTTAGTTAATGAAATTTGCTGATGGCCTAAATTTTGTTTATTTAAAAGTGGTCGAAATATGGTCGAGTGAGTATTCAAATTAAAGGTCTTTTGATAATAAAGCAGAATATGATAATTAAAACTTGATAATTTAATAATTGTTAGTTAATGAAATTTGACTGAAATGGGGACTTTGTCATGTGCCTCTTGGCGCGTGAGCGTTGTTCGTGCGGTAGGTCGAGGTCCGCGTACGCTCAACAGCTGATCAGCTGTTCGTTCCTTGAATGTATATATACAGGGTGTCCCAAAAATGACAAGATCATACTTATGTCCAAAATTTATTAGTTCATTTATTTATTATTGCGATATACCTAAATTTATTATTATCAATATTTTGGCGGTTAAATTTGAATTTTTATATTTCTTTTAATCTTTAACGTTTTATATTTTATTTTCAGATTACGCAACAAGTCAGACACGAGGGTGAATACCAGGACGTAACACGTGAAGATAATCGCACGTGTTTACACTTTGTTTCCGCTAACGATGTCGATGAAACATGATAATTTCATTGAATTTGCTCGGAGGTGATCATTTTTCGTTCGAAAAATATCGAAACACGTTATTTTTCAGCGAAAACCGTCGAATTGGACCAAGATTTCACCAACGTTGCCTTCAAACGATCGATTCGTACATGAAAGTCGATGTAACACGTCTTTTTACAGCGAAAATGGTCGTGATGAATAAAATCCATACTTCGGGGAGGGTAAATGGAATTCCCGTGATACCGGAAGATGATCGCACGTGTTTACACTTTGTTTTGGCTAACGTAACAATGTCGATGAAACATGATAATTTCATTGAATTTGCTCGGAGGTGATCAATTTTCGTTCGAAAATCATCGAAACACGTTATTTTTCACAGAAAATCGTTGAATTGGACCAAGATTTCACCAACGTTTCCATCAAACGATCGATTCTTACATGAAAGTCGATAAAGCACGTCATTTTACAACGAAAATCGTCGTTATGGATAAAATAAATACTTCGGGGAGGGTAAATGGCATTCGTCTTTTTACAGCGAAAATCGTCGTGATGAATAAAATCCATACTTCGGGGAGCGTAAATGGCATTTCCGCGATACATGAAGATAATCGTACGTGTTTACACTTTGTTTCCGCTAACGATGTCGATGAAACATGGTCAGTTCGTTGAATTTGCTCGAAGGTGATCATTTTTCGTTCGAAAAATATCGAAACACGTTATTTTTCAGTGAAAACCGTCGAATTGGACCAAGATTTCACCAACGTTGCCTTCAAACGATCGATTCGTACATGAAAGTCGATAAAACACGTCTTTTTACAGCGAAAATCGTCGTGATGAATAAAATCCATACTTCGGGGAGGGTAAATGGCATTTTCGCGAAACTGGTATATGATCGCACGTGTTTACATTTTGTTCCTGCTACCGGAACCATGTCATCGAAGAAAAATGAAAATGTCACGGACATTGCAGAAAAGCGATCGCATTTTGCATGAATGTCGACGAAACACGTTATTTTTCAATGAAAATCGTAGAAATGGGCCAAGATTTCACCAGCGTTGCCCTCAAACGATCGATTCTCCCATGAAAATCGATGAAACACTTCTTTTTACAGCGAAAATCGTCGTGATGGATGAAATCCACACTTCGGGGCGGGTAAATGGCATTCCCGCGATATTGGAAGATGATCGCACGTGTTTACACTTCGTTTCCGCTACCGTAACAATGTCGATGAAACATCATAACTTCATTGAATTTGCTCGGAGGTGATCATTTTTCGTTCGAAAAACATCGAAACACGTTATTTTTCAGTGAACATCGTCTAATTGGACAAAGATTTCACCAACGTTGCCATCAAACGATCGATTCTTACATTAAAGTCGATAAAGCACGTCATTTTACAACGAAAATCGTCGTTATGGATAAAATCCCATACTTCGGGGAAGGTAAATGGCATTTCCGCGATACGCGAAGGTATCGCACGTGTTTACACTTTGTTTCGGCTAACGTAATAACGTCGATGAAACATGATAATTTCATTGAATTTGCTCGGAGGTGTTCAATTTTCGTTCGAAAAACATCGAAACACGTTATTTTTAAGCGAAAATCGTTGAATTGGAACAAGATTTCACCAGCTTTGCCCTCAAACGATCGATTTTCACATGAAAATCGATGAAACACGTCTTTTCACAGCGAAAATCGTCGTGATGAATAAAATCCATACTTCGGGGAGGAAAAATGGCATTTCCGCGATACATGAAGACAAAGTGTTTACACTTTGTTTCCGCTAACGATGTCGATGAAACATGATAATTTCATTGAATTTGCTCGGAGGTGATCAATTTTCGTTCGAAATTGATCGAAACACGTTATTTTTCACAGAAAATCGTTGAATTGGACCAAGATTTCACCAACGTTTCCATCAAACGATCGATTCTTACATGAAAGTCGATGAAACACGTCTTTTTACAAAGAAAATCGTCGTGATGGATAAAATCCATACTTCGGGGAGGGAAAAGGGCATTCCCGCGATACATGAAGATAATCGTACGTGTTTACACTTTGTTTCCGCTAACGATGTCGATGAAACATGGTCAGTTCGTTGAATTTGCTCGGAGGTGATCAATTTTCGTTCGAAATTCATCGAAACACGTTATTTTTCACAGAAAAACGTTGAATTGGATCAAGATTACACCAACGTTTCCATCAAACGATCGATTCTTACATGAAAGTCGATAAAGCACGTCATTTTACAACGAAAATCGTCGTTATGGATAAAATCCATACTTCGGAAAGGGTAAATGGCATTTCCGCGATACGTGAAGGTATCGCACGTGTTTACACTTTGTTTCGGCTAACGTAATAATGTCGATGAAACATGATAATTTCATTGAATTTGCTCGGAGGTGTTCAATTTTCGTTCGAAAAACATCGAAACACGTTATTTTTCAGCGAAAATCGTTGAATTGGAACAAGATTTCACCAGCTTTGCCCTCAAACGATCGATTTTCACATGAAAATCACAGGGTAAATGGCATTCGTCTTTTTACAGCGAAAATCGTCGTGATGAATAAAATCCATACTTCGGGGAGGGTAAATGGCATTCCCGCGATACATGAAGATAATCGCACGTGTTTACACTTTGTTTCCGCTAACGATGTCGATGAAACATGATAATTTTATTGAATTTGCTCGGTGGTGATCATTTTTCGTTCGAAAAATATCGAAACACGTTATTTTTCAGCGAAAACCGTCGAATTGGACCAAGATTTCACCAACGTTGCCTTCAAACGATCGATTCGTACATGAAAGTCGATAAAACACGTCTTTTTACAGCGAAAATGGTCGTGATGAATAAAATCCATACTTCGGGGAGGGTAAATGGCATTCCCGCGATATTGGAAGATGATCGCACGTGTTTACACTTAGTTTCCGCTAACGATATCGATGAAACATGATAATTTCATTGAATTTGCTCGGAGGTGAACAATTTTCGTTCGAAAAACATCGAAACACGTTATTTTTCAGCGAAAATCGTTGAATTGGACCAAGATTCCACCAGCTTTGCCGTCAAACGATCGATTCTCACCTGAAAATCGATGAAACACGTCTTTTTACAGCGAAAATCGTCGTGATGAATAAAATCCATACTTCGGGGAGGGTAAATGGCATTCCCGCGATACTGGAAGATGATCGCACGTGTTTACACTTTGTTTTGGCTAACGTAACAATGTCGATGAAACATGATAATTTCATTGAATTTGCTCGGAGGTTATCAATTTTCGTTCGAAATTCATCGAAACACGTTATTTTTCACAGAAAATCGTTGAATTGGATCAAGATTACACCAACGTTTCCATCAAACTATCGATTCTTGCATGAATGTCGATAAAGCACGTCATTTTACAATGAAAATCGTCGGTATGGATAAAATCCATACTTCGGAGAGGGTAAATGGCATTTCCGCGATACGTGAAGGTATCGCACGTGTTTACACTTTGTTTCGGCTAACGTAATAATGTCGATGAAAGATGATAATTTCATTGAATTTGCTCGGAGGTGTTCAATTTTCGTTCGAAAAACATCGAAACACGTTATTTTTCAGCGAAAATCGTTGAATTGGAACAAGATTTCACCAGCTTTGCCCTCAAACGATCGAATTTCACATGAAAATCACAGGGTAAATGGCATTCGTCTTTTTACAGCGAAAATCGTCGTGATGAATAAAATCCATACTTCGGGGAGGGTAAATGGCATTCCCGCGATACATGAAGATAATCGCACGTGTTTACACTTTGTTTCCGCTAACGATGTCGATGAAACATGATAATTTCATTGAATTTGCTCGGAGGTGATCATTTTTCGTTCGAAAAATATCGAAACACGTTATTTTTCAGCGAAAACCGTCGAATTGGACCAAGATTTTACCAACGTTGCCCTCAAACGATCGATTCGTACATGAAAGTCGATAAAACACTTCTTTTTACAGCGAAAATCGTCGTGATGGATGAAATCCATACTTCAGGGAAGGTAAATGGCATTTTCGCGATACTGGTATATTATTGCACGTGTTTACATTTTGTCCCTGCTACCGGAACCATTTCATCGAAGAAAAATGAAAATTTCACGGACTTTCCTAGGAGGCGATCGATTTTTGCATGAATATCGACGGAACACGTTGTTTTTCCATGAAAATCGTAGAAATGGGCCAAGATTTCACGACCGTTACCCTCAAACGATCGATTTTTACAATAAAATCGAAGAAACACGCCTTTTTACAGCGAAAATCGTCGTTATTTTTCACAGAAAATCGTTGAATTGGACCAAGATTTCACCAACGTTTCCATCAAACGATCGATTCTTACATGAAAGTCGATAAAGCACGTCATTTTACAACGAAAATCGTCGTTATGGATAAAATCCCATACTTCGGGGAGGGTAAATGGCATTCTCGCGATATTGGAAGATGATCGCACGTGTTTACACTTAGTTTCCGCTAACGATATCGATGAAAGATGATAATTTCATTGAATTTGCTCGGACGTGATCATTTTTCGTTCGAAAAACATCGAAACACGTTATTTTTCAGTGAAAACCGTCGAATTGGACCAACATTTCACCAACGTTGCCTTCAAACGATCGATTCGTACATGAAAGTCGATAAAACACGTCTTTTTACAGCGAAAATGGTCGTGATGAATAAAATCCATACTTCGGGGAGGGTAAATGGCATTCCCGCGATATTGGAAGATGATCGCACGTGTTTACACTTAGTTTCCGCTAACGATATCGATGAAACATGATAATTTCATTGAATTTGCTCGGAGGTGAACAATTTTCGTTCGAAAAACATCGAAACACGTTATTTTTCAGCGAAAATCGTTGAATTGGACCAAGATTCCACCAGCTTTGCCGTCAAACGATCGATTCTCACCTGAAAATCGATGAAACACGTCTTTTTACAGCGAAAATCGTCGTGATGAATAAAATCCATACTTCGGGGAGGGTAAATGGCATTTTCACGATACTGGTATATTATTGCACGTGTTTACATTTTGTCCCTGCTACCGGAACCATTTCATCGAAGAAAAATGAAAATTTCACGGACTTTCCTGGGAGGCGATCGATTTTTGCATGAATATCGACGGAACACGTTATTTTTCAATGAAAATCGTAGAAATGGGCCAAGATTTCACGACCGTTACCCTCAAACGATCGATTTTTACAATAAAATCGAAGAAACACGCCTTTTTACAGCGAAAATCGTCGTTATTTTTCACAGAAAATCGTTGAATTGGACCAAGATTTCACCAGCGTTGCCCTCAAACGATCGATTCTCCCATGAAAATCGATGAAACACTCCTTTTTACAGCGAAAATCGTCGTGATGGATGAAATCCACACTTCGGGGAGGGTAAATGGCATTCCCGCGATATTGGAAGATGTGGCACGTGTTTACACTTAGTTTCCGCTAACGATATCGATGAAACATGATAATTTCATTGAATTTGCTCGGAGGTGATCAATTTTCGTTCGAAAATCATCGAAACACGTTATTTTTCAGCGAAAATCGTTGAATTGGAACAAGATTTCACCAGCTTTGCCCTCAAACGATCGAATTTCACATGAAAATCGATGAAACACGTCTTTTTACAGCGAAAATCGTCGTGATGAATAAAATCCATATACTTCGGGGAGGGAAAACGGCATTCCCGCGATACATGAAGATAATCGCACGTGTTTACACTTTGTTTCGGCTAACGTAATAATGTCGATGAAACATGATAATTTCATTGAATTTGCTCGGAGGTGTTCAATTTTCGTTCGAAAAACATCGAAACACGTTATTTTTCAGCGAAAATCGTTGAATTGGAACAAGATTTCACCAGCTTTGCCCTCAAACGATCGATTTTCACATGAAAATCACAGGGTAAATGGCATTCGTCTTTTTACAGCGAAAATCGTCGTGATGAATAAAATCCATACTTCGGGGAGGGTAAATGGAATTCCCGCGATACATGAAGATAATCGCACGTGTTTACACTTTGTTTCCGCTAACGATGTCGATGAAACATGATAATTTCATTGAATTTGCTCGGAGGTGATCATTTTTCGTTCGAAAAATATCGAAACACGTTATTTTTCAGCGAAAACCGTCGAATTGGACCAAGATTTCACCAACGTTGCCTTCAAACGATCGATTCGTACATGAAAGTCGATAAAACACGTCTTTTTACAGCGAAAATGGTCGTGATGAATAAAATCCATACTTCGGGGAGGGTAAATGGCATTCCCGCGATATTGGAAGATGATCGCACGTGTTTACACTTAGTTTCCGCTAACGATATCGATGAAACATGATAATTTCATTGAATTTGCTCGGAGGTGAACAATTTTCGTTCGAAAAACATCGAAACACGTTATTTTTCAGCGAAAATCGTTGAATTGGACCAAGATTCCACCAGCTTTGCCGTCAAACGATCGATTCTCACCTGAAAATCGATGAAACACGTCTTTTTACAGCGAAAATCGTCGTGATGAATAAAATCCATACTTCGGGGAGGGTAAATGGCATTCCCGCGATACTGGAAGATGATCGCACGTGTTTACACTTTGTTTTGGCTAACGTAACAATGTCGATGAAACATGATAATTTCATTGAATTTGCTCGGAGGTTATCAATTTTCGTTCGAAATTCATCGAAACACGTTATTTTTCACAGAAAATCGTTGAATTGGATCAACATTACACCAATGTTTCCATCAACCGATCGATTCTTACATGAAAGTCGATAAAGCACGTCATTTTACAATGAAAATCGTCGGTATGGATAAAATCCATACTTCGGAGAGGGTAAATGGCATTTCCGCGATACGTGAAGGTATCGCACGTGTTTACACTTTGTTTCCGCTAACGATGTCGATGAAACATGATAATGTTACGTCGCGCGTTTAAATGCCCGGAATTGGGATAAAAAAATGTAAATAGAATTGTACGAATTTATCGACGGTTAAATAAAGATTTGAAACTTATTTGTACCCGCGGACTATTTTTATTTTACCAACCCACGATAAGCTACCTATTGATGTTAAGGGGGTTCAGAGCTCTAACCTACGGTCGGTGTTCTTACCGACTGCTGGAAATATAGGCTGCTACTTGACCGATAGCCGGGAGATGGAATGTCCGAATTGACAATCGATAATAAAGGGCACGAGATAACCGATAGTCGGAGGGACTATTCGGTAGTCGATAAACGCGGAAATTACTCTATCTGCAATGGATACACGGGCGTACGACGCGTAGATTTATTTTAGGCTCCTGTGTTTAGAAGGGTGAGATTTTCCCCTCTAGGACCGGAACCTTTGTCAATAAGATTGTTAACTGGTGACTAATACTTACTGTTGGTAATTGGAGATCTAGTCGAGTTCGATGATCTCGATGCCTTCTGGTGTGGACGGGCGAGACAGAGTCGACGCCTGTGAGATGTTGTCCCACTCTCGCTGAAGTTCCTCGCAAAGGACGACACGATTTGTACCGACGAGGCGAGCCAGAGGAAAAGATGTTTTGGGATCCACGATGTAAATAGTCTGTTTTATCGACGTAGTCGAGATGACCCGAACTTTTGGCAAACTACTTGCGATCTCGACGACTGTTTTAACGACGGCTGGTTTATCGCTGAGATATTCGTCCCGAAATGTTTTTAGAATGGATTTATTGTTTCCTCTTTTAACTGCGGGTTTCTGACACTCCCGCGCAATGGCTCGACGAATTTGAAATCTTATCCCAGCGCGTCTTCTAGGCATAATAATTCTTCATGATGGAAGAATTATACATCAATTAATTTTTGTTAATTTGAATTGCTCAATGGAATGAAATTCGATAAGGATTTAAAGGATTTGTATGATCGTGCTCGATAGACAGCACAGAAAATCAATTAAAGGAAATAATATGAAATAATGAAATTAATTTAACGTGCTTGAGAATCAGCACGGATAAACTAAAATCGTGGGAGGAAATAATAATGGAAGATCGAGGGAATTATTGATAGGATGACGAAATTAATTTAACGTGCTTGAGAATCAGCACGGATGAACTAAAATCGTGGGAGGAAATAATAATGGAAGATCGAGAGAGTTATTGATAGGATGACGAAATTAATCTAACGTGCTTGAGAATCAGCACGGATAAATTAAATCGTGAAAGGGTGAGTTTAATAAATTGGAATCGACGTGCCTGAGAATCGTCACGGTCGATAAGGAAGGAAGAATTCGATTTAACGTGCCTGTGAAATAGCACAAATTAAATGCGAACTCGGGAAAAATGCGTTTAGTGAAAATATATTAAAAATGTAAAGGGTAATAGACGTGCTTGAGTATAGCACGGTCGATCGGAAAAAGTTTTGAGGAAGGAAAAGAGAAAGTGTGCAAAAAACGAGGTTCGGAAAAACCCGGGGTAATAAAAAAGGGGTCTCAGGTAATGAGGGAATCCCACGTGCCAGAGTAAAAAGCACAGAAAGAACGGAAAAGTTGGAATGAATATTTTCTTGAGCAACTCGAGTTAACTGAATTTCCAAAATTAGTGAATTTAATTATTTATTTATATTTTTGCAATTATTTAATTTTTGGAAGAAATGTCGATAACTGATTTCAATTTGTTTCGGATAAAAGAATAGACAGAATAATTATGATTTAATTCCACGAATGTTACGGAATTATTTAGATAAACTCTTGAATTTGTTTATTTAATTTTTATTCGCTTTGAAATATTTATTTCAGACAAATTTATGATCGCGAAAGATTTTAAAACGCGGATGGAGATATTTTACCTTAATGTAAAAATAAATGATTTTTATAACACTTTTCACGATATTTTATTTAATAACTTTTCTTTAATATACTTATATATTCGTTGCACAATTGTAAGAAATGACTGAGTTAATTTATAACCCGACGATATAACTTGTTAACAATTTAAGTTTAAAATAATAAAGATGGTACAATGTCGATTTTCAGACGCACGGCGGGAATATCCGATCAACACAAACGTCGGAGTTCGACTGGCTGTCTGTGGAGAGGATCGAGAACTAGCGACTTCGGTGCAGCCCCCCACTTATATAGAAGACCTCACGAAGACGCTCGAACGATGAATGTGTGCGTGTGTCACTGACACGCTGCAGCGATGCTCTACGTTGACTCAGCGATATAGGTATATGAATCTTATGCGTTATTTTATTTATTACAATTTACGAAAGAAATTATTGATTAATTAATAATATTAACTAATCATTAATTTTACATGATTTCTTATGACTATTTGTGATGTTACGGTGGTACTTGATCAACGATTAATTAATTATTTATTAATTAATCGTTGATTTAACATTAATTATTTATTAACTTATTTTCTTCTTTTCAGGTACATAAGGACTCGCGCTTTTTGGATTTCCTTAATATTGGTAAGTATTCTTATTTTATTTATTTGTTTATAATAATTATTTTATGTTTTATTTGTTTTTTACAGGTTCGAGTGGTGGTCCTGGATTAACATGAACAGCAGATTCTACGTTGTACATTTGGTAAGTTAATTATTAATTATTGACAATTTGTTTAAACATTTTTAGGTGTTATTTATTGTTATTCGGATTTGTAAATACTGCCATTCGATTTGGCTTGGAATTTCGTGTAAGTGGGAAGTTTTCCCGTTGCGTTTGGATGAATTTTGTGGTTTTGTTAATATATTGTTAGTTAAGTTAACTATTGCAATTTATGGTCTAACATGGTCGTGTGACGGCTCAAATTGATGGTTTTAGAATAACGGAGTTGAATACAACGACGGTGTGTTTTTAAAGTGTGAAACAAATAGTTAATGAAAGATTATAATTTATAAATTTAGGAAAATGGTCATTAACATTTTCAGCGGATTGTACCGTCTCGTCAAGACGACGGTTAGAAGTTTCGGGTTACTTTTCTCTTGCTGACGAATTTCCTGAAAGAAAGAAATCCTTTCTTTGTATTATTTTTTATATCTTTTTGGAGTTAAAACAGACTCCTTCACCGGACATGGTTCTGCAGTTTTCAGATACTTGAGAAAATGTGACTCTTGAGAAGAAATATGACGACCACGTGTTCGCGCGTGCAGTTCTATTCCTTTGTCTCTTATGTACCAAAAATATATGTATTTATGAGTTTTATGTAATAATGCGCTGTATATACGTCTTTCTATTCGAGAAGTAACTTAATTGTTTATTTATTTATTTGTTTATTTCTCTAGAGCGTATTTATTCCCCAAAAATATATGATGATGTATGTAACATGAATAAACTTTTGTTTATGTAAAACATATGTAAAAATGCATATTTGTTTATTTATTATTTATTGTTTATTATTATTATTAACAATATATATGTAAGATGTTATTTATATAATCGAATTCTTATTTATAGTAACTCAAATACGTTTACAATCCTATAGGAATATTAAAGAGCGTTTTATAGTAATCCGCGGTTTTCCGCGGATTTCCGCGGTTTTTCGCGGCTTGATTATTTGTTTAATTTGGGACATGACATAGTGGTGTGAGGGTTCAAATAAAAGGGCTTTTTGACCCGAATCTGATGAGCATAATTAAATTGTTGTATCTGAATAATTGTTAGTTAATGAAATTTGCTGATGGCCTAAATTTTGTTTATTTAAAAGTGGTCGAAATATGGTCGAGTGAGTATTCAAATTAAAGGTCTTTTGATAATAAAGCAGAATATGATAATTAAAACTTGATAATTTAATAATTGTTAGTTAATGAAATTTGACTGAAATGGGGACTTTGTCATGTGCCTCTTGGCGCGTGAGCGTTGTTCGTGCGGTAGGTCGAGGTCCGCGTACGCTCAACAGCTGATCAGCTGTTCGTTCCTTGAATGTATATATACAGGGTGTCCCAAAAATGACAAGATCATACTTATGTCCAAAATTTATTAGTTCATTTATTTATTATTGCGATATACCTAAATTTATTATTATCAATATTTTGGCGGTTAAATTTGAATTTTTATATTTCTTTTAATCTTTAACGTTTTATATTTTATTTTCAGATTACGCAACAAGTCAGACACGAGGGTGAATACCAGGACGTAACAATAATTTCATTGAATTTGCTCGGAGGTGATCAATTTTCGTTCGAAATTCATCGAAACACGTTATTTTTCACAGAAAATCGTTGAATTGGACCAAGATTTCACCAACGTTTCCATCAAACGATCGATTCTTACATGAAAGTCGATGAAACACGTCTTTTTACAAAGAAAATCGTCGTGATGGATAAAATCCATACTTCGGGGAGGGTAAATGGCATTCCCGCGATACTGGAAGATGATCGCACGTGTTTACACTTTGTTTTGGCTAACGTAACAATGTCGATGAAACATGATAATTTCATTGAATTTGCTCGGAGGTTATCAATTTTCGTTCGAAATTCATCGAAACACGTTATTTTTCACAGAAAATCGTTGAATTGGATCAAGATTACACCAACGTTTCCATCAAACTATCGATTCTTACATGAATGTCGATAAAGCACGTCATTTTACAATGAAAATCGTCGGTATGGATAAAATCCATACTTCGGAGAGGGTAAATGGCATTTCCGCGATACGTGAAGGTATCGCACGTGTTTACACTTTGTTTCCGCTAACGATGTCGATGAAACATGATAATTTCATTGAATTTGCTCGGAGGTGATCAATTTTCGTTCGAAATTCATCGAAACACGTTATTTTTCACAGAAAATCGTTGAATTGGACCAAGATTTCACCAACGTTTCCATCAAACGATCGATTCTTACATGAAAGTCGATAAAGCACGTCATTTTACAACGAAAATCGTCGTTATGGATAAAATCCATACTTCGGAAAGGGTAAATGGCATTTCCGCGATACATGAAGGTATCGCACGTGTTTACACTTTGTTTCGGCTAACGTAATAATGTCGATGAAACATGATAATTTCATTGAATTTGCTCCGAGGTGTTCAATTTTCGTTCGAAAAACATCGAAACACGTTATTTTTCAGCGAAAATCGTTGAATTGGAACAAGATTTCACCAGCTTTGCCCTCAAACGATCGAATTTCACATGAAAATCACAGGGTAAATGGCATTCGTCTTTTTACAGCGAAAATCGTCGTGATGAATAAAATCCATACTTCGGAGAGGGTAAATGGCATTTCCGCGATACGTGAAGATAATCGCACGTGTTTACACTTTGTTTCCGCTAACGATGTCGATGAAACATGATAATTTCATTGAATTTGCTCGGAGGTGATCATTTTTCGTTCGAAAAATATCGAAACACGTTATTTTTCAGCGAAAACCGTCGAATTGGACCAAGATTTCACCAACGTTGCCTTCAAACGATCGATTCGTACATGAAAGTCGATGAAACACGTCTTTTTACAGCGAAAATGGTCGTGATGAATAAAATCCATACTTCGGGGAGGGTAAATGGCATTCCCGTGATACCGGAAGATGATCGCACGTGTTTACACTTTGTTTTGGCTAACGTAACAATGTCGATGAAACATGATAATTTCATTGAATTTGCTCGGAGGTGATCAATTTTCGTTCGAAAATCATCGAAACACGTTATTTTTCACAGAAAATCGTTGAATTGGACCAAGATTTCACCAACGTTGCCTTCAAACGATCGATTCGTACATGAAAGTCGATGAAACACGTCTTTTTACAGCGAAAATGGTCGTGATGAATAAAATCCATACTTCGGGGAGGGTAAATGGCATTCCCGCGATACATGAAGATAATCGCACGTGTTTACACTTTGTTTCCGCTAACGATGTCGATGAAACATGATAGTTTCATTGAATTTGCTCGGAGGTGATCATTTTTCGTTCGAAAAATATCGAAACACGTTATTTTTCAGCGAAAACCGTCGAATTGGACCAAGATTTCACCAACGTTGCCTTCAAACGATCGATTCGTACATGAAAGTCGATAAAACACGTCTTTTTACAGCGAAAATGGTCGTGATGAATAAAATCCATACTTCGGGGAGGGTAAATGGCATTCCCGCGGTATTGGAAGATGATCGCACGTGTTTACACTTAGTTTCCGCTAACGATATCGATGAAAAATGATAATTTCATTGAATTTGCTCGGAGGTGAACAATTTTCGTTCGAAAAACATCGAAACACGTTATTTTTCAGCGAAAATCGTTGAATTGGACCAAGATTCCACCAGCTTTGCCGTCAAACGATCGATTCGTACATGAAAGTCGATGAAACACGTCTTTTTACAGCGAAAATGGTCGTGATGAATAAAATCCATACTTCGGAGAGGGTAAATGGCATTCCCGCGATACATGAAGATAATCGCACGTGTTTACACTTTGTTTCCGCTAACGATGTC
Source organism: Campoletis raptor (assembly GCA_948107755.1). Classification (NCBI taxonomy): domain Eukaryota; kingdom Metazoa; phylum Arthropoda; class Insecta; order Hymenoptera; family Ichneumonidae; genus Campoletis; species Campoletis raptor. Next base: position 942,974 of record OX403628.1, on the reverse strand, counting down.
GATGAAACATGATAATTTCATTGAATTTGCTCGGAGGTGATCAATTTTCGTTCGAAATTCATCGAAACACGTTATTTTTCACAGAAAATCGTTGAACTGGACCAAGATTCCACCAGCTTTGCCGTCAAACGATCGATTCTCACCTGAAAATCGATGAAACACGTCTTTTTACAGCGAAAATCGTCGTGATGAATAAAATCCATACTTCGGGGAGGGTAAATGGCATTTTCGCGATACTGGTATATTATTGCACGTCTTTACATTTTGTCCCTGCTACCGGAACCATTTCATCGAAGAAAAATGAAAATTTCACGGACTTTCCTGGGAGGCGATCGATTTTTGCATGAATATCGACGGAACACGTTATTTTTCAATGAAAATCGTAGAAATGGGCCAAGATTTCACGACCGTCACCCTCAAACGATCGATTTTTACAATAAAATCGAAGAAACACGCCTTTTTACAGCGAAAATCGTCGTTATTTTTCACAGAAAATCGTTGAATTGGACCAAGATTTCACCAGCGTTGCCCTCAAACGATCGATTCTCCCATGAAAATTCGATGAAACACTCCTTTTTACAGCGAAAATCGTCGTGATGGATGAAATCCACACTTCTGGGAGGGTAAATGGCATTCCCGCGATATTGTAAGATGATCGCACGTGTTTACACTTAGTTTCCGCTAACGATATCGATGAAACATGATAATTTCATTGAATTTGCTCGGAGGTGATCATTTTTCGTTCGAAAAACATCGAAACACGTTATTTTTCAGTGAAAACCGTTGTTACGTCCTGGTATTCACCCTCGTGTCTGACTTGTTGCGTAATCTGAAAATAAAATATAAAAACGTTAAAGATTAAAAGAAATATAAAAATTCAAATTCAACCGCCAAAATGTTAATAATAATAATTTTACATGTATCATAACAATAAGTAAACGAAATAATAATTTTGAACATAAATATAATCGTGTCATTTTTGGGACACCCTGTATATATACATTCAAGGAACGAACAGCTGATCAGCTGTTGAGCGTACGCGGACCTCGACCTACCGCACGAGCAGCGCTCACGCGCCAAGAGGCACATGACAAAGTCCCCATTTCAGTCAAATTTCATTAACTAACAATTATTAAATTATCAAGTTTTAATTATCATATTCTGCTTTATTATCAAAAGACCTTTAATTTGAATACTCACTCGACCATATTTCGACCACTTTTAAATAAACAAAAATTAGGCCATCAGCGAATTCCATTAACTAACAATTATTCAGATACAACAATTTAACTATGCTCATCAGATTCGGCTCGAAAAGCCCTTTTATTTGAACCCTCACACCAATATGTCATGTCCCAAATTAAACAAATAATCAAGCCGCGAAAAACCGCGGAAATCCGCGGAAAACCGCGGATTACTATAAAACGCTCTTTAATGTTCCTATAGGATTGTAAATGTATTTGAGTTACTATAAATAAGAATTCGATTATATAAATAACATCCTACATATATATTGTTAATAATAATAATAAACAATAAGTAATAAATAGACAAATACGCATTTTTACATATGTTTTACATAAACAAAAGTTTATTCATGTTACATACATCATCATATATTTTTGGGGAATAAATACGCTCTAGAGAAATAAACAAATAAATAAATAAACAATTAAGTTACTTCTCGAATAGAAAGACGTATATACAGCGCATTATTACATAAAACTCATAAATACATATATTTTTGGTACATAAGAGACAAAGGAATAGAACTGCACGCGTTCGAACACGTGGTCGTCATATTTCTTCTCAAGAGTCACATTTTCTCAAGTATCTGAAAACTGCAGAACCATGTCCGGTGAAGGAGTCTGTTTTAACTCCAAAAAGATATAAAAAATAATACAAAGAAAGGATTTCTTTCTTTCAGGAAATTCGTCAGCAAGAGAAAAGTAACCCGAAACTTCTAACCGTCGTCTTGACGAGACGGTACAATCCGCTGAAAATGTTAATGACCATTTTCCTAAATTTATAAATTATAATCTTTCATTAACTATTTGTTTCACACTTTAAAAACCCACCGTCGTTGTATTCAACTCCGTTATTCTAAAACCATCAATTTGAGCCGTCACACGACCATGTTAGACCATAAATTACAATAGTTAATTTAACTAACAATATATTAACAAAACCACAAAAATCAACCAATCGCAACGGGAAAACTTCCCACTTACACGAAATTAAAAGGCCAATCGAATGGCAGTATTTATAAATCCGAATAACAATAAATAACACCTAAAAATGTTTAAACAAATTGTCAATAATTAATAATTAACTTAACAAATGTACAACGTAGAATCTGCTGTTCATGTTAATCCAGGACCACCACTCGAACCTGTAAAAAACAAATAAAACATAAAATAATTATTATAAACAAATAAATAAAATAAGAATACTTACCAATATTGAAGAAATCCAAAAAGCGCGAGTCCTTATGTACCTGAAAAGAAGAAAATAAGTTAATAAATAATTAATGTTAAATCAACGATTAATTAATAAATAATTAATTAATCGTTGATCAAGTACCACCGTAACATCACAAATAGTCATAAGAAATCATGTAAAATTAATGATTAGTTAATATTATTAATTAATCAATAATTTCTTTCGTAAATTGTAATAAATAAAATAATGCATAAGATTCATATACCTATATCGCTGAGTCAACATAGAGCATCGCTGCAGCGTGTCAGTGACACACGCACACATTCATCGTTCGAGCGTCTTCGTGAGGTCTTCTATATAAGTGGGGGGCTGCACCGAAGTCGTTAGTTCTCGATCCTCTCCACAGACAGCCAGTCGAACTCCGACGTTCGTGTAGATCGGATATTCCCGCCGTGCGTCTGAAAATCGATATTTTCCATCTAAGTAAATTGTTGCCAGTTCTCGATCCTCTCCACAGACAGCCAGTCGAACTCCGACGTTTGTGTTGATCGGATATTCCCGCCGTGCGTCTGAAAATCGACATTGTACCATCTTTATTATTTTAAACTTAAATTGTTAACAAGTTATATCGTCGGGTTATAAATTAACTCAGTCATTTCTTACAATTGTGCAACGAATATATAAGTATATTAAAGAAAAGTTATTAAATAAAATATCGTGAAAAGTGTTATAAAAATCATTTATTTTTACATTAAGGTAAAATATCTCCATCCGCGTTTTAAAATCTTTCGCGATCATAAATTTGTCTGAAATAAATATTTCAAAGCGAATAAAAATTAAATAAACAAATTCAAGAGTTTATCTAAATAATTCCGTAACATTCGTGGAATTAAATCATAATTATTCTGTCTATTCTTTTATCCGAAACAAATTGAAATCAGTTATCGACATTTCTTCCAAAAATTAAATAATTGCAAAAATATAAATAAATAATTAAATTCACTAATTTTGGAAATTCAGTTAACTCGAGTTGCTCAAGAAAATATTCATTCCAACTTTTCCGTTCTTTCTGTGCTTTTTACTCTGGCACGTGGGATTCCCTCATTACCTGAGACCCCTTTTTTATTACCCCGGGTTTTTCCGAACCTCGTTTTTTGCACACTTTCTCTTTTCCTTCCTCAAAACTTTTTCCGATCGACCGTGCTATACTCAAGCACGTCTATTATCCTTTACATTTTTAATATATTTTCACTAAACGCATTTTTCCCGAGTTCGCATTTAATTTGTGCTATTTCACAGGCACGTTAAATCGAATTCTTCCTTCCTTATCGACCGTGACGATTCTCAGGCACGTCGATTCCAATTTATTAAACTCACCCTTTCACGATTTAATTTATCCGTGCTGATTCTCAAGCACGTTAGATTAATTTCGTCATCCTATCAATAACTCTCTCGATCTTCCATTATTATTTCCTCCCACGATTTTAGTTCATCCGTGCTGATTCTCAAGCACGTTAAATTAATTTCGTCATCCTATCAATAATTCCCTCGATCTTCCATTATTATTTCCTCCCACGATTTTAGTTTATCCGTGCTGATTCTCAAGCACGTTAAATTAATTTCATTATTTCATATTATTTCCTTTAATTGATTTTCTGTGCTGTCTATCGAGCACGATCATACAAATCCTTTAAATCCTTATCGAATTTCATTCCATTGAGCAATTCAAATTAACAAAAATTAATTGATGTATAATTCTTCCATCATGAAGAATTATTATGCCTAGAAGACGCGCTGGGATAAAATTTCAAATTCGTCGAGCCATTGCGCGGGAGTGTCAGAAACCCGCAGTTAAAAGAGGAAACAATAAATCCATTCTAAAAACATTTCGGGACGAATATCTCAGCGATAAACCAGCCGTCGTTAAAACAGTCGTCGAGATCGCAAGTAGTTTGCCAAAAGTTCGGGTCATCTCGACTACGTCGATAAAACAGACTATTTACATCGTGGATCCCAAAACATCTTTTCCTCTGGCTCGCCTCGTCGGTACAAATCGTGTCGTCCTTTGCGAGGAACTTCAGCGAGAGTGGGACAACATCTCACAGGCGTCGACTCTGTCTCGCCCGTCCACACCAGAAGGCATCGAGATCATCGAACTCGACTAGATCTCCAATTACCAACAGTAAGTATTAGTCACCAGTTAACAATCTTATTGACAAAGGTTCCGGTCCTAGAGGGGAAAATCTCACCCTTCTAAACACAGGAGCCTAAAATAAATCTACGCGTCGTACCCCCGTGTACCCATTGCAGATAGAGTAATTTTCGCGTTTATCGACTACCGAATAGTCCGTCCGACTATCGGTTATCTCGTGCCCTTTATTATCGATTGTCAATTCGGACATACCACCTCCCGGCTATCGGTCAAGTAGCAGCCTATATTTTCAGCAGTCGGTAAGAACACCGACCGTAGGTTAGAGCTCTGAACCCCCTTAACATCAATAGGTAGCTTATCGTGGGTTGGTAAAATAAAAATAGTCCGCGGGTACAAATAAGTTTCAAATCTTTATTTAACCGTCGATAAATTCGAACAATTCTATTTACATTTTTTATCACAATTCCGGGCATTCAAACGCGCGACGTAACACCGTCGAATTGGACCAACATTTCACCAACGTTGCCTTCAAACGATCGATTCGTACATGAAAGTCGATAAAACACGTCTTTTTACAGCGAAAATGGTCGTGATGAATAAAATCCATACTTCGGGGAGGGTAAATGGCATTCCCGTGATACCGGAAGATGATCGCACGTGTTTACACTTTGTTTTGGCTAACGTAACAATGTCGATGAAACATGATAATTTCATTGAATTTGCTCGGAGGTGATCAATTTTCGTTCGAAAATCATCGAAACACGTTATTTTTCACAGAAAATCGTTGAATTGGACCAAGATTTCACCAACGTTGCCTTCAAACGATCGATTCGTACATGAAAGTCGATAAAACACGTCTTTTTACAGCGAAAATCGTCGTGATGAATAAAATCCATACTTCGGGGAGGGTAAATGGCATTTTCACGATACTGGTATATTATTGCACGTGTTTACATTTTGTCCCTGCTACCGGAACCATTTCATCGAAGAAAAATGAAAATTTCACGGACTTTCCTGGGAGGCGATCGATTTTTGCATGAATATCGACGGAACACGTTATTTTTCAATGAAAATCGTAGAAATGGGCCAAGATTTCACGACCGTTACCCTCAAACGATCGATTTTTACAATAAAATCGAAGAAACACGCCTTTTTACAGCGAAAATCGTCGTTATTTTTCACAGAAAATCGTTGAATTGGACCAAGATTTCACCAGCGTTGCCCTCAAACGATCGATTCTCCCATGAAAATCGATGAAACACTCCTTTTTACAGCGAAAATCGTCGTGATGGATGAAATCCACACTTCGGGGAGGGTAAATGGCATTCCCGCGATATTGGAAGATGATCGCACGTGTTTACACTTAGTTTCCGCTAACGATATCGATGAAACATGATAATTTCATTGAATTTGCTCGGAGGTGTTCAATTTTCGTTCGAAAAACATCGAAACACGTTATTTTTCAGCGAAAATCGTTGAATTGGACCAAGATTCCACCAGCTTTGCCGTCAAACGATCGATTCTCACCTGAAAATCGATGAAACACGTCTTTTTACAGCGAAAATCGTCGTGATGAATAAAATCCATACTTCAGGGAGGGTAAATGGCATTTTCGCGATACTGGTATATTATTGCACGTCTTTACATTTTGTCCCTGCTACCGGAACCATTTCATCGAAGAAAAATGAAAATTTCACGGACTTTCCTGGGAGGCCATCGATTTTTGCATGAATATCGACGGAACACGTTATATTTCAATGAAAATCGTTGAAATGGGCCAAGATTTCACGACCGTTACCCTCAAACGATCGATTTTTACAATAAAATCGAAGAAACACGCCTTTTTACAGCGAAAATCGTCGTTATTTTTCACAGAAAATCGTTGAATTGGACCAAGATTTCACCAGCGTTGCCCTCAAACGATCGATTCTCCCATGAAAATCGATGAAACACTCCTTTTTACAGCGAAAATCGTCGTGATGGATGAAATCCACACTTCGGGAAGGGTAAATGGCATTCCCGCGATATTGGAAGATGTGGCACGTGTTTACACTTAGTTTCCGCTAACGATATCGATGAAACATGATAATTTCATTGAATTTGCTCGGAGGTGATCATTTTTCGTTCGAAAAACATCGAAACACGTTATTTTTCAGTGAAAACCGTCGAATTGGACCAAGATTTCACCAACGTTGCATTCAAACGATCGATTCGTACATGAAAGTCGATAAAACACGTCTTTTTACAGCGAAAATGGTCGTGATGAATAAAATCCATACTTCGGGGAGGGTAAATGGCATTCCCGCGATATTGGAAGATGATCGCACGTGTTTACACTTAGTTTCCGCTAACGATATCGATGAAACATGATAATTTCATTGAATTTGCTCGGAGGTGAACAATTTTCGTTCGAAAAACATCGAAACACGTTATTTTTCAGCGAAAATCGTTGAATTGGACCAAGATTCCACCAGCTTTGCCGTCAAACGATCGATTCTCACCTGAAAATCGATGAAACACGTCTTTTTACAGCGAAAATCGTCGTGATGAATAAAATCCATACTTCGGGGAGGGTAAATGGCATTTTCACGATACTGGTATATTATTGCACGTGTTTACATTTTGTCTGTTACGTCCTGGTATTCACCCTCGTGTCTGACTTGTTGCGTAATCTGAAAATAAAATATAAAACGTTAAAGATTAAAAGAAATATAAAAATTCAAATTTAACCGCCAAAATATTGATAATAATAAATTTAGGTATATCGCAATAATAAATAAATGAACTAATAAATTTTGGACATAAGTATGATCTTGTCATTTTTGGGACACCCTGTATATATACATTCAAGGAACGAACAGCTGATCAGCTGTTGAGCGTACGCGGACCTCGACCTACCGTACGAGCAGCGCTCACGCGCCAAGAGGCACATGACAAAGTCCCCATTTCAGTCAAATTTCATTAACTAACAATTATTAAATTATCAAGTTTTAATTATCATATTCTGCTTTATTATCAAAAGACCTTTAATTTGAATACTCACTCGACCATATTTCGACCACTTTTAAATAAACAAAATTTAGGCCATCAGCAAATTTCATTAACTAACAATTATTCAGATACAACAATTTAATTATGCTCATCAGATTCGGGTCGAAAAGCCCTTTTATTTGAACCCTCACACCACTATGTCATGTCCCAAATTAAACAAATAATCAAGCCGCGAAAAACCGCGGAAATCCGCGGAAAACCGCGGATTACTATAAAACGCTCTTAAAAGTCTCTACAGGGTTGTCAATCGACTTGAATTACTACAAATAAGAATTCGATTATATGAATAACATCTTACATATATATTGTTAATAATAATAATAAACAATAAGTAGTAAATAGACAAATACGCATTTTTACATATGTTTTACATAAACAAAAGTTTATTCATGTTGCATACATCATCATATATTTTTGGGGAATAAATACGCTCTAGAGAAATAAACAAATAAATAAATAAACAATTAAGTTACTTCTCGAATAGAAAGACGTATATACAGCGCATTATTACATAAAACTCATAAATACATATATTTTTGGTACATTAGAGACAAAGGAATAGAACTGCACGCGCGAACACGTGGTCGTCATATTTCTTCTCAAGAGTCACATTTTCTCAAGTATCTGAAAACTGCAGAACCATGTCCGGTGAAGGAGTCTGTTTTAACTCCAAAAAGATATAAAAAATAATACAAAGAAAGGATTTCTTTCTTTCAGGAAATTCGTCAGCAAGAGAAAAGTAACCCGAAACTTCTAACCGTCGTCTTGACGAGACGGTACAATCCGCTGAAAATGTTAATGACCATTTTCCTAAATTTATAAATTATAATCTTTCATTAACTATTTGTTTCACACTTTTAAAACCCACCGTCGTTGTATTCAACTCCGTTATTCTAAAACCATCAATTTGAGCCGTCACACGACCATGTTAGACCATAAATTGCAATAGTTAAGTTAACTAACAATATATTAACAAAACCACAAAATTCATCCAATCGCAACGGGAAAACTTCCCACTTACACGAAATTAAAAGCCCAATCGAATGGCAGTATTTACAAATCCGAATAACAATAAATAATACCTAAAAACGTTTAAACAAATTGTCAATAATTAATAATTAACTTACCAAATGTACAACGTAGAATCTGCTGTTCATGTTAATCCAGGACCACCACTCGAACCTGTAAAAAACAAATAAAACATAAAATAATTATTATAAACAAATAAATAAAATAAGAATACTTACCAATATTGAAGAAATCTAAAAAGCGCGAGTCCTTATGTACCTGAAAAGAAGAAAATAAGTTAATAAATAATTAATGTTAAATCAACGATTAATTAATAAATAATTAATTAATCGTTGATCAAGTACCACCGTAACATCACAAATAGTCATAAGAAATCATGTAAAATTAATGATTAGTTAATATTATTAATTAATCAATAATTTCTTTCGTAAATTGTAATAAATAAAATAATGCATAAGATTCATATACCTATATCGCTGAGTCAACATAGAGCATCGCTGCAGCGTGTCAGTGACACACGCACACATTCATCGTTCGAGCGTCTTCGTGAGGTCTTCTATATAAGTGGGGGGCTGCACCGAAGTCGTCAGTTCTCGATCCTCTCCACAGACAGCCAGTCGAACTCCGACGTTCGTGTAGATCGGATATTCCCGCCGTGCGTCTGAAAATCGATATTTTCCATCTAAGTAAATTGTTGCCAGTTCTCGAGTCTCTCCACAGCCAGCCAGTCGAACTCCGACGTTCGTGTTGATCGGATACTCCCGCCGTGCTGCTGAAAATCGATTTTAACATCTTTGTAATTTTTAAACTTAAAATTGTTAATAAGTTTATATCGTCGGGTTATAAATTAACTCAGTCATTTCTTACAATTGTGCAACGAATATATGAGTATATTAAAGAAAAGTTATTAAATAAAGTACTGTGAAAAGTGTTATAAAAAATCATTTATTTTTACATTAAGGTAAAAATATCTCCATCCGCGTTTTAAAATCTTTCGCGATCATAAATTTGTCTGAAATAAATATTTCAAAGCGAATAAAAATTAAATAAACAAATTCAAGAGTTTATCTAAATAATTCCGTAACATTCGTGGAATTAAATCATAATTATTCTGTCTATTCTTTTATCCGAAACAAATTGAAATCAGTTATCGACATTTCTTCCAAAAATTAAATAATTGCAAAATATAAATAAATAATTAAATTCACTAATTTTGGAAATTCAGTTAATTCGAGTTGCTCAAGAAAATATTCATTCCAACTTTTCCGTTCTTTCTGTGCTTTTTTACTCTGGCACGTGGGATTCCCTCATTACCTGAGACCCTTTTTTTATTACCCCGGGTTTTTCCGAACCTCGTTTTTTGCACACTTTCTCTTTTCCTTCCTCAAAACTTTTTCCGATCGACCGTGCTATTCTCAAGCACGTCTATTACCCTTTACATTTTTAATATTTTCACCAAACGCATTTTTCCCGAGTTCGCATTTAATTTGTGCTATTTCACAGGCACGTTAAATCGAATTCTTCCTTCCTTATCGACCGTGACGATTCTCAGGCACGTCGATTCCAATTTATTAAACTCACCCTTTCACGATTTTAGTTTATCCGTGCTGATTCTCAAGCACGTTAAATTAATTTCGTCATCCTATCAATAATTCTCTCGATCTTCCATTATTATTTCCTCCCACGATTTTAGTTTATCCGTGCTGATTCTCAAGCACGTTAAATTAATTTCGTCATCCTATCAATAATTCTCTCGATCTTCCATTATTATTTCCTCCCACGATTTTAGTTTATCCGTGCTGATTCTCAAGCACGTTAAATTAATTTCATTATTTCATATTATTTCCTTTAATTGATTTTCTGTGCTGTCTATCAAGCACGATCATACAAATCCTTTAAATCCTTATCGAATTCCATTCTATTGAGCAATTCAAATTAACAAAAATTTATTGATGTATAATTCTTCCATCATGAAGAATCATTATGCCTAGAAGACGCGCTGGAATAAGATTTCAAATTCGTCGAGCCATTGCGCGGGAGTGTCAGAAACCCGCAGTTAAAAGAGGAAACAATAAATCCATTCTAAAAACATTTCGGGACGAATATCTCAGCGATAAACCAGCCGTCGCTAAAACAGTCGTCGAGATCGCAAGTAGTTTGCCAAAAGTTCGGGTCATCTCGACTACGTCGATAAAACAGACAATTTACATTGTGGATCCCAAAACATCTTTTCCTCTGGCTCGCCTCGTCGGTACAAATCGTGTCGTCCTTTGCGAGGAACTGCAGCGAGAGTGGGACAACATCTCACAGGCGTCGACTCTGTCTCGCCCGTCCACACCAGAAAGCATCGAGATCATCGAACTCGACTAGATCTCCAATTACCAACAGTAAGTATTAATCACCAGTTAACAATCTTATTGACAAAGGTTCCGGTCCTAGAGGGGAAAATCTCACCCTTCTAAACACAGGAGCCTAAAATAAATCTACGCGTCGTACCCCCGTGTACCCATTGCAGATAGAGTAATTTTCGCGTTTATCGACTACCGAATAGTCCGTCCGACTATCGGTTATCTCGTGCCCTTTATTATCGATTGTCAATTCGGACATACCACCTCCCGGCTATCGGTCAAGTAGCAGCCTATATTTTCAGCAGTCGGTAAGAACACCGACCGTAGGTTAGAGCTCTGAACCCCCTTAACATCAATAGGTAGCTTATCGTGGGTTGGTAAAATAAAAATAGTCCGCGGGTACAAATAAGTTTCAAATCTTTATTTAACCGTCGATAAATTCGAACAATTCTATTTACATTTTTTATCACAATTCCGGGCATTCAAACGCGCGACGTAACATGTCCCTGCTACCGGAACCATTTCATCGAAGAAAAATGAAAATTTCACGGACTTTCCTGGGAGGCGATCGATTTTTGCATGAATATCGACGGAACACGTTATTTTTCAATGAAAATCGTAGAAATGGGCCAAGATTTCACGACCGTTACCCTCAAACGATCGATTTTTGCAATAAAATCGAAGAAACACGCCTTTTTACAGCGAAAATCGTCGTTATTTTTCACAGAAAATCGTTGAATTGGACCAAGATTTCACCAGCGTTGCCCTCAAACGATCGATTCTCCCATGAAAATCGATGAAACACTCCTTTTTACAGCGAAAATCGTCGTGATGGATGAAATCCACACTTCGGGGAGGGTAAATGGCATTCCCGCGATATTGGAAGATGTGGCACGTGTTTACACTTAGTTTCCGCTAACGATATCAATGAAACATGATAATTTCATTGAATTTGCTCGGAGGTGATCATTTTTCGTTCGAAAAACATCGAAACACGTTATTTTTCAGTGAAAACCGTCGAATTGGACCAAGGTTTCACCAACGTTGCCTTCAAACGATCGATTCGTACATGAAAGTCGATAAAACACGTCTTCTTACCGCGAAAATGGTCGTGATGAATAAAATCCATACTTCGGGGAGGGTAAATGGCATTCCCGCGATATTGGAAGATGATCGCACGTGTTTACACTTAGTTTCCGCTAACGATATCGATGAAACATGATAATTTCATTGAATTTGCTCGGAGGTGATCATTTTTCGTTCGAAAAACATCGAAACACGTTATTTTTCAGTGAAAACCTTCGAATTGGACCAAGATTTCACCAACGTTGCCTTCAAACGATCGATTCGTACATGAAAGTCGATAAAACACGTCATTTTACAACGAAAATCGTCGTGATGGATGAAATCCACACTTCGGGGAGGGTAAATGGCATTCCCGCGATACGTGAAGGTAATCGCACGTTTTTACACTTTGTTTCGGCTAACGTAACAATGTCGATGAAACATGATAATTTCATTGAATTTGCTCGGAGGTGAACAATTTTCGTTCGAAAACCATCGAAACACGTTATTTTTCACAGAAAATCGTCGAATTGGACCAAGATTTCACCAGCGTTGCCCTCAAACGATCGATTCTCACATGAAAAACGATGAAACACGTCTTTTTACAGCGAAAATCGTCGTGATGGATGAAATCTATACTTCGGGGAGGGTAAATGGCATTCCCGCGATACTGGAAGATGATCGCACGTGTTTACATTTTGTTCCTGCTACCGGAACCATGTCATCGAAGAAAAATAAAAATTTCACGGACTTTGCAGGGAGGCGATCGATTTTTGCATGAATATCGACGGAACACGTTATTTTTCAATGAAAATCGTAGAAATGGGCCAAGATTTCACCAGCGTTGCCCTCAAACGATCGATTCTCCCATGAAAATCGATGAAACACTCCTTTTTACAGCGAAAATCGTCGTGATGGATGAAATCCACACTTCGGGGAGGGTAAATGGCATTCCCGCAATACATGAAGATAATCGTACGTGTTTACACTTTGTTTCCGCTAACGATGTCGATGAAACATGGTCAGTTCGTTGAATTTGCTCGGAGGTGATCATTTTTCGTTCGAAAAATATCGAAACACGTTATTTTTCAGTGAAAACCGTCGAATTGCACCAAGATTTCACCAACGTTGCCTTCAAACGATCGATTCTCACATGAAAATCGATGAAACACGTCTTTCTACAAAGAAAATCGTCGTGATGGATAAAATCCATACTTCGGGGAGGGAAAAGGGCATTCCCGCGATACATGAAGATAATCGTACGTGTTTACACTTTGTTTCCGCTAACGATGTCGATGAAACATGGTCAGTTCGTTGAATTTGCTCGGAGGTGATCAATTTTCGTTCGAAATTCATCGAAACACGTTATTTTTCGTAGAAAAACGTTGAATTGGATCAAGATTACACCAAAGTTTCCATCAAACGATCGATTCTTACATGAAAGTCGATGAAGCACGTCATTTTACAACGAAAATCGTCGTTATGAATAAAATCCATACTTCGGAGAGGGTAAATGGCATTTCCGCGATACGTGAAGATAATCGCACGTGTTTACACTTTGTTTCCGCTAACGATGTCGATGAAACATGATAATTTGATTGAATTTGCTCGGAGGTGATCATTTTTCGTTCGAAAAATATCGAAACACGTTATTTTTCAGCGAAAACCGTCGAATTGGACCAAGATTTCACCAACGTTGCCTTCAAACGATCGATTCGTACATGAAAGTCGATAAAACACGTCTTCTTACAGCGAAAATGGTCGTGATGAATAAAATCCATACTTCGGGGAGGGTAAATGGCATTCCCGTGATACCGGAAGATGATCGCACGTGTTTACACTTTGTTTTGGCTAACGTAACAATGTCGATGAAACATGATAATTTCATTGAATTTGCTCGGAGGTGAACAATTTTCGTTCGAAAAACATCGAAACACGTTATTTTTCAGCGAAAATCGTTGAATTGGATCAAGATTACACCAATGTTTCCATCAACCGATCGATTCTTACATGAAAGTCGATGAAACACGTCTTTTTACAGCGAAAATCGTCGTGATGAATAAATAAAATCCATACTTCGGGGAGGAAAAATGGCATTTCCGCGATACATGAAGACAAAGTGTTTACACTTTGTTTCCGCTAACGATGTCGATGAAACATGATAATTTCATTGAATTTGCACGGAGGTGATCAATTTTCGTTCGAAATTCATCGAAACACGTTATTTTTCACAGAAAATCGTTGAATTGGACCAAGATTTCACCAACGTTTCCATCAAACGATCGATTCTTACATGAAAGTCGATAAAGCACGTCATTTTACAACGAAAATCGTCGTGATGGATAAAATCCATACTTCGGAGAGGGTAAATGGCATTTCCGCGATACGCGAAGGTATCGCACGTGTTTACACTTTGTTTCGGCTAACGTAATAATGTCGATGAAACATGATAATTTCATTGAATTTGCTCGGAGGTGTTCAATTTTCGTTCGAAAAACATCGAAACACGTTATTTTTCAGCGAAAATCGTTGAATTGGAACAAGATTTCACCAACTTTGCCCTCAAACGATCGATTTTCACATGAAAATCACAGGGTAAATGGCATTCGTCTTTTTACAGCGAAAATCGTCGTGATGAATAAAATCCATACTTCGGGGAGGGTAAATGGCATTCCCGCGAAACATGAAGATAATCGCACGTGTTTACACTTTGTTTCCGCTAACGATGTCGATGAAACATGATAATTTCATTGAATTTGCTCGGAGGTGATCATTTTTCGTTCGAAAAATATCGAAACATCTTATTTTTCAGCGAAAACCGTCGAATTGGACCAAGATTTCACCAACGTTGCCCTCAAACGATCGATTCGTACATGAAAGTCGATAAAACACTTCTTTTTACAGCGAAAATCTTCGTGGTGGATGAAATCCATACTTCGGGGAGGGTAAATGGCATTTTCGCGATACTGGTATATTATTGCACGTGTTTACATTTTGTCCCTGCTACCGGAACCATTTCATCGAAGAAAAATGAAAATTTCACGGACTTTCCTAGGAGGCGATCGATTTTTGCATGAATATCGACGGAACACGTTATTTTTACATGAAAATCGTAGAAATGGGCCAAGATTTCACGACCGTTACCCTCAAACGATCGATTTTTACAATAAAATCGAAGAAACACGCCTTTTTACAGCGAAAATCATCGTTATTTTTCACAGAAAATCGTTGAATTGGACCAAGATTTCACCAACGTTTCCATCAAACGATCGATTCTTACATGAAAGTCGATAAAGCACGTCATTTTACAACGAAAATCGTCGTTATGGATAAAATCCCATACTTCGGGGAGGGTAAATGGCATTCCCGCGATATTGGAAGATGATCGCACGTGTTTACACTTAGTTTCCGCTAACGATATCGATGAAACATGATAATTTCATTGAATTTGCTCGGAGGTGATCATTTTTCGTTCGAAAAACATCGAAACACGTTATTTTTCAGTGAAAACCGTCGAATTGGACCAACATTTCACCAACGTTGCCTTCAAACGATCGATTTGTACATGAAAGTCGATAAAACACGTCTTTTTACAGCGAAAATGGTCGTGATGAATAAAATCCATACTTCGGGGAGGGTAAATGGCATTCCCGCGATATTGGAAGATGATCGCACGTGTTTACACTTAGTTTCCGCTAACGATATCGATGAAACATGATAATTTCATTGAATTTGCTCGGAGGTGAACAATTTTCGTTCGAAAAACATCGAAACACGTTATTTTTCAGCGAAAATCGTTGAATTGGACCAAGATTCCACCAGCTTTGCCGTCAAACGATCGATTCTCACCTGAAAATCGATGAAACACGTCTTTTTACAGCGAAAATCGTCGTGATGAATAAAATCCATACTTCGGGGAGGGTAAATGGCATTTTCACGATACTGGTATATTATGGCACGTGTTTACATTTTGTCCCTGCTACCGGAACCATTTCATCGAAGAAAAATGAAAATTTCACGGACTTTCCTGGGAGGCGATCGATTTTTGCATGAATATCGACGGAACACGTTATTTTTCCATGAAAATCGTAGAAATGGGCCAAGATTTCACGACCGTTACCCTCAAACGATCGATTTTTACAATAAAATCGAAGAAACACGCCTTTTTACAGCGAAAATCATCGTTATTTTTCACAGAAAATCGTTGAATTGGACCAAGATTTCACCAACGTTTCCATCAAACGATCGATTCTTACATGAAAGTCGATAAAGCACGTCATTTTACAACGAAAATCGTCGTTATGGATAAAATCCCATACTTCGGGGAGGGTAAATGGCATTCTCGCGATATTGGAAGATGATCGCACGTGTTTACACTTAGTTTCCGCTAACGATATCGATGAAACATGATAATTTCATTGAATTTGCTCGGAGGTGATCATTTTTCGTTCGAAAAACATCGAAACACGTTATTTTTCCGTGAAAACCGTCGAATTGGACCAACATTTCACCAACGTTGCCTTCAAACGATCGATTCGTACATGAAAGTCGATAAAACACGTCTTTTTACAGCGAAAATGGTCGTGATGAATAAAATCCATACTTCGGGGAGGGTAAATGGCATTCCCGCGATATTGGAAGATGATCGCACGTGTTTACACTTAGTTTCCGCTAACGATATCGATGAAACATGATAATTTCATTGAATTTGCTCGGAGGTGAACAATTTTCGTTCGAAAAACATCGAAACACGTTATTTTTCAGCGAAAATCGTTGAATTGGACCAAGATTCCACCAGCTTTGCCGTCAAACGATCGATTCTCACCTGAAAATCGATGAAACACGTCTTTTTACAGCGAAAATCGTCGTGATGAATAAAATCCATACTTCGGGGAGGGTAAATGGCATTTTCACGATACTGGTATATTATGGCACGTGTTTACATTTTGTCCCTGCTACCGGAACCATTTCATCGAAGAAAAATGAAAATTTCACGGACTTTCCTGGGAGGCGATCGATTTTTGCATGAATATCGACGGAACACGTTATTTTTCAATGAAAATCGTAGAAATGGGCCAAGATTTCACGACCGTTACCCTCAAACGATCGATTTTTACAATAAAATCGAAGAAACACGCCTTTTTACAGCGAAAATCGTCGTTATTTTTCACAGAAAATCGTTGAATTGGACCAAGATTTCACCAGCGTTGCCCTCAAACGATCGATTCTCCCATGAAACTCGATGAAACACTCCTTTTTACAGCGAAAATCGTCGTGATGGATGAAATCCACACTTCGGGGAGGGTAAATGGCATTCCCGCGATATTGGAAGATGTGGCACGTGTTTACACTTAGTTTCCGCTAACGATATCGATGAAACATGATAATTTCATTGAATTTGCTCGGAGGTGATCATTTTTCGTTCGAAAAACATCGAAACACGTTATTTTTCAGTGAAAACCTTCGAATTGGACCAAGATTTCACCAACGTTGCCTTCAAACGATCGATTCGTACATGAAAGTCGATAAAACACGTCAGTTTACAACGAAAATCGTCGTGATGGATGAAATCCACACTTCGGGGAGGGTAAATGGCATTCCCGCGATACGTGAAGGTAATCGCACGTTTTTACACTTTGTTTCGGCTAACGTAACAATGTCGATGAAACATGATAATTTCATTGAATTTGCTCGGAGGTGAACAATTTTCGTTCGAAAAACATCGAAACACGTTATTTTTCAGCCAAAATCGTTGAATTGGAACAAAATTTCACCAGCTTTGCCCTCAAACGATCGATTTTCACATGAAAATCACAGGGTAAATGGCATTCGTCTTTTTACAGCGAAAATCGTCGTGATGAATAAAATCCATACTTCGGGGAGGGTAAATGGCATTCCCGCGAAACATGAAGATAATCGCACGTGTTTACACTTTGTTTCCGCTAACGATGTCGATGAAACATGATAATTTCATTGAATTTGCTCGGAGGTGATCATTTTTCGTTCGAAAAATATCGAAACATCTTATTTTTCAGCGAAAACCGTCGAATTGGACCAAGATTTCACCAACGTTGCCCTCAAACGATCGATTCGTACATGAAAGTCGATAAAACACTTCTTTTTACAGCGAAAATCTTCGTGGTGGATGAAATCCATACTTCGGGGAGGGTAAATGGCATTTTCGCGATACTGGTATATTATTGCACGTGTTTACATTTTGTCCCTGCTACCGGAACCATTTCATCGAAGAAAAATGAAAATTTCACGGACTTTCCTAGGAGGCGATCGATTTTTGCATGAATATCGACGGAACACGTTATTTTTACATGAAAATCGTAGAAATGGGCCAAGATTTCACGACCGTTACCCTCAAACGATCGATTTTTACAATAAAATCGAAGAAACACGCCTTTTTACAGCGAAAATCATCGTTATTTTTCACAGAAAATCGTTGAATTGGACCAAGATTTCACCAACGTTTCCATCAAACGATCGATTCTTACATGAAAGTCGATAAAGCACGTCATTTTACAACGAAAATCGTCGTTATGGATAAAATCCCATACTTCGGGGAGGGTAAATGGCATTCCCGCGATATTGGAAGATGATCGCACGTGTTTACACTTAGTTTCCGCTAACGATATCGATGAAACATGATAATTTCATTGAATTTGCTCGGAGGTGATCATTTTTCGTTCGAAAAACATCGAAACACGTTATTTTTCAGTGAAAACCGTCGAATTGGACCAACATTTCACCAACGTTGCCTTCAAACGATCGATTTGTACATGAAAGTCGATAAAACACGTCTTTTTACAGCGAAAATGGTCGTGATGAATAAAATCCATACTTCGGGGAGGGTAAATGGCATTCCCGCGATATTGGAAGATGATCGCACGTGTTTACACTTAGTTTCCGCTAACGATATCGATGAAACATGATAATTTCATTGAATTTGCTCGGAGGTGAACAATTTTCGTTCGAAAAACATCGAAACACGTTATTTTTCAGCGAAAATCGTTGAATTGGACCAAGATTCCACCAGCTTTGCCGTCAAACGATCGATTCTCACCTGAAAATCGATGAAACACGTCTTTTTACAGCGAAAATCGTCGTGATGAATAAAATCCATACTTCGGGGAGGGTAAATGGCATTTTCACGATACTGGTATATTATGGCACGTGTTTACATTTTGTCCCTGCTACCGGAACCATTTCATCGAAGAAAAATGAAAATTTCACGGACTTTCCTGGGAGGCGATCGATTTTTGCATGAATATCGACGGAACACGTTATTTTTCAATGAAAATCGTAGAAATGGGCCAAGATTTCACGACCGTTACCCTCAAACGATCGATTTTTACAATAAAATCGAAGAAACACGCCTTTTTACAGCGAAAATCGTCGTTATTTTTCACAGAAAATCGTTGAATTGGACCAAGATTTCACCAGCGTTGCCCTCAAACGATCGATTCTCCCATGAAACTCGATGAAACACTCCTTTTTACAGCGAAAATCGTCGTGATGGATGAAATCCACACTTCGGGGAGGGTAAATGGCATTCCCGCGATATTGGAAGATGTGGCACGTGTTTACACTTAGTTTCCGCTAACGATATCGATGAAACATGATAATTTCATTGAATTTGCTCGGAGGTGATCATTTTTCGTTCGAAAAACATCGAAACACGTTATTTTTCAGTGAAAACCTTCGAATTGGACCAAGATTTCACCAACGTTGCCTTCAAACGATCGATTCGTACATGAAAGTCGATAAAACACGTCAGTTTACAACGAAAATCGTCGTGATGGATGAAATCCACACTTCGGGGAGGGTAAATGGCATTCCCGCGATACGTGAAGGTAATCGCACGTTTTTACACTTTGTTTCGGCTAACGTAACAATGTCGATGAAACATGATAATTTCATTGAATTTGCTCGGAGGTGAACAATTTTCGTTCGAAAAACATCGAAACACGTTATTTTTCAGCCAAAATCGTTGAATTGGAACAAAATTTCACCAGCTTTGCCCTCAATCGATCGATTTTCACATGAAAATCACAGGGTAAATGGCATTCGTCTTTTTACAGCGAAAATCGTCGTGATGAATAAAATCCATACTTCGGGGAGGGTAAATGGCATTCCCGCGATACATGAAGATAATCGCACGTGTTTACACTTTGTTTCCGCTAACGATGTCGATGAAACATGATAATTTCATTGAATTTGCTCGGAGGTGATCATTTTTCGTTCGAAAAATATCGAAACACGTTATTTTTCAGCGAAAACCGTCGAATTGGACCAAGATTTCACCAACGTTGCCTTCAAACGATCGATTCGTACATGAAAGTCGATAAAACACGTCTTTTTACAGCGAAAATGGTCGTGATGAATAAAATCCATACTTCGAGGAGGGTAAATGGCATTCCCGTGATACCGGAAGATGATCGCACGTGTTTACACTTTGTTTTGGCTAACGTAACAATGTCGATGAAACATTATAATTTCATTGAATTTGCTCGGAGGTGATCAATTTTCGTTCGAAAATCATCGAAACACGTTATTTTTCACAGAAAATCGTTGAATTGGACCAAGATTTCACCAACGTTGCCTTCAAACGATCGATTCGTACATGAAAGTCGATAAAACACGTCTTTTTACAGCGAAAATCGTCGTGATGAATAAAATCCATACTTCGGAGAGGGTAAATGGCATTTTCGCGATACTGGTATATTATTGCACGTGTTTACATTTTGTCCCTGCTACCGGAACCATTTCATCGAAGAAAAATGAAAATTTCACGGACTTTGCAGGGAGGCGATCGATTTTTGCATGAATATCGACGGAACACGTTATTTTTCAATGAAAATCGTAGAAATGGGCCAAGATTTCACCAGCGTTGCCCTCAAACGATCGATTCTCCCATGAAAATCGATGAAACGCGCCTTTTTACAGCGAAAATCGTCGTGATGGATGAAATCCACACTTCGGGGAGGGTAAATGGCATTCCCGCGATACATGAAGATAATCGTACGTGTTTACACTTTGTTTCCGCTAACGATGTCGATGAAACATGGTCAGTTCGTTGAATTTGCTCGGAGGTGATCATTTTTCGTTCGAAAAATATCGAAACACGTTATTTTTCAGTGAAAACCGTCGAATTGCACCAAGATTTCACCAACGTTGCCTTCAAACGATCGATTCTCACATGAAAATCGATGAAACACGTCTTTCTACAAAGAAAATCGTCGTGATGGATAAAATCCATATTTCGGGGAGGGAAAAGGGCATTCCCGCGATACATGAAGATAATCGTACGTGTTTACACTTTGTTTCCGCTAACGATGTCGATGAAACGTGGTCAGTTCGTTGAATTTGCTCGGCGGTGATCATTTTTCGTTCGAAAATCATCGAAACACGTTATTTTTCACCGGAAATCGTTGAATTGGACCAAGATTTCGCCAGCGTTTCCCTTAAACGATCGATTCTTACATGAAAGTCGATAAAGCACGTCATTTTACAACGAAAATCGTCGTTATGGATAAAATCCATACTTCGGAGAGGGTAAATGGCATTTCCGCGATACGCGAAGGTATCGCACGTGTTTACACTTTGTTTCGGCTAACGTAATAACGTCGATGAAACATGATAATTTCATTGAATTTGCTCGGAGGTGTTCAATTTTCGTTCGAAAAACATCGAAACACGTTATTTTTCAGCGAAAATCGTTGAATTGGACCAAGATTCCACCAGCTTTGCCGTCAAACGATCGATTCTCACCTGAAAATCGATGAAACACGTCTTTTTACAGCAAAAATCGTCGTGATGAATAAAATCCATACTTCGGGGAGGGTAAATGGCATTTTCACGATACTGGTATATTATTGCACGTGTTTACATTTTGTCCCTGCTACCGGAACCATTTCATCGAAGAAAAATGAAAATTTCACGGACTTTCCTGGGAGGCGATCGATTTTTGCATGAATATCGACGGAACACGTTATTTTTCAATGAAAATCGTAGAAATGGGCCAAGATTTCACGACCGTTACCCTCAAACGATCGATTTTTACAATAAAATCGAAGAAACACGCCTTTTTACAGCGAAAATCGTCGTTATTTTTCACAGAAAATCGTTGAATTGGACCAAGATTTCACCAGCGTTGCCCTCAAACGATCGATTCTCCCATGAAAATCGATGAAACACTCCTTTTTACAGCGAAAATCGTCGTGATGGATGAAATCCACACTTCGGGGAGGGTAAATGGCATTCCCGCGATATTGGAAGATGTAGCACGTGTTTACACTTAGTTTCCGCTAACGATATCGATGAAACATGATAATTTCATTGCATTTGCTCGGAGGTGATCATTTTTCGTTCGAAAAACATCGAAACACGTTATTTTTCAGTGAAAACCGTCGAATTGGACCAAGATTTCACCAACGTTGCCTTCAAACGATCGATTCGTACATGAAAGTCGATAAAACACGTCTTTTTACAGCGAAAATGGTCGTGATGAATAAAATCCATACTTCGGGGAGGGTAAATGGCATTCCCGCGATATTGGAAGATGATCGCACGTGTTTACACTTAGTTTCCGCTAACGATATCGATGAAACATGATAATTTCATTGAATTTGCTCGGAGGTGATCATTTTTCGTTCGAAAAACATCGAAACACGTTATTTTTCAGTGAAAACCTTCGAATTGGACCAAGATTTCACCAACGTTGCCTTCAAACGATCGATTCGTACATGAAAGTCGATAAAACACGTCAGTTTACAACGAAAATCGTCGTGATGGATGAAATCCACACTTCGGGGAGGGTAAATGGCATTCCCGCGATACGTGAAGGTAATCGCACGTTTTTACACTTTGTTTCGGCTAACGTAACAATGTCGATGAAACATGATAATTTCATTGAATTTGCTCGGAGGTGAACAATTTTCGTTCGAAAAACATCGAAACACGTTATTTTTCAGTGAAAACCGTCGAATTGCACCAAGATTTCACCAACGTTGCCTTCAAACGATCGATTCTCACATGAAAATCGATGAAACACGTCTTTTTACAGCGAAAATCGTCGTGATGAATAAAATCCATACTTCAGGGAGGAAAAATGGCATTTCCGCGATACATGAAGACAAAGTGTTTACACTTTGTTTCCGCTAACGATGTCGATGAAACATGATAATTTCATTGAATTTGCTCGGAGGTGATCAATTTTCATTCGAAATTCATCGAAACACGTTATTTTTCACAGAAAATCGTTGAATTGGACCAAGATTTCACCAACGTTTCCATCAAACGATCGATTCTTACATGAAAGTCGATGAAACACGTCTTTTTACAAAGAAAATCGTCGTGATGGATAAAATCCATACTTCGGGGAGGGTAAATGGCATTCCCGCGATACTGGAAGATGATCGCACGTGTTTACACTTTGTTTTGGCTAACGTAACAATGTCGATGAAACATGATAATTTACTTGAATTTGCTCGGAGGTTATCAATTTTCTTTCGAAATTCATCGAAACACGTTATTTTTCACAGAAAAACGTTGAATTGGATCAAGATTACACCAACGTTTCCATCAAACGATCGATTCTTACATGAAAGTCGATGAAACACGCCTTTTTACAAAGAAAATCGTCGTGATGGATAAAATCCTTACTTCGGGGGAGGGTAAATGGCATTCCCGCGATACTGGAAGATGATCGCACGTGTTTACATTTTGTTCCTGCTACCGGAACCATGTCATCGAAGCAAAATGAAAATTTCACGGTCTTTGCAGGGAGGCGATCGATTTTTGCATGAATATCGACGAAACACGTTATTTTTCAATTAAAATCGTAGAAATGGGCCAAGATTTCACCAGCGTTGCCCTCAAACGATCGATTCTCCCATGAAAATCGATGAAACACTCCTTTTTACAGCGAAAATCGTCGTGACTGATGAAATCCACACTTCGAGGAGGGTAAATGGCATTCCCGCGATATTGGAAGATGATCGCACGTGTTTACACTTAGTTTCCGCTAACGATATCGATGAAACATGATAATTTCATTGAATTTGCTCGGAGGTGATCATTTTTCGTTCGAAAAACATCGAAACACGTTATTTTTCAGTGAAAATCGTCTAATTGGACCAAGATTTCACCAACGTTCCCATCAAACGATCGACTATTACATGAAAATCGATAAAACACGTCATTTTACAAAGAAAATCGTCGTGATGGATAAAATCCATACTTCGGGGAGGGTAAATGGCATTCCCGCGATAGTGGAAGATGATCGCACGTGTTTACACTTTGTTTTGGCTAACGTAACAATGTCGATGAAACATGATAATTTCATTGAATTTGCTCGGAGGCTATCAATTTTCGTTCGAAAATCATCGATACACGTTATTTTTCACCGGAAATCGTTGAATTGGACCAAGATTTCGCCAGCGTTTCCCTCAAACGATCGATTCTCACATGAAAATCGATGAAACACGTCTTTTTACAAAGAAAATCGTCGTGATGGATAAAATCCATACTTCGGGGAGGGAAAAGGGCATTCCCGCGATACATGAAGATAATCGTACGTGTTTACACTTTGTTTCCGCTAACGATGTCGATGAAACATGATAATTTCATTGAATTTGCTCGGAGGTGAACAATTTTCATTCGAAAAACATCGAAACACGTTATTTTTCACAGAAAGTCGTCGATTTGGACCAAGATTTCACCAGCGTTGCCCTCAAACGATCGATTCTCACATGAAAAACGATGAAACACGTCATTTTACAAAGAAAATCGTCGTGATGGATAAAATCCATACTTCGGGGAGGGTAAATGGCATTCCCGCGATAGTGGAAGATGATCGCACGTGTTTACACTTTGTTTTGGCTAACGTAACAATGTCGATGAAACATGATAATTTCATTGAATTTGCTCGGAGGCTATCAATTTTCGTTCGAAAATCATCGAAACACGTTATTTTTCACCGGAAATCGTTGAATTGGACCAAGATTTCGCCAGCGTTTCCCTCAAACGATCGATTCTCACATGAAAATCGATGAAACACGTCTTTTTACAAAGAAAATCGTCGTGATGGATAAAATCCATACTTCGGGGAGGGAAAAGGGCATTCCCGCGATACATGAAGATAATTGTACGTGTTTACACTTTGTTTCCGCTAACGATGTCGATGAAACATGATAATTTCATTGAATTTGCTCGGAGGTGATCAATTTTCGTTCGAAATTCATCGAAACACGTTATTTTTCACAGAAAATCGTTGAATTGGACCAAGATTTCACCAGCGTTGCCCTCAAACGATCGATTCTCACATGAAAAACGATGAAACACGTCATTTTACAAAGAAAATCGTCGTGATGGATAAAATCCATACTTCGGGGAGGGTAAATGGCATTCCCGCGATAGTGGAAGATGATCGCACGTGTTTACACTTTGTTTTGGCTAACGTAACAATGTCGATGAAACATGATAATTTCATTGAATTTGCTCGGAGGCTATCAATTTTCGTTCGAAAATCATCGAAACACGTTATTTTTCACCGGAAATCGTTGAATTGGACCAAGATTTCGCCAGCGTTTCCCTCAAACGATCGATTCTCACATGAAAATCGATGAAACACTCCTTTTTACAGCGAAAATCGTCGTGACTGATGAAATCCACACTTCGAGGAGGGTAAATGGCATTCCCGCGATATTGGAAGATGATCGCACGTGTTTACACTTAGTTTCCGCTAACGATATCGATGAAACATGATAATTTCATTGAATTTGCTCGGAGGTGATCATTTTTCGTTCGAAAAACATCGAAACACGTTATTTTTCAGTGAAAATCGTCTAATTGGACCAAGATTTCACCAACGTTCCCATCAAACGATCGACTATTACATGAAAATCGATAAAACACGTCATTTTACAAAGAAAATCGTCGTGATGGATAAAATCCATACTTCGGGGAGGGTAAATGGCATTCCCGCGATAGTGGAAGATGATCGCACGTGTTTACACTTTGTTTTGGCTAACGTAACAATGTCGATGAAACATGATAATTTCATTGAATTTGCTCGGAGGCTATCAATTTTCGTTCGAAAATCATCGATACACGTTATTTTTCACCGGAAATCGTTGAATTGGACCAAGATTTCGCCAGCGTTTCCCTCAAACGATCGATTCTCACATGAAAATCGATGAAACACGTCTTTTTAGAAAGAAAATCGTCGTGATGGATAAAATCCATACTTCGGGGAGGGAAAAGGGCATTCCCGCGATACATGAAGATAATCGTACGTGTTTACACTTTGTTTCCGCTAACGATGTCGATGAAACATGATAATTTCATTGAATTTGCTCGGAGGTGAACAATTTTCGTTCGAAAAACATCGAAACACGTTATTTTTCACAGAAAATCGTCGAATTGGACCAAGATTTCACCAGCGTTGCCCTCAAACGATCGATTCTCACATGAAAAACGATGAAACACGTCATTTTACAAAGAAAATCGTCGTGATGGATAAAATCCATACTTCGGGGAGGGTAAATGGCATTCCCGCGATAGTGGAAGATGATCGCACGTGTTTACACTTTGTTTTGGCTAACGTAACAATGTCGATGAAACATGATAATTTCATTGAATTTGCTCGGAGGCTATCAATTTTCGTTCGAAAATCATCGAAACACGTTATTTTTCACCGGAAATCGTTGAATTGGACCAAGATTTCGCCAGCGTTTCCCTCAAACGATCGATTCTCACATGAAAATCGATGAAACACGTCTTTTTACAAAGAAAATCGTCGTGATGGATAAAATCCATACTTCGGGGAGGGAAAAGGGCATTCCCGCGATACATGAAGATAATTGTACGTGTTTACACTTTGTTTCCGCTAACGATGTCGATGAAACATGATAATTTCATTGAATTTGCTCGGAGGTGATCAATTTTCGTTCGAAATTCATCGAAACACGTTATTTTTCACAGAAAATCCTTGAATTGGACCAAGATTTCACCAACGTTTCCATCAAACGATCGATTCTTACATGAAAGTCGATAAAGCACGTCATGTTACAACGAAAATCGTCGTTATGGATAAAATCCATACTTCGGAGAGGGTAAATGGCATTTCCGCGATACGCGAATGTATCGCACGTGTTTACACTTTGTTTCGGCTAACGTAATAACGTCGATGAAACATGATAATTTCATTGAATTTGCTCGGAGGTGTTCAATTTTCGTTGGAAAAACATCGAAACACGTTATTTTTAAGCGAAAATCGTTGAATTGGAACAAGATTTCACCAGCTTTGCCCTCAAACGATCGATTTTCACATGAAAATCGATGAAACACGTCTTTTTACAGCGAAAATCGTCGTGATGAATAAAATCCATACTTCGGGGAGGAAAAATGGCATTTCCGCGATGCATGAAGACAAAGTGTTTACACTTTGTTTCCGCTAACGATGTCGATGAAACATGATAATTTCATTGAATTTGCTCTTAGGTGATCAATTTTCGTTCGAAATTCATCGAAACACGTTATTTTTCACAGAAAATCGTTGAATTGGACCAAGATTTCACCAACGTTTCCATCAAACGATCGATTCTTACATGAAAGTCGATGAAACACGTCTTTTTACAAAGAAAATCGTCGTGATGGATAAAATCCATACTTCGGGGAGGGTAAATGGCATTCCCGCGATACTGGAAGATGATCGCACGTGTTTACACTTTGTTTTGGCTAACGTAACAATGTCGATGAAAATGATAATTTCATTGAATTTGCTCGGAGGTTATCAATTTTCGTTCGAAATTCATCGAAACACGTTATTTTTCACAGAAAATCGTTGAATTGGATCAAGATTTCACCAGCTTTGCCCTCAATCGATCGATTTTCACATGAAAATCGATGAAACACGTCTTTTTACAGCGAAAATCGTCGTGATGAATAAAATCCATACTTCGGGGAGGAAAAATGGCATTTCCGCGCTACATGAAGACAAAGTGTTTACACTTTGTTTCCGCTAACGATGTCGATGAAACATGATAATTTCATTGAATTTGCTCGGAGGTGATCAATTTTCGTTCGAAATTCATCGAAACACGTTATTTTTCACAGAAAATCGTTGAATTGGACCAAGATTTCACCAACGTTTCCATCAAACGATCGATTCTTACATGAAAGTCGATGAAACACGTCTTTTTACAAAGAAAATCGTCGTGATGGATAAAATCCATACTTCGGGGAGGGTAAATGGCATTCCCGCGATACTGGAAGATGATCGCACGTGTTTACACTTTGTTTCCGCTAACGATGTCGATGAAACATGATAATTTCATTGAATTTGCTCGGAGGTGATCAATTTTCGTTCGAAATTCATCGAAACACGTTATTTTTCACAGAAAATCGTTGAATTGGACCAAGATTTCACCAACGTTTCCATCAAACGATCGATTCTTACATGAAAGTCGATAAAGCACGTCATTTTACAACGAAAATCGTCGTTATGGATAAAATCCATACTTCGGAGAGTGTAAATGGCATTTCCGCGATACGCGAAGGTATCGCACGTGTTTACACTTTGTTTCGGCTAACGTAATAATGTCGATGAAACATGATAATTTCATTGAATTTGCTCGGAGGTGTTCAATTTTCGTTCGAAAAACATCGAAACACGTTATTTTTCAGCGAAAATCGTTGAATTGGAACAAGATTTCACCAGCTTTGCCCTCAAACGATCGATTTTCACATGAAAATCACAGGGTAAATGGCATTCGTCTTTTTACAGCGAAAATCGTCGTGATGAATAAAATCCATACTTCGGGGAGGGTAAATGGCATTCCCGCGAAACATGAAGATAATCGCACGTGTTTACACTTTGTTTCCGCTAACGATGTCGATGAAACATGATAATTTCATTGAATTTGCTCGGAGGTGATCATTTTTCGTTCGAAAAATATCGAAACATCTTATTTTTCAGCGAAAACCGTCGAATTGGACCAAGATTTCACCAACGTTGCCCTCAAACGATCGATTCGTACATGAAAGTCGATAAAACACTTCTTTTTACAGCGAAAATCGTCGTGATGGATGAAGTCCATTGTTACGTCGCGCGTTTGAATGCCCGGAATTGAGATAAAAAATGTAAATAGAATTGTTCGAATTTATCGACGGTTAAATAAAGATTTGAAACTTATTTGTACCCGCGGACTATTTTTATTTTACCAACCCACGATAAGCTACCTATTGATGTTAAGGGGGTTCAGAGCTCTAACCTACGGTCGGTGTTCTTACCGACTGCTGGAAATATAGGCTGCTACTTGACCGATAGCCGGGAGATGGAATGTCCGAATTGACAATCGATAATAAAGGGCACGAGATAACCGATAGTCGGAGGGACTATTCGGTAGTCGATAAACGCGAAAATTACTCTATCTACAATGGATACACGGGCGTACGACGCGTAGATTTATTTTAGGCTCCTGTGTTTAGAAGGGTGAGATTTTCCCCTCTAGGACCGGAACCTTTGTCAATAAGATTGTTAACTGGTGACTAATACTCACTGTTGATAATTGGAAATCTAGTCGAGTTCGATGATCTCGATGCCTTCAGGTGTGGATGGGCGAGACAGAGTCGACGCCTGTGAGATGTTGTCCCACTCTCGCTGCAGTTCCTCGCAAAGGACGACACGATTTGTACCGACGAGGCGAGCCAGAGGAAAAGATGTTTTGGGATCCACAATGTAAATAGTCTGTTTTATCGACGTAGTCGAGATGACCCGAACTTTTGGCAAACTACTTGCGATCTCGACGACTGTTTTAACGACGGCTGGTTTATCGCTGAGATATTCGTCCCGAAATGTTTTTAGAATGGATTTATTGTTTCCTCTTTTAACTGCGGGTTTCTGACACTCCCGCGCAATGGCTCGACGAATTTGAAATCTTATTCCAGCGCGTCTTCTAGGCATAATAATTCTTCATGATGGAAGAATTATACATCAATTAATTTTTGTTAATTTGAATTGCTCAATAGAATGAAATTCGAGAAGGATTTAAAGGATTTGTATGATCGTTCTTGATAGACAGCACAGAAAATCAATTAAAGGAAATAATATGAAATAATGAAATTAATTTAACGTGCTTGAGAATCAGCACGGATAAACTAAAATCGTGGGAGGAAATAATAATGGAAGATCGAGAGAATTATTGATAGGATGACGAAATTAATTTAACGTGCTTGAGAATCAGCACGGATAAATTAAATCGTGAAAGGGTGAGTTTAATAAATTGGAATCGACGTGCCTAAGAATCGTCACGGTCGATAAGGAAGGAAGAATTCGATTTAACGTGCCTGTGAGATAGCACAAATTAAATGCGAACTCGGGAAAAATGCGTTTGGTGAAAATATTAAAAATGTAAAGGGTAATAGACGTGCTTGAGTATAGCACGGTCGATCGGAAAAAGTTTGAGGAAAGAAAAGAGAAAGTGTGCAAAAAACAAGGTTCGGAAAAACCCGGGGTAATAAAAAGGGGTCTCAGGTAATGAGGGAATCCCACGTGCCAGAGTAAAAAGCACAGAAAGAACGGAAAAGTTGGAATGAATATTTTCTTGAGCAACTCGAATTAATTGAATTTCCAAAATTAGTGAATTTAACTATTAATTTATATTTTTCAATTATTTAATTTTTGGAAGAAATGTCGATAACTGATTTCAATTTGTTTCGGATAAAAGAATAGACAGAATAATTACGATTTAATTCCACGAATGTTACGGAATTATTTAGATAAACACTTGAATTTGTTTATTTAATTTTTATTTGCTTTGAAATATTTATTTCAGACAAATTTATGATCGCGAAAGATTTTAAAACGCGGATGGAGATATCTTTACCTTAATGTAAAAATAAACGATTTTTATAACACCTTTCACCTTTTCACAATATTTTATTTAATAACTTTTCTTTAAAATATGAATTACACGATTTTTAGTAATGACAGAGTTAGTTTATAACTCGACGATATAACTTGTTAACAATTTAAGTTTAAAATAATAAAGATGGTACAATGTCGATTTTCAGACGCACGGCGGGAATATCCGATCAACACAAACGTCGGAGTTCGACTGGCTGTCTGTGGAGAGGATCGAGAACTGACAATAAAAGATGGTAAAAATAATCGATTTTCAGCAGCACGGCGGGAGTATCCGATCAACACGAACGTCGGAGTTCGACTGGCTGGCTGTGGAGAGACTCGAGAACTGACGACTCCGGCGCGGCCCCCCACTTATATAGAAGACCTCACGAAGACGCTCGAACGATGAATGTGTGCGTGTGTCACTGACGCGCTGCAGCGATGCTCTACGTTGACTCAGCGATATAGGTATATGAATCTTATGCATTATTTTATTTATTACAATTTACGAAAGAAATTATTGATTAATTAATAATATTAACTAATCATTAATTTTACATGATTTCTTATGACTATTTGTGATGTTACGGTGGTACTTGATCAACGATTAATTAATTATTAATTAATTAATCGTTGATTTAACATTAATTATTTATTGACTTATTTTCTTCTTTTCAGGTACATAAGGACTCGCGCTTTTTGGATTTCTTCAATATTGGTAAGTATTCTTATTTTATTTATTTGTTTATAATAATTATTTTATGTTTTATTTGTTTTTTACAGGTTCGAGTGGTGGTCCTGGATTAACATGAACAGCAGATTCTACGTTGTACATTTGGTAAGTTAATTATTAATTATTGACAATTTGTTTAAACATTTTTAGGTGTTATTTATTGTTATTCGGATTTGTAAATACTGCCATTCGATTGGCCTTTTAATTTCGTGTAAGTGGGAAGTTTTCCCGTTGCGATTGGATGATTTTGTGGTTTTGTTAATATATTGTTAGTTAACTTAACTATTGTAATTTATGGTCTAATACGGTCGTGTGACGGCTCAAATTGATGGTTTTAGAATAACGGAGTTGAATACAACGACGGTGGGTTTTTAAAGTGTGAAACAAATAGTTAATGAAAGATTATAATTTATAAATTTAGGAAAATGGTCATTAACATTTTCAGCGGATTGTACCGTCTCGTCAAGACGACGGTTAGAAGTTTCGGGTTACTTTTCTCTTGCTGACGAATTTCCTGAAAGAAAGAAATCCTTTCTTTGTATTATTTTTTATATCTTTTTGGAGTTAAAACAGACTCCTTCACCGGACATGGTTCTGCAGTTTTCAGATACTTGAGAAAATGTGACTCTTGAGAAGAAATATGACGACCATGTGTTCGAACGTGCAGTTCTATTCCTTTGTCTCTTATGTACCAAAAATATATGTATTTACGAGTTTTATGTAATAATGCGTTGTATATACGTCTTTCTATTCGAGAAGTAACTTAATTATTTATTTATTTATTTGTTTATTTCTCTAGAGCGTATTTATTCCCAAAAAATATATGATGATGTATGTAACATGAATAACCTCTTGCTTATATAAGTACACGTGTGGAGGTGCATATTTGTTTATTTATTATTTATTGTTTATTATTATTATTAACAATATATATGCAAGATGTTATTTATATAATCGAATTCTTATTTATAGTAACTCAAGTCGTTTGACAACCCTGTAGAGACTTTTAAGAGCGTTTTATAGTAATCCGCGGTTTTCCGCGGATTTCCGCGGTTTTTCGCGGCTTGATTATTTGTTTAATTTGGGACATGACGTAGTGGTGTGAGGGCTCGAATAAAAGGGCTTTTCGAGCCGAATCTGATGAGCATAATTAAATTGTTGTATCTGAATAATTGTTAGTTAATGAAATTTGCTGATGGCCTAAATTTTGTTTATTTAAAAGTGGTCGAAATATGGTCGAGTGAGTATTCAAATTAAAGGTCTTTTGATAATAAAGCAGAATATGATAATTAAAACTTGATAATTTAATAATTGTTAGTTAATGAAATTTGACTGAAATGGGGACTTTGTCATGTGCCTCTTGGCGCGTGAGCGCTGCTCGTGCGGTAGGTCGAGGTCCGCGTACGCTCAACAGCTGATCAGCTGTTCGTTCCTTGAATATATATACAGGGTGTCCCAAAAATGACAAGATCATACTTAAGTAGTAGGTGGCACACTATGGCGACCCCCACTCCTATCCCCACTCCTATCCCCACCCCTGCCCCCGCCAGTCGGCCGTCGCGAGTCCGACGGGTCGACGTAGCGGGTGAGCGAGGTGTGGGGGGTGGAGGGGGGATGGGTAGAGTGTCGCCGTAGTGTGCCATCTTTTTTATTTTTAAAATGAAATTTTTAATATATCGGGTGTCCCCCGTTATTAAAAAAATCAAAATTGAATTAAATTCGAATTGAACCAAATTGAATTTGGTTCAATTGAAATTTAATATTAAAAACTAAAAACTAAAAAAAAAAAAAAAAAAAATGATGAAAAAATTAAAAAACTCACCGATGACGTATACCTCCATACTGCTCTGTGTTTTTTCCGCGGTCGTTTCTGCGGCATTGTTTTTTAGCACCGCGCACACACACACACACACACACACACACACACACACACACACACACACACACACACGCACACGTGCACTCACACAACGCCCCCGTTATTCCTCGGGGTCGATGGCGTCGACGAACCCGTCGTCGTAGCCTCCTTCATCGTACCCGAGGAAATTATCGGGAAGCAGCAGCTCGTCCACGAGTACTGCCCCGAGATTTCGACCGTCCGCGGTGAGCAGGTGGACGCTCAGGGGGTGCTGTGTAGCGAGGCTCATAGGGACGGCTGTTAGCGATTCCTCGCAATAAGCCGCCAGCTCATGAGCCACGTAATCCACGTTCTCGAGGTATTCGAGGCCGTGGAGCTTACACTTGATCAACAACGCCGGTATCGCTGCTAATACCGGCGTTGTGTGGTACAACGCACTAATATGATAAAACGCGCTGTCGCCGAGGTCGACGAGGTAGACCTCGGCGCAACCGTCACTGTCCACATAAACTATTTCGCCACGACGCGCGGTATCTGCACCCCGCGGACCCACCACTACGCAGCTCAGGCCCTGCGTCGCCTCGTCCATGTGTATAGGGCGGCCCGCCCTCCGCTCTACGAACTCAGGGTACATCATATCCATGATGTGCTCATGGGCGATGTCGAGTTCAGCGGTCGTTATGTATATGTCGGTTGTTGTGACGAGGCGTATGACGCGGCACTCAAACGCGAAACGAAGAAACTCGTATTCCCGATAGCGCGGATACAT
The DNA here is from genome assembly GCA_948107755.1 of Campoletis raptor. Taxonomy (NCBI): domain Eukaryota; kingdom Metazoa; phylum Arthropoda; class Insecta; order Hymenoptera; family Ichneumonidae; genus Campoletis; species Campoletis raptor. Next base: position 908,608 of record OX403628.1, on the reverse strand, counting down.
TTTGACCGATGGCAAAGATGCTCGCTCGCGTTTTGATCAAAGACTGACGGAAGAAGAGTCTAAGACGTTTATGCGAGTTTATTCTTTATGATAACCATAGCATTTGAGGTGGTGGGGTGAGAAATAGGAGCAGAAGAAGACATCCATACTGCAGCTGTATAGTAGGAGCGAGCTCTGCCTGTTATCTCGTGAGAAGCAATGCTGTGCAAGGGTGCAGGGTATTCGCAGCGTCATCAAAATTGCACGTGGCTGCAGCTTCGGTGACGTATACCCTCTCGCTTGCTCTCACGCCAACGTATGCCCTCTCGCTCTCGCGCTAGCATATACTCTCTCGTGAGATGCGATGCTTCGCGAGAGCGTAAGGTATTTGCAGCGTCATCAAAATTGCACGTGGCTGAAGCCTCAGCTGTGTGATGGAGCACGTCAACATGAACTTGACCCACCTGTATTATATGCATCTCCTGTGGTATACAGGGTGTCTTTATTACACCAGGGTATACAGGGTGTCTTTAATTGCTAGCAGCGATATTCAATAGCCTCATACTCGCTCTCACGACATTATGTATTCTCTCACTCGTTCTCTCTCGTCTGATGCAGGCCACCGTGTTTCAGAACAGCGCAAACGGTGTTATACGCCCTCTCGCTCTTATGTCACGGCATGCCATCTCGCTTTTTCGCGAGATGGTACGTCATAGCGTTTGAGAACTACAATATTCAATACCCTGCTGTCATCAAAATTGCATATGGCTGCAGTATCGATAACATATACTCTCTCGCTCGCTCTAGCACTAGCGTATAGCCTCTCGCTCGCTCTCGCACAGGCATAACTTTCTCGCGAGGAGAAGAGTCTAAGACGTTTATACGAATATATTTTTATGATGACCATGGTATGATAGATGAGGTGACAGACAGAAGCAGAAGAAGACACCGATACTGCAGCTGCAAGATAGGAGCGAGCTCGGCCTGCTATCTCGCGCGATGCTCTGTCTCGCGAGGGCGTAAGGTATTCGCAACGTCATCAAAACTGCACGTGGTTGCAGTACCGATGACATATACTCTCTCGCTCGCTCTCGCGCTAGCGCTTGCCCTCTCGCTTGCTCTCGCGCCGGCATCGCGAGGGCGTAAGGTATTCGCAGCGTCGTCAATACTGCACGTGGGTGAATTTTGCGAGATGCTATACCACAGCGTTTGAGAGTCGTAGCAGTGATATTCAATGCCCTCTCGCTCGCTCTCAAGATATTATGCATTCTCTCACCCTCTCTCTCTCGCTAGATGCAGAGACCTCGTGCCTCAGACTTGCAACAGCGATGTCATATTTTTCCTCTCGCTCTCATTCTTGCGACGCAGTATACCATCTCGCTCACTCTTTCATGAGATACTGTGTCCTCGTGTTATAGAGTCGTAGCAGTGATATTTAACGCCCTCTCGCTCACTCTCACGACATCATGCATTCTCTCACCCACTCTGTCTCGCTAATTGTACGAACGTAGAGCACCTTGATACTCTAAACACCCCAATCGCTATATATTTATTATAAACCCACTCGTTAGTATGACTAAAAGACGCTTTTTTAAACTTGATAAACTGAAAAACCGTAAAACGGTATATGTCCGTGTGAGTCTCCGTATCACTACCGTCGATGAAGGGCGTATCTCCTCAGGTTAAAGACACGCCTCGGTCTTCGGTAGAAGATGCTACATCGATGGCAGAGAAATATGCTTACAGACGTAAACAAAACCGCCTTACCACTGTACGTGCTTTTTAGGGCAATTGAGCATGCCTTGCCGAGCGTTATTAAGCTTCAGTAGCTACAGTATTGTATTACTAGTCTCAAAAAGAAGTCTCGCTAAAACTTTTGCTTAAGATATGCTAGTAGCGGTTCAGTCGTCATATAGAACGGTTTTAAGATTCGTCAATTATAATGTCTGATAATTCAATGCGTTTTTGTGTACTCAATCTTTTGCGTCTTACAAAGCCGCGTAGCGCGCAGCTGAGACGTCGGTGTAATGAACAGTGGTGTGATGATTTGCTGCGTTTATCAGGCGATAGACTCATAAACAGATTGAGATACGTTATTTGGTGGGCCCCTTTACGTGCTATTGTGGTGGCTTATAACAGAGGCATACTAAGTGATCGACGAATACTTGACGTCGTGTACGATGAGTTACAACGACGTGGTATTTTAGAAGCTCCCTGTATACGAGAACTGGTCGATGAAGTCAGATGTAAGTAATTTTATTTCAATATATCGCTGCGACTGTCATATTCTTAATGGTTTACAACCTCGTGGTTATTTTTCTTATAGGCTATCGGCAATTTTACAATGCGGGGGGTGATGAAGAAGAGGCCCTCGCTGAGGCGGCAATGGCCGTAGAAGAGGTGGACCCGGAGGTTCAAATCAGGCGCCATCGTGTGTATTTAAAACTATTTTGACCTAATATTATACCAGGTTTTAGGCTGTTTGAGACATAAAACAGTTGTTGAAACGGTGTTTTTCAGAAGCCCAATGGGAGGAGTATGAAGAGCCGAGAGCTAGTACTTCGGCTACGTCCGACGCATCGGTACCGCAGCAGCTCGATGTTGGTGTTGAAGATAGAGTGTCGACTATACTCATCGATACAGATGACGAAGATAGAGTACCGACTATAGACCTCGACACAGATGAAGCGTCGACTATTCTCAACCCCTCAGCGATATTTAGTGAACGCCCCGATTTACTTTGTAAGTATAATCATACGGTCATAATAAAATAAAAAATAAATAACGGTAATAAACTAATAATATAAAATAATCCGATCAGTTGCGTACCGACGTGCTAGAGTTCCCGAGGCTGATGGCGCCATAGCGGGTTCATCACACCATCACCAGGACGGTGATATTGACAGACCGCTAACAGGAGTCAATAACGCTCTTTCTGGGAGTTCGGATGATCTCGTACAGCCTGAAAACCAGTTAGGGGTATACTCGTTGGATGTTCACCCGTGGGACGAGCGTCTAAACGACGAGCAAAGAGCTGCTGAGCGTTTTGGTCTGTGGTTTCAGCAGATGATGGATGCGGATTCGGGTAAAGAAATAACTATAACACAGTAAACTCTTATATTTAAAAAAACACAGAGCATAGTGTAGTGAAACATCCTTATAGAAGGCTCTATCTCTCTTTTCTACCCTCATTTGGGTGTAGGGACACACACGTTTAAAGCATTTTTGTTATATTTATCGCAGGGTACTCGTCTTTTGAGTCGTTTGCAGCGTACCATGATTAGCACGAGGTACACCAATAACAGCAATGAATAATTTTATCTATAGTCCCTAGCCTATAACTAACGATTTTTGTCCGCTTACAGATGTGCAAACAGGCGCCGGAAGACCACGCAATGTATCGAGAAATGAAGCTTTCGGCGATGTGCAGCCACCCGGAGATCGGATCGTTATCACTCAGGATGCAGCCCGTTATTTCAAACGGTTTAAACTACGAGGTCGAGAGATAACAATGCATATTCGTCAACCTCTCGCAGGAACGACCGTAACAGCATGGCTTGAAGGAGCATTCCGCGATCTTCTGACATATCTCACGAGTCACTGTGAGGGCGGTGACTACGCAGGAATTTCGTTCTCAGCGAACAGCTTAGCACATGGCCCCGTTTGGCTTTCATTTCGCCCTGTCCGCGACTATACATTTGTAGATGTCTGGCAATTAATAACAAACATAGCTCAAAGCGCAACATCTCTGAACATTGATGATTCTTTCAATATAAAAGTATGTATTGTTAAAGGCGTGGAGGGTCGTGGGCGAAAAGGTTTGACACACGAGGGTGTCGCTAAAAAATCAATTTTAACGATTCGAAACACCGACAATCTGTGTTTACCTCGTTCATTAGTAACAGCACTGGCGTACGCGGAAAGGGGTGAGATACGCTCGGGAACACTGCATACTAGATGGCAGCGTATTCGGCAGATTAATGGGTCGCTTCAAAAAGAGGCAGCACTTGAGCTCACGAAAAACGCAAATGTTATTATACAGCCTGCTGGTTGCGGTGTACGTGAAATTGCTATATACCAGAATTATTTGGCTCGCAAGGGGGTAGCTATCGTGGTTTTCGAGTTTTTGACTTTGGGACGACGCGAAAGACCTATATTTGACGGGACACAGACGGTTATTGATACAGTGGGCTCAATACAGTACACATTATACATTCTGTATTATGAGCGGTCACACCATTTCCAGCCTATCTTAAATCTGCGAGGCGCTGTAGGTAGTTTAAACTTCTGCACAACCTGTAACGTCCGTTCTCGACGGGGTCATAGGTGTTTGAAAAAGAAATGTCCTCGCTGTCTTCAAGCACCGCCCTGCGAGGTGGTCGCGAACGCCGCGACCAGATGCGAGATTTGTAACCGCGATTTCTTTGGGGACCGGTGTTTAGAAAATCACAGGACTATTACCACCCGTCAAAAGCGCAAGGTAAACACTGTTTGCGAGTCTCTTCAACGATGCCGTAACTGTTTTCGCTCGATAAGACCTTTAGAGAAAAAGGAGCACGTGTGTGGGGTGGGCTTTTGTAAAACGTGTAAATCACAACAGCCCTATAATCATCTGTGCTATATGAGACCTATTCGAGTCGATGAGAAGTCAAAAGAGAACATATTTATTTTCTATGATTTTGAAACGCAACAGTGTATAGCGGTAAAAGGCGACCCGGCAACGCGTGTTCACGAGCCGAATCTTTGCGTGGCTCAACGCGTCTGCACACAATGCTGCGATAACACTTCTATAGACGAACCGTGCGAGCGTTGCGGTGATCACGAGTTTATATTTAGGACGAACCCTGTATGTCAACTTGTGGAGTTGGCCATGCAGAGTATTCAGGGTTTCTCGCGCGTATTTTTAATAGCCCATAACGCTGGTGGTTTTGACGCTCAGTTTATCTTGCGTTACTTCATTGAGGAGAAAAAAACACAGCTACCGTCTTTAATAATGAACGGTACTAAAATCATCACAATGCGTGTTGGCAAACTCGTGTTTCTCGATAGCTTGAATTACTTTCATATGCCTCTGAGTGCTCTGCCAAAATCTTTCGGTCTAAAAACTGCTCTCGCGAAAGGATTTTTTCCGCATCTATTCAACAAACCAGAGAATCAAAATTATATAGGACCGATGCCACCCGCAATCAATTACTCCCCTGACACTATGCGCTCAGAGGAACGCGAGCGTTTTACTGTATGGTATAACGAGTTAAAGAATACCGATTATGTATTTAACTTTTCAAACGAGCTCATAGCCTATTGTAAAAACGATGTTACGGTATTGAGACAAGCCTGTGTGGTTTTTCGGAAAATGTTCATGGGCAGTGGACGTGTTTGCCCCTTTAGCGAAAACACAACAATCGCGTCCGCATGCTTTCAAATCTTTCGGAAAAATTTTTTAAAACCTAACACGATCGGTATTATACCTACGGGTGGCTACAGACGGGCTCACAATCAGTCGAAAAAAGCGATCTCTTGGCTCGTGTGGATGGAGCATTCTTTAAATCGTCATATCATTCATGCAGGACGCTCGCGCGAGTTTAAACTGCCTCAAAATTTATTAGTAGACGGTTACTACGAAACATCTGATACAGCACATGTTTTACAGTTTCACGGCTGCTATTGGCACGGGTGCTCGAGCTGTTTCACTGTAAACAGAGACCGCAGACAAAGCGACGGTGATACATTGAACGAACGCCTCGAGAGAACAAACGCTATATCACAGAGAATCCGCTCAAGCGGGTACACGTTAACTGAGATTTGGGAGTGCGTGTATGACCGTATGATAAAAACAGATTTAGAGATGAATGCTTTCGTGCGCGAGCATGCTCTAATAGGATCGGAACCTCTCAACCCGCGCGATGCTTTTTTCGGCGGCCGTACGGAGAACATGGTCACTCTGTACGATGTAAAAGACGGGGAGCAGATACGGTATGTGGATGTTTGTTCGTTGTACCCATACGTCTGTAAGTACGGTAAATACCCTGTGGGGCATCCGACGGTATACGTCGGTGACGAGTGCAGGGGGTTGACAGGTCCCGAAAATAATAATATCGATCTTTCACGTGTCGAGGGTCTTGTTAAATGTACGGTGCTGCCGCCGCAAAACCTTTATCATCCAGTGTTGCCGGTGCGAATGCATCAGCGTCTGTTATTCGGGTTATGTCGTAGCTGCTGTGAAACAATGAACCAGGACGCGTGTCCTCATGAAGACCCTGCGGAGCGTGTATTTAGCGGAACTTGGGTAGTAGACGAATTGCGAAAAGCTGTTGCGTGCGGGTATAAAATATTAACGGTGAGCGAGATTTGGCAGTATGAAATAACGCAGTACAACCGTGATACGCAGGAGGGGGGGCTTTTCACCGAGTACATAAATACCTTTCTCAAAATCAAACAAGAGGCCAGCGGTTGGCCCGAGAGCTGCTCAGGGGATGAGGCTGCCCAAGACCGTTATATAACTTCTTTTAAGACCGCCGAAGGAGTTCAGTTGGAACGCAGTGTGATAGCCAAAAACCCCGGGCTGCGCTCGGTAGCCAAACTCTGTCTTAATTCCTTTTGGGGCAAATTTGGACAACGCGAGAATTTACCTCAAACAGAAATAGTGTCGACGCGCGAAAAACTTATGGAGTTGTTAAGTAGCGCCGAGTACGAGATCACTGGTATGTTACCTGTTAACAACGAAGTGCTGTATGTTAATTACACGAAAACCGCTGATACTGTGACCCCGTCTAATATAGCAAATGCTGTCATAGCTGCATACACCACAGCCCAGGCCCGTTTAAAACTTTACACCTATCTCGAGTCGCTGGGTGAGCGCGCTCTGTACTGTGACACCGATTCCGTTATTTATGTCACGAGAAAAGACCCTGGAGAGTACGAGCCGCCAACGGGTCAGCTGTTAGGGGATCTAACTGACGAGCTAAGCTCTTACGGCGAGGGTAGTTACATTAAGTCTTTCATTTCGGGTGGTCCTAAATTTTATTCTTTCATAGTTGCTACGCCGAGTGGTGAGGAAAGAGAGGTTTGTAAGGTTAAAGGTATAACGCTAAATTACGCAAACTGCTCGTTGATAAATTATGAATCAATACGGTCATTTATAATAGGCGAGAGAGAGAACCCTATTGTGCTACAGTTTGATTCAATACGACGCACGCCATTCCACCAAGTTGTTACACGACCCGAAACGAAATCGTGTATGCCTCTGAGCGTTAAGGGAAGACGTGATGGTGAATACGGTTCGCTCCCTTACGGTTATAGATAGTAGCTGATAAAAAATTTTCGCTTTACAGAGTGCCTAAAAAACATTGTTAAGCATCGTTGTAAAATATTTATGCTGTTACCGGGAAATAAAACGTCTATACATGTTTCAGCAATTTGAATTCTTTATATTGTGTCACCCACAGGGAACGTTCTCACTCGTACAGATGGATACACGGTGGAAGCATCCCTGGACCTCAATGATCTGTGGTCCCACAGGCTGCGGTAAAACGTACTTTGTAAAAAAGTTTTTGAAGTTTATTTTACGTATGAACAGTGAACCATTTGAGAGAGTTATTTTCTATTATTCCGAGTGGCAACCCGCATACGCAGAGTATGGTAAATCAATAGAGTTTCACGAGGGCCTACCTCAGAGCACCGATTATGCTAACGACCCTCGTGCCAAACTCCTAATAATCGATGATTTGATGCGCGAGGCATCTAACAATAACGTTGTAGATCTTTTCACCAAAGGTAGTCATCATAAAAACCTGAGCGTTATTTTTATTACCCAAAACTTATTCCATCAAGGGCCCGGTCAGCGGGATATCTCGTTGAATGCTAACTATATAGTGGTTTTTAAAAATCCCCGTGATCGAGCTCAAATTCAGCATCTCGCGCGACAGGTATATCCGGAAAACCCTCGTTTTCTACAGGAAGCATACCACGATGCAACATCCAAACCACACGGTTATTTACTACTCGATTTGAAACAATCGACACCTGACAACTGTAGGTTCCGTACCTGTATTTTTCCCGATGACCCCTATCATTTCGTCTACGTACCGCGGAAAAAGTCTAAAAGTGGATGCAGTGCTGGTGAACTACCAGTTCAACACCTGTAATGATGTCTAAAGGCTTGTCGTGTTGTGATAAATGTATAGTCGTGTTGAACACGTTTCAACGAGTTAACAAGATAATGCGAGAGCCCGACGCGCGTAAAAACAACAATTCAGACCCTTATTACTGTATCGGTCGATGTGTGTGGTATATTCTTAAAGGCACCGCTACTCCTCACGCCTACAGGTTAAAAAAATCAGTTAAAAGGGGCGATGTGTCGAGAGGGTAGACAGTTCGACACGTGTAATGGCGCGAGATGGTGCACCTCTCTGCAAAAAACACGTAACAATACTACGTGCTCTTCAGCATCTCAATAAAGAGCAACGCGATGCAGTTCTCCGTAAAGCAGATCCAAGCATCGTCCGTTGTATCTGTGAATGCGCGTTGAACGTTCTTTGCGGGAACGTTCCTTTAAAGGCTGATCAACGAAAAAAGCTACGACGGCACGCCCCCATCCTCCGTCGCTTAGCCGCAAAAAAAGGCTGCTGGAAAAGTAAAAAGCGATTTGTTGTTCAGAGCGGCGGGTTTCTACCGCTTCTACTAGCGCCTATACTAGGTACTGTTCTTTCAAGCCTGATTGGCGGGCGCGGGTGATGGAGCATGCGCGAAAAATGGTTCTTATCCCTGAGGAGCATCTGACGCAGCTGGGTACGCAGAATCAGAAACTACCAACCTTCAGCCCAAATATCTCCCAGGCACAACCGCTACAATCTACTGACGCTGTATTGTCTAGACTGGACGCCGAGATGAACGAAATTTTGAACTCTAATGCATACAAGAATGAGAGGGAAAAATGGGCTGCGTACTTGGTTGTGCTACAACGCTATCTCCATTTTTCTGACGATGAGAGAGCTCGGCAGCACGGCGAGCTTATGAAGAACGAACATACAACGGTGTCTAATTATATTAAAGACGAAAAAGAAGAAGAAGCCCGTAACGACATGAATGATTCTGTCATAATTGAAAGCATACCAAACAAATATCGTACTAAAGCGAAATTACTGCTTCGTCGCTTACGCGACACACCTCGCCGTAATTTTTCTTGGGATTCTGAAGGAGTCGTATCTGTTGGGGGAAAACCTATTCAAGGATCAAATATTGTTGATCTTGTGAACGATGCCATGAGGGCTAGAAAAATCCCTAAACCAGCGGGCCGCAACGCTTTTGCTAAATTACTGAGAGCAATACGGACACCGCGGGAATTCATTGGTAACGAGGCCTTGTGGCTGGAGACAAGAGCCAATTCAACACTACGACCGTCTCAGATCGAAGAGAGCAGCAACAGTAGTACAAACAGCGATGGTGTAACCGCGCTGAGCCAGTCATCGTTTTTCAGTGGGCGCGACAGCAAATCTGATAGTGCTGGTCAGAGCGGCAACGGTTATCATAATAGTTATAATAAGAAAAGACGTGTAATCTGGGCTAACCTCAAATTATAAGTATGAAAACCTTAGAAAAACTGTATTTTAACCCGTCCCATGAAGCGTCTTTTTCAGGTGCTACCAAGCTGTTTCGGCTGGCCCGTCAGAAAAAAATTTCCAGAGCAAAGACTTTGCAATGGCTTGAAGGACAGGATGCTTACACAAAACATACACCCGTGCGACATCGCTTCCCGCGACGTTTTTATAACGTACGGAACATTGACGACTTTTGGGAAGCTGATCTGGTAGACCTTCGCGCAATTAAAGATTATAATGACGGCTATGTTTATCTACTCGTAGTGATAGACACGCTTAGTAAATTTGCATGGGTTCAGCCTTTACGCGACAAGTCTGCTGCATCTGTGGCAAAAGCGTTTAACCTCATCTTGTCTAAGAAAAACAGTAATGGTCGATCACCCGTTTACCTGCAGACGGACAGAGGTAAAGAATTCGTCGGTGCTACATTTCAGGATCTTTTAAAGAAAAAAGACATACAGTTTCGCGTTGCGAGAAATCCCGATATCAAAGCGGCTATTGTCGAGAGATTCAATAGAACACTGAAGGAAAGAATGTGGCGTTATTTCACGTATTCCAGACAAAAACGCTACCTCGATGTTCTACAGAACATTGTTTCAGCATACAACAACTCTACGCATAGTGCTATAAAGATGACGCCAGCCTCAGTGACGCTTGCTACAGCTGCTAGAGCTCGGAATAACATGATACAGCGGTACAAAAGAGCAGAGCATCGTCCGCCAAAATATAAAGTGGGTGATATTGTACGCATCAGTAGCGCGAAGGCAGCCTTTGCAAAAGGTTACGAAGGCGGTTGGAGCAGCGAACTATTCAAGATTCACCGTGTATCGCTCAGTATTTACCCGGTGATATACATCCTGCGCGATCTCCACGACGAGGATATTGATGGTATATTTTATGAGCCCGAGCTATCGAGAGTGCAAACAAAACAGGTTAAGCAGAGGGTTGTAAAATGAAGGACGAGTTTTACATGGTTTTACCTAGCAATAGTAGTATGAATTATTATCCCGATAATGTAACAACACGGTATACCACGCATTTGCCACAATGTATGTCTCTTCACGGCAGTTGGGCTGTTTCTTTAGCCGAAATACATATACCCACGACCATTTTACACGTGCCTATTGAGGGCAAGCGAAACTTCATAAATATGACAACGGAGCTGGCAGCAGGTATCTTAACGAAGTTTGATTTTAAGGAAGATCGTGCCTGTGTCCCACCCGGTGTATACCACAGCATAGGGACATTACTCGAGGCTATTAACGAAATCCCTTATGTTACGGGTCATCTGGAGTTTAAGCACGCCCGCAATGGGTATGTGACAGTGACACGCGTCTGCGAGTTCTGTAAGGACCTGGAACATGCCTTCTTTTTCTCCGACGTATTGAGCAAGGTTTTGGGGTTCACTGAAACCAGGGGGGTAGTAGTACCCCGTGAAGGATACATCGCTCAGAGGCCTGCCAACCTAGCCAACGGGACCCCCAATATGATGTACGTTTACACAGATATCTGCGAGCCCTATATCACCGGTGATGTTCACACACCGCTGCTACGTGTTGTACCAGTTGCTGCCGCTGATAATTATAATTACGGATCTGTGAAAATAAGAAGCTTCTCACCACCGCGTTATGTTCCTCTACTACGTACTAGTTTTCAAACAATAACCATTGATATAAGGGATGAGTTTGGCGAACCAATACCATTCGATCACGGGACGTTGACGGTGACGTTACAGTTCAAACGTATAGATTAACTTGAGCGGCTCTACAATGGATTACTATGATACATGTTTTGACGTGCAAACAGGGAGTGGGGCTCGAACCGGTTATGGTGGTATCAGTCATGTGTATATCGGCTCACCAAATCAGCGAGGTCACGGCATTGGAAGTTTTTTAGGAGGTCTATTTCGGCGTATCATACCTCTCTTGAAACAAGGTGCCCGGACTGTTGGTAAGGAGGCGCTTCGCTCAGGAATTAACATGGCTACGGATGTCGTTAGCTCTGGTATACAGCCGAGAGAAGCGTTTAAAACGCGCTTGCGTGAATCAGGGCAAAACCTGAAGCGTAAAGCTGAAGATAAAATTGATTTGCTCATGAAAGGCTCCGGCTATAAAGGTAGCAAAATTAACGAACTGATGCATTCTACTGCCGCGAGCTCGTCACGACGCAGCTCTGTGAAAAGAAAGGCAGCGAAACCGCGAAAACGTTCAAGTGTCGGTGGTGTGAGAAAGAAGCGTATTAAGAAAAGGAAGAAGTCTGTGAAAGGACAAAGAGGGGCGGCTAAATCACGCGTTTGGAAACGTAACAAGAAACTGAGAACAGTGACGGATATCTTTGCTTAAACCGAATTCGGGAAAATGGCGTTCCTACACGCGCACTCGTGCGAGTGTCTTAAGTCGGAGCTTGAATTATTTACACTACCGCCAACCCAGACAACGATTGAGGGGACACACTCGGTGTACTACAAACCAATCTCGTCGCTGACGGATGATTCACCGATAGAGTTTGTCGTCCCAGGTCAGGGGGATGAGTACATTGATCTCGCGCATACGATGCTAAGTATACGCGTCAAGATCGATGTTCCGGGTGATCTAAAGGAGGGGGTACCCGATGTAGGACCCGTCAATAATCTTCTACACTCGATGTTCAGTCAGATCGATGTATTTTTGAATCAAAAACTCGTGTCGCCTCCTAACAATGCTTATGCCTATAGAGCGTATATTGAAACACTCTTGAACTACGCATACGCCGCGAAGACCTCGCATCTTACGAGTGGTTTATGGTATAGTGATACAGAGGGGGCTATGGATGATAAGGGCAGCGTTAACAAAGGACTTGTAGAGAGACGGGCCGTATTAGGTAAAAATAGAACAGTCGATCTTCTGGGACACCTGCATTGCGATATCTTCAATCAAGAAAGGTTTTTGTTAAACGGCGTTGAAATGCGCCTGCGGCTTGTACAGAACAATAGCGCGTTCTGTCTCATGACTTCTTTAAAAAACTGTAAAATCCATATTACAGAAGCATCACTAATTGTGCGCCGCGTTAAGATAGCACCTGGAATACTTCTGGCTCATGCGAGAGCTCTGTCTAAATCTACAGCAAAATACCCGCTGACGCGTGTCGAGGTTAAAGCGATATCAATGCATGCTGGTATACATGGCGATACTCTTGATAACGTCATACTAGGGCAGCTACCAAAACGTATAATCATTGGTTTTGTTGATAATAAGGCATTCAATGGTGATTATGAGAAAAACCCATTCAATTTCCACCATTACGCGATCAATTATCTTTCTTTATATGTGGACGGTCAGCAGATACCGTCAAAACCCCTGCAGACAGACTTCTCAGATAATAAAATGTATGTGGATGCATATCACACATTATTTTCTGGTTCTGGTATTCACTTTCTTAACGACGGTAATTGCATCTCACGCTTGAAATACCCATACGGCCATTGCCTTTTCGCGTTTGATCTGACACCCGATCTTTCGGCTAATAGCAGCTCTCACTGGAACCTGGTGAGGCATGGCAGTGTGAGAATAGAAGTACGTTTCGCGGGGTCTTTACCAACGACGATTAACTGTATTGTATACGCTGAATATGATAACGTGTTGGAGATTGACTCATCCAGACAGGTCATCGTAGATTTCAGTGGCTGATGAGAGAGAGAAGCCCCTTCAGTTTTCGCTAATCATTCAAAGCGTGACGGTCGAAAAAGAAGACGGTATGTATATCGTTATTGATGTGCAGGGTATGAGAGGTAGAGATAACCAGTTTATCCCTAAAGAAGTAGCTGTCGTATCGGTAAAAACTGAAGACTCTAGTCACTGGGTTGTAAAACCACCCTATGCGAGCGACAATCTACCGGTCTTTGTAAAGAGCCAAAATATGTGGTTATGCGATAATATTCACGGTATAGAATGGTCTAAAGGCGATACATCGTTACGTTCGCTGGAAACAAATCTAAAGAGGATTGCGGGTCAAGCTACACGAATTTTCACGCGCGGCTCTGAGAAATCATCGTATCTAACACTGCTAACGGGCTATTTTATTATAAATTTGGAAGACGACGAAGAGGCTCCTTCATTACGTCACCTACCCCGAAGCGACGCACGTTGTATGTACCACTGCGCTGCGAATCACAGACAAGCCTACAGATGCGCCCTGAACAACGCTAACAGGATCAAAGCCTGGCTCTGCCAAAACGAGCAAATCGCCTCCTTATGGGAGTATAGAACCACCACATCAGGGAGTATTGGTATGTCTGAGAGTAAGACCGAGGATGAAAAAGAACCCTCAAATCATGAACAGTCTTCAGATCTTACAGTCTCTCAAGAACATAAAGGACCATACTATAGGCGTCTACCCAGCCGATCGTATCCCGAAGGTGTGGACGAAACCGACGGCATTCGTGGTTAACACCGATGGATACAAACAACCAGGGGCCCACTGGGTCGCCATGTACGTCGATCGAAATGGATACGGATGGTTCTTCGACAGTTACGGCTTACCTCCAATCATCCCCCAGCATCTCGCGCGTCTCCGAAGAAACTGCCGACTCTTCCGCTGCAACACAGTTCAGCTTCAAGGTCCTAATTCGCAATGCTGTGGACAGTATTGTGTTATGTTTCTTCATTATATGGCTACTGGTCTTGGTATTCAGCAGCTTAGAGGCGTATTTTCGCGTGATTTGCAGCGAAACGATAAAATAGTTCACGAGTATTATAATGCGTATATCAATAAATGTGTTAAATCTAAGGACGTGGTTTCCGATACAGATGGTTGTATCGGTGGGGGTTATAGAATTAAGCATCTACACTGTATTCAGTACTGTTGCTCTCGTTCTCGGTAATTATATGATAATAAAAATTTTCATGCTGCGCCTAACTCCTATCTTATTTCTTTCAACGGAAATCCCACGTGCCGTTTTAAAACGCTGTGTCTACCTCGTACCCATTTCTTTCGACGAAAATCGTAAGACTAGTATCACGTAGCGGATCTCAGATTTCGCTGACGATCAACGCAGCTGCAGAGCGCTTCAAACACCCATCGTCAGTCAGCGTTCAAGGTTTGAGACATTACGTCGTTCGGCAGCTATCATGAACATCGTCGTTGATATACAGGGTCTGAAGGATAAATATAATAACTTTGTGCCTAAAGAAATAGCCGTGGTCTCCGTGAAAACTTCTTACTTTGCACACTGGATCGTATCGCCGCCTTACTCTTATAACGCTCTCCCTCCCAGTGTGAAAAGACAAAACACGTGGCTGAAGTGCAATCATCACGGCATAGAGTGGGCTGAGGGTGAAACACCTTTACGATCGGTCGAGACTGCTTTAAAACAAATCGCTGTACAATCCGATCGCCTGTTTACAAGAGGGTCTGATGCAGCTACATATTTGACACAGCTAACGGATTGTTTCGTTGTAAATCTAGAGGAGGAAAAAGAACCGCCATCTCGTAATCTCCCCGAGAGCAGTACTTTTTGCATATTTCACGGTTTACTACATAAAAGCGACTCGTTCAAGTGTGCTCTCAATAACGCTGTGAGGGTAAAAAAGTGGCTTTCTCATAGCGATTGCTCCAGCCCCTTGTGGATGTACAGAACCACCACGTCCTGGAATGCTGGTTTATTAGCGACGGAGCATCGAAAAGAAGGAAAAGCAATCGATATCAAAAAATCAACCCTGTAAAGACACGAATTGCCGATGATCTCATCCGTTCATATCACCATTTTATAAATGCTGACTTATACTAGTGACGCTCAGGGTCATGGTAAACCAATACCTCTGCCAAGGTGACTCTCTTTGACAGCGGTGGGGGATCTTTGTCAGCTCTTTTATGCACTTGGAGTAGGGATATGGATCAGCTAAATAGGCGATCTAAGTTATCCGAACTTTCTGACGGACAGACAGTGTTCTTGAGTCCTCGCAGGAGCAAACAACACGAATTAAAAGTACGCTTAGACATCTTTTTGCGCGATATTGCTGTATTCAAAGCAAAAATACACGGTATATCAGAACTCCGTACTTTAACGCTAAAAGTGAAAAAACTCCAGCTGAACAATGGATTTCGCAAAAATCAACAAAGTGGGCCTTTTGGAAACCGTTCGCCCCGTTAAAAAACTCACCGAGCTCGAGCTCAGAAAAGAATACTGTATAACAGGACTGAGAATCGTCGATACGCAGTGGGGCACACGGGCCGTCGTGGATGTGGACGACACATTTACAGGCTTTACATGCTATCTACCGACGAGATTCGTCAAAGCTTTCGAAGAGGCGGCTGATTTATTCCAGCAGATGGTCGAAGCAGCGACAAACAAAAAGTTAATCATGCTCTACTACGGTACGAAATTCAGCAAGCTGGAGTTCAAAGCCGCCAAAGAATAATTATAATCAGGTATGTGGTAAAAATTCATTTATAAAACAACCAAGTTACCCTCGTGTGTAGGTACCTCTCTCTCTAACATCATGTATCTCTATCATCTCTAGCTCAACCATCATCCGGCTGGCTAAACAACACCCCTCGTAAACCACACCACCGCAGTCATCAACGACGTCGTGAAAACGGATGAAAAAACCCAAAAACATTTATTGTAAATCTCATACCATATAATAACTAGAATTATAAAAATTGGAATATGAAAAATAAAAAATAAAAAGGTGGCACACTATGGCGACACTCTACCCATCCCCCCTCCACCCCCCACACCTCGCTCACCCGCTACGTCGACCCGTCGGACTCGCGACGGCCGACTGGCGGGGGCAGGGGTGGGGATAGGAGTGGGGATAGGAGTGGGGGTCGCCATAGTGTGCCACCTACTACTTACTTATGTCCAAAATTTATTAGTTCATTTATTTATTATTGCGATATACCTAAATTTATTATTATCAATATTTTGGCGGTTAAATTTGAATTTTTATATTTCTTTTAATCTTTAACGTTTTTATATTTTATTTTCAGATTACGCAACAAGTCAGACACGAGGGTGAATACCAGGACGTAACACCATACTTCGGGGAGGGTAAATTGCATTTTCGCGATACTGGTATATTATTGCACGTGTTTACATTTTGTCCCTGCTACCGGAACCATTTCATCGAAGAAAAATGAAAATTTCACGGACTTTCCTAGGAGGCGATCGATTTTTGCATGAATATCGACGGAACACGTTATTTTTCCATGAAAATCGTAGAAATGGGCCAAGATTTCACGACCGTTACCCTCAAACGATCGATTTTTACAATAAAATCGAAGAAACACGCCTTTTTACAGCGAAAATCATCGTTATTTTTCACAGAAAATCGTTGAATTGGACCAAGATTTCACCAACGTTTCCATCAAACGATCGATTCTTACATGAAAGTCGATAAAGCACGTCATTTTACAACGAAAATCGTCGTTATGGATAAAATCCCATACTTCGGGGAGGGTAAATGGCATTCTCGCGATATTGGAAGATGATCGCACGTGTTTACACTTAGTTTCCGCTAACGATATCGATGAAACATGATAATTTCATTGAATTTGCTCGGAGGTGATCATTTTTCGTTCGAAAAACATCGAAACACGTTATTTTTCAGTGAAAACCGTCGAATTGGACCAACATTTCACCAACGTTGCCTTCAAACGATCGATTCGTACATGAAAGTCGATAAAACACGTCTTTTTACAGCGAAAATGGTCGTGATGAATAAAATCCATACTTCGGGGAGGGTAAATGGCATTCCCGCGATATTGGAAGATGATCGCACGTGTTTACACTTAGTTTCCGCTAACGATATCGATGAAACATGATAATTTCATTGAATTTGCTCGGAGGTGAACAATTTTCGTTCGAAAAACATCGAAACACGTTATTTTTCAGCGAAAATCGTTGAATTGGACCAAGATTCCACCAGCTTTGCCGTCAAACGATCGATTCTCACCTGAAAATCGATGAAACACGTCTTTTTACAGCGAAAATCGTCGTGATGAATAAAATCCATACTTCGGGGAGGGTAAATGGCATTTTCACGATACTGGTATATTATTGCACGTGTTTACATTTTGTCCCTGCTACCGGAACCATTTCATCGAAGAAAAATGAAAATTTCACGGACTTTCCTGGGAGGCGATCGATTTTTGCATGAATATCGACGGAACACGTTATTTTTCAATGAAAATCGTAGAAATGGGCCAAGATTTCACGACCGTTACCCTCAAACGATCGATTTTTACAATAAAATCGAAGAAACACGCCTTTTTACAGGGAAAATCGTCGTTATTTTTCACAGAAAATCGTTGAATTGGACCAAGATTTCACCAGCGTTGCCCTCAAACGATCGATTCTCCCATGAAAATCGATGAAACACTCCTTTTTACAGCGAAAATCGTCGTGATGGATGAAATCCACACTTCGGGGAGGGTAAATGGCATTCCCGCGATATTGGAAGATGTGGCACGTGTTTACACTTAGTTTCCGCTAACGATATCGATGAAACATGATAATTTCATTGAATTTGCTCGGAGGTGATCATTTTTCGTTCGAAAAACATCGAAACACGTTATTTTTCAGTGAAAACCGTCGAATTGGACCAAGATTTCACCAACGTTGCCTTCAAACGATCGATTCGTACATGAAAGTCGATAAAACACGTCTTTTTACAGCGAAAATGGTCGTGAAGAATAAAATCCATACTTCGGGGAGGGTAAATGGCATTCCCGCGATATTGGAAGATGATCGCACGTGTTTACACTTAGTTTCCGCTAACGATATCGATGAAACATGATA
Source organism: Campoletis raptor (assembly GCA_948107755.1). Lineage (NCBI taxonomy): Eukaryota > Metazoa > Arthropoda > Insecta > Hymenoptera > Ichneumonidae > Campoletis > Campoletis raptor. The sequence continues at coordinate 890,254 of OX403628.1, read as the reverse complement.
ATTTCATTGAATTTGCTCGGGGGTGATCATTTTTTGTTCGAAAAACATCGAAACACGTTATTTTTCAGTGAAAACCTTCGAATTGGACCAAGATTTCACCAACGTTGCCTTCAAACGATAGAGCCGTACATGAAAGTCGATAAAACACGTCAGTTTACAACGAAAATCGTCGTGATGGATGAAATCCACACTTCGGGGAGGGTAAATGGCATTCCCGCGATACTGGAAGATGATCGCACGTGTTTACATTTTGTTCCTGCTACTGGAACCATGTCATCGAAGAAAAATAAAAATTTCACGGACTTTGCAGGGAGGCGATCGATTTTTGCATGAATATCGACGGAACACTTTATTTTTCAATGAAAATCGTAGAAATGGGCCAAGATTTCACCAGCGTTGCCCTCAAACGATCGATTCTCCCATGAAAATCGATGAAACACTCCTTTTTACAGCGAAAATCGTCGTGATGGATGAAATCCACACTTCGGGGAGGGTAAATGGCATTCCCGCGATACGTGAAGGTAATCGCACGTTTTTACACTTTGTTTCGGCTAACGTAACAATGTCGATGAAACACGATAATTTCATTGAATTTGCTCGGAGGTGAACAATTTTCGTTCGAAAAACATCGAAACACGTTATTTTTCAGCGAAAATCGTTGAATTGGACCAAGATTTCACCAACGTTGCCTTCAAACGATCGATTCTCACATGAAAATCGATGAAACACGTCTTTTTACAAAGAAAATCGTCGTGATGGATAAAATCCATACTTCGGGGAGGGAAAAGGGCATTCCCGCGATACATGAAGATAATCGTACGTGTTTACACTTTGTTTCCGCTAACAATGTCGATGAAACATGGTCAGTTCGTTGAATTTGCTCGGAGGTGATCATTTTTCGTTCGAAAAATATCGAAGCACGTTATTTTTTAGTGAAAACCGTCGAATTGCACCAAGATTTCACCAACGTTGCCTTCAAACGATCGATTCTCACATGAAAATCGATGAAACACGTCTTTCTATAAAGATAATCGTCGTGATGGATAAAATCCATACTTCGGGGAGGGAAAAGGGCATTCCCGCGATACATGAAGATAATCGTACGTGTTTACACTTTGTTTCCGCTAACGATGTCGATGAAACATAGTCAGTTCGTTGAATTTGCTCGGAGGTGATCAATTTTCGTTCGAAATTCATCGAAACACGTTATTTTTCATAGAAAAACGTTGAATTGGATCAAGATTACACCAAAGTTTCCATCAAACGATCGATTCTTACATGAAAGTCGATAAAGCACGTCATTTTACAACGAAAATCGTCGTTATGAATAAAATCCATACTTCGGAGAGGGTAAATGGCATTTCCGCGATACGTGAAGATAATCGCACGTGTTTACACTTTGTTTCCGCTAACGATGTCGATGAAACATGATAATTTCATTGAATTTGCTCGGAGGTGATCATTTTTCGTTCGAAAAATATCGAAACACGTTATTTTTCAGCGAAAACCGTCGAATTGGACCAAGATTTCACCAACGTTGCCTTCAAACGATCGATTCGTACATGAAAGTCGATGTAACACGTCTTTTTACAGCGAAAATGGTCGTGATGAATAAAATCCATACTTCGGGGAGGGTAAATGGCATTCCCGCGATACTGGAAGATGATCGCACGTGTTTACACTTTGTTTTGGCTAACGTAACAATGTCGATGAAACATGATAATTTCATTGAATTTGCTCGGAGGTTATCAATTTTCGTTCGAAATTCATCGAAACACGTTATTTTTCACAGAAAATCGTTGAATTGGATCAAGATTACACCAACGTTTCCATCAAACTATTGATTCTTACATGAATGTCGATAAAGCACGTCATTTTACAATGAAAATCGTCGGTATGGATAAAATCCATACTTCGGAGAGGGTAAATGGCATTTCCGCGATACGTGAAGGTATCGCACGTGTTTACACTTTGTTTCCGCTAACGATGTCGATGAAACATGATAATTTCATTGAATTTGCTCGGAGGTGATCAATTTTCGTTCGAAATTCATCGAAACACGTTATTTTTCACAGAAAATCGTTGAATTGGACCAAGATTTCACCAACGTTTCCATCAAACGATCGATTCTTACATGAAAGTCGATAAAGCACGTCATTTTACAACGAAAATCGTCGTTATGGATAAAATCCATACTTCGGAAAGGGTAAATGGCATTTCCGCGATACATGAAGGTATCGCACGTGTTTACACTTTGTTTCGGCTAACGTAATAATGTCGATGAAACATGATAATTTCATTGAATTTGCTCGGAGGTGTTCAATTTTCGTTCGAAAAACATCGAAACACGTTATTTTTCAGCGAAAATCGTTGAATTGGAACAAGATTTCACCAGCTTTGCCCTCAAACGATCGAATTTCACATGAAAATCACAGGGTAAATGGCATTCGTCTTTTTACAGCGAAAATCGTCGTGATGAATAAAATCCATACTTCGGAGAGGGTAAATGGCATTTCCGCGATACGTGTGTTACGTCGCGCGTTTGAATGCCCGGAATTGAGATAAAAAAATGTAAATAGAATTGTACGAATTTATCGACGGTTAAATAAAGATTTGAAACTTATTTGTACCCGCGGACTATTTTTATTTTACCAACCCACGATAAGCTACCTATTGATGTTAAGGGGGTTCAGAGCTCTAACCTACGGTCGGTGTTCTTACCGACTGCTGGAAATATAGGCTGCTACTTGACCGATAGCCGGGAGGTGGAATGTCCGAATTGACAATCGATAATAAAGGGCACGAGATAACCGATAGTCGGAGGGACTATTCGGTAGTCGATAAACGCGAAAACTACTCTATCTACAAGGGATACACGGGTGTACGACGAGTAAGTTTATTTTAGGCTCCTGTGTTTAGAAGGGTGAGATTTTCCCCTCTAGGACCGGAACCTTTGTCAATAAGATTGCTAACTGGAGACTAATACTTACTGTTGGTAATTGAAGATCTAGTCGAGTTCGATGATCTCGATGCCTTCAGGTGTGGACGGGCGAGACAGAGTCGACGCCTGTGAGATGTTGTCCCACTCTCGCTGCAGTTCCTCGCAAAGGACGACACGATTTGTACCGACGAGGCGAGCCAGAGGAAAAGATGTTTTGGGATCCACAATGTAAATTGTCTGTTTTATCGACGTAGTCGAGATGACCCGAACTTTTGGCAAACTACTTGCGATCTCGACGACTGTTTTAACGACGGCTGGTTTATCGCTGAGATATTCGTCCCGAAATGTTTTTAGAATGGATTTATTGTTTCCTCTTTTAACTGCGGGTTTCTGACACTCCCGCGCAATGGCTCGACGAATTTGAAATCTTACTCCAGCGCGTCTTCTAGGCATAATAATTCTTCATGATGGAAGAATTATACATCAATTAATTTTTGTTAATTTGAATTGCTCAATAGAATGAAATTTGAGAAGGATTTAAAGGATTTGTATGATCGTGCTCGATAGACAGCACAGAAAATCAATTAAAGGAAATAATATGAAATAATGAAATTAATTTAACGTGCTTGAGAATCAGCACGGATAAACTAAAATCGTGGGAGGAAATAATAATGGATGATCGAGAGAATTATTGATAGGATGACGAAATTAATTTAACGTGCTTGAGAATCAGCACGGATAAACTAAAATCGTGGGAGGAAATAATAATGGAAGATCGAGAGAATTATTGATAGGATGACGAAATTAATTTAACGTGCTTGAGAATCAGCACGGATAAACTAAAATCGTGAAAGGGTGAGTTTAATAAATTGGAATCGACGTGCCTGAGAATCGTCACGGTCGATAAGGAAGGAAGAATTCGATTTAACGTGCCTGTGAAATAGCACAAATTAAATGCGAACTCGGGAAAAATGCGTTTGGTGAAAATATTAAAAATGTAAAGGGTAATAGACGTGCTTGAGTATAGCACGGTCGATCGGAAAAAGTTTTGAGGAAGGAAAAGAGAAAGTGTGCAAAAAACGAGGTTCGGAAAAACCCGGGGTAATAAAAAAAAGGGTCTCAGGTAATGAGGGAATCCCACGTGCCAGAGTAAAAAAAGCACAGAAAGAACGGAAAAGTTGGAATGAATATTTTCTTGAGCAACTCGAATTAACTGAATTTCCAAAATTAGTGAATTTAATTATTAATTTATATTTTTCAATTATTTAATTTTTGGAAGAGATGTCGATAACTGATTTCAATTTGTTTCGGAAAAAAGAATAGACAGAATAATTATGATTTAATTCCACGAATGTTACGGAATTATTTAGATAAACACTTGAATTTGTTTATTTAATTTTTATTTGCTTTGAAATATTTATTTCAGGCAAATTTATGATCGCGAAAGATTTTAAAACGCGGATGGAGATATTTTACCTTAATGTAAAAATAAATGATTTTTATAACACTTTTCACGATATTTTATTTAATAACTTTTCTTTAAAATATGAATTACACGATTTTTAGTAATGACAGAGTTAGTTTATAACTCGACGATATAACTTGTTAACAATTTAAGTTTAAAATAATAAAGATGGTACAATGTCGATTTTCAGACGCACGGCGGGAATATCCGATCAACACAAACGTCGGAGTTCGACTGGCTGTCTGTGGAGAGGATCGAGAACTACTAACAATTTACTTAGATGGAAAATATCGATTTTCAGACGCACGGCGGGAATATCCGATCTACACGAACGTCGGAGTTCGACTGGCTGTCTGTGGAGAGGATCGAGAACTGGCGACTTCGGTGCAGCCCCCCACTTATATAGAAGACCTCACGAAGACGCTCGAACGATGAATGTGTGCGTGTGTCACTGACACGCTGCAGCGATGCTCTATGTTGACTCAGCGATATAGGTATATGAATCTTATGCATTATTTTATTTATTACAATTTACGAAAGAAATTATTGATTAATTAATAATATTAACTAATCATTAATTTTACATGATTTCTTATGACTATTTGTGATGTTACGGTGGTACTTGATCAACGATTAATTAATTGTTTATTAATTAATCGTTGATTTAACATTAATTATTTATTAACTTACTTTCTTCTTTTCAGGTACATAAGGACTCGCGCTTTTTGGATTTCTTCAATATTGGTAAGTATTCTTATTTTATTTATTTGTTTATAATAATTATTTTATGTTTTATTTGTTTTTTACAGGTTCGAGTGGTGGTCCTGGATTAACATGAACAACAGATTCTACGTTGTACATTTGGTAAGTTAATTATTAATTGTTGACAATTTGTTTAAACATTTTTAGGTATTATTTATTGTTATTCGGATTTGTAAATACTGCCATTCGATTGGGCTTTTAATTTCGTGTAAGTGGGAAGTTTTCCCGTTGCGATTGGATGAATTTTGTGGTTTTGTTAATATATTGTTAGTTAACTTAACTATTGCAATTTATGGTCTAACATGGTCGTGTGACGGCTCAAATTGATGGTTTTAGAATAACGGAGTTGAATACAACGACGGTGGGTTTTAAAAGTGTGAAACAAATAGTTAATGAAAGATTATAATTTATAAATTTAGGAAAATGGTCATTAACATTTTCAGCGGATTGTACCGTCTCGTCAAGACGACGGTTAGAAGTTTCGGGTTACTTTTCTCTTGCTGACGAATTTCCTGAAAGAAAGAAATCCTTTCTTTGTATTATTTTTTATATCTTTTTGGAGTTAAAACAGACTCCTTCACCGGACATGGTTCTGCAGTTTTCAGATACTTGAGAAAATGTGACTCTTGAGAAGAAATATGACGACCACGTGTTCGCGCGTGCAGTTCTATTCCTTTGTCTCTTATGTACCAAAAATATATGTATTTATGAGTTTTATGTAATAATGCGCTGTATATACGTCTTTCTATTCGAGAAGTAACTTAATTGTTTATTTATTTATTTGTTTATTTCTCTAGAGCGTATTTATTCCCCAAAAATATATGATGATGTATGCAACATGAATAAACTTTTGTTTATGTAAAACATATGTAAAAATGCGTATTTGTCTATTTACTACTTATTGTTCATTATTATTATTAACAATATATATGTAAGATGTTATTTATATAATCGAATTCTTATTTGTAGTAACTCAAATACATTTACAATCCTATAGGAACATTAAAGAGCGTTTTATAGTGATCCGCGGTTTTCCGCGGATTTCCGCGGTTTTTCGCGGCTTAATTATTTGTTTAATTTGGGACATGACAAAGTGGTGTGAGGGTTCAAATGAAAGGGCTTTTCGAAGCGAATCTAATGAGCATAATTAAATTGTTATATCTGAATAATTGTTAGTTAATGAAATTTGCTGATGGCCTAAATTTTGTTTATTAAAAAGTGGTCGAAATATGGTCGAGTGAGTATTCAAATTAAAGGTCTTTTGATAATAAAGCGGAATATGATAATTAAAACTTGATAATTTAATAATTGTTAGTTAATGAAATTTGACTGAAATGGGGACTTTGTCATGTGCCTCTTGGCGCGTGAGCGCTGCTCGTGCGGTAGGTCGAGGTCCGCGTACGCTCAACAGCTGATCAGCTGTTCGTTCCTTGAATGTATATATACAGGGTGTCCCAAAAATGACAAGATCATACTTATGTCCAAAATTTATTAGTTCATTTATTTATTATTGCGATATACCTAAATTTATTATTATCAATATTTTGGCGGTTAAATTTGAATTTTTATATTTCTTTTAATCTTTAACGTTTTTATATTTTATTTTCAGATTACGCAACAAGTCAGACACGAGGGTGAATACCAGGACGTAACACCTCCCCGGTGAAGTTCGAAGCCTAGGATGACGAAGGCTGAGAACCGTCATTAAGACGACTCAACAGGACTGGGTCTACACCCGAGAGTCTTCTGATTGATGGTACTGGCTTCGGTTGCTGGGTCACGACCTCGTAAAGAGTTTGTTCTTCTGGATGTACTACGTGTTGCTTGAAGTGGCGAGTAATTAATAGGTGAGTAATTGAATTCCATAGAGCTCCTATTAACATGAAGCTCCAACCATATAATGAATGAAGGGTGTATCCTTGTATAAAAATGTCGATTATTGCTTTTCCCAGAGAAATGATGAATGCGATGGCGAAGAAACCAGCGCTGATAAGTCCAAATTTTTCGAAACCGTGCCACATCTTCTTGATCGTACTTTCGGCAATTTCTTCAATGGCTTGATTGTCGAGAAGGTTCCTGATGGAGATGGATCCACTGGCTACGGAATAACCAGCTGTACCTCGAGCAATTGTGTTAAGTAAGCCTGCTCTTTCGGCAGGGAACATAATTCGATCACGAAGTTGGTCAATTTCCTCCATTGTATAAATTCCTGATGAGGCAAGGTTACCAATGGGATTATAATTCCAGGTTGGCTGCGAAATTGGATGGAGTTCCTGGGGAGCGGGTACCGGAATTCCCGAAGGACTGAAACGGTACCAGCTATTGTCGATATAATATAAAGCTGGAAGAAGTGGATCGCACTCGATTTGGGTTCCAGTTTTTAACAAGATCTTCGAAATTGGAGAAAGAAATCGGGATTCGTTCCGATAGGTTACGGGCAATTCGTTGTAGCATTCCTGCGTACGACGAACGCTGACATCTACAGGTGCACATTTGATTATGTGTGCTACTTCTCCAAGAACTACTGCCATAAATCCATGAGTTTTCATTATAGTTTTTGCAAATTTTTCTGGGTACATTGAAGCTGAATTGAGTGCATTTTGAATAACTTGTCGTTCGAGATTGCATCTCTGAATGACCACATCTCGATATAAATTTTGTATTTGATTTCGAATATGTTTTTCTACGTAAATAAATTTTGAGTTCATGTATGAGAAAATGTCTAAGTTATTTACTGAAATTTGTTTCTTTTCTGCGAAAGTCCTTCCTTTTTGAGTCTCTAAGATGTAAAGTTTCGGATGTTCGGTACGAATGAGTGTGTATCCACAAAGATGTTTGGTGGATTTTGCAGCTAAAGCGAACGTGGTTTCTTGAGTTGTTAACGAGAAGACATCGGGATTCTGAGCTGATGGATCCGGATTTTGGTATTTTGTTGCGATGCCTTCAAATAGTACGTCATATCGATGAAATTGACATGAATCCGTAGGTTCTGTGGTCCAGAAAGCAGAGTTCCCTTCAACATCCAGACAGGTGCCATCGGTGAGAAGGCAATGTGTTCCTGCCTGTAGCACGATTTTGTTGCTTATTAAATTGACATCTGCTTGATAGTTGGTGACGATGATCTTTACTGTCGCTTGAATTACGACTCCGTCCCAACTGCCGAATGCGTCGCTGTATTGAGTACCTTTGCATGCTCCATTAGTTGTTAAAGAACCGCCCAAGGTTACAGCGCGACTAGTTGTACTATTTTTTCGGATTCCAATGATGACGCTGGCAGGACTGAGAGTAAGTATACCAGTTTCCTGGAGTTTACGACAACCACGTTCATCTAATTCGTGAAGATAATTTTGACGTCCATTATGTACGATGGAAACGTGAGAACTCATTCCGCAGTAATATATAGTTCGGTCTATTTCGACGCGACATTGAATGACCTCAGTTTGTGAGAAATCGGAAAGTTGAAGTAATTGAATGTAGGTTTCTTTTGATGGAGGGGCCTCGTCCGGAGCTATGCATTCTCCTACGTTGTTTAACGAGATAGTAGTGATGTTGAGGTTGGGTCCGGCACAATCGTAACCCAATAGACTCGAGGCCTCATGGAAAAGAATACTGATGATGAGAATGTAGAGCATTGTTGTCTGAAAAACGAGAGGATACCCGAGTTATGAATCAAGCGGTAGACGGGTTCCTCTTAATTTATTTGCATGAACAATTCGAGATTTTCCTTTATAACGAATTTTTAAATTTCCGCCCGATAAAACGTCAATAATTTCACATGGTTCTGTATATTGGTCACAGAATTTTCCTTTATGAGGTTCTTTTAAGAGTAAGACTACGTCGCCAACCCCGAAATGTTGTGGGTTCATTTTGCGATCGTAATAAAATTTTGATTTTTCTTTCGCGGCGATGAGGTTTTCGCGAGCACGATTTTGAAGAGTGTCGATACGATCGAATAATTCCTCCAAATATTCGGCGTATGTAGGATCCTGTTGTTCTTCGATATGATGATGTCCTGATGGAAGCCTTGCTAGATGACCGAAAACTAACTCATGGGGGGTGAACCTAGTGCCTTCGTGCTGACTTGTATTGTAAGAGAACATGCACATGCTTAACAGGTCATCCCAATCGGTTCTTTTATCAATAAATTGTTTTATATACTCAGCAAGGACATGATGTGATCTTTCTATTGAGCCATTACTTTGAGGATGAAAAGCAGTAGTTTGATACAATTTTATGCGATACTTCTTCGCTACAGATTTCATTAAACTTGATAAGAAATTACGACCTTGATCGGTCAAAATTGCTTTTGGAGCGCCGACTGAACAAATAAATTTGTCGACAAAGGCCTCTGCTATGTCGACAGTAGTCGTTCGCGCTAACGGTATAGCAAAACAATATTTAGTTAGTAAGTCCTGAATCGTAAGTATATATGAATTTCCTTTTCTCGTTGTAGGTAATGGACCAACAATGTCCATGGATATTTTGTCGAAAGCACGCCCAGGCGTATCGGTAATCACCATCGGTTGTTTAGTTTTGACACGAACTAATTTTTTTAATTGACAATTTCTGCATCTCGCAATATACTCTTGAATTTGGGTTTTCATATTTTCCCAGAAAAAATTTTCGCGGATCCTTTTATAAGTTTTCGTGACGCCTTTGTGACCACCGATAGCAGAAGCGTGTTTTTCAGTAATAATTTCGAGTCTTTCCGATTCAGAAGGAAAACGGATTAATTGGAGACAAATTGTAAGGACGATCCTTTGATTTCGGATAGTTTGAATGAGTAATCGTTTTATATCAGCCCATGCTATTCCGCCGATTGAGTCAGTTTTTGCAATATTTAAAGACAACAAATTTTCTTCTAATAAGACTTGGCGCAAGGATTGAAAAGTCTCGCCAAGATCATCCAACGACATATTTTCTTTTAAATGAAACAAAACGGGGAGACCAATAATTGTATTCCCCTTTTCTTTAACAACTTTTGCCCGAAATATCGTAATTTCTTCAAATTTTGGCAATTTATTGAGAGTCTCTAGCTCTCTTCCACCTTGATCTATTGGATGTCCTTGACGAGTAATAAAAATAACATTATTTCCTTTTTGCATTGATAAATTATCGCGAATTTCCCGGATGGAAACCGCGCCTTCGATTTGAATGTCTGACTCAAAATTTTGACCTTGATAACGACCTCCAGGGTCAAATAAAAATTCGCCTTCTTCCTCAGAGTCATGCTCGTCGGAATAATTTGCGTTTTCCCCCAAAGGGAAATTTGGTGGGTCATTGTAATTGAACCCTTCGAAAAAATCGTCAAATTCGAGCGATTCTACGTCGTCTTCAGAATTTTCATTAGGTAGTTCCGGCTCAACGATGATGTCATCCGGCGTTTCACCGAAAGTATTGACATTATCGCGATTACCAGCAATTTTGGGCGACGTTAATTTTTGCGGGCTAGAAACTTCCGCGTTTCTGACTATTTCGTCAGCTAAATTTGTTTCGACCTGTTCCCGATTGTCAGAGGGCAAGTTTCCCAACATCGGATCGTCGATGGAGTCATCTTGTGATCCTCCTATACTCGGGGGTTGACTGGTCATTTTTCCCTTTTTAGAATTTAATTTTTGATTTTCTATGTTGATTTTCGGACTATGATCGTCTCGTTTTTTCTTTACAGGGCGCCCAGGAGGGCTGAAAAGATGATCGTGAACAACTCCTGGGGGACAAGATGAACAAAATTTAGGTTTGATTTTTCTTTTTCCCGGTTCTCTAGGTGGACTGAAAATCCGTTCACTGGAAGATTCGTCGGATACGGAGTCGTCATCGAGTTTGTGGTGAGAGTTTTCTTCCTCTTCACCAGATGAGCTTGGTTTTCTTTTTCTTTTTTTAGGATTGTGAGTTAAGACAAGAACATTTTTTGTTTCAGGGGGATTTCGGGAAAGAGCATCCGCGTTACAATTCACTCTACCGGGTTTATATTGAATTTTATATTCGTAATTTCCAAGGCTCAAACGCCAATGGACTAAGCGATTAGCTGGATCTTTGACTGAGTTTAACCATACTAAGGGTTGATGATCGGTGAGAAAATTAAATTGACGGCCGTAAATGTATGGCCTGAAATGGTTTACGCAATAAATGATCGCGAGACACTCTTTTTCGATTACTGAGTAATTTAATTCGTGTTTATTCAGGGTCCTAGATGCGTAAGCAATTGGCTTGTCTTTGCCAATTTCTCCTTGAGAGAGTACTCCTCCGATCGCAAAATTGGACGCGTCGGTAGTGATATTAAAAGGTTGAGTAAAATCGGGATATTGGAGGATCGGCTCCTTGCAAAGAGCTTCCCTCAAAGTATCAAATGCTTTTTGCTGAGCATCGGTCCATTTGAACGGTATGCCCCTTTTTAGCAAATTTGTAAGAGGTTTTGAAATTCCCGAAAAATTTTCGATAAACCGCCGGTAATAACCGGCCAATCCGAGAAATTGTTTTATTTTTTTCTGGTTCGTGGGTGCGGGATAATTTTTCAATGATTCTATTTTCTTGGGGTCAGGTTTTACCCCTTGATCGCTAATAACATGACCAAGATATCCGACTTCGCGACAAAGAAACTCGCATTTATCGGGTTGAAGATGTAAGTGTGATTTACGCAACCGCACGGCCAATTTCTCGAATTTTGCTCGATGTTCAGATAATGATTTAGCATAGATGACAATATCATCAAGATACACGAAAAGTTCTACCCCTTGAAGGCCAACAAGGACTCGGTCCATGAGCCTTTGAAATGTGGCTGGGGCATTTTTTAAGCCGAAAGGCATACGATTGAACTCGTAATGCCCGAAAGGAGTAGAAAAAGCAGTTTTATGTTTGTCTTTGGGATCGACCTTTATCTGGTGGAATCCACTAGCAAGGTCAAAGACAGAAAAGTACTTGGCGCTGCCTAATTGGTCCAGAATCTCGTTAATTTGAGGTAGAGGATATGCATCACCGATTGTTTTCTCGTTTAAGTTTCTATAGTCAATTACCATTCTCCATCTTTTATTTCCGTGGGAGTCCGCCTTTTTCGGTACAATCCACAACGGAGAGCTGTACGGGGAGAGTGAAGGTGAGATAACATTATTTTTGACTAATTCACCCACTTGTTTAGTGATCTCATCTTTATGCATAGGTGGAAAGCGATATTGTCGAGTAAAAACCGGTTGGTCATCTGAAGTTGTAATTTTATGGAAAAATTCGGGGACAAAATCTAATTGTTCGTCAGGTAACTGGAATAGATCGGCATTATCTTCAATTATGGAGTCTATGCTCTCCTTTTCTTCTGCGTTTAAATGTTCGAGACGTAATAACTTTTTGACTTCTGAGACGCGATTTGACTTTTGAATTTGTAAAATTTTTCTGACTGAGTAACCAGGTTTTTCATTACCATTACATAAATTTTGACAAGTAAATTCGATTTCAGTATTATTTTCGATCCCTTCAGGAAAACCTTCGTAAAGATCGTCGATGTTAAGCAGGGAGGTATCTTCTAATTTATCGAATTCTTCGATTCTCACGGTTGGAACTTTTATCAATATATCCTCGAGATTTGAGTTGTGAATTATTAATTTTGTGATCCCATTTTGTGTGACTGCAACGGCTTGGCCACAATAAATGCCTGCACCGAGGTTAAGGTTTGGAATATAGCCAATTTTTACTTCCGGATTTTCTACTCTTGCAAATGCAACTGTTTTTGATCTTTTTGTTACAAGAATTTTATGACAATCTGTGAACGGGAAAGTTTGATTTCCCCATGTTAGGAACCGTTTGGACCAATCGAGTGACACCTTATTTTGTGAAAGAAATTCTGTACCAAGTAGAGCGTGCTGAGGGATCGGAAAATCGTCCCCCACTATATGAAAATTTGTTGGTGTACCGCTAACTTTGGCGGTTATCCAACCAAACGTATCGACGGGTTTTCCCGCGATACCATTTAAATGAATCTTTTCATTTTTATTGATAATTGATGGGTCAGATACGTTGGAAATTTTTGCAATATTTACTTCCGCACCAGAGTCGATTAAAAATTCTGTTAGGCCGCACAATTGTGGGCAATCGAGGGTGACGGAAGGTGAACGTTCGATCTCTTTTAGGCAGAGGTTGACGGCTCGGCCTGACTCACCTCCACCAGCTGGACAGGGCGTAATTTTTGGTCCCCCAACGAGCCCTGCTCCGTTGGGAGAGATTTCGCGTTTTTTGGCTGGTCTGCTATCTTTTTATAACACCGCTCTTCGAGATGCCCCATTTTGTCGCAATAAGTGCAATGGAGTCTCGACCTATTATCATTGTTTCGATTGAAGTTGTTATTATTGTAATTTCGGTTGAAATTATTATTATTATTACTCCGGTTGAAATTATTGTCGTTATTATTGCGATTGAAATTATTATTGTTATTATTCCGATTAAAATTGCCACCGGGCCTGTTGTAGCGATCGCCATTCCCTTTTGGACGTTTATCTGGGAATGCTGTCCAACAGTTTTCTGGATCATGCCCCGATTTATTACAATGATTGCAGGGTGGTTTAGATGTGAATGCAGCCCTGATGTTCCGCGGAGGAAGGGGTGGATTTGAGAATTTTAAAAATCTTTGATCGTTCGCGATTTCTTTCTCTATCGCGATAGTTTTTGCGAAAAGCTCCTCGAGATTTTGATAGGACAGTTGACGGACACGGATTCTAAAATCGGGTGGTAAACCCTTGACGAAACTATCGATTGTATCGGACTCACATTGAGCCCGATGCTCAGGGGATAGAGGTCCCCAAATTTCTGTATCCATTTCAAGGATCGCGAAATGCAAATCTTTAACTCGACTAATATACTGGATCGCATTTTCTGATGGAAATTTAATAATTGTTCCGAGTTCTCCGCGATATTCGTTTACGGATTTTGAAGATCCAAACAATAATTTCAATTGGTCTATAAATTCTTTGATTGTGAGAGAATTATCATCTTCGAGCGCGGTTTGAGCATTACCTTTTAATTTATTTTTAAGGAGCAAAAGAAGGTTTGGCTCATGGTGATGATCGAAAAGATTTCGTACTTTTTGGCAAGCTCGAACAAAACGAAGGACCGGTATATTGGATCCTGTGAATATTGGAACTGATTCTAACGCGTCTTTATATTTAATAGTTGGCAAATTAGCCGGAGGATTTCTTTGAAAATTACTTTGATTTTGTGTATTTGAATTTACCGGATGTTGGTTTCTATTGTTTTCACGAGGGGAACTAGCGCGAGGAATATACCCGCTCGGTTCGCCCCAAACGTCTGTGGTGAACATAGCAGCTTGCGAACTTGGCCTATCGTATTTGTGATCTTTTATTTCGCCCATAAGTTTGTCAAGATTGGCTTGCATTGATCTATTTGTATTTTGCTGTTCATTTATGAGATCAAATAAATGTTTTAATCTATCATTTTGTTGAAATTCTACCCTTTCAACTACTTCTTGGTCAATAGACGCCTGAATAGACTCGATGTGTTTCTCGACGTTCCTCTTTTCTTCGTCGAGTATTACTTCTTTCTGTTGTAACCGCAATTCTTTTTCGGCCAACTCTCTACTTTTTAATTCTAACTGTTGACGCAAAATGCGCAGATCTTCCGAAGTTAATTCATCCATTTTATTTTTCGGATTTATTTATTGAATTTATTCAATTTGCAAAATTTGATTTTAATTACTTTGAAAGATTTTTGACAAAATGATTGTTATTTTTATTATTATTTTATTTTTGAGATAAACACTTTTGTCACCAGTAGCAAGACTTATGACGGTATCCCACCGCTGCCACCAAAAAATATATAAACCTGTTACGTCGCGCGTTTGAATGCCCGGAATTGAGATAAAAAAATGTAAATAGAATTGTACGAATTTATCGACGGTTAAATAAAGATTTGAAACTTATTTGTACCCGCGGACTATTTTTATTTTACCAACCCACGATAAGCTACCTATTGATGTTAAGGGGGTTCAGAGCTCTAACCTACGGTCGGTGTTCTTACCGACTGCTGGAAATATAGGCTGCTACTTGACCGATAGCCGGGAGGTGGAATGTCCGAATTGACAATCGATAATAAAGGGCACGAGATAACCGATAGTCGGAGGGACTATTCGGTAGTCGATAAACGCGAAAACTACTCTATCTACAAGGGATACACGGGTGTACGACGAGTAAGTTTATTTTAGGCTCCTGTGTTTAGAAGGGTGAGATTTTCCCCTCTAGGACCGGAACCTTTGTCAATAAGATTGCTAACTGGAGACTAATACTTACTGTTGGTAATTGAAGATCTAGTCGAGTTCGATGATCTCGATGCCTTCAGGTGTGGACGGGCGAGACAGAGTCGACGCCTGTGAGATGTTGTCCCACTCTCGCTGCAGTTCCTCGCAAAGGACGACACGATTTGTACCGACGAGGCGAGCCAGAGGAAAAGATGTTTTGGGATCCACAATGTAAATTGTCTGTTTTATCGACGTAGTCGAGATGACCCGAACTTTTGGCAAACTACTTGCGATCTCGACGACTGTTTTAACGACGGCTGGTTTATCGCTGAGATATTCGTCCCGAAATGTTTTTAGAATGGATTTATTGTTTCCTCTTTTAACTGCGGGTTTCTGACACTCCCGCGCAATGGCTCGACGAATTTGAAATCTTACTCCAGCGCGTCTTCTAGGCATAATAATTCTTCATGATGGAAGAATTATACATCAATTAATTTTTGTTAATTTGAATTGCTCAATAGAATGAAATTTGAGAAGGATTTAAAGGATTTGTATGATCGTGCTCGATAGACAGCACAGAAAATCAATTAAAGGAAATAATATGAAATAATGAAATTAATTTAACGTGCTTGAGAATCAGCACGGATAAACTAAAATCGTGGGAGGAAATAATAATGGATGATCGAGAGAATTATTGATAGGATGACGAAATTAATTTAACGTGCTTGAGAATCAGCACGGATAAACTAAAATCGTGGGAGGAAATAATAATGGAAGATCGAGAGAATTATTGATAGGATGACGAAATTAATTTAACGTGCTTGAGAATCAGCACGGATAAACTAAAATCGTGAAAGGGTGAGTTTAATAAATTGGAATCGACGTGCCTGAGAATCGTCACGGTCGATAAGGAAGGAAGAATTCGATTTAACGTGCCTGTGAAATAGCACAAATTAAATGCGAACTCGGGAAAAATGCGTTTGGTGAAAATATTAAAAATGTAAAGGGTAATAGACGTGCTTGAGTATAGCACGGTCGATCGGAAAAAGTTTTGAGGAAGGAAAAGAGAAAGTGTGCAAAAAACGAGGTTCGGAAAAACCCGGGGTAATAAAAAAAAGGGTCTCAGGTAATGAGGGAATCCCACGTGCCAGAGTAAAAAAAGCACAGAAAGAACGGAAAAGTTGGAATGAATATTTTCTTGAGCAACTCGAATTAACTGAATTTCCAAAATTAGTGAATTTAATTATTAATTTATATTTTTCAATTATTTAATTTTTGGAAGAGATGTCGATAACTGATTTCAATTTGTTTCGGAAAAAAGAATAGACAGAATAATTATGATTTAATTCCACGAATGTTACGGAATTATTTAGATAAACACTTGAATTTGTTTATTTAATTTTTATTTGCTTTGAAATATTTATTTCAGGCAAATTTATGATCGCGAAAGATTTTAAAACGCGGATGGAGATATTTTACCTTAATGTAAAAATAAATGATTTTTATAACACTTTTCACGATATTTTATTTAATAACTTTTCTTTAAAATATGAATTACACGATTTTTAGTAATGACAGAGTTAGTTTATAACTCGACGATATAACTTGTTAACAATTTAAGTTTAAAATAATAAAGATGGTACAATGTCGATTTTCAGACGCACGGCGGGAATATCCGATCAACACAAACGTCGGAGTTCGACTGGCTGTCTGTGGAGAGGATCGAGAACTACTAACAATTTACTTAGATGGAAAATATCGATTTTCAGACGCACGGCGGGAATATCCGATCTACACGAACGTCGGAGTTCGACTGGCTGTCTGTGGAGAGGATCGAGAACTGGCGACTTCGGTGCAGCCCCCCACTTATATAGAAGACCTCACGAAGACGCTCGAACGATGAATGTGTGCGTGTGTCACTGACACGCTGCAGCGATGCTCTATGTTGACTCAGCGATATAGGTATATGAATCTTATGCATTATTTTATTTATTACAATTTACGAAAGAAATTATTGATTAATTAATAATATTAACTAATCATTAATTTTACATGATTTCTTATGACTATTTGTGATGTTACGGTGGTACTTGATCAACGATTAATTAATTGTTTATTAATTAATCGTTGATTTAACATTAATTATTTATTAACTTACTTTCTTCTTTTCAGGTACATAAGGACTCGCGCTTTTTGGATTTCTTCAATATTGGTAAGTATTCTTATTTTATTTATTTGTTTATAATAATTATTTTATGTTTTATTTGTTTTTTACAGGTTCGAGTGGTGGTCCTGGATTAACATGAACAACAGATTCTACGTTGTACATTTGGTAAGTTAATTATTAATTGTTGACAATTTGTTTAAACATTTTTAGGTATTATTTATTGTTATTCGGATTTGTAAATACTGCCATTCGATTGGGCTTTTAATTTCGTGTAAGTGGGAAGTTTTCCCGTTGCGATTGGATGAATTTTGTGGTTTTGTTAATATATTGTTAGTTAACTTAACTATTGCAATTTATGGTCTAACATGGTCGTGTGACGGCTCAAATTGATGGTTTTAGAATAACGGAGTTGAATACAACGACGGTGGGTTTTAAAAGTGTGAAACAAATAGTTAATGAAAGATTATAATTTATAAATTTAGGAAAATGGTCATTAACATTTTCAGCGGATTGTACCGTCTCGTCAAGACGACGGTTAGAAGTTTCGGGTTACTTTTCTCTTGCTGACGAATTTCCTGAAAGAAAGAAATCCTTTCTTTGTATTATTTTTTATATCTTTTTGGAGTTAAAACAGACTCCTTCACCGGACATGGTTCTGCAGTTTTCAGATACTTGAGAAAATGTGACTCTTGAGAAGAAATATGACGACCACGTGTTCGCGCGTGCAGTTCTATTCCTTTGTCTCTTATGTACCAAAAATATATGTATTTATGAGTTTTA
Organism: Campoletis raptor; assembly: GCA_948107755.1. Taxonomy (NCBI): domain Eukaryota; kingdom Metazoa; phylum Arthropoda; class Insecta; order Hymenoptera; family Ichneumonidae; genus Campoletis; species Campoletis raptor. Next base: position 871,908 of record OX403628.1, on the reverse strand, counting down.
TGTAATAATGCGCTGTATATACGTCTTTCTATTCGAGAAGTAACTTAATTGTTTATTTATTTATTTGTTTATTTCTCTAGAGCGTATTTATTCCCCAAAAATATATGATGATGTATGCAACATGAATAAACTTTTGTTTATGTAAAACATATGTAAAAATGCGTATTTGTCTATTTACTACTTATTGTTCATTATTATTATTAACAATATATATGTAAGATGTTATTTATATAATCGAATTCTTATTTGTAGTAACTCAAATACATTTACAATCCTATAGGAACATTAAAGAGCGTTTTATAGTGATCCGCGGTTTTCCGCGGATTTCCGCGGTTTTTCGCGGCTTAATTATTTGTTTAATTTGGGACATGACAAAGTGGTGTGAGGGTTCAAATGAAAGGGCTTTTCGAAGCGAATCTAATGAGCATAATTAAATTGTTATATCTGAATAATTGTTAGTTAATGAAATTTGCTGATGGCCTAAATTTTGTTTATTAAAAAGTGGTCGAAATATGGTCGAGTGAGTATTCAAATTAAAGGTCTTTTGATAATAAAGCGGAATATGATAATTAAAACTTGATAATTTAATAATTGTTAGTTAATGAAATTTGACTGAAATGGGGACTTTGTCATGTGCCTCTTGGCGCGTGAGCGCTGCTCGTGCGGTAGGTCGAGGTCCGCGTACGCTCAACAGCTGATCAGCTGTTCGTTCCTTGAATGTATATATACAGGGTGTCCCAAAAATGACAAGATCATACTTATGTCCAAAATTTATTAGTTCATTTATTTATTATTGCGATATACCTAAATTTATTATTATCAATATTTTGGCGGTTAAATTTGAATTTTTATATTTCTTTTAATCTTTAACGTTTTTATATTTTATTTTCAGATTACGCAACAAGTCAGACACGAGGGTGAATACCAGGACGTAACACGTGAAGATAATCGCACGTGTTTACACTTTGTTTCCGCTAACGATGTCGATGAAACATGATAATTTCATTGAATTTGCTCGGAGGTGATCATTTTTCGTTCGAAAAATATCGAAACACGTTATTTTTCAGCGAAAACCGTCGAATTGGACCAAGATTTCACCAACGTTGCCTTCAAACGATCGATTCGTACATGAAAGTCGATGAAACACGTCTTTTTACAGCGAAAATGGTCGTGATGAATAAAATCCATACTTCGGGGAGGGTAAATGGCATTCCCGTGATACCGGAAGATGATCGCACGTGTTTACACTTTGTTTTGGCTAACGTAACAATGTCGATGAAACATGATAATTTCATTGAATTTGCTCGGAGGTGATCAATTTTCGTTCGAAAATCATCGAAACACGTTATTTTTCACAGAAAATCGTTGAATTGGACCAAGATTTCACCAACGTTGCCTTCAAACGATCGATTCGTACATGAAAGTCGATGAAACACGTCTTTTTACAGCGAAAATGGTCGTGATGAATAAAATCCATACTTCGGGGAGGGTAAATGGCATTCCCGCGATACATGAAGATAATCGCACGTGTTTACACTTTGTTTCCGCTAACGATGTCGATGAAACATGATAGTTTCATTGAATTTGCTCGGAGGTGATCATTTTTCGTTCGAAAAATATCGAAACACGTTATTTTTCAGCGAAAACCGTCGAATTGGACCAAGATTTCACCAACGTTGCCTTCAAACGATCGATTCGTACATGAAAGTCGATAAAACACGTCTTTTTACAGCGAAAATGGTCGTGATGAATAAAATCCATACTTCGGGGAGGGTAAATGGCATTCCCGCGATATTGGAAGATGATCGCACGTGTTTACACTTAGTTTCCGCTAACGATATCGATGAAAAATGATAATTTCATTGAATTTGCTCGGAGGTGAACAATTTTCGTTCGAAAAACATCGAAACACGTTATTTTTCAGCGAAAATCGTTGAATTGGACCAAGATTCCACCAGCTTTGCCGTCAAACGATCGATTCGTACATGAAAGTCGATGAAACACGTCTTTTTACAGCGAAAATGGTCGTGATGAATAAAATCCATACTTCGGAGAGGGTAAATGGCATTCCCGCGATACATGAAGATAATCGCACGTGTTTACACTTTGTTTCCGCTAACGATGTCGATGAAACATGATAATTTCATTGAATTTGCTCGGAGGTGATCAATTTTCGTTCGAAATTCATCGAAACACGTTATTTTTCACAGAAAATCGTTGAACTGGACCAAGATTTCACCAACGTTTCCATCAAACGATCGATTCTTACATGAAAGTCGATAAAGCACGTCATTTTACAACGAAAATCGTCGTTATGGATAAAATCCATACTTCGGAGAGGGTAAATGGCATTTCCGCTATACGCGAAGGTATCGCACGTGTTTACACTTTGTTTCGGCTAACGTAATAACGTCGATGAAACATGATAATTTCATTGAATTTGCTCGGAGGCTATCAATTTTCGTTCGAAAATCATCGAAACACGTTATTTTTCACCGGAAATCGTTGAATTGGACCAAGATTTCGCCAGCGTTTCCCTCAAACGATCGATTCTCACATGAAAATCGATGAAACACGTCTTTTTACAAAGAAAATCGTCGTGATGGATAAAATCCATACTTCGGGGAGGGAAAAGGGCATTCCCGCGATACATGAAGATAATCGTACGTGTTTACACTTTGTTTCCGCTAACGATGTCGATGAAACATGATAATTTCATTGAATTTGCTCGGAGGTGAACAATTTTCGTTCGAAAAACATCGAAACACGTTATTTTTCACAGAAAATCGTCGAATTGGACCAAGATTTCACCAGCGTTGCCCTCAAACGATCGATTCTCACATGAAAAACGATGAAACACGTCATTTTACAAAGAAAATCGTCGTGATGGATAAAATCCATACTTCGGGGAGTGTAAATGGCATTCCCGCGATAGTGGAAGATGATCGCACGTGTTTACACTTTGTTTTGGCTAACGTAACAATGTCGATGAAACATGATAATTTCATTGAATTTGCTCGGAGGCTATCAATTTTCGTTCGAAAATCATCGAAACACGTTATTTTTCACCGGAAATCGTTGAATTGGACCAAGATTTCGCCAGCGTTTCCCTCAAACGATCGATTCTCACATGAAAATCGATGAAACACGTCTTTTTACAAAGAAAATCGTCGTGATGGATAAAATCCATACTTCGGGGAGGGAAAAGGGCATTCCCGCGATACATGAAGATAATCGTACGTGTTTACACTTTGTTTCCGCTAACGATGTCGATGAAACATGATAATTTCATTGAATTTGCTCGGAGGTGATCAATTTTCGTTCGAAATTCATCGAAACACGTTATTTTTCAGCGAAAATCGTTGAATTGGACCAAGATTCCACCAGCTTTGCCGTCAAACGATCGATTCTCACCTGAAAATCGATGAAACACGTCTTTTTACAGCGAAAATCGTCGTGATGAATAAAATCCATACTTCGGGGAGGGTAAATGGCATTTTCACGATACCGGTATATTATTGCACGTGTTTACCTTTTGTCCCTGCTACCGGAACCATTTCATCGAAGAAAAATGAAAATTTCACGGACTTTCCTGGGAGGCGATCGATTTTTGCATGAATATCGACGGAACACGTTATTTTTCAATGAAAATCGTAGAAATGGGCCAAGATTTCACGACCGTTACCCTCAAACGATCGATTCTTACATGAAAGTCGATAAAGCACGTCATTTTACAACGAAAATCGTCGTTATGGATAAAATCCCATACTTCGGGGAGGGTAAATGGCATTCCCGCGATATTGGAAGATGATCGCACGTGTTTACACTTAGTTTCCGCTAACGATATCGATGAAACATGATAATTTCATTGAATTTGCCCGGAGGTGATCATTTTTCGTTCGAAAAACATCGAAACACGTTATTTTTCAGTGAAAACCGTCGAATTGGACCAACATTTCACCAACGTTGCCTTCAAACGATCGATTTGTACATGAAAGTCGATAAAACACGTCTTTTTACAGCGAAAATGGTCGTGATGAATAAAATCCATACTTCGGGGAGGGTAAATGGCATTCCCGCGATATTGGAAGATGATCGCACGTGTTTACACTTAGTTTCCGCTAACGATATCGATGAAACATGATAATTTCATTGAATTTGCTCGGAGGTGTTCAATTTTCGTTCGAAAAACATCGAAACACGTTATTTTTCAGCGAAAATCGTTGAATTGGACCAAGATTCCACCAGCTTTGCCGTCAAACGATCGATTCTCACCTGAAAATCGATGAAACACGTCTTTTTACAGCGAAAATCGTCGTGATGAATAAAATCCATACTTCGGGGAGGGTAAATGGCATTTTCGCGATACTGGTATATTATTGCACGTCTTTACATTTTGTCCCTGCTACCGGAACCATTTCATCGAAGAAAAATGAAAATTTCACGGACTTTCCTGGGAGGCGATCGATTTTTGCATGAATATCGACGGAACACGTTATTTTTCAATGAAAATCGTAGAAATGGGCCAAGATTTCACGACCGTCACCCTCAAACGATCGATTTTTACAATAAAATCGAAGAAACACGCCTTTTTACAGCGAAAATCGTCGTTATTTTTCACAGAAAATCGTTGAATTGGACCAAGATTTCACCAGCGTTGCCCTCAAACGATCGATTCTCCCATGAAAATTCGATGAAACACTCCTTTTTACAGCGAAAATCGTCGTGATGGATGAAATCCACACTTCTGGGAGGGTAAATGGCATTCCCGCGATATTGTAAGATGATCGCACGTGTTTACACTTAGTTTCCGCTAACGATATCGATGAAACATGATAATTTCATTGAATTTGCTCGGAGGTGATCATTTTTCGTTCGAAAAACATCGAAACACGTTATTTTTCAGTGAAAACCGTCGAATTGGACCAACATTTCACCAACGTTGCCTTCAAACGATCGATTCGTACATGAAAGTCGATAAAACACGTCTTTTTACAGCGAAAATGGTCGTGATGAATAAAATCCATACTTCGGGGAGGGTAAATGGCATTCCCGTGATACCGGAAGATGATCGCACGTGTTTACACTTTGTTTTGGCTAACGTAACAATGTCGATGAAACATGATAATTTCATTGAATTTGCTCGGAGGTGATCAATTTTCGTTCGAAAATCATCGAAACACGTTATTTTTCACAGAAAATCGTTGAATTGGACCAAGATTTCACCAACGTTGCCTTCAAACGATCGATTCGTACATGAAAGTCGATAAAACACGTCTTTTTACAGCGAAAATCGTCGTGATGAATAAAATCCATACTTCGGGGAGGGTAAATGGCATTTCCACGATACTGGTATATTATTGCACGTGTTTACATTTTGTCCCTGCTACCGGAACCATTTCATCGAAGAAAAATGAAAATTTCACGGACTTTCCTGGGAGGCGATCGATTTTTGCATGAATATCGACGGAACACGTTATTTTTCAATGAAAATCGTAGAAGTGGGCCAAGATTTCACGACCGTTACCCTCAAACGATCGATTTTTACAATAAAATCGAAGAAACACGCCTTTTTACAGCGAAAATCGTCGTTATTTTTCACAGAAAATCGTTGAATTGGACCAAGATTTCACCAGCGTTGCCCTCAAACGATCGATTCTCCCATGAAAATCGATGAAACACTCCTTTTTACAGCGAAAATCGTCGTGATGGATGAAATCCACACTTCGGGGAGGGTAAATGGCATTCCCGCGATATTGGAAGATGATCGCACGTGTTTACACTTAGTTTCCGCTAACGATATCGATGAAACATGATAATTTCATTGAATTTGCTCGGAGGTGTTCAATTTTCGTTCGAAAAACATCGAAACACGTTATTTTTCAGCGAAAATCGTTGAATTGGACCAAGATTCCACCAGCTTTGCCGTCAAACGATCGATTCTCACCTGAAAATCGATGAAACACGTCTTTTTACAGCGAAAATCGTCGTGATGAATAAAATCCATACTTCAGGGAGGGTAAATGGCATTTTCGCGATACTGGTATATTATTGCACGTCTTTACATTTTGTCCCTGCTACCGGAACCATTTCATCGAAGAAAAATGAAAAACATCGAAACACGTTATTTTTCAGCGAAAATCGTCGAATTGGACCAAGATTTCACCAACGTTGCCCTCAAACGATCGATTTTTACATGAAAATCGAAGGAACACGCCTTTTTACAGCGAAAATCGTCGTAATGTACATAATTCATACTTCGGGGAGGGTTAATTGCATTCCTGCGATACATGAAGATAATCGTACGTATTTACACTTTGTTTCCGGTAACGTAACAATGTCGATGAAACATTAAAACTTCATTGAATTTGGTCGGTGGTGATCAATCTTCGTTCGAAAAACATCGAAACACGTTATTTTTCAGCGAAAATCGTCGAATTGGACCAAGATTTCACCAACGTTGCCCTCAAACGATCGATTTTTACATGAAAATCGAAGGAACACGCCTTTTTACAGCGAAAATCGTCGTAATGTACATAATTCATACTTCGGAGAGGGTAAATGGCATTCCTGCGATACATGAAGATAATCGCACGTGTTTACAATTTGTTTCGGCTAACGTAACAATGTCGATAAAACATGATAATTTCATTGAATTTGCTCGGAAGTGATCAATTTTCGTTCGAAAAACATCGAAACACGTTATTTTTCAGTGAAAATCGTAGAAATGGACCAAGATTTCACCAACGTTGCCCTCAAACGATCGATTTTTACATGAAAATCGAAGGAACACGCCTTTTTACAGCGATAATCGTCGTAATGTACAAAATTCATACTTCGGGGAGGGTAAATGGCATTCCTGCGATACATGAAGATAATCGCACGTGTTTACACTTGGTTTCCGATAACGTAACAATGTCGATAAAACATCATAATTTCATTGAATTTGCTCGGAGGTGATCAATTTTCGTTCGAACAACATCGAAACACGTTATTTTTCAGCGAAAATCGTCGAATTGGACCAAGATTTCACCAACGTTGCCCTCAAACGATCGATTTTTACATGAAAATCGAAGGAACACGCCTTTTTACAGCGAAAATCGTCGTAATGTACAAAATTCATACTTCGGGGAGAGTAAACGGCATTCCTGCGATACATGAAGATAATCGCACGTGTTTACAATTTGTTTCCGCAAACGTAACAATGTCGATGAAACATTAAAACTTCATTGAATTTGGTCGGTGGTGATAAATTTTCGTTCGAAAAACATCGAAACACGTTATTTTTCAGCGAAAATCGTCGAATTGGACCAAGATTTCACCAACGCTGCCCTCAAACGATCGATTTTTACATGAAAATCGAAGGAACACGCCTTTTTACATCGAGAATCGTCGTAATGTACAAAATTCATACTTCGGGGAGAGTAAACGGCATTCCTGGGATACATGAAGATAATCGCACGTATTTACACTTTGTTTCCGCTAACGTAACAATGTCGATGAAACATGATAATTTCATTGAATTTGCTCCGAGATGATCAATTTTCGTTCGAAAAACATCGAAACACGTTATTTTTCAGCGAAAATCGTCGAATTGGACCAAGATTTCACCAACGGTGCCCTCAAATGATCGATTTTTACATGAAAATCGAAGGAACACAACTTTTTACAGCAAAAATCGTCATAATGTAGAAAATTCATACTTCGGGGAGGGTAAATGGCATTCCTGCGATACATGAAGATAATCGCACGTGTTTACAATTTGTTTCCGCAAACGTAACAATGTCGATGAAACATGATTATTTCATTGAATTTGGTCGGAGGTGATCAATTTTCGTTCGAAAAACATCGAAACACGTTATTTTTCAGCGAAAATCATCGAATTGGACCAAGATTTGACCAATGTTGCCCTCAAACGATCGATTTTTACATGAAAATCGAAAAAACACGCCTTTTTACAGCGAAAATCGTCGTAATGTAGAAAATTCATACTTCGGGGAGGGTAAATGGCATTCCTGCGATACATGAAGATAATCGCACGTGTTTACAATTTGTTTCCGCTAACGTAACAATGTCGATGAAACATTAAAACTTCATTGAATTTGGTCGGTAGTGATCAATTTTCGTTCGAAAAACATCGAAACACGTTATTTTTCAGCGAAAATCGTCGAATTGGACCAAGATTTCACCAACGTTGCCCTCAAACGATCGATTTTTACATGAAAATCGAAGGAACACGCCTTTTTACAGCGAAAATCGTCGTAATGTACAAAATTCATACTTCGGGGAGAGTAAACGGCATTCCTGCGATACATGAAGATAATCGCACGTGTTTACACTTTGTTTCCGCTAACGTAACAATGTCGATGAAACATTAAAACTTCATTGAATTTGGTCGGTAGTGATCAATTTTCGTTCGAAAAACATCGAAACACGTTATTTTTCAGCGAAAATCGTCGAATTGGACCAAGATTTGACCAACGTTGCCCTCAAACGATCGATTTTTACATGAAAATCGAAAAAACACGCCTTTTTACAGCGAAAATCGTCGTAATGTAGAAAATTCATACTTCGGGGAGGGTAAATGGCATTCCTGCGATACATGAAGATAATCGCACGTGTTTACAATTTGTTTCCGCAAACGTAACAATGTCGATGAAACATGATTATTTCATTGAATTTGGTCGGTGGTGATCAATTTTCGTTCGAAAAACATCGAAACACGTTATTTTTCAGCGAAAATCGTCGAATTGGACCAAGATTTCACCAACGTTGCCCTCAAACGATCGATTTTTACATGAAAATCGAAGGAACACGCCTTTTTACAGCGAAAATCGTCGTAATGTACAAAATTCATACTTCGGGGAGAGTAAACGGCATTCCTGCGATACATGAAGATAATCGCACGTGTTTACACTTGGTTTCCGATAACGTAACAATGTCGATAAAACATCATAATTTCATTGAATTTGCTCGGAGGTGATCAATTTTCGTTCGAAAAACATCGAAACACGTTATTTTTCAGCGAAAATCGTCGAATTAGACCAAGATTTCACCAACGTTGCCCTCAAACGATCGATTTTTACATGAAAATCGAAGGAACACGCCTTTTTACAGCGAAAATCGTCGTAATGTACAAAATTCATACTTCGGGGAGAGTAAACGGCATTCCTGCGATACATGAAGATAATCGCACGTGTTTACAATTTGTTTCCGCAAACGTAACAATGTCGATGAAACATGATAATTTCATTGAATTTGCTCGGAGGTGATCAATTTTCGTTCGAAAAACATCGAAACACGTTATTTTTCAGCGAAAATCGTCGAATTGGACCAAGATTTCACCAGCATTGCGCTCAAACGATCGATTTTTACATGAAAATCGAAGGAACACGCCTTTTTACAGCGATAATCGTCGTAATGTACAAAATTCATACTTCGGGGAGGGTAAATGGCATTCCTGCGATACATGAAGATAATCGCACGTGTTTACACTTGGTTTCCGATAACGTAACAATGTCGATAAAACATCATAATTTCATTGAATTTGCTCGGAGGTGATCAATTTTCGTTCGAAAAACATCGAAACACGTTATTTTTCAGCGAAAATCGTCGAATTGGACCAAGATTTCACCAACGTTGCCCTCAAACGATCGATTTTTACATGAAAATCGAAGGAACACGCCTTTTTACAGCGATAATCGTCGTAATGTACAAAATTCATACTTCGGGGAGAGTAAACGGCATTCCTGCGATACATGAAGATAATCGCACGTATTTACACTTTGTTTCCGCTAACGTAACAATGTCGATGAAACATTAAAACTTCATTGAATTTGGTCGGTGGTGATCAATTTTCGTTCGAAAAACATCGAAACACGTTATTTTTCAGCGAAAATCGTCGAATTGGACCAAGATTTCACCAACGTTGCCCTCACACGATCGATTTTTACATGAAAATCGAAGGAACACGCCTTTTTACAGCGAAAATCGTCGTAATGTACAAAATTCATACTTCGGGGAGAGTAAACGGCATTCCTGCGATACATGAAGATAATCGCACGTGTTTACACTTGGTTTCCGATAACGTAACAATGTCGATGAAACATGATAATTTCATTGAATTTGCTCGGAGGTGATCAATTTTCGTTCGAAAAACATCGAAACACGTTATTTTTCAGCGAAAATCGTCGAATTGGACCAAGATTTCACCAACGTTGCCCTCAAACGATCGATTTTTACATGAAAATCGAAGGAACACGCCTTTTTACAGCGATAATCGTCGTAATGTACAAAATTCATACTTCGGGGAGGGTAAATGGCATTCCTGCGATACATGAAGATAATCGCACGTGTTTACAATTGGTTTCCGCTAACGTAACGATGTCGATGAAACATGATAATTTCATTGAATTTGCTCGGAGGTGATCAATTTTCGTTCGAAAAACATCGAAACACGTTATTTTTCAGCGAAAATCGTCGAATTGGACCAAGATTTCACCAACGTTGCCCTCAAACGATCGATTTTTACATGAAAATCGAAGGAACACGCCTTTTTACAGCGAAAATCGTCGCAATGTACAAAATTCATACTGCGGGGAAGGTAAATTGCATTCCTGCGATACATGAAGATAACCGCACGTGTTTTCAATTGGTTTCCCTTAACGTAACGATGTCGATGAAACATGATAATTTCATTGAATTTGCTCGGAGGTGATCAATTTTCGTTCGAAAAACATCGAAACACGTTATTTTTTAGCGACAATCGTCGAATTGGACCAAGATTTCACCAACGTTGCCCTCAAACGATCGATTTTTACATGAAAATCGAAGGAACACGCCTTTTTACAGCGATAATCGTCGTAATGTACTAAATTCATACTTCGGGGAGGGTAAGTGGCATTCCTGCGATACATGAAGATAATCGCGCGTGTTTACACTTGGTTTCCGATAACGTAACAATGTCGATAAAACATCATAATTTCATTGAATTTGCTCGGAGGTGATCAATTTTCGTTCGAAAAACATCGAAACACGTTATTTTTCAGCGAAAATCGTCGAATTGGACCAAGATTTCACCAACGTTGCCCTCAAACGATCGATTTTTACATGAAAATCGAAGGAACACGCCTTTTTACAGCGAAAATCGTCGTAATGTACATAATTCATACTTCAGGGAGTGTAAATGGCATTTTCTTGCGATACATGAAGATAATTGCACGTATTTACACTTTGTTTCCGCTAACGTAACAATGTCGATGAAACATTAAAACTTCATTGAATTTGGTCGGTGGTGATCAATTTTCGTTCGAAAAACATCGAAACACGTTATTTTTCAGCGAAAATCGTCGAATTGGACCAAGATTTGACCAACGTTGCCCTCAAACGATCGATTTTTACATGAAAATCGAAGGAACACGCCTTTTTACAGCGAAAATCGTCGTAATGTACATAATTCATACTTCAGGGAGTGCAAATGGCATTTTCTTGCGATGCATGAAGATAATTGCACGTATTTACACTTTGTTTCCGCTAACGTAACAATGTCGATGAAACATGATAATTTCATTGAATTTGCTCGGAGATGATCAATTTTCGTTCGAAAAACATCGAAACACGTTATTTTTCAGCGAAAATCGTCGAATTGGACCAAGATTTCACCAACGGTGCCCTCAAACGATCGATTTTTACATGAAAATCGAAGGAACACACCTTTTTACAGCAAAAATCGTCATAATGTAGAAAATTCATACTTCGGGGAGGGTAAATGGCATTCCTGCGATACATGAAGATAATCGCACGTGTTTACAATTTGTTTCCGCAAACGTAACAATGTCGATGAAACATGATTATTTCATTGAATTTGGTCGGAGGTGATCAATTTTCGTTCGAAAAACATCGAAACACGTTATTTTTCAGCGAAAATCATCGAATTGGACCAAGATTTGACCAATGTTGCCCTCAAACGATCGATTTTTACATGAAAATCGAAAAAACACGCCTTTTTACAGCGAAAATCGTCGTAATGTACATAATTCATACTTCGGAGAGGGTAAATGGCATTCCTGCGATACATGAAGATAATCGCACGTGTTTACAATTTGTTTCGGCTAACGTAACAATGTCGATAAAACATGATAATTTCATTGAATTTGCTCGGAAGTGATCAATTTTCGTTCGAAAAACATCGAAACACGTTATTTTTCAGTGAAAATCGTAGAAATGGACCAAGATTTCACCAACGTTGCCCTCAAACGATCGATTTTTACATGAAAATCGAAGGAACACGCCTTTTTACAGCGATAATCGTCGTAATGTACAAAATTCATACTTCGGGGAGGGTAAATGGCATTCCTGCGATACATGAAGATAATCGCACGTGTTTACACTTGGTTTCCGGTAACGTAACAATGTCGATAAAACATCATAATTTCATTGAATTTGCTCGGAGGTGATCAATTTTCGTTCGAACAACATCGAAACACGTTATTTTTCAGCGAAAATCGTCGAATTGGACCAAGATTTCACCAACGTTGCCCTCAAACGATCGATTTTTACATGAAAATCGAAGGAACACGCCTTTTTACAGCGAAAATCGTCGTAATGTACCAAATTCATACTTCGGGGAGAGTAAATGGCATTCCTGCGATACATGAAGATAATCGCACGTGTTTACACTTGGTTTCCGATAACGTAACAATGTCGATAAAACATCATAATTTCATTGAATTTGCTCGGAGGTGATCAATTTTCGTTCGAAAAACATCGAAACACGTTATTTTTCAGCGAAAATCGTCGAATTGGACCAAGATTTCACCAACGTTGCCCTCAAACGATCGATTTTTACATGAAAATCGAAGGAACACGCCTTTTTACAGCGAAAATCGTCGCAATGTACAAAATTCATACTGCGGGGAAGGTAAATTGCATTCCTGCGATACATGAAGATAATCGCACGTGTTTTCAATTGGTTTCCCTTAACGTAACGATGTCGATGAAACATGATAATTTCATTGAATTTGCTCGGAGGTGATCAATTTTCGTTCGAAAAACATCGAAACACGTTATTTTTTAGCGACAATCGTCGAATTGGACCAAGATTTCACCAACGTTGCCCTCAAACGATCGATTTTTACATGAAAATCGAAGGAACACGCCTTTTTACAGCGATAATCGTCGTAATGTACAAAATTCATACTTCGGGGAGGGTAAATGGCATTCCTGCGATACATGAAGATAATCGCACGTGTTTACAATTGGTTTCCGCTAACGTAACGATGTCGATGAAACATGATAATTTCATTGAATTTGCTCGGAGGTGATCAATTTTCGTTCGAAAAACATCGAAACACGTTATTTTTCAGCGAAAATCGTCGAATTGGACCAAGATTTCACCAACGTTGCCCTCAAACGATCGATTTTTACATGAAAATCGAAGGAACACGCCTTTTTACAGCGAAAATCGTCGTAATGTACATAATTCATACTTCAGGGAGTGTAAATGGCATTTTCTTGCGATACATGAAGATAATTGCACGTATTTACACTTTGTTTCCGCTAACGTAACGATGTCGATGAAACATGATAATTTCATTGAATTTGCTCGGAGGTGATCAATTTTCGTTCGAAAAACATCGATACACGATATTTTTCAGTGAAAATCGTAGAAATGGACCAAGATTTCACCAACGTTGCTCTCAAACGATCGATTTTTACATGAAAATCGAAGGAACGCGCCTTTTTAAAGCGAAAATCGTCGTAATGTACATAATTCATACTTCGGGGAGGGTTAATTGCATTCCTGCGATACATGAAGATAATCGTACGTATTTACACTTTGTTTCCGCTAACGTAACAATGTCGATGAAACATTAAAACTTCATTGAATTTGGTCGGTGGTGATCAATCTTCGTTCGAAAAACGTCGAAACACGTTATTTTTCAGCGAAAATCGTCGAATTGGACCAAGATTTCACCAACGTTGCCCTCAAACGATCGATTTTTACATGAAAATCGAAGGAACACGCCTTTTTACAGCGAAAATCGTCGTAATGTACATAATTCATACTTCGGAGAGGGTAAATGGCATTCCTGCGATACATGAAGATAATCGCACGTGTTTACAATTTGTTTCGGCTAACGTAAAAAGTCGATAAAACATGATAATTTCATTGAATTTGGTCGGAGGTGATCAATTTTCATTCAAAAAACATCGAAACACGTTATTTTTCAGTAAAAATCGTAGAAATGGACCAAGATTTCACCAACGTTGCCCTCAAACGATCGATTTTTACATGAAAATCGAAGGAACACGCCTTTTTACAGCGATAATCGTCGTAATGTACAAAATTCATACTTCGGGGAGAGTAAACGGCATTCCTGCGATACATGAAGATAATCGCACGTATTTACACTTTGTTTCCGCTAACGTAACAATGTCGATGAAACATTAAAACTTCATTGAATTTGGTCGGTGGTGATCAATTTTCGTTCGAAAAACATCGAAACACGTTATTTTTCAGCGAAAATCGTCGAATTGGACCAAGATTTCACCAACGTTGCCCTCAAACGATCGATTTTTACATGAAAATCGAAGGAACACGCCTTTTTACAGCGAAAATCGTCGTAATGTACAAAATTCATACTTCGGGGAGAGTAAACGGCATTCCTGCGATACATGAAGATAATCGCACGTGTTTACACTTGGTTTCCGATAACGTAACAATGTCGATGAAACATGATAATTTCATTGAATTTGCTCGGAGGTGATCAATTTTCGTTCGAAAAACATCGAAACACGTTATTTTTCAGCGAAAATCGTCGAATTGGACCAAGATTTCACCAGCATTGCCCTCAAACGATCGATTTTTACATGAAAATCGAAGGAACACGCCTTTTTACAGCGATAATCGTCGTAATGTACAAAATTCATACTTCGGGGAGGGTAAATGGCATTCCTGCGATACATGAAGATAATCGCACGTGTTTACACTTGGTTTCCGATAACGTAACAATGTCGATAAAACATCATAATTTCATTGAATTTGCTCGGAGGTGATCAATTTTCGTTCGAAAAACATCGAAACACGTTATTTTTCAGCGAAAATCGTCGAATTGGACCAAGATTTCACCAACGTTGCCCTCAAACGATCGATTTTTACATGAAAATCGAAGGAACACGCCTTTTTACAGCGAAAATCGTCGCAATGTACAAAATTCATACTGCGGGGAAGGTAAATTGCATTCCTGCGATACATGAAGATAATCGCACGTGTTTTCAATTGGTTTCCCTTAACGTAACGATGTCGATGAAACATGATAATTTCATTGAATTTGCTCGGAGGTGATCAATTTTCGTTCGAAAAACATCGAAACACGTTATTTTTTAGCGACAATCGTCGAATTGGACCAAGATTTCACCAACGTTGCCCTCAAACGATCGATTTTTACATGAAAATCGAAGGAACACGCCTTTTTACAGCGATAATCGTCGTAATGTACAAAATTCATACTTCGGGGAGGGTTAATTGCATTCCTGCGATACATGAAGATAATCGTACGTATTTACACTTTGTTTCCGCTAACGTAACAATGTCGATGAAACATTAAAACTTCATTGAATTTGGTCGGTGGTGATCAATCTTCGTTCGAAAAACATCGAAACACGTTATTTTTCAGCGAAAATCGTCGAATTGGACCAAGATTTCACCAACGTTGCCCTCAAACGATCGATTTTTACATGAAAATCGAAGGAACACGCCTTTTTACAGCGAAAATCGTCGTAATGTACATAATTCATACTTCGGAGAGGGTAAATGGCATTCCTGCGATACATGAAGATAATCGCACGTGTTTACAATTTGTTTCGGCTAACGTAACAATGTCGATAAAACATGATAATTTCATTGAATTTGCTCGGAAGTGATCAATTTTCGTTCGAAAAACATCGAAACACGTTATTTTTCAGTGAAAATCGTAGAAATGGACCAAGATTTCACCAACGTTGCCCTCAAACGATCGATTTTTACATGAAAATCGAAGGAACACGCCTTTTTACAGCGATAATCGTCGTAATGTACAATATTCATACTTCGGGGAGAGTAAACGGCATTCCTGCGATACATGAAGATAATCGCACGTATTTACACTTTGTTTCCGCTAACGTAACAATGTCGATGAAACATTAAAACTTCATTGAATTTGGTCGGTGGTGATCAATTTTCGTTCGAAAAACATCGAAACACGTTATTTTTTAGCGACAATCGTCGAATTGGACCAAGATTTCACCAACGTTGCCCTCAAACGATCGATTTTTACATGAAAATCGAAGGAACACGCCTTTTTACAGCGATAATCGTCGTAATGTACTAAATTCATACTTCGGGGAGGGTAAGTGGCATTCCTGCGATACATGAAGATAATCGCGCGTGTTTACACTTGGTTTCCGATAACGTAACAATGTCGATAAAACATCATAATTTCATTGAATTTGCTCGGAGGTGATCAATTTTCGTTCGAAAAACATCGAAACACGTTATTTTTCAGCGAAAATCGTCGAATTGGACCAAGATTTCACCAACGTTGCCCTCAAACGATCGATTTTTACATGAAAATCGAAGGAACACGCCTTTTTACAGCGAAAATCGTCGTAATGTACATAATTCATACTTCAGGGAGTGTAAATGGCATTTTCTTGCGATACATGAAGATAATTGCACGTATTTACACTTTGTTTCCGCTAACGTAACAATGTCGATGAAACATTAAAACTTCATTGAATTTGGTCGGTGGTGATCAATTTTCGTTCGAAAAACATCGAAACACGTTATTTTTCAGCGAAAATCGTCGAATTGGACCAAGATTTGACCAACGTTGCCCTCAAACGATCGATTTTTACATGAAAATCGAAGGAACACGCCTTTTTACAGCGAAAATCGTCGTAATGTACATAATTCATACTTCAGGGAGTGCAAATGGCATTTTCTTGCGATGCATGAAGATAATTGCACGTATTTACACTTTGTTTCCGCTAACGTAACAATGTCGATGAAACATGATAATTTCATTGAATTTGCTCGGAGATGATCAATTTTCGTTCGAAAAACATCGAAACACGTTATTTTTCAGCGAAAATCGTCGAATTGGACCAAGATTTCACCAACGGTGCCCTCAAACGATCGATTTTTACATGAAAATCGAAGGAACACATCTTTTCACAGCAAAAATCGTCATAATGTAGAAAATTCATACTTCGGGGAGGGTAAATGGCATTCCTGCGATACATGAAGATAATCGCACGTGTTTACAATTTGTTTCCGCAAACGTAACAATGTCGATGAAACATGATTATTTCATTGAATTTGGTCGGAGGTGATCAATTTTCGTTCGAAAAACATCGAAACACGTTATTTTTCAGCGAAAATCATCGAATTGGACCAAGATTTGACCAATGTTGCCCTCAAACGATCGATTTTTACATGAAAATCGAAAAAACACGCCTTTTTACAGCGAAAATCGTCGTAATGTACATAATTCATACTTCGGAGAGGGTAAATGGCATTCCTGCGATACATGAAGATAATCGCACGTGTTTACAATTTGTTTCGGCTAACGTAACAATGTCGATAAAACATGATAATTTCATTGAATTTGCTCGGAAGTGATCAATTTTCGTTCGAAAAACATCGAAACACGTTATTTTTCAGTGAAAATCGTAGAAATGGACCAAGATTTCACCAACGTTGCCCTCAAACGATCGATTTTTACATGAAAATCGAAGGAACACGCCTTTTTACAGCGATAATCGTCGTAATGTACAAAATTCATACTTCGGGGAGGGTAAATGGCATTCCTGCGATACATGAAGATAATCGCACGTGTTTACACTTGGTTTCCGGTAACGTAACAATGTCGATAAAACATCATAATTTCATTGAATTTGCTCGGAGGTGATCAATTTTCGTTCGAACAACATCGAAACACGTTATTTTTCAGCGAAAATCGTCGAATTGGACCAAGATTTCACCAACGTTGCCCTCAAACGATCGATTTTTACATGAAAATCGAAGGAACACGCCTTTTTACAGCGAAAATCGTCGTAATGTACAAAATTCATACTTCGGGGAGAGTAAACGGCATTCCTGCGATACATGAAGATAATTGCACGTGTTTACACTTTGTTTCCGCTAACGTAACAATGTCGATGAAACATTAAAACTTCATTGAATTTGGTCGGTAGTGATCAATTTTCGTTCGAAAAACATCGAAACACGTTATTTTTCAGCGAAAATCGTCGAATTGGACCAAGATTTGACCAACGTTGCCCTCAAACGATCGATTTTTACATGAAAATCGAAAAAACACGCCTTTTTACAGCGAAAATCGTCGTAATGTAGAAAATTCATACTTCGGGGAGGGTAAATGGCATTCCTGCGATACATGAAGATAATCGCACGTGTTTACACTTGGTTTCCGATAACGTAACAATGTCGATAAAACATCATAATTTCATTGAATTTGCTCGGAGGTGATCAATTTTCGTTCGAAAAACATCGAAACACGTTATTTTTCAGCGAAAATCGTCGAATTGGACCAAGATTTCACCAACGTTGCCCTCAAACGATCGATTTTTACATGAAAATCGAAGGAACACGCCTTTTTACAGCGATAATCGTCGTAATGTACAAAATTCATACTTCGGGGAGGGTAAGTGGCATTCCTGCGATACATGAAGATAATCGCACGTGTTTACACTTGGTTTCCGATAACGTAACAATGTCGATAAAACATCATAATTTCATTGAATTTGCTCGGAGGTGATCAATTTTCGTTCGAAAAACATCGAAACACGTTATTTTTCAGCGAAAATCGTCGAATTGGACCAAGATTTCACCAACGTTGCCCTCAAACGATCGATTTTTACATGAAAATCGAAGGAACACGCCTTTTTACAGCGAAAATCGTCGTAATGTACATAATTCATACTTCGGAGAGGGTAAATGGCATTCCTGCGATACATGAAGATAATCGCACGTGTTTACAATTTGTTTCGGCTAACGTAACAATGTCGATAAAACATGATAATTTCATTGAATTTGCTCGGAAGTGATCAATTTTCGTTCGAAAAACATCGAAACACGTTATTTTTCAGTGAAAATCGTAGAAATGGACCAAGATTTCACCAACGTTGCCCTCAAACGATCGATTTTTACATGAAAATCGAAGGAACACGCCTTTTTACAGCGATAATCGTCGTAATGTACAAAATTCATACTTCGGGGAGAGTAAACGGCATTCCTGCGATACATGAAGATAATCGCACGTATTTACACTTTGTTTCCGCTAACGTAACAATGTCGATGAAACATTAAAACTTCATTGAATTTGGTCGGTGGTGATCAATTTTCGTTCGAAAAACATCGAAACACGTTATTTTTCAGCGAAAATCGTCGAATTGGACCAAGATTTCACCAACGTTGCCCTCAAACGATCGATTTTTACATGAAAATCGAAGGAACACGCCTTTTTACAGCGAAAATCGTCGTAATGTACCAAATTCATACTTCGGGGAGAGTAAATGGCATTCCTGCGATACATGAAGATAATCGCACGTGTTTACACTTGGTTTCCGATAACGTAACAATGTCGATAAAACATCATAATTTCATTGAATTTGCTCGGAGGTGATCAATTTTCGTTCGAAAAACATCGAAACACGTTATTTTTCAGCGAAAATCGTCGAATTGGACCAAGATTTCACCAACGTTGCCCTCAAACGATCGATTTTTACATGAAAATCGAAGGAACACGCCTTTTTACAGCGAAAATCGTCGCAATGTACAAAATTCATACTGCGGGGAAGGTAAATTGCATTCCTGCGATACATGAAGATAATCGCACGTGTTTTCAATTGGTTTCCCTTAACGTAACGATGTCGATGAAACATGATAATTTCATTGAATTTGCTCGGAGGTGATCAATTTTCGTTCGAAAAACATCGAAACACGTTATTTTTTAGCGACAATCGTCGAATTGGACCAAGATTTCACCAACGTTGCCCTCAAACGATCGATTTTTACATGAAAATCGAAGGAACACGCCTTTTTACAGCGATAATCGTCGTAATGTACAAAATTCATACTTCGGGGAGGGTAAATGGCATTCCTGCGATACATGAAGATAATCGCACGTGTTTACAATTGGTTTCCGCTAACGTAACGATGTCGATGAAACATGATAATTTCATTGAATTTGCTCGGAGGTGATCAATTTTCGTTCGAAAAACATCGAAACACGTTATTTTTCAGCGAAAATCGTCGAATTGGACCAAGATTTCACCAACGTTGCCCTCAAACGATCGATTTTTACATGAAAATCGAAGGAACACGCCTTTTTACAGCGAAAATCGTCGTAATGTACATAATTCATACTTCAGGGAGTGTAAATGGCATTTTCTTGCGATACATGAAGATAATTGCACGTATTTACACTTTGTTTCCGCTAACGTAACGATGTCGATGAAACATGATAATTTCATTGAATTTGCTCGGAGGTGATCAATTTTCGTTCGAAAAACATCGATACACGATATTTTTCAGTGAAAATCGTAGAAATGGACCAAGATTTCACCAACGTTGCTCTCAAACGATCGATTTTTACATGAAAATCGAAGGAACGCGCCTTTTTAAAGCGAAAATCGTCGTAATGTACATAATTCATACTTCGGGGAGGGTTAATTGCATTCCTGCGATACATGAAGATAATCGTACGTATTTACACTTTGTTTCCGCTAACGTAACAATGTCGATGAAACATTAAAACTTCATTGAATTTGGTCGGTGGTGATCAATCTTCGTTCGAAAAACGTCGAAACACGTTATTTTTCAGCGAAAATCGTCGAATTGGACCAAGATTTCACCAACGTTGCCCTCAAACGATCGATTTTTACATGAAAATCGAAGGAACACGCCTTTTTACAGCGAAAATCGTCGTAATGTACATAATTCATACTTCGGAGAGGGTAAATGGCATTCCTGCGATACATGAAGATAATCGCACGTGTTTACAATTTGTTTCGGCTAACGTAAAAAGTCGATAAAACATGATAATTTCATTGAATTTGGTCGGAGGTGATCAATTTTCATTCAAAAAACATCGAAACACGTTATTTTTCAGTAAAAATCGTAGAAATGGACCAAGATTTCACCAACGTTGCCCTCAAACGATCGATTTTTACATGAAAATCGAAGGAACACGCCTTTTTACAGCGATAATCGTCGTAATGTACAAAATTCATACTTCGGGGAGAGTAAACGGCATTCCTGCGATACATGAAGATAATCGCACGTATTTACACTTTGTTTCCGCTAACGTAACAATGTCGATGAAACATTAAAACTTCATTGAATTTGGTCGGTGGTGATCAATTTTCGTTCGAAAAACATCGAAACACGTTATTTTTCAGCGAAAATCGTCGAATTGGACCAAGATTTCACCAACGTTGCCCTCAAACGATCGATTTTTACATGAAAATCGAAGGAACACGCCTTTTTACAGCGAAAATCGTCGTAATGTACAAAATTCATACTTCGGGGAGAGTAAACGGCATTCCTGCGATACATGAAGATAATCGCACGTGTTTACACTTGGTTTCCGATAACGTAACAATGTCGATGAAACATGATAATTTCATTGAATTTGCTCGGAGGTGATCAATTTTCGTTCGAAAAACATCGAAACACGTTATTTTTCAGCGAAAATCGTCGAATTGGACCAAGATTTCACCAGCATTGCCCTCAAACGATCGATTTTTACATGAAAATCGAAGGAACACGCCTTTTTACAGCGATAATCGTCGTAATGTACAAAATTCATACTTCGGGGAGGGTAAATGGCATTCCTGCGATACATGAAGATAATCGCACGTGTTTACACTTGGTTTCCGATAACGTAACAATGTCGATAAAACATCATAATTTCATTGAATTTGCTCGGAGGTGATCAATTTTCGTTCGAAAAACATCGAAACACGTTATTTTTCAGCGAAAATCGTCGAATTGGACCAAGATTTCACCAACGTTGCCCTCAAACGATCGATTTTTACATGAAAATCGAAGGAACACGCCTTTTTACAGCGAAAATCGTCGCAATGTACAAAATTCATACTGCGGGGAAGGTAAATTGCATTCCTGCGATACATGAAGATAATCGCACGTGTTTTCAATTGGTTTCCCTTAACGTAACGATGTCGATGAAACATGATAATTTCATTGAATTTGCTCGGAGGTGATCAATTTTCGTTCGAAAAACATCGAAACACGTTATTTTTTAGCGACAATCGTCGAATTGGACCAAGATTTCACCAACGTTGCCCTCAAACGATCGATTTTTACATGAAAATCGAAGGAACACGCCTTTTTACAGCGATAATCGTCGTAATGTACAAAATTCATACTTCGGGGAGGGTTAATTGCATTCCTGCGATACATGAAGATAATCGTACGTATTTACACTTTGTTTCCGCTAACGTAACAATGTCGATGAAACATTAAAACTTCATTGAATTTGGTCGGTGGTGATCAATCTTCGTTCGAAAAACATCGAAACACGTTATTTTTCAGCGAAAATCGTCGAATTGGACCAAGATTTCACCAACGTTGCCCTCAAACGATCGATTTTTACATGAAAATCGAAGGAACACGCCTTTTTACAGCGAAAATCGTCGTAATGTACATAATTCATACTTCGGAGAGGGTAAATGGCATTCCTGCGATACATGAAGATAATCGCACGTGTTTACAATTTGTTTCGGCTAACGTAACAATGTCGATAAAACATGATAATTTCATTGAATTTGCTCGGAAGTGATCAATTTTCGTTCGAAAAACATCGAAACACGTTATTTTTCAGTGAAAATCGTAGAAATGGACCAAGATTTCACCAACGTTGCCCTCAAACGATCGATTTTTACATGAAAATCGAAGGAACACGCCTTTTTACAGCGATAATCGTCGTAATGTACAATATTCATACTTCGGGGAGAGTAAACGGCATTCCTGCGATACATGAAGATAATCGCACGTATTTACACTTTGTTTCCGCTAACGTAACAATGTCGATGAAACATTAAAACTTCATTGAATTTGGTCGGTGGTGATCAATTTTCGTTCGAAAAACATCGAAACACGTTATTTTTCAGCGAAAATCGTCGAATTGGACCAAGATTTCACCAACGTTGCCCTCAAACGATCGATTTTTACATGAAAATCGAAGGAACACGCCTTTTTACAGCGAAAATCGTCGTAATGTACAAAATTCATACTTCGGGGAGAGTAAACGGCATTCCTGCGATACATGAAGATAATCGCACGTGTTTACACTTGGTTTCCGATAACGTAACAATGTCGATGAAACATGATAATTTCATTGAATTTGCTCGGAGGTGATCAATTTTCGTTCGAAAAACATCGAAACACGTTATTTTTCAGCGAAAATCGTCGAATTGGACCAAGATTTCACCAGCATTGCCCTCAAACGATCGATTTTTACATGAAAATCGAAGGAACACGCCTTTTTACAGCGATAATCGTCGTAATGTACAAAATTCATACTTCGGGGAGGGTAAATGGCATTCCTGCGATACATGAAGATAATCGCACGTGTTTACACTTGGTTTCCGATAACGTAACAATGTCGATAAAACATCATAATTTCATTGAATTTGCTCGGAGGTGATCAATTTTCGTTCGAAAAACATCGAAACACGTTATTTTTCAGCGAAAATCGTCGAATTGGACCAAGATTTCACCAACGTTGCCCTCAAACGATCGATTTTTACATGTGTTACGTCCTGGTATTCACCCTCGTGTCTGACTTGTTGCGTAATCTGAAAATAAAATATAAAAACGTTAAAGATTAAAAGAAATATAAAAATTCAAATTTAACCGCCAAAATATTGATAATAATAAATTTAGGTATATCGCAATAATAAATAAATGAACTAATAAATTTTGGACATAAGTATGATCTTGTCATTTTTGGGACACCCTGTATATATACATTCAAGGAACGAACAGCTGATCAGCTGTTGAGCGTACGCGGACCTCGACCTACCGCACGAGCAGCGCTCACGCGCCAAGAGGCACATGACGAAGTCCCCATTTCAGTCAAATTTCATTAACTAACAATTATTAAATTATCAAGTTTTAATTATCATATTCTGCTTTATTATCAAAAGACCTTTAATTTGAATACTCACTCGACCATATTTCGACCACTTTTAAATAAACAAAATTTAGGCCATCAGCAAATTTCATTAACTAACAATTATTCAGATACAACAATTTAATTATGTTCATCAGATTCGGGTCGAAAAGCCCTTTTATTTGAACCCTCACACCATTATGTCATGTCCCAAATTAAACAAATAATCAAGCCGCGAAAAACCGCGGAAATCCGCGGAAAACCGCGGATTACTATAAAACGCTCTTAAAAGTCTCTACAGGGTTGTCAATCGACTTGAATTACTACAAATAAGAATTCGATTATATAAATAACATCTTACATATATATTGTTAATAATAATAATAAACAATAAGTAGTAAATAGACAAATACGCATTTTTACATATGTTTTACATAAACAAAAGTTTATTCATGTTGCATACATCATCATATATTTTTGGGGAATAAATACGCTCTAGAGAAATAAACAAATAAATAAATAAACAATTAAGTTACTTCTCGAATAGAAAGACGTATATACAGCGCATTATTACATAAAACTCATAAATACATATATTTTTGGTACATAAGAGACAAAGGAATAGAACTGCACGCGCGAACACGTGGTCGTCATATTTCTTCTCAAGAGTCACATTTTCTCAAGTATCTGAAAACTGCAGAACCATGTCCGGTGAAGGAGTCTGTTTTAACTCCAAAAAGATATAAAAAATAATACAAAGAAAGGATTTCTTTCTTTCAGGAAATTCGTCAGCAAGAGAAAAGTAACCCGAAACTTCTAACCGTCGTCTTGACGAGACGGTACAATCCGCTGAAAATGTTAATGACCATTTTCCTAAATTTATAAATTATAATCTTTCATTAACTATTTGTTTCACACTTTAAAAACCCACCGTCGTTGTATTCAACTCCGTTATTCTAAAACCATCAATTTGAGCCGTCACACGACCATGTTAGACCATAAATTACAATAGTTAATTTAACTAACAATATATTAACAAAACCACAAAAATCAACCAATCGCAACGGGAAAACTTCCCACTTACACGAAATTAAAAGGCCAATCGAATGGCAGTATTTATAAATCCGAATAACAATAAATAACACCTAAAAATGTTTAAACAAATTGTCAATAATTAATAATTAACTTAACAAATGTACAACGTAGAATCTGCTGTTCATGTTAATCCAGGACCACCACTCGAACCTGTAAAAAACAAATAAAACATAAAATAATTATTATAAACAAATAAATAAAATAAGAACACTTACCAATATTGAAGAAATCCAAAAAGCGCGAGTCCTTATGTACCTGAAAAGAAGAAAATAAGTTAATAAATAATTAATGTTAAATCAACGATTAATTAATAAATAATTAATTAATCGTTGATCAAGTACCACCGTAACATCACAAATAGTCATAAGAAATCATGTAAAATTAATGATTAGTTAATATTATTAATTAATCAATAATTTCTTTCGTAAATTGTAATAAATAAAATAATGCATAAGATTCATATACCTATATCGCTGAGTCAACATAGAGCATCGCTGCAGCGTGTCAGTGACACACGCACACATTCATCGTTCGAGCGTCTTCGTGAGGTCTTCTATATAAGTGGGGGGCTGCACCGAAGTCGCCAGTTCTCGATCCTCTCCACAGACAGCCAGTCGAACTCCGACGTTTGTGTTGATCGGATATTCCCGCCGTGCGTCTGAAAATCGACATTGTACCATCTTTATTATTTTAAACTTAAAATTGTTAATAAGTTTATATCGTCGGGTTATAAATTAACTCAGTCATTTCTTACAATTGTGCAACGAATATATAAGTATATTAAAGAAAAGTTATTAAATAAAATATTGTGAAAAGTGTTATAAAAAATCATTTATTTTTACATTAAGGTAAAAATATCTCCATCCGCGTTTTAAAATCTTTCGCGATCATAAATTTGTCTGAAATAAATATTTCAAAGCGAATAAAAATTAAATAAACAAATTCAAGTGTTTATCTAAATAATTCCGTAACATTCGTGGAATTAAATCATAATTATTCTGTCTATTCTTTTTTCCGAAACAAATTGAAATCAGTTATCGACATTTCTTCCAAAAATTAAATAATTGCAAAATATAAATAAATAATTGAATTCACTAATTTTGGAAATTCAATTAATTCGAGTTGCTCAAGAAAATATTCATTCCAATTTTTCCGTTCTTTCTGTGCTTTTTTTTACTCTGGCACGTGGGATTCCCTCATTACCTGAGACCCTTTTTTATTACCCCGGGTTTTTCCGAACCTCGTTTTTTGCACACTTTCTCTTTTCCTTCCTCAAAACTTTTTCCGATCGACCGTGCTATACTCAAGCACGTCTATTACCCTTTACATTTTTAATATTTTCACCAAACGCATTTTTCCCGAGTTCGCATTTAATTTGTGCTATTTCACAGGCACGTTAAATCGAATTCTTCCTTCCTTATCGACCGTGACGATTCTCAGGCACGTCGATTCCAATTTATTAAACTCACCCTTTCACGATTTAATTTATCCGTGCTGATTCTCAAGCACGTTAAATTAATTTCGTCATCCTATCAATAATTCCCTCGATCTTCCATTATTATTTCCTCCCACGATTTTAGTTTATCCGTGCTGATTCTCAAGCACGTTAAATTAATTTCATTATTTCATATTATTTCCTTTAATTGATTTTCTGTGCTGTCTATCGAGCACGATCATACAAATCCTTTAAATCCTTCTCAAATTTCATTCTATTGAGCAATTCAAATTAACAAAAATTAATTGATGTATAATTCTTCCATCATGAAGAATCATTATGCCTAGAAGACGCGCTGGAATAAGATTTCAAATTCGTCGAGCCATTGCGCGGGAGTGTCAGAAACCCGCAGTTAAAAGAGGAAACAATAAATCCATCTTAAAAACATTTCGGGACGAATATCTCAGCGATAAACCAGCCGTCGTTAAAACAGTCGTCGAGATCGCAAGTAGTTTGCCAAAAGTTCGGGTCATCTCGACTACGTCGATAAAACAGACTATTTACATCGTGGATCCCAAAACATCTTTTCCTCTGGCTCGCCTCGTCGGTACAAATCGTGTCGTCCTTTGCGAGGAACTGCAGCGAGAGTGGGACAACATCTCACAGGCGTCGACTCTGTCTCGCCCGTCCACACCTGAAGGCATCGAGATCATCGAACTCGACTAGATCTCCAATTACCAACAGTAAGTATTAATCACCAGTTAACAATCTTATTGACAAAGGTTCCGGTCCTAGAGGGGAAAATCTCACCCTTCTAAACACAGGAGCCTAAAATAAACTTACTCGTCGTACACCCGTGTATCCCTTGTAGATAGAGTAATTTTCGCGTTTATCGACTACCGAATAGTCCCTCCGACTATCGGTTATCTCGTGCCCTTTATTATCGATTGTCAATTCGGACATTCCACCTCCCGGCTATCGGTCAAGTAGTAGCCTATATTTCCAGCAGTCGGTAAGAACACCGACCGTAGGTTAGAGCTCTGAACCCCCTTAACATCAATAGGTAGCTTATCGTGGGTTGGTAAAATAAAATTAGTCCGCGGGTACAAATAAGTTTCAAATCTTTATTTAACCGTCGATAAATTCGTACAATTCTATTTACATTTTTTATCCCAATTCCGGGCATTCAAACGCGCGACGTAACACATGAAAATCGAAGGAACACGCCTTTTTACAGCGAAAATCGTCGCAATGTACAAAATTCATACTGCGGGGAAGGTAAATTGCATTCCTGCGATACATGAAGATAATCGCACGTGTTTTCAATTGGTTTCCCTTAACGTAACGATGTCGATGAAACATGATAATTTCATTGAATTTGCTCGGAGGTGATCAATTTTCGTTCGAAAAACATCGAAACACGTTATTTTTTAGCGACAATCGTCGAATTGGACCAAGATTTCACCAACGTTGCCCTCAAACGATCGATTTTTACATGAAAATCGAAGGAACACGCCTTTTTACAGCGATAATCGTCGTAATGTACAAAATTCATACTTCGGGGAGGGTAAATGGCATTCCTGCGATACATGAAGATAATCGCACGTGTTTACAATTGGTTTCCGCTAACGTAACGATGTCGATGAAACATGATAATTTCATTGAATTTGCTCGGAGGTGATCAATTTTCGTTCGAAAAACATCGAAACACGTTATTTTTCAGCGAAAATCGTCGAATTGGACCAAGATTTCACCAACGTTGCCCTCAAACGATCGATTTTTACATGAAAATCGAAGGAACACGCCTTTTTACAGCGATAATCGTCGTAATGTACTAAATTCATACTTCGGGGAGGGTAAGTGGCATTCCTGCGATACATGAAGATAATCGCGCGTGTTTACACTTGGTTTCCGATAACGTAACAATGTCGATAAAACATCATAATTTCATTGAATTTGCTCGGAGGTGATCAATTTTCGTTCGAAAAACATCGAAATACGTTATTTTTCAGCGAAAATCGTCGAATTGGACCAAGATTTCACCAACGTTGCCCTCAAACGATCGATTTTTACATGAAAATCGAAGGAACACGCCTTTTTACAGCGAAAATCGTCGTAATGTACATAATTCATACTTCAGGGAGTGTAAATGGCATTTTCTTGCGATACATGAAGATAATTGCACGTATTTACACTTTGTTTCCGCTAACGTAACAATGTCGATGAAACATTAAAACTTCATTGAATTTGGTCGGTGGTGATCAATTTTCGTTCGAAAAACATCGAAACACGTTATTTTTCAGCGAAAATCGTCGAATTGGACCAAGATTTGACCAACGTTGCCCTCAAACGATCGATTTTTACATGAAAATCGAAGGAACACGCCTTTTTACAGCGAAAATCGTCGTAATGTACATAATTCATACTTCAGGGAGTGCAAATGGCATTTTCTTGCGATGCATGAAGATAATTGCACGTATTTACACTTTGTTTCCGCTAACGTAACAATGTCGATGAAACATGATAATTTCATTGAATTTGCTCGGAGATGATCAATTTTCGTTCGAAAAACATCGAAACACGTTATTTTTCAGCGAAAATCGTCGAATTGGACCAAGATTTCACCAACGGTGCCCTCAAACGATCGATTTTTACATGAAAATCGAAAGAACACACCTTTTTACAGCAAAAATCGTCATAATGTAGAAAATTCATACTTCGGGGAGGGTAAATGGCATTCCTGCGATACATGAAGATAATCGCACGTGTTTACAATTTGTTTCCGCAAACGTAACAATGTCGATGAAACATGATTATTTCATTGAATTTGGTCGGAGGTGATCAATTTTCGTTCGAAAAACATCGAAACACGTTATTTTTCAGCGAAAATCGTCGAATTGGACCAAGATTTCACCAACGTTGCCCTCAAACGATCGATTTTTACATGAAAATCGAAGGAACACGCCTTTTTACAGCGAAAATCGTCGCAATGTACAAAATTCATACTGCGGGGAAGGTAAATTGCATTCCTGCGATACATGAAGATAATCGCACGTGTTTTCAATTGGTTTCCCTTAACGTAACGATGTCGATGAAACATGATAATTTCATTGAATTTGCTCGGAGGTGATCAATTTTCGTTCGAAAAACATCGAAACACGTTATTTTTTAGCGACAATCGTCGAATTGGACCAAGATTTCACCAACGTTGCCCTCAAACGATCGATTTTTACATGAAAATCGAAGGAACACGCCTTTTTACAGCGATAATCGTCGTAATGTACAAAATTCATACTTCGGGGAGGGTAAATGGCATTCCTGCGATACATGAAGATAATCGCACGTGTTTACAATTTGTTTCGGCTAACGTAACAATGTCGATAAAACATGATAATTTCATTGAATTTGCTCGGAAGTGATCAATTTTCGTTCGAAAAACATCGAAACACGTTATTTTTCAGTGAAAATCGTAGAAATGGACCAAGATTTCACCAACGTTGCCCTCAAACGATCGATTTTTACATGAAAATCGAAGGAACACGCCTTTTTACAGCGATAATCGTCGTAATGTACAAAATTCATACTTCGGGGAGGGTAAATGGCATTCCTGCGATACATGAAGATAATCGCACGTGTTTACACTTGGTTTCCGATAACGTAACAATGTCGATAAAACATCATAATTTCATTGAATTTGCTCGGAGGTGATCAATTTTCGTTCGAACAACATCGAAACACGTTATTTTTCAGCGAAAATCGTCGAATTGGACCAAGATTTCACCAACGTTGCCCTCAAACGATCGATTTTTACATGAAAATCGAAGGAACACGCCTTTTTACAGCGAAAATCGTCGTAATGTACAAAATTCATACTTCGGGGAGAGTAAACGGCATTCCTGCGATACATGAAGATAATCGCACGTGTTTACACTTTGTTTCCGCTAACGTAACAATGTCGATGAAACATTAAAACTTCATTGAATTTGGTCGGTAGTGATCAATTTTCGTTCGAAAAACATCGAAACTCGTTATTTTTCAGCGAAAATCATCGAATTGGACCAAGATTTCACCAACGTTGCCCTCAAAGGATCGATTTTTACATGAAAATCGAAGGAACACGCCTTTTTACAGCGAAAATCGTCGTAATGTACATAATTCATACTTCAGGGAGTGTAAATGGCATTTTCTTGCGATACATGAAGATAATTGCACGTATTTACACTTTGTTTCCGCTAACGTAACGATGTCGATGAAACATGATAATTTCATTGAATTTGCTCGGAGGTGATCAATTTTCGTTCGAAAAACATCGAAACACGTTATTTTTCAGCGAAAATCGTCGAATTGGACCAAGATTTCACCAGCATTGCCCTCAAACGATCGATTTTTACATGAAAATCGAAGGAACACGCCTTTTTACAGCGATAATCGTCGTAATGTACAAAATTCATACTTCGGGGAGGGTAAATGGCATTCCTGCGATACATGAAGATAATCGCACGTGTTTACACTTGGTTTCCGATAACGTAACAATGTCGATGAAACATCATAATTTCATTGAATTTGCTCGGAGGTGATCAATTTTCGTTCGAAAAACATCGAAACACGTTATTTTTCAGCGAAAATCGTCGAATTGGACCAAGATTTCACCAACGTTGCCCTCAAACGATCGATTTTTACATGAAAATCGAAGGAACACGCCTTTTTACAGCGAAAATCGTCGTAATGTACATAATTCATACTTCAGGGAGTGTAAATGGCATTTTCTTGCGATACATGAAGATAATTGCACGTATTTACACTTTGTTTCCGCTAACGTAACGATGTCGATGAAACATGATAATTTCATTGAATTTGCTCGGAGGTGATCAATTTTCGTTCGAAAAACATCGATACACGATATTTTTCAGTGAAAATCGTAGAAATGGACCAAGATTTCACCAACGTTGCTCTCAAACGATCGATTTTTACATGAAAATCGAAGGAACGCGCCTTTTTAAAGCGAAAATCGTCGTAATGTACATAATTCATACTTCGGGGAGGGTTAATTGCATTCCTGCGATACATGAAGATAATCGTACGTATTTACACTTTGTTTCCGCTAACGTAACAATGTCGATGAAACATTAAAACTTCATTGAATTTGGTCGGTGGTGATCAATCTTCGTTCGAAAAACGTCGAAACACGTTATTTTTCAGCGAAAATCGTCGAATTGGACCAAGATTTCACCAACGTTGCCCTCAAACGATCGATTTTGACATGAAAATCGAAGGAACACGCCTTTTTACAGCGAAAATCGTCGTAATGTACAAAATTCATACTTCGGGGAGAGTAAACGGCATTCCTGCGATACATGAAGATAATCGCACGTGTTTACACTTGGTTTCCGATAACGTAACAATGTCGATGAAACATGATAATTTCATTGAATTTGCTCGGAGGTGATCAATTTTCGTTCGAAAAACATCGAAACACGTTATTTTTCAGCGAAAATCGTCGAATTGGACCAAGATTTCACCAACGTTGCCCTCAAACGATCGATTTTTACATGAAAATCGAAGGAACACGCCTTTTTACAGCGAAAATCGTCGCAATGTACAAAATTCATACTGCGGGGAAGGTAAATTGCATTCCTGCGATACATGAAGATAATCGCACGTGTTTTCAATTGGTTTCCCTTAACGTAACGATGTCGATGAAACAAGATAATTTCATTGAATTTGCTCGGAGGTGATCAATTTTCGTTCGAAAAACATCGAAACACGTTATTTTTTAGCGACAATCGTCGAATTGGACCAAGATTTCACCAACGTTGCCCTCAAACGATCGATTTTTACATGAAAATCGAAGGAACACGCCTTTTTACAGCGATAATCGTCGTAATGTACAAAATTCATACTTCGGGGAGGGTAAATGGCATTCCTGCGATACATGAAGATAATCGCACGTGTTTACACTTGGTTTCCGATAACGTAACAATGTCGATAAAACATCATAATTTCATTGAATTTGCTCGGAGGTGATCAATTTTCGTTCGAAAAACATCGAAACACGTTATTTTTCAGCGAAAATCGTCGAATTGGACCAAGATTTGACCAATGTTGCCCTCAAACGATAGATTTTTACATGAAAATCGAGGAACACAACTTTTTACAGCGATAATCGTCATAATGTACAAAATTCATACTTCGGGGAGCGTAAATGGCATTCCCGCGATACACTAAGATAATCGCACGTGTTTACAATTTGTTTCGGCTAACGTAACAATGTCGATAAAACATGATAATTTCATTGAATTTGGTCGGAGGTGATCAATTTTCATTCAAAAAACATCGAAACACGTTATTTTTCAGTGAAAATCGTAGAAATGGACCAAGATTTCACCAACGTTGCCCTCAACCGATCGATTTTTACATGAAAATCGAAGGAACACGCCTTTTTACAGCGAAAATCGTCGTAATGTACAAAATTCATACTTCGGGGAGAGTAAACGGCATTCCTGCGATACATGAAGATAATCGCACGTGTTTACACTTGGTTTCCGATAACGTAACAATGTCGATGAAACATTAAAACTTCATTGAATTTGGTCGGTGGTGATCAATTTTCGTTCGAAAAACATCGAAACACGTTATTTTTCAGCGAAAATCGTTGAATTGGACCAAGATTTCACCAACGTTGCCCTCAAACGATCGATTTTTACATGAAAATCGAAGGAACACGCCTTTTTACAGCGAAAATCGTCGTAATGTACAAAATTCATACTTCGGGGAGAGTAAACGGCATTCCTGCGATACATGAAGATAATCGCACGTGTTTACACTTGGTTTCCGATAACGTAACAATGTCGATGAAACATGATAATTTCATTGAATTTGCTCGGAGGTGATCAATTTTCGTTCGAAAAACATCGAAACACGTTATTTTTCAGCGAAAATCATCGAATTGGACCAAGATTTGACCAATGTTGCCCTCAAACGATCGATTTTTACATGAAAATCGAAGGAACACGCCTTTTTACATCGAAAATCGTCGTAATGTACAAAATTCATACTTCGGGGAGAGTAAACGGCATTCCTGCGATACATGAAGATAATCGCACGTATTTACACTTTGTTTCCGCTAACGTAACAATGTCGATGAAACATTAAAACTTCATTGAATTTGCTCGGAGGTGATCAATTTTCGTTCGAAAAACATCGAAACACGTTATTTTTCAGCGAAAATCATCGAATTGGACCAAGATTTGACCAATGTTGCCCTCAAACGATCGATTTTTACATGAAAATCGAAGGAACACGCCTTTTTACATCGAAAATCGTCGTAATGTACAAAATTCATACTTCGGGGAGAGTAAACGGCATTCCTGCGATACATGAAGATAATCGCACGTATTTACACTTTGTTTCCGCTAACGTAACAATGTCGATGAAACATTAAAACTTCATTGAATTTGGACGGTAGTGATCAATTTTCGTTCGAAAAACATCGAAACTCGTTATTTTTCAGCGAAAATCATCGAATTGGACCAAGATTTCACCAACGTTGCCCTCAAAGGATCGATTTTTACATGAAAATCGAAGGAACACGCCTTTTTACAGCGAAAATCGTCGTAATGTACATAATTCATACTTCAGGGAGTGTAAATGGCATTTTCTTGCGATACATGAAGATAATTGCACGTATTTACACTTTGTTTCCGCTAACGTAACGATGTCGATGAAACATGATAATTTCATTGAATTTGCTCGGAGGTGATCAATTTTCGTTCGAACAACATCGAAACACGTTATTTTTCAGCGAAAATCGTCGAATTGGACCAAGATTTCACCAACGTTGCCCTCCAACGATCGATTTTTACATGAAAATCGAAGGAACACGCCTTTTGACAGCGAAAATCGTCGTAATGTACAAGATTCATGCTTCGGGGAGGGTAAATTGCATTCCTGCGATACATGAAGATAATCGCACGTGTTTACAATTGGTTTCCGCTAACGTAACGATGTCGATGAAACATGATAATTTCATTGAATTTGCTCGGAGGTGATCAATTTTCGTTCGAAAAACATCGAAACACGTTATTTTTTAGCGACAATCGTCGAATTGGACCAAGATTTCACCAACGTTGCCCTCAAACGATCGATTTTTACATGAAAATCGAAGGAACACGCCTTTTTACAGCGATAATCGTCGTAATGTACAAAATTCATACTTCGGGGAGGGTAAATGGCATTCCTGCGATACATGAAGATAATCGCACGTATTTACACTTTGTTTCCGCTAACGTAACAATGTCGATGAAACATTAAAACTTCATTGAATTTGGTCGGTGGTGATCAATTTTCGTTCGAAAAACATCGAAACACGTTATTTTTCAGCGAAAATCGTCGAATTGGACCAAGATTTCACCAACGTTGCCCTCAAACGATCGATTTTTACATGAAAATCGAAGGAACACGCCTTTTTACAGCGAAAATCGTCGTAATGTACAAAATTCATACTTCGGGGAGAGTAAACGGCATTCCTGCGATACATGAAGATAATCGCACGTGTTTACACTTGGTTTCCGATAACGTAACAATGTCGATGAAACATGATAATTTCATTGAATTTGCTCGGAGGTGATCAATTTTCGTTCGAAAAACATCGAAACACGTTATTTTTCAGGGAAAATCGTCGAATTGGACCAAGATTTCACCAGCATTGCCCTCAAACGATCGATTTTTACATGAAAATCGAAGGAACACGCCTTTTTACAGCGATAATCGTCGTAATGTACAAAATTCATACTTCGGGGAGGGTAAATGGCATTCCTGCGATACATGAAGATAATCGCACGTGTTTACACTTGGTTTCCGATAACGTAACAATGTCGATAAAACATCATAATTTCATTGAATTTGCTCGGAGGTGATCAATTTTCGTTCGAAAAACATCGAAACACGTTATTTTTCAGCGAAAATCGTCGAATTGGACCAAGATTTCACCAACGTTGCCCTCAAACGATCGATTTTTACATGAAAATCGAAGGAACACGCCTTTTTACAGCGAAAATCGTCGCAATGTACAAAATTCATACTGCGGGGAAGGTAAATTGCATTCCTGCGATACATGAAGATAATCGCACGTGTTTTCAATTGGTTTCCCTTAAAGTAACGATGTCGATGAAACATGATAATTTCATTGAATTTGCTCGGAGGTGATCAATTTTCGTTCGAAAAACATCGAAACACGTTATTTTTTAGCGACAATCGTCGAATTGGACCAAGATTTCACCAACGTTGCCCTCAAACGATCGATTTTTACATGAAAATCGAAGGAACACGCCTTTTTACAGCG
Organism: Campoletis raptor; assembly: GCA_948107755.1. Classification (NCBI taxonomy): domain Eukaryota; kingdom Metazoa; phylum Arthropoda; class Insecta; order Hymenoptera; family Ichneumonidae; genus Campoletis; species Campoletis raptor. Next base: position 835,838 of record OX403628.1, on the reverse strand, counting down.
ATAATCGTCGTAATGTACAAAATTCATACTTCGGGGAGGGTAAATGGCATTCCTGCGATACATGAAGATAATCGCACGTGTTTACAATTTGTTTCGGCTAACGTAACAATGTCGATAAAACATGATAATTTCATTGAATTTGCTCGGAAGTGATCAATTTTCGTTCGAAAAACATCGAAACACGTTATTTTTCAGTGAAAATCGTAGAAATGGACCAAGATTTCACCAACGTTGCCCTCAAACGATCGATTTTTACATGAAAATCGAAGGAACACGCCTTTTTACAGCGAAAATCGTCGTAATGTACAAAATTCATACTTCGGGGAGAGTAAACGGCATTCCTGCGATACATGAAGATAATCGCACGTGTTTACACTTTGTTTCCGCTAACGTAACAATGTCGATGAAACATTAAAACTTCATTGAATTTGGTCGGTAGTGATCAATTTTCGTTCGAAAAACATCGAAACTCGTTATTTTTCAGCGAAAATCATCGAATTGGACCAAGATTTCACCAACGTTGCCCTCAAAGGATCGATTTTTACATGAAAATCGAAGGAACACGCCTTTTTACAGCGAAAATCGTCGTAATGTACATAATTCATACTTCAGGGAGTGTAAATGGCATTTTCTTGCGATACATGAAGATAATTGCACGTATTTACACTTTGTTTCCGCTAACGTAACGATGTCGATGAAACATGATAATTTCATTGAATTTGCTCGGAGGTGATCAATTTTCGTTCGAAAAACATCGAAACACGTTATTTTTCAGCGAAAATCGTCGAATTGGACCAAGATTTCACCAGCATTGCCCTCAAACGATCGATTTTTACATGAAAATCGAAGGAACACGCCTTTTTACAGCGATAATCGTCGTAATGTACAAAATTCATACTTCGGGGAGGGTAAATGGCATTCCTGCGATACATGAAGATAATCGCACGTGTTTACACTTGGTTTCCGATAACGTAACAATGTCGATGAAACATCATAATTTCATTGAATTTGCTCGGAGGTGATCAATTTTCGTTCGAAAAACATCGAAACACGTTATTTTTCAGCGAAAATCGTCGAATTGGACCAAGATTTCACCAACGTTGCCCTCAAACGATCGATTTTTACATGAAAATCGAAGGAACACGCCTTTTTACAGCGAAAATCGTCGTAATGTACATAATTCATACTTCAGGGAGTGTAAATGACATTTTCTTGCGATACATGAAGATAATTGCACGTATTTACACTTTGTTTCCGCTAACGTAACGATGTCGATGAAACATGATAATTTCATTGAATTTGCTCGGAGGTGATCAATTTTCGTTCGAAAAACATCGATACACGATATTTTTCAGTGAAAATCGTAGAAATGGACCAAGATTTCACCAACGTTGCTCTCAAACGATCGATTTTTACATGAAAATCGAAGGAACGCGCCTTTTTAAAGCGAAAATCGTCGTAATGTACATAATTCATACTTCGGGGAGGGTTAATTGCATTCCTGCGATACATGAAGATAATCGTACGTATTTACACTTTGTTTCCGCTAACGTAACAATGTCGATGAAACATTAAAACTTCATTGAATTTGGTCGGTGGTGATCAATCTTCGTTCGAAAAACGTCGAAACACGTTATTTTTCAGCGAAAATCGTCGAATTGGACCAAGATTTCACCAACGTTGCCCTCAAACGATCGATTTTGACATGAAAATCGAAGGAACACGCCTTTTTACAGCGAAAATCGTCGTAATGTACAAAATTCATACTTCGGGGAGAGTAAACGGCATTCCTGCGATACATGAAGATAATCGCACGTGTTTACACTTGGTTTCCGATAACGTAACAATGTCGATGAAACATGATAATTTCATTGAATTTGCTCGGAGGTGATCAATTTTCGTTCGAAAAACATCGAAACACGTTATTTTTCAGCGAAAATCGTCGAATTGGACCAAGATTTCACCAACGTTGCCCTCAAACGATCGATTTTTACATGAAAATCGAAGGAACACGCCTTTTTACAGCGAAAATCGTCGCAATGTACAAAATTCATACTGCGGGGAAGGTAAATTGCATTCCTGCGATACATGAAGATAATCGCACGTGTTTTCAATTGTGTTACGTCCTGGTATTCACCCTCGTGTCTGACTTGTTGCGTAATCTGAAAATAAAATATAAAAACGTTAAAGATTAAAAGAAATATAAAAATTCAAATTTAACCGCCAAAATATTGATAATAATAAATTTAGGTATATCGCAATAATAAATAAATGAACTAATAAATTTTGGACATAAGTATGATCTTGTCATTTTTGGGACACCCTGTATATATACATTCAAGGAACGAACAGCTGATCAGCTGTTGAGCGTACGCGGACCTCGACCTACCGCACGAGCAGCGCTCACGCGCCAAGAGGCACATGACAAAGTCCCCATTTCAGTCAAATTTCATTAACTAACAATTATTAAATTATCAAGTTTTAATTATCATATTCCGCTTTATTATCAAAAGACCTTTAATTTGAATACTCACTCGACCATATTTCGACCACTTTTTAATAAACAAAATTTAGGCCATCAGCAAATTTCATTAACTAACAATTATTCAGATATAACAATTTAATTATGCTCATTAGATTCGCTTCGAAAAGCCCTTTCATTTGAACCCTCACACCACTTTGTCATGTCCCAAATTAAACAAATAATTAAGCCGCGAAAAACCGCGGAAATCCGCGGAAAACCGCGGATCACTATAAAACGCTCTTTAATGTTCCTATAGGATTGTAAATGTATTTGAGTTACTACAAATAAGAATTCGATTATATAAATAACATCTTACATATATATTGTTAATAATAATAATGAACAATAAGTAGTAAATAGACAAATACGCATTTTTACATATGTTTTACATAAACAAAAGTTTATTCATGTTGCATACATCATCATATATTTTTGGGGAATAAATACGCTCTAGAGAAATAAACAAATAAATAAATAAACAATTAAGTTACTTCTCGAATAGAAAGACGTATATACAGCGCATTATTACATAAAACTCATAAATACATATATTTTTGGTACATAAGAGACAAAGGAATAGAACTGCACGCGCGAACACGTGGTCGTCATATTTCTTCTCAAGAGTCACATTTTCTCAAGTATCTGAAAACTGCAGAACCATGTCCGGTGAAGGAGTCTGTTTTAACTCCAAAAAGATATAAAAAATAATACAAAGAAAGGATTTCTTTCTTTCAGGAAATTCGTCAGCAAGAGAAAAGTAACCCGAAACTTCTAACCGTCGTCTTGACGAGACGGTACAATCCGCTGAAAATGTTAATGACCATTTTCCTAAATTTATAAATTATAATCTTTCATTAACTATTTGTTTCACACTTTTAAAACCCACCGTCGTTGTATTCAACTCCGTTATTCTAAAACCATCAATTTGAGCCGTCACACGACCATGTTAGACCATAAATTGCAATAGTTAAGTTAACTAACAATATATTAACAAAACCACAAAATTCATCCAATCGCAACGGGAAAACTTCCCACTTACACGAAATTAAAAGCCCAATCGAATGGCAGTATTTACAAATCCGAATAACAATAAATAATACCTAAAAATGTTTAAACAAATTGTCAACAATTAATAATTAACTTACCAAATGTACAACGTAGAATCTGTTGTTCATGTTAATCCAGGACCACCACTCGAACCTGTAAAAAAAACAAATAAAACATAAAATAATTATTATAAACAAATAAATAAAATAAGAATACTTACCAATATTGAAGAAATCCAAAAAGCGCGAGTCCTTATGTACCTGAAAAGAAGAAAGTAAGTTAATAAATAATTAATGTTAAATCAACGATTAATTAATAAATAATTAATTAATCGTTGATCAAGTACCACCGTAACATCACAAATAGTCATAAGAAATCATGTAAAATTAATGATTAGTTAATATTATTAATTAATCAATAATTTCTTTCGTAAATTGTAATAAATAAAATAATGCATAAGATTCATATACCTATATCGCTGAGTCAACATAGAGCATCGCTGCAGCGTGTCAGTGACACACGCACACATTCATCGTTCGAGCGTCTTCGTGAGGTCTTCTATATAAGTGGGGGGCTGCACCGAAGTCGCTAGTTCTCGATCCTCTCCACAGACAGCCAGTCGAACTCCGACGTTCGTGTAGATCGGATATTCCCGCCGTGCGTCTGAAAATCGACATTTTCCACCTAAGTAAATTGTTAGTAGTTCTCGATCCTCTCCACAGCCAGCCAGTCGAACTCCGACGTTCGTGTTGATCGGATACTCCCGCCGTGCTGCTGAAAATCGATTTTAACATCTTTGTAATTTTGAAACTTAAAATTGTTAATAAGTTTATATCGTCGGGTTATAAATTAACTCAGTCATTTCTTACAATTGTGCAACGAATATATAAGTATATTAAAGAAAAGTTATTAAATGAAATATTGTGAAAAGTGTTATTAAAAATCATTTATTTTTACATTAAGGTAAAAATATCTCCATCCGCGTTTTAAAATCTTTCGCGATCATAAATTTGTCTGAAATAAATATTTCAAAGCGAATAAAAATTAAATAAACAAATTCAAGAGTTTATCTAAATAATTCCGTAACATTCGTTGAATTAAATCATAATTATTCTGTCTATTCTTTTATCCGAAACAAATTGAAATCAGTTATCGACATTTCTTCCAAAAATTAAATAATTGCAAAATATAAATAAACAATTAAATTCACTAATTTTGGAAATTCAGTTAATTCGAGTTGCTCAAGAAAATATTCATTCCAACTTTTCCGTTCTTTCAGTGCTTTTTTTACTCTGGCACGTGGGATTCCCTCATTACCTGAGACCCTTTTTTATTACCCCGGGTTTTTTCCGAACCTCGTTTTTTGCACACTTTCTCTTTTCCTTCCTCAAAACTTTTTCCGATCGACCGTGCTACACTCAAGCACGTCTATTACCCTTTACATTTTTAATATTTTCACCAAACGCATTTTTCCCGAGTTCGCATTTAATTTGTGCTATTTCACAGGCACGTTAAATCGAATTCTTCCTTCCTTATCGACCGTGACGATTCTCAGGCACGTCGATTCCAATTTATTAAACTCACCCTTTCGCGATTTAATTTATCCGTGCTGATTCTCAAGCACGTTAAATTAATTTCGTCATCCTATCAATAATTCTTTCGATCCTCCATTATTATTTCCTCCCATGATTTTAGTTTATCCGTGCTGATTCTCAAGCACGTTAAATTAATTTCATTATTTCATATTATTTCCTTTAATTGATTCTCTGTGCTGTCTATCGAGCACGATCATACAAATCCTTTAAATCCTTCTCGAATTTCATTCTATTGAGCAATTCAAATTAACAAAAATTAATTGATGTATAATTCTTCCATCATGAAGAATTATTATGCCTAGAAGACGCGCTGGAGTAAGATTTCAAATTCGTCGAGCCATTGCGCGGGAGTGTCAGAAACCCGCTGTTAAAAGAGGAAACAATAAGTCCATCCTAAAAACATTTCGGGACGAATATCTCAGCGATAAACCAGCCGTCGATAAAGCAGTTATCGAGATCGCAAGTAGTTTGCCAAAAGTTCGGGTCATCTCCACTACGTCGATAAAACAGACCATTTACATCGTTGATCCCAAAACATCTTTTCCTCTGGCTCGCCTCGTCGGTACAAATCGTGTCGTCCTTTGCGAGGAACTGCAGCGAGAGTGGGACAACATCTCACAGGCGTCGACTCTGTCTCGCCCGTCCACACCTGAAGGCATCGAGATCATCGAACTCGACTAGATCTTCAATTATCAACAGTAAGTATCAGTCACCAGTTAACAATCTTATTGACAAAGGTTCCGGTCCTAGAGGGGAAAATCTCACCCTTCTAAACACAGGAGCCTAAAATAAATCTACGCGTCGTACACCCGTGTATCCATTGTAGATAGAGTAGTTTTCGCGTTTATCGACTACCGAATAGTCCCTCCGACTATCGGTTATCTCGTGCCCTTTATTATCGATTGTCAATTCGGACATACCACCTCCCGGCTATCGGTCAAGTAGCAGCCTATATTTTCAGCAGTCGGTAAGAACACCGACCGTAGGTTAGAGCACTGAACCCCCTTAACATCAATAGGTAGCTTATCGTGGGTTGGTAAAATAAAAATAGTCCGCGGGTATAAATGAGTTCAAATCTTTATTTAACCGTCGATAAATTCATACAATTCTATTTACATTTTTTATCACAATTCCGGGCATTCAAACTCGCGACGTAACAGGTTTATATATTTTTTGGTGGCAGCGGTGGGATACCGTCATAAGTTTTGCTACTGGTGACCAAAGTGTTTATCTCAAAAATAAAAAAATAATAAAAATAACAGTCATTTTGTCAAAAATCTTTCAAAGTAATTAAAATCAAATTTTGCAAATTGAATAAATTCAATAAATAAATCAAAAAAAAAAATAAAATGGATGAATTAACTTCAGAAGATCTGCGCATTTTGCGCCAACAGTTAGAATTAAAAAGTAGAGAGTTGGCCGAAAAAGAATTACGGTTACAACAGAAAGAAGTAATACTCGACGAAGAAAAGAGGAACGTCGAGAAACACATCGAGTCTATTCAGGCGTCTATTGACCAAGAAGTAGTTGAAAGGGTAGAATTTCAACAAAATGATAGATTAAAACATTTATTTGATCTCATAAATGAACAACAAAATACAAATAGATCAATGCAAGCCAATCTTGACAAACTTATGGGCGAAATAAAAGATCACAAATACGATAGGCCAAGTTCGCAAGCTGCTATGTTCACCACAGACGTTTGGGGCGAACCGAGCGGGTATATTCCTCGCGCTAGTTCCCCTCGCGAAAACAATAGAAACCAACATCCGGTAAATTCAAATACCCAAAATCAAAGTAATTTTCAAAGAAATCCTCCGGCTAATTTGCCAACTATTAAATATAAAGACGCGTTAGAATCAGTTCCAATATTCACAGGATCCAATATACCGGTCCTTCGTTTTGTTCGAGCTTGCCAAAAAGTACGAAATCTTTTCGATCATCACCATGAGCCAAACCTTCTTTTGCTCCTTAAAAATAAATTAAAAGGTAATGCTCAAACCGCGCTCGAAGATGATAATTCTCTCACAATCAAAGAATTTATAGACCAATTGAAATTATTGTTTGGATCTTCAAAATCCGTAAACGAATATCGCGGAGAACTCGGAACAATTATTAAATTTCCATCAGAAAATGCGATCCAGTATATTAGTCGAGTTAAAGATTTGCATTTCGCGATCCTTGAAATGGATACAGAAATTTGGGGACCTCTATCCCCTGAGCATCGGGCTCAATGTGAGTCCGATACAATCGATAGTTTCGTCAAGGGTTTACCACCCGATTTTAGAATCCGTGTCCGTCAACTGTCCTATCAAAATCTCGAGGAGCTTTTCGCAAAAACTATCGCGATAGAGAAAGAAATCGCGAACGATCAAAGATTTTTAAAATTCTCAAATCCACCCCTTCCTCCGCGGAACATCAGGGCTGCATTCACATCTAAACCACCCTGCAATCATTGTAATAAATCGGGGCATGATCCAGAAAACTGTTGGACAGCATTCCCAGATAAACGTCCAAAAGGGAATGGCGATCGCTACAACAGGCCCGGTGGCAATTTTAATCGGAATAATAACAATAATAATTTCAATCGCAATAATAACGACAATAATTTCAACCGGAGTAATAATAATAATAATTTCAACCGAAATTACAATAATAACAACTTCAATCGAAACAATGATAATAGGTCGAGACTCCATTGCACTTATTGCGACAAAATGGGGCATCTCGAAGAGCGGTGTTATAAAAAGATAGCAGACCAGCCAAAAAACGCGAAATCTCTCCCAACGGAGCAGGGCTCGTTGGGGGACCAAAAATTACGCCCTGTCCAGCTGGTGGAGGTGAGTCAGGCCGAGCCGTCAACCTCTGCCTAAAAGAGATCGAACGTTCACCTTCCGTCACCCTCGATTGCCCACAATTGTGCGGCCTAACAGAATTTTTAATCGACTCTGGTGCGGAAGTAAATATTGCAAAAATTTCCAATGTATCCGACCCATCAATTATCAATAAAAACGAAAAGATTCATCTAAATGGTATCGCGGGAAAACCCGTCGATACGTTTGGTTGGATAACCGCCAAAGTTAGCGGTACACCAACAAATTTTCATATAGTGGGGGACGATTTTCCGATCCCTCAGCACGCTCTACTTGGTACAGAATTTCTTTCACAAAATAAGGTGTCACTCGATTGGTCCAAACGGTTCTTAACATGGGGAAATCAAACTTTCCCGTTCACAGATTGCCATAAAATTCTTGTAACAAAAAGATCAAAAACAGTTGCATTTGCAAGAGTAGAAAATCCGGAAATAAAAATTGGCTATATTCCAAACCTTAACCTCGGTGCAGGCATTTATTGTGGCCAAGCCGTTGCAGTCACGCAAAATGGGATCACAAAATTAATAATTCACAACTCAAATCTCGAGGATATATTGATAAAAGTTCCAACCGTGAGAATCGAAGAATTCGATAAATTAGAAGATACCTCCCTGCTTAACATCGACGATCTTTACGAAGGTTTTCCTGAAGGGATCGAAAATAATACTGAAATCGAATTTACTTGTCAAAATTTATGTAATGGTAATGAAAAACCTGGTTACTCAGTCAGAAAAATTTTACAAATTCAAAAGTCAAATCGCGTCTCAGAAGTCAAAAAGTTATTACGTCTCGAACATTTAAACGCAGAAGAAAAGGAGAGCATAGACTCCATAATTGAAGATAATGCCGATCTATTCCAGTTACCTGACGAACAATTAGATTTTGTCCCCGAATTTTTCCATAAAATTACAACTTCAGATGACCAACCGGTTTTTACTCGACAATATCGCTTTCCACCTATGCATAAAGATGAGATCACTAAACAAGTGGGTGAATTAGTCAAAAATAATGTTATCTCACCTTCACTCTCCCCGTACAGCTCTCCGTTGTGGATTGTACCGAAAAAGGCGGACTCCCACGGAAATAAAAGATGGAGAATGGTAATTGACTATAGAAACTTAAACGAGAAAACAATCGGTGATGCATATCCTCTACCTCAAATTAACGAGATTCTGGACCAATTAGGCAGCGCCAAGTACTTTTCTGTCTTTGACCTTGCTAGTGGATTCCACCAGATAAAGGTCGATCCCAAAGACAAACATAAAACTGCTTTTTCTACTCCTTTCGGGCATTACGAGTTCAATCGTATGCCTTTCGGCTTAAAAAATGCCCCAGCCACATTTCAAAGGCTCATGGACCGAGTCCTTGTTGGCCTTCAAGGGGTAGAACTTTTCGTGTATCTTGATGATATTGTCATCTATGCTAAATCATTATCTGAACATCGAGCAAAATTCGAGAAATTGGCCGTGCGGTTGCGTAAATCACACTTACATCTTCAACCCGATAAATGCGAGTTTCTTCGTCGCGAAGTCGGATATCTTGGTCATGTTATTAGCGATCAAGGGGTAAAACCTGACCCCAAGAAAATAGAATCATTGAAAAATTATCCCGCACCCACGAACCAGAAAAAAATAAAACAATTTCTCGGATTGGCCGGTTATTACCGGCGGTTTATCGAGAATTTTTCGGGAATTTCAAAACCTCTTACAAATTTGCTAAAAAAGGGCATACCGTTCAAATGGACCGATGCTCAGCAAAAAGCATTTGATACTTTGAGGGAAGCTCTTTGCAAGGAGCCGATCCTCCAATATCCCGATTTTACTCAACCTTTCAATATCACTACCGACGCGTCCAATTTTGCGATCGGAGGAGTACTCTCTCAAGGAGAAATTGGCAAAGACAAGCCAATTGCTTACGCATCTAGGACCCTGAATAAACACGAATTAAACTACTCAGTAATCGAGAAAGAATGTCTCGCGATCATTTATTGCGTAAACCATTTCAGGCCATACATTTACGGCCGTCAATTTAATTTGCTCACCGATCATCAACCCTTAGTATGGTTAAACTCAGTCAAAGATCCAGCTAATCGCTTAGTCCATTGGCGTTTGAGCCTTGGAAATTACGAATATAAAATTCAATATAAACCCGGTAGAGTGAATTGTAACGCGGATGCTCTTTCCCGAAATCCCCCTGAAACAAAAAATGTTCTCGTCTTAACTCACAATCCTAAAAAGAGAAAAAGAAAACCAAGCTCATCTGGTGAAGAGAAAGAAAACTCTAACCACGAACTCGATGACGACTCCTTATCCGACGAATCTTCCAGTGAACGGATTTTCAGTCCACCTAGAGAACCGGGAAAAAGAAAAATCAAACCTAAATTTTGTTCATCTTGTCCCCCAGGAGTTGTTCACGATCATCTTTTCAGCCCTCCTGGGCGCCCTGTAAAGAAAAAACGAGACGATCATAGTCCGAAAATCGACATAGAAAATCAAAAATTAAATTCTAAAAAGAGAAAAATAACCGGTCCACCCCCGAGTATAGGAGGATCACAAGATGACTCCATCGACGATCCGATGTTGGGAAACTTGCCCTCTGACAATCGGGAACTGGTCGAATCAAATTTAGCTGACGAAATAGTCAGAAACGCGGAAGTTTCTAGCCCGCAAAAATTAACGTCGCCCAAAATTGCTGGTAATCGCGATAATGTCAATACTTTCGGTGAAACACCGGATGACATCATCGTTGAGCCGGAACTACCTAATGAAAATTCTGAAGACGACGTAGAATCGCTCGAATTTGACGATTTTTTCGAAGGGTTCAATTACAATGACCCACCAAATTTCCCTTTGGGGGAAAACGCAAATTATTCCGACGAGCATGACTCTGAGGAAGAAGGCGAATTTTTATTTGACCCTGGAGGTCGTTATCAAGGTCAAAATTTTGAGTCAGACATTCAAATCGAAGGCGCGGTTTCCATCCGGGAAATTCGCGATAATTTATCAATGCAAAAAGGAAATAATGTTATTTTTATTACTCGTCAAGGACATCCAATAGATCAAGGTGGAAGAGAGCTAGAGACTCTCAATAAATTGCCAAAATTTGAAGAAATTACGATATTTCGGGCAAAAGTTGTTAAAGAAAAGGGGAATACAATTATTGGTCTCCCCGTTTTGTTTCATTTAAAAGAAAATATGTCGTTGGATGATCTTGGCGAGACTTTTCAATCCTTGCGCCAAGTCTTATTAGAAGAAAATTTGTTGTCTTTAAATATTGCAAAAACTGACTCAATCGGCGGAATAGCATGGGCTGATATAAAACGATTACTCATTCAAACTATCCGAAATCAAAGGATCGTCCTTACAATTTGTCTCCAATTAATCCGTTTTCCTTCTGAATCGGAAAGACTCGAAATTATAGCTGAAAAACACGCTTCTGCTATCGGTGGTCACAAAGGTGTCACGAAAACTTATAAAAGGATCCGCGAAAATTTTTTCTGGGAAAATATGAAAACCCAAATTCAAGAGTATATTGCGAGATGCAGAAATTGTCAATTAAAAAAATTAGTTCGTGTCAAAACTAAACAACCGATGGTGATTACCGATACGCCTGGGCGTGCTTTCGACAAAATATCCATGGACATTGTTGGTCCATTACCTACAACGAGAAAAGGAAATTCATATATACTTACGATTCAGGACTTACTAACTAAATATTGTTTTGCTATACCGTTAGCGCGAACGACTACTGTCGACATAGCAGAGGCCTTTGTCGACAAATTTATTTGTTCAGTCGGCGCTCCAAAAGCTATTTTGACCGATCAAGGTCGTAATTTCCTATCGAGTTTAATGAAATCTGTAGCGAAGAAGTATCGCATAAAATTGTATCAAACTACTGCTTTTCATCCTCAAAGTAATGGCTCAATAGAAAGATCACATCATGTCCTTGCTGAGTATATAAAACAATTTATTGATAAAAGAACCGATTGGGATGACCTGTTAAGCATGTGCATGTTCTCTTACAATACAAGTCAGCACGAAGGCACTAGGTTCACCCCCCATGAGTTAGTTTTCGGTCATCTAGCAAGGCTTCCATCAGGACATCATCATATCGAAGAACAACAGGATCCTACATACGCCGAATATTTGGAGGAATTATTCGATCGTATCGACACTCTTCAAAATCGTGCTCGCGAAAACCTCATCGCCGCGAAAGAAAAATCAAAATTTTATTACGATCGCAAAATGAACCCACAACATTTCGGGGTTGGCGACGTAGTCTTACTCTTAAAAGAACCTCATAAAGGAAAATTCTGTGACCAATATACAGAACCATGTGAAATTATTGACGTTTTATCGGGCGGGAATTTAAAAATTCGTTATAAAGGAAAATCTCGAATCGTTCATGCGAATAAATTAAGAGGAACCCGTCTACCGCTTGATTCATAACTCGGGTATCCTCTCGTTTTTCAGACAACAATGCTCCACATTCTCATCATCAGTATTCTTTTCCATGAGGCCTCGAGTCTATTGGGTTACGATTGTGCCGGACCCAACCTTAACATCACTACTATCTCGTTAAACAACGTAGGAGAATGCATAGCTCCGGACGAGGCCCCTCCATCAAAGGAAACCTACATTCAATTACTTCAACTTTCCGATTTCTCACAAACTGAGGTCATTCAATGTCGCGTCGAAATAGACCGAACTATATATTACTGCGGAATGAGTTCTCACGTTTCCATCGTACATAATGGACGTCAAAATTATCTTCACGAATTAGATGAACGTGGTTGTCGTAAACTCCAGGAAACTGGTATACTTACTCTCAGTCCTGCCAGCGTCATCATTGGAATCCGAAAAAATAGTACAACTAGTCGCGCTGTAACCTTGGGCGGTTCTTTAACAACTAATGGAGCATGCAAAGGTACTCAATACAGCGACGCATTCGGCAGTTGGGACGGAGTCGTAATTCAAGCGACAGTAAAGATCATCGTCACCAACTATCAAGCAGATGTCAATTTAATAAGCAACAAAATCGTGCTACAGGCAGGAACACATTGCCTTCTCACCGATGGCACCTGTCTGGATGTTGAAGGGAACTCTGCTTTCTGGACCACAGAACCTACGGATTCATGTCAATTTCATCGATATGACGTACTATTTGAAGGCATCGCAACAAAATACCAAAATCCGGATCCATCAGCTCAGAATCCCGATGTCTTCTCGTTAACAACTCAAGAAACCACGTTCGCTTTAGCTGCAAAATCCACCAAACATCTTTGTGGATACACACTCATTCGTACCGAACATCCGAAACTTTACATCTTAGAGACTCAAAAAGGAAGGACTTTCGCAGAAAAGAAACAAATTTCAGTAAATAACTTAGACATTTTCTCATACATGAACTCAAAATTTATTTACGTAGAAAAACATATTCGAAATCAAATACAAAATTTATATCGAGATGTGGTCATTCAGAGATGCAATCTCGAACGACAAGTTATTCAAAATGCACTCAATTCAGCTTCAATGTACCCAGAAAAATTTGCAAAAACTATAATGAAAACTCATGGATTTATGGCAGTAGTTCTTGGAGAAGTAGCACACATAATCAAATGTGCACCTGTAGATGTCAGCGTTCGTCGTACGCAGGAATGCTACAACGAATTGCCCGTAACTTATCGGAACGAATCCCGATTTCTTTCTCCAATTTCGAAGATCTTGTTAAAAACTGGAACCCAAATCGAGTGCGATCCACTTCTTCCAGCTTTATATTATATCGACAATAGCTGGTACCGTTTCAGTCCTTCGGGAATTCCGGTACCCGCTCCCCAGGAACTCCATCCAATTTCGCAGCCAACCTGGAATTATAATCCCATTGGTAACCTTGCCTCATCAGGAATTTATACAATGGAGGAAATTGACCAACTTCGTGATCGAATTATGTTCCCTGCCGAAAGAGCAGGCTTACTTAACACAATTGCTCGAGGTACAGCTGGTTATTCCGTAGCCAGTGGATCCATCTCCATCAGGAACCTTCTCGACAATCAAGCCATTGAAGAAATTGCCGAAAGTACGATCAAAAAGATGTGGCACGGTTTCGAAAAATTTGGACTCATCAGCGCTGGTTTCTTCGCCATCGCATTCATCATTTCTCTGGGAAAAGCAATAATCGACATTTTTATACAAGGATACACCCTTCATTCATTATATGGTTGGAGCTTCATGTTAATAGGAGCTCTATGGAATTCAATTACTCACTTATTAATTACTCGTCACTTCAAGCAACATGTAGTACATCCAGAAGAACAAACTCTTTACGAGGTCGTGACCCAGCAACCGAAGCCAGTACCATCAATCAGAAGACTCTCGGGTGTAGACCCAGTCCTGTTGAGTCGTCTTAATGACGGTTCTCAGCCTTCGTCATCCTAGGCTTCGAACTTCACCGGGGAGGTGTTACGTCCTGGTATTCACCCTCGTGTCTGACTTGTTGCGTAATCTGAAAATAAAATATAAAAACGTTAAAGATTAAAAGAAATATAAAAATTCAAATTTAACCGCCAAAATATTGATAATAATAAATTTAGGTATATCGCAATAATAAATAAATGAACTAATAAATTTTGGACATAAGTATGATCTTGTCATTTTTGGGACACCCTGTATATATACATTCAAGGAACGAACAGCTGATCAGCTGTTGAGCGTACGCGGACCTCGACCTACCGCACGAGCAGCGCTCACGCGCCAAGAGGCACATGACAAAGTCCCCATTTCAGTCAAATTTCATTAACTAACAATTATTAAATTATCAAGTTTTAATTATCATATTCCGCTTTATTATCAAAAGACCTTTAATTTGAATACTCACTCGACCATATTTCGACCACTTTTTAATAAACAAAATTTAGGCCATCAGCAAATTTCATTAACTAACAATTATTCAGATATAACAATTTAATTATGCTCATTAGATTCGCTTCGAAAAGCCCTTTCATTTGAACCCTCACACCACTTTGTCATGTCCCAAATTAAACAAATAATTAAGCCGCGAAAAACCGCGGAAATCCGCGGAAAACCGCGGATCACTATAAAACGCTCTTTAATGTTCCTATAGGATTGTAAATGTATTTGAGTTACTACAAATAAGAATTCGATTATATAAATAACATCTTACATATATATTGTTAATAATAATAATGAACAATAAGTAGTAAATAGACAAATACGCATTTTTACATATGTTTTACATAAACAAAAGTTTATTCATGTTGCATACATCATCATATATTTTTGGGGAATAAATACGCTCTAGAGAAATAAACAAATAAATAAATAAACAATTAAGTTACTTCTCGAATAGAAAGACGTATATACAGCGCATTATTACATAAAACTCATAAATACATATATTTTTGGTACATAAGAGACAAAGGAATAGAACTGCACGCGCGAACACGTGGTCGTCATATTTCTTCTCAAGAGTCACATTTTCTCAAGTATCTGAAAACTGCAGAACCATGTCCGGTGAAGGAGTCTGTTTTAACTCCAAAAAGATATAAAAAATAATACAAAGAAAGGATTTCTTTCTTTCAGGAAATTCGTCAGCAAGAGAAAAGTAACCCGAAACTTCTAACCGTCGTCTTGACGAGACGGTACAATCCGCTGAAAATGTTAATGACCATTTTCCTAAATTTATAAATTATAATCTTTCATTAACTATTTGTTTCACACTTTTAAAACCCACCGTCGTTGTATTCAACTCCGTTATTCTAAAACCATCAATTTGAGCCGTCACACGACCATGTTAGACCATAAATTGCAATAGTTAAGTTAACTAACAATATATTAACAAAACCACAAAATTCATCCAATCGCAACGGGAAAACTTCCCACTTACACGAAATTAAAAGCCCAATCGAATGGCAGTATTTACAAATCCGAATAACAATAAATAATACCTAAAAATGTTTAAACAAATTGTCAACAATTAATAATTAACTTACCAAATGTACAACGTAGAATCTGTTGTTCATGTTAATCCAGGACCACCACTCGAACCTGTAAAAAAAACAAATAAAACATAAAATAATTATTATAAACAAATAAATAAAATAAGAATACTTACCAATATTGAAGAAATCCAAAAAGCGCGAGTCCTTATGTACCTGAAAAGAAGAAAGTAAGTTAATAAATAATTAATGTTAAATCAACGATTAATTAATAAATAATTAATTAATCGTTGATCAAGTACCACCGTAACATCACAAATAGTCATAAGAAATCATGTAAAATTAATGATTAGTTAATATTATTAATTAATCAATAATTTCTTTCGTAAATTGTAATAAATAAAATAATGCATAAGATTCATATACCTATATCGCTGAGTCAACATAGAGCATCGCTGCAGCGTGTCAGTGACACACGCACACATTCATCGTTCGAGCGTCTTCGTGAGGTCTTCTATATAAGTGGGGGGCTGCACCGAAGTCGCTAGTTCTCGATCCTCTCCACAGACAGCCAGTCGAACTCCGACGTTCGTGTAGATCGGATATTCCCGCCGTGCGTCTGAAAATCGACATTTTCCACCTAAGTAAATTGTTAGTAGTTCTCGATCCTCTCCACAGCCAGCCAGTCGAACTCCGACGTTCGTGTTGATCGGATACTCCCGCCGTGCTGCTGAAAATCGATTTTAACATCTTTGTAATTTTGAAACTTAAAATTGTTAATAAGTTTATATCGTCGGGTTATAAATTAACTCAGTCATTTCTTACAATTGTGCAACGAATATATAAGTATATTAAAGAAAAGTTATTAAATGAAATATTGTGAAAAGTGTTATTAAAAATCATTTATTTTTACATTAAGGTAAAAATATCTCCATCCGCGTTTTAAAATCTTTCGCGATCATAAATTTGTCTGAAATAAATATTTCAAAGCGAATAAAAATTAAATAAACAAATTCAAGAGTTTATCTAAATAATTCCGTAACATTCGTGGAATTAAATCATAATTATTCTGTCTATTCTTTTATCCGAAACAAATTGAAATCAGTTATCGACATTTCTTCCAAAAATTAAATAATTGCAAAATATAAATAAACAATTAAATTCACTAATTTTGGAAATTCAGTTAATTCGAGTTGCTCAAGAAAATATTCATTCCAACTTTTCCGTTCTTTCAGTGCTTTTTTTACTCTGGCACGTGGGATTCCCTCATTACCTGAGACCCTTTTTTATTACCCCGGGTTTTTTCCGAACCTCGTTTTTTGCACACTTTCTCTTTTCCTTCCTCAAAACTTTTTCCGATCGACCGTGCTACACTCAAGCACGTCTATTACCCTTTACATTTTTAATATTTTCACCAAACGCATTTTTCCCGAGTTCGCATTTAATTTGTGCTATTTCACAGGCACGTTAAATCGAATTCTTCCTTCCTTATCGACCGTGACGATTCTCAGGCACGTCGATTCCAATTTATTAAACTCACCCTTTCGCGATTTAATTTATCCGTGCTGATTCTCAAGCACGTTAAATTAATTTCGTCATCCTATCAATAATTCTTTCGATCCTCCATTATTATTTCCTCCCATGATTTTAGTTTATCCGTGCTGATTCTCAAGCACGTTAAATTAATTTCATTATTTCATATTATTTCCTTTAATTGATTCTCTGTGCTGTCTATCGAGCACGATCATACAAATCCTTTAAATCCTTCTCGAATTTCATTCTATTGAGCAATTCAAATTAACAAAAATTAATTGATGTATAATTCTTCCATCATGAAGAATTATTATGCCTAGAAGACGCGCTGGAGTAAGATTTCAAATTCGTCGAGCCATTGCGCGGGAGTGTCAGAAACCCGCTGTTAAAAGAGGAAACAATAAGTCCATCCTAAAAACATTTCGGGACGAATATCTCAGCGATAAACCAGCCGTCGATAAAGCAGTTATCGAGATCGCAAGTAGTTTGCCAAAAGTTCGGGTCATCTCCACTACGTCGATAAAACAGACCATTTACATCGTTGATCCCAAAACATCTTTTCCTCTGGCTCGCCTCGTCGGTACAAATCGTGTCGTCCTTTGCGAGGAACTGCAGCGAGAGTGGGACAACATCTCACAGGCGTCGACTCTGTCTCGCCCGTCCACACCTGAAGGCATCGAGATCATCGAACTCGACTAGATCTTCAATTATCAACAGTAAGTATCAGTCACCAGTTAACAATCTTATTGACAAAGGTTCCGGTCCTAGAGGGGAAAATCTCACCCTTCTAAACACAGGAGCCTAAAATAAATCTACGCGTCGTACACCCGTGTATCCATTGTAGATAGAGTAGTTTTCGCGTTTATCGACTACCGAATAGTCCCTCCGACTATCGGTTATCTCGTGCCCTTTATTATCGATTGTCAATTCGGACATACCACCTCCCGGCTATCGGTCAAGTAGCAGCCTATATTTTCAGCAGTCGGTAAGAACACCGACCGTAGGTTAGAGCACTGAACCCCCTTAACATCAATAGGTAGCTTATCGTGGGTTGGTAAAATAAAAATAGTCCGCGGGTATAAATGAGTTCAAATCTTTATTTAACCGTCGATAAATTCATACAATTCTATTTACATTTTTTATCACAATTCCGGGCATTCAAACTCGCGACGTAACAATTGGTTTCCCTTAACGTAACGATGTCGATGAAACAAGATAATTTCATTGAATTTGCTCGGAGGTGATCAATTTTCGTTCGAAAAACATCGAAACACGTTATTTTTTAGCGACAATCGTCGAATTGGACCAAGATTTCACCAACGTTGCCCTCAAACGATCGATTTTTACATGAAAATCGAAGGAACACGCCTTTTTACAGCGATAATCGTCGTAATGTACAAAATTCATACTTCGGGGAGGGTAAATGGCATTCCTGCGATACATGAAGATAATCGCACGTGTTTACACTTGGTTTCCGATAACGTAACAATGTCGATAAAACATCATAATTTCATTGAATTTGCTCGGAGGTGATCAATTTTCGTTCGAAAAACATCGAAACACGTTATTTTTCAGCGAAAATCGTCGAATTGGACCAAGATTTGACCAATGTTGCCCTCAAACGATAGATTTTTACATGAAAATCGAGGAACACAACTTTTTACAGCGATAATCGTCATAATGTACAAAATTCATACTTCGGGGAGCGTAAATGGCATTCCCGCGATACACTAAGATAATCGCACGTGTTTACAATTTGTTTCGGCTAACGTAACAATGTCGATAAAACATGATAATTTCATTGAATTTGGTCGGAGGTGATCAATTTTCATTCAAAAAACATCGAAACACGTTATTTTTCAGTGAAAATCGTAGAAATGGACCAAGATTTCACCAACGTTGCCCTCAACCGATCGATTTTTACATGAAAATCGAAGGAACACGCCTTTTTACAGCGAAAATCGTCGTAATGTACAAAATTCATACTTCGGGGAGAGTAAACGGCATTCCTGCGATACATGAAGATAATCGCACGTGTTTACACTTGGTTTCCGATAACGTAACAATGTCGATGAAACATTAAAACTTCATTGAATTTGGTCGGTGGTGATCAATTTTCGTTCGAAAAACATCGAAACACGTTATTTTTCAGCGAAAATCGTTGAATTGGACCAAGATTTCACCAACGTTGCCCTCAAACGATCGATTTTTACATGAAAATCGAAGGAACACGCCTTTTTACAGCGAAAATCGTCGTAATGTACAAAATTCATACTTCGGGGAGAGTAAACGGCATTGCTGCGATACATGAAGATAATCGCACGTGTTTACACTTGGTTTCCGATAACGTAACAATGTCGATGAAACATGATAATTTCATTGAATTTGCTCGGAGGTGATCAATTTTCGTTCGAAAAACATCGAAACACGTTATTTTTCAGCGAAAATCATCGAATTGGACCAAGATTTGACCAATGTTGCCCTCAAACGATCGATTTTTACATGAAAATCGAAGGAACACGCCTTTTTACATCGAAAATCGTCGTAATGTACAAAATTCATACTTCGGGGAGAGTAAACGGCATTCCTGCGATACATGAAGATAATCGCACGTATTTACACTTTGTTTCCGCTAACGTAACAATGTCGATGAAACATTAAAACTTCATTGAATTTGCTCGGAGGTGATCAATTTTCGTTCGAAAAACATCGAAACACGTTATTTTTCAGCGAAAATCATCGAATTGGACCAAGATTTGACCAATGTTGCCCTCAAACGATCGATTTTTACATGAAAATCGAAGGAACACGCCTTTTTACATCGAAAATCGTCGTAATGTACAAAATTCATACTTCGGGGAGAGTAAACGGCATTCCTGCGATACATGAAGATAATCGCACGTATTTACACTTTGTTTCCGCTAACGTAACAATGTCGATGAAACATTAAAACTTCATTGAATTTGGACGGTAGTGATCAATTTTCGTTCGAAAAACATCGAAACTCGTTATTTTTCAGCGAAAATCATCGAATTGGACCAAGATTTCACCAACGTTGCCCTCAAAGGATCGATTTTTACATGAAAATCGAAGGAACACGCCTTTTTACAGCGAAAATCGTCGTAATGTACATAATTCATACTTCAGGGAG
The DNA here is from genome assembly GCA_948107755.1 of Campoletis raptor. NCBI lineage: Eukaryota > Metazoa > Arthropoda > Insecta > Hymenoptera > Ichneumonidae > Campoletis > Campoletis raptor. Next base: position 815,161 of record OX403628.1, on the reverse strand, counting down.
TGTAAATGGCATTTTCTTGCGATACATGAAGATAATTGCACGTATTTACACTTTGTTTCCGCTAACGTAACGATGTCGATGAAACATGATAATTTCATTGAATTTGCTCGGAGGTGATCAATTTTCGTTCGAACAACATCGAAACACGTTATTTTTCAGCGAAAATCGTCGAATTGGACCAAGATTTCACCAACGTTGCCCTCCAACGATCGATTTTTACATGAAAATCGAAGGAACACGCCTTTTGACAGCGAAAATCGTCGTAATGTACAAGATTCATGCTTCGGGGAGGGTAAATTGCATTCCTGCGATACATGAAGATAATCGCACGTGTTTACAATTGGTTTCCGCTAACGTAACGATGTCGATGAAACATGATAATTTCATTGAATTTGCTCGGAGGTGATCAATTTTCGTTCGAAAAACATCGAAACACGTTATTTTTTAGCGACAATCGTCGAATTGGACCAAGATTTCACCAACGTTGCCCTCAAACGATCGATTTTTACATGAAAATCGAAGGAACACGCCTTTTTACAGCGATAATCGTCGTAATGTACAAAATTCATACTTCGGGGAGGGTAAATGGCATTCCTGCGATACATGAAGATAATCGCACGTGTTTACACTTGGTTTCCGATAACGTAACAATGTCGATAAAACATCATAATTTCATTGAATTTGCTCGGAGGTGATCAATTTTCGTTCGAAAAACATCGAAACACGTTATTTTTCAGCGAAAATCGTCGAATTGGACCAAGATTTGACCAATGTTGCCCTCAAACGATAGATTTTTACATGAAAATCGAGGAACACAACTTTTTACAGCGAAAATCGTCATAATGTACAAAATTCATACTTCGGGGAGCGTAAATGGCATTCCCGCGATACACTAAGATAATCGCACGTGTTTACAATTTGTTTCGGCTAACGTAACAATGTCGATAAAACATGATAATTTCATTGAATTTGGTCGGAGGTGATCAATTTTCGTTCGAAAAACATCGAAACACGTTATTTTTCAGCGAAAATCGTCGAATTGGACCAAGATTTCACCAACGTTGCCCTCAAACGATCGATTGTTACATGAAAATCGAAGGAACACGCCTTTTTACAGCGAAAATCGTCGTAATGTACAAAATTCATACTTCGGGGAGAGTAAACGGCATTCCTGCGATACATGAAGATAATCGCACGTGTTTACCCTTGGTTTCCGATAACGTAACAATGTCGATGAAACATTAAAACTTCATTGAATTTGGTCGGTGGTGATCAATTTTCGTTCGAAAAACATCGAAACACGTTATTTTTCAGCGAAAATCGTCGAATTGGACCAAGATTTCACCAACGTTGCCCTCAAACGATCGATTTTTACATGAAAATCGAAGGAACACGCCTTTTTACAGCGAAAATCGTCGTAATGTACAAAATTCATACTTCGGGGAGAGTAAACGGCATTCCTGCGATACATGAAGATAATCGCACGTGTTTACACTTGGTTTCCGATAACGTAACAATGTCGATGAAACATGATAATTTCATTGAATTTGCTCAGAGGTGATCAATTTTCGTTCGAAAAACATCGAAACACGTTATTTTTCAGTGAAAATCGTAGAAATGGACCAAGATTTCACCAACGTTGCCCTCAAACGATCGATTTTTACATGAAAATCGAAGGAACACGCCTTTTTACAGCGAAAATCGTCGTAATGTACAAAATTCATACTTCGGGGAGAGTAAACGGCATTCCTGCGATACATGAAGATAATCGCACGTGTTTACACTTGGTTTCCGATAACGTAACAATGTCGATGAAACATGATAATTTCATTGAATTTGCTCGGAGGTGATCAATTTTCGTTCGAAAAACATCGAAACACGTTATTTTTCAGCGAAAATCGTCGAATTGGACCAAGATTTCACCAACGTTGCCCTCAAACGATCGATTTTTACATGAAAATCGAAGGAACACCCCTTTTTACAGCGATAATCGTCGTAATGTACAAAATTCATACTTCGGGGAGGGTAAGTGGCATTCCTGCGATACATGAAGATAATCGCACGTGTTTACACTTGGTTTCCGATAACGTAACAATGTCGATAAAACATCATAATTTCATTGAATTTGCTCGGAGGTGATCAATTTTCGTTCGAAAAACATCGAAACACGTTATTTTTCAGCGAAAATCGTCGAATTGGACCAAGATTTCACCAACGTTGCCCTCAAACGATCGATTTTTACATGAAAATCGAAGGAACACGCCTTTTTACAGCGAAAATCGTCGTAATGTACATAATTCATACTTCAGGGAGTGTAAATGGCATTTTCTTGCGATACATGAAGATAATTGCACGTATTTACACTTTGTTTCCGCTAACGTAACGATGTCGATGAAACATGATAATTTCATTGAATTTGCTCGGAGGTGATCAATTTTCGTTCGAAAAACATCGAAACACGATATTTTTCAGTGAAAATCGTAGAAATGGACCAAGATTTCACCAACGTTGCTCTCAAACGATCGATTTTTACATGAAAATCGAAGGAACGCGCCTTTTTACAGCGAAAATCGTCGTAATGTACATAATTCATACTTCGGGGAGGGTTAATTGCATTCCTGCGATACATGAAGATAATCGTACGTATTTACACTTTGTTTCCGCTAACGTAACAATGTCGATGAAACATTAAAACTTCATTGAATTTGGTCGGTGGTGATCAATCTTCGTTCGAAAAACGTCGAAACACGTTATTTTTCAGCGAAAATCGTCGAATTGGACCAAGATTTCACCAACGTTGCCCTCAAACGATCGATTTTTACATGAAAATCGAAGGAACACGCCTTTTTACAGCGAAAATCGTCGTAATGTACATAATTCATACTTCGGAGAGGGTAAATGGCATTCCTGCGATACATGAAGATAATCGCACGTGTTTACAATTTGTTTCGGCTAACGTAAAAATGTCGATAAAACATGATAATTTCATTGAATTTGGTCGGAGGTGATCAATTTTCATTCAAAAAACATCGAAACACGTTATTTTTCAGTAAAAATCGTAGAAATGGACCAAGATTTCACCAACGTTGCCCTCAAACGATAGATTTTTACATGAAAATTGAAGGAACGCGCCTTTTTACAGCGAAAATCGTCGTAATGTACATAATTCATACTTCGGGGAGGGTTAATTGCATTCCTGCGATACATGAAGATAATCGTACGTATTTACACTTTGTTTCCGCTAACGTAACAATGTCGATGAAACATTAAAACTTCATTGAATTTGGTCGGTGGTGATCAATCTTCGTTCGAAAAACATCGAAACACGTTATTTTTCAGCGAAAATCGTCGAATTGGACCAAGATTTCACCAACGTTGCCCTCAAACGATCGATTTTTACATGAAAATCGAAGGAACACGCCTTTTTACAGCGAAAATCGTCGTAATGTACATAATTCATACTTCGGAGAGGGTAAATGGCATTCCTGCGATACATGAAGATAATCACACGTGTTTACAATTTGTTTCGGCTAACGTAACAATGTCGATAAAACATGATAATTTCATTGAATTTGCTCGGAAGTGATCAATTTTCGTTCGAAAAACATCGAAACACGTTATTTTTCAGTGAAAATCGTAGAAATGGACCAAGATTTCACCAACGTTGCCCTCAAACGATCGATTTTTACATGAAAATCGAAGGAACACGCCTTTTTACAGCGATAATCGTCGTAATGTACAAAATTCATACTTCGGGGAGGGTAAATGGCATTCCTGCGATACATGAAGATAATCGCACGTGTTTACACTTGGTTTCCGATAACGTAACAATGTCGATAAAACATCATAATTTCATTGAATTTGCTCGGAGGTGATCAATTTTCGTTCGAACAACATCGAAACACGTTATTTTTCAGCGAAAATCGTCGAATTGGACCAAGATTTCACCAACGTTGCCCTCAAACGATCGATTTTTACATGAAAATCGAAGGAACACGCCTTTTTACAGCGAAAATCGTCGTAATGTACAAAATTCATACTTCGGGGAGAGTAAACGGCATTCCTGCGATACATGAAGATAATCGCACGTGTTTACAATTTGTTTCCGCAAACGTAACAATGTCGATGAAACATTAAAACTTCATTGAATTTGGTCGGTGGTGATAAATTTTCGTTCGAAAAACATCGAAACACGTTATTTTTCAGCGAAAATCGTCGAATTGGACCAAGATTTCACCAACGGTGCCCTCAAACGATCGATTTTTACATGAAAATCGAAGGAACACACCTTTTTACAGCAAAAATCGTCATAATGTAGAAAATTCATACTTCGGGGAAGGTAAATTGCATTCCTGCGATACATGAAGATAATCGCACGTGTTTTCAATTGGTTTCCCTTAACGTAACGATGTCGATAAAACATCATAATTTCATTGAATTTGCTCGGAGGTGATCAATTTTCGTTCGAAAAACATCGAAACACGTTATTTTTCAGCGAAAATCGTCGAATTGGACCAAGATTTCACCAACGTTGCCCTCAAACGATCGATTTTTACATGAAAATCGAAGGAACACGCCTTTTTACAGCGAAAATCGTCGCAATGTACAAAATTCATACTGCGGGGAAGGTAAATTGCATTCCTGCGATACATGAAGATAATCGCACGTGTTTTCAATTGGTTTCCCTTAACGTAACGATGTCGATGAAACATGATAATTTCATTGAATTTGCTCGGAGGTGATCAATTTTCGTTCGAAAAACATCGAAACACGTTATTTTTTAGCGACAATCGTCGAATTGGACCAAGATTTCACCAACGTTGCCCTCAAACGATCGATTTTTACATGAAAATCGAAGGAACACGCCTTTTTACAGCGATAATCGTCGTAATGTACAAAATTCATACTTCGGGGAGGGTAAATGGCATTCCTGCGATACATGAAGATAATCGCACGTGTTTACACTTGGTTTCCGATAACGTAAAAATGTCGATAAAACATCATAATTTCATTGAATTTGCTCGGAGGTGATCAATTTTCGTTCGAAAAACATCGAAACACGTTATTTTTCAGCGAAAATCGTCGAATTGGACCAAGATTTGACCAATGTTGCCCTCAAACGATAGATTTTTACATGAAAATCGAGGAACACAACTTTTTACAGCGATAATCGTCATAATGTACAAAATTCATACTTCGGGGAGCGTAAATGGCATTCCCGCGATACACTAAGATAATCGCACGTGTTTACAATTTGTTTCGGCTAACGTAACAATGTCGATAAAACATGATAATTTCATTGAATTTGGTCGGAGGTGATCAATTTTCATTCAAAAAACATCGAAACACGTTATTTTTCAGTGAAAATCGTAGAAATGGACCAAGATTTCACCAACGTTGCCCTCAACCGATCGATTTTTACATGAAAATCGAAGGAACACGCCTTTTTACAGCGAAAATCGTCGTAATGTACAAAATTCATACTTCGGGGAGAGTAAACGGCATTCCTGCGATACATGAAGATAATCGCACGTGTTTACACTTGGTTTCCGATAACGTAACAATGTCGATGAAACATTAAAACTTCATTGAATTTGGTCGGTGGTGATCAATTTTCGTTCGAAAAACATCGAAACACGTTATTTTTCAGCGAAAATCGTTGAATTGGACCAAGATTTCACCAACGTTGCCCTCAAACGATCGATTTTTACATGAAAATCGAAGGAACACGCCTTTTTACAGCGAAAATCGTCGTAATGTACATAATTCATACTTCAGGGAGTGCAAATGGCATTTTCTTGCAATGCATGAAGATAATTGCACGTATTTACACTTTGTTTCCGCTAACGTAACAATGTCGATGAAACATGATAATTTCATTGAATTTGCTCGGAGATGATCAATTTTCGTTCGAAAAACATCGAAACACGTTATTTTTCAGCGAAAATCGTCGAATTGGACCAAGATTTCACCAACGGTGCCCTCAAACGATCGATTTTTACATGAAAATCGAAGGAACACACCTTTTTACAGCAAAAATCGTCATAATGTAGAAAATTCATACTTCGGGGAGGGTAAATGGCATTCCTGCGATACATGAAGATAATCGCACGTGTTTACAATTTGTTTCCGCAAACGTAACAATGTCGATGAAACATGATTATTTCATTGAATTTGGTCGGAGGTGATCAATTTTCGTTCGAAAAACATCGAAACACGTTATTTTTCAGCGAAAATCATCGAATTGGACCAAGATTTGACCAATGTTGCCCTCAAACGATCGATTTTTACATGAAAATCGAAAAAACACGCCTTTTTACAGCGAAAATCGTCGTAATGTACATAATTCATACTTCGGAGAGGGTAAATGGCATTCCTGCGATACATGAAGATAATCGCACGTGTTTACAATTTGTTTCGGCTAACGTAACAATGTCGATAAAACATGATAATTTCATTGAATTTGCTCGGAAGTGATCAATTTTCGTTCGAACAACATCGAAACACGTTATTTTTCAGCGAAAATCGTCGAATTGGACCAAGATTTCACCAACGTTGCCCTCAAACGATCGATTTTTACATGAAAATCGAAGGAACACGCCTTTTTACAGCGAAAATCGTCGTAATGTACAAAATTCATACTTCGGGGAGAGTAAACGGCATTCCTGCGATACATGAAGATAATCGCACGTGTTTACACTTGGTTTCCGATAACGTAACAATGTCGATAAAACATCATAATTTCATTGAATTTGCTCGGAGGTGATCAATTTTCGTTCGAACAACATCGAAACACGTTATTTTTCAGCGAAAATCGTCGAATTGGACCAAGATTTCACCAACGTTGCCCTCAAACGATCGATTTTTACATGAAAATCGAAGGAACACGCCTTTTTACAGCGAAAATCGTCGTAATGTACAAAATTCATACTTCGGGGAGAGTAAACGGCATTCCTGCGATACATGAAGATAATCGCACGTGTTTACACTTGGTTTCCGATAACGTAACAATGTCGATAAAACATCATAATTTCATTGAATTTGCTCGGAGGTGATCAATTTTCGTTCGAAAAACATCGAAACACGTTATTTTTCAGCGAAAATCGTCGAATTGGACCAAGATTTGACCAATGTTGCCCTCAAACCATAGATTTTTACATGAAAATCGAGGAACACAACTTTTTACAGCGAAAATCGTCATAATGTACAAAATTCATACTTCGGGGAGCGTAAATGGCATTCCCGCGATACACTAAGATAATCGCACGTGTTTACAATTTGTTTCGGCTAACGTAACAATGTCGATAAAACATGATAATTTCATTGAATTTGGTCGGAGGTGATCAATTTTCATTCAAAAAACATCGAAACACGTTATTTTTCAGTGAAAATCGTAGAAATGGACCAAGATTTCACCAACGTTGCCCTCAAACGATCGATTTTTACATGAAAATCGAAGGAACACGCCTTTTTACAGCGAAAATCGTCGTAATGTACAAAATTCATACTTCGGGGAGAGTAAACGGCATTCCTGCGATACATGAAGATAATCGCACGTATTTACACTTTGTTTCCGCTAACGTAACAATGTCGATGAAACATTAAAACTTCATTGAATTTGGTCGGTGGTGATCAATTTTCGTTCGAAAAACATCGAAACACGTTATTTTTCAGCGAAAATCGTCGAATGGGACCAAGATTTGACCAACGTTGCCCTCAAACGATCGATTTTTACATGAAAATCGAAGGAACACGCCTTTTTACAGCGAAAATCGTCGTAATGTACATAATTCATACTTCAGGGAGTGCAAATGGCATTTTCTCGCGATGCATGAAGATAATTGCACGTATTTACACTTTGTTTCCGCAAACGTAACAATGTCGATGAAACATGATTATTTCATTGAATTTGGTCGGAGGTGATCAATTTTCATTCAAAAAACATCGAAACACGTTATTTTTCAGCGAAAATCGTCGAATTGGACCAAGATTTCACCAACGGTGCCCTCAAACGATCGATTTTTACACGAAAATCGAAGGAACACGCCTTTTTACAGCGAAAATCGTCGTAATGTACAAAATTCATACTTCGGGGAGAGTAAACGGCATTCCTGCGATACATGAAGATAATCGCACGTATTTACACTTTGTTTCCGCTAACGTAACAATGTCGATGAAACATTAAAACTTCATTGAATTTGGTCGGTGGTGATCAATTTTCGTTCGAAAAACATCGAAACACGTTATTTTTCAGCGAAAATCGTCGAATTGGACCAAGATTTCACCAACGTTGCCCTCAAACGATCGATTTTTACATGAAAATCGAAGGAACACGCCTTTTTACAGCGAAAATCGTCGCAATGTACAAAATTCATACTGCGGGGAAGGTAAATTGCATTCCTGCGATACACGAAGATAATCGCACGTGTTTTCAATTGGTTTCCCTTAACGTAACGATGTCGATGAAACATGATAATTTCATTGAATTTGCTCGGAGGTGATCAATTTTCGTTCGAAAAACATCGAAACACGTTATTTTTTAGCGACAATCGTCGAATTGGACCAAGATTTCACCAACGTTGCCCTCAAACGATCGATTTTTACATGAAAATCGAAGGAACACGCCTTTTTACAGCGATAATCGTCGTAATGTACAAAATTCATACTTCGGGGAGGGTAAATGGCATTCCTGTGATACATGAAGATAATCGCACGTGTTTACAATTGGTTTCCGCTAACGTAACGATGTCGATGAAACATGATAATTTTTTTGAATTTGCTCGGAGGTGATCAATTTTCGTTCGAAAAACATCGAAACACGTTATTTTTCAGCGAAAATCGTCGAATTGGACCAAGATTTCACCAACGTTGCCCTCAAACGATCGATTTTTACATGAAAATCGAAGGAACACGCCTTTTTACAGCGAAAATCGTCGCAATGTACAAAATTCACACTGCGGGGAAGGTAAATTGCATTCCTGCGATACATGAAGATAATCGCACGTGTTTTCAATTGGTTTCCCTTAACGTAACGATGTCGATGAAACAAGATAATTTCATTGAATTTGCTCGGAGGTGATCAATTTTCGTTCGAAAAACATCGAAACACGTTATTTTTTAGCGAAAATCGTCGAATTGGACCAAGATTTCACCAACGTTGCCCTCAAACGATCGATTTTTACATGAAAATCGAAGAAACACGCCTTTTTACAGCGAAAATCGTCGTAATGTACAAAATTCATACTTCGGGGAGAGTAAACGGCATTCCTGCGATACATGAAGATAATCGCACGTATTTACACTTTGTTTCCGCTAACGTAACAATGTCGATGAAACATTAAAACTTCATTGAATTTGGTCGGTGGTGATCAATTTTCGTTCGAAAAACATCGAAACACGTTATTTTTCAGCGAAAATCGTCGAATGGGACCAAGATTTGACCAACGTTGCCCTCAAACGATCGATTTTTACATGAAAATCGAAGGAACACGCCTTTTTACAGCGATAATCGTCGTAATGTACAAAATTCATACTTCGGGGAGGGTAAATGGCATTCCTGCGATACATGAAGATAATCGCACGTGTTTACAATTGGTTTCCGCTAACGTAACGATGTCGATGAAACATGATAATTTTTTTGAATTTGCTCGGAGGTGATCAATTTTCGTTCGAAAAACATCGAAACACGTTATTTTTCAGCGAAAATCGTCGAATTGGACCAAGATTTCACCAACGTTGCCCTCAAACGATCGATTTTTACATGAAAATCGAAGGAACACGCCTTTTTACAGCGAAAATCGTCGCAATGTACAAAATTCATACTGCGGGGAAGGTAAATTGCATTCCTGCGATACATGAAGATAATCGCACGTGTTTTCAATTGGTTTCCCTTAACGTAACGATGTCGATGAAACAAGATAATTTCATTGAATTTGCTCGGAGGTGATCAATTTTCGTTCGAAAAACATCGAAACACGTTATTTTTTAGCGAAAATCGTCGAATTGGACCAAGATTTCACCAACGTTGCCCTCAAACGATCGATTTTTACATGAAAATCGAAGGAACACGCCTTTTTACAGCGAAAATCGTCGTAATGTACAAAATTCATACTTCGGGGAGAGTAAACGGCATTCCTGCGATACATGAACATAATCGCACGTGTTTACACTTGGTTTCCGATAACGTAACAATGTCGATGAAACATTAAAACTTCATTGAATTTGGTCGGTGGTGATCAATTTTCGTTCGAAAAACATCGAAACACGTTATTTTTCAGCGAAAATCGTCGAATTGGACCAAGATTTCACCAACGTTGCCCTCAAACGATCGATTTTTACATGAAAATCGAAGGAACACGCCTTTTTACAGCGAAAATCGTCGTAATGTACAAAATTCATACTTCGGGGAGAGTAAACGGCATTCCTGCGATACATGAAGATAATCGCACGTGTTTACACTTGGTTTCCGATAACGTAACAATGTCGATGAAACATGATAATTTCATTGGATTTGCTCGGAGGTGATCAATTTTCGTTCGAAAAACATCGAAACACGTTATTTTTCAGCGAAAATCGTCGAATTGGACCAAGATTTCACCAACGTTGCCCTCAAACGATCGATTTTTACATGAAAATCGAAAAAACACGCCTTTTTACAGCGAAAATCGTCGTAATGTACAAAATTCATACTTCGGGGAGGGTAAATGGCATTCCTGCGATACATGAAGATAATCGCACGTGTTTACAATTTGTTTCCGCTAACGTAACAATGCCGATGAAACATGATTATTTCATTGAATTTGGTCGAAAGTGATCAATTTTCTTTCGAAAAACATCGAAACACGTTATTTTTCAGTGAAAATCGTAGAAATGGACCAAGATTTCACCAACGTTGCCCTCAAACGATCGATTTTTACATGAAAATCGAAGGAACACGCCTTTTTACAGCGAAAATCGTCGTAATGTACAAAATTCATACTTCGGGGAGAGTAAACGGCATTCCTGCGATACATGAAGATAATCGCACGTATTTACACTTTGTTTCCGCTAACGTAACAATGTCGATGAAACATTAAAACTTCATTGAATTTGGTCGGTGGTGATCAATTTTCGTTCGAAAAACATCGAAACACGTTATTTTTCAGCGAAAATCGTCGAATTGGACCAAGATTTCACCAACGTTGCCCTCAAACGATCGATTTTTACATGAAAATCGAAGGAACACGCCTTTTTACAGCGAAAATCGTCGTAATGTACAAAATTCATACTTCGGGGAGAGTAAACGGCATTCCTGCGATACATGAAGATAATCGCACGTGTTTACACTTGGTTTCCGATAACGTAACAATGTCGATGAAACATGATAATTTCATTGAATTTGCTCGGAGGTGATCAATTTTCGTTCGAAAAACATCGAAACACGTTATTTTTCAGCGAAAATCGTCGAATTGGACCAAGATTTCACCAACGTTGCCCTCAAACGATCGATTTTTACATGAAAATCGAAGGAACACGCCTTTTTACAGCGATAATCGTCGTAATGTACAAAATTCATACTTCGGGGAGGGTAAGTGGCATTCCTGCGATACATGAAGATAATCGCACGTGTTTACACTTGGTTTCCGATAACGTAACAATGTCGATAAAACATCATAATTTCATTGAATTTGCTCGGAGGTGATCAATTTTCGTTCGAACAACATCGAAACACGTTATTTTTCAGCGAAAATCGTCGAATTGGACCAAGATTTCACCAACGTTGCCCTCAAACGATTGATTTTTACATGAAAATCGAAGGAACACGCCTTTTTACAGCTAAAATCGTCGTAATGTACAAAATTCATACTTCGGGGAGAGTAAACGGCATTCCTGCGATACATGAAGATAATCGCACGTGTTTACACTTTGTTTCCGCTAACGTAACAATGTCGATGAAACATTAAAACTTCATTGAATTTGGTCGGTAGTGATCAATTTTCGTTCGAAAAACATCGAAACTCGTTATTTTTCAGCGAAAATCATCGAATTGGACCAAGATTTCACCAACGTTGCACTCAAAGGATCGATTTTTACATGAAAATCGAAGGAACACGCCTTTTCACAGCGAAAATCGTCGTAATGTACATAATTCATACTTCAGGGAGTGTAAATGGCATTTTCTTGCGATACATGAAGATAATTGCACGTATTTACACTTTGTTTCCGCTAACGTAACGATGTCGATGAAACATGATAATTTCATTGAATTTGCTCGGAGGTGATCAATTTTCGTTCGAAAAACATCGAAACACGTTATTTTTCAGCGAAAATCGTCGAATTGGACCAAGATTTCACCAGCATTGCCCTCAAACGATCGATTTTTACATGAAAATCGAAGGAACACGCCTTTTTACAGCGATAATCGTCGTAATGTACAAAATTCATACTTCGGGGAGGGTAAATGGCATTCCTGCGATACATGAAGATAATCGCACGTGTTTACACTTGGTTTCCGATAACGTAACAATGTCGATGAAACATCATAATTTCATTGAATTTGCTCGGAGGTGATCAATTTTCGTTCGAAAAACATCGAAACACGTTATTTTTCAGCGAAAATCGTTGAATTGGACCAAGATTTGACCAATGTTGCCCTCAAACCATAGATTTTTACATGAAAATCGAGGAACACAACTTTTTACAGCGAAAATCGTCATAATGTACAAAATTCATACTTCGGTGAGCGTAAATGGCATTCCCGCGATACACTAAGATAATCGCACGTGTTTACAATTTGTTTCGGCTAACGTAACAATGTCGATAAAACATGATAATTTCATTGAATTTGGTCGGAGATGATCAATTTTCATTCAAAAAACATCGAAACACGTTATTTTTCAGTGAAAATCGTAGAAATGGACCAAGATTTCACCAACGTTGCCCTCAAACGATCGATTTTTACATGAAAATCGAAGGAACACGCCTTTTTACCGCGAAAATCGTCGTAATGTACATAATTCATACTTCGGGGAGGGTTAATTGCATTCCTGCGATACATGAAGATAATCGTACGTATTTACACTTTGTTTCCGCTAACGTAACAATGTCGATGAAACATTAAAACTTCATTGAATTTGGTCGGTGGTGATCAATCTTCGTTCGAAAAACGTCGAAACACGTTATTTTTCAGCGAAAATCGTCGAATTGGATCAAGATTTGACCAACGTTGCCCTCAAACGATCGATTTTTACATGAAAATCGAAGGAACACGCCTTTTTACAGCGAAAATCGTCGTAATGTACATAATTCATACTTCGGAGAGGGTAAATGGCATTCCTGCGATACATGAAGATAATCGCACGTGTTTACAATTTGTTTCGGCTAACGTAAAAATGTCGATAAAACATGATAATTTCATTGAATTTGGTCGGAGGTGATCAATTTTCATTCAAAAAACATCGAAACACGTTATTTTTCAGTAAAAATCGTAGAAATGGACCAAGATTTCACCAACGTTGCCCTCAAACGATAGATTTTTACATGAAAATTGAAGGAACGCGCCTTTTTACAGCGAAAATCGTCGTAATGTACATAATTCATACTTCGGGGAGGGTTAATTGCATTCCTGCGATACATGAAGATAATCGTACGTATTTACACTTTGTTTCCGCTAACGTAACAATGTCGATGAAACATTAAAACTTCATTGAATTTGGTCGGTGGTGATCAATCTTCGTTCGAAAAACATCGAAACACGTTATTTTTCAGCGAAAATCGTCGAATTGGACCAAGATTTCACCAACGTTGCCCTCAAACGATCGATTTTTACATGAAAATCGAAGGAACACGCCTTTTTACAGCGAAAATCGTCGTAATGTACATAATTCATACTTCGGAGAGGGTAAATGGCATTCCTGCGATACATGAAGATAATCGCACGTGTTTACAATTTGTTTCGGCTAACGTAACAATGTCGATAAAACATGATAATTTCATTGAATTTGCTCGGAAGTGATCAATTTTCGTTCGAAAAACATCGAAACACGTTATTTTTCAGTGAAAATCGTAGAAATGGACCAAGATTTCACCAACGTTGCCCGCAAACGATCGATTTTTACATGAAAATCGAAGGAACACGCCTTTTTACAGCGATAATCGTCGTAATGTACAAAATTCATACTTCGGGGAGGGTAAATGGCATTCCTGCGATACATGAAGATAATCGCACGTGTTTACACTTGGTTTCCGATAACGTAACAATGTCGATAAAACATCATAATTTCATTGAATTTGCTCGGAGGTGATCAATTTTCGTTCGAACAACATCGAAACACGTTATTTTTCAGCGAAAATCGTCGAATTGGACCAAGATTTCACCAACGTTGCCCTCAAACGATCGATTTTTACATGAAAATCGAAGGAACACGCCTTTTTACAGCGAAAATCGTCGTAATGTACAAAATTCATACTTCGGGGAGAGTAAACGGCATTCCTGCGATACATGAAGATAATCGCACGTGTTTACAATTTGTTTCCGCAAACGTAACAATGTCGATGAAACATTAAAACTTCATTGAATTTGGTCGGTGGTGATAAATTTTCGTTCGAAAAACATCGAAACACGTTATTTTTCAGCGAAAATCGTCGAATTGGACCAAGATTTCACCAACGCTGCCCTCAAACGATCGATTTTTACATGAAAATCGAAGGAACACGCCTTTTTACATCGAGAATCGTCGTAATGTACAAAATTCATACTTCGGGGAGAGTAAACGGCATTCCTGCGATACATGAAGATAATCGCACGTATTTACACTTTGTTTCCGCTAACGTAACAATGTCGATGAAACATTAAAACTTCATTGAATTTGGTCGGTAGTGATCAATTTTCGTTCGAAAAACATCGAAACTCGTTATTTTTCAGCGAAAATCATCGAATTGGACCAAGATTTCACCAACGTTGCCCTCAAAGGATCGATTTTTACATGAAAATCGAAGGAACACGCCTTTTTACAGCGAAAATCGTCGTAATGTACATAATTCATACTTCAGGGAGTGTAAATGGCATTTTCTTGCGATACATGAAGATAATTGCACGTATTTACACTTTGTTTCCGCTAACGTAACGATGTCGATGAAACATGATAATTTCATTGAATTTGCTCGGAGGTGATCAATTTTCGTTCGAAAAACATCGAAACACGTTATTTTTCAGCGAAAATCGTCGAATTGGACCAAGATTTCACCAGCATTGCCCTCAAACGATCGATTTTTACATGAAAATCGAAGGAACACGCCTTTTTACAGCGATAATCGTCGTAATGTACAAAATTCATACTTCGGGGAGGGTAAATGGCATTCCTGCGATACATGAAGATAATCGCACGTGTTTACACTTGGTTTCCGATAACGTAACAATGTCGATAAAACATCATAATTTCATTGAAATTGCTCGGAGGTGATCAATTTTCGTTCGAAAAACATCGAAACACGTTATTTTTCAGCGAAAATCGTCGAATTGGACCAAGATTTGACCAATGTTGCCCTCAAACCATAGATTTTTACATGAAAATCGAGGAACACAACTTTTTACAGCGAAAATCGTCATAATGTACAAAATTCATACTTCGGTGAGCGTAAATGGCATTTCCGCGATACACTAAGATAATCGCACGTGTTTACAATTTGTTTCGGCTAACGTAACAATGTCGATAAAACATGATAATTTCATTGAATTTGGTCGAAGGTGATCAATTTTCGTTCGAAAAACATCGAAACACGTTATTTTTCAGTGAAAATCGTAGAAATGGACCAAGATTTCACCAACGTTGCCCTCAAACGATCGATTCTTACATGAAAATCGAAGGAACACGCCTTTTTACAGCGAAAATCGTCGTAATGTACAAAATTCATACTTCGGGGAGAGTAAACGGCATTCCTGCGATACATGAAGATAATCGCACGTATTTACACTTTGTTTCCGCTAACGTAACAATGTCGATGAAACATTAAAACTTCATTGAATTTGGTCGGTGGTGATCAATTTTCGGTCGAAAAACACCGAAACACGTTATTTTTCAGTGAAAATCGTAGAAATGGACCAAGATTTCACCAACGTTGCCCTGAAACGATCGATTTTTACATGAAAATCGAAGGAACACGCCTTTTTACAGCGAAAATCGTCGTAATGTACAAAATTCATACTTCGGGGAGAGTAAACGGCATTCCTGCGATACATGAAGATAATCGCACGTGTTTACACTTGGTTTCCGATAACGTAACAATGTCGATGAAACATGATAATTTCATTGAATTTGCTCGGAGGTGATCAATTTTCGTTCGAAAAACATCGAAACACGTTATTTTTCAGCGAAAATCGTCGAATTGGACCAAGATTTCACCAACGTTGCCCTCAAAGGATCGATTTTTACATGAAAATCGAAGGAACACGCCTTTTTACAGCGAAAATCGTCGTAATGTACATAATTCATACTTCAGGGAGTGTAAATGGCATTTTCTTGCGATACATGAAGATAATTGCACGTATTTACACTTTGTTTCCGCTAACGTAACGATGTCGATGAAACATGATAATTTCATTGAATTTGCTCGGAGGTGATCAATTTTCGTTCGAACAACATCGAAACACGTTATTTTTCAGCGAAAATCGTCGAATTGGACCAAGATTTCACCAACGTTGCTCTCAAACGATCGATTTTTACATGAAAATCGAAGGAACACGCCTTTTTACAGCGAAAATCGTCGTAATGTACAAAATTCATACTTCGGGGAGGGTAAATGGCATTCCTGCGATACATGAAGATAATCGCACGTGTTTACAATTTGTTTCCGCAAACGTAACAATGTCGATGAAACATGATTATTTCATTGAATTTGGTCGGAGGTGATCAATTTTCATTCAAAAAACATCGAAACACGTTATTTTTCAGCGAAAATCGTCGAATTGGACCAAGATTTCACCAACGGTGCCCTCAAACGATCGATTTTTACATGAAAATCGAAGGAACACGCCTTTTTACAGCGAAAATCGTCGTAATGTACAAAATTCATACTTCGGGGAGAGTAAACGGCATTCCTGCGATACATGAAGATAATCGCACGTATTTACACTTTGTTTCCGCTAACGTAACAATGTCGATGAAACATTAAAACTTCATTGAATTTGGTCGGTGGTGATCAATTTTCGTTCGAAAAACATCGAAACACGTTATTTTTCAGCGAAAAACGTCGAATTGGACCAAGATTTCACCAACGTTGCCCTCAAACGATCGATTTTTACATGAAAATCGAAGGAACACGCCATTTTACAGCGAAAATCGTCGCAATGTACAATATTCATACTGCGGGGAAGGTAAATTGCATTCCTGCGATACACGAAGATAATCGCACGTGTTTTCAATTGGTTTCCCTTAACGTAACGATGTCGATGAAACATGATAATTTCATTGAATTTGCTCGGAGGTGATCAATTTTCGTTCGAAAAACATCGAAACACGTTATTTTTTAGCGACAATCGTCGAATTGGACCAAGATTTCACCAACGTTGCCCTCAAACGATCGATTTTTACATGAAAATCGAAGGAACACGCCTTTTTACAGCGATAATCGTCGTAATGTACAAAATTCATACTTCGGGGAGGGTAAATGGCATTCCTGCGATACATGAAGATAATCGCACGTGTTTACAATTGGTTTCCGCTAACGTAACGATGTCGATGAAACATGATAATTTCATTGAATTTGCTCGGAGGTGATCAATTTTCGTTCGAAAAACATCGAAACACGTTATTTTTCAGCGAAAATCGTCGAATTGGACCAAGATTTCACCAACGTTGCCCTCAAACGATCGATTTTTACATGAAAATCGAAGGAACACGCCTTTTTACAGCGAAAATCGTCGCAATGTACAAAATTCATACTGCGGGGAAGGTAAATTGCATTCCTGCGATACATGAAGATAATCGCACGTGTTTTCAATTGGTTTCCCTTAACGTAACGATGTCGATGAAACATGATAATTTCATTGAATTTGCTCGGAGGTGATCAATTTTCGTTCGAAAAACATCGAAACACGTTATTTTTTAGCGACAATCGTCGAATTGGACCAAGATTTCACCAACGTTGCCCTCAAACGATCGATTTTTACATGAAAATCGAAGGAACACGCCTTTTTACAGCAAAAATCGTCGTAATGTACAAAATTCATACTTCGGGGAGGGTTAATTGCATTCCTGCGATACATGAAGATAATCGTACGTATTTACACTTTGTTTCCGCTAACGTAACAATGTCGATGAAACATTAAAACTTCATTGAATTTGGTCGGTGGTGATCAATCTTCGTTCGAAAAACGTCGAAACACGTTATTTTTCAGCGAAAATCGTCGAATTGGACCAAGATTTCACCAGCATTGCCCTCAAACGATCGATTTTTACATGAAAATCGAAGGAACACGCCTTTTTACAGCGAAAATCGTCGTAATGTACAAAATTCATACTTCGGGGAGGGTAAATGGCATTCCTGCGATACATGAAGATAATCGCACGTGTTTACACTTGGTTTCCGATAACGTAACAATGTCGATAAAACATCATAATTTCATTGAATTTGCTCGGAGGTGATCAATTTTCGTTCGAAAAACATCGAAACACGTTATTTTTCAGCGAAAATCGTCGAATTGGACCAAGATTTCACCAACGTTGCCCTCAAACGATCGATTTTTACATGAAAATCGAAGGAACACGCCTTTTTACAGCGAAAATCGTCGCAATGTACAAAATTCATACTGCGGGGAGGGTAAATGGCATTCCTGCGATACATGAAGATAATCGCACGTGTTTACAATTTGTTTCCGCAAACGTAACAATGTCGATGAAACATGATTATTTCATTGAATTTGGTCGGAGGTGATCAATTTTCGTTCGAAAAACATCGAAACACGTTATTTTTCAGCGAAAATCATCGAATTGGACCAAGATTTGACCAATGTTGCCCTCAAACGATCGATTTTTACTTGAAAATCGAAAATCCACGCCTTTTTACAGCGAAAATCGTCGTAATGTACAAAATTCATACTTCGGGGAGGGTAAATGGCATTCCTGCGATACATGAAGATAATCGCACGTGTTTACAATTTGTTTCCGCTAACGTAACAATGCCGATGAAACATGATTATTTCATTGAATTTGGTCGAAGGTGATCAATTTTCGTTCGAAAAACATCGAAACACGTTATTTTTCAGTGAAAATCGTAGAAATGGACCAAGATTTCACCAACGTTGCCCTCCAACGATCGATTTTTACATGAAAATCGAAGGAACACGCCTTTTTACAGCGAAAATCGTCGTAATGTACAAAATTCATACTTCGGGGAGAGTAAACGGCATTCCTGCGATACATGAAGATAATCGCACGTATTTACACTTTGTTTCCGCTAACGTAACAATGTCGATGAAACATTAAAACTTCATTGAATTTGGTCGGTGGTGATCAATTTTCGTTCGAAAAACATCGAAACACGTTATTTTTCAGCGAAAAACGTCGAATTGGACCAAGATTTCACCAACGTTGCCCTCAAACGATCGATTTTTACATGAAAATCGAAGGAACACGCCATTTTACAGCGAAAATCGTCGCAATGTACAAAATTCATACTGCGGGGAAGGTAAATTGCATTCCTGCGATACACGAAGATAATCGCACGTGTTTTCAATTGGTTTCCCTTAACGTAACGATGTCGATGAAACATGATAATTTCATTGAATTAGCTCGGAGGTGATCAATTTTCGTTCGAAAAACATCGAAACACGTTATTTTTTAGCGACAATCGTCGAATTGGACCAAGATTTCACCAACGTTGCCCTCAAACGATCGATTTTTACATGAAAATCGAAGGAACACGCCTTTTTACAGCGATAATCGTCGTAATGTACAAAATTCATACTTCGGGGAGGGTAAATGGCATTCCTGCGATACATGAAGATAATCGCACGTGTTTACAATTGGTTTCCGCTAACGTAACGATGTCGATGAAACATGATAATTTCATTGAATTTGCTCGGAGGTGATCAATTTTCGTTCGAAAAACATCGAAACACGTTATTTTTCAGCGAAAATCGTCGAATTGGACCAAGATTTCACCAACGTTGCCCTCAAACGATCGATTTTTACATGAAAATCGAAGGAACACGCCTTTTTACAGCGAAAATCGTCGTAATGTACAAAATTCATACTTCGGGGAGGGTTAATTGCATTCCTGCGATACATGAAGATAATCGTACGTATTTACACTTTGTTTCCGCTAACGTAACAATGTCGATGAAACATTAAAACTTCATTGAATTTGGTCGGTGGTGATCAATCTTCGTTCGAAAAACGTCGAAACACGTTATTTTTCAGCGAAAATCGTCGAATTGGACCAAGATTTCACCAGCATTGCCCTCAAACGATCGATTTTTACATGAAAATCGAAGGAACACGCCTTTTTACAGCGAAAATCGTCGTAATGTACAAAATTCATACTTCGGGGAGGGTAAATGGCATTCCTGCGATACATGAAGATAATCGCACGTGTTTACACTTGGTTTCCGATAACGTAACAATGTCGATAAAACATCATAATTTCATTGAATTTGCTCGGAGGTGATCAATTTTCGTTCGAAAAACATCGAAACACGTTATTTTTCAGCGAAAATCGTCGAATTGGACCAAGATTTCACCAACGTTGCCCTCAAACGATCGATTTTTACATGAAAATCGAAGGAACACGCCTTTTTACAGCGAAAATCGTCGCAATGTACAAAATTCATACTGCGGGGAGGGTAAATGGCATTCCTGCGATACATGAAGATAATCGCACGTGTTTACAATTTGTTTCCGCAAACGTAACAATGTCGATGAAACATGATTATTTCATTGAATTTGGTCGGAGGTGATCAATTTTCGTTCGAAAAACATCGAAACACGTTATTTTTCAGCGAAAATCATCGAATTGGACCAAGATTTGACCAATGTTGCCCTCAAACGATCGATTTTTACTTGAAAATCGAAAATCCACGCCTTTTTACAGCGAAAATCGTCGTAATGTACAAAATTCATACTTCGGGGAGGGTAAATGGCATTCCTGCGATACATGAAGATAATCGCACGTGTTTACAATTTGTTTCCGCTAACGTAACAATGCCGATGAAACATGATTATTTCATTGAATTTGGTCGAAGGTGATCAATTTTCGTTCGAAAAACATCGAAACACGTTATTTTTCAGTGAAAATCGTAGAAATGGACCAAGATTTCACCAACGTTGCCCTCCAACGATCGATTTTTACATGAAAATCGAAGGAACACGCCTTTTTACAGCGAAAATCGTCGTAATGTACAAAATTCATACTTCGGGGAGAGTAAACGGCATTCCTGCGATACATGAAGATAATCGCACGTATTTACACTTTGTTTCCGCTAACGTAACAATGTCGATGGAACATTAAAACTTCATTGAATTTGGTCGGTGGTGATCAATTTTCGTTCGAAAAACATCGAAACACGTTATTTTTCAGCGAAAATCGTCGAATTGGACCAAGATTTCACCAACGTTGCCCTCAAACGATCGATTTTTACACGAAAATCGAAGGAACACGCCTTTTTACAGCGAAAATCGTCGTAATGTACAAAATTCATACTTCGGGGAGAGTAAACGGCATTCCTGCGATACATGAAGATAATCGCACGTGTTTACACTTGGTTTCCGATAACGTAACAATGTCGATAAAACATCATAATTTCATTGAATTTGCTCGGAGGTGATCAATTTTCGTTCGAAAAACATCGAAACACGTTATTTTTCAGCGAAAATCGTCGAATTGGACCAAGATTTCACCAACGTTGCCCTCAAACGATCGATTTTTACATGAAAATCGAAGGAACACGCCTTTTTACAGCGAAAATCATCGTAATGTACAAAATTCATACTTCGGGGAGAGTAAACGGCATTCCTGCGATACATGAAGATAATCGCACGTATTTACACTTTGTTTCCGCTAACGTAACAATGTCGATGAAACATTAAAACTTCATTGAATTTGGTCGGTGGTGATCAATTTTCGTTCGAAAAACATCGAAACACGTTATTTTTCAGCGAAAATCGTCGAATTGGACCAAGATTTCACCAACGTTGCCCTCAAACGATCGATTTTTACATGAAAATCGAAGGAACACGCCTTTTTACAGCGAAAATCGTCGCAATGTACAAAATTCATACTGCGGGGAAGGTAAATTGCATTCCTGCGATACATGAAGATAATCGCACGTGTTTTCAATTGGTTTCCCTGAACGTAACGATGTCGATGAAACATGATAATTTCATTGAATTTGCTCGGAGGTGATCAATTTTCGTTCGAAAAACATCGAAACACGTTATTTTTTAGCGACAATCGTCGAATTGGACCAAGATTTCACCAACGTTGCCCTCAAACGATCGATTTTTACATGAAAATCGAAGGAACACGCCTTTTTACAGCGATAATCGTCGTAATGTACAAAATTCATACTTCGGGGAGAGTAAACGGCATTCCTGCGATACATGAAGATAATCGCACGTATTTACACTTTGTTTCCGCTAACGTAACAATGTCGATGAAACATTAAAACTTCATTGAATTTGGTCGGTGGTGATCAATTTTCGTTCGAAAAACATCGAAACACGTTATTTTTCAGCGAAAATCGTCGAATTGGACCAAGATTTCACCAACGTTGCCCTCAAACGATCGATTTTTACATGAAAATCGAAGGAACACGCCTTTTTACAGCGAAAATCGTCGTAATGTACAAAATTCATACTTCGGGGAGAGTAAACGGCATTCCTGCGATACATGAAGATAATCGCACGTGTTTACACTTGGTTTCCGATAACGTAACAATGTCGATGAAACATGATAATTTCATTGAATTTGCTCGGAGGTGATCAATTTTCGTTCGAAAAACATCGAAACACGTTATTTTTCAGCGAAAATCGTCGAATATGGACCAAGATTTCACCAGCATTGCCCTCAAACGATCGATTTTTACATGAAAATCGAAGGAACACGCCTTTTTACAGCGATAATCGTCGTAATGTACAAAATTCATACTTCGGGGAGGGTAAATGGCATTCCTGCGATACATGAAGATAATCGCACGTGTTTACACTTGGTTTCCGATAACGTAACAATGTCGATAAAACATCATAATTTCATTGAATTTGCTCGGAGGTGATCAATTTTCGTTCGAAAAACATCGAAACACGTTATTTTTCAGCGAAAATCGTCGAATTGGACCAAGATTTCACCAACGTTGCCCTCAAACGATCGATTTTTACATGAAAATCGAAGGAACACGCCTTTTTACAGCGAAAATCGTCGCAATGTACAAAATTCATACTGCGGGGAAGGTAAATTGCATTCCTGCGATACATGAAGATAATCGCACGTGTTTTCAATTGGTTTCCCTTAACGTAACGATGTCGATGAAACATGATAATTTCATTGAATTTGCTCGGAGGTGATCAATTTTCGTTCGAAAAACATCGAAACACGTTATTTTTTAGCGACAATCGTCGAATTGGACCAAGATTTCACCAACGTTGCCCTCAAACGATCGATTTTTACATGAAAATCGAAGGAACACGCCTTTTTACAGCGATAATCGTCGTAATGTACAAAATTCATACTTCGGGGAGGGTAAATGGCATTCCTGCGATACATGAAGATAATCGCACGTGTTTACAATTGGTTTCCGCTAACGTAACGATGTCGATGAAACATGATAATTTCATTGAATTTGCTCGGAGGTGATCAATTTTCGTTCGAAAAACATCGAAACACGTTATTTTTCAGCGAAAATCGTCGAATTGGACCAAGATTTCACCAACGTTGCCCTCAAACGATCGATTTTTACATGAAAATCGAAGGAACACGCCTTTTTACAGCGAAAATCGTCGCAATGTACAAAATTCATACTGCGGGGAAGGTAAATTGCATTCCTGCGATACATGAAGATAATCGCACGTGTTTTCAATTGGTTTCCCTTAACGTAACGATGTCGATGAAACATGATAATTTCATTGAATTTGCTCGGAGGTGATCAATTTTCGTTCGAAAAACATCGAAACACGTTATTTTTTAGCGACAATTGTCGAATTGGACCAAGATTTCACCAACGTTGCCCTCAAACGATCGATTTTTACATGAAAATCGAAGGAACACGCCTTTTTACAGCGATAATCGTCGTAATGTACAAAATTCATACTTCGGGGAGGGTAAATGGCATTCCTGCGATACATGAAGATAATCGCACGTGTTTACAATTGGTTTCCGCTAACGTAACGATGTCGATGAAACATGATAATTTCATTGAATTTGCTCGGAGGTGATCAATTTTCGTTCGAAAAACATCGAAACACGTTATTTTTCAGCGAAAATCGTCGAATTGGACCAAGATTTCACCAACGTTGCCCTCAAACGATCGATTTTTACATGAAAATCGAAGGAACACGCCTTTTTACAGCGAAAATCGTCGCAATGTACAAAATTCATACTGCGGGGAAGGTAAATTGCATTCCTGCGATACATGAAGATAATCGCACGTGTTTTCAATTGGTTTCCCTTAACGTAACGATGTCGATGAAACATGATAATTTCATTGAATTTGCTCGGAGGTGATCAATTTTCGTTCGAAAAACATCGAAACACGTTATTTTTTAGCGACAATCGTCGAATTGGACCAAGATTTCACCAACGTTGCCCTCAAACGATCGATTTTTACATGAAAATCGAAGGAACACGCCTTTTTACAGCGATAATCGTCGTAATGTACAAAATTCATACTTCGGGGAGGGTAAATGGCATTCCTGCGATACATGAAGATAATCGCACGTTTTTACACTTGGTTTCCGATAACGTAACAATGTCGATAAAACATCATAATTTCATTGAATTTGCTCGGAGGTGATCAATTTTCGTTCGAAAAACATCGAAACACGTTATTTTTCAGCGAAAATCGTCGAATTGGACCAAGATTTGACCAATGTTGCCCTCAAACGATAGATTTTTACATGAAAATCGAGGAACACAACTTTTTACAGCGATAATCGTCATAATGTACAAAATTCATACTTCGGGGAGCGTAAATGGCATTCCCGCGATACACTAAGATAATCGCACGTGTTTACAATTTGTTTCGGCTAACGTAACAATGTCGATAAAACATGATAATTTCATTGAATTTGGTCGGAGGTGATCAATTTTCATTCAAAAAACATCGAAACACGTTATTTTTCAGTGAAAATCGTAGAAAAGGACCAAGATTTCACCAACGTTGCCCTCAAACGATCGATTTTTACATGAAAATCGAAAAAACACGCCTTTTTACAGCGAAAATCGTCGTAATGTACAAAATTCATACTTCGGGGAGGGTAAATGGCATTCCTGCGATACATGAAGATAATCGCACGTGTTTACAATTTGTTTCCGCTAACGTAACAATGCCGATGAAACATGATTATTTCATTGAATTTGTTCGAAGGTGATCAATTTTCGTTCGAAAAACATCGAAACACGTTATTTTTCAGTGAAAATCGTAGAAATGGACCAAGATTTCACCAACGTTGCCCTCAAACGATCGATTTTTACAGGTGTTACGTCCTGGTATTCACCCTCGTGTCTGACTTGTTGCGTAATCTGAAAATAAAATATAAAAACGTTAAAGATTAAAAGAAATATAAAAATTCAAATTTAACCGCCAAAATATTGATAATAATAAATTTAGGTATATCGCAATAATAAATAAATGAACTAATAAATTTTGGACATAAGTATGATCTTGTCATTTTTGGGACACCCTGTATATATACATTCAAGGAACGAACAGCTGATCAGCTGTTGAGCGTACGCGGACCTCGACCTACCGCACGAGCAGCGCTCACGCGCCAAGAGGCACATGACAAAGTCCCCATTTCAGTCAAATTTCATTAACTAACAATTATTAAATTATCAAGTTTTAATTATCATATTCCGCTTTATTATCAAAAGACCTTTAATTTGAATACTCACTCGACCATATTTCGACCACTTTTTAATAAACAAAATTTAGGCCATCAGCAAATTTCATTAACTAACAATTATTCAGATATAACAATTTAATTATGCTCATTAGATTCGCTTCGAAAAGCCCTTTCATTTGAACCCTCACACCACTTTGTCATGTCCCAAATTAAACAAATAATTAAGCCGCGAAAAACCGCGGAAATCCGCGGAAAACCGCGGATCACTATAAAACGCTCTTTAATGTTCCTATAGGATTGTAAATGTATTTGAGTTACTACAAATAAGAATTCGATTATATAAATAACATCTTACATATATATTGTTAATAATAATAATGAACAATAAGTAGTAAATAGACAAATACGCATTTTTACATATGTTTTACATAAACAAAAGTTTATTCATGTTGCATACATCATCATATATTTTTGGGGAATAAATACGCTCTAGAGAAATAAACAAATAAATAAATAAACAATTAAGTTACTTCTCGAATAGAAAGACGTATATACAGCGCATTATTACATAAAACTCATAAATACATATATTTTTGGTACATAAGAGACAAAGGAATAGAACTGCACGCGCGAACACGTGGTCGTCATATTTCTTCTCAAGAGTCACATTTTCTCAAGTATCTGAAAACTGCAGAACCATGTCCGGTGAAGGAGTCTGTTTTAACTCCAAAAAGATATAAAAAATAATACAAAGAAAGGATTTCTTTCTTTCAGGAAATTCGTCAGCAAGAGAAAAGTAACCCGAAACTTCTAACCGTCGTCTTGACGAGACGGTACAATCCGCTGAAAATGTTAATGACCATTTTCCTAAATTTATAAATTATAATCTTTCATTAACTATTTGTTTCACACTTTTAAAACCCACCGTCGTTGTATTCAACTCCGTTATTCTAAAACCATCAATTTGAGCCGTCACACGACCATGTTAGACCATAAATTGCAATAGTTAAGTTAACTAACAATATATTAACAAAACCACAAAATTCATCCAATCGCAACGGGAAAACTTCCCACTTACACGAAATTAAAAGCCCAATCGAATGGCAGTATTTACAAATCCGAATAACAATAAATAATACCTAAAAATGTTTAAACAAATTGTCAACAATTAATAATTAACTTACCAAATGTACAACGTAGAATCTGTTGTTCATGTTAATCCAGGACCACCACTCGAACCTGTAAAAAACAAATAAAACATAAAATAATTATTATAAACAAATAAATAAAATAAGAATACTTACCAATATTGAAGAAATCCAAAAAGCGCGAGTCCTTATGTACCTGAAAAGAAGAAAGTAAGTTAATAAATAATTAATGTTAAATCAACGATTAATTAATAAATAATTAATTAATCGTTGATCAAGTACCACCGTAACATCACAAATAGTCATAAGAAATCATGTAAAATTAATGATTAGTTAATATTATTAATTAATCAATAATTTCTTTCGTAAATTGTAATAAATAAAATAATGCATAAGATTCATATACCTATATCGCTGAGTCAACATAGAGCATCGCTGCAGCGTGTCAGTGACACACGCACACATTCATCGTTCGAGCGTCTTCGTGAGGTCTTCTATATAAGTGGGGGGCTGCACCGAAGTCGCCAGTTCTCGAGTCTCTCCACAGCCAGCCAGTCGAACTCCGACGTTCGTGTTGATCGGATACTCCCGCCGTGCTGCTGAAAATCGATTATTTTTACCATCTTTTATTGTCAGTTCTCGATCCTCTCCACAGACAGCCAGTCGAACTCCGACGTTTGTGTTGATCGGATATTCCCGCCGTGCGTCTGAAAATCGACTTTTACCATCTTTGTATTAGTTAGTTCTCGAATCTTTAAAATCGACATTTTATCATCTTTGTAATTTTGAAACTTAAATTGTTAACAAGTTATATCGTCGAGTTATAAATTAACTCTGTCATTACTAAGAATCGTGTAATTCATATTTTAAAGAAAAGTTATTAAATAAAATATTGTGAAAAGGTGAGAGGTGTTATAAAAAATCATTTATTTTTACATTAAGGTAAAAATATCTCTATCCGCGTTTTAAAATCTTTCGCGATCATAAATTTGTCTGAAATAAATATTTCAAAGCAAATAAAAATTAAATAAACAAATTCAAGTGTTTATCTAAATAATTCCGTAACATTCGTGGAATTAAATCATAATTATTCTGTCTATTCTTTTTTCCGAAACAAATTGAAATCAGTTATCGACATTTCTTCCAAAAATTAAATAATTGCAAAATATAAATAAATAATTAAATTCACTAATTTTGGAAATTCAATTAATTCGAGTTGCTCAAGAAAATATTCATTCCAATTTTTCCGTTCTTTCTGTGCTTTTTTACTCTGGCACGTGGGATTCCCTCATTACCTGAGACCCTTTTTTATTACCCCGGGTTTTTCCGAACCTCGTTTTTTGCACACTTTCTCTTTTCCTTCCTCAAAACTTTTTCCGATCGACCGTGCTATACTCAAGCACGTCTATTACCCTTTACATTTTTAATATTTTCACCAAACGCATTTTTCCCGAGTTCGCATTTAATTTGTGCTATTTCACAGGCACGTTAAATCGAATTCTTCCTTCCTTATCGACCGTGACGATTCTCAGGCACGTCGATCCCAATTTATTAAACTCACCCTTTCACGATTTAATTTATCCGTGCTGATTCTCAAGCACGTTAAATTAATTTCGTCATCCTACCAATAATTCTCTCGATCTTCCATTATTATTTCCTCCCACGATTTTAGTTTATCCGTGCTGATTCTCAAGCACGTTAAATTAATTTCATTATTTCATATTATTTCCTTTAATTGATTTTCTGTGCTGTCTATCAAGCACGATCATACAAATCCTTTAAATCCTTATCGAATTTCATTCTATTGAGCAATTCAAATTAACAAAAAATTTATTGATGTATAATTCTTCCATCATGAAGAATTATTATGCCTAGAAGACGCGCTGGAATAAGATTTCAAATTCGTCGAGCCATTGCGCGGGAGTGTCAGAAACCCGCAGTTAAAAGAGGAAACAATAAATCTATCTTAAAAACATTTCGGGACGAATATCTCAGCGATAAACCAGCCGTCGTTAAAACAGTCGTCGAGATCGCAAGTAGTTTGCCAAAAGTTCGGGTCATCTCGACTACGTCGATAAAACAGACTATTTACATCGTGGATCCCAAAACATCTTTTCCTCTGGCTCGCCTCGTCGGTACAAATCGTGTCGTCCTTTGCGAGGAACTGCAGCGAGAGTGGGACAACATCTCACAGGCGTCGACTCTGTCTCGCCCGTCCACACCTGAAGGCATCGAGATCATCGAACTCGACTAGATCTCCAATTACCAACAGTAAGTATTAATCACCAGTTAGCAATCTTATTGACAAAGGTTCCGGTCCTAGAGGGGAAAATCTCACCCTTCTAAACACAGGAGCCTAAAATAAACTTACTCGTCGTACACCCGTGTATCCCTTGTAGATAGAGTAGTTTTCGCGTTTATCGACTACCGAATAGTCCCTCCGACTATCGGTTATCTCGTGCCCTTTATTATCGATTGTCAATTCGGACATTCCACCTCCCGGCTATCGGTCAAGTAGCAGCCTATATTTCCAGCAGTCGGTAAGAACACCGACCGTAGGTTAGAGCTCTGAACCCCCTTAACATCAATAGGTAGCTTATCGTGGGTTGGTAAAATAAAAATAGTCCGCGGGTACAAATAAGTTTCAAATCTTTATTTAACCGTCGATAAATTCGTACAATTCTATTTACATTTTTTTTATCTCAATTCCGGGCATTCAAACGCGCGACGTAACACAGGAAAATCGAAGGAACACGCCTTTTTACAGCGAAAATCGTCGTAATGTACAAAATTCATACTTCGGGGAGAGTAAACGGCATTCCTGCGATACATGAAGATAATCGCACGTATTTACACTTTGTTTCCGCTAACGTAACAATGTCGATGAAACATTAAAACTTCATTGAATTTGGTCGGTGGTGATCAATTTTCGTTCGAAAAACATCGAAACACGTTATTTTTCAGCAAAAATCGTCGAATTGGACCAAGATTTCACCAACGTTGCCCTCAAACGATCGATTTTTACATGAAAATCGAAGGAACACGCCTTTTTACAGCGAAAATCGTCGTAATGTACAAAATTCATACTTCGGGGAGAGTAAACGGCATTCCTGCGATACATGAAGATAATCGCACGTGTTTACACTTGGTTTCCGATAACGTAACAATGTCGATGAAACATTAAAACTTCATTGAATTTGGTCGGTGGTGATCAATTTTCGTTCGAAAAACATCGAAACACGTTATTTTTCAGCGAAAATCGTCGAATTGGACCAAGATTTCACCAACGTTGCCCTCAAACGATCGATTTTTACATGAAAATCGAAGGAACACGCCTTTTTACAGCGAAAATCGTCGTAATGTACAAAATTCATACTTCGGGGAGAGTAAACGGCATTCCTGCGATACATGAAGATAATCGCACGTGTTTACACTTGGTTTCCGATAACGTAACAATGTCGATGAAACATGATAATTTCATTGAATTTGCTCGGAGGTGATCAATTTTCGTTCGAAAAACATCGAAACACGTTATTTTTCAGCGAAAATCGTCGAATTGGACCAAGATTTCACCAACGTTGCCCTCAAACGATCGATTTTTACATGAAAATCGAAAAAACACGCCTTTTTACAGCGAAAATCGTCGTAATGTACAAAATTCATACTTCGGGGAGGGTAAATGGCATTCCTGCGATACATGAAGATAATCGCACGTGTTTACAATTTGTTTCCGCAAACGTAACAATGTCGATGAAACATGATTATTTCATTGAATTTGGTCGGAGGTGATCAATTTTCATTCAAAAAACATCGAAACACGTTATTTTTCAGCGAAAATCGTCGAATTGGACCAAGATTTCACCAACGGTGCCCTCAAACGATCGATTTTTACATGAAAATCGAAGGAACACGCCTTTTTACAGCGAAAATCGTCGTAATGTACAAAATTCATACTTCGGGGAGAGTAAACGGCATTCCTGCGATACATGAAGATAATCGCACGTATTTACACTTTGTTTCCGCTAACGTAACAATGTCGATGAAACATTAAAACTTCATTGAATTTGGTCGGTGGTGATCAATTTTCGTTCGAAAAACATCGAAACACGTTATTTTTCAGCGAAAAACGTCGAATTGGACCAAGATTTCACCAACGTTGCCCTCAAACGATCGATTTTTACATGAAAATCGAAGGAACACGCCATTTTACAGCGAAAATCGTCGCAATGTACAAAATTCATACTGCGGGGAAGGTAAATTGCATTCCTGCGATACACGAAGATAATCGCACGTGTTTTCAATTGGTTTCCCTTAACGTAACGATGTCGATGAAACATGATAATTTCATTGAATTTGCTCGGAGGTGATCAATTTTCGTTCGAAAAACATCGAAACACGTTATTTTTTAGCGACAATCGTCGAATTGGACCAAGATTTCACCAACGTTGCCCTCAAACGATCGATTTTTACATGAAAATCGAAGGAACACGCCTTTTTACAGCGATAATCGTCGTAATGTACAAAATTCATACTTCGGGGAGGGTAAATGGCATTCCTGCGATACATGAAGATAATCGCACGTGTTTACAATTGGTTTCCGCTAACGTAACGATGTCGATGAAACATGATAATTTCATTGAATTTGCTCGGAGGTGATCAATTTTCGTTCGAAAAACATCGAAACACGTTATTTTTCAGCGAAAATCGTCGAATTGGACCAAGATTTCACCAACGTTGCCCTCAAACGATCGATTTTTACATGAAAATCGAAGGAACACGCCTTTTTACAGCGAAAATCGTCGCAATGTACAAAATTCATACTGCGGGGAAGGTAAATTGCATTCCTGCGATACATGAAGATAATCGCACGTGTTTTCAATTGGTTTCCCTTAACGTAACGATGTCGATGAAACATGATAATTTCATTGAATTTGCTCGGAGGTGATCAATTTTCGTTCGAAAAACATCGAAACACGTTATTTTTTAGCGACAATCGTCGAATTGGACCAAGATTTCACCAACGTTGCCCTCAAACGATCGATTTTTACATGAAAATCGAAGGAACACGCCTTTTTACAGCGAAAATCGTCGTAATGTACAAAATTCATACTTCGGGGAGGGTTAATTGCATTCCTGCGATACATGAAGATAATCGTACGTATTTACACTTTGTTTCCGCTAACGTAACAATGTCGATGAAACATTAAAACTTCATTGAATTTGGTCGGTGGTGATCAATCTTCGTTCGAAAAACGTCGAAACACGTTATTTTTCAGCGAAAATCGTCGAATTGGACCAAGATTTCACCAGCATTGCCCTCAAACGATCGATTTTTACATGAAAATCGAAGGAACACGCCTTTTTACAGCGAAAATCGTCGTAATGTACAAAATTCATACTTCGGGGAGGGTAAATGGCATTCCTGCGATACATGAAGATATTCGCACGTGTTTACACTTGGTTTCCGATAACGTAACAATGTCGATAAAACATCATAATTTCATTGAATTTGCTCGGAGGTGATCAATTTTCGTTCGAAAAACATCGAAACACGTTATTTTTCAGCGAAAATCGTCGAATTGGACCAAGATTTCACCAACGTTGCCCTCAAACGATCGATTTTTACATGAAAATCGAAGGAACACGCCTTTTTACAGCGAAAATCGTCGCAATGTACAAAATTCATACTGCGGGGAGGGTAAATGGCATTCCTGCGATACATGAAGATAATCGCACGTGTTTACAATTTGTTTCCGCAAACGTAACAATGTCGATGAAACATGATTATTTCATTGAATTTGGTCGGAGGTGATCAATTTTCGTTCGAAAAACATCGAAACACGTTATTTTTCAGCGAAAATCATCGAATTGGACCAAGATTTGACCAATGTTGCCCTCAAACGATCGATTTTTACTTGAAAATCGAAAAAACACGCCTTTTTACAGCGAAAATCGTCGTAATGTACAAAATTCATACTTCGGGGAGGGTAAATGGCATTCCTGCGATACATGAAGATAATCGCACGTGTTTACAATTTGTTTCCGCTAACGTAACAATGCCGATGAAACATGATTATTTCATTGAATTTAGTCGAAGGTTATCAATTTTCGTTCGAAAAACATCGAAACACGTTATTTTTCAGTGAAAATCGTAGAAATGGACCAAGATTTCACCAACGTTGCCCTCCAACGATCGATTTTTACATGAAAATCGAAGGAACACGCCTTTTTACAGCGAAAATCGTCGTAATGTACAAAATTCATACTTCGGGGAGAGTAAACGGCATTCCTGCGATACATGAAGATAATCGCACGTATTTACACTTTGTTTCCGCTAACGTAACAATGTCGATGGAACATTAAAACTTCATTGAATTTGGTCGGTGGTGATCAATTTTCGTTCGAAAAACATCGAAACACGTTATTTTTCAGCGAAAATCGTCGAATTGGACCAAGATTTCACCAACGTTGCCCTCAAACGATCGATTTTTACATGAAAATCGAAGGAACACGCCTTTTTACAGCGAAAATCGTCGTAATGTACAAAATTCATACTTCGGGGAGAGTAAACGGCATTCCTGCGATACATGAAGATAATCGCACGTGTTTACACTTGGTTTCCGATAACGTAACAATGTCGATGAAACATGATAATTTCATTGAATTTGCTCGGAGGTGATCAATTTTCGTTCGAAAAACATCGAAACACGTTATTTTTCAGCGAAAATCGTCGAATATGGACCAAGATTTCACCAGCATTGCCCTCAAACGATCGATTTTTACATGAAAATCGAAGGAACACGCCTTTTTACAGCGATAATCGTCGTAATGTACAAAATTCATACTTCGGGGAGGGTAAATGGCATTCCTGCGATACATGAAGATAATCGCACGTGTTTACAATTGGTTTCCGCTAACGTAACGATGTCGATGAAACATGATAATTTCATTGAATTTGCTCGGAGGTGATCAATTTTCGTTCGAAAAACATCGAAACACGTTATTTTTCAGCGAAAATCGTCGAATTGGACCAAGATTTCACCAACGTTGCCCTCAAACGATCGATTTTTACATGAAAATCGAAGGAACACGCCTTTTTACAGCGAAAATCGTCGCAATGTACAAAATTCATACTGCGGGGAAGGTAAATTGCATTCCTGCGATACATGAAGATAATCGCACGTGTTTTCAATTGGTTTCCCTTAACGTAACGATGTCGATGAAACATGATAATTTCATTGAATTTGCTCGGAGGTGATCAATTTTCGTTCGAAAAACATCGAAACACGTTATTTTTCAGCGAAAATCGTCGAATTGGACCAAGATTTCACCAACGTTGCCCTCAAACGATCGATTTTTACATGAAAATCGAAGGAACACGCCTTTTTACAGCGAAAATCGTCGTAATGTACATAATTCATACTTCGGAGAGGGTAAATGGCATTCCTGCGATACATGAAGATAATCGCACGTGTTTACAATTTGTTTCGGCTAACGTAAAAATGTCGATAAAACATGATAATTTCATTGAATTTGGTCGGAGGTGATCAATTTTCATTCAAAAAACATCGAAACACGTTATTTTTCAGTAAAAATCGTAGAAATGGACCAAGATTTCACCAACGTTGCCCTCAAACGATAGATTTTTACATGAAAATTGAAGGAACGCGCCTTTTTACAGCGAAAATCGTCGTAATGTACATAATTCATACTTCTGGGAGGGTTAATTGCATTCCTGCGATACATGAAGATAATCGTACGTATTTACACTTTGTTTCCGCTAACGTAACAATGTCGATGAAACATTAAAACTTCATTGAATTTGGTCGGTGGTGATCAATCTTCGTTCGAAAAACATCGAAACACGTTATTTTTCAGCGAAAATCGTCGAATTGGACCAAGATTTCACCAACGTTGCCCTCAAACGATCGATTTTTACATGAAAATCGAAGGAACACGCCTTTTTACAGCGAAAATCGTCGTAATGTACATAATTCATACTTCGGAGAGGGTAAATGGCATTCCTGCGATACATGAAGATAATCGCACGTGTTTACAATTTGTTTCGGCTAACGTAACAATGTCGATAAAACATGATAATTTCATTGAATTTGCTCGGAAGTGATCAATTTTCGTTCGAAAAACATCGAAACACGTTATTTTTCAGTGAAAATCGTAGAAATGGACCAAGATTTCACCAACGTTGCCCTCAAACGATCGATTTTTACATGAAAATCGAAGGAACACGCCTTTTTACAGCGATAATCGTCGTAATGTACAAAATTCATACTTCGGGGAGGGTAAATGGCATTCCTGCGATACATGAAGATAATCGCACGTGTTTACACTTGGTTTCCGATAACGTAACAATGTCGATAAAACATCATAATTTCATTGAATTTGCTCGGAGGTGATCAATTTTCGTTCGAACAACATCGAAACACGTTATTTTTCAGCGAAAATCGTCGAATTGGACCAAGATTTCACCAACGTTGCCCTCAAACGATCGATTTTTACATGAAAATCGAAGGAACACGCCTTTTTACAGCGAAAATCGTCGTAATGTACAAAATTCATACTTCGGGGAGAGTAAACGGCATTCCTGCGATACATGAAGATAATCGCACGTGTTTACAATTTGTTTCCGCAAACGTAACAATGTCGATGAAACATTAAAACTTCATTGAATTTGGTCGGTGGTGATAAATTTTCGTTCGAAAAACATCGAAACACGTTATTTTTCAGCGAAAATCGTCGAATTGGACCAAGATTTCACCAACGCTGCCCTCAAACGATCGATTTTTACATGAAAATCGAAGGAACACGCCTTTTTACATCGAGAATCGTCGTAATGTACAAAATTCATACTTCGGGGGGAGTAAACGGCATTCCTGCGATACATGAAGATAATCGCACGTATTTACACTTTGTTTCCGCTAACGTAACAATGTCGATGAAACATTAAAACTTCATTGAATTTGGTCGGTAGTGATCAATTTTCGTTCGAAAAACATCGAAACTCGTTATTTTTCAGCGAAAATCATCGAATTGGACCAAGATTTCACCAACGTTGCCCTCAAAGGATCGATTTTTACATGAAAATCGAAGGAACACGCCTTTTTACAGCGAAAATCGTCGTAATGTACAAAATTCATACTTCGGGGAGAGTAAACGGCATTCCTGCGATACATGAAGATAATCGCACGTATTTACACTTTGTTTCCGCTAACGTAACAATGTCGATGAAACATTAAAACTTCATTGAATTTGGTCGGTGGTGATCAATTTTCGTTCGAAAAACATCGAAACACGTTATTTTTCAGCAAAAATCGTCGAATTGGACCAAGATTTCACCAACGTTGCCCTCAAACGATCGATTTTTACATGAAAATCGAAGGAACACGCCTTTTTACAGCGAAAATCGTCGTAATGTACAAAATTCATACTTCGGGGAGAGTAAACGGCATTCCTGCGATACATGAAGATAATCGCACGTGTTTACACTTGGTTTCCGATAACGTAACAATGTCGATGAAACATTAAAACTTCATTGAATTTGGTCGGTGGTGATCAATTTTCGTTCGAAAAACATCGAAACACGTTATTTTTCAGCGAAAATCGTCGAATTGGACCAAGATTTCACCAACGTTGCCCTCAAACGATCGATTTTTACATGAAAATCGAAGGAACACGCCTTTTTACAGCGAAAATCGTCGTAATGTACAAAATTCATACTTCGGGGAGAGTAAACGGCATTCCTGCGATACATGAAGATAATCGCACGTGTTTACACTTGGTTTCCGATAACGTAACAATGTCGATGAAACATGATAATTTCATTGAATTTGCTCGGAGGTGATCAATTTTCGTTCGAAAAACATCGAAACACGTTATTTTTCAGCGAAAATCGTCGAATTGGACCAAGATTTCACCAACGTTGCCCTCAAACGATCGATTTTTACATGAAAATCGAAAAAACACGCCTTTTTACAGCGAAAATCGTCGTAATGTACAAAATTCATACTTCGGGGAGGGTAAATGGCATTCCTGCGATACATGAAGATAATCGCACGTGTTTACAATTTGTTTCCGCAAACGTAACAATGTCGATGAAACATGATTATTTCATTGAATTTGGTCGGAGGTGATCAATTTTCATTCAAAAAACATCGAAACACGTTATTTTTCAGCGAAAATCGTCGAATTGGACCAAGATTTCACCAACGGTGCCCTCAAACGATCGATTTTTACATGAAAATCGAAGGAACACGCCTTTTTACAGCGAAAATCGTCGTAATGTACAAAATTCATACTTCGGGGAGAGTAAACGGCATTCCTGCGATACATGAAGATAATCGCACGTATTTACACTTTGTTTCCGCTAACGTAACAATGTCGATGAAACATTAAAACTTCATTGAATTTGGTCGGTGGTGATCAATTTTCGTTCGAAAAACATCGAAACACGTTATTTTTCAGCGAAAAACGTCGAATTGGACCAAGATTTCACCAACGTTGCCCTCAAACGATCGATTTTTACATGAAAATCGAAGGAACACGCCATTTTACAGCGAAAATCGTCGCAATGTACAAAATTCATACTGCGGGGAAGGTAAATTGCATTCCTGCGATACACGAAGATAATCGCACGTGTTTTCAATTGGTTTCCCTTAACGTAACGATGTCGATGAAACATGATAATTTCATTGAATTTGCTCGGAGGTGATCAATTTTCGTTCGAAAAACATCGAAACACGTTATTTTTTAGCGACAATCGTCGAATTGGACCAAGATTTCACCAACGTTGCCCTCAAACGATCGATTTTTACATGAAAATCGAAGGAACACGCCTTTTTACAGCGATAATCGTCGTAATGTACAAAATTCATACTTCGGGGAGGGTAAATGGCATTCCTGCGATACATGAAGATAATCGCACGTGTTTACAATTGGTTTCCGCTAACGTAACGATGTCGATGAAACATGATAATTTCATTGAATTTGCTCGGAGGTGATCAATTTTCGTTCGAAAAACATCGAAACACGTTATTTTTCAGCGAAAATCGTCGAATTGGACCAAGATTTCACCAACGTTGCCCTCAAACGATCGATTTTTACATGAAAATCGAAGGAACACGCCTTTTTACAGCGAAAATCGTCGCAATGTACAAAATTCATACTGCGGGGAAGGTAAATTGCATTCCTGCGATACATGAAGATAATCGCACGTGTTTTCAATTGGTTTCCCTTAACGTAACGATGTCGATGAAACATGATAATTTCATTGAATTTGCTCGGAGGTGATCAATTTTCGTTCGAAAAACATCGAAACACGTTATTTTTTAGCGACAATCGTCGAATTGGACCAAGATTTCACCAACGTTGCCCTCAAACGATCGATTTTTACATGAAAATCGAAGGAACACGCCTTTTTACAGCGAAAATCGTCGTAATGTACAAAATTCATACTTCGGGGAGGGTTAATTGCATTCCTGCGATACATGAAGATAATCGTACGTATTTACACTTTGTTTCCGCTAACGTAACAATGTCGATGAAACATTAAAACTTCATTGAATTTGGTCGGTGGTGATCAATCTTCGTTCGAAAAACGTCGAAACACGTTATTTTTCAGCGAAAATCGTCGAATTGGACCAAGATTTCACCAGCATTGCCCTCAAACGATCGATTTTTACATGAAAATCGAAGGAACACGCCTTTTTACAGCGAAAATCGTCGTAATGTACAAAATTCATACTTCGGGGAGGGTAAATGGCATTCCTGCGATACATGAAGATATTCGCACGTGTTTACACTTGGTTTCCGATAACGTAACAATGTCGATAAAACATCATAATTTCATTGAATTTGCTCGGAGGTGATCAATTTTCGTTCGAAAAACATCGAAACACGTTATTTTTCAGCGAAAATCGTCGAATTGGACCAAGATTTCACCAACGTTGCCCTCAAACGATCGATTTTTACATGAAAATCGAAGGAACACGCCTTTTTACAGCGAAAATCGTCGCAATGTACAAAATTCATACTGCGGGGAGGGTAAATGGCATTCCTGCGATACATGAAGATAATCGCACGTGTTTACAATTTGTTTCCGCAAACGTAACAATGTCGATGAAACATGATTATTTCATTGAATTTGGTCGGAGGTGATCAATTTTCGTTCGAAAAACATCGAAACACGTTATTTTTCAGCGAAAATCATCGAATTGGACCAAGATTTGACCAATGTTGCCCTCAAACGATCGATTTTTACTTGAAAATCGAAAAAACACGCCTTTTTACAGCGAAAATCGTCGTAATGTACAAAATTCATACTTCGGGGAGGGTAAATGGCATTCCTGCGATACATGAAGATAATCGCACGTGTTTACAATTTGTTTCCGCTAACGTAACAATGCCGATGAAACATGATTATTTCATTGAATTTAGTCGAAGGTTATCAATTTTCGTTCGAAAAACATCGAAACACGTTATTTTTCAGTGAAAATCGTAGAAATGGACCAAGATTTCACCAACGTTGCCCTCCAACGATCGATTTTTACATGAAAATCGAAGGAACACGCCTTTTTACAGCGAAAATCGTCGTAATGTACAAAATTCATACTTCGGGGAGAGTAAACGGCATTCCTGCGATACATGAAGATAATCGCACGTATTTACACTTTGTTTCCGCTAACGTAACAATGTCGATGGAACATTAAAACTTCATTGAATTTGGTCGGTGGTGATCAATTTTCGTTCGAAAAACATCGAAACACGTTATTTTTCAGCGAAAATCGTCGAATTGGACCAAGATTTCACCAACGTTGCCCTCAAACGATCGATTTTTACATGAAAATCGAAGGAACACGCCTTTTTACAGCGAAAATCGTCGTAATGTACAAAATTCATACTTCGGGGAGAGTAAACGGCATTCCTGCGATACATGAAGATAATCGCACGTGTTTACACTTGGTTTCCGATAACGTAACAATGTCGATGAAACATGATAATTTCATTGAATTTGCTCGGAGGTGATCAATTTTCGTTCGAAAAACATCGAAACACGTTATTTTTCAGCGAAAATCGTCGAATATGGACCAAGATTTCACCAGCATTGCCCTCAAACGATCGATTTTTACATGAAAATCGAAGGAACACGCCTTTTTACAGCGATAATCGTCGTAATGTACAAAATTCATACTTCGGGGAGGGTAAATGGCATTCCTGCGATACATGAAGATAATCGCACGTGTTTACAATTGGTTTCCGCTAACGTAACGATGTCGATGAAACATGATAATTTCATTGAATTTGCTCGGAGGTGATCAATTTTCGTTCGAAAAACATCGAAACACGTTATTTTTCAGCGAAAATCGTCGAATTGGACCAAGATTTCACCAACGTTGCCCTCAAACGATCGATTTTTACATGAAAATCGAAGGAACACGCCTTTTTACAGCGAAAATCGTCGCAATGTACAAAATTCATACTGCGGGGAAGGTAAATTGCATTCCTGCGATACATGAAGATAATCGCACGTGTTTTCAATTGGTTTCCCTTAACGTAACGATGTCGATGAAACATGATAATTTCATTGAATTTGCTCGGAGGTGATCAATTTTCGTTCGAAAAACATCGAAACACGTTATTTTTCAGCGAAAATCGTCGAATTGGACCAAGATTTCACCAACGTTGCCCTCAAACGATCGATTTTTACATGAAAATCGAAGGAACACGCCTTTTTACAGCGAAAATCGTCGTAATGTACATAATTCATACTTCGGAGAGGGTAAATGGCATTCCTGCGATACATGAAGATAATCGCACGTGTTTACAATTTGTTTCGGCTAACGTAAAAATGTCGATAAAACATGATAATTTCATTGAATTTGGTCGGAGGTGATCAATTTTCATTCAAAAAACATCGAAACACGTTATTTTTCAGTAAAAATCGTAGAAATGGACCAAGATTTCACCAACGTTGCCCTCAAACGATAGATTTTTACATGAAAATTGAAGGAACGCGCCTTTTTACAGCGAAAATCGTCGTAATGTACATAATTCATACTTCTGGGAGGGTTAATTGCATTCCTGCGATACATGAAGATAATCGTACGTATTTACACTTTGTTTCCGCTAACGTAACAATGTCGATGAAACATTAAAACTTCATTGAATTTGGTCGGTGGTGATCAATCTTCGTTCGAAAAACATCGAAACACGTTATTTTTCAGCGAAAATCGTCGAATTGGACCAAGATTTCACCAACGTTGCCCTCAAACGATCGATTTTTACATGAAAATCGAAGGAACACGCCTTTTTACAGCGAAAATCGTCGTAATGTACATAATTCATACTTCGGAGAGGGTAAATGGCATTCCTGCGATACATGAAGATAATCGCACGTGTTTACAATTTGTTTCGGCTAACGTAACAATGTCGATAAAACATGATAATTTCATTGAATTTGCTCGGAAGTGATCAATTTTCGTTCGAAAAACATCGAAACACGTTATTTTTCAGTGAAAATCGTAGAAATGGACCAAGATTTCACCAACGTTGCCCTCAAACGATCGATTTTTACATGAAAATCGAAGGAACACGCCTTTTTACAGCGATAATCGTCGTAATGTACAAAATTCATACTTCGGGGAGGGTAAATGGCATTCCTGCGATACATGAAGATAATCGCACGTGTTTACACTTGGTTTCCGATAACGTAACAATGTCGATAAAACATCATAATTTCATTGAATTTGCTCGGAGGTGATCAATTTTCGTTCGAACAACATCGAAACACGTTATTTTTCAGCGAAAATCGTCGAATTGGACCAAGATTTCACCAACGTTGCCCTCAAACGATCGATTTTTACATGAAAATCGAAGGAACACGCCTTTTTACAGCGAAAATCGTCGTAATGTACAAAATTCATACTTCGGGGAGAGTAAACGGCATTCCTGCGATACATGAAGATAATCGCACGTGTTTACAATTTGTTTCCGCAAACGTAACAATGTCGATGAAACATTAAAACTTCATTGAATTTGGTCGGTGGTGATAAATTTTCGTTCGAAAAACATCGAAACACGTTATTTTTCAGCGAAAATCGTCGAATTGGACCAAGATTTCACCAACGCTGCCCTCAAACGATCGATTTTTACATGAAAATCGAAGGAACACGCCTTTTTACATCGAGAATCGTCGTAATGTACAAAATTCATACTTCGGGGGGAGTAAACGGCATTCCTGCGATACATGAAGATAATCGCACGTATTTACACTTTGTTTCCGCTAACGTAACAATGTCGATGAAACATTAAAACTTCATTGAATTTGGTCGGTAGTGATCAATTTTCGTTCGAAAAACATCGAAACTCGTTATTTTTCAGCGAAAATCATCGAATTGGACCAAGATTTCACCAACGTTGCCCTCAAAGGATCGATTTTTACATGAAAATCGAAGGAACACGCCTTTTTACAGCGAAAATCGTCGTAATGTACATAATTCATACTTCAGGGAGTGTAAATGGCATTTTCTTGCGATACATGAAGATAATTGCACGTATTTACACTTTGTTTCCGCTAACGTAACGATGTCGATGAAACATGATAATTTCATTGAATTTGCTCGGAGGTGATCAATTTTCGTTCGAAAAACATCGAAACACGTTATTTTTCAGCGAAAATCGTCGAATTGGACCAAGATTTCACCAACGTTGCTCTCAAACAATCGATTTTTACATGAAAATCGAAGGAACACGCCTTTTTACAGCGAAAATCGTCGTAATGTACATAATTCATACTTCGGAGAGGGTAAATGGCATTCCTGCGATGCATGAAGATAATTGCACGTATTTACACTTTGTTTCCGCTAACGTAACGATGTCGATGAAACATGATAATTTCATTGAATTTGCTCGGAGGTGATCAATTTTCGTTCGAACAACATCGAAACACGTTATTTTTCAGCGAAAATCGTCGAATTGGACCAAGATTTCACCAACGTTGCCCTCAAACGATCGATTTTTACATGAAAATCGAAAAAACACGCCTTTTTACAGCGAAAATCGTCGTAATGTACAAAATTCATACTTCGGGGAGGGTAAATGGCATTCCTGCGATACATGAAGATAATCGCACGTGTTTACAATTTGTTTCCGCAAACGTAACAATGTCGATGAAACATGATTATTTCATTGAATTTGGTCGGAGGTGATCAATTTTCATTCAAAAAACATCGAAACACGTTATTTTTCAGCGAAAATCGTCGAATTGGACCAAGATTTCACCAACGGTGCCCTCAAACGATCGATTTTTACATGAAAATCGAAGGAACACGCCTTTTTACAGCG
Organism: Campoletis raptor; assembly: GCA_948107755.1. Taxonomy (NCBI): domain Eukaryota; kingdom Metazoa; phylum Arthropoda; class Insecta; order Hymenoptera; family Ichneumonidae; genus Campoletis; species Campoletis raptor. The sequence goes on along the minus strand of OX403628.1, from coordinate 771,627 downwards.
AAAATCGTCGTAATGTACAAAATTCATACTTCGGGGAGAGTAAACGGCATTCCTGCGATACATGAAGATAATCGCACGTATTTACACTTTGTTTCCGCTAACGTAACAATGTCGATGAAACATTAAAACTTCATTGAATTTGGTCGGTGGTGATCAATTTTCGTTCGAAAAACATCGAAACACGTTATTTTTCAGCGAAAAACGTCGAATTGGACCAAGATTTCACCAACGTTGCCCTCAAACGATCGATTTTTACATGAAAATCGAAGGAACACGCCTTTTTACAGCGATAATCGTCGTAATGTACAAAATTCATACTTCGGGGAGGGTAAATGGCATTCCTGCGATACATGAAGATAATCGCACGTGTTTACACTTGGTTTCCGATAACGTAACAATGTCGATAAAACATCATAATTTCATTGAATTTGCTCGGAGGTGATCAATTTTCGTTCGAACAACATCGAAACACGTTATTTTTCAGCGAAAATCGTCGAATTGGACCAAGATTTCACCAACGTTGCCCTCAAACGATCGATTTTTACATGAAAATCGAAGGAACACGCCTTTTTACAGCGAAAATCGTCGCAATGTACAAAATTCATACTGCGGGGAAGGTAAATTGCATTCCTGCGATACATGAAGATAATCGCACGTGTTTTCAATTGGTTTCCCTTAACGTAACGATGTCGATGAAACATGATAATTTCATTGAATTTGCTCGGAGGTGATCAATTTTCGTTCGAAAAACATCGAAACACGTTATTTTTTAGCGACAATCGTCGAATTGGACCAAGATTTCACCAACGTTGCCCTCAAACGATCGATTTTTACATGAAAATCGAAGGAACACGCCTTTTTACAGCGAAAATCGTCGTAATGTACAAAATTCATACTTCGGGGAGGGTTAATTGCATTCCTGCGATACATGAAGATAATCGTACGTATTTACACTTTGTTTCCGCTAACGTAACAATGTCGATGAAACATTAAAACTTCATTGAATTTGGTCGGTGGTGATCAATCTTCGTTCGAAAAACGTCGAAACACGTTATTTTTCAGCGAAAATCGTCGAATTGGACCAAGATTTCACCAGCATTGCCCTCAAACGATCGATTTTTACATGAAAATCGAAGGAACACGCCTTTTTACAGCGAAAATCGTCGTAATGTACAAAATTCATACTTCGGGGAGGGTAAATGGCATTCCTGCGATACATGAAGATAATCGCACGTGTTTACACTTGGTTTCCGATAACGTAACAATGTCGATAAAACATCATAATTTCATTGAATTTGCTCGGAGGTGATCAATTTTCGTTCGAAAAACATCGAAACACGTTATTTTTCAGCGAAAATCGTCGAATTGGACCAAGATTTCACCAACGTTGCCCTCAAACGATCGATTTTTACATGAAAATCGAAGGAACACGCCTTTTTACAGCGAAAATCGTCGCAATGTACAAAATTCATACTGCGGGGAGGGTAAATGGCATTCCTGCGATACATGAAGATAATCGCACGTGTTTACAATTTGTTTCCGCAAACGTAACAATGTCGATGAAACATGATTATTTCATTGAATTTGGTCGGAGGTGATCAATTTTCGTTCGAAAAACATCGAAACACGTTATTTTTCAGCGAAAATCATCGAATTGGACCAAGATTTGACCAATGTTGCCCTCAAACGATCGATTTTTACTTGAAAATCGAAAAAACACGCCTTTTTACAGCGAAAATCGTCGTAATGTACAAAATTCATACTTCGGGGAGGGTAAATGGCATTCCTGCGATACATGAAGATAATCGCACGTGTTTACAATTTGTTTCCGCTAACGTAACAATGCCGATGAAACATGATTATTTCATTGAATTTAGTCGAAGGTGATCAATTTTCGTTCGAAAAACATCGAAACACGTTATTTTTCAGTGAAAATCGTAGAAATGGACCAAGATTTCACCAACGTTGCCCTCCAACGATCGATTTTTACATGAAAATCGAAGGAACACGCCTTTTTACAGCGAAAATCGTCGTAATGTACAAAATTCATACTTCGGGGAGAGTAAACGGCATTCCTGCGATACATGAAGATAATCGCACGTATTTACACTTTGTTTCCGCTAACGTAACAATGTCGATGGAACATTAAAACTTCATTGAATTTGGTCGGTGGTGATCAATTTTCGTTCGAAAAACATCGAAACACGTTATTTTTCAGCGAAAATCGTCGAATTGGACCAAGATTTCACCAACGTTGCCCTCAAACGATCGATTTTTACATGAAAATCGAAGGAACACGCCTTTTTACAGCGAAAATCGTCGTAATGTACAAAATTCATACTTCGGGGAGAGTAAACGGCATTCCTGCGATACATGAAGATAATCGCACGTGTTTACACTTGGTTTCCGATAACGTAACAATGTCGATGAAACATGATAATTTCATTGAATTTGCTCGGAGGTGATCAATTTTCGTTCGAAAAACATCGAAACACGTTATTTTTCAGCGAAAATCGTCGAATATGGACCAAGATTTCACCAGCATTGCCCTCAAACGATCGATTTTTACATGAAAATCGAAGGAACACGCCTTTTTACAGCGAAAATCGTCGTAATGTACAAAATTCATACTTCGGGGAGAGTAAACGGCATTCCTGCGATACATGAAGATAATCGCACGTGTTTACACTTGGTTTCCGATAACGTAACAATGTCGATGAAACATTAAAACTTCATTGAATTTGGTCGGTGGTGATCAATTTTCGTTCGAAAAACATCGAAACACGTTATTTTTCAGCGAAAATCGTTGAATTGGACCAAGATTTCACCAACGTTGCCCTCAAACGATCGATTTTTACATGAAAATCGAAGGAACACGCCTTTTTACAGCGAAAATCGTCGTAATGTACAAAATTCATACTTCGGGGAGAGTAAACGGCATTCCTGCGATACATGAAGATAATCGCACGTGTTTACAATTTGTTTCGGCTAACGTAACAATGTCGATAAAACATGATAATTTCATTGAATTTGCTCGGAAGTGATCAATTTTCGTTCGAAAAACATCGAAACACGTTATTTTTCAGCGAAAATCATCGAATTGGACCAAGATTTGACCAATGTTGCCCTCAAACGATCGATTTTTACTTGAAAATCGAAAAAACACGCCTTTTTACAGCGAAAATCGTCGTAATGTACAAAATTCATACTTCGGGGAGGGTAAATGGCATTCCTGCGATACATGAAGATAATCGCACGTGTTTACAATTTGTTTCCGCTAACGTAACAATGCCGATGAAACATGATTATTTCATTGAATTTAGTCGAAGGTTATCAATTTTCGTTCGAAAAACATCGAAACACGTTATTTTTCAGTGAAAATCGTAGAAATGGACCAAGATTTCACCAACGTTGCCCTCCAACGATCGATTTTTACATGAAAATCGAAGGAACACGCCTTTTTACAGCGAAAATCGTCGTAATGTACAAAATTCATACTTCGGGGAGAGTAAACGGCATTCCTGCGATACATGAAGATAATCGCACGTATTTACACTTTGTTTCCGCTAACGTAACAATGTCGATGGAACATTAAAACTTCATTGAATTTGGTCGGTGGTGATCAATTTTCGTTCGAAAAACATCGAAACACGTTATTTTTCAGCGAAAATCGTCGAATTGGACCAAGATTTCACCAACGTTGCCCTCAAACGATCGATTTTTACATGAAAATCGAAGGAACACGCCTTTTTACAGCGAAAATCGTCGTAATGTACAAAATTCATACTTCGGGGAGAGTAAACGGCATTCCTGCGATACATGAAGATAATCGCACGTGTTTACACTTGGTTTCCGATAACGTAACAATGTCGATGAAACATGATAATTTCATTGAATTTGCTCGGAGGTGATCAATTTTCGTTCGAAAAACATCGAAACACGTTATTTTTCAGCGAAAATCGTCGAATATGGACCAAGATTTCACCAGCATTGCCCTCAAACGATCGATTTTTACATGAAAATCGAAGGAACACGCCTTTTTACAGCGATAATCGTCGTAATGTACAAAATTCATACTTCGGGGAGGGTAAATGGCATTCCTGCGATACATGAAGATAATCGCACGTGTTTACAATTGGTTTCCGCTAACGTAACGATGTCGATGAAACATGATAATTTCATTGAATTTGCTCGGAGGTGATCAATTTTCGTTCGAAAAACATCGAAACACGTTATTTTTCAGCGAAAATCGTCGAATTGGACCAAGATTTCACCAACGTTGCCCTCAAACGATCGATTTTTACATGAAAATCGAAGGAACACGCCTTTTTACAGCGAAAATCGTCGCAATGTACAAAATTCATACTGCGGGGAAGGTAAATTGCATTCCTGCGATACATGAAGATAATCGCACGTGTTTTCAATTGGTTTCCCTTAACGTAACGATGTCGATGAAACATGATAATTTCATTGAATTTGCTCGGAGGTGATCAATTTTCGTTCGAAAAACATCGAAACACGTTATTTTTCAGCGAAAATCGTCGAATTGGACCAAGATTTCACCAACGTTGCCCTCAAACGATCGATTTTTACATGAAAATCGAAGGAACACGCCTTTTTACAGCGAAAATCGTCGTAATGTACATAATTCATACTTCGGAGAGGGTAAATGGCATTCCTGCGATACATGAAGATAATCGCACGTGTTTACAATTTGTTTCGGCTAACGTAAAAATGTCGATAAAACATGATAATTTCATTGAATTTGGTCGGAGGTGATCAATTTTCATTCAAAAAACATCGAAACACGTTATTTTTCAGTAAAAATCGTAGAAATGGACCAAGATTTCACCAACGTTGCCCTCAAACGATAGATTTTTACATGAAAATTGAAGGAACGCGCCTTTTTACAGCGAAAATCGTCGTAATGTACATAATTCATACTTCTGGGAGGGTTAATTGCATTCCTGCGATACATGAAGATAATCGTACGTATTTACACTTTGTTTCCGCTAACGTAACAATGTCGATGAAACATTAAAACTTCATTGAATTTGGTCGGTGGTGATCAATCTTCGTTCGAAAAACATCGAAACACGTTATTTTTCAGCGAAAATCGTCGAATTGGACCAAGATTTCACCAACGTTGCCCTCAAACGATCGATTTTTACATGAAAATCGAAGGAACACGCCTTTTTACAGCGAAAATCGTCGTAATGTACATAATTCATACTTCGGAGAGGGTAAATGGCATTCCTGCGATACATGAAGATAATCGCACGTGTTTACAATTTGTTTCGGCTAACGTAACAATGTCGATAAAACATGATAATTTCATTGAATTTGCTCGGAAGTGATCAATTTTCGTTCGAAAAACATCGAAACACGTTATTTTTCAGTGAAAATCGTAGAAATGGACCAAGATTTCACCAACGTTGCCCTCAAACGATCGATTTTTACATGAAAATCGAAGGAACACGCCTTTTTACAGCGATAATCGTCGTAATGTACAAAATTCATACTTCGGGGAGGGTAAATGGCATTCCTGCGATACATGAAGATAATCGCACGTGTTTACACTTGGTTTCCGATAACGTAACAATGTCGATAAAACATCATAATTTCATTGAATTTGCTCGGAGGTGATCAATTTTCGTTCGAACAACATCGAAACACGTTATTTTTCAGCGAAAATCGTCGAATTGGACCAAGATTTCACCAACGTTGCCCTCAAACGATCGATTTTTACATGAAAATCGAAGGAACACGCCTTTTTACAGCGAAAATCGTCGTAATGTACAAAATTCATACTTCGGGGAGAGTAAACGGCATTCCTGCGATACATGAAGATAATCGCACGTGTTTACAATTTGTTTCCGCAAACGTAACAATGTCGATGAAACATTAAAACTTCATTGAATTTGGTCGGTGGTGATAAATTTTCGTTCGAAAAACATCGAAACACGTTATTTTTCAGCGAAAATCGTCGAATTGGACCAAGATTTCACCAACGCTGCCCTCAAACGATCGATTTTTACATGAAAATCGAAGGAACACGCCTTTTTACATCGAGAATCGTCGTAATGTACAAAATTCATACTTCGGGGGGAGTAAACGGCATTCCTGCGATACATGAAGATAATCGCACGTATTTACACTTTGTTTCCGCTAACGTAACAATGTCGATGAAACATTAAAACTTCATTGAATTTGGTCGGTAGTGATCAATTTTCGTTCGAAAAACATCGAAACTCGTTATTTTTCAGCGAAAATCATCGAATTGGACCAAGATTTCACCAACGTTGCCCTCAAAGGATCGATTTTTACATGAAAATCGAAGGAACACGCCTTTTTACAGCGAAAATCGTCGTAATGTACATAATTCATACTTCAGGGAGTGTAAATGGCATTTTCTTGCGATACATGAAGATAATTGCACGTATTTACACTTTGTTTCCGCTAACGTAACGATGTCGATGAAACATGATAATTTCATTGAATTTGCTCGGAGGTGATCAATTTTCGTTCGAAAAACATCGAAACACGTTATTTTTCAGCGAAAATCGTCGAATTGGACCAAGATTTCACCAACGTTGCTCTCAAACAATCGATTTTTACATGAAAATCGAAGGAACACGCCTTTTTACAGCGAAAATCGTCGTAATGTACATAATTCATACTTCGGAGAGGGTAAATGGCATTCCTGCGATGCATGAAGATAATTGCACGTATTTACACTTTGTTTCCGCTAACGTAACGATGTCGATGAAACATGATAATTTCATTGAATTTGCTCGGAGGTGATCAATTTTCGTTCGAACAACATCGAAACACGTTATTTTTCAGCGAAAATCGTCGAATTGGACCAAGATTTCACCAACGTTGCCCTCAAACGATCGATTTTTACATGAAAATCGAAAAAACACGCCTTTTTACAGCGAAAATCGTCGTAATGTACAAAATTCATACTTCGGGGAGGGTAAATGGCATTCCTGCGATACATGAAGATAATCGCACGTGTTTACAATTTGTTTCCGCAAACGTAACAATGTCGATGAAACATGATTATTTCATTGAATTTGGTCGGAGGTGATCAATTTTCATTCAAAAAACATCGAAACACGTTATTTTTCAGCGAAAATCGTCGAATTGGACCAAGATTTCACCAACGGTGCCCTCAAACGATCGATTTTTACATGAAAATCGAAGGAACACGCCTTTTTACAGCGAAAATCGTCGTAATGTACAAAATTCATACTTCGGGGAGAGTAAACGGCATTCCTGCGATACATGAAGATAATCGCACGTATTTACACTTTGTTTCCGCTAACGTAACAATGTCGATGAAACATTAAAACTTCATTGAATTTGGTCGGTGGTGATCAATTTTCGTTCGAAAAACATCGAAACACGTTATTTTTCAGCGAAAAACGTCGAATTGGACCAAGATTTCACCAACGTTGCCCTCAAACGATCGATTTTTACATGAAAATCGAAGGAACACGCCTTTTTACAGCGATAATCGTCGTAATGTACAAAATTCATACTTCGGGGAGGGTAAATGGCATTCCTGCGATACATGAAGATAATCGCACGTGTTTACACTTGGTTTCCGATAACGTAACAATGTCGATAAAACATCATAATTTCATTGAATTTGCTCGGAGGTGATCAATTTTCGTTCGAACAACATCGAAACACGTTATTTTTCAGCGAAAATCGTCGAATTGGACCAAGATTTCACCAACGTTGCCCTCAAACGATCGATTTTTACATGAAAATCGAAGGAACACGCCTTTTTACAGCGAAAATCGTCGCAATGTACAAAATTCATACTGCGGGGAAGGTAAATTGCATTCCTGCGATACATGAAGATAATCGCACGTGTTTTCAATTGGTTTCCCTTAACGTAACGATGTCGATGAAACATGATAATTTCATTGAATTTGCTCGGAGGTGATCAATTTTCGTTCGAAAAACATCGAAACACGTTATTTTTTAGCGACAATCGTCGAATTGGACCAAGATTTCACCAACGTTGCCCTCAAACGATCGATTTTTACATGAAAATCGAAGGAACACGCCTTTTTACAGCGAAAATCGTCGTAATGTACAAAATTCATACTTCGGGGAGGGTTAATTGCATTCCTGCGATACATGAAGATAATCGTACGTATTTACACTTTGTTTCCGCTAACGTAACAATGTCGATGAAACATTAAAACTTCATTGAATTTGGTCGGTGGTGATCAATCTTCGTTCGAAAAACGTCGAAACACGTTATTTTTCAGCGAAAATCGTCGAATTGGACCAAGATTTCACCAGCATTGCCCTCAAACGATCGATTTTTACATGAAAATCGAAGGAACACGCCTTTTTACAGCGAAAATCGTCGTAATGTACAAAATTCATACTTCGGGGAGGGTAAATGGCATTCCTGCGATACATGAAGATAATCGCACGTGTTTACACTTGGTTTCCGATAACGTAACAATGTCGATAAAACATCATAATTTCATTGAATTTGCTCGGAGGTGATCAATTTTCGTTCGAAAAACATCGAAACACGTTATTTTTCAGCGAAAATCGTCGAATTGGACCAAGATTTCACCAACGTTGCCCTCAAACGATCGATTTTTACATGAAAATCGAAGGAACACGCCTTTTTACAGCGAAAATCGTCGCAATGTACAAAATTCATACTGCGGGGAGGGTAAATGGCATTCCTGCGATACATGAAGATAATCGCACGTGTTTACAATTTGTTTCCGCAAACGTAACAATGTCGATGAAACATGATTATTTCATTGAATTTGGTCGGAGGTGATCAATTTTCGTTCGAAAAACATCGAAACACGTTATTTTTCAGCGAAAATCATCGAATTGGACCAAGATTTGACCAATGTTGCCCTCAAACGATCGATTTTTACTTGAAAATCGAAAAAACACGCCTTTTTACAGCGAAAATCGTCGTAATGTACAAAATTCATACTTCGGGGAGGGTAAATGGCATTCCTGCGATACATGAAGATAATCGCACGTGTTTACAATTTGTTTCCGCTAACGTAACAATGCCGATGAAACATGATTATTTCATTGAATTTAGTCGAAGGTGATCAATTTTCGTTCGAAAAACATCGAAACACGTTATTTTTCAGTGAAAATCGTAGAAATGGACCAAGATTTCACCAACGTTGCCCTCCAACGATCGATTTTTACATGAAAATCGAAGGAACACGCCTTTTTACAGCGAAAATCGTCGTAATGTACAAAATTCATACTTCGGGGAGAGTAAACGGCATTCCTGCGATACATGAAGATAATCGCACGTATTTACACTTTGTTTCCGCTAACGTAACAATGTCGATGGAACATTAAAACTTCATTGAATTTGGTCGGTGGTGATCAATTTTCGTTCGAAAAACATCGAAACACGTTATTTTTCAGCGAAAATCGTCGAATTGGACCAAGATTTCACCAACGTTGCCCTCAAACGATCGATTTTTACATGAAAATCGAAGGAACACGCCTTTTTACAGCGAAAATCGTCGTAATGTACAAAATTCATACTTCGGGGAGAGTAAACGGCATTCCTGCGATACATGAAGATAATCGCACGTGTTTACACTTGGTTTCCGATAACGTAACAATGTCGATGAAACATGATAATTTCATTGAATTTGCTCGGAGGTGATCAATTTTCGTTCGAAAAACATCGAAACACGTTATTTTTCAGCGAAAATCGTCGAATATGGACCAAGATTTCACCAGCATTGCCCTCAAACGATCGATTTTTACATGAAAATCGAAGGAACACGCCTTTTTACAGCGAAAATCGTCGTAATGTACAAAATTCATACTTCGGGGAGAGTAAACGGCATTCCTGCGATACATGAAGATAATCGCACGTGTTTACACTTGGTTTCCGATAACGTAACAATGTCGATGAAACATTAAAACTTCATTGAATTTGGTCGGTGGTGATCAATTTTCGTTCGAAAAACATCGAAACACGTTATTTTTCAGCGAAAATCGTTGAATTGGACCAAGATTTCACCAACGTTGCCCTCAAACGATCGATTTTTACATGAAAATCGAAGGAACACGCCTTTTTACAGCGAAAATCGTCGTAATGTACAAAATTCATACTTCGGGGAGAGTAAACGGCATTCCTGCGATACATGAAGATAATCGCACGTGTTTACACTTGGTTTCCGATAACGTAACAATGTCGATGAAACATGATAATTTCATTGAATTTGCTCGGAGGTGATCAATTTTCGTTCGAAAAACATCGAAACACGTTATTTTTCAGCGAAAATCATCGAATTGGACCAAGATTTGACCAATGTTGCCCTCAAACGATCGATTTTTACATGAAAATCGAAGGAACACGCCTTTTTACATCGAAAATCGTCGTAATGTACAAAATTCATACTTCGGGGAGAGTAAACGGCATTCCTGCGATACATGAAGATAATCGCACGTATTTACACTTTGTTTCCGCTAACGTAACAATGTCGATGAAACATTAAAACTTCATTGAATTTGCTCGGAGGTGATCAATTTTCGTTCGAAAAACATCGAAACACGTTATTTTTCAGCGAAAATCATCGAATTGGACCAAGATTTGACCAATGTTGCCCTCAAACGATCGATTTTTACATGAAAATCGAAGGAACACGCCTTTTTACAGCGAAAATCGTCGTAATGTACATAATTCATACTTCAGGGAGTGTAAATGGCATTTTCTTGCGATACATGAAGATAATTGCACGTATTTACACTTTGTTTCCGCTAACGTAACGATGTCGATGAAACATGATAATTTCATTGAATTTGCTCGGAGGTGATCAATTTTCGTTCGAAAAACATCGAAACACGATATTTTTCAGTGAAAATCGTAGAAATGGACCAAGATTTCACCAACGTTGCTCTCAAACGATCGATTTTTACATGAAAATCGAAGGAACGCGCCTTTTTACAGCGAAAATCGTCGTAATGTACATAATTCATACTTCGGGGAGGGTTAATTGCATTCCTGCGATACATGAAGATAATCGTACGTATTTACACTTTGTTTCCGCTAACGTAACAATGTCGATGAAACATTAAAACTTCATTGAATTTGGTCGGTGGTGATCAATCTTCGTTCGAAAAACGTCGAAACACGTTATTTTTCAGCGAAAATCGTCGAATTGGACCAAGATTTCACCAACGTTGCCCTCAAACGATCGATTTTTACATGAAAATCGAAGGAACACGCCTTTTTACAGCGAAAATCGTCGTAATGTACATAATTCATACTTCGGAGAGGGTAAATGGCATTCCTGCGATACATGAAGATAATCGCACGTGTTTACAATTTGTTTCGGCTAACGTAAAAATGTCGATAAAACATGATAATTTCATTGAATTTGGTCGGAGGTGATCAATTTTCATTCAAAAAACATCGAAACACGTTATTTTTCAGTGAAAATCGTAGAAATGGACCAAGATTTCACCAACGTTGCCCTCAAACGATAGATTTTTACATGAAAATTGAAGGAATGCGCCTTTTTACAGCGAAAATCGTCGTAATGTACATAATTCATACTTCGGGGAGGGTTAATTGCATTCCTGCGATACATGAAGATAATCGTACGTATTTACACTTTGTTTCCGCTAACGTAACAATGTCGATGAAACATTAAAACTTCATTGAATTTGGTCGGTGGTGATCAATCTTCGTTCGAAAAACATCGAAACACGTTATTTTTCAGCGAAAATCGTCGAATTGGACCAAGATTTCACCAACGTTGCCCTCAAACGATCGATTTTTACATGAAAATCGAAGGAACACGCCTTTTTACAGCGAAAATCGTCGTAATGTACATAATTCATACTTCGGAGAGGGTAAATGGCATTCCTGCGATACATGAAGATAATCGCACGTGTTTACAATTTGTTTCGGCTAACGTAACAATGTCGATAAAACATGATAATTTCATTGAATTTGCTCGGAAGTGATCAATTTTCGTTCGAAAAACATCGAAACACGTTATTTTTCAGTGAAAATCGTAGAAATGGACCAAGATTTCACCAACGTTGCCCTCAAACGATCGATTTTTACATGAAAATGGAAGGAACACGCCTTTTTACAGCGATAATCGTCGTAATGTACAAAATTCATACTTCGGGGAGGGTAAATGGCATTCCTGCGATACATGAAGATAATCGCACGTGTTTACACTTTGTTTCCGATAACGTAACAATGTCGATAAAACATCATAATTTCATTGAATTTGCTCGGAGGTGATCAATTTTCGTTCGAACAACATCGAAACACGTTATTTTTCAGCGAAAATCGTCGAATTGGACCAAGATTTCACCAACGTTGCCCTCAAACGATCGATTTTTACATGAAAATCGAAGGAACACGCCTTTTTACAGCGAAAATCGTCGTAATGTACAAAATTCATACTTCGGGGAGAGTAAACGGCATTCCTGCGATACATGAAGATAATCGCACGTGTTTACAATTTGTTTCCGCAAACGTAACAATGTCGATGAAACATTAAAACTTCATTGAATTTGGTCGGTGGTGATAAATTTTCGTTCGAAAAACATCGAAACACGTTATTTTTCAGCGAAAATCGTCGAATTGGACCAAGATTTCACCAACGGTGCCCTCAAACGATCGATTTTTACATGAAAATCGAAGGAACACACCTTTTTACAGCAAAAATCGTCATAATGTAGAAAATTCATACTTCGGGGAAGGTAAATTGCATTCCTGCGATACATGAAGATAATCGCACGTGTTTTCAATTGGTTTCCCTTAACGTAACGATGTCGATAAAACATCATAATTTCATTGAATTTGCTCGGAGGTGATCAATTTTCGTTCGAAAAACATCGAAACACGTTATTTTTCAGCGAAAATCGTCGAATTGGACCAAGATTTCACGAACGTTGCCCTCAAACGATCGATTTTTACATGAAAATCGAAGGAACACGCCTTTTTACAGCGAAAATCGTCGCAATGTACAAAATTCATACTGCGGGGAAGGTAAATTGCATTCCTGCGATACATGAAGATAATCGCACGTGTTTTCAATTGGTTTCCCTTAACGTAACGATGTCGATGAAACATGATAATTTCATTGAATTTGCTCGGAGGTGATCAATTTTCGTTCGAAAAACATCGAAACACGTTATTTTTTAGCGACAATCGTCGAATTGGACCAAGATTTCACCAACGTTGCCCTCAAACGATCGATTTTTACATGAAAATCGAAGGAACACGCCTTTTTACAGCGATAATCGTCGTAATGTACAAAATTCATACTTCGGGGAGGGTAAATGGCATTCCTGCGATACATGAAGATAATCGCACGTGTTTACACTTGGTTTCCGATAACGTAAAAATGTCGATAAAACATCATAATTTCATTGAATTTGCTCGGAGGTGATCAATTTTCGTTCGAAAAACATCGAAACACGTTATTTTTCAGCGAAAATCGTCGAATTGGACCAAGATTTGACCAATGTTGCCCTCAAACGATAGATTTTTACATGAAAATCGAGGAACACAACTTTTTACAGCGATAATCGTCATAATGTACAAAATTCATACTTCGGGGAGCGTAAATGGCATTCCCGCGATACACTAAGATAATCGCACGTGTTTACAATTTGTTTCGGCTAACGTAACAATGTCGATAAAACATGATAATTTCATTGAATTTGGTCGGAGGTGATCAATTTTCATTCAAAAAACATCGAAACACGTTATTTTTCAGTGAAAATCGTAGAAATGGACCAAGATTTCACCAACGTTGCCCTCAACCGATCGATTTTTACATGAAAATCGAAGGAACACGCCTTTTTACAGCGAAAATCGTCGTAATGTACAAAATTCATACTTCGGGGAGAGTAAACGGCATTCCTGCGATACATGAAGATAATCGCACGTGTTTACACTTGGTTTCCGATAACGTAACAATGTCGATGAAACATTAAAACTTCATTGAATTTGGTCGGTGGTGATCAATTTTCGTTCGAAAAACATCGAAACACGTTATTTTTCAGCGAAAATCGTTGAATTGGACCAAGATTTCACCAACGTTGCCCTCAAACGATCGATTTTTACATGAAAATCGAAGGAACACGCCTTTTTACAGCGAAAATCGTCGTAATGTACATAATTCATACTTCAGGGAGTGCAAATGGCATTTTCTTGCGATGCATGAAGATAATTGCACGTATTTACACTTTGTTTCCGCTAACGTAACAATGTCGATGAAACATGATAATTTCACTGAATTTGCTCGGAGATGATCAATTTTCGTTCGAAAAACATCGAAACACGTTATTTTTCAGCGAAAATCGTCGAATTGGACCAAGATTTCACCAACGGTGCCCTCAAACGATCGATTTTTACATGAAAATCGAAGGAACACACCTTTTTACAGCAAAAATCGTCATAATGTAGAAAATTCATACTTCGGGGAGGGTAAATGGCATTCCTGCGATACATGAAGATAATCGCACGTGTTTACAATGTGTTTCCGCAAACGTAACAATGTCGATGAAACATGATTATTTCATTGAATTTGGTCGGAGGTGATCAATTTTCGTTCGAAAAACATCGAAACACGTTATTTTTCAGCGAAAATCATCGAATTGGACCAAGATTTGACCAATGTTGCCCTCAAACGATCGATTTTTACATGAAAATCGAAAAAACACGCCTTTTTACAGCGAAAATCGTCGTAATGTACATAATTCATACTTCGGAGAGGGTAAATGGCATTCCTGCGATACATGAAGATAATCGCACGTGTTTACAATTTGTTTCGGCTAACGTAACAATGTCGATAAAACATGATAATTTCATTGAATTTGCTCGGAAGTGATCAATTTTCGTTCGAAAAACATCGAAACACGTTATTTTTCAGTGAAAATCGTAGAAATGGACCAAGATTTCACCAACGTTGCCCTCAAACGATCGATTTTTACATGAAAATCGAAGGAACACGCCTTTTTACAGCGATAATCGTCGTAATGTACAAAATTCATACTTCGGGGAGGGTAAATGGCATTCCTGCGATACATGAAGATAATCGCACGTGTTTACACTTGGTTTCCGATAACGTAACAATGTCGATAAAACATCATAATTTCATTGAATTTGCTCGGAGGTGATCAATTTTCGTTCGAACAACATCGAAACACGTTATTTTTCAGCGAAAATCGTCGAATTGGACCAAGATTTCACCAACGTTGCCCTCAAACGATCGATTTTTACATGAAAATCGAAGGAACACGCCTTTTTACAGCGAAAATCGTCGTAATGTACAAAATTCATACTTCGGGGAGAGTAAACGGCATTCCTGCGATACATGAAGATAATCGCACGTGTTTACACTTGGTTTCCGATAACGTAACAATGTCGATAAAACATCATAATTTCATTGAATTTGCTCGGAGGTGATCAATTTTCGTTCGAAAAACATCGAAACACGTTATTTTTCAGCGAAAATCGTCGAATTGGACCAAGATTTGACCAATGTTGCCCTCAAACCATAGATTTTTACATGAAAATCGAGGAACACAACTTTTTACAGCGAAAATCGTCATAATGTACAAAATTCATACTTCGGGGAGCGTAAATGGCATTCCCGCGATACACTAAGATAATCGCACGTGTTTACAATTTGTTTCGGCTAACGTAACAATGTCGATAAAACATGATAATTTCATTGAATTTGGTCGGAGGTGATCAATTTTCATTCAAAAAACATCGAAACACGTTATTTTTCAGTGAAAATCGTAGAAATGGACCAAGATTTCACCAACGTTGCCCTCAAACGATCGATTTTTACATGAAAATCGAAGGAACACGCCTTTTTACAGCGAAAATCGTCGTAATGTACAAAATTCATACTTCGGGGAGAGTAAACGGCATTCCTGCGATACATGAAGATAATCGCACGTATTTACACTTTGTTTCCGCTAACGTAACAATGTCGATGAAACATTAAAACTTCATTGAATTTGGTCGGTGGTGATCAATTTTCGTTCGAAAAACATCGAAACACGTTATTTTTCAGCGAAAATCGTCGAATGGGACCAAGATTTGACCAACGTTGCCCTCAAACGATCGATTTTTACATGAAAATCGAAGGAACACGCCTTTTTACAGCGAAAATCGTCGTAATGTACATAATTCATACTTCAGGGAGTGCAAATGGCATTTTCTCGCGATGCATGAAGATAATTGCACGTATTTACACTTTGTTTCCGCAAACGTAACAATGTCGATGAAACATGATTATTTCATTGAATTTGGTCGGAGGTGATCAATTTTCATTCAAAAAACATCGAAACACGTTATTTTTCAGCGAAAATCGTCGAATTGGACCAAGATTTCACCAACGGTGCCCTCAAACGATCGATTTTTACACGAAAATCGAAGGAACACGCCTTTTTACAGCGAAAATCGTCGTAATGTACAAAATTCATACTTCGGGGAGAGTAAACGGCATTCCTGCGATACATGAAGATAATCGCACGTATTTACACTTTGTTTCCGCTAACGTAACAATGTCGATGAAACATTAAAACTTCATTGAATTTGCTCGGAGGTGATCAATTTTCGTTCGAAAAACATCGAAACACGTTATTTTTCAGCGAAAATCGTCGAATTGGACCAAGATTTCACCAACGTTGCCCTCAAACGATCGATTTTTACATGAAAATCGAAGGAACACGCCTTTTTACAGCGAAAATCGTCGCAATGTACAAAATTCACACTGCGGGGAAGGTAAATTGCATTCCTGCGATACATGAAGATAATCGCACGTGTTTTCAATTGGTTTCCCTTAACGTAACGATGTCGATGAAACAAGATAATTTCATTGAATTTGCTCGGAGGTGATCAATTTTCGTTCGAAAAACATCGAAACACGTTATTTTTTAGCGAAAATCGTCGAATTGGACCAAGATTTCACCAACGTTGCCCTCAAACGATCGATTTTTACATGAAAATCGAAGAAACACGCCTTTTTACAGCGAAAATCGTCGTAATGTACAAAATTCATACTTCGGGGAGAGTAAACGGCATTCCTGCGATACATGAAGATAATCGCACGTATTTACACTTTGTTTCCGCTAACGTAACAATGTCGATGAAACATTAAAACTTCATTGAATTTGGTCGGTGGTGATCAATTTTCGTTCGAAAAACATCGAAACACGTTATTTTTCAGCGAAAATCGTCGAATGGGACCAAGATTTGACCAACGTTGCCCTCAAACGATCGATTTTTACATGAAAATCGAAGGAACACGCCTTTTTACAGCGATAATCGTCGTAATGTACAAAATTCATACTTCGGGGAGGGTAAATGGCATTCCTGCGATACATGAAGATAATCGCACGTGTTTACAATTGGTTTCCGCTAACGTAACGATGTCGATGAAACATGATAATTTTTTTGAATTTGCTCGGAGGTGATCAATTTTCGTTCGAAAAACATCGAAACACGTTATTTTTCAGCGAAAATCGTCGAATTGGACCAAGATTTCACCAACGTTGCCCTCAAACGATCGATTTTTACATGAAAATCGAAGGAACACGCCTTTTTACAGCGAAAATCGTCGCAATGTACAAAATTCATACTGCGGGGAAGGTAAATTGCATTCCTGCGATACATGAAGATAATCGCACGTGTTTTCAATTGGTTTCCCTTAACGTAACGATGTCGATGAAACAAGATAATTTCATTGAATTTGCTCGGAGGTGATCAATTTTCGTTCGAAAAACATCGAAACACGTTATTTTTTAGCGAAAATCGTCGAATTGGACCAAGATTTCACCAACGTTGCCCTCAAACGATCGATTTTTACATGAAAATCGAAGGAACACGCCTTTTTACAGCGAAAATCGTCGTAATGTACAAAATTCATACTTCGGGGAGAGTAAACGGCATTCCTGCGATACATGAACATAATCGCACGTGTTTACACTTGGTTTCCGATAACGTAACAATGTCGATGAAACATTAAAACTTCATTGAATTTGGTCGGTGGTGATCAATTTTCGTTCGAAAAACATCGAAACACGTTATTTTTCAGCGAAAATCGTCGAATTGGACCAAGATTTCACCAACGTTGCCCTCAAACGATCGATTTTTACATGAAAATCGAAGGAACACGCCTTTTTACAGCGAAAATCGTCGTAATGTACAAAATTCATACTTCGGGGAGAGTAAACGGCATTCCTGCGATACATGAAGATAATCGCACGTGTTTACACTTGGTTTCCGATAACGTAACAATGTCGATGAAACATGATAATTTCATTGGATTTGCTCGGAGGTGATCAATTTTCGTTCGAAAAACATCGAAACACGTTATTTTTCAGCGAAAATCGTCGAATTGGACCAAGATTTCAGCAACGTTGCCCTCAAACGATCGATTTTTACATGAAAATCGAAAAAACACGCCTTTTTACAGCGAAAATCGTCGTAATGTACAAAATTCATACTTCGGGGAGGGTAAATGGCATTCCTGCGATACATGAAGATAATCGCACGTGTTTACAATTTGTTTCCGCTAACGTAACAATGCCGATGAAACATGATTATTTCATTGAATTTGGTCGAAAGTGATCAATTTTCGTTCGAAAAACATCGAAACACGTTATTTTTCAGTGAAAATCGTAGAAATGGACCAAGATTTCACCAACGTTGCCCTCAAACGATCGATTTTTACATGAAAATCGAAGGAACACGCCTTTTTACAGCGAAAATCGTCGTAATGTACAAAATTCATACTTCGGGGAGAGTAAACGGCATTCCTGCGATACATGAAGATAATCGCACGTATTTACACTTTGTTTCCGCTAACGTAACAATGTCGATGAAACATTAAAACTTCATTGAATTTGGTCGGTGGTGATCAATTTTCGTTCGAAAAACATCGAAACACGTTATTTTTCAGCGAAAATCGTCGAATTGGACCAAGATTTCACCAACGTTGCCCTCAAACGATCGATTTTTACATGAAAATCGAAGGAACACGCCTTTTTACAGCGAAAATCGTCGTAATGTACAAAATTCATACTTCGGGGAGAGTAAACGGCATTCCTGCGATACATGAAGATAATCGCACGTGTTTACACTTGGTTTCCGATAACGTAACAATGTCGATGAAACATGATAATTTCATTGAATTTGCTCGGAGGTGATCAATTTTCGTTCGAAAAACATCGAAACACGTTATTTTTCAGCGAAAATCGTCGAATTGGACCAAGATTTCACCAACGTTGCCCTCAAACGATCGATTTTTACATGAAAATCGAAGGAACACGCCTTTTTACAGCGATAATCGTCGTAATGTACAAAATTCATACTTCGGGGAGGGTAAGTGGCATTCCTGCGATACATGAAGATAATCGCACGTGTTTACACTTGGTTTCCGATAACGTAACAATGTCGATAAAACATCATAATTTCATTGAATTTGCTCGGAGGTGATCAATTTTCGTTCGAACAACATCGAAACACGTTATTTTTCAGCGAAAATCGTCGAATTGGACCAAGATTTCACCAACGTTGCCCTCAAACGATTGATTTTTACATGAAAATCGAAGGAACACGCCTTTTTACAGCTAAAATCGTCGTAATGTAAAAATTCATACTTCGGGGAGAGTAAACGGCATTCCTGCGATACATGAAGATAATCGCACGTGTTTACACTTTGTTTCCGCTAACGTAACAATGTCGATGAAACATTAAAACTTCATTGAATTTGGTCGGTAGTGATCAATTTTCGTTCGAAAAACATCGAAACTCGTTATTTTTCAGCGAAAATCATCGAATTGGACCAAGATTTCACCAACGTTGCACTCAAAGGATCGATTTTTACATGAAAATCGAAGGAACACGCCTTTTCACAGCGAAAATCGTCGTAATGTACATAATTCATACTTCAGGGAGTGTAAATGGCATTTTCTTGCGATACATGAAGATAATTGCACGTATTTACACTTTGTTTCCGCTAACGTAACGATGTCGATGAAACATGATAATTTCATTGAATTTGCTCGGAGGTGATCAATTTTCGTTCGAAAAACATCGAAACACGTTATTTTTCAGCGAAAATCGTCGAATTGGACCAAGATTTCACCAGCATTGCCCTCAAACGATCGATTTTTACATGAAAATCGAAGGAACACGCCTTTTTACAGCGATAATCGTCGTAATGTACAAAATTCATACTTCGGGGAGGGTAAATGGCATTCCTGCGATACATGAAGATAATCGCACGTGTTTACACTTGGTTTCCGATAACGTAACAATGTCGATGAAACATCATAATTTCATTGAATTTGCTCGGAGGTGATCAATTTTCGTTCGAAAAACATCGAAACACGTTATTTTTCAGCGAAAATCGTTGAATTGGACCAAGATTTGACCAATGTTGCCCTCAAACCATAGATTTTTACATGAAAATCGAGGAACACAACTTTTTACAGCGAAAATCGTCATAATGTACAAAATTCATACTTCGGTGAGCGTAAATGGCATTCCCGCGATACACTAAGATAATCGCACGTGTTTACAATTTGTTTCGGCTAACGTAACAATGTCGATAAAACATGATAATTTCATTGAATTTGGTCGGAGATGATCAATTTTCATTCAAAAAACATCGAAACACGTTATTTTTCAGTGAAAATCGTAGAAATGGACCAAGATTTCACCAACGTTGCCCTCAAACGATCGATTTTTACATGAAAATCGAAGGAACACGCCTTTTTACCGCGAAAATCGTCGTAATGTACATAATTCATACTTCGGGGAGGGTTAATTGCATTCCTGCGATACATGAAGATAATCGTACGTATTTACACTTTGTTTCCGCTAACGTAACAATGTCGATGAAACATTAAAACTTCATTGAATTTGGTCGGTGGTGATCAATCTTCGTTCGAAAAACGTCGAAACACGTTATTTTTCAGCGAAAATCGTCGAATTGGATCAAGATTTGACCAACGTTGCCCTCAAACGATCGATTTTTACATGAAAATCGAAGGAACACGCCTTTTTACAGCGAAAATCGTCGTAATGTACATAATTCATACTTCGGAGAGGGTAAATGGCATTCCTGCGATACATGAAGATAATCGCACGTGTTTACAATTTGTTTCGGCTAACGTAACAATGTCGATAAAACATGATAATTTCATTGAATTTGCTCGGAAGTGATCAATTTTCGTTCGAAAAACATCGAAACACGTTATTTTTCAGTGAAAATCGTAGAAATGGACCAAGATTTCACCAACGTTGCCCTCAAACGATCGATTTTTACATGAAAATCGAAGGAACACGCCTTTTTACAGCGATAATCGTCGTAATGTACAAAATTCATACTTCGGGGAGGGTAAATGGCATTCCTGCGATACATGAAGATAATCGCACGTGTTTACACTTGGTTTCCGATAACGTAACAATGTCGATAAAACATCATAATTTCATTGAATTTGCTCGGAGGTGATCAATTTTCGTTCGAACAACATCGAAACACGTTATTTTTCAGCGAAAATCGTCGAATTGGACCAAGATTTCACCAACGTTGCCCTCAAACGATCGATTTTTACATGAAAATCGAAGGAACACGCCTTTTTACAGCGAAAATCGTCGTAATGTACAAAATTCATACTTCGGGGAGAGTAAACGGCATTCCTGCGATACATGAAGATAATCGCACGTGTTTACAATTTGTTTCCGCAAACGTAACAATGTCGATGAAACATTAAAACTTCATTGAATTTGGTCGGTGGTGATAAATTTTCGTTCGAAAAACATCGAAACACGTTATTTTTCAGCGAAAATCGTCGAATTGGACCAAGATTTCACCAACGCTGCCCTCAAACGATCGATTTTTACATGAAAATCGAAGGAACACGCCTTTTTACATCGAGAATCGTCGTAATGTACAAAATTCATACTTCGGGGAGAGTAAACGGCATTCCTGCGATACATGAAGATAATCGCACGTATTTACACTTTGTTTCCGCTAACGTAACAATGTCGATGAAACATTAAAACTTCATTGAATTTGGTCGGTAGTGATCAATTTTCGTTCGAAAAACATCGAAACTCGTTATTTTTCAGCGAAAATCGTCGAATTGGACCAAGATTTCACCAACGTTGCCCTCAAACGATCGATTTTTACATGAAAATCGAAGGAACACGCCTTTTTACAGCGATAATCGTCGTAATGTACAAAATTCATACTTCGGGGAGGGTAAGTGGCATTCCTGCGATACATGAAGATAATCGCACGTGTTTACACTTGGTTTCCGATAACGTAACAATGTCGATAAAACATCATAATTTCATTGAATTTGCTCGGAGGTGATCAATTTTCGTTCGAACAACATCGAAACACGTTATTTTTCAGCGAAAATCGTCGAATTGGACCAAGATTTCACCAACGTTGCCCTCAAACGATTGATTTTTACATGAAAATCGAAGGAACACGCCTTTTTACAGCTAAAATCGTCGTAATGTAAAAATTCATACTTCGGGGAGAGTAAACGGCATTCCTGCGATACATGAAGATAATCGCACGTGTTTACACTTTGTTTCCGCTAACGTAACAATGTCGATGAAACATTAAAACTTCATTGAATTTGGTCGGTAGTGATCAATTTTCGTTCGAAAAACATCGAAACTCGTTATTTTTCAGCGAAAATCATCGAATTGGACCAAGATTTCACCAACGTTGCACTCAAAGGATCGATTTTTACATGAAAATCGAAGGAACACGCCTTTTCACAGCGAAAATCGTCGTAATGTACATAATTCATACTTCAGGGAGTGTAAATGGCATTTTCTTGCGATACATGAAGATAATTGCACGTATTTACACTTTGTTTCCGCTAACGTAACGATGTCGATGAAACATGATAATTTCATTGAATTTGCTCGGAGGTGATCAATTTTCGTTCGAAAAACATCGAAACACGTTATTTTTCAGCGAAAATCGTCGAATTGGACCAAGATTTCACCAGCATTGCCCTCAAACGATCGATTTTTACATGAAAATCGAAGGAACACGCCTTTTTACAGCGATAATCGTCGTAATGTACAAAATTCATACTTCGGGGAGGGTAAATGGCATTCCTGCGATACATGAAGATAATCGCACGTGTTTACACTTGGTTTCCGATAACGTAACAATGTCGATGAAACATCATAATTTCATTGAATTTGCTCGGAGGTGATCAATTTTCGTTCGAAAAACATCGAAACACGTTATTTTTCAGCGAAAATCGTTGAATTGGACCAAGATTTGACCAATGTTGCCCTCAAACCATAGATTTTTACATGAAAATCGAGGAACACAACTTTTTACAGCGAAAATCGTCATAATGTACAAAATTCATACTTCGGTGAGCGTAAATGGCATTCCCGCGATACACTAAGATAATCGCACGTGTTTACAATTTGTTTCGGCTAACGTAACAATGTCGATAAAACATGATAATTTCATTGAATTTGGTCGGAGATGATCAATTTTCATTCAAAAAACATCGAAACACGTTATTTTTCAGTGAAAATCGTAGAAATGGACCAAGATTTCACCAACGTTGCCCTCAAACGATCGATTTTTACATGAAAATCGAAGGAACACGCCTTTTTACCGCGAAAATCGTCGTAATGTACATAATTCATACTTCGGGGAGGGTTAATTGCATTCCTGCGATACATGAAGATAATCGTACGTATTTACACTTTGTTTCCGCTAACGTAACAATGTCGATGAAACATTAAAACTTCATTGAATTTGGTCGGTGGTGATCAATCTTCGTTCGAAAAACGTCGAAACACGTTATTTTTCAGCGAAAATCGTCGAATTGGATCAAGATTTGACCAACGTTGCCCTCAAACGATCGATTTTTACATGAAAATCGAAGGAACACGCCTTTTTACAGCGAAAATCGTCGTAATGTACATAATTCATACTTCGGAGAGGGTAAATGGCATTCCTGCGATACATGAAGATAATCGCACGTGTTTACAATTTGTTTCGGCTAACGTAACAATGTCGATAAAACATGATAATTTCATTGAATTTGCTCGGAAGTGATCAATTTTCGTTCGAAAAACATCGAAACACGTTATTTTTCAGTGAAAATCGTAGAAATGGACCAAGATTTCACCAACGTTGCCCTCAAACGATCGATTTTTACATGAAAATCGAAGGAACACGCCTTTTTACAGCGATAATCGTCGTAATGTACAAAATTCATACTTCGGGGAGGGTAAATGGCATTCCTGCGATACATGAAGATAATCGCACGTGTTTACACTTGGTTTCCGATAACGTAACAATGTCGATAAAACATCATAATTTCATTGAATTTGCTCGGAGGTGATCAATTTTCGTTCGAACAACATCGAAACACGTTATTTTTCAGCGAAAATCGTCGAATTGGACCAAGATTTCACCAACGTTGCCCTCAAACGATCGATTTTTACATGAAAATCGAAGGAACACGCCTTTTTACAGCGAAAATCGTCGTAATGTACAAAATTCATACTTCGGGGAGAGTAAACGGCATTCCTGCGATACATGAAGATAATCGCACGTGTTTACAATTTGTTTCCGCAAACGTAACAATGTCGATGAAACATTAAAACTTCATTGAATTTGGTCGGTGGTGATAAATTTTCGTTCGAAAAACATCGAAACACGTTATTTTTCAGCGAAAATCGTCGAATTGGACCAAGATTTCACCAACGCTGCCCTCAAACGATCGATTTTTACATGAAAATCGAAGGAACACGCCTTTTTACATCGAGAATCGTCGTAATGTACAAAATTCATACTTCGGGGAGAGTAAACGGCATTCCTGCGATACATGAAGATAATCGCACGTATTTACACTTTGTTTCCGCTAACGTAACAATGTCGATGAAACATTAAAACTTCATTGAATTTGGTCGGTAGTGATCAATTTTCGTTCGAAAAACATCGAAACTCGTTATTTTTCAGCGAAAATCGTCGAATTGGACCAAGATTTCACCAACGTTGCCCTCAAAGGATCGATTTTTACATGAAAATCGAAGGAACACGCCTTTTTACAGCGAAAATCGTCGTAATGTACATAATTCATACTTCAGGGAGTGTAAATGGCATTTTCTTGCGATACATGAAGATAATTGCACGTATTTACACTTTGTTTCCGCTAACGTAACGATGTCGATGAAACATGATAATTTCATTGAATTTGCTCGGAGGTGATCAATTTTCGTTCGAAAAACATCGAAACACGTTATTTTTCAGCGAAAATCGTCGAATTGGACCAAGATTTCACCAGCATTGCCCTCAAACGATCGATTTTTACATGAAAATCGAAGGAACACGCCTTTTTACAGCGATAATCGTCGTAATGTACAAAATTCATACTTCGGGGAGGGTAAATGGCATTCCTGCGATACATGAAGATAATCGCACGTGTTTACACTTGGTTTCCGATAACGTAACAATGTCGATAAAACATCATAATTTCATTGAAATTGCTCGGAGGTGATCAATTTTCGTTCGAAAAACATCGAAACACGTTATTTTTCAGCGAAAATCGTCGAATTGGACCAAGATTTGACCAATGTTGCCCTCAAACCATAGATTTTTACATGAAAATCGAGGAACACAACTTTTTACAGCGAAAATCGTCATAATGTACAAAATTCATACTTCGGTGAGCGTAAATGGCATTCCCGCGATACACTAAGATAATCGCACGTGTTTACAATTTGTTTCGGCTAACGTAACAATGTCGATAAAACATGATAATTTCATTGAATTTGGTCGAAGGTGATCAATTTTCGTTCGAAAAACATCGAAACACGTTATTTTTCAGTGAAAATCGTAGAAATGGACCAAGATTTCACCAACGTTGCCCTCAAACGATCGATTCTTACATGAAAATCGAAGGAACACGCCTTTTTACAGCGAAAATCGTCGTAATGTACAAAATTCATACTTCGGGGAGAGTAAACGGCATTCCTGCGATACATGAAGATAATCGCACGTATTTACACTTTGTTTCCGCTAACGTAACAATGTCGATGAAACATTAAAACTTCATTGAATTTGGTCGGTGGTGATCAATTTTCGGTCGAAAAACACCGAAACACGTTATTTTTCAGTGAAAATCGTAGAAATGGACCAAGATTTCACCAACGTTGCCCTGAAACGATCGATTTTTACATGAAAATCGAAGGAACACGCCTTTTTACAGCGAAAATCGTCGTAATGTACAAAATTCATACTTCGGGGAGAGTAAACGGCATTCCTGCGATACATGAAGATAATCGCACGTGTTTACACTTGGTTTCCGATAACGTAACAATGTCGATGAAACATGATAATTTCATTGAATTTGCTCGGAGGTGATCAATTTTCGTTCGAAAAACATCGAAACACGTTATTTTTCAGCGAAAATCGTCGAATTGGACCAAGATTTCACCAACGGTGCCCTCAAACGATCGATTTTTACACGAAAATCGAAGGAACACGCCTTTTTACAGCGAAAATCGTCGTAATGTACAAAATTCATACTTCGGGGAGAGTAAACGGCATTCCTGCGATACATGAAGATAATCGCACGTATTTACACTTTGTTTCCGCTAACGTAACAATGTCGATGAAACATTAAAACTTCATTGAATTTGGTCGGTGGTGATCAATTTTCGTTCGAAAAACATCGAAACACGTTATTTTTCAGCGAAAATCGTCGAATTGGACCAAGATTTCACCAACGTTGCCCTCAAACGATCGATTTTTACATGAAAATCGAAGGAACACGCCTTTTTACAGCGAAAATCGTCGCAATGTACAAAATTCATACTGCGGGGAAGGTAAATTGCATTCCTGCGATACACGAAGATAATCGCACGTGTTTTCAATTGGTTTCCCTTAACGTAACGATGTCGATGAAACATGATAATTTCATTGAATTTGCTCGGAGGTGGTCAATTTTCGTTCGAAAAACATCGAAACACGTTATTTTTTAGCGACAATCGTCGAATTGGACCAAGATTTCACCAACGTTGCCCTCAAACGATCGATTTTTACATGAAAATCGAAGGAACACGCCTTTTTACAGCGATAATCGTCGTAATGTACAAAATTCATACTTCGGGGAGGGTAAATGGCATTCCTGTGATACATGAAGATAATCGCACGTGTTTACAATTGGTTTCCGCTAACGTAACGATGTCGATGAAACATGATAATTTTTTTGAATTTGCTCGGAGGTGATCAATTTTCGTTCGAAAAACATCGAAACACGTTATTTTTCAGCGAAAATCGTCGAATTGGACCAAGATTTCACCAACGTTGCCCTCAAACGATCGATTTTTACATGAAAATCGAAGGAACACGCCTTTTTACAGCGAAAATCGTCGCAATGTACAAAATTCACACTGCGGGGAAGGTAAATTGCATTCCTGCGATACATGAAGATAATCGCACGTGTTTTCAATTGGTTTCCCTTAACGTAACGATGTCGATGAAACAAGATAATTTCATTGAATTTGCTCGGAGGTGATCAATTTTCGTTCGAAAAACATCGAAACACGTTATTTTTTAGCGAAAATCGTCGAATTGGACCAAGATTTCACCAACGTTGCCCTCAAACGATCGATTTTTACATGAAAATCGAAGAAACACGCCTTTTTACAGCGAAAATCGTCGTAATGTACAAAATTCATACTTCGGGGAGAGTAAACGGCATTCCTGCGATACATGAAGATAATCGCACGTATTTACACTTTGTTTCCGCTAACGTAACAATGTCGATGAAACATTAAAACTTCATTGAATTTGGTCGGTGGTGATCAATTTTCGTTCGAAAAACATCGAAACACGTTATTTTTCAGCGAAAATCGTCGAATGGGACCAAGATTTGACCAACGTTGCCCTCAAACGATCGATTTTTACATGAAAATCGAAGGAACACGCCTTTTTACAGCGATAATCGTCGTAATGTACAAAATTCATACTTCGGGGAGGGTAAATGGCATTCCTGCGATACATGAAGATAATCGCACGTGTTTACAATTGGTTTCCGCTAACGTAACGATGTCGATGAAACATGATAATTTTTTTGAATTTGCTCGGAGGTGATCAATTTTCGTTCGAAAAACATCGAAACACGTTATTTTTCAGCGAAAATCGTCGAATTGGACCAAGATTTCACCAACGTTGCCCTCAAACGATCGATTTTTACATGAAAATCGAAGGAACACGCCTTTTTACAGCGAAAATCGTCGCAATGTACAAAATTCATACTGCGGGGAAGGTAATTTGCATTCCTGCGATACATGAAGATAATCGCACGTGTTTTCAATTGGTTTCCCTTAACGTAACGATGTCGATGAAACAAGATAATTTCATTGAATTTGCTCGGAGGTGATCAATTTTCGTTCGAAAAACATCGAAACACGTTATTTTTTAGCGAAAATCGTCGAATTGGACCAAGATTTCACCAACGTTGCCCTCAAACGATCGATTTTTACATGAAAATCGAAGGAACACGCCTTTTTACAGCGAAAATCGTCGTAATGTACAAAATTCATACTTCGGGGAGAGTAAACGGCATTCCTGCGATACATGAACATAATCGCACGTGTTTACACTTGGTTTCCGATAACGTAACAATGTCGATGAAACATTAAAACTTCATTGAATTTGGTCGGTGGTGATCAATTTTCGTTCGAAAAACATCGAAACACGTTATTTTTCAGCGAAAATCGTCGAATTGGACCAAGATTTCACCAACGTTGCCCTCAAACGATCGATTTTTACATGAAAATCGAAGGAACACGCCTTTTTACAGCGAAAATCGTCGTAATGTACAAAATTCATACTTCGGGGAGAGTAAACGGCATTCCTGCGATACATGAAGATAATCGCACGTGTTTACACTTGGTTTCCGATAACGTAACAATGTCGATGAAACATGATAATTTCATTGGATTTGCTCGGAGGTGATCAATTTTCGTTCGAAAAACATCGAAACACGTTATTTTTCAGCGAAAATCGTCGAATTGGACCAAGATTTCAGCAACGTTGCCCTCAAACGATCGATTTTTACATGAAAATCGAAAAAACACGCCTTTTTACAGCGAAAATCGTCGTAATGTACAAAATTCATACTTCGGGGAGGGTAAATGGCATTCCTGCGATACATGAAGATAATCGCACGTGTTTACAATTTGTTTCCGCTAACGTAACAATGCCGATGAAACATGATTATTTCATTGAATTTGGTCGAAAGTGATCAATTTTCGTTCGAAAAACATCGAAACACGTTATTTTTCAGTGAAAATCGTAGAAATGGACCAAGATTTCACCAACGTTGCCCTCAAACGATCGATTTTTACATGAAAATCGAAGGAACACGCCTTTTTACAGCGAAAATCGTCGTAATGTACAAAATTCATACTTCGGGGAGAGTAAACGGCATTCCTGCGATACATGAAGATAATCGCACGTATTTACACTTTGTTTCCGCTAACGTAACAATGTCGATGAAACATTAAAACTTCATTGAATTTGGTCGGTGGTGATCAATTTTCGTTCGAAAAACATCGAAACACGTTATTTTTCAGCGAAAATCGTCGAATTGGACCAAGATTTCACCAACGTTGCCCTCAAACGATCGATTTTTACATGAAAATCGAAGGAACACGCCTTTTTACAGCGAAAATCGTCGTAATGTACAAAATTCATACTTCGGGGAGAGTAAACGGCATTCCTGCGATACATGAAGATAATCGCACGTGTTTACACTTGGTTTCCGATAACGTAACAATGTCGATGAAACATGATAATTTCATTGAATTTGCTCGGAGGTGATCAATTTTCGTTCGAAAAACATCGAAACACGTTATTTTTCAGCGAAAATCGTCGAATTGGACCAAGATTTCACCAACGTTGCCCTCAAACGATCGATTTTTACATGAAAATCGAAGGAACACGCCTTTTTACAGCGATAATCGTCGTAATGTACAAAATTCATACTTCGGGGAGGGTAAGTGGCATTCCTGCGATACATGAAGATAATCGCACGTGTTTACACTTGGTTTCCGATAACGTAACAATGTCGATAAAACATCATAATTTCATTGAATTTGCTCGGAGGTGATCAATTTTCGTTCGAACAACATCGAAACACGTTATTTTTCAGCGAAAATCGTCGAATTGGACCAAGATTTCACCAACGTTGCCCTCAAACGATTGATTTTTACATGAAAATCGAAGGAACACGCCTTTTTACAGCTAAAATCGTCGTAATGTAAAAATTCATACTTCGGGGAGAGTAAACGGCATTCCTGCGATACATGAAGATAATCGCACGTGTTTACACTTTGTTTCCGCTAACGTAACAATGTCGATGAAACATTAAAACTTCATTGAATTTGGTCGGTAGTGATCAATTTTCGTTCGAAAAACATCGAAACTCGTTATTTTTCAGCGAAAATCATCGAATTGGACCAAGATTTCACCAACGTTGCACTCAAAAGATCGATTTTTACATGAAAATCGAAGGAACACGCCTTTTCACAGCGAAAATCGTCGTAATGTACATAATTCATACTTCAGGGAGTGTAAATGGCATTTTCTTGCGATACATGAAGATAATTGCACGTATTTACACTTTGTTTCCGCTAACGTAACGATGTCGATGAAACATGATAATTTCATTGAATTTGGTCGAAGGTGATCAATTTTCGTTCGAAAAACATCGAAACACGTTATTTTTCAGTGAAAATCGTAGAAATGGACCAAGATTTCACCAACGTTGCCCTCAAACGATCGATTCTTACATGAAAATCGAAGGAACACGCCTTTTTACAGCGAAAATCGTCGTAATGTACAAAATTCATACTTCGGGGAGAGTAAACGGCATTCCTGCGATACATGAAGATAATCGCACGTATTTACACTTTGTTTCCGCTAACGTAACAATGTCGATGAAACATTAAAACTTCATTGAATTTGGTCGGTGGTGATCAATTTTCGGTCGAAAAACACCGAAACACGTTATTTTTCAGTGAAAATCGTAGAAATGGACCAAGATTTCACCAACGTTGCCCTGAAACGATCGATTTTTACATGAAAATCGAAGGAACACGCCTTTTTACAGCGAAAATCGTCGTAATGTACAAAATTCATACTTCGGGGAGAGTAAACGGCATTCCTGCGATACATGAAGATAATCGCACGTGTTTACACTTGGTTTCCGATAACGTAACAATGTCGATGAAACATGATAATTTCATTGAATTTGCTCGGAGGTGATCAATTTTCGTTCGAAAAACATCGAAACACGTTATTTTTTAGCGAAAATCGTCGAATTGGACCAAGATTTCACCAACGTTGCCCTCAAACGATCGATTTTTACATGAAAATCGAAGAAACACGCCTTTTTACAGCGAAAATCGTCGTAATGTACAAAATTCATACTTCGGGGAGAGTAAACGGCATTCCTGCGATACATGAAGATAATCGCACGTATTTACACTTTGTTTCCGCTAACGTAACAATGTCGATGAAACATTAAAATTTCATTGAATTTGGTCGGTGGTGATCAATTTTCGTTCGAAAAACATCGAAACACGTTATTTTTCAACGAAAATCGTCGAATGGGACCAAGATTTGACCAACGTTGCCCTCAAACGATCGATTTTTACATGAAAATCGAAGGAACACGCCTTTTTACAGCGATAATCGTCGTAATGTACAAAATTCATACTTCGGGGAGGGTAAATGGCATTCCTGCGATACATGAAGATAATCGCACGTGTTTACAATTGGTTTCCGCTAACGTAACGATGTCGATGAAACATGATAATTTTTTTGAATTTGCTCGGAGGTGATCAATTTTCGTTCGAAAAACATCGAAACACGTTATTTTTCAGCGAAAATCGTCGAATTGGACCAAGATTTCACCAACGTTGCCCTCAAACGATCGATTTTTACATGAAAATCGAAGGAACACGCCTTTTTACAGCGAAAATCGTCGCAATGTACAAAATTCATACTGCGGGGAAGGTAAATTGCATTCCTGCGATACATGAAGATAATCGCACGTGTTTTCAATTGGTTTCCCTTAACGTAACGATGTCGATGAAACAAGATAATTTCATTGAATTTGCTCGGAGGTGATCAATTTTCGTTCGAAAAACATCGAAACACGTTATTTTTTAGCGAAAATCGTCGAATTGGACCAAGATTTCACCAACGTTGCCCTCAAACGATCGATTTTTACATGAAAATCGAAGGAACACGCCTTTTTACAGCGAAAATCGTCGTAATGTACAAAATTCATACTTCGGGGAGAGTAAACGGCATTCCTGCGATACATGAACATAATCGCACGTGTTTACACTTGGTTTCCGATAACGTAACAATGTCGATGAAACATTAAAACTTCATTGAATTTGGTCGGTGGTGATCAATTTTCGTTCGAAAAACATCGAAACACGTTATTTTTCAGCGAAAATCGTCGAATTGGACCAAGATTTCACCAACGTTGCCCTCAAACGATCGATTTTTACATGAAAATCGAAGGAACACGCCTTTTTACAGCGAAAATCGTCGTAATGTACAAAATTCATACTTCGGGGAGAGTAAACGGCATTCCTGCGATACATGAAGATAATCGCACGTGTTTACACTTGGTTTCCGATAACGTAACAATGTCGATGAAACATGATAATTTCATTGGATTTGCTCGGAGGTGATCAATTTTCGTTCGAAAAACATCGAAACACGTTATTTTTCAGCGAAAATCGTCGAATTGGACCAAGATTTCACCAACGTTGCCCTCAAACGATCGATTTTTACATGAAAATCGAAAAAACACGCCTTTTTACAGCGAAAATCGTCGTAATGTACAAAATTCATACTTCGGGGAGGGTAAATGGCATTCCTGCGATACATGAAGATAATCGCACGTGTTTACAATTTGTTTCCGCTAACGTAACAATGCCGATGAAACATGATTATTTCATTGAATTTGGTCGAAAGTGATCAATTTTCGTTCGAAAAACATCGAAACACGTTATTTTTCAGTGAAAATCGTAGAAATGGACCAAGATTTCACCAACGTTGCCCTCAAACGATCGATTTTTACATGAAAATCGAAGGAACACGCCTTTTTACAGCGAAAATCGTCGTAATGTACAAAATTCATACTTCGGGGAGAGTAAACGGCATTCCTGCGATACATGAAGATAATCGCACGTATTTACACTTTGTTTCCGCTAACGTAACAATGTCGATGAAACATTAAAACTTCATTGAATTTGGTCGGTGGTGATCAATTTTCGTTCGAAAAACATCGAAACACGTTATTTTTCAGCGAAAATCGTCGAATTGGACCAAGATTTCACCAACGTTGCCCTCAAACGATCGATTTTTACATGAAAATCGAAGGAACACGCCTTTTTACAGCGAAAATCGTCGTAATGTACAAAATTCATACTTCGGGGAGAGTAAACGGCATTCCTGCGATACATGAAGATAATCGCACGTGTTTACACTTGGTTTCCGATAACGTAACAATGTCGATGAAACATCATAATTTCATTGAATTTGCTCGGAGGTGATCAATTTTCGTTCGAACAACATCGAAACACGTTATTTTTCAGCGAAAATCGTCGAATTGGACCAAGATTTCACCAACGTTGCCCTCAAACGATTGATTTTTACATGAAAATCGAAGGAACACGCCTTTTTACAGCTAAAATCGTCGTAATGTACAAAATTCATACTTCGGGGAGAGTAAACGGCATTCCTGCGATACATGAAGATAATCGCACGTGTTTACACTTTGTTTCCGCTAACGTAACAATGTCGATGAAACATTAAAACTTCATTGAATTTGGTCGGTAGTGATCAATTTTCGTTCGAAAAACATCGAAACTCGTTATTTTTCAGCGAAAATCATCGAATTGGACCAAGATTTGACCAATGTTGCCCTCAAACGATCGATTTTTACATGAAAATCGAAGGAACACGCCTTTTTACAGCGATAATCGTCGTAATGTACAAAATTCATACTTCGGGGAGGGTAAATGGCATTCCTGCGATACATGAAGATAATCGCACGTGTTTACACTTGGTTTCCGATAACGTAACAATGTCGATAAAACATCATAATTTCATTGAATTTGGTCGAAGGTGATCAATTTTCGTTCGAAAAACATCGAAACACGTTATTTTTCAGTGAAAATCGTAGAAATGGACCAAGATTTCACCAACGTTGCCCTCAAACGATCGATTTTTACATGAAAATCGAAGGAACACGCCTTTTTACAGCGAAAATCGTCGTAATGTACAAAATTCATACTTCGGGGAGAGTAAACGGCATTCCTGCGATACATGAAGATAATCGCACGTATTTACACTTTGTTTCCGCTAACGTAACAATGTCGATGAAACATTAAAACTTCATTGAATTTGGTCGGTGGTGATCAATTTTCGTTCGAAAAACATCGAAACACGTTATTTTTCAGCGAAAATCGTCGAATTGGACCAAGATTTCACCAACGTTGCCCTCAAACGATCGATTTTTACATGAAAATCGAAGGAACACGCCTTTTTACAGCGAAAATCGTCGTAATGTACAAAATTCATACTTCGGGGAGAGTAAACGGCATTCCTGCGATACATGAAGATAATCGCACGTGTTTACACTTGGTTTCCGATAACGTAACAATGTCGATGAAACATGATAATTTCATTGAATTTGCTCGGAGGTGATCAATTTTCGTTCGAAAAACATCGAAACACGTTATTTTTCAGCGAAAATCGTAGAAATGGACCAAGATTTCACCAACGTTGCCCTCAAACGATCGATTTTTACATGAAAATCGAAGGAACACGCCTTTTTACAGCGAAAATCGTCGTAATGTACAAAATTCATACTTCGGGGAGCGTAAATGGAATTCCCGCGATACAGTAAGATAATCGCACGTGATTACAATTTGTTTCCGCTAACGTAACAATGTTGATGAAACCTCATCATTTCATTGAATTTGGTCACAGGTGATCAATTTTCGTTCGAAAAACATCGAAGCACGTTATTTTTCAGCGAAAATCGTCGAATTGGACCAAGATTTGACTAACGTTGCCCTCAAACGATCGATTTTTACATGAAAATCGAAGGAACACGCCTTTTTACAGCGAAAATCGTCGTAATGTACAAAATTCATACTTCGGGGAGGGTAAATGGCATTCCTGCGATACATGAAGATAATCGCACGTGTTTACAATTTGTTTCCGCAAACGTAACAATGTCGATGACATTAACATGATTATTTCATTGAATTTGGTCGGAGGTGATCAATTTTCGTTCGAAAAACATCGAAAAACGTTATTTTTCAGTGAAAATCGTAGAAATGGACCAAGATTTCACCAACGTTGCTCTCAAACGATCGATTTTTACATGAAAATCGAAGGAACACGCCTTTTTACAGCGAAAATCGTCGTTATGTACATAATTCATACTTCGGAGAGGGTAAATGGCATTCCTGCGATACATGAAGATAATCGCACGTGTTTACAATTTGTTTCGGCTAACGTAACAATGTCGATAAAACATGATAATTTCATTGAATTTGCTCGGAAGTGATCAATTTTCATTCAAAAAACATCGAAACACGTTATTTTTCAGTAAAAATCGTCGAATTGGACCAAGATTTCACCAACGTTGCCCTCAAACGATCGATTTTTACATGAAAATCGAAGGAACACGCCTTTTTACAGCGAAAATCGTCGTAATGTACGAAATTCATACTTCGGGGAGAGTAAACGGCATTCCTGCGATACATGAAGATAATCGCACGTGTTTACACTTGGTTTCCGATAACGTAACAATGTCGATGAAACATGATAATTTCATTGAATTTGCTCGGAGGTGATCAATTTTCGTTCGAAAAACATCGAAACACGTTATTTTTCAGCGAAAATCGTAGAAATGGACCAAGATTTCACCAACGTTGCCCTCAAACGATCGATTTTTACATGAAAATCGAAGGAACACGCCTTTTTACAGCGAAAATCGTCGTAATGTACAAAATTCATACTTCGGGGAGAGTAAACGGCATTCCTGCGATACATGAAGATAATCGCACGTGTTTACAATTTGTTTCCGCAAACGTAACAATGTCGATGAAACATGATTATTTCATTGAATTTGGTCGGAGGTGATCAATTTTCGTTCGAAAAACATCGAAACACGTTATTTTTCAGCGAAAATCATCGAATTGGACCAAGATTTGACCAATGTTGCCCTCAAACGATCGATTTTTACATGAAAATCGAAAAAACACGCCTTTTTACAGCGAAAATCGTCGTAATGTACAAAATTCATACTTCGGGGAGGGTAAATGGCATTCCTGCGATACATGAAGATAATCGCACGTGTTTACAATTTGTTTCCGCTAACGTAACAATGCCGATGAAACATGATTATTTCATTGAATTTGGTCGAAGGTGATCAATTTTCGTTCGAAAAAAATCGAAAAACGTTATTTTTCAGTGAAAATCGTAGAAATGGACCAAGATTTCACCAACGTTGCCCTCAAACGATCGATTTTTACATGAAAATCGAAGGAACACGCCTTTTTACAGCGAAAATCGTCGTAATGTACAAAATTCATACTTCGGGGAGAGTAAACGGCATTCCTGCGATACATGAAGATAATCGCACGTATTTACACTTTGTTTCCGCTAACGTAACAATGTTGATGAAACATTAAAACTTCATTGAATTTGGTCGGTGGTGATCAATTTTCGTTCGAAAAACATCGAAACACGTTATTTTTCAGCGAAAATCGTCGAATTGGACCAAGATTTCACCAACGTTGCCCTCAAACGATCGATTTTTACATGAAAATCGAAGGAACACGCCTTTTTACAGCGAAAATCGTCGTAATGTACAAAATTCATACTTCGGGGAGGGTAAATGGCATTCCTGCGATACATGAAGATAATCGCACGTGTTTACACTTGGTTTCCGATAACGTAACAATGTCGATAAAACATCATAATTTCATTGAATTTGCTCGGAGGTGATCAATTTTCGTTCGAACAACATCGAAACACGTTATTTTTCAGCGAAAATCGTCGAATTGGACCAAGATTTCACCAGCATTGCCCTCAAACGTTCGATTTTTACATGAAAATCGAAGGAACACGCCTTTTTACAGCGAAAATCGTCGTAATGTACAAAATTCATACTTCGGGGAGAGTAAACGGCATTCCTGCGATACATGAAGATAATCGCACGTGTTTACACTTGGTTTCCGATAACGTAACAATGTCGATGAAACATGATAATTTCATTGAATTTGCTCGGAGGTGATCAATTTTCGTTCGAAAAACATCGAAACACGTTATTTTTCAGCGAAAATCGTCGAATTGGACCAAGATTTCACCAACGTTGCCCTCAAACGATCGATTTTTACATGAAAATCGAAGGAACACGCCTTTTTACAGCGATAATCGTCGTAATGTACAAAATTCATACTTCGGGGAGGGTAAGTGGCATTCCTGCGATACATGAAGATAATCGCACGTGTTTACACTTGGTTTCCGATAACGTAACAATGTCGATAAAACATCATAATTTCATTGAATTTGCTCGGAGGTGATCAATTTTCGTTCGAAAAACATCGAAACACGTTATTTTTCAGCGAAAATCGTCGAATTGGACCAAGATTTCACCAACGTTGCCCTCAAACGATCGATTTTTACATGAAAATCGAAGGAACACGCCTTTTTACAGCGAAAATCGTCGTAATGTACATAATTCATACTTCAGGGAGTGTAAATGGCATTTTCTTGCGATACATGAAGATAATTGCACGTATTTACACTTTGTTTCCGCTAACGTAACGATGTCGATGAAACATGATAATTTCATTGAATTTGCTCGGAGGTGATCAATTTTCGTTCGAAAAACATCGAAACACGATATTTTTCAGTGAAAATCGTAGAAATGGACCAAGATTTCACCAACGTTGCTCTCAAACGATCGATTTTTACATGAAAATCGAAGGAACGCGCCTTTTTACAGCGAAAATCGTCGTAATGTACATAATTCATACTTCGGGGAGGGTTAATTGCATTCCTGCGATACATGAAGATAATCGTACGTATTTACACTTTGTTTCCGCTAACGTAACAATGTCGATGAAACATTAAAACTTCATTGAATTTGGTCGGTGGTGATCAATCTTCGTTCGAAAAACGTCGAAACACGTTATTTTTCAGCGAAAATCGTCGAATTGGACCAAGATTTCACCAACGTTGCCCTCAAACGATCGATTTTTACATGAAAATCGAAGGAACACGCCTTTTTACAGCGAAAATCGTCGTAATGTACATAATTCATACTTCGGAGAGGGTAAATGGCATTCCTGCGATACATGAAGATAATCGCACGTGTTTACAATTTGTTTCGGCTAACGTAAAAATGTCGATAAAACATGATAATTTCATTGAATTTGGTCGGAGGTGATCAATTTTCATTCAAAAAACATCGAAACACGTTATTTTTCAGTAAAAATCGTAGAAATGGACCAAGATTTCACCAACGTTGCCCTCAAACGATAGATTTTTACATGAAAATTGAAGGAATGCGCCTTTTTACAGCGAAAATCGTCGTAATGTACATAATTCATACTTCGGGGAGGGTTAATTGCATTCCTGCGATACATGAAGATAATCGTACGTATTTACACTTTGTTTCCGCTAACGTAACAATGTCGATGAAACATTAAAACTTCATTGAATTTGGTCGGTGGTGATCAATCTTCGTTCGAAAAACATCGAAACACGTTATTTTTCAGCGAAAATCGTCGAATTGGACCAAGATTTCACCAACGTTGCCCTCAAACGATCGATTTTTACATGAAAATCGAAGGAACACGCCTTTTTACAGCGAAAATCGTCGTAATGTACATAATTCATACTTCGGAGAGGGTAAATGGCATTCCTGCGATACATGAAGATAATCGCACGTGTTTACAATTTGTTTCGGCTAACGTAACAATGTCGATAAAACATGATAATTTCATTGAATTTGCTCGGAAGTGATCAATTTTCGTTCGAAAAACATCGAAACACGTTATTTTTCAGTGAAAATCGTAGAAATGGACCAAGATTTCACCAACGTTGCCCTCAAACGATCGATTTTTACATGAAAATCGAAGGAACACGCCTTTTTACAGCGATAATCGTCGTAATGTACAAAATTCATACTTCGGGGAGGGTAAATGGCATTCCTGCGATACATGAAGATAATCGCACGTGTTTACACTTGGTTTCCGATAACGTAACAATGTCGATAAAACATCATAATTTCATTGAATTTGCTCGGAGGTGATCAATTTTCGTTCGAACAACATCGAAACACGTTATTTTTCAGCGAAAATCGTCGAATTGGACCAAGATTTCACCAACGTTGCCCTCAAACGATCGATTTTTACATGAAAATCGAAGGAACACGCCTTTTTACAGCGAAAATCGTCGTAATGTACAAAATTCATACTTCGGGGAGAGTAAACGGCATTCCTGCGATACATGAAGATAATCGCACGTGTTTACAATTTGTTTCCGCAAACGTAACAATGTCGATGAAACATTAAAACTTCATTGAATTTGGTCGGTGGTGATAAATTTTCGTTCGAAAAACATCGAAACACGTTATTTTTCAGCGAAAATCGTCGAATTGGACCAAGATTTCACCAACGGTGCCCTCAAACGATCGATTTTTACATGAAAATCGAAGGAACACACCTTTTTACAGCAAAAATCGTCATAATGTAGAAAATTCATACTTCGGGGAAGGTAAATTGCATTCCTGCGATACATGAAGATAATCGCACGTGTTTTCAATTGGTTTCCCTTAACGTAACGATGTCGATAAAACATCATAATTTCATTGAATTTGCTCGGAGGTGATCAATTTTCGTTCGAAAAACATCGAAACACGTTATTTTTCAGCGAAAATCGTCGAATTGGACCAAGATTTCACGAACGTTGCCCTCAAACGATCGATTTTTACATGAAAATCGAAGGAACACGCCTTTTTACAGCGAAAATCGTCGCAATGTACAAAATTCATACTGCGGGGAAGGTAAATTGCATTCCTGCGATACATGAAGATAATCGCACGTGTTTTCAATTGGTTTCCCTTAACGTAACGATGTCGATGAAACATGATAATTTCATTGAATTTGCTCGGAGGTGATCAATTTTCGTTCGAAAAACATCGAAACACGTTATTTTTTAGCGACAATCGTCGAATTGGACCAAGATTTCACCAACGTTGCCCTCAAACGATCGATTTTTACATGAAAATCGAAGGAACACGCCTTTTTACAGCGATAATCGTCGTAATGTACAAAATTCATACTTCGGGGAGGGTAAATGGCATTCCTGCGATACATAAAGATAATCGCACGTGTTTACACTTGGTTTCCGATAACGTAAAAATGTCGATAAAACATCATAATTTCATTGAATTTGCTCGGAGGTGATCAATTTTCGTTCGAAAAACATCGAAACACGTTATTTTTCAGCGAAAATCGTCGAATTGGACCAAGATTTGACCAATGTTGCCCTCAAACGATAGATTTTTACATGAAAATCGAGGAACACAACTTTTTACAGCGATAATCGTCATAATGTACAAAATTCATACTTCGGGGAGCGTAAATGGCATTCCCGCGATACACTAAGATAATCGCACGTGTTTACAATTTGTTTCGGCTAACGTAACAATGTCGATAAAACATGATAATTTCATTGAATTTGGTCGGAGGTGATCAATTTTCATTCAAAAAACATCGAAACACGTTATTTTTCAGTGAAAATCGTAGAAATGGACCAAGATTTCACCAACGTTGCCCTCAACCGATCGATTTTTACATGAAAATCGAAGGAACACGCCTTTTTACAGCGAAAATCGTCGTAATGTACAAAATTCATACTTCGGGGAGAGTAAACGGCATTCCTGCGATACATGAAGATAATCGCACGTGTTTACACTTGGTTTCCGATAACGTAACAATGTCGATGAAACATTAAAACTTCATTGAATTTGGTCGGTGGTGATCAATTTTCGTTCGAAAAACATCGAAACACGTTATTTTTCAGCGAAAATCGTTGAATTGGACCAAGATTTCACCAACGTTGCCCTCAAACGATCGATTTTTACATGAAAATCGAAGGAACACGCCTTTTTACAGCGAAAATCGTCGTAATGTACATAATTCATACTTCAGGGAGTGCAAATGGCATTTTCTTGCGATGCATGAAGATAATTGCACGTATTTACACTTTGTTTCCGCTAACGTAACAATGTCGATGAAACATGATAATTTCATTGAATTTGCTCGGAGATGATCAATTTTCGTTCGAAAAACATCGAAACACGTTATTTTTCAGCGAAAATCGTCGAATTGGACCAAGATTTCACCAACGGTGCCCTCAAACGATCGATTTTTACATGAAAATCGAAGGAACACACCTTTTTACAGCAAAAATCGTCATAATGTAGAAAATTCATACTTCGGGGAGGGTAAATGGCATTCCTGCGATACATGAAGATAATCGCACGTGTTTACAATTTGTTTCCGCAAA
The DNA here is from genome assembly GCA_948107755.1 of Campoletis raptor. Taxonomy (NCBI): domain Eukaryota; kingdom Metazoa; phylum Arthropoda; class Insecta; order Hymenoptera; family Ichneumonidae; genus Campoletis; species Campoletis raptor. The sequence goes on along the minus strand of OX403628.1, from coordinate 729,892 downwards.
CGTAACAATGTCGATGAAACATGATTATTTCATTGAATTTGGTCGGAGGTGATCAATTTTCGTTCGAAAAACATCGAAACACGTTATTTTTCAGCGAAAATCATCGAATTGGACCAAGATTTGACCAATGTTGCCCTCAAACGATCGATTTTTACATGAAAATCGAAAAAACACGCCTTTTTACAGCGAAAATCGTCGTAATGTACATAATTCATACTTCGGAGAGGGTAAATGGCATTCCTGCGATACATGAAGATAATCGCACGTGTTTACAATTTGTTTCGGCTAACGTAACAATGTCGATAAAACATGATAATTTCATTGAATTTGCTCGGAAGTGATCAATTTTCGTTCGAAAAACATCGAAACACGTTATTTTTCAGTGAAAATCGTAGAAATGGACCAAGATTTCACCAACGTTGCCCTCAAACGATCGATTTTTACATGAAAATCGAAGGAACACGCCTTTTTACAGCGATAATCGTCGTAATGTACAAAATTCATACTTCGGGGAGGGTAAATGGCATTCCTGCGATACATGAAGATAATCGCACGTGTTTACACTTGGTTTCCGATAACGTAACAATGTCGATAAAACATCATAATTTCATTGAATTTGCTCGGAGGTGATCAATTTTCGTTCGAACAACATCGAAACACGTTATTTTTCAGCGAAAATCGTCGAATTGGACCAAGATTTCACCAACGTTGCCCTCAAACGATCGATTTTTACATGAAAATCGAAGGAACACGCCTTTTTACAGCGAAAATCGTCGTAATGTACAAAATTCATACTTCGGGGAGAGTAAACGGCATTCCTGCGATACATGAAGATAATCGCACGTGTTTACACTTGGTTTCCGATAACGTAACAATGTCGATGAAACATCATAATTTCATTGAATTTGCTCGGAGGTGATCAATTTTCGTTCGAACAACATCGAAACACGTTATTTTTCAGCGAAAATCGTCGAATTGGACCAAGATTTCACCAACGTTGCCCTCAAACGATTGATTTTTACATGAAAATCGAAGGAACACGCCTTTTTACAGCTAAAATCGTCGTAATGTACAAAATTCATACTTCGGGGAGAGTAAACGGCATTCCTGCGATACATGAAGATAATCGCACGTGTTTACACTTTGTTTCCGCTAACGTAACAATGTCGATGAAACATTAAAACTTCATTGAATTTGGTCGGTAGTGATCAATTTTCGTTCGAAAAACATCGAAACTCGTTATTTTTCAGCGAAAATCATCGAATTGGACCAAGATTTGACCAATGTTGCCCTCAAACGATCGATTTTTACATGAAAATCGAAGGAACACGCCTTTTTACAGCGATAATCGTCGTAATGTACAAAATTCATACTTCGGGGAGGGTAAATGGCATTCCTGCGATACATGAAGATAATCGCACGTGTTTACACTTGGTTTCCGATAACGTAACAATGTCGATAAAACATCATAATTTCATTGAATTTGGTCGAAGGTGATCAATTTTCGTTCGAAAAACATCGAAACACGTTATTTTTCAGTGAAAATCGTAGAAATGGACCAAGATTTCACCAACGTTGCCCTCAAACGATCGATTTTTACATGAAAATCGAAGGAACACGCCTTTTTACAGCGAAAATCGTCGTAATGTACAAAATTCATACTTCGGGGAGAGTAAACGGCATTCCTGCGATACATGAAGATAATCGCACGTATTTACACTTTGTTTCCGCTAACGTAACAATGTCGATGAAACATTAAAACTTCATTGAATTTGGTCGGTGGTGATCAATTTTCGTTCGAAAAACATCGAAACACGTTATTTTTCAGCGAAAATCGTCGAATTGGACCAAGATTTCACCAACGTTGCCCTCAAACGATCGATTTTTACATGAAAATCGAAGGAACACGCCTTTTTACAGCGAAAATCGTCGTAATGTACAAAATTCATACTTCGGGGAGAGTAAACGGCATTCCTGCGATACATGAAGATAATCGCACGTGTTTACACTTGGTTTCCGATAACGTAACAATGTCGATGAAACATGATAATTTCATTGAATTTGCTCGGAGGTGATCAATTTTCGTTCGAAAAACATCGAAACACGTTATTTTTCAGCGAAAATCGTAGAAATGGACCAAGATTTCACCAACGTTGCCCTCAAACGATCGATTTTTACATGAAAATCGAAGGAACACGCCTTTTTACAGCGAAAATCGTCGTAATGTACAAAATTCATACTTCGGGGAGCGTAAATGGAATTCCCGCGATACAGTAAGATAATCGCACGTGATTACAATTTGTTTCCGCTAACGTAACAATGTTGATGAAACCTCATCATTTCATTGAATTTGGTCACAGGTGATCAATTTTCGTTCGAAAAACATCGAAGCACGTTATTTTTCAGCGAAAATCGTCGAATTGGACCAAGATTTGACTAACGTTGCCCTCAAACGATCGATTTTTACATGAAAATCGAAGGAACACGCCTTTTTACAGCGAAAATCGTCGTAATGTACAAAATTCATACTTCGGGGAGGGTAAATGGCATTCCTGCGATACATGAAGATAATCGCACGTGTTTACAATTTGTTTCCGCAAACGTAACAATGTCGATGACATTAACATGATTATTTCATTGAATTTGGTCGGAGGTGATCAATTTTCGTTCGAAAAACATCGAAAAACGTTATTTTTCAGTGAAAATCGTAGAAATGGACCAAGATTTCACCAACGTTGCTCTCAAACGATCGATTTTTACATGAAAATCGAAGGAACACGCCTTTTTACAGCGAAAATCGTCGTTATGTACATAATTCATACTTCGGAGAGGGTAAATGGCATTCCTGCGATACATGAAGATAATCGCACGTGTTTACAATTTGTTTCGGCTAACGTAACAATGTCGATAAAACATGATAATTTCATTGAATTTGCTCGGAAGTGATCAATTTTCATTCAAAAAACATCGAAACACGTTATTTTTCAGTAAAAATCGTCGAATTGGACCAAGATTTCACCAACGTTGCCCTCAAACGATCGATTTTTACATGAAAATCGAAGGAACACGCCTTTTTACAGCGAAAATCGTCGTAATGTACGAAATTCATACTTCGGGGAGAGTAAACGGCATTCCTGCGATACATGAAGATAATCGCACGTGTTTACACTTGGTTTCCGATAACGTAACAATGTCGATGAAACATGATAATTTCATTGAATTTGCTCGGAGGTGATCAATTTTCGTTCGAAAAACATCGAAACACGTTATTTTTCAGCGAAAATCGTAGAAATGGACCAAGATTTCACCAACGTTGCCCTCAAACGATCGATTTTTACATGAAAATCGAAGGAACACGCCTTTTTACAGCGAAAATCGTCGTAATGTACAAAATTCATACTTCGGGGAGAGTAAACGGCATTCCTGCGATACATGAAGATAATCGCACGTGTTTACAATTTGTTTCCGCAAACGTAACAATGTCGATGAAACATGATTATTTCATTGAATTTGGTCGGAGGTGATCAATTTTCGTTCGAAAAACATCGAAACACGTTATTTTTCAGCGAAAATCATCGAATTGGACCAAGATTTGACCAATGTTGCCCTCAAACGATCGATTTTTACATGAAAATCGAAAAAACACGCCTTTTTACAGCGAAAATCGTCGTAATGTACAAAATTCATACTTCGGGGAGGGTAAATGGCATTCCTGCGATACATGAAGATAATCGCACGTGTTTACAATTTGTTTCCGCTAACGTAACAATGCCGATGAAACATGATTATTTCATTGAATTTGGTCGAAGGTGATCAATTTTCGTTCGAAAAAAATCGAAAAACGTTATTTTTCAGTGAAAATCGTAGAAATGGACCAAGATTTCACCAACGTTGCCCTCAAACGATCGATTTTTACATGAAAATCGAAGGAACACGCCTTTTTACAGCGAAAATCGTCGTAATGTACAAAATTCATACTTCGGGGAGAGTAAACGGCATTCCTGCGATACATGAAGATAATCGCACGTATTTACACTTTGTTTCCGCTAACGTAACAATGTTGATGAAACATTAAAACTTCATTGAATTTGGTCGGTGGTGATCAATTTTCGTTCGAAAAACATCGAAACACGTTATTTTTCAGCGAAAATCGTCGAATTGGACCAAGATTTCACCAACGTTGCCCTCAAACGATCGATTTTTACATGAAAATCGAAGGAACACGCCTTTTTACAGCGAAAATCGTCGTAATGTACAAAATTCATACTTCGGGGAGGGTAAATGGCATTCCTGCGATACATGAAGATAATCGCACGTGTTTACACTTGGTTTCCGATAACGTAACAATGTCGATAAAACATCATAATTTCATTGAATTTGCTCGGAGGTGATCAATTTTCGTTCGAACAACATCGAAACACGTTATTTTTCAGCGAAAATCGTCGAATTGGACCAAGATTTCACCAGCATTGCCCTCAAACGTTCGATTTTTACATGAAAATCGAAGGAACACGCCTTTTTACAGCGAAAATCGTCGTAATGTACAAAATTCATACTTCGGGGAGAGTAAACGGCATTCCTGCGATACATGAAGATAATCGCACGTGTTTACACTTGGTTTCCGATAACGTAACAATGTCGATGAAACATGATAATTTCATTGAATTTGCTCGGAGGTGATCAATTTTCGTTCGAAAAACATCGAAACACGTTATTTTTCAGCGAAAATCGTCGAATTGGACCAAGATTTCACCAACGTTGCCCTCAAACGATCGATTTTTACATGAAAATCGAAGGAACACGCCTTTTTACAGCGATAATCGTCGTAATGTACAAAATTCATACTTCGGGGAGGGTAAGTGGCATTCCTGCGATACATGAAGATAATCGCACGTGTTTACACTTGGTTTCCGATAACGTAACAATGTCGATAAAACATCATAATTTCATTGAATTTGCTCGGAGGTGATCAATTTTCGTTCGAAAAACATCGAAACACGTTATTTTTCAGCGAAAATCGTCGAATTGGACCAAGATTTCACCAACGTTGCCCTCAAACGATCGATTTTTACATGAAAATCGAAGGAACACGCCTTTTTACAGCGAAAATCGTCGTAATGTACATAATTCATACTTCAGGGAGTGTAAATGGCATTTTCTTGCGATACATGAAGATAATTGCACGTATTTACACTTTGTTTCCGCTAACGTAACGATGTCGATGAAACATGATAATTTCATTGAATTTGCTCGGAGGTGATCAATTTTCGTTCGAAAAACATCGAAACACGATATTTTTCAGTGAAAATCGTAGAAATGGACCAAGATTTCACCAACGTTGCTCTCAAACGATCGATTTTTACATGAAAATCGAAGGAACGCGCCTTTTTACAGCGAAAATCGTCGTAATGTACATAATTCATACTTCGGGGAGGGTTAATTGCATTCCTGCGATACATGAAGATAATCGTACGTATTTACACTTTGTTTCCGCTAACGTAACAATGTCGATGAAACATTAAAACTTCATTGAATTTGGTCGGTGGTGATCAATCTTCGTTCGAAAAACGTCGAAACACGTTATTTTTCAGCGAAAATCGTCGAATTGGACCAAGATTTCACCAACGTTGCCCTCAAACGATCGATTTTTACATGAAAATCGAAGGAACACGCCTTTTTACAGCGAAAATCGTCGTAATGTACATAATTCATACTTCGGAGAGGGTAAATGGCATTCCTGCGATACATGAAGATAATCGCACGTGTTTACAATTTGTTTCGGCTAACGTAAAAATGTCGATAAAACATGATAATTTCATTGAATTTGGTCGGAGGTGATCAATTTTCATTCAAAAAACATCGAAACACGTTATTTTTCAGTAAAAATCGTAGAAATGGACCAAGATTTCACCAACGTTGCCCTCAAACGATAGATTTTTACATGAAAATTGAAGGAATGCGCCTTTTTACAGCGAAAATCGTCGTAATGTACATAATTCATACTTCGGGGAGGGTTAATTGCATTCCTGCGATACATGAAGATAATCGTACGTATTTACACTTTGTTTCCGCTAACGTAACAATGTCGATGAAACATTAAAACTTCATTGAATTTGGTCGGTGGTGATCAATCTTCGTTCGAAAAACATCGAAACACGTTATTTTTCAGCGAAAATCGTCGAATTGGACCAAGATTTCACCAACGTTGCCCTCAAACGATCGATTTTTACATGAAAATCGAAGGAACACGCCTTTTTACAGCGAAAATCGTCGTAATGTACATAATTCATACTTCGGAGAGGGTAAATGGCATTCCTGCGATACATGAAGATAATCGCACGTGTTTACAATTTGTTTCGGCTAACGTAACAATGTCGATAAAACATGATAATTTCATTGAATTTGCTCGGAAGTGATCAATTTTCGTTCGAAAAACATCGAAACACGTTATTTTTCAGTGAAAATCGTAGAAATGGACCAAGATTTCACCAACGTTGCCCTCAAACGATCGATTTTTACATGAAAATCGAAGGAACACGCCTTTTTACAGCGATAATCGTCGTAATGTACAAAATTCATACTTCGGGGAGGGTAAATGGCATTCCTGCGATACATGAAGATAATCGCACGTGTTTACACTTGGTTTCCGATAACGTAACAATGTCGATAAAACATCATAATTTCATTGAATTTGCTCGGAGGTGATCAATTTTCGTTCGAACAACATCGAAACACGTTATTTTTCAGCGAAAATCGTCGAATTGGACCAAGATTTCACCAACGTTGCCCTCAAACGATCGATTTTTACATGAAAATCGAAGGAACACGCCTTTTTACAGCGAAAATCGTCGTAATGTACAAAATTCATACTTCGGGGAGAGTAAACGGCATTCCTGCGATACATGAAGATAATCGCACGTGTTTACAATTTGTTTCCGCAAACGTAACAATGTCGATGAAACATTAAAACTTCATTGAATTTGGTCGGTGGTGATAAATTTTCGTTCGAAAAACATCGAAACACGTTATTTTTCAGCGAAAATCGTCGAATTGGACCAAGATTTCACCAACGGTGCCCTCAAACGATCGATTTTTACATGAAAATCGAAGGAACACACCTTTTTACAGCAAAAATCGTCATAATGTAGAAAATTCATACTTCGGGGAAGGTAAATTGCATTCCTGCGATACATGAAGATAATCGCACGTGTTTTCAATTGGTTTCCCTTAACGTAACGATGTCGATAAAACATCATAATTTCATTGAATTTGCTCGGAGGTGATCAATTTTCGTTCGAAAAACATCGAAACACGTTATTTTTCAGCGAAAATCGTCGAATTGGACCAAGATTTCACGAACGTTGCCCTCAAACGATCGATTTTTACATGAAAATCGAAGGAACACGCCTTTTTACAGCGAAAATCGTCGCAATGTACAAAATTCATACTGCGGGGAAGGTAAATTGCATTCCTGCGATACATGAAGATAATCGCACGTGTTTTCAATTGGTTTCCCTTAACGTAACGATGTCGATGAAACATGATAATTTCATTGAATTTGCTCGGAGGTGATCAATTTTCGTTCGAAAAACATCGAAACACGTTATTTTTTAGCGACAATCGTCGAATTGGACCAAGATTTCACCAACGTTGCCCTCAAACGATCGATTTTTACATGAAAATCGAAGGAACACGCCTTTTTACAGCGATAATCGTCGTAATGTACAAAATTCATACTTCGGGGAGGGTAAATGGCATTCCTGCGATACATAAAGATAATCGCACGTGTTTACACTTGGTTTCCGATAACGTAAAAATGTCGATAAAACATCATAATTTCATTGAATTTGCTCGGAGGTGATCAATTTTCGTTCGAAAAACATCGAAACACGTTATTTTTCAGCGAAAATCGTCGAATTGGACCAAGATTTGACCAATGTTGCCCTCAAACGATAGATTTTTACATGAAAATCGAGGAACACAACTTTTTACAGCGATAATCGTCATAATGTACAAAATTCATACTTCGGGGAGCGTAAATGGCATTCCCGCGATACACTAAGATAATCGCACGTGTTTACAATTTGTTTCGGCTAACGTAACAATGTCGATAAAACATGATAATTTCATTGAATTTGGTCGGAGGTGATCAATTTTCATTCAAAAAACATCGAAACACGTTATTTTTCAGTGAAAATCGTAGAAATGGACCAAGATTTCACCAACGTTGCCCTCAACCGATCGATTTTTACATGAAAATCGAAGGAACACGCCTTTTTACAGCGAAAATCGTCGTAATGTACAAAATTCATACTTCGGGGAGAGTAAACGGCATTCCTGCGATACATGAAGATAATCGCACGTGTTTACACTTGGTTTCCGATAACGTAACAATGTCGATGAAACATTAAAACTTCATTGAATTTGGTCGGTGGTGATCAATTTTCGTTCGAAAAACATCGAAACACGTTATTTTTCAGCGAAAATCGTTGAATTGGACCAAGATTTCACCAACGTTGCCCTCAAACGATCGATTTTTACATGAAAATCGAAGGAACACGCCTTTTTACAGCGAAAATCGTCGTAATGTACATAATTCATACTTCAGGGAGTGCAAATGGCATTTTCTTGCGATGCATGAAGATAATTGCACGTATTTACACTTTGTTTCCGCTAACGTAACAATGTCGATGAAACATGATAATTTCATTGAATTTGCTCGGAGATGATCAATTTTCGTTCGAAAAACATCGAAACACGTTATTTTTCAGCGAAAATCGTCGAATTGGACCAAGATTTCACCAACGGTGCCCTCAAACGATCGATTTTTACATGAAAATCGAAGGAACACACCTTTTTACAGCAAAAATCGTCATAATGTAGAAAATTCATACTTCGGGGAGGGTAAATGGCATTCCTGCGATACATGAAGATAATCGCACGTGTTTACAATTTGTTTCCGCAAACGTAACAATGTCGATGAAACATGATTATTTCATTGAATTTGGTCGGAGGTGATCAATTTTCGTTCGAAAAACATCGAAACACGTTATTTTTCAGCGAAAATCATCGAATTGGACCAAGATTTGACCAATGTTGCCCTCAAACGATCGATTTTTACATGAAAATCGAAAAAACACGCCTTTTTACAGCGAAAATCGTCGTAATGTACATAATTCATACTTCGGAGAGGGTAAATGGCATTCCTGCGATACATGAAGATAATCGCACGTGTTTACAATTTGTTTCGGCTAACGTAACAATGTCGATAAAACATGATAATTTCATTGAATTTGCTCGGAAGTGATCAATTTTCGTTCGAAAAACATCGAAACACGTTATTTTTCAGTGAAAATCGTAGAAATGGACCAAGATTTCACCAACGTTGCCCTCAAACGATCGATTTTTACATGAAAATCGAAGGAACACGCCTTTTTACAGCGATAATCGTCGTAATGTACAAAATTCATACTTCGGGGAGGGTAAATGGCATTCCTGCGATACATGAAGATAATCGCACGTGTTTACACTTGGTTTCCGATAACGTAACAATGTCGATAAAACATCATAATTTCATTGAATTTGCTCGGAGGTGATCAATTTTCGTTCGAACAACATCGAAACACGTTATTTTTCAGCGAAAATCGTCGAATTGGACCAAGATTTCACCAACGTTGCCCTCAAACGATCGATTTTTACATGAAAATCGAAGGAACACGCCTTTTTACAGCGAAAATCGTCGTAATGTACAAAATTCATACTTCGGGGAGAGTAAACGGCATTCCTGCGATACATGAAGATAATCGCACGTGTTTACACTTGGTTTCCGATAACGTAACAATGTCGATAAAACATCATAATTTCATTGAATTTGCTCGGAGGTGATCAATTTTCGTTCGAAAAACATCGAAACACGTTATTTTTCAGCGAAAATCGTCGAATTGGACCAAGATTTGACCAATGTTGCCCTCAAACCATAGATTTTTACATGAAAATCGAGGAACACAACTTTTTACAGCGAAAATCGTCATAATGTACAAAATTCATACTTCGGGGAGCGTAAATGGCATTCCCGCGATACACTAAGATAATCGCACGTGTTTACAATTTGTTTCGGCTAACGTAACAATGTCGATAAAACATGATAATTTCATTGAATTTGGTCGGAGGTGATCAATTTTCATTCAAAAAACATCGAAACACGTTATTTTTCAGTGAAAATCGTAGAAATGGACCAAGATTTCACCAACGTTGCCCTCAAACGATCGATTTTTACATGAAAATCGAAGGAACACGCCTTTTTACAGCGAAAATCGTCGTAATGTACAAAATTCATACTTCGGGGAGAGTAAACGGCATTCCTGCGATACATGAAGATAATCGCACGTATTTACACTTTGTTTCCGCTAACGTAACAATGTCGATGAAACATTAAAACTTCATTGAATTTGGTCGGTGGTGATCAATTTTCGTTCGAAAAACATCGAAACACGTTATTTTTCAGCGAAAATCGTCGAATGGGACCAAGATTTGACCAACGTTGCCCTCAAACGATCGATTTTTACATGAAAATCGAAGGAACACGCCTTTTTACAGCGATAATCGTCGTAATGTACAAAATTCATACTTCGGGGAGGGTAAATGGCATTCCTGCGATACATGAAGATAATCGCACGTGTTTACAATTGGTTTCCGCTAACGTAACGATGTCGATGAAACATGATAATTTTTTTGAATTTGCTCGGAGGTGATCAATTTTCGTTCGAAAAACATCGAAACACGTTATTTTTCAGCGAAAATCGTCGAATTGGACCAAGATTTCACCAACGTTGCCCTCAAACGATCGATTTTTACATGAAAATCGAAGGAACACGCCTTTTTACAGCGAAAATCGTCGCAATGTACAAAATTCATACTGCGGGGAAGGTAAATTGCATTCCTGCGATACATGAAGATAATCGCACGTGTTTTCAATTGGTTTCCCTTAACGTAACGATGTCGATGAAACAAGATAATTTCATTGAATTTGCTCGGAGGTGATCAATTTTCGTTCGAAAAACATCGAAACACGTTATTTTTTAGCGAAAATCGTCGAATTGGACCAAGATTTCACCAACGTTGCCCTCAAACGATCGATTTTTACATGAAAATCGAAGGAACACGCCTTTTTACAGCGAAAATCGTCGTAATGTACAAAATTCATACTTCGGGGAGAGTAAACGGCATTCCTGCGATACATGAACATAATCGCACGTGTTTACACTTGGTTTCCGATAACGTAACAATGTCGATGAAACATTAAAACTTCATTGAATTTGGTCGGTGGTGATCAATTTTCGTTCGAAAAACATCGAAACACGTTATTTTTCAGCGAAAATCGTCGAATTGGACCAAGATTTCACCAACGTTGCCCTCAAACGATCGATTTTTACATGAAAATCGAAGGAACACGCCTTTTTACAGCGAAAATCGTCGTAATGTACAAAATTCATACTTCGGGGAGAGTAAACGGCATTCCTGCGATACATGAAGATAATCGCACGTGTTTACACTTGGTTTCCGATAACGTAACAATGTCGATGAAACATGATAATTTCATTGGATTTGCTCGGAGGTGATCAATTTTCGTTCGAAAAACATCGAAACACGTTATTTTTCAGCGAAAATCGTCGAATTGGACCAAGATTTCACCAACGTTGCCCTCAAACGATCGATTTTTACATGAAAATCGAAAAAACACGCCTTTTTACAGCGAAAATCGTCGTAATGTACAAAATTCATACTTCGGGGAGGGTAAATGGCATTCCTGCGATACATGAAGATAATCGCACGTGTTTACAATTTGTTTCCGCTAACGTAACAATGCCGATGAAACATGATTATTTCATTGAATTTGGTCGAAAGTGATCAATTTTCGTTCGAAAAACATCGAAACACGTTATTTTTCAGTGAAAATCGTAGAAATGGACCAAGATTTCACCAACGTTGCCCTCAAACGATCGATTTTTACATGAAAATCGAAGGAACACGCCTTTTTACAGCGAAAATCGTCGTAATGTACAAAATTCATACTTCGGGGAGAGTAAACGGCATTCCTGCGATACATGAAGATAATCGCACGTATTTACACTTTGTTTCCGCTAACGTAACAATGTCGATGAAACATTAAAACTTCATTGAATTTGGTCGGTGGTGATCAATTTTCGTTCGAAAAACATCGAAACACGTTATTTTTCAGCGAAAATCGTCGAATTGGACCAAGATTTCACCAACGTTGCCCTCAAACGATCGATTTTTACATGAAAATCGAAGGAACACGCCTTTTTACAGCGAAAATCGTCGTAATGTACAAAATTCATACTTCGGGGAGAGTAAACGGCATTCCTGCGATACATGAAGATAATCGCACGTGTTTACACTTGGTTTCCGATAACGTAACAATGTCGATGAAACATGATAATTTCATTGAATTTGCTCGGAGGTGATCAATTTTCGTTCGAAAAACATCGAAACACGTTATTTTTCAGCGAAAATCGTCAAATTGGACCAAGATTTCACCAACGTTGCCCTCAAACGATCGATTTTTACATGAAAATCGAAGGAACACGCCTTTTTACAGCGATAATCGTCGTAATGTACAAAATTCATACTTCGGGGAGGGTAAGTGGCATTCCTGCGATACATGAAGATAATCGCACGTGTTTACACTTGGTTTCCGATAACGTAACAATGTCGATAAAACATCATAATTTCATTGAATTTGCTCGGAGGTGATCAATTTTCGTTCGAACAACATCGAAACACGTTATTTTTCAGCGAAAATCGTCGAATTGGACCAAGATTTCACCAACGTTGCCCTCAAACGATTGATTTTTACATGAAAATCGAAGGAACACGCCTTTTTACAGCTAAAATCGTCGTAATGTAAAAATTCATACTTCGGGGAGAGTAAACGGCATTCCTGCGATACATGAAGATAATCGCACGTGTTTACACTTTGTTTCCGCTAACGTAACAATGTCGATGAAACATTAAAACTTCATTGAATTTGGTCGGTAGTGATCAATTTTCGTTCGAAAAACATCGAAACTCGTTATTTTTCAGCGAAAATCATCGAATTGGACCAAGATTTCACCAACGTTGCACTCAAAGGATCGATTTTTACATGAAAATCGAAGGAACACGCCTTTTCACAGCGAAAATCGTCGTAATGTACATAATTCATACTTCAGGGAGTGTAAATGGCATTTTCTTGCGATACATGAAGATAATTGCACGTATTTACACTTTGTTTCCGCTAACGTAACGATGTCGATGAAACATGATAATTTCATTGAATTTGCTCGGAGGTGATCAATTTTCGTTCGAAAAACATCGAAACACGTTATTTTTCAGCGAAAATCGTCGAATTGGACCAAGATTTCACCAGCATTGCCCTCAAACGATCGATTTTTACATGAAAATCGAAGGAACACGCCTTTTTACAGCGATAATCGTCGTAATGTACAAAATTCATACTTCGGGGAGGGTAAATGGCATTCCTGCGATACATGAAGATAATCGCACGTGTTTACACTTGGTTTCCGATAACGTAACAATGTCGATGAAACATCATAATTTCATTGAATTTGCTCGGAGGTGATCAATTTTCGTTCGAAAAACATCGAAACACGTTATTTTTCAGCGAAAATCGTTGAATTGGACCAAGATTTGACCAATGTTGCCCTCAAACCATAGATTTTTACATGAAAATCGAGGAACACAACTTTTTACAGCGAAAATCGTCATAATGTACAAAATTCATACTTCGGTGAGCGTAAATGGCATTCCCGCGATACACTAAGATAATCGCACGTGTTTACAATTTGTTTCGGCTAACGTAACAATGTCGATAAAACATGATAATTTCATTGAATTTGGTCGGAGATGATCAATTTTCATTCAAAAAACATCGAAACACGTTATTTTTCAGTGAAAATCGTAGAAATGGACCAAGATTTCACCAACGTTGCCCTCAAACGATCGATTTTTACATGAAAATCGAAGGAACACGCCTTTTTACCGCGAAAATCGTCGTAATGTACATAATTCATACTTCGGGGAGGGTTAATTGCATTCCTGCGATACATGAAGATAATCGTACGTATTTACACTTTGTTTCCGCTAACGTAACAATGTCGATGAAACATTAAAACTTCATTGAATTTGGTCGGTGGTGATCAATCTTCGTTCGAAAAACGTCGAAACACGTTATTTTTCAGCGAAAATCGTCGAATTGGATCAAGATTTGACCAACGTTGCCCTCAAACGATCGATTTTTACATGAAAATCGAAGGAACACGCCTTTTTACAGCGAAAATCGTCGTAATGTACATAATTCATACTTCGGAGAGGGTAAATGGCATTCCTGCGATACATGAAGATAATCGCACGTGTTTACAATTTGTTTCGGCTAACGTAAAAATGTCGATAAAACATGATAATTTCATTGAATTTGGTCGGAGGTGATCAATTTTCATTCAAAAAACATCGAAACACGTTATTTTTCAGTAAAAATCGTAGAAATGGACCAAGATTTCACCAACGTTGCCCTCAAACGATAGATTTTTACATGAAAATTGAAGGAACGCGCCTTTTTACAGCGAAAATCGTCGTAATGTACATAATTCATACTTCGGGGAGGGTTAATTGCATTCCTGCGATACATGAAGATAATCGTACGTATTTACACTTTGTTTCCGCTAACGTAACAATGTCGATGAAACATTAAAACTTCATTGAATTTGGTCGGTGGTGATCAATCTTCGTTCGAAAAACATCGAAACACGTTATTTTTCAGCGAAAATCGTCGAATTGGACCAAGATTTCACCAACGTTGCCCTCAAACGATCGATTTTTACATGAAAATCGAAGGAACACGCCTTTTTACAGCGAAAATCGTCGTAATGTACATAATTCATACTTCGGAGAGGGTAAATGGCATTCCTGCGATACATGAAGATAATCGCACGTGTTTACAATTTGTTTCGGCTAACGTAACAATGTCGATAAAACATGATAATTTCATTGAATTTGCTCGGAAGTGATCAATTTTCGTTCGAAAAACATCGAAACACGTTATTTTTCAGTGAAAATCGTAGAAATGGACCAAGATTTCACCAACGTTGCCCTCAAACGATCGATTTTTACATGAAAATCGAAGGAACACGCCTTTTTACAGCGATAATCGTCGTAATGTACAAAATTCATACTTCGGGGAGGGTAAATGGCATTCCTGCGATACATGAAGATAATCGCACGTGTTTACACTTGGTTTCCGATAACGTAACAATGTCGATAAAACATCATAATTTCATTGAATTTGCTCGGAGGTGATCAATTTTCGTTCGAACAACATCGAAACACGTTATTTTTCAGCGAAAATCGTCGAATTGGACCAAGATTTCACCAACGTTGCCCTCAAACGATCGATTTTTACATGAAAATCGAAGGAACACGCCTTTTTACAGCGAAAATCGTCGTAATGTACAAAATTCATACTTCGGGGAGAGTAAACGGCATTCCTGCGATACATGAAGATAATCGCACGTGTTTACAATTTGTTTCCGCAAACGTAACAATGTCGATGAAACATTAAAACTTCATTGAATTTGGTCGGTGGTGATAAATTTTCGTTCGAAAAACATCGAAACACGTTATTTTTCAGCGAAAATCGTCGAATTGGACCAAGATTTCACCAACGCTGCCCTCAAACGATCGATTTTTACATGAAAATCGAAGGAACACGCCTTTTTACATCGAGAATCGTCGTAATGTACAAAATTCATACTTCGGGGAGAGTAAACGGCATTCCTGCGATACATGAAGATAATCGCACGTATTTACACTTTGTTTCCGCTAACGTAACAATGTCGATGAAACATTAAAACTTCATTGAATTTGGTCGGTAGTGATCAATTTTCGTTCGAAAAACATCGAAACTCGTTATTTTTCAGCGAAAATCATCGAATTGGACCAAGATTTCACCAACGTTGCCCTCAAAGGATCGATTTTTACATGAAAATCGAAGGAACACGCCTTTTTACAGCGAAAATCGTCGTAATGTACATAATTCATACTTCAGGGAGTGTAAATGGCATTTTCTTGCGATACATGAAGATAATTGCACGTATTTACACTTTGTTTCCGCTAACGTAACGATGTCGATGAAACATGATAATTTCATTGAATTTGCTCGGAGGTGATCAATTTTCGTTCGAAAAACATCGAAACACGTTATTTTTCAGCGAAAATCGTCGAATTGGACCAAGATTTCACCAGCATTGCCCTCAAACGATCGATTTTTACATGAAAATCGAAGGAACACGCCTTTTTACAGCGATAATCGTCGTAATGTACAAAATTCATACTTCGGGGAGGGTAAATGGCATTCCTGCGATACATGAAGATAATCGCACGTGTTTACACTTGGTTTCCGATAACGTAACAATGTCGATAAAACATCATAATTTCATTGAAATTGCTCGGAGGTGATCAATTTTCGTTCGAAAAACATCGAAACACGTTATTTTTCAGCGAAAATCGTCGAATTGGACCAAGATTTGACCAATGTTGCCCTCAAACCATAGATTTTTACATGAAAATCGAGGAACACAACTTTTTACAGCGAAAATCGTCATAATGTACAAAATTCATACTTCGGTGAGCGTAAATGGCATTCCCGCGATACACTAAGATAATCGCACGTGTTTACAATTTGTTTCGGCTAACGTAACAATGTCGATAAAACATGATAATTTCATTGAATTTGGTCGAAGGTGATCAATTTTCGTTCGAAAAACATCGAAACACGTTATTTTTCAGTGAAAATCGTAGAAATGGACCAAGATTTCACCAACGTTGCCCTCAAACGATCGATTCTTACATGAAAATCGAAGGAACACGCCTTTTTACAGCGAAAATCGTCGTAATGTACAAAATTCATACTTCGGGGAGAGTAAACGGCATTCCTGCGATACATGAAGATAATCGCACGTATTTACACTTTGTTTCCGCTAACGTAACAATGTCGATGAAACATTAAAACTTCATTGAATTTGGTCGGTGGTGATCAATTTTCGGTCGAAAAACACCGAAACACGTTATTTTTCAGTGAAAATCGTAGAAATGGACCAAGATTTCACCAACGTTGCCCTGAAACGATCGATTTTTACATGAAAATCGAAGGAACACGCCTTTTTACAGCGAAAATCGTCGTAATGTACAAAATTCATACTTCGGGGAGAGTAAACGGCATTCCTGCGATACATGAAGATAATCGCACGTGTTTACACTTGGTTTCCGATAACGTAACAATGTCGATGAAACATGATAATTTCATTGAATTTGCTCGGAGGTGATCAATTTTCGTTCGAAAAACATCGAAACACGTTATTTTTCAGCGAAAATCGTCGAATTGGACCAAGATTTCACCAACGGTGCCCTCAAACGATCGATTTTTACACGAAAATCGAAGGAACACGCCTTTTTACAGCGAAAATCGTCGTAATGTACAAAATTCATACTTCGGGGAGAGTAAACGGCATTCCTGCGATACATGAAGATAATCGCACGTATTTACACTTTGTTTCCGCTAACGTAACAATGTCGATGAAACATTAAAACTTCATTGAATTTGGTCGGTGGTGATCAATTTTCGTTCGAAAAACATCGAAACACGTTATTTTTCAGCGAAAATCGTCGAATTGGACCAAGATTTCACCAACGTTGCCCTCAAACGATCGATTTTTACATGAAAATCGAAGGAACACGCCTTTTTACAGCGAAAATCGTCGCAATGTACAAAATTCATACTGCGGGGAAGGTAAATTGCATTCCTGCGATACACGAAGATAATCGCACGTGTTTTCAATTGGTTTCCCTTAACGTAACGATGTCGATGAAACATGATAATTTCATTGAATTTGCTCGGAGGTGATCAATTTTCGTTCGAAAAACATCGAAACACGTTATTTTTTAGCGACAATCGTCGAATTGGACCAAGATTTCACCAACGTTGCCCTCAAACGATCGATTTTTACATGAAAATCGAAGGAACACGCCTTTTTACAGCGATAATCGTCGTAATGTACAAAATTCATACTTCGGGGAGGGTAAATGGCATTCCTGTGATACATGAAGATAATCGCACGTGTTTACAATTGGTTTCCGCTAACGTAACGATGTCGATGAAACATGATAATTTTTTTGAATTTGCTCGGAGGTGATCAATTTTCGTTCGAAAAACATCGAAACACGTTATTTTTCAGCGAAAATCGTCGAATTGGACCAAGATTTCACCAACGTTGCCCTCAAACGATCGATTTTTACATGAAAATCGAAGGAACACGCCTTTTTACAGCGAAAATCGTCGCAATGTACAAAATTCACACTGCGGGGAAGGTAAATTGCATTCCTGCGATACATGAAGATAATCGCACGTGTTTTCAATTGGTTTCCCTTAACGTAACGATGTCGATGAAACAAGATAATTTCATTGAATTTGCTCGGAGGTGATCAATTTTCGTTCGAAAAACATCGAAACACGTTATTTTTTAGCGAAAATCGTCGAATTGGACCAAGATTTCACCAACGTTGCCCTCAAACCATCGATTTTTACATGAAAATCGAAGAAACACGCCTTTTTACAGCGAAAATCGTCGTAATGTACAAAATTCATACTTCGGGGAGAGTAAACGGCATTCCTGCGATACATGAAGATAATCGCACGTATTTACACTTTGTTTCCGCTAACGTAACAATGTCGATGAAACATTAAAACTTCATTGAATTTGGTCGGTGGTGATCAATTTTCGTTCGAAAAACATCGAAACACGTTATTTTTCAGCGAAAATCGTCGAATGGGACCAAGATTTGACCAACGTTGCCCTCAAACGATCGATTTTTACATGAAAATCGAAGGAACACGCCTTTTTACAGCGATAATCGTCGTAATGTACAAAATTCATACTTCGGGGAGGGTAAATGGCATTCCTGCGATACATGAAGATAATCGCACGTGTTTACAATTGGTTTCCGCTAACGTAACGATGTCGATGAAACATGATAATTTTTTTGAATTTGCTCGGAGGTGATCAATTTTCGTTCGAAAAACATCGAAACACGTTATTTTTCAGCGAAAATCGTCGAATTGGACCAAGATTTCACCAACGTTGCCCTCAAACGATCGATTTTTACATGAAAATCGAAGGAACACGCCTTTTTACAGCGAAAATCGTCGCAATGTACAAAATTCATACTGCGGGGAAGGTAAATTGCATTCCTGCGATACATGAAGATAATCGCACGTGTTTTCAATTGGTTTCCCTTAACGTAACGATGTCGATGAAACAAGATAATTTCATTGAATTTGCTCGGAGGTGATCAATTTTCGTTCGAAAAACATCGAAACACGTTATTTTTTAGCGAAAATCGTCGAATTGGACCAAGATTTCACCAACGTTGCCCTCAAACGATCGATTTTTACATGAAAATCGAAGGAACACGCCTTTTTACAGCGAAAATCGTCGTAATGTACAAAATTCATACTTCGGGGAGAGTAAACGGCATTCCTGCGATACATGAACATAATCGCACGTGTTTACACTTGGTTTCCGATAACGTAACAATGTCGATGAAACATTAAAACTTCATTGAATTTGGTCGGTGGTGATCAATTTTCGTTCGAAAAACATCGAAACACGTTATTTTTCAGCGAAAATCGTCGAATTGGACCAAGATTTCACCAACGTTGCCCTCAAACGATCGATTTTTACATGAAAATCGAAGGAACACGCCTTTTTACAGCGAAAATCGTCGTAATGTACAAAATTCATACTTCGGGGAGAGTAAACGGCATTCCTGCGATACATGAAGATAATCGCACGTGTTTACACTTTGTTTCCGCTAACGTAACAATGTCGATGAAACATTAAAACTTCATTGAATTTGGTCGGTAGTGATCAATTTTCGTTCGAAAAACATCGAAACTCGTTATTTTTCAGCGAAAATCATCGAATTGGACCAAGATTTCACCAACGTTGCACTCAAAAGATCGATTTTTACATGAAAATCGAAGGAACACGCCTTTTCACAGCGAAAATCGTCGTAATGTACATAATTCATACTTCAGGGAGTGTAAATGGCATTTTCTTGCGATACATGAAGATAATTGCACGTATTTACACTTTGTTTCCGCTAACGTAACGATGTCGATGAAACATGATAATTTCATTGAATTTGGTCGAAGGTGATCAATTTTCGTTCGAAAAACATCGAAACACGTTATTTTTCAGTGAAAATCGTAGAAATGGACCAAGATTTCACCAACGTTGCCCTCAAACGATCGATTCTTACATGAAAATCGAAGGAACACGCCTTTTTACAGCGAAAATCGTCGTAATGTACAAAATTCATACTTCGGGGAGAGTAAACGGCATTCCTGCGATACATGAAGATAATCGCACGTATTTACACTTTGTTTCCGCTAACGTAACAATGTCGATGAAACATTAAAACTTCATTGAATTTGGTCGGTGGTGATCAATTTTCGGTCGAAAAACACCGAAACACGTTATTTTTCAGTGAAAATCGTAGAAATGGACCAAGATTTCACCAACGTTGCCCTGAAACGATCGATTTTTACATGAAAATCGAAGGAACACGCCTTTTTACAGCGAAAATCGTCGTAATGTACAAAATTCATACTTCGGGGAGAGTAAACGGCATTCCTGCGATACATGAAGATAATCGCACGTGTTTACACTTGGTTTCCGATAACGTAACAATGTCGATGAAACATGATAATTTCATTGAATTTGCTCGGAGGTGATCAATTTTCGTTCGAAAAACATCGAAACACGTTATTTTTTAGCGAAAATCGTCGAATTGGACCAAGATTTCACCAACGTTGCCCTCAAACGATCGATTTTTACATGAAAATCGAAGAAACACGCCTTTTTACAGCGAAAATCGTCGTAATGTACAAAATTCATACTTCGGGGAGAGTAAACGGCATTCCTGCGATACATGAAGATAATCGCACGTATTTACACTTTGTTTCCGCTAACGTAACAATGTCGATGAAACATTAAAATTTCATTGAATTTGGTCGGTGGTGATCAATTTTCGTTCGAAAAACATCGAAACACGTTATTTTTCAACGAAAATCGTCGAATGGGACCAAGATTTGACCAACGTTGCCCTCAAACGATCGATTTTTACATGAAAATCGAAGGAACACGCCTTTTTACAGCGATAATCGTCGTAATGTACAAAATTCATACTTCGGGGAGGGTAAATGGCATTCCTGCGATACATGAAGATAATCGCACGTGTTTACAATTGGTTTCCGCTAACGTAACGATGTCGATGAAACATGATAATTTTTTTGAATTTGCTCGGAGGTGATCAATTTTCGTTCGAAAAACATCGAAACACGTTATTTTTCAGCGAAAATCGTCGAATTGGACCAAGATTTCACCAACGTTGCCCTCAAACGATCGATTTTTACATGAAAATCGAAGGAACACGCCTTTTTACAGCGAAAATCGTCGCAATGTACAAAATTCATACTGCGGGGAAGGTAAATTGCATTCCTGCGATACATGAAGATAATCGCACGTGTTTTCAATTGGTTTCCCTTAACGTAACGATGTCGATGAAACAAGATAATTTCATTGAATTTGCTCGGAGGTGATCAATTTTCGTTCGAAAAACATCGAAACACGTTATTTTTTAGCGAAAATCGTCGAATTGGACCAAGATTTCACCAACGTTGCCCTCAAACGATCGATTTTTACATGAAAATCGAAGGAACACGCCTTTTTACAGCGAAAATCGTCGTAATGTACAAAATTCATACTTCGGGGAGAGTAAACGGCATTCCTGCGATACATGAACATAATCGCACGTGTTTACACTTGGTTTCCGATAACGTAACAATGTCGATGAAACATTAAAACTTCATTGAATTTGGTCGGTGGTGATCAATTTTCGTTCGAAAAACATCGAAACACGTTATTTTTCAGCGAAAATCGTCGAATTGGACCAAGATTTCACCAACGTTGCCCTCAAACGATCGATTTTTACATGAAAATCGAAGGAACACGCCTTTTTACAGCGAAAATCGTCGTAATGTACAAAATTCATACTTCGGGGAGAGTAAACGGCATTCCTGCGATACATGAAGATAATCGCACGTGTTTACACTTGGTTTCCGATAACGTAACAATGTCGATGAAACATGATAATTTCATTGGATTTGCTCGGAGGTGATCAATTTTCGTTCGAAAAACATCGAAACACGTTATTTTTCAGCGAAAATCGTCGAATTGGACCAAGATTTCACCAACGTTGCCCTCAAACGATCGATTTTTACATGAAAATCGAAAAAACACGCCTTTTTACAGCGAAAATCGTCGTAATGTACAAAATTCATACTTCGGGGAGGGTAAATGGCATTCCTGCGATACATGAAGATAATCGCACGTGTTTACAATTTGTTTCCGCTAACGTAACAATGCCGATGAAACATGATTATTTCATTGAATTTGGTCGAAAGTGATCAATTTTCGTTCGAAAAACATCGAAACACGTTATTTTTCAGTGAAAATCGTAGAAATGGACCAAGATTTCACCAACGTTGCCCTCAAACGATCGATTTTTACATGAAAATCGAAGGAACACGCCTTTTTACAGCGAAAATCGTCGTAATGTACAAAATTCATACTTCGGGGAGAGTAAACGGCATTCCTGCGATACATGAAGATAATCGCACGTATTTACACTTTGTTTCCGCTAACGTAACAATGTCGATGAAACATTAAAACTTCATTGAATTTGGTCGGTGGTGATCAATTTTCGTTCGAAAAACATCGAAACACGTTATTTTTCAGCGAAAATCGTCGAATTGGACCAAGATTTCACCAACGTTGCCCTCAAACGATCGATTTTTACATGAAAATCGAAGGAACACGCCTTTTTACAGCGAAAATCGTCGTAATGTACAAAATTCATACTTCGGGGAGAGTAAACGGCATTCCTGCGATACATGAAGATAATCGCACGTGTTTACACTTGGTTTCCGATAACGTAACAATGTCGATGAAACATGATAATTTCATTGAATTTGCTCGGAGGTGATCAATTTTCGTTCGAAAAACATCGAAACACGTTATTTTTCAGCGAAAATCGTCGAATTGGACCAAGATTTCACCAACGTTGCCCTCAAACGATCGATTTTTACATGAAAATCGAAGGAACACGCCTTTTTACAGCGATAATCGTCGTAATGTACAAAATTCATACTTCGGGGAGGGTAAGTGGCATTCCTGCGATACATGAAGATAATCGCACGTGTTTACACTTGGTTTCCGATAACGTAACAATGTCGATAAAACATCATAATTTCATTGAATTTGCTCGGAGGTGATCAATTTTCGTTCGAACAACATCGAAACACGTTATTTTTCAGCGAAAATCGTCGAATTGGACCAAGATTTCACCAACGTTGCCCTCAAACGATTGATTTTTACATGAAAATCGAAGGAACACGCCTTTTTACAGCTAAAATCGTCGTAATGTACAAAATTCATACTTCGGGGAGAGTAAACGGCATTCCTGCGATACATGAAGATAATCGCACGTGTTTACACTTTGTTTCCGCTAACGTAACAATGTCGATGAAACATTAAAACTTCATTGAATTTGGTCGGTAGTGATCAATTTTCGTTCGAAAAACATCGAAACTCGTTATTTTTCAGCGAAAATCATCGAATTGGACCAAGATTTCACCAACGTTGCACTCAAAGGATCGATTTTTACATGAAAATCGAAGGAACACGCCTTTTCACAGCGAAAATCGTCGTAATGTACATAATTCATACTTCAGGGAGTGTAAATGGCATTTTCTTGCGATACATGAAGATAATTGCACGTATTTACACTTTGTTTCCGCTAACGTAACGATGTCGATGAAACATGATAATTTCATTGAATTTGCTCGGAGGTGATCAATTTTCGTTCGAAAAACATCGAAACACGTTATTTTTCAGCGAAAATCGTCGAATTGGACCAAGATTTCACCAGCATTGCCCTCAAACGATCGATTTTTACATGAAAATCGAAGGAACACGCCTTTTTACAGCGATAATCGTCGTAATGTACAAAATTCATACTTCGGGGAGGGTAAATGGCATTCCTGCGATACATGAAGATAATCGCACGTGTTTACACTTGGTTTCCGATAACGTAACAATGTCGATGAAACATCATAATTTCATTGAATTTGCTCGGAGGTGATCAATTTTCGTTCGAAAAACATCGAAACACGTTATTTTTCAGCGAAAATCGTTGAATTGGACCAAGATTTGACCAATGTTGCCCTCAAACCATAGATTTTTACATGAAAATCGAGGAACACAACTTTTTACAGCGAAAATCGTCATAATGTACAAAATTCATACTTCGGTGAGCGTAAATGGCATTCCCGCGATACACTAAGATAATCGCACGTGTTTACAATTTGTTTCGGCTAACGTAACAATGTCGAAAAAACATGATAATTTCATTGAATTTGGTCGAAGGTGATCAATTTTCGTTCGAAAAACATCGAAACACGTTATTTTTCAGTGAAAATCGTAGAAATGGACCAAGATTTCACCAACGTTGCCCTCAAACGATCGATTCTTACATGAAAATCGAAGGAACACGCCTTTTTACAGCGAAAATCGTCGTAATGTACAAAATTCATACTTCGGGGAGAGTAAACGGCATTCCTGCGATACATGAAGATAATCGCACGTATTTACACTTTGTTTCCGCTAACGTAACAATGTCGATGAAACATTAAAACTTCATTGAATTTGGTCGGTGGTGATCAATTTTCGGTCGAAAAACACCGAAACACGTTATTTTTCAGTGAAAATCGTAGAAATGGACCAAGATTTCACCAACGTTGCCCTGAAACGATCGATTTTTACATGAAAATCGAAGGAACACGCCTTTTTACAGCGAAAATCGTCGTAATG
Organism: Campoletis raptor; assembly: GCA_948107755.1. Taxonomy (NCBI): domain Eukaryota; kingdom Metazoa; phylum Arthropoda; class Insecta; order Hymenoptera; family Ichneumonidae; genus Campoletis; species Campoletis raptor. The sequence continues at coordinate 704,825 of OX403628.1, read as the reverse complement.
TACAAAATTCATACTTCGGGGAGAGTAAACGGCATTCCTGCGATACATGAAGATAATCGCACGTGTTTACACTTGGTTTCCGATAACGTAACAATGTCGATGAAACATGATAATTTCATTGAATTTGCTCGGAGGTGATCAATTTTCGTTCGAAAAACATCGAAACACGTTATTTTTCAGCGAAAATCGTCGAATTGGACCAAGATTTCACCAACGTTGCCCTCAAAGGATCGATTTTTACATGAAAATCGAAGGAACACGCCTTTTTACAGCGAAAATCGTCGTAATGTACATAATTCATACTTCAGGGAGTGTAAATGGCATTTTCTTGCGATACATGAAGATAATTGCACGTATTTACACTTTGTTTCCGCTAACGTAACGATGTCGATGAAACATGATAATTTCATTGAATTTGCTCGGAGGTGATCAATTTTCGTTCGAACAACATCGAAACACGTTATTTTTCAGCGAAAATCGTCGAATTGGACCAAGATTTCACCAACGTTGCTCTCAAACAATCGATTTTTACATGAAAATCGAAGGAACACGCCTTTTTACAGCGAAAATCGTCGTAATGTACATAATTCATACTTCGGAGAGGGTAAATGGCATTCCTGCGATGCATGAAGATAATTGCACGTATTTACACTTTGTTTCCGCTAACGTAACGATGTCGATGAAACATGATAATTTCATTGAATTTGCTCGGAGGTGATCAATTTTCGTTCGAACAACATCGAAACACGTTATTTTTCAGCGAAAATCGTCGAATTGGACCAAGATTTCACCAACGTTGCCCTCAAACGATCGATTTTTACATGAAAATCGAAAAAACACGCCTTTTTACAGCGAAAATCGTCGTAATGTACAAAATTCATACTTCGGGGAGGGTAAATGGCATTCCTGCGATACATGAAGATAATCGCACGTGTTTACAATTTGTTTCCGCAAACGTAACAATGTCGATGAAACATGATTATTTCATTGAATTTGGTCGGAGGTGATCAATTTTCATTCAAAAAACATCGAAACACGTTATTTTTCAGCGAAAATCGTCGAATTGGACCAAGATTTCACCAACGGTGCCCTCAAACGATCGATTTTTACATGAAAATCGAAGGAACACGCCTTTTTACAGCGAAAATCGTCGTAATGTACAAAATTCATACTTCGGGGAGAGTAAACGGCATTCCTGCGATACATGAAGATAATCGCACGTATTTACACTTTGTTTCCGCTAACGTAACAATGTCGATGAAACATTAAAACTTCATTGAATTTGGTCGGTGGTGATCAATTTTCGTTCGAAAAACATCGAAACACGTTATTTTTCAGCGAAAAACGTCGAATTGGACCAAGATTTCACCAACGTTGCCCTCAAACGATCGATTTTTACATGAAAATCGAAGGAACACGCCATTTTACAGCGAAAATCGTCGCAATGTACAAAATTCATACTGCGGGGAAGGTAAATTGCATTCCTGCGATACACGAAGATAATCGCACGTGTTTTCAATTGGTTTCCCTTAACGTAACGATGTCGATGAAACATGATAATTTCATTGAATTTGCTCGGAGGTGATCAATTTTCGTTCGAAAAACATCGAAACACGTTATTTTTTAGCGACAATCGTCGAATTGGACCAAGATTTCACCAACGTTGCCCTCAAACGATCGATTTTTACATGAAAATCGAAGGAACACGCCTTTTTACAGCGATAATCGTCGTAATGTACAAAATTCATACTTCGGGGAGGGTAAATGGCATTCCTGCGATACATGAAGATAATCGCACGTGTTTACAATTGGTTTCCGCTAACGTAACGATGTCGATGAAACATGATAATTTCATTGAATTTGCTCGGAGGTGATCAATTTTCGTTCGAAAAACATCGAAACACGTTATTTTTCAGCGAAAATCGTCGAATTGGACCAAGATTTCACCAACGTTGCCCTCAAACGATCGATTTTTACATGAAAATCGAAGGAACACGCCTTTTTACAGCGAAAATCGTCGTAATGTACAAAATTCATACTTCGGGGAGGGTAAATGGCATTCCTGCGATACATGAAGATAATCGCACGTGTTTTCAATTGGTTTCCGATAACGTAACAATGTCGATAAAACATCATAATTTCATTGAATTTGCTCGGAGGTGATCAATTTTCGTTCGAAAAACATCGAAACACGTTATTTTTCAGCGAAAATCGTCGAATTGGACCAAGATTTCACCAACGTTGCCCTCAAACGATCGATTTTTACATGAAAATCGAAGGAACACGCCTTTTTACAGCGAAAATCGTCGCAATGTACAAAATTCATACTGCGGGGAGGGTAAATGGCATTCCTGCGATACATGAAGATAATCGCACGTGTTTACAATTTGTTTCCGCAAACGTAACAATGTCGATGAAACATGATTATTTCATTGAATTTGGTCGGAGGTGATCAATTTTCGTTCGAAAAACATCGAAACACGTTATTTTTCAGCGAAAATCATCGAATTGGACCAAGATTTGACCAATGTTGCCCTCAAACGATCGATTTTTACTTGAAAATCGAAAATCCACGCCTTTTTACAGCGAAAATCGTCGTAATGTACAAAATTCATACTTCGGGGAGGGTAAATGGCATTCCTGCGATACATGAAGATAATCGCACGTGTTTACAATTTGTTTCCGCTAACGTAACAATGCCGATGAAACATGATTATTTCATTGAATTTGGTCGAAGGTGATCAATTTTCGTTCGAAAAACATCGAAACACGTTATTTTTCAGTGAAAATCGTAGAAATGGACCAAGATTTCACCAACGTTGCCCTCCAACGATCGATTTTTACATGAAAATCGAAGGAACACGCCTTTTTACAGCGAAAATCGTCGTAATGTACAAAATTCATACTTCGGGGAGAGTAAACGGCATTCCTGCGATACATGAAGATAATCGCACGTATTTACACTTTGTTTCCGCTAACGTAACAATGTCGATGAAACATTAAAACTTCATTGAATTTGGTCGGTGGTGATCAATTTTCGTTCGAAAAACATCGAAACACGTTATTTTTCAGCGAAAAACGTCGAATTGGACCAAGATTTCACCAACGTTGCCCTCAAACGATCGATTTTTACATGAAAATCGAAGGAACACGCCATTTTACAGCGAAAATCGTCGCAATGTACAAAATTCATACTGCGGGGAAGGTAAATTGCATTCCTGCGATACACGAAGATAATCGCACGTGTTTTCAATTGGTTTCCCTTAACGTAACGATGTCGATGAAACATGATAATTTCATTGAATTTGCTCGGAGGTGATCAATTTTCGTTCGAAAAACATCGAAACACGTTATTTTTTAGCGACAATCGTCGAATTGGACCAAGATTTCACCAACGTTGCCCTCAAACGATCGATTTTTACATGAAAATCGAAGGAACACGCCTTTTTACAGCGATAATCGTCGTAATGTACAAAATTCATACTTCGGGGAGGGTAAATGGCATTCCTGCGATACATGAAGATAATCGCACGTGTTTACAATTGGTTTCCGCTAACGTAACGATGTCGATGAAACATGATAATTTCATTGAATTTGCTCGGAGGTGATCAATTTTCGTTCGAAAAACATCGAAACACGTTATTTTTCAGCGAAAATCGTCGAATTGGACCAAGATTTCACCAACGTTGCCCTCAAACGATCGATTTTTACATGAAAATCGAAGGAACACGCCTTTTTACAGCGAAAATCGTCGCAATGTACAAAATTCATACTGCGGGGAAGGTAAATTGCATTCCTGCGATACATGAAGATAATCGCACGTGTTTTCAATTGGTTTCCCTTAACGTAACGATGTCGATGAAACATGATAATTTCATTGAATTTGCTCGGAGGTGATCAATTTTCGTTCGAAAAACATCGAAACACGTTATTTTTTAGCGACAATCGTCGAATTGGACCAAGATTTCACCAACGTTGCCCTCAAACGATCGATTTTTACATGAAAATCGAAGGAACACGCCTTTTTACAGCGAAAATCGTCGTAATGTACAAAATTCATACTTCGGGGAGGGTTAATTGCATTCCTGCGATACATGAAGATAATCGTACGTATTTACACTTTGTTTCCGCTAACGTAACAATGTCGATGAAACATTAAAACTTCATTGAATTTGGTCGGTGGTGATCAATCTTCGTTCGAAAAACGTCGAAACACGTTATTTTTCAGCGAAAATCGTCGAATTGGACCAAGATTTCACCAGCATTGCCCTCAAACGATCGATTTTTACATGAAAATCGAAGGAACACGCCTTTTTACAGCGAAAATCGTCGTAATGTACAAAATTCATACTTCGGGGAGGGTAAATGGCATTCCTGCGATACATGAAGATAATCGCACGTGTTTACACTTGGTTTCCGATAACGTAACAATGTCGATAAAACATCATAATTTCATTGAATTTGCTCGGAGGTGATCAATTTTCGTTCGAAAAACATCGAAACACGTTATTTTTCAGCGAAAATCGTCGAATTGGACCAAGATTTCACCAACGTTGCCCTCAAACGATCGATTTTTACATGAAAATCGAAGGAACACGCCTTTTTACAGCGAAAATCGTCGCAATGTACAAAATTCATACTGCGGGGAGGGTAAATGGCATTCCTGCGATACATGAAGATAATCGCACGTGTTTACAATTTGTTTCCGCAAACGTAACAATGTCGATGAAACATGATTATTTCATTGAATTTGGTCGGAGGTGATCAATTTTCGTTCGAAAAACATCGAAACACGTTATTTTTCAGCGAAAATCATCGAATTGGACCAAGATTTGACCAATGTTGCCCTCAAACGATCGATTTTTACTTGAAAATCGAAAATCCACGCCTTTTTACAGCGAAAATCGTCGTAATGTACAAAATTCATACTTCGGGGAGGGTAAATGGCATTCCTGCGATACATGAAGATAATCGCACGTGTTTACAATTTGTTTCCGCTAACGTAACAATGCCGATGAAACATGATTATTTCATTGAATTTGGTCGAAGGTGATCAATTTTCGTTCGAAAAACATCGAAACACGTTATTTTTCAGTGAAAATCGTAGAAATGGACCAAGATTTCACCAACGTTGCCCTCCAACGATCGATTTTTACATGAAAATCGAAGGAACACGCCTTTTTACAGCGAAAATCGTCGTAATGTACAAAATTCATACTTCGGGGAGAGTAAACGGCATTCCTGCGATACATGAAGATAATCGCACGTATTTACACTTTGTTTCCGCTAACGTAACAATGTCGATGGAACATTAAAACTTCATTGAATTTGGTCGGTGGTGATCAATTTTCGTTCGAAAAACATCGAAACACGTTATTTTTCAGCGAAAATCGTCGAATTGGACCAAGATTTCACCAACGTTGCCCTCAAACGATCGATTTTTACATGAAAATCGAAGGAACACGCCTTTTTACAGCGAAAATCGTCGTAATGTACAAAATTCATACTTCGGGGAGAGTAAACGGCATTCCTGCGATACATGAAGATAATCGCACGTGTTTACACTTGGTTTCCGATAACGTAACAATGTCGATAAAACATCATAATTTCATTGAATTTGCTCGGAGGTGATCAATTTTCGTTCGAAAAACATCGAAACACGTTATTTTTCAGCGAAAATCGTCGAATTGGACCAAGATTTCACCAACGTTGCCCTCAAACGATCGATTTTTACATGAAAATCGAAGGAACACGCCTTTTTACAGCGAAAATCATCGTAATGTACAAAATTCATACTTCGGGGAGAGTAAACGGCATTCCTGCGATACATGAAGATAATCGCACGTATTTACACTTTGTTTCCGCTAACGTAACAATGTCGATGAAACATTAAAACTTCATTGAATTTGGTCGGTGGTGATCAATTTTCGTTCGAAAAACATCGAAACACGTTATTTTTCAGCGAAAATCGTCGAATTGGACCAAGATTTCACCAACGTTGCCCTCAAACGATCGATTTTTACATGAAAATCGAAGGAACACGCCTTTTTACAGCGAAAATCATCGTAATGTACAAAATTCATACTTCGGGGAGAGTAAACGGCATTCCTGCGATACATGAAGATAATCGCACGTATTTACACTTTGTTTCCGCTAACGTAACAATGTCGATGAAACATTAAAACTTCATTGAATTTGCTCGGAGGTGATCAATTTTCGTTCGAAAAACATCGAAACACGTTATTTTTTAGCGACAATCGTCGAATTGGACCAAGATTTCACCAACGTTGCCCTCAAACGATCGATTTTTACATGAAAATCGAAGGAACACGCCTTTTTACAGCGATAATCGTCGTAATGTACAAAATTCATACTTCGGGGAGAGTAAACGGCATTCCTGCGATACATGAAGATAATCGCACGTATTTACACTTTGTTTCCGCTAACGTAACAATGTCGATGAAACATTAAAACTTCATTGAATTTGGTCGGTGGTGATCAATTTTCGTTCGAAAAACATCGAAACACGTTATTTTTCAGCGAAAATCGTCGAATTGGACCAAGATTTCACCAACGTTGCCCTCAAACGATCGATTTTTACATGAAAATCGAAGGAACACGCCTTTTTACAGCGAAAATCGTCGTAATGTACAAAATTCATACTTCGGGGAGAGTAAACGGCATTCCTGCGATACATGAACATAATCGCACGTGTTTACACTTGGTTTCCGATAACGTAACAATGTCGATGAAACATGATAATTTCATTGAATTTGCTCGGAGGTGATCAATTTTCGTTCGAAAAACATCGAAACACGTTATTTTTCAGCGAAAATCGTCGAATATGGACCAAGATTTCACCAGCATTGCCCTCAAACGATCGATTTTTACATGAAAATCGAAGGAACACGCCTTTTTACAGCGATAATCGTCGTAATGTACAAAATTCATACTTCGGGGAGGGTAAATGGCATTCCTGCGATACATGAAGATAATCGCACGTGTTTACACTTGGTTTCCGATAACGTAACAATGTCGATAAAACATCATAATTTCATTGAATTTGCTCGGAGGTGATCAATTTTCGTTCGAAAAACATCGAAACACGTTATTTTTCAGCGAAAATCGTCGAATTGGACCAAGATTTCACCAACGTTGCCCTCAAACGATCGATTTTTACATGAAAATCGAAGGAACACGCCTTTTTACAGCGAAAATCGTCGCAATGTACAAAATTCATACTGCGGGGAAGGTAAATTGCATTCCTGCGATACATGAAGATAATCGCACGTGTTTTCAATTGGTTTCCCTTAACGTAACGATGTCGATGAAACATGATAATTTCATTGAATTTGCTCGGAGGTGATCAATTTTCGTTCGAAAAACATCGAAACACGTTATTTTTTAGCGACAATCGTCGAATTGGACCAAGATTTCACCAACGTTGCCCTCAAACGATCGATTTTTACATGAAAATCGAAGGAACACGCCTTTTTACAGCGATAATCGTCGTAATGTACAAAATTCATACTTCGGGGAGGGTAAATGGCATTCCTGCGATACATGAAGATAATCGCACGTGTTTACAATTGGTTTCCGCTAACGTAACGATGTCGATGAAACATGATAATTTCATTGAATTTGCTCGGAGGTGATCAATTTTCGTTCGAAAAACATCGAAACACGTTATTTTTCAGCGAAAATCGTCGAATTGGACCAAGATTTCACCAACGTTGCCCTCAAACGATCGATTTTTACATGAAAATCGAAGGAACACGCCTTTTTACAGCGAAAATCGTCGCAATGTACAAAATTCATACTGCGGGGAAGGTAAATTGCATTCCTGCGATACATGAAGATAATCGCACGTGTTTTCAATTGGTTTCCCTTAACGTAACGATGTCGATGAAACATGATAATTTCATTGAATTTGCTCGGAGGTGATCAATTTTCGTTCGAAAAACATCGAAACACGTTATTTTTTAGCGACAATTGTCGAATTGGACCAAGATTTCACCAACGTTGCCCTCAAACCATCGATTTTTACATGAAAATCGAAGGAACACGCCTTTTTACAGCGATAATCGTCGTAATGTACAAAATTCATACTTCGGGGAGGGTAAATGGCATTCCTGCGATACATGAAGATAATCGCACGTGTTTACAATTGGTTTCCGCTAACGTAACGATGTCGATGAAACATGATAATTTCATTGAATTTGCTCGGAGGTGATCAATTTTCGTTCGAAAAACATCGAAACACGTTATTTTTCAGCGAAAATCGTCGAATTGGACCAAGATTTCACCAACGTTGCCCTCAAACGATCGATTTTTACATGAAAATCGAAGGAACACGCCTTTTTACAGCGAAAATCGTCGCAATGTACAAAATTCATACTGCGGGGAAGGTAAATTGCATTCCTGCGATACATGAAGATAATCGCACGTGTTTTCAATTGGTTTCCCTTAACGTAACGATGTCGATGAAACATGATAATTTCATTGAATTTGCTCGGAGGTGATCAATTTTCGTTCGAAAAACATCGAAACACGTTATTTTTCAGCGAAAATCGTCGAATTGGACCAAGATTTCACCAACGTTGCCCTCAAACGATCGATTTTTACATGAAAATCGAAGGAACACGCCTTTTTACAGCGAAAATCGTCGTAATGTACATAATTCATACTTCGGAGAGGGTAAATGGCATTCCTGCGATACATGAAGATAATCGCACGTGTTTACAATTTGTTTCGGCTAACGTAAAAATGTCGATAAAACATGATAATTTCATTGAATTTGGTCGGAGGTGATCAATTTTCATTCAAAAAACATCGAAACACGTTATTTTTCAGTAAAAATCGTAGAAATGGACCAAGATTTCACCAACGTTGCCCTCAAACGATAGATTTTTACATGAAAATTGAAGGAACGCGCCTTTTTACAGCGAAAATCGTCGTAATGTACATAATTCATACTTCTGGGAGGGTTAATTGCATTCCTGCGATACATGAAGATAATCGTACGTATTTACACTTTGTTTCCGCTAACGTAACAATGTCGATGAAACATTAAAACTTCATTGAATTTGGTCGGTGGTGATCAATCTTCGTTCGAAAAACATCGAAACACGTTATTTTTCAGCGAAAATCGTCGAATTGGACCAAGATTTCACCAACGTTGCCCTCAAACGATCGATTTTTACATGAAAATCGAAGGAACACGCCTTTTTACAGCGAAAATCGTCGTAATGTACATAATTCATACTTCGGAGAGGGTAAATGGCATTCCTGCGATACATGAAGATAATCGCACGTGTTTACAATTTGTTTCGGCTAACGTAACAATGTCGATAAAACATGATAATGTTACGTCCTGGTATTCACCCTCGTGTCTGACTTGTTGCGTAATCTGAAAATAAAATATAAAAACGTTAAAGATTAAAAGAAATATAAAAATTCAAATTTAACCGCCAAAATATTGATAATAATAAATTTAGGTATATCGCAATAATAAATAAATGAACTAATAAATTTTGGACATAAGTATGATCTTGTCATTTTTGGGACACCCTGTATATATACATTCAAGGAACGAACAGCTGATCAGCTGTTGAGCGTACGCGGACCTCGACCTACCGCACGAGCAGCGCTCACGCGCCAAGAGGCACATGACAAAGTCCCCATTTCAGTCAAATTTCATTAACTAACAATTATTAAATTATCAAGTTTTAATTATCATATTCCGCTTTATTATCAAAAGACCTTTAATTTGAATACTCACTCGACCATATTTCGACCACTTTTTAATAAACAAAATTTAGGCCATCAGCAAATTTCATTAACTAACAATTATTCAGATATAACAATTTAATTATGCTCATTAGATTCGCTTCGAAAAGCCCTTTCATTTGAACCCTCACACCACTTTGTCATGTCCCAAATTAAACAAATAATTAAGCCGCGAAAAACCGCGGAAATCCGCGGAAAACCGCGGATCACTATAAAACGCTCTTTAATGTTCCTATAGGATTGTAAATGTATTTGAGTTACTACAAATAAGAATTCGATTATATAAATAACATCTTACATATATATTGTTAATAATAATAATGAACAATAAGTAGTAAATAGACAAATACGCATTTTTACATATGTTTTACATAAACAAAAGTTTATTCATGTTGCATACATCATCATATATTTTTGGGGAATAAATACGCTCTAGAGAAATAAACAAATAAATAAATAAACAATTAAGTTACTTCTCGAATAGAAAGACGTATATACAGCGCATTATTACATAAAACTCATAAATACATATATTTTTGGTACATAAGAGACAAAGGAATAGAACTGCACGCGCGAACACGTGGTCGTCATATTTCTTCTCAAGAGTCACATTTTCTCAAGTATCTGAAAACTGCAGAACCATGTCCGGTGAAGGAGTCTGTTTTAACTCCAAAAAGATATAAAAAATAATACAAAGAAAGGATTTCTTTCTTTCAGGAAATTCGTCAGCAAGAGAAAAGTAACCCGAAACTTCTAACCGTCGTCTTGACGAGACGGTACAATCCGCTGAAAATGTTAATGACCATTTTCCTAAATTTATAAATTATAATCTTTCATTAACTATTTGTTTCACACTTTTAAAACCCACCGTCGTTGTATTCAACTCCGTTATTCTAAAACCATCAATTTGAGCCGTCACACGACCATGTTAGACCATAAATTGCAATAGTTAAGTTAACTAACAATATATTAACAAAACCACAAAATTCATCCAATCGCAACGGGAAAACTTCCCACTTACACGAAATTAAAAGCCCAATCGAAGGGCAGTATTTACAAATCCGAATAACAATAAATAATACCTAAAAATGTTTAAACAAATTGTCAACAATTAGTAATTAACTTACCAAATGTACAACGTAGAATCTGTTGTTCATGTTAATCCAGGACCACCACTCGAACCTGTAAAAAACAAATAAAACATAAAATAATTATTATAAACAAATAAATAAAATAAGAATACTTACCAATATTGAAGAAATCCAAAAAGCGCGAGTCCTTATGTACCTGAAAAGAAGAAAATAAGTTAATAAATAATTAATGTTAAATCAACGATTAATTAATAAATAATTAATTAATCGTTGATCAAGTACCACCGTAACATCACAAATAGTCATAAGAAATCATGTAAAATTAATGATTAGTTAATATTATTAATTAATCAATAATTTCTTTCGTAAATTGTAATAAATAAAATAATGCATAAGATTCATATACCTATATCGCTGAGTCAACGTAGAGCATCGCTGCAGCGTGTCAGTGACACACGCACACATTCATCGTTCGAGCGTCTTCGTGAGGTCTTCTATATAAGTGGGGGGCCGCACCGAAGTCGCTAGTTCTCGATCCTCTCCACAGACAGCCAGTCGAACTCCGACGTTTGTGTTGATCGGATATTCCCGCCGTGCGTCTGAAACTCGACATTGTACCATCTTTATTATTTTAAACTTAAAATTGTTAATAAGTTTATATCGTCGGGTTATAAATTAACTCAGTCATTTCTTACAATTGTGCAACGAATATATAAGTATATTAAAGAAAAGTTATTAAATAAAATATTGTGAAAAGTGTTATAAAAAATCATTTATTTTTACATTAAGGTAAAAATATCTCCGTCCGCGTTTTAAAATCTTTCGCGATCATAAATTTGTCTGAAATAAATATTTCAAAGCAAATAAAAATTAAAATAAACAAATTCAAGTGTTTATCTAAATAATTCCGTAACATTCGTGGAATTAAATCATAATTATTCTGTCTATTCTTTTATCCGAAACAAATTGAAATCAGTTATCGACATTTCTTCCAAAAATTAAATAATTGAAAAATATAAATTAATAATTAAATTCACTAATTTTGGAAATTCAGTTAATTCGAGTTGCTCAAGAAAATATTCATTCCAACTTTTCTGTTCTTTCTGTGCTTTTTACTCTGGCACGTTGGATTCCCTCATTACCTGAGACCCTTTTTTATTACCCCGGGTTTTTCCGAACCTCGTTTTTTGCACACTTTCTCTTTTCTTCCCTCAAAACTTTTCCGACCGACCGTGCTATACTCAAGCACGTCTATTACCCTTTACATTTTTAATATTTTCACCAAACGCATTTTTCCCGAGTTCGCATTTAATTTGTGCTATTTCACAGGCACGTTAAATCGAATTCTTCCTTCCTTATCGACCGTGACGATTCTCAGGCACGTCGATTCCAATTTATTAAACTCACCCTTTCACGATTTTAGTTTATCCGTGCTGATTCTCAAGCACGTTAAATTAATTTCGTCATCCTATCAATAATTCTCTCGATCTTCCATTATTATTTCCTCCCACGATTTTAGTTTATCCGTGCTGATTCTCAAGCACGTTAAATTAATTTCATTATTTCATATTATTTCCTTTAATTGATTTTCTGTGCTGTCTATCAAGCACGATCATACAAATCCTTTAAATCCTTATCGAATTTCATTCCATTGAGCAATTCAAATTAACAAAAATTAATTGATGTATAATTCTTCCATCATGAAGAATCATTATGCCTAGAAGACGCGCTGGAATAAGATTTCAAATTCGTCGAGCCATTGCGCGGGAGTGTCAGAAACCCGCAGTTAAAAGAGGAAACAATAAGTCCATCCTAAAAACATTTCGGGACGAATATCTCAGCGATAAACCAGCCGTCGATAAAGCAGTTATCGAGATCGCAAGTAGTTTGCCAAAAGTTCGGGTCATCTCGACTACGTCGATAAAACAGACAATTTACATTGTGGATCCCAAAACATCTTTTCCTCTGGCTCGCCTCGTCGGTACAAATCGTGTCGTCCTTTGCGAGGAACTGCAGCGAGAGTGGGACAACATCTCACAGGCGTCGACTCTGTCTCGCCCGTCCACACCAGAAGGCATCGAGATCATCGAACTCGACTAGATCTTCAATTACCAACAGTAAGTATTAGTCTCCAGTTAGCAATCTTATTGACAAAGGTTCCGGTCCTAGAGGGGAAAATCTCACCCTTCTAAACACAGGAGCCTAAAATAAACTTACTCGTCGTACACCCGTGTATCCCTTGTAGATAGAGTAATTTTCGCGTTTATCGACTACCGAATAGTCCCTCCGACTATCGGTTATCTCGTGCCCTTTATTATCGATTGTCAATTCGGACATTCCACCTCCCGGCTATCGGTCAAGTAGCAGCCTATATTTCCAGCAGTCGGTAAGAACACCGACCGTAGGTTAGAGCTCTGAACCCCCTTAACATCAATAGGTAGCTTATCGTGGGTTGGTAAAATAAAAATAGTCCGCGGGTACAAATAAGTTTCAAATTTTTATTTAACCGTCGATAAATTCGAACAATTCTATTTACATTTTTTATCACAATTCCGGGCATTCAAACGCGCGACGTAACAATAATTTCATTGAATTTGCTCGGAGGTGATCAATTTTCGTTCGAAAAACATCGAAACACGTTATTTTTTAGCGACAATCGTCGAATTGGACCAAGATTTCACCAACGTTGCCCTCAAACGATCGATTTTTACATGAAAATCGAAGGAACACGCCTTTTTACAGCGATAATCGTCGTAATGTACAAAATTCATACTTCGGGGAGGGTAAATGGCATTCCTGCGATACATGAAGATAATCGCACGTGTTTACAATTGGTTTCCGCTAACGTAACGATGTCGATGAAACATGATAATTTCATTGAATTTGCTCGGAGGTGATCAATTTTCGTTCGAAAAACATCGAAACACGTTATTTTTCAGCGAAAATCGTCGAATTGGACCAAGATTTCACCAACGTTGCCCTCAAACGATCGATTTTTACATGAAAATCGAAGGAACACGCCTTTTTACAGCGAAAATCGTCGCAATGTACAAAATTCATACTGCGGGGAAGGTAAATTGCATTCCTGCGATACATGAAGATAATCGCACGTGTTTTCAATTGGTTTCCCTTAACGTAACGATGTCGATGAAACATGATAATTTCATTGAATTTGCTCGGAGGTGATCAATTTTCGTTCGAAAAACATCGAAACACGTTATTTTTTAGCGACAATCGTCGAATTGGACCAAGATTTCACCAACGTTGCCCTCAAACGATCGATTTTTACATGAAAATCGAAGGAACACGCCTTTTTACAGCGAAAATCGTCGTAATGTACAAAATTCATACTTCGGGGAGGGTTAATTGCATTCCTGCGATACATGAAGATAATCGTACGTATTTACACTTTGTTTCCGCTAACGTAACAATGTCGATGAAACATTAAAACTTCATTGAATTTGGTCGGTGGTGATCAATCTTCGTTCGAAAAACGTCGAAACACGTTATTTTTCAGCGAAAATCGTCGAATTGGACCAAGATTTCACCAGCATTGCCCTCAAACGATCGATTTTTACATGAAAATCGAAGGAACACGCCTTTTTACAGCGAAAATCGTCGTAATGTACAAAATTCATACTTCGGGGAGGGTAAATGGCATTCCTGCGATACATGAAGATAATCGCACGTGTTTACACTTGGTTTCCGATAACGTAACAATGTCGATAAAACATCATAATTTCATTGAATTTGCTCGGAGGTGATCAATTTTCGTTCGAAAAACATCGAAACACGTTATTTTTCAGCGAAAATCGTCGAATTGGACCAAGATTTCACCAACGTTGCCCTCAAACGATCGATTTTTACATGAAAATCGAAGGAACACGCCTTTTTACAGCGAAAATCGTCGCAATGTACAAAATTCATACTGCGGGGAGGGTAAATGGCATTCCTGCGATACATGAAGATAATCGCACGTGTTTACAATTGGTTTCCGCTAACGTAACGATGTCGATGAAACATGATAATTTCATTGAATTTGCTCGGAGGTGATCAATTTTCGTTCGAAAAACATCGAAACACGTTATTTTTCAGCGAAAATCGTCGAATTGGACCAAGATTTCACCAACGTTGCCCTCAAACGATCGATTTTTACATGAAAATCGAAGGAACACGCCTTTTTACAGCGAAAATCGTCGCAATGTACAAAATTCATACTGCGGGGAAGGTAAATTGCATTCCTGCGATACATGAAGATAATCGCACGTGTTTTCAATTGGTTTCCCTTAACGTAACGATGTCGATGAAACATGATAATTTCATTGAATTTGCTCGGAGGTGATCAATTTTCGTTCGAAAAACATCGAAACACGTTATTTTTTAGCGACAATCGTCGAATTGGACCAAGATTTCACCAACGTTGCCCTCAAACGATCGATTTTTACATGAAAATCGAAGGAACACGCCTTTTTACAGCGATAATCGTCGTAATGTACAAAATTCATACTTCGGGGAGGGTAAATGGCATTCCTGCGATACATGAAGATAATCGCACGTTTTTACACTTGGTTTCCGATAACGTAACAATGTCGATAAAACATCATAATTTCATTGAATTTGCTCGGAGGTGATCAATTTTCGTTCGAAAAACATCGAAACACGTTATTTTTCAGCGAAAATCGTCGAATTGGACCAAGATTTGACCAATGTTGCCCTCAAACGATAGATTTTTACATGAAAATCGAGGAACACAACTTTTTACAGCGATAATCGTCATAATGTACAAAATTCATACTTCGGGGAGCGTAAATGGCATTCCCGCGATACACTAAGATAATCGCACGTGTTTACAATTTGTTTCGGCTAACGTAACAATGTCGATAAAACATGATAATTTCATTGAATTTGGTCGGAGGTGATCAATTTTCGTTCGAAAAACATCGAAACACGTTATTTTTCAGCGAAAATCGTCGAATTGGACCAAGATTTCACCAACGTTGCCCTCAAACGATCGATTTTTACATGAAAATCGAAGGAACACGCCTTTTTACAGCGAAAATCGTCGTAATGTACAAAATTCATACTTCGGGGAGAGTAAACGGCATTCCTGCGATACATGAAGATAATCGCACGTGTTTACACTTGGTTTCCGATAACGTAACAATGTCGATGAAACATGATAATTTCATTGAATTTGCTCGGAGGTGATCAATTTTCGTTCGAAAAACATCGAAACACGTTATTTTTCAGCGAAAATCGTCGAATATGGACCAAGATTTCACCAGCATTGCCCTCAAACGATCGATTTTTACATGAAAATCGAAGGAACACGCCTTTTTACAGCGATAATCGTCGTAATGTACAAAATTCATACTTCGGGGAGGGTAAATGGCATTCCTGCGATACATGAAGATAATCGCACGTGTTTACAATTGGTTTCCGCTAACGTAACGATGTCGATGAAACATGATAATTTCATTGAATTTGCTCGGAGGTGATCAATTTTCGTTCGAAAAACATCGAAACACGTTATTTTTCAGCGAAAATCGTCGAATTGGACCAAGATTTCACCAACGTTGCCCTCAAACGATCGATTTTTACATGAAAATCGAAGGAACACGCCTTTTTACAGCGAAAATCGTCGCAATGTACAAAATTCATACTGCGGGGAAGGTAAATTGCATTCCTGCGATACATGAAGATAATCGCACGTGTTTTCAATTGGTTTCCCTTAACGTAACGATGTCGATGAAACATGATAATTTCATTGAATTTGCTCGGAGGTGATCAATTTTCGTTCGAAAAACATCGAAACACGTTATTTTTTAGCGACAATTGTCGAATTGGACCAAGATTTCACCAACGTTGCCCTCAAACGATCGATTTTTACATGAAAATCGAAGGAACACGCCTTTTTACAGCGATAATCGTCGTAATGTACAAAATTCATACTTCGGGGAGGGTAAATGGCATTCCTGCGATACATGAAGATAATCGCACGTGTTTACAATTGGTTTCCGCTAACGTAACGATGTCGATGAAACATGATAATTTCATTGAATTTGCTCGGAGGTGATCAATTTTCGTTCGAAAAACATCGAAACACGTTATTTTTCAGCGAAAATCGTCGAATTGGACCAAGATTTCACCAACGTTGCCCTCAAACGATCGATTTTTACATGAAAATCGAAGGAACACGCCTTTTTACAGCGAAAATCGTCGCAATGTACAAAATTCATACTGCGGGGAAGGTAAATTGCATTCCTGCGATACATGAAGATAATCGCACGTGTTTTCAATTGGTTTCCCTTAACGTAACGATGTCGATGAAACATGATAATTTCATTGAATTTGCTCGGAGGTGATCAATTTTCGTTCGAAAAACATCGAAACACGTTATTTTTTAGCGACAATTGTCGAATTGGACCAAGATTTCACCAACGTTGCCCTCAAACGATCGATTTTTACATGAAAATCGAAGGAACACGCCTTTTTACAGCGATAATCGTCGTAATGTACAAAATTCATACTTCGGGGAGGGTAAATGGCATTCCTGCGATACATGAAGATAATCGCACGTGTTTACAATTGGTTTCCGCTAACGTAACGATGTCGATGAAACATGATAATTTCATTGAATTTGCTCGGAGGTGATCAATTTTCGTTCGAAAAACATCGAAACACGTTATTTTTCAGCGAAAATCGTCGAATTGGACCAAGATTTCACCAACGTTGCCCTCAAACGATCGATTTTTACATGAAAATCGAAGGAACACGCCTTTTTACAGCGAAAATCGTCGCAATGTACAAAATTCATACTGCGGGGAAGGTAAATTGCATTCCTGCGATACATGAAGATAATCGCACGTGTTTTCAATTGGTTTCCCTTAACGTAACGATGTCGATGAAACATGATAATTTCATTGAATTTGCTCGGAGGTGATCAATTTTCGTTCGAAAAACATCGAAACACGTTATTTTTTAGCGACAATCGTCGAATTGGACCAAGATTTCACCAACGTTGCCCTCAAACGATCGATTTTTACATGAAAATCGAAGGAACACGCCTTTTTACAGCGATAATCGTCGTAATGTACAAAATTCATACTTCGGGGAGGGTAAATGGCATTCCTGCGATACATGAAGATAATCGCACGTTTTTACACTTGGTTTCCGATAACGTAACAATGTCGATAAAACATCATAATTTCATTGAATTTGCTCGGAGGTGATCAATTTTCGTTCGAAAAACATCGAAACACGTTATTTTTCAGCGAAAATCGTCGAATTGGACCAAGATTTGACCAATGTTGCCCTCAAACGATAGATTTTTACATGAAAATCGAGGAACACAACTTTTTACAGCGATAATCGTCATAATGTACAAAATTCATACTTCGGGGAGCGTAAATGGCATTCCCGCGATACACTAAGATAATCGCACGTGTTTACAATTTGTTTCGGCTAACGTAACAATGTCGATAAAACATGATAATTTCATTGAATTTGGTCGGAGGTGATCAATTTTCATTCAAAAAACATCGAAACACGTTATTTTTCAGTGAAAATCGTAGAAAAGGACCAAGATTTCACCAACGTTGCCCTCAAACGATCGATTTTTACATGAAAATCGAAAAAACACGCCTTTTTACAGCGAAAATCGTCGTAATGTACAAAATTCATACTTCGGGGAGGGTAAATGGCATTCCTGCGATACATGAAGATAATCGCACGTGTTTACAATTTGTTTCCGCTAACGTAACAATGCCGATGAAACATGATTATTTCATTGAATTTGTTCGAAGGTGATCAATTTTCGTTCGAAAAACATCGAAACACGTTATTTTTCAGTGAAAATCGTAGAAATGGACCAAGATTTCACCAACGTTGCCCTCAAACGATCGATTTTTACAGGAAAATCGAAGGAACACGCCTTTTTACAGCGAAAATCGTCGTAATGTACAAAATTCATACTTCGGGGAGAGTAAACGGCATTCCTGCGATACATGAAGATAATCGCACGTATTTACACTTTGTTTCCGCTAACGTAACAATGTCGATGAAACATTAAAACTTCATTGAATTTGGTCGGTGGTGATCAATTTTCGTTCGAAAAACATCGAAACACGTTATTTTTCAGCGAAAATCGTCGAATTGGACCAAGATTTCACCAACGTTGCCCTCAAACGATCGATTTTTACATGAAAATCGAAGGAACACGCCTTTTTACAGCGAAAATCGTCGTAATGTACAAAATTCATACTTCGGGGAGAGTAAACGGCATTCCTGCGATACATGAAGATAATCGCACGTGTTTACACTTGGTTTCCGATAACGTAACAATGTCGATGAAACATGATAATTTCATTGAATTTGCTCGGAGGTGATCAATTTTCGTTCGAAAAACATCGAAACACGTTATTTTTCAGCGAAAATCGTCGAATTGGACCAAGATTTCACCAACGTTGCCCTCAAACGATCGATTTTTACATGAAAATCGAAGGAACACGCCTTTTTACAGCGATAATCGTCGTAATGTACAAAATTCATACTTCGGGGAGGGTAAATGGCATTCCTGCGATACATGAAGATAATCGCACGTGTTTACAATTTGTTTCCGCTAACGTAACAATGCCGATGAAACATGATTATTTCATTGAATTTGGTCGAAGGTGATCAATTTTCGTTCGAAAAACATCGAAACACGTTATTTTTCAGTGAAAATCGTAGAAATGGACCAAGATTTCACCAACGTTGCCCTCAAACGATCGATTTTTACATGAAAATCGAAGGAACACGCCTTTTTACAGCGAAAATCGTCGTAATGTACAAAATTCATACTTCGGGGAGAGTAAACGGCATTCCTGCGATACATGAAGATAATCGCACGTATTTACACTTTGTTTCCGCTAACGTAACAATGTCGATGAAACATTAAAACTTCATTGAATTTGGTCGGTGGTGATCAATTTTCGTTCGAAAAACATCGAAACACGTTATTTTTCAGCGAAAATCGTCGAATTGGACCAAGATTTCACCAACGTTGCCCTCAAACGATCGATTTTTACATGAAAATCGAAGGAACACGCCTTTTTACAGCGAAAATCGTCGCAATGTACAAAATTCATACTGCGGGGAAGGTAAATTGCATTCCTGCGATACATGAAGATAATCGCACGTGTTTTCAATTGGTTTCCCTGAACGTAACGATGTCGATGAAACATGATAATTTCATTGAATTTGCTCGGAGGTGATCAATTTTCGTTCGAAAAACATCGAAACACGTTATTTTTTAGCGACAATCGTCGAATTGGACCAAGATTTCACCAACGTTGCCCTCAAACGATCGATTTTTACATGAAAATCGAAGGAACACGCCTTTTTACAGCGAAAATCGTCGCAATGTACAAAATTCATACTGCGGGGAAGGTAAATTGCATTCCTGCGATACATGAAGATAATCGCACGTGTTTTCAATTGGTTTCCCTGAACGTAACGATGTCGATGAAACATGATAATTTCATTGAATTTGCTCGGAGGTGATCAATTTTCGTTCGAAAAACATCGAAACACGTTATTTTTTAGCGACAATCGTCGAATTGGACCAAGATTTCACCAACGTTGCCCTCAAACGATCGATTTTTACATGAAAATCGAAGGAACACCCCTTTTTACAGCGATAATCGTCGTAATGTACAAAATTCATACTTCGGGGAGAGTAAACGGCATTCCTGCGATACATGAAGATAATCGCACGTATTTACACTTTGTTTCCGCTAACGTAACAATGTCGATGAAACATTAAAACTTCATTGAATTTGGTCGGTGGTGATCAATTTTCGTTCGAAAAACATCGAAACACGTTATTTTTCAGCGAAAATCGTCGAATTGGACCAAGATTTCACCAACGTTGCCCTCAAACGATCGATTTTTACATGAAAATCGAAGGAACACGCCTTTTTACAGCGAAAATCGTCGTAATGTACAAAATTCATACTTCGGGGAGAGTAAACGGCATTCCTGCGATACATGAAGATAATCGCACGTGTTTACACTTGGTTTCCGATAACGTAACAATGTCGATGAAACATGATAATTTCATTGAATTTGCTCGGAGGTGATCAATTTTCGTTCGAAAAACATCGAAACACGTTATTTTTCAGCGAAAATCGTCGAATTGGACCAAGATTTCACCAGCATTGCCCTCAAACGATCGATTTTTACATGAAAATCGAAGGAACACGCCTTTTTACAGCGATAATCGTCGTAATGTACAAAATTCATACTTCGGGGAGGGTAAATGGCATTCCTGCGATACATGAAGATAATCGCACGTGTTTACACTTGGTTTCCGATAACGTAACAATGTCGATAAAACATCATAATTTCATTGAATTTGCTCGGAGGTGATCAATTTTCGTTCGAAAAACATCGAAACGGGTTATTTTTCAGCGAAAATCGTCGAATTGGACCAAGATTTCACCAACGTTGCCCTCAAACGATCGATTTTTACATGAAAATCGAAGGAACACGCCTTTTTACAGCGAAAATCGTCGCAATGTACAAAATTCATACTGCGGGGAAGGTAAAGTGCATTCCTGCGATACATGAAGATAATCGCACGTGTTTTCAATTGGTTTCCCTTAACGTAACGATGTCGATGAAACATGATAATTTCATTGAATTTGCTCGGAGGTGATCAATTTTCGTTCGAAAAACATCGAAACACGTTATTTTTTAGCGACAATCGTCGAATTGGACCAAGATTTCACCAACGTTGCCCTCAAACGATCGATTTTTACATGAAAATCGAAGGAACACGCCTTTTTACAGCGATAATCGTCGTAATGTACAAAATTCATACTTCGGGGAGGGTAAATGGCATTCCTGCGATACATGAAGATAATCGCACGTGTTTACAATTGGTTTCCGCTAACGTAACGATGTCGATGAAACATGATAATTTCATTGAATTTGCTCGGAGGTGATCAATTTTCGTTCGAAAAACATCGAAACACGTTATTTTTCAGCGAAAATCGTCGAATTGGACCAAGATTTCACCAACGTTGCCCTCAAACGATCGATTTTTACATGAAAATCGAAGGAACACGCCTTTTTACAGCGAAAATCGTCGCAATGTACAAAATTCATACTGCGGGGAAGGTAAATTGCATTCCTGCGATACATGAAGATAATCGCACGTGTTTTCAATTGGTTTCCCTTAACGTAACGATGTCGATGAAACATGATAATTTCATTGAATTTGCTCGGAGGTGATCAATTTTCGTTCGAAAAACATCGAAACACGTTATTTTTTAGCGACAATTGTCGAATTGGACCAAGATTTCACCAACGTTGCCCTCAAACGATCGATTTTTACATGAAAATCGAAGGAACACGCCTTTTTACAGCGATAATCGTCGTAATGTACAAAATTCATACTTCGGGGAGGGTAAATGGCATTCCTGCGATACATGAAGATAATCGCACGTGTTTACAATTGGTTTCCGCTAACGTAACGATGTCGATGAAACATGATAATTTCATTGAATTTGCTCGGAGGTGATCAATTTTCGTTCGAAAAACATCGAAACACGTTATTTTTCAGCGAAAATCGTCGAATTGGACCAAGATTTCACCAACGTTGCCCTCAAACGATCGATTTTTACATGAAAATCGAAGGAACACGCCTTTTTACAGCGAAAATCGTCGCAATGTACAAAATTCATACTGCGGGGAAGGTAAATTGCATTCCTGCGATACATGAAGATAATCGCACGTGTTTTCAATTGGTTTCCCTTAACGTAACGATGTCGATGAAACATGATAATTTCATTGAATTTGCTCGGAGGTGATCAATTTTCGTTCGAAAAACATCGAAACACGTTATTTTTTAGCGACAATCGTCGAATTGGACCAAGATTTCACCAACGTTGCCCTCAAACGATCGATTTTTACATGAAAATCGAAGGAACACGCCTTTTTACAGCGAAAATCGTCGTAATGTACAAAATTCATACTTCGGGGAGAGTAAACGGCATTCCTGCGATACATGAAGATAATCGCACGTGTTTACACTTGGTTTCCGATAACGTAACAATGTCGATGAAACATTAAAACTTCATTGAATTTGGTCGGTGGTGATCAATTTTCGTTCGAAAAACATCGAAACACGTTATTTTTCAGCGAAAATCGTCGAATTGGACCAAGATTTCACCAACGTTGCCCTCAAACGATCGATTTTTACATGAAAATCGAAGGAACACGCCTTTTTACAGCGATAATCGTCGTAATGTACAAAATTCATACTTCGGGGAGGGTAAATGGCATTCCTGCGATACATGAAGATAATCGCACGTGTTTACAATTTGTTTCCGCTAACGTAACAATGCCGATGAAACATGATTATTTCATTGAATTTGGTCGAAGGTGATCAATTTTCGTTCGAAAAACATCGAAACACGTTATTTTTTAGCGACAATCGTCGAATTGGACCAAGATTTCACCAACGTTGCCCTCAAACGATCGATTTTTACATGAAAATCGAAGGAACACGCCTTTTTACAGCGATAATCGTCGTAATGTACAAAATTCATACTTCGGGGAGGGTAAATGGCATTCCTGCGATACATGAAGATAATCGCACGTTTTTACACTTGGTTTCCGATAACGTAACAATGTCGATAAAACATCATAATTTCATTGAATTTGCTCGGAGGTGATCAATTTTCGTTCGAAAAACATCGAAACACGTTATTTTTCAGCGAAAATCGTCGAATTGGACCAAGATTTGACCAATGTTGCCCTCAAACGATAGATTTTTACATGAAAATCGAGGAACACAACTTTTTACAGCGATAATCGTCATAATGTACAAAATTCATACTTCGGGGAGCGTAAATGGCATTCCCGCGATACACTAAGATAATCGCACGTGTTTACAATTTGTTTCGGCTAACGTAACAATGTCGATAAAACATGATAATTTCATTGAATTTGGTCGGAGGTGATCAATTTTCATTCAAAAAACATCGAAACACGTTATTTTTCAGTGAAAATCGTAGAAAAGGACCAAGATTTCACCAACGTTGCCCTCAAACGATCGATTTTTACATGAAAATCGAAAAAACACGCCTTTTTACAGCGAAAATCGTCGTAATGTACAAAATTCATACTTCGGGAAGGGTAAATGGCATTCCTGCGATACATGAAGATAATCGCACGTGTTTACAATTTGTTTCCGCTAACGTAACAATGCCGATGAAACATGATTATTTCATTGAATTTGTTCGAAGGTGATCAGTTTTCGTTCGAAAAACATCGAAACACGTTATTTTTAGGGAAAATCGTAGAAATGGACCAAGATTTCACCAACGTTGCCCTCAAACGATCGATTTTTACAGGAAAATCGAAGGAACACGCCTTTTTACAGCGAAAATCGTCGTAATGTACAAAATTCATACTTCGGGGAGAGTAAACGGCATTCCTGCGATACATGAAGATAATCGCACGTATTTACACTTTGTTTCCGCTAACGTAACAATGTCGATGAAACATTAAAACTTCATTGAATTTGGTCGGTGGTGATCAATTTTCGTTCGAAAAACATCGAAACACGTTATTTTTCAGCGAAAATCGTCGAATTGGACCAAGATTTCACCAACGTTGCCCTCAAACGATCGATTTTTACATGAAAATCGAAGGAACACGCCTTTTTACAGCGAAAATCGTCGTAATGTACAAAATTCATACTTCGGGGAGAGTAAACGGCATTCCTGCGATACATGAAGATAATCGCACGTGTTTACACTTGGTTTCCGATAACGTAACAATGTCGATGAAACATTAAAACTTCATTGAATTTGGTCGGTGGTGATCAATTTTCGTTCGAAAAACATCGAAACACGTTATTTTTCAGCGAAAATCGTCGAATTGGACCAAGATTTCACCAACGTTGCCCTCAAACGATCGATTTTTACATGAAAATCGAAGGAACACGCCTTTTTACAGCGAAAATCGTCGTAATGTACAAAATTCATACTTCGGGGAGAGTAAACGGCATTCCTGCGATACATGAAGATAATCACACGTGTTTACACTTGGTTTCCGATAACGTAACAATGTCGATGAAACATGATAATTTCATTGAATTTGCTCGGAGGTGATCAATTTTCGTTCGAAAAACATCGAAACACGTTATTTTTCAGCGAAAATCGTCGAATTGGACCAAGATTTCACCAACGTTGCCCTCAAACGATCGATTTTTACATGAAAATCGAAGGAACACGCCTTTTTACAGCGATAATCGTCGTAATGTACAAAATTCATACTTCGGGGAGGGTAAATGGCATTCCTGCGATACATGAAGATAATCGCACGTGTTTACAATTTGTTTCCGCTAACGTAACAATGCCGATGAAACATGATTATTTCATTGAATTTGGTCGAAGGTGATCAATTTTCGTTCGAAAAACATCGAAACACGTTATTTTTCAGTGAAAATCGTAGAAATGGACCAAGATTTCACCAACGTTGCCCTCAAACGATCGATTTTTACATGAAAATCGAAGGAACACGCCTTTTTACAGCGATAATCGTCGTAATGTACAAAATTCATACTTCGGGGAGGGTAAATGGCATTCCTGCGATACATGAAGATAATCGCACGTGTTTACAATTTGTTTCCGCTAACGTAACAATGCCGATGAAACATGATTATTTCATTGAATTTGTTCGAAGGTGATCAATTTTCGTTCGAAAAACATCGAAACACGTTATTTTTCAGTGAAAATCGTAGAAATGGACCAAGATTTCACCAACGTTGCCCTCAAACGATCGATTTTTACAGGAAAATCGAAGGAACACGCCTTTTTACAGCGAAAATCGTCGTAATGTACAAAATTCATACTTCGGGGAGAGTAAACGGCATTCCTGCGATACATGAAGATAATCGCACGTATTTACACTTTGTTTCCGCTAACGTAACAATGTCGATGAAACATTAAAACTTCATTGAATTTGGTCGGTGGTGATCAATTTTCGTTCGAAAAACATCGAAACACGTTATTTTTCAGCGAAAATCGTCGAATTGGACCAAGATTTCACCAACGTTGCCCTCAAACGATCGATTTTTACATGAAAATCGAAGGAACACGCCTTTTTACAGCGAAAATCGTCGTAATGTACAAAATTCATACTTCGGGGAGAGTAAACGGCATTCCTGCGATACATGAAGATAATCGCACGTGTTTACACTTGGTTTCCGATAACGTAACAATGTCGATGAAACATTAAAACTTCATTGAATTTGGTCGGTGGTGATCAATTTTCGTTCGAAAAACATCGAAACACGTTATTTTTCAGCGAAAATCGTCGAATTGGACCAAGATTTCACCAACGTTGCCCTCAAACGATCGATTTTTACATGAAAATCGAAGGAACACGCCTTTTTACAGCGAAAATCGTCGTAATGTACAAAATTCATACTTCGGGGAGAGTAAACGGCATTCCTGCGATACATGAAGATAATCACACGTGTTTACACTTGGTTTCCGATAACGTAACAATGTCGATGAAACATGATAAT
Organism: Campoletis raptor; assembly: GCA_948107755.1. NCBI lineage: Eukaryota > Metazoa > Arthropoda > Insecta > Hymenoptera > Ichneumonidae > Campoletis > Campoletis raptor. Next base: position 678,359 of record OX403628.1, on the reverse strand, counting down.
TTCATTGAATTTGCTCGGAGGTGATCAATTTTCGTTCGAAAAACATCGAAACACGTTATTTTTCAGCGAAAATCGTCGAATTGGACCAAGATTTCACCAACGTTGCCCTCAAACGATCGATTTTTACATGAAAATCGAAGGAACACGCCTTTTTACAGCGATAATCGTCGTAATGTACAAAATTCATACTTCGGGGAGGGTAAATGGCATTCCTGCGATACATGAAGATAATCGCACGTGTTTACAATTTGTTTCCGCTAACGTAACAATGCCGATGAAACATGATTATTTCATTGAATTTGGTCGAAGGTGATCAATTTTCGTTCGAAAAACATCGAAACACGTTATTTTTCAGTGAAAATCGTAGAAATGGACCAAGATTTCACCAACGTTGCCCTCAAACGATCGATTTTTACATGAAAATCGAAGGAACACGCCTTTTTACAGCGAAAATCGTCGTAATGTACAAAATTCATACTTCGGGGAGAGTAAACGGCATTCCTGCGATACATGAAGATAATCGCACGTATTTACACTTTGTTTCCGCTAACGTAACAATGTCGATGAAACATTAAAACTTCATTGAATTTGGTCGGTGGTGATCAATTTTCGTTCGAAAAACATCGAAACACGTTATTTTTCAGCGAAAATCGTCGAATTGGACCAAGATTTCACCAACGTTGCCCTCAAACGATCGATTTTTACATGAAAATCGAAGGAACACGCCTTTTTACAGCGAAAATCGTCGTAATGTACAAAATTCATACTTCGGGGAGAGTAAACGGCATTCCTGCGATACATGAAGATAATCGCACGTGTTTACACTTGGTTTCCGATAACGTAACAATGTCGATGAAACATGATAATTTCATTGAATTTGCTCGGAGGTGATGAATTTTCGTTCGAAAAACATCGAAACACGTTATTTTTCAGCGAAAATCGTCGAATTGGACCAAGATTTCACCAGCATTGCCCTCAAACGATCGATTTTTACATGAAAATCGAAGGAACACGCCTTTTTACAGCGATAATCGTCGTAATGTACAAAATTCATACTTCGGGGAGGGTAAATGGCATTCCTGCGATACATGAAGATAATCGCACGTGTTTACACTTGGTTTCCGATAACGTAACAATGTCGATAAAACATCATAATTTCATTGAATTTGCTCGGAGGTGATCAATTTTCGTTCGAAAAACATCGAAACACGTTATTTTTCAGCGAAAATCGTCGAATTGGACCAAGATTTCACCAACGATGCCCTCAAACGATCGATTTTTACATGAAAATCGAAGGAACACGCCTTTTTACAGCGAAAATCGTCGCAATGTACAAAATTCATACTGCGGGGAAGGTAAATTGCATTCCTGCGATACATGAAGATAATCGCACGTGTTTTCAATTGGTTTCCCTTAACGTAACGATGTCGATGAAACATGATAATTTCATTGAATTTGCTCGGAGGTGATCAATTTTCGTTCGAAAAACATCGAAACACGTTATTTTTTAGCGACAATCGTCGAATTGGACCAAGATTTCACCAACGTTGCCCTCAAACGATCGATTTTTACATGAAAATCGAAGGAACACGCCTTTTTACAGCGATAATCGTCGTAATGTACAAAATTCATACTTCGGGGAGGGTAAATGGCATTCCTGCGATACATGAAGATAATCGCACGTGTTTACAATTGGTTTCCGCTAACGTAACGATGTCGATGAAACATGATAATTTCATTGAATTTGCTCGGAGGTGATCAATTTTCGTTCGAAAAACATCGAAACACGCCTTTTTACAGCGATAATCGTCGTAATGTACAAAATTCATACTTCGGGAGGGTAAATGGCATTCCTGCGATACATGAAGATAATTGCACGTGTTTACAATTGGTTTCCGCTAACGTAACGATGTCGATGAAACATGATAATTTCATTGAATTTGCTCGGAGGTGATCAATTTTCGTTCGAAAAACATCGAAACACGTTATTTTTCAGCGAAAATCGTCGAATTGGACCAAGATTTCACCAACGTTGCCCTCAAACGATCGATTTTTACATGAAAATCGAAGGAACACGCCTTTTTACAGCGAAAATCGTCGCAATGTACAAAATTCATACTGCGGGGAAGGTAAATTGCATTCCTGCGATACATGAAGATAATCGCACGTGTTTTCAATTGGTTTCCCTTAACGTAACGATGTCGATGAAACATGATAATTTCATTGAATTTGCTCGGAGGTGATCAATTTTCGTTCGAAAAACATCGAAACACGTTATTTTTTAGCGACAATTGTCGAATTGGACCAAGATTTCACCAACGTTGCCCTCAAACGATCGATTTTTACATGAAAATCGAAGGAACACGCCTTTTTACAGCGATAATCGTCGTAATGTACAAAATTCATACTTCGGGGAGGGTAAATGGCATTCCTGCGATACATGAAGATAATCGCACGTGTTTACAATTGGTTTCCGCTAACGTAACGATGTCGATGAAACATGATAATTTCATTGAATTTGCTCGGAGGTGATCAATTTTCGTTCGAAAAACATCGAAACACGTTATTTTTCAGCGAAAATCGTCGAATTGGACCAAGATTTCACCAACGTTGCCCTCAAACGATCGATTTTTACATGAAAATCGAAGGAACACGCCTTTTTACAGCGAAAATCGTCGCAATGTACAAAATTCATACTGCGGGGAAGGTAAATTGCATTCCTGCGATACATGAAGATAATCGCACGTGTTTTCAATTGGTTTCCCTTAACGTAACGATGTCGATGAAACATGATAATTTCATTGAATTTGCTCGGAGGTGATCAATTTTCGTTCGAAAAACATCGAAACACGTTATTTTTTAGCGACAATCGTCGAATTGGACCAAGATTTCACCAACGTTGCCCTCAAACGATCGATTTTTACATGAAAATCGAAGGAACACGCCTTTTTACAGCGATAATCGTCGTAATGTACAAAATTCATACTTCGGGGAGGGTAAATGGCATTCCTGCGATACATGAAGATAATCGCACGTTTTTACACTTGGTTTCCGATAACGTAACAATGTCGATAAAACATCATAATTTCATTGAATTTGCTCGGAGGTGATCAATTTTCGTTCGAAAAACATCGAAACACGTTATTTTTCAGCGAAAATCGTCGAATTGGACCAAGATTTGACCAATGTTGCCCTCAAACGATAGATTTTTACATGAAAATCGAGGAACACAACTTTTTACAGCGATAATCGTCATAATGTACAAAATTCATACTTCGGGGAGCGTAAATGGCATTCCCGCGATACACTAAGATAATCGCACGTGTTTACAATTTGTTTCGGCTAACGTAACAATGTCGATAAAACATGATAATTTCATTGAATTTGGTCGGAGGTGATCAATTTTCATTCAAAAAACATCGAAACACGTTATTTTTCAGTGAAAATCGTAGAAAAGGACCAAGATTTCACCAACGTTGCCCTCAAACGATCGATTTTTACATGAAAATCGAAAAAACACGCCTTTTTACAGCGAAAATCGTCGTAATGTACAAAATTCATACTTCGGGGAGGGTAAATGGCATTCCTGCGATACATGAAGATAATCGCACGTGTTTACAATTTGTTTCCGCTAACGTAACAATGCCGATGAAACATGATTATTTCATTGAATTTGTTCGAAGGTGATCAATTTTCGTTCGAAAAACATCGAAACACGTTATTTTTCAGTGAAAATCGTAGAAATGGACCAAGATTTCACCAACGTTGCCCTCAAACGATCGATTTTTACAGGAAAATTGAAGGAACACGCCTTTTTACAGCGAAAATCGTCGTAATGTACAAAATTCATACTTCGGGGAGAGTAAACGGCATTCCTGCGATACATGAAGATAATCGCACGTATTTACACTTTGTTTCCGCTAACGTAACAATGTCGATGAAACATTAAAACTTCATTGAATTTGGTCGGTGGTGATCAATTTTCGTTCGAAAAACATCGAAACACGTTATTTTTCAGCGAAAATCGTCGAATTGGACCAAGATTTCACCAACGTTGCCCTCAAACGATCGATTTTTACATGAAAATCGAAGGAACACGCCTTTTTACAGCGAAAATCGTCGTAATGTACAAAATTCATACTTCGGGGAGAGTAAACGGCATTCCTGCGATACATGAAGATAATCGCACGTGTTTACACTTGGTTTCCGATAACGTAACAATGTCGATGAAACATGATAATTTCATTGAATTTGCTCGGAGGTGATCAATTTTCGTTCGAAAAACATCGAAACACGTTATTTTTCAGCGAAAATCGTCGAATTGGACCAAGATTTCACCAACGTTGCCCTCAAACGATCGATTTTTACATGAAAATCGAAGGAACACGCCTTTTTACAGCGAAAATCGTCGTAATGTACAAAATTCATACTTCGGGGAGAGTAAACGGCATTCCTGCGATACATGAAGATAATCACACGTGTTTACACTTGGTTTCCGATAACGTAACAATGTCGATGAAACATGATAATTTCATTGAATTTGCTCGGAGGTGATCAATTTTCGTTCGAAAAACATCGAAACACGTTATTTTTCAGCGAAAATCGTCGAATTGGACCAAGATTTCACCAACGTTGCCCTCAAACGATCGATTTTTACATGAAAATCGAAGGAACACGCCTTTTTACAGCGATAATCGTCGTAATGTACAAAATTCATACTTCGGGGAGGGTAAATGGCATTCCTGCGATACATGAAGATAATCGCACGTGTTTACAATTTGTTTCCGCTAACGTAACAATGCCGATGAAACATGATTATTTCATTGAATTTGGTCGAAGGTGATCAATTTTCGTTCGAAAAACATCGAAACACGTTATTTTTCAGCGAAAATCGTCGAATTGGACCAAGATTTCACCAACGTTGCCCTCAAACGATCGATTTTTACATGAAAATCGAAGGAACACGCCTTTTTACAGCGAAAATCGTCGTAATGTACAAAATTCATACTTCGGGGAGAGTAAATGGCATTCCTGCGATACATGAAGATAATCGCACGTGTTTACACTTGGTTTCCGATAACGTAACAATGTCGATGAAACATGATAATTTCATTGAATTTGCTCGGAGGTGATCAATTTTCGTTCGAAAAACATCGAAACACGTTATTTTTCAGCGAAAATCGTCGAATTGGACCAAGATTTCACCAACGTTGCCCTCAAACGATCGATTTTTACATGAAAATCGAAGGAACACGTCTTTTTACAGCGAAAATCGTCGTAATGTACAAAATTCATACTTCGGGGAGAATAAACGGCATTCCTGCGATACATGAAGATAATCGCACGTATTTACACTTTGTTTCCGCTAACGTAACAATGTCGATGAAACATTAAAACTTCATTGAATTTGGTCGGTGGTGATCAATTTTCGTTCGAAAAACATCGAAACACGTTATTTTTCAGCGAAAATCGTCGAATTGGACCAAGATTTCACCAACGTTGCCCTCAAACGATCGATTTTTACATGAAAATCGAAGGAACACGCCTTTTTACAGCGAAAATCGTCGCAATGTACAAAATTCATACTGCGGGGAAGGTAAATTGCATTCCTGCGATACATGAAGATAATCGCACGTGTTTTCAATTGGTTTCCCTGAACGTAACGATGTCGATGAAACATGATAATTTCATTGAATTTGCTCGGAGGTGATCAATTTTCGTTCGAAAAACATCGAACTACGTTATTTTTTAGCGACAATCGTCGAATTGGACCAAGATTTCACCAACGTTGCCCTCAAACGATCGATTTTTACATGAAAATCGAAGGAACACGCCTTTTTACAGCGATAATCGTCGTAATGTACAAAATTCATACTTCGGGGAGAGTAAACGGCATTCCTGCGATACATGAAGATAATCGCACGTATTTACACTTTGTTTCCGCTAACGTAACAATGTCGATGAAACATTAAAACTTCATTGAATTTGGTCGGTGGTGATCAATTTTCGTTCGAAAAACATCGAAACACGTTATTTTTCAGCGAAAATCGTCGAATTGGACCAAGATTTCACCAACGTTGCCCTCAAACGATCGATTTTTACATGAAAATCGAAGGAACACGCCTTTTTACAGCGAAAATCGTCGTAATGTACAAAATTCATACTTCGGGGAGAGTAAACGGCATTCCTGCGATACATGAAGATAATCGCACGTGTTTACACTTGGTTTCCGATAACGTAACAATGTCGATGAAACATGATAATTTCATTGAATTTGCTCGGAGGTGATCAATTTTCGTTCGAAAAACATCGAAAAACGTTATTTTTCAGCGAAAATCGTCGAATTGGACCAAGATTTCACCAGCATTGCCCTCAAACGATCGATTTTTACATGAAAATCGAAGTAACACGCCTTTTTACAGCGATAATCGTCGTAATGTACAAAATTCATACTTCGGGGAGGGTAAATGGCATTCCTGCGATACATGAAGATAATCGCACGTGTTTACACTTGGTTTCCGATAACGTAACAATGTCGATAAAACATCATAATTTCATTGAATTTGCTCGGAGGTGATCAATTTTCGTTCGAAAAACATCGAAACACGTTATTTTTCAGCGAAAATCGTCGAATTGGACCAAGATTTCACCAACGTTGCCCTCAAACGATCGATTTTTACATGAAAATCGAAGGAACACGCCTTTTTACAGCGAAAATCGTCGCAATGTACAAAATTCATACTGCGGGGAAGGTAAATTGCATTCCTGCGATACATGAAGATAATCGCACGTGTTTTCAATTGGTTTCCCTTAACGTAACGATGTCGATGAAACATGATAATTTCATTGAATTTGCTCGGAGGTGATCAATTTTCGTTCGAAAAACATCGAAACACGTTATTTTTTAGCGACAATCGTCGAATTGGACCAAGATTTCACCAACGTTGCCCTCAAACGATCGATTTTTACATGAAAATCGAAGGAACACGCCTTTTTACAGCGATAATCGTCGTAATGTACAAAATTCATACTTCGGGGAGGGTAAATGGCATTCCTGCGATACATGAAGATAATCGCACGTGTTTACAATTTGTTTCCGCTAACGTAACAATGCCGATGAAACATGATTATTTCATTGAATTTGTTCGAAGGTGATCAATTTTCGTTCGAAAAACATCGAAACACGTTATTTTTCAGTGAAAATCGTAGAAATGGACCAAGATTTCACCAACGTTGCCCTCAAACGATCGATTTTTACAGGAAAATCGAAGGAACACGCCTTTTTACAGCGAAAATCGTCGTAATGTACAAAATTCATACTTCGGGGAGAGTAAACGGCATTCCTGCGATACATGAAGATAATCGCACGTATTTACACTTTGTTTCCGCTAACGTAACAATGTCGATGAAACATTAAAACTTCATTGAATTTGGTCGGTGGTGATCAATTTTCGTTCGAAAAACATCGAAACACGTTATTTTTCAGCGAAAATCGTCGAATTGGACCAAGATTTCACCAACGTTGCCCTCAAACGATCGATTTTTACATGAAAATCGAAGGAACACGCCTTTTTACAGCGAAAATCGTCGTAATGTACAAAATTCATACTTCGGGGAGAGTAAACGGCATTCCTGCGATACATGAAGATAATCGCACGTGTTTACACTTGGTTTCCGATAACGTAACAATGTCGATGAAACATTAAAACTTCATTGAATTTGGTCGGTGGTGATCAATTTTCGTTCGAAAAACATCGAAACACGTTATTTTTCAGCGAAAATCGTCGAATTGGACCAAGATTTCACCAACGTTGCCCTCAAACGATCGATTTTTACATGAAAATCGAAGGAACACGCCTTTTTACAGCGAAAATCGTCGTAATGTACAAAATTCATACTTCGGGGAGAGTAAACGGCATTCCTGCGATACATGAAGATAATCGCACGTGTTTACACTTGGTTTCCGATAACGTAACAATGTCGATGAAACATTAAAACTTCATTGAATTTGGTCGGTGGTGATCAATTTTCGTTCGAAAAACATCGAAACACGTTATTTTTCAGCGAAAATCGTCGAATTGGACCAAGATTTCACCAACGTTGCCCTCAAACGATCGATTTTTACATGAAAATCGAAGGAACACGCCTTTTTACAGCGATAATCGTCGTAATGTACAAAATTCATACTTCGGGGAGGGTAAATGGCATTCCTGCGATACATGAAGATAATCGCACGTGTTTACAATTTGTTTCCGCTAACGTAACAATGCCGATGAAACATGATTATTTCATTGAATTTGGTCGAAGGTGATCAATTTTCGTTCGAAAAACATCGAAACACGTTATTTTTCAGTGAAAATCGTAGAAATGGACCAAGATTTCACCAACGTTGCCCTCAAACGATCGATTTTTACATGAAAATCGAAGGAACACGCCTTTTTACAGCGAAAATCGTCGTAATGTACAAAATTCATACTTCGGGGAGAGTAAACGGCATTCCTGCGATACATGAAGATAATCGCACGTATTTACACTTTGTTTCCGCTAACGTAACAATGTCGATGAAACATTAAAACTTCATTGAATTTGGTCGGTGGTGATCAATTTTCGTTCGAAAAACATCGAAACACGTTATTTTTCAGCGAAAATCGTCGAATTGGACCAAGATTTCACCAACGTTGCCCTCAAACGATCGATTTTTACATGAAAATCGAAGGAACACGCCTTTTTACAGCGAAAATCGTCGTAATGTACAAAATTCATACTTCGGGGAGAGTAAACGGCATTCCTGCGATACATGAAGATAATCGCACGTATTTACACTTGGTTTCCGATAACGTAACAATGTCGATGAAACATGATAATTTCATTGAATTTGCTCGGAGGTGATCAATTTTCGTTCGAAAAACATCGAAACACGTTATTTTTTAGCGACAATCGTCGAATTGGACCAAGATTTCACCAACGTTGCCCTCAAACGATCGATTTTTACATGAAAATCGAAGGAACACGCCTTTTTACAGCGATAATCGTCGTAATGTACAAAATTCATACTTCGGGGAGGGTAAATGGCATTCCTGCGATACATGAAGATAATCGCACGTTTTTACACTTGGTTTCCGATAACGTAACAATGTCGATAAAACATCATAATTTCATTGAATTTGCTCGGAGGTGATCAATTTTCGTTCGAAAAACATCGAAACACGTTATTTTTCAGCGAAAATCGTCGAATTGGACCAAGATTTCACCAACGTTGCCCTCAAACGATCGATTTTTACATGAAAATCGAAGGAACACGCCTTTTTACAGCGATAATCGTCGTAATGTACAAAATTCATACTTCGGGGAGGGTAAATGGCATTCCTGCGATACATGAAGATAATCGCACGTGTTTACAATTTGTTTCCGCTAACGTAACAATGCCGATGAAACATGATTATTTCATTGAATTTGGTCGAAGGTGATCAATTTTCGTTCGAAAAACATCGAAACACGTTATTTTTCAGTGAAAATCGTAGAAATGGACCAAGATTTCACCAACGTTGCCCTCAAACGATCGATTTTTACATGAAAATCGAAGGAACACGCCTTTTTACAGCGAAAATCGTCGTAATGTACAAAATTCATACTTCGGGGAGAGTAAACGGCATTCCTGCGATACATGAAGATAATCGCACGTATTTACACTTTGCTTCCGCTAACGTAACAATGTCGATGAAACATTAAAACTTCATTGAATTTGGTCGGTGGTGATCAATTTTCGTTCGAAAAACATCGAAACACGTTATTTTTCAGCGAAAATCGTCGAATTGGACCAAGATTTCACCAACGTTGCCCTCAAACGATCGATTTTTACATGAAAATCGAAGGAACACGCCTTTTTACAGCGAAAATCGTCGTAATGTACAAAATTCATACTTCGGGGAGAGTAAATGGCATTCCTGCGATACATGAAGATAATCGCACGTGTTTACACTTGGTTTCCGATAACGTAACAATGTCGATGAAACATGATAATTTCATTGAATTTGCTCGGAGGTGATCAATTTTCGTTCGAAAAACATCGAAACACGTTATTTTTCAGCGAAAATCGTCGAATTGGACCAAGATTTCACCAACGTTGCCCTCAAACGATCGATTTTTACATGAAAATCGAAGGAACACGTCTTTTTACAGCGAAAATCGTCGTAATGTACAAAATTCATACTTCGGGGAGAATAAACGGCATTCCTGCGATACATGAAGATAATCGCACGTATTTACACTTGGTTTCCGATAACGTAACAATGTCGATGAAACATGATAATTTCATTGAATTTGCTCGGAGGTGATCAATTTTCGTTCGAAAAACATCGAAACACGTTATTTTTTAGCGACAATCGTCGAATTGGACCAAGATTTCACCAACGTTGCCCTCAAACGATCGATTTTTACATGAAAATCGAAGGAACACGCCTTTTTACAGCGATAATCGTCGTAATGTACAAAATTCATACTTCGGGGAGGGTAAATGGCATTCCTGCGATACATGAAGATAATCGCACGTTTTTACACTTGGTTTCCGATAACGTAACAATGTCGATAAAACATCATAATTTCATTGAATTTGCTCGGAGGTGATCAATTTTCGTTCGAAAAACATCGAAACACGTTATTTTTCAGCGAAAATCGTCGAATTGGACCAAGATTTCACCAACGTTGCCCTCAAACGATCGATTTTTACATGAAAATCGAAGGAACACGCCTTTTTACAGCGATAATCGTCGTAATGTACAAAATTCATACTTCGGGGAGGGTAAATGGCATTCCTGCGATACATGAAGATAATCGCACGTGTTTACAATTTGTTTCCGCTAACGTAACAATGCCGATGAAACATGATTATTTCATTGAATTTGGTCGAAGGTGATCAATTTTCGTTCGAAAAACATCGAAACACGTTATTTTTCAGTGAAAATCGTAGAAATGGACCAAGATTTCACCAACGTTGCCCTCAAACGATCGATTTTTACATGAAAATCGAAGGAACACGCCTTTTTACAGCGAAAATCGTCGTAATGTACAAAATTCATACTTCGGGGAGAGTAAACGGCATTCCTGCGATACATGAAGATAATCGCACGTATTTACACTTTGCTTCCGCTAACGTAACAATGTCGATGAAACATTAAAACTTCATTGAATTTGGTCGGTGGTGATCAATTTTCGTTCGAAAAACATCGAAACACGTTATTTTTCAGCGAAAATCGTCGAATTGGACCAAGATTTCACCAACGTTGCCCTCAAACGATCGATTTTTACATGAAAATCGAAGGAACACGCCTTTTTACAGCGAAAATCGTCGTAATGTACAAAATTCATACTTCGGGGAGAGTAAATGGCATTCCTGCGATACATGAAGATAATCGCACGTGTTTACACTTGGTTTCCGATAACGTAACAATGTCGATGAAACATGATAATTTCATTGAATTTGCTCGGAGGTGATCAATTTTCGTTCGAAAAACATCGAAACACGTTATTTTTCAGCGAAAATCGTCGAATTGGACCAAGATTTCACCAACGTTGCCCTCAAACGATCGATTTTTACATGAAAATCGAAGGAACACGTCTTTTTACAGCGAAAATCGTCGTAATGTACAAAATTCATACTTCGGGGAGAATAAACGGCATTCCTGCGATACATGAAGATAATCGCACGTATTTACACTTTGTTTCCGCTAACGTAACAATGTCGATGAAACATTAAAACTTCATTGAATTTGGTCGGTGGTGATCAATTTTCGTTCGAAAAACATCGAAACACGTTATTTTTCAGCGAAAATCGTCGAATTGGACCAAGATTTCACCAACGTTGCCCTCAAACGATCGATTTTTACATGAAAATCGAAGGAACACGCCTTTTTACAGCGAAAATCGTCGCAATGTACAAAATTCATACTGCGGGGAAGGTAAATTGCATTCCTGCGATACATGAAGATAATCGCACGTGTTTTCAATTGGTTTCCCTGAACGTAACGATGTCGATGAAACATGATAATTTCATTGAATTTGCTCGGAGGTGATCAATTTTCGTTCGAAAAACATCGAACTACGTTATTTTTTAGCGACAATCGTCGAATTGGACCAAGATTTCACCAACGTTGCCCTCAAACGATCGATTTTTACATGAAAATCGAAGGAACACGCCTTTTTACAGCGATAATCGTCGTAATGTACAAAATTCATACTTCGGGGAGAGTAAACGGCATTCCTGCGATACATGAAGATAATCGCACGTATTTACACTTTGTTTCCGCTAACGTAACAATGTCGATGAAACATTAAAACTTCATTGAATTTGGTCGGTGGTGATCAATTTTCGTTCGAAAAACATCGAAACACGTTATTTTTCAGCGAAAATCGTCGAATTGGACCAAGATTTCACCAACGTTGCCCTCAAACGATCGATTTTTACATGAAAATCGAAGGAACACGCCTTTTTACAGCGAAAATCGTCGTAATGTACAAAATTCATACTTCGGGGAGAGTAAACGGCATTCCTGCGATACATGAAGATAATCGCACGTGTTTACACTTGGTTTCCGATAACGTAACAATGTCGATGAAACATGATAATTTCATTGAATTTGCTCGGAGGTGATCAATTTTCGTTCGAAAAACATCGAAAAACGTTATTTTTCAGCGAAAATCGTCGAATTGGACCAAGATTTCACCAGCATTGCCCTCAAACGATCGATTTTTACATGAAAATCGAAGGAACACGCCTTTTTACAGCGATAATCGTCGTAATGTACAAAATTCATACTTCGGGGAGGGTAAATGGCATTCCTGCGATACATGAAGATAATCGCACGTGTTTACACTTGGTTTCCGATAACGTAACAATGTCGATAAAACATCATAATTTCATTGAATTTGCTCGGAGGTGATCAATTTTCGTTCGAAAAACATCGAAACACGTTATTTTTCAGCGAAAATCGTCGAATTGGACCAAGATTTCACCAACGTTGCCCTCAAACGATCGATTTTTACATGAAAATCGAAGGAACACGCCTTTTTACAGCGAAAATCGTCGCAATGTACAAAATTCATACTGCGGGGAAGGTAAATTGCATTCCTGCGATACATGAAGATAATCGCACGTGTTTTCAATTGGTTTCCCTTAACGTAACGATGTCGATGAAACATGATAATTTCATTGAATTTGCTCGGAGGTGATCAATTTTCGTTCGAAAAACATCGAAACACGTTATTTTTTAGCGACAATCGTCGAATTGGACCAAGATTTCACCAACGTTGCCCTCAAACGATCGATTTTTACATGAAAATCGAAGGAACACGCCTTTTTACAGCGATAATCGTCGTAATGTACAAAATTCATACTTCGGGGAGGGTAAATGGCATTCCTGCGATACATGAAGATAATCGCACGTGTTTACAATTTGTTTCCGCTAACGTAACAATGCCGATGAAACATGATTATTTCATTGAATTTGTTCGAAGGTGATCAATTTTCGTTCGAAAAACATCGAAACACGTTATTTTTCAGTGAAAATCGTAGAAATGGACCAAGATTTCACCAACGTTGCCCTCAAACGATCGATTTTTACAGGAAAATCGAAGGAACACGCCTTTTTACAGCGAAAATCGTCGTAATGTACAAAATTCATACTTCGGGGAGAGTAAACGGCATTCCTGCGATACATGAAGATAATCGCACGTATTTACACTTTGTTTCCGCTAACGTAACAATGTCGATGAAACATTAAAACTTCATTGAATTTGGTCGGTGGTGATCAATTTTCGTTCGAAAAACATCGAAACACGTTATTTTTCAGCGAAAATCGTCGAATTGGACCAAGATTTCACCAACGTTGCCCTCAAACGATCGATTTTTACATGAAAATCGAAGGAACACGCCTTTTTACAGCGAAAATCGTCGTAATGTACAAAATTCATACTTCGGGGAGAGTAAACGGCATTCCTGCGATACATGAAGATAATCGCACGTGTTTACACTTGGTTTCCGATCACGTAACAATGTCGATGAAACATTAAAACTTCATTGAATTTGGTCGGTGGTGATCAATTTTCGTTCGAAAAACATCGAAACACGTTATTTTTCAGCGAAAATCGTCGAATTGGACCAAGATTTCACCAACGTTGCCCTCAAACGATCGATTTTTACATGAAAATCGAAGGAACACGCCTTTTTACAGCGAAAATCGTCGTAATGTACAAAATTCATACTTCGGGGAGAGTAAACGGCATTCCTGCGATACATGAAGATAATCGCACGTGTTTACACTTGGTTTCCGATAACGTAACAATGTCGATGAAACATTAAAACTTCATTGAATTTGGTCGGTGGTGATCAATTTTCGTTCGAAAAACATCGAAACACGTTATTTTTCAGCGAAAATCGTCGAATTGGACCAAGATTTCACCAACGTTGCCCTCAAACGATCGATTTTTACATGAAAATCGAAGGAACACGCCTTTTTACAGCGATAATCGTCGTAATGTACAAAATTCATACTTCGGGGAGGGTAAATGGCATTCCTGCGATACATGAAGATAATCGCACGTGTTTACAATTTGTTTCCGCTAACGTAACAATGCCGATGAAACATGATTATTTCATTGAATTTGGTCGAAGGTGATCAATTTTCGTTCGAAAAACATCGAAACACGTTATTTTTCAGTGAAAATCGTAGAAATGGACCAAGATTTCACCAACGTTGCCCTCAAACGATCGATTTTTACATGAAAATCGAAGGAACACGCCTTTTTACAGCGAAAATCGTCGTAATGTACAAAATTCATACTTCGGGGAGAGTAAACGGCATTCCTGCGATACATGAAGATAATCGCACGTATTTACACTTTGTTTCCGCTAACGTAACAATGTCGATGAAACATTAAAACTTCATTGAATTTGGTCGGTGGTGATCAATTTTCGTTCGAAAAACATCGAAACACGTTATTTTTCAGCGAAAATCGTCGAATTGGACCAAGATTTCACCAACGTTGCCCTCAAACGATCGATTTTTACATGAAAATCGAAGGAACACGCCTTTTTACAGCGAAAATCGTCGTAATGTACAAAATTCATACTTCGGGGAGAGTAAACGGCATTCCTGCGATACATGAAGATAATCGCACGTATTTACACTTGGTTTCCGATAACGTAACAATGTCGATGAAACATGATAATTTCATTGAATTTGCTCGGAGGTGATCAATTTTCGTTCGAAAAACATCGAAACACGTTATTTTTTAGCGACAATCGTCGAATTGGACCAAGATTTCACCAACGTTGCCCTCAAACGATCGATTTTTACATGAAAATCGAAGGAACACGCCTTTTTACAGCGATAATCGTCGTAATGTACAAAATTCATACTTCGGGGAGGGTAAATGGCATTCCTGCGATACATGAAGATAATCGCACGTTTTTACACTTGGTTTCCGATAACGTAACAATGTCGATAAAACATCATAATTTCATTGAATTTGCTCGGAGGTGATCAATTTTCGTTCGAAAAACATCGAAACACGTTATTTTTCAGCGAAAATCGTCGAATTGGACCAAGATTTGACCAATGTTGCCCTCAAACGATAGATTTTTACATGAAAATCGAGGAACACAACTTTTTACAGCGATAATCGTCATAATGTACAAAATTCATACTTCGGGGAGCGTAAATGGCATTCCCGCGATACACTAAGATAATCGCACGTGTTTACAATTTGTTTCGGCTAACGTAACAATGTCGATAAAACATGATAATTTCATTGAATTTGGTCGGAGGTGATCAATTTTCATTCAAAAAACATCGAAACACGTTATTTTTCAGTGAAAATCGTAGAAAAGGACCAAGATTTCACCAACGTTGCCCTCAAACGATCGATTTTTACATGAAAATCGAAAAAACACGCCTTTTTACAGCGAAAATCGTCGTAATGTACAAAATTCATACTTCGGGGAGGGTAAATGGCATTCCTGCGATACATGAAGATAATCGCACGTGTTTACAATTTGTTTCCGCTAACGTAACAATGCCGATGAAACATGATTATTTCATTGAATTTGTTCGAAGGTGATCAATTTTCGTTCGAAAAACATCGAAACACGTTATTTTTCAGTGAAAATCGTAGAAATGGACCAAGATTTCACCAACGTTGCCCTCAAACGATCGATTTTTACAGGAAAATCGAAGGAACACGCCTTTTTACAGCGAAAATCGTCGTAATGTACAAAATTCATACTTCGGGGAGAGTAAACGGCATTCCTGCGATACATGAAGATAATCGCACGTATTTACACTTTGTTTCCGCTAACGTAGCAATGTCGATGAAACATTAAAACTTCATTGAATTTGGTCGGTGGTGATCAATTTTCGTTCGAAAAACATCGAAACACGTTATTTTTCAGCGAAAATCGTCGAATTGGACCAAGATTTCACCAACGTTGCCCTCAAACGATCGATTTTTACATGAAAATCGAAGGAACACGCCTTTTTACAGCGAAAATCGTCGTAATGTACAAAATTCATACTTCGGGGAGAGTAAACGGCATTCCTGCGATACATGAAGATAATCGCACGTGTTTACACTTGGTTTCCGATAACGTAACAATGTCGATGAAACATTAAAACTTCATTGAATTTGGTCGGTGGTGATCAATTTTCGTTCGAAAAACATCGAAACACGTTATTTTTCAGCGAAAATCGTCGAATTGGACCAAGATTTCACCAACGTTGCCCTCAAACGATCGATTTTTACATGAAAATCGAAGGAACACGCCTTTTTACAGCGAAAATCGTCGTAATGTACAAAATTCATACTTCGGGGAGAGTAAACGGCATTCCTGCGATACATGAAGATAATCACACGTGTTTACACTTGGTTTCCGATAACGTAACAATGTCGATGAAACATGATAATTTCATTGAATTTGCTCGGAGGTGATCAATTTTCGTTCGAAAAACATCGAAACACGTTATTTTTCAGCGAAAATCGTCGAATTGGACCAAGATTTCACCAACGTTGCCCTCAAACGATCGATTTTTACATGAAAATCGAAGGAACACGCCTTTTTACAGCGATAATCGTCGTAATGTACAAAATTCATACTTCGGGGAGGGTAAATGGCATTCCTGCGATACATGAAGATAATCGCACGTGTTTACAATTTGTTTCCGCTAACGTAACAATGCCGATGAAACATGATTATTTCATTGAATTTGGTCGAAGGTGATCAATTTTCGTTCGAAAAACATCGAAACACGTTATTTTTCAGTGAAAATCGTAGAAATGGACCAAGATTTCACCAACGTTGCCCTCAAACGATCGATTTTTACATGAAAATCGAAGGAACACGCCTTTTTACAGCGAAAATCGTCGTAATGTACAAAATTCATACTTCGGGGAGAGTAAACGGCATTCCTGCGATACATGAAGATAATCGCACGTATTTACACTTTGTTTCCGCTAACGTAACAATGTCGATGAAACATTAAAACTTCATTGAATTTGGTCGGTGGTGATCAATTTTCGTTCGAAAAACATCGAAACACGTTATTTTTCAGCGAAAATCGTCGAATTGGACCAAGATTTCACCAACGTTGCCCTCAAACGATCGATTTTTACATGAAAATCGAAGGAACACGCCTTTTTACAGCGAAAATCGTCGTAATGTACAAAATTCATACTTCGGGGAGAGTAAACGGCATTCCTGCGATACATGAAGATAATCGCACGTGTTTACACTTGGTTTCCGATAACGTAACAATGTCGATGAAACATGATAATTTCATTGAATTTGCTCGGAGGTGATCAATTTTCGTTCGAAAAACATCGAAACACGTTATTTTTCAGCGAAAATCGTCGAATTGGACCAAGATTTCACCAGCATTGCCCTCAAACGATCGATTTTTACATGAAAATCGAAGGAACACGCCTTTTTACAGCGATAATCGTCGTAATGTACAAAATTCATACTTCGGGGAGGGTAAATGGCATTCCTGCGATACATGAAGATAATCGCACGTGTTTACACTTGGTTTCCGATAACGTAACAATGTCGATAAAACATCATAATTTCATTGAATTTGCTCGGAGGTGATCAATTTTCGTTCGAAAAACATCGAAACACGTTATTTTTCAGCGAAAATCGTCGAATTGGACCAAGATTTCACCAACGATGCCCTCAAACGATCGATTTTTACATGAAAATCGAAGGAACACGCATTTTTACAGCGAAAATCGTCGCAATGTACAAAATTCATACTGCGGGGAAGGTAAATTGCATTCCTGCGATACATGAAGATAATCGCACGTGTTTTCAATTGGTTTCCCTTAACGTAACGATGTCGATGAAACATGATAATTTCATTGAATTTGCTCGGAGGTGATCAATTTTCGTTCGAAAAACATCGAAACACGTTATTTTTTAGCGACAATCGTCGAATTGGACCAAGATTTCACCAACGTTGCCCTCAAACGATCGATTTTTACATGAAAATCGAAGGAACACGCCTTTTTACAGCGATAATCGTCGTAATGTACAAAATTCATACTTCGGGGAGGGTAAATGGCATTCCTGCGATACATGAAGATAATCGCACGTGTTTACAATTGGTTTCCGCTAACGTAACGATGTCGATGAAACATGATAATTTCATTGAATTTGCTCGGAGGTGATCAATTTTCGTTCGAAAAACATCGAAACACGCCTTTTTACAGCGATAATCGTCGTAATGTACAACATTCATACTTCGGGAGGGTAAATGGCATTCCTGCGATACATGAAGATAATTGCACGTGTTTACAATTGGTTTCCGCTAACGTAACGATGTCGATGAAACATGATAATTTCATTGAATTTGCTCGGAGGTGATCAATTTTCGTTCGAAAAACATCGAAACACGTTATTTTTCAGTGAGAATCGTAGAAATGCACCAAGATTTCACCAGCGTTACCCTCAAACGATCGATTTTTACATGAAAATCGAAGAACACACCTTTTTACAGCGAAAATCGTCATAATGTACAAAATTCATACTTCGGGGAGCGTAAATGGCATTCCCGCGATACATTAAGATAATCGCACGTGTTTACAATTTGTTTCCGCTAACGTAACAATGTCGATGAAACATGATAATTTCATTGAATTTGGTCGGAGGTGATCAATTTTCGTTCGAAAAACATCGAAACACGTTATTTTTCAGTGAGAATCGTAGAAATGCACCAAGATTTCACCAGCGTTACCCTCAAACGATCGATTTTTACATGAAAATCGAAGGAACACGCCTTTTTACATCGAAAATCGTCGTAATGTACAAAATTCATACTTCGGGGAGAGTAAACGGCATTCCTGCGATACATGAAGATAATCGCACGTATTTACACTTTGTTTCCGCTAACGTAACAATGTCGATGAAACATTAAAACTTCATTGAATTTGGTCGGTGGTGATCAATTTTCGTTCGAAAAACATCGAAACACGTTATTTTTCAGCGAAAATCGTCGAATTGGACCAAGATTTCACCAACGTTACCCTCAAACGATCGATTTTTACATGAAAATCGAAGGAACACGCCTTTTTACAGCGAAAATCGTCGTAATGTACAAAATTCATACTTCGGGGAGCGTAAATGGAATTCCCGCGATACAGTAAGATAATCGCACGTGTTTACAATTTGTTTCCGCTAACGTAACAATGTTGATGAAACCTCATCATTTCATTGAATTTGGTCACAGGTGATCAATTTTCGTTCGAAAAACATCGAAGCACGTTATTTTTCAGCGAAAATCGTCGAATTGGACCAAGATTTGACTAACGTTGCCCTCAAACGATCGATTTTTACATGAAAATCGAAGGAACACGCCTTTTTACAGCGAAAATCGTCGTAATGTACAAAATTCATACTTCGGGGAGGGTAAATGGCATTCTTGCGATACATGAAGATAATCGCACGTGTTTACAATTTGTTTCCGCAAACGTAACAATGTCGATGACATTAACATGATTATTTCATTGAATTTGGTCGGAGGTGATCAATTTTCGTTCGAAAAACATCGAAAAACGTTATTTTTCAGTGAAAATCGTAGAAATGGACCAAGATTTCACCAACGTTGCTCTCAAACGATCGATTTTTACATGAAAATCGAAGGAACACGCCTTTTTACAGCGAAAATCGTCGTTATGTACATAATTCATACTTCGGAGAGGGTAAATGGCATTCCTGCGATACATGAAGATAATCGCACGTGTTTACAATTTGTTTCGGCTAACGTAACAATGTCGATAAAACATGATAATTTCATTGAATTTGCTCGGAAGTGATCAATTTTCATTCAAAAAACATCGAAACACGTTATTTTTCAGTAAAAATCGTAGAAATGGACCAAGATTTCACCAACGTTGCCCTCAAACGATAGATTTTTACATGAAAATCGAAGAACACACCTTTTTACAGCGAAAATCGTCAAAATGTACAAAATTCATACTTCGGGGAGCGTAAATGGAATTCCCGCGATACACTAAGATAATCGCACGTGTTTACAATTTGTTTCGGCTAACGTAACAATGTCGATAAAACATGATAATTTCATTGAATTTGGTCGGAGGTAATCAATTTTCATTCAAAAAACATCGAAACACGTTATTTTTCAGTGAAAATCGTAGAAATGGACCAAGATTTGACCAATGTTGCCCTCAAACGATCGATTTTTACATGAAAATCGAAAAAACACGCCTTTTTACAGCGAAAATCGTCGTAATGTACAAAATTCATACTTCGGGGAGGGTAAATGGCATTCCTGCGATACATGAAGATAATCGCACGTGTTTACAATTTGTTTCCGCTAACGTAACAATGCCGATGAAACATGATTATTTCATTGAATTTGGTCGAAGGTGATCAATTTTCGTTCGAAAAACATCGAAACACGTTATTTTTCAGTGAAAATCGTAGAAATGGACCAAGATTTCACCAACGTTGCCCTCAAACGATCGATTTTTACATGAAAATCGAAGGAACACGCCTTTTTACAGCGAAAATCGTCGTAATGTACAAAATTCATACTTCGGGGAGAGTAAACGGCATTCCTGCGATACATGAAGATAATCGCACGTATTTACACTTTGCTTCCGCTAACGTAACAATGTCGATGAAACATTAAAACTTCATTGAATTTGGTCGGTGGTGATCAATTTTCGTTCGAAAAACATCGAAACACGTTATTTTTCAGCGAAAATCGTCGAATTGGACCAAGATTTCACCAACGTTGCCCTCAAACGATCGATTTTTACATGAAAATCGAAGGAACACGCCTTTTTACAGCGAAAATCGTCGTAATGTACAAAATTCATACTTCGGGGAGAGTAAACGGCATTCCTGCGATACATGAAGATAATCGCACGTGTTTACACTTGGTTTCCGATAACGTAACAATGTCGATGAAACATGATAATTTCATTGAATTTGCTCGGAGGTGATCAATTTTCGTTCGAAAAACATCGAAACACGTTATTTTTCAGCGAAAATCGTCGAATTGGACCAAGATTTCACCAACGTTGCCCTCAAACGATCGATTTTTACATGAAAATCGAAGGAACACGCCTTTTTACAGCGATAATCGTCGTAATGTACAAAATTCATACTTCGGGGAGGGTAAATGGCATTCCTGCGATACATGAAGATAATCGCACGTGTTTACAATTTGTTTCCGCTAACGTAACAATGCCGATGAAACATGATTATTTCATTGAATTTGGTCGAAGGTGATCAATTTTCGTTCGAAAAACATCGAAACACGTTATTTTTCAGTGAAAATCGTAGAAATGGACCAAGATTTCACCAACGTTGCCCTCAAACGATCGATTTTTACATGAAAATCGAAGGAACACGCCTTTTTACAGCGAAAATCGTCGTAATGTACAAAATTCATACTTCGGGGAGAGTAAACGGCATTCCTGCGATACATGAAGATAATCGCACGTATTTACACTTTGTTTCCGCTAACGTAACAATGTCGATGAAACATTAAAACTTCATTGAATTTGGTCGGTGGTGATCAATTTTCGTTCGAAAAACATCGAAACACGTTATTTTTCAGCTAAAATCGTCGAATTGGACCAAGATTTCACCAACGTTGCCCTCAAACGATCGATTTTTACATGAAAATCGAAGAAACACGCCTTTTTACAGCGAAAATCGTCGTAATGTACAAAATTCATACTTCGGGGAGAGTAAACGGCATTCCTGCGATACATGAAGATAATCGCACGTGTTTACACTTGGTTTCCGATAACGTAACAATGTCGATGAAACATGATAATTTCATTGAATTTGCTCGGAGGTGATCAATTTTCGTTCGAAAAACATCGAAACACGTTATTTTTCAGCGAAAATCGTCGAATTGGACCAAGATTTCACCAACGTTGCCCTCAAACGATCGATTTTTACATGAAAATCGAAGGAACACGCCTTTTTACAGCGAAAATCGTCGTAATGTACAAAATTCATACTTCGGGGAGAGTAAACGGCATTCCTGCGATACATGAAGATAATCGCACGTATTTACACTTTGTTTCCGCTAACGTAACAATGTCGATGAAACATTAAAACTTCATTGAATTTGGTCGGTGGTGATCAATTTTCGTTCGAAAAACATCGAAACACGTTATTTTTCAGCTAAAATCGTCGAATTGGACCAAGATTTCACCAACGTTGCCCTCAAACGATCGATTTTTACATGAAAATCGAAGAAACACGCCTTTTTACAGCGAAAATCGTCGTAATGTACAAAATTCATACTTCGGGGAGAGTAAACGGCATTCCTGCGATACATGAAGATAATCGCACGTGTTTACACTTGGTTTCCGATAACGTAACAATGTCGATGAAACATGATAATTTCATTGAATTTGCTCGGAGGTGATCAATTTTCGTTCGAAAAACATCGAAACACGTTATTTTTCAGCGAAAATCGTTGAATTGGACCAAGATTTCACCAGCATTGCCCTCAAACGATCGATTTTTACATGAAAATCGAAGGAACACGCCTTTTTACAGCGATAATCGTCGTAATGTACAAAATTCATACTTCGGGGAGGGTAAATGGCATTCCTGCGATACATGAAGATAATCGCACGTGTTTACACTTGGTTTCCGATAACGTAACAATGTCGATAAAACATCATAATTTCATTGAATTTGCTCGGAGGTGATCAATTTTCGTTCGAAAAACATCGAAACACGTTATTTTTCAGCGAAAATCGTCGAATTGGACCAAGATTTCACCAACGATGCCCTCAAACGATCGATTTTTACATGAAAATCGAAGGAACACGCCTTTTTACAGCGAAAATCGTCGCAATGTACAAAATTCATACTGCGGGGAAGGTAAATTGCATTCCTGCGATACATGAAGATAATCGCACGTGTTTTCAATTGGTTTCCCTTAACGTAACGATGTCGATGAAACATGATAATTTCATTGAATTTGCTCGGAGGTGATCAATTTTCGTTCGAAAAACATCGAAACACGTTATTTTTTAGCGACAATCGTCGAATTGGACCAAGATTTCACCAACGTTGCCCTCAAACGATCGATTTTTACATGAAAATCGAAGGAACACGCCTTTTTACAGCGATAATCGTCGTAATGTGCAAAATTCATACTTCGGGGAGGGTAAATGGCATTCCTGCGATACATGAAGATAATCGCACGTGTTTACAATTGGTTTCCGCTAACGTAACGATGTCGATGAAACATGATAATTTCATTGAATTTGCTCGGAGGTGATCAATTTTCGTTCGAAAAACATCGAAACACGCCTTTTTACAGCGATAATCGTCGTAATGTACAAAATTCATACTTCGGGAGGGTAAATGGCATTCCTGCGATACATGAAGATAATTGCACGTGTTTACAATTGGTTTCCGCTAACGTAACGATGTCGATGAAACATGATAATTTCATTGAATTTGCTCGGAGGTGATCAATTTTCGTTCGAAAAACATCGAAACACGTTATTTTTCAGTGAGAATCGTAGAAATGCACCAAGATTTCACCAGCGTTACCCTCAAACGATCGATTTTTACATGAAAATCGAAGAACACACCTTTTTACAGCGAAAATCGTCATAATGTACAAAATTCATACTTCGGGGAGCGTAAATGGCATTCCCGCGATACATTAAGATATTCGCACGTGTTTACAATTTGTTTCCGCTAACGTAACAATGTCGATGAAACATGATAATTTCATTGAATTTGGTCGGAGGTGATCAATTTTCGTTCGAAAAACATCGAAACACGTTATTTTTCAGTGAGAATCGTAGAAATGCACCAAGATTTCACCAGCGTTACCCTCAAACGATCGATTTTTACATGAAAATCGAAGGAACACGCCTTTTTACATCGAAAATCGTCGTAATGTACAAAATTCATACTTCGGGGAGAGTAAACGGCATTCCTGCGATACATGAAGATAATCGCACGTATTTACACTTTGTTTCCGCTAACGTAACAATGTCGATGAAACATTAAAACTTCATTGAATTTGGTCGGTGGTGATCAATTTTCGTTCGAAAAACATCGAAACACGTTATTTTTCAGCGAAAATCGTCGAATTGGACCAAGATTTCACCAACGTTGCCCTCAAACGATCGATTTTTACATGAAAATCGAAGGAACACGCCTTTTTACAGCGAAAATCGTCGTAATGTACAAAATTCATACTTCGGGGAGAGTAAACGGCATTCCTGCGATACATGAAGATAATCGCACGTGTTTACACTTGGTTTCCGATAACGTAACAATGTCGATGAAACATGATAATTTCATTGAATTTGCTCGGAGGTGATCAATTTTCGTTCGAAAAACATCGAAACACGTTATTTTTCAGCGAAAATCGTCGAATTGGACCAAGATTTCACCAACGTTGCCCTCAAACGATCGATTTTTACATGAAAATCGAAGGAACACGCCTTTTTACAGCGAAAATCGTCGTAATGTACAAAATTCATACTTCGGGGAGAGTAAACGGCATTCCTTCGATACATGAAGATAATCGCACGTGTTTACAATTTGTTTCCGCAAACGTAACAATGTCGATGAAACATGATTATTTCATTGAATTT
Organism: Campoletis raptor; assembly: GCA_948107755.1. Lineage (NCBI taxonomy): Eukaryota > Metazoa > Arthropoda > Insecta > Hymenoptera > Ichneumonidae > Campoletis > Campoletis raptor. The sequence goes on along the minus strand of OX403628.1, from coordinate 653,195 downwards.
GGTCGGAGGTGATCAATTTTCGTTCGAAAAACATCGAAACACGTTATTTTTCAGCGAAAATCATCGAATTGGACCAAGATTTGACCAATGTTGCCCTCAAACGATCGATTTTTACATGAAAATCGAAGGAACACGCCTTTTTACAGCGATAATCGTCGTAATGTACAAAATTCATACTTCGGGGAGGGTAAATGGCATTCCTGCGATACATGAAGATAATCGCACGTGTTTACACTTGGTTTCCGATAACGTAACAATGTCGATAAAACATCATAATTTCATTGAATTTGGTCGAAGGTGATCAATTTTCGTTCGAAAAACATCGAAACACGTTATTTTTCAGTGAAAATCGTAGAAATGGACCAAGATTTCACCAACGTTGCCCTCAAACGATCGATTTTTACATGAAAATCGAAGGAACACGCCTTTTTACAGCGAAAATCGTCGTAATGTACAAAATTCATACTTCGGGGAGAGTAAACGGCATTCCTGCGATACATGAAGATAATCGCACGTATTTACACTTTGTTTCCGCTAACGTAACAATGTCGATGAAACATTAAAACTTCATTGAATTTGGTCGGTGGTGATCAATTTTCGTTCGAAAAACATCGAAACACGTTATTTTTCAGCGAAAATCGTCGAATTGGACCAAGATTTCACCAACGTTGCCCTCAAACGATCGATTTTTACATGAAAATCGAAGGAACACGCCTTTTTACAGCGAAAATCGTCGTAATGTACAAAATTCATACTTCGGGGAGAGTAAACGGCATTCCTGCGATACATGAAGATAATCGCACGTGTTTACACTTGGTTTCCGATAACGTAACAATGTCGATGAAACATGATAATTTCATTGAATTTGCTCGGAGGTGATGAATTTTCGTTCGAAAAACATCGAAACACGTTATTTTTCAGCGAAAATCGTCGAATTGGACCAAGATTTCACCAGCATTGCCCTCAAACGATCGATTTTTACATGAAAATCGAAGGAACACGCCTTTTTACAGCGATAATCGTCGTAATGTACAAAATTCATACTTCGGGGAGGGTAAATGGCATTCCTGCGATACATGAAGATAATCGCACGTGTTTACACTTGGTTTCCGATAACGTAACAATGTCGATAAAACATCATAATTTCATTGAATTTGCTCGGAGGTGATCAATTTTCGTTCGAAAAACATCGAAACACGTTATTTTTCAGCGAAAATCGTCGAATTGGACCAAGATTTCACCAACGATGCCCTCAAACGATCGATTTTTACATGAAAATCGAAGGAACACGCCTTTTTACAGCGAAAATCGTCGCAATGTACAAAATTCATACTGCGGGGAAGGTAAATTGCATTCCTGCGATACATGAAGATAATCGCACGTGTTTTCAATTGGTTTCCCTTAACGTAACGATGTCGATGAAACATGATAATTTCATTGAATTTGCTCGGAGGTGATCAATTTTCGTTCGAAAAACATCGAAACACGTTATTTTTTAGCGACAATCGTCGAATTGGACCAAGATTTCACCAACGTTGCCCTCAAACGATCGATTTTTACATGAAAATCGAAGGAACACGCCTTTTTACAGCGATAATCGTCGTAATGTACAAAATTCATACTTCGGGGAGGGTAAATGGCATTCCTGCGATACATGAAGATAATCGCACGTGTTTACAATTGGTTTCCGCTAACGTAACGATGTCGATGAAACATGATAATTTCATTGAATTTGCTCGGAGGTGATCAATTTTCGTTCGAAAAACATCGAAACACGCCTTTTTACAGCGATAATCGTCGTAATGTACAAAATTCATACTTCGGGAGGGTAAATGGCATTCCTGCGATACATGAAGATAATTGCACGTGTTTACAATTGGTTTCCGCTAACGTAACGATGTCGATGAAACATGATAATTTCATTGAATTTGCTCGGAGGTGATCAATTTTCGTTCGAAAAACATCGAAACACGTTATTTTTCAGCGAAAATCGTCGAATTGGACCAAGATTTCACCAACGTTGCCCTCAAACGATCGATTTTTACATGAAAATCGAAGGAACACGCCTTTTTACAGCGAAAATCGTCGCAATGTACAAAATTCATACTGCGGGGAAGGTAAATTGCATTCCTGCGATACATGAAGATAATCGCACGTGTTTTCAATTGGTTTCCCTTAACGTAACGATGTCGATGAAACATGATAATTTCATTGAATTTGCTCGGAGGTGATCAATTTTCGTTCGAAAAACATCGAAACACGTTATTTTTTAGCGACAATTGTCGAATTGGACCAAGATTTCACCAACGTTGCCCTCAAACGATCGATTTTTACATGAAAATCGAAGGAACACGCCTTTTTACAGCGATAATCGTCGTAATGTACAAAATTCATACTTCGGGGAGGGTAAATGGCATTCCTGCGATACATGAAGATAATCGCACGTGTTTACAATTGGTTTCCGCTAACGTAACGATGTCGATGAAACATGATAATTTCATTGAATTTGCTCGGAGGTGATCAATTTTCGTTCGAAAAACATCGAAACACGTTATTTTTCAGCGAAAATCGTCGAATTGGACCAAGATTTCACCAACGTTGCCCTCAAACGATCGATTTTTACATGAAAATCGAAGGAACACGCCTTTTTACAGCGAAAATCGTCGCAATGTACAAAATTCATACTGCGGGGAAGGTAAATTGCATTCCTGCGATACATGAAGATAATCGCACGTGTTTTCAATTGGTTTCCCTTAACGTAACGATGTCGATGAAACATGATAATTTCATTGAATTTGCTCGGAGGTGATCAATTTTCGTTCGAAAAACATCGAAACACGTTATTTTTTAGCGACAATCGTCGAATTGGACCAAGATTTCACCAACGTTGCCCTCAAACGATCGATTTTTACATGAAAATCGAAGGAACACGCCTTTTTACAGCGATAATCGTCGTAATGTACAAAATTCATACTTCGGGGAGGGTAAATGGCATTCCTGCGATACATGAAGATAATCGCACGTTTTTACACTTGGTTTCCGATAACGTAACAATGTCGATAAAACATCATAATTTCATTGAATTTGCTCGGAGGTGATCAATTTTCGTTCGAAAAACATCGAAACACGTTATTTTTCAGCGAAAATCGTCGAATTGGACCAAGATTTGACCAATGTTGCCCTCAAACGATAGATTTTTACATGAAAATCGAGGAACACAACTTTTTACAGCGATAATCGTCATAATGTACAAAATTCATACTTCGGGGAGCGTAAATGGCATTCCCGCGATACACTAAGATAATCGCACGTGTTTACAATTTGTTTCGGCTAACGTAACAATGTCGATAAAACATGATAATTTCATTGAATTTGGTCGGAGGTGATCAATTTTCATTCAAAAAACATCGAAACACGTTATTTTTCAGTGAAAATCGTAGAAAAGGACCAAGATTTCACCAACGTTGCCCTCAAACGATCGATTTTTACATGAAAATCGAAAAAACACGCCTTTTTACAGCGAAAATCGTCGTAATGTACAAAATTCATACTTCGGGGAGGGTAAATGGCATTCCTGCGATACATGAAGATAATCGCACGTGTTTACAATTTGTTTCCGCTAACGTAACAATGCCGATGAAACATGATTATTTCATTGAATTTGTTCGAAGGTGATCAATTTTCGTTCGAAAAACATCGAAACACGTTATTTTTCAGTGAAAATCGTAGAAATGGACCAAGATTTCACCAACGTTGCCCTCAAACGATCGATTTTTACAGGAAAATTGAAGGAACACGCCTTTTTACAGCGAAAATCGTCGTAATGTACAAAATTCATACTTCGGGGAGAGTAAACGGCATTCCTGCGATACATGAAGATAATCGCACGTATTTACACTTTGTTTCCGCTAACGTAACAATGTCGATGAAACATTAAAACTTCATTGAATTTGGTCGGTGGTGATCAATTTTCGTTCGAAAAACATCGAAACACGTTATTTTTCAGCGAAAATCGTCGAATTGGACCAAGATTTCACCAACGTTGCCCTCAAACGATCGATTTTTACATGAAAATCGAAGGAACACGCCTTTTTACAGCGAAAATCGTCGTAATGTACAAAATTCATACTTCGGGGAGAGTAAACGGCATTCCTGCGATACATGAAGATAATCGCACGTGTTTACACTTGGTTTCCGATAACGTAACAATGTCGATAAAACATCATAATTTCATTGAATTTGCTCGGAGGTGATCAATTTTCGTTCGAAAAACATCGAAACACGTTATTTTTCAGCGAAAATCGTCGAATTGGACCAAGATTTCACCAACGATGCCCTCAAACGATCGATTTTTACATGAAAATCGAAGGAACACGCCTTTTTACAGCGAAAATCGTCGTAATGTACAAAATTCATACTTCGGGGAGCGTAAATGGAATTCCCGCGATACAGTAAGATAATCGCACGTGTTTACAATTTGTTTCCGCTAACGTAACAATGTTGATGAAACCTCATCATTTCATTGAATTTGGTCACAGGTGATCAATTTTCGTTCGAAAAACATCGAAGCACGTTATTTTTCAGCGAAAATCGTCGAATTGGACCAAGATTTGACTAACGTTGCCCTCAAACGATCGATTTTTACATGAAAATCGAAGGAACACGCCTTTTTACAGCGAAAATCGTCGTAATGTACAAAATTCATACTTCGGGGAGGGTAAATGGCATTCTTGCGATACATGAAGATAATCGCACGTGTTTACAATTTGTTTCCGCAAACGTAACAATGTCGATGACATTAACATGATTATTTCATTGAATTTGGTCGGAGGTGATCAATTTTCGTTCGAAAAACATCGAAAAACGTTATTTTTCAGTGAAAATCGTAGAAATGGACCAAGATTTCACCAACGTTGCTCTCAAACGATCGATTTTTACATGAAAATCGAAGGAACACGCCTTTTTACAGCGAAAATCGTCGTTATGTACATAATTCATACTTCGGAGAGGGTAAATGGCATTCCTGCGATACATGAAGATAATCGCACGTGTTTACAATTTGTTTCGGCTAACGTAACAATGTCGATAAAACATGATAATTTCATTGAATTTGCTCGGAAGTGATCAATTTTCATTCAAAAAACATCGAAACACGTTATTTTTCAGTAAAAATCGTAGAAATGGACCAAGATTTCACCAACGTTGCCCTCAAACGATAGATTTTTACATGAAAATCGAAGAACACACCTTTTTACAGCGAAAATCGTCAAAATGTACAAAATTCATACTTCGGGGAGCGTAAATGGAATTCCCGCGATACACTAAGATAATCGCACGTGTTTACAATTTGTTTCGGCTAACGTAACAATGTCGATAAAACATGATAATTTCATTGAATTTGGTCGGAGGTAATCAATTTTCATTCAAAAAACATCGAAACACGTTATTTTTCAGTGAAAATCGTAGAAATGGACCAAGATTTGACCAATGTTGCCCTCAAACGATCGATTTTTACATGAAAATCGAAAAAACACGCCTTTTTACAGCGAAAATCGTCGTAATGTACAAAATTCATACTTCGGGGAGGGTAAATGGCATTCCTGCGATACATGAAGATAATCGCACGTGTTTACAATTTGTTTCCGCTAACGTAACAATGCCGATGAAACATGATTATTTCATTGAATTTGGTCGAAGGTGATCAATTTTCGTTCGAAAAACATCGAAACACGTTATTTTTCAGTGAAAATCGTAGAAATGGACCAAGATTTCACCAACGTTGCCCTCAAACGATCGATTTTTACATGAAAATCGAAGGAACACGCCTTTTTACAGCGAAAATCGTCGTAATGTACAAAATTCATACTTCGGGGAGAGTAAACGGCATTCCTGCGATACATGAAGATAATCGCACGTATTTACACTTTGCTTCCGCTAACGTAACAATGTCGATGAAACATTAAAACTTCATTGAATTTGGTCGGTGGTGATCAATTTTCGTTCGAAAAACATCGAAACACGTTATTTTTCAGCGAAAATCGTCGAATTGGACCAAGATTTCACCAACGTTGCCCTCAAACGATCGATTTTTACATGAAAATCGAAGGAACACGCCTTTTTACAGCGAAAATCGTCGTAATGTACAAAATTCATACTTCGGGGAGAGTAAACGGCATTCCTGCGATACATGAAGATAATCGCACGTGTTTACACTTGGTTTCCGATAACGTAACAATGTCGATGAAACATGATAATTTCATTGAATTTGCTCGGAGGTGATCAATTTTCGTTCGAAAAACATCGAAACACGTTATTTTTCAGCGAAAATCGTCGAATTGGACCAAGATTTCACCAACGTTGCCCTCAAACGATCGATTTTTACATGAAAATCGAAGGAACACGCCTTTTTACAGCGATAATCGTCGTAATGTACAAAATTCATACTTCGGGGAGGGTAAATGGCATTCCTGCGATACATGAAGATAATCGCACGTGTTTACAATTTGTTTCCGCTAACGTAACAATGCCGATGAAACATGATTATTTCATTGAATTTGGTCGAAGGTGATCAATTTTCGTTCGAAAAACATCGAAACACGTTATTTTTCAGTGAAAATCGTAGAAATGGACCAAGATTTCACCAACGTTGCCCTCAAACGATCGATTTTTACATGAAAATCGAAGGAACACGCCTTTTTACAGCGAAAATCGTCGTAATGTACAAAATTCATACTTCGGGGAGAGTAAACGGCATTCCTGCGATACATGAAGATAATCGCACGTATTTACACTTTGTTTCCGCTAACGTAACAATGTCGATGAAACATTAAAACTTCATTGAATTTGGTCGGTGGTGATCAATTTTCGTTCGAAAAACATCGAAACACGTTATTTTTCAGCTAAAATCGTCGAATTGGACCAAGATTTCACCAACGTTGCCCTCAAACGATCGATTTTTACATGAAAATCGAAGAAACACGCCTTTTTACAGCGAAAATCGTCGTAATGTACAAAATTCATACTTCGGGGAGAGTAAACGGCATTCCTGCGATACATGAAGATAATCGCACGTGTTTACACTTGGTTTCCGATAACGTAACAATGTCGATGAAACATGATAATTTCATTGAATTTGCTCGGAGGTGATCAATTTTCGTTCGAAAAACATCGAAACACGTTATTTTTCAGCGAAAATCGTCGAATTGGACCAAGATTTCACCAACGTTGCCCTCAAACGATCGATTTTTACATGAAAATCGAAGGAACACGCCTTTTTACAGCGAAAATCGTCGTAATGTACAAAATTCATACTTCGGGGAGAGTAAACGGCATTCCTGCGATACATGAAGATAATCGCACGTATTTACACTTTGTTTCCGCTAACGTAACAATGTCGATGAAACATTAAAACTTCATTGAATTTGGTCGGTGGTGATCAATTTTCGTTCGAAAAACATCGAAACACGTTATTTTTCAGCTAAAATCGTCGAATTGGACCAAGATTTCACCAACGTTGCCCTCAAACGATCGATTTTTACATGAAAATCGAAGAAACACGCCTTTTTACAGCGAAAATCGTCGTAATGTACAAAATTCATACTTCGGGGAGAGTAAACGGCATTCCTGCGATACATGAAGATAATCGCACGTGTTTACACTTGGTTTCCGATAACGTAACAATGTCGATGAAACATGATAATTTCATTGAATTTGCTCGGAGGTGATCAATTTTCGTTCGAAAAACATCGAAACACGTTATTTTTCAGCGAAAATCGTCGAATTGGACCAAGATTTCACCAGCATTGCCCTCAAACGATCGATTTTTACATGAAAATCGAAGGAACACGCCTTTTTACAGCGATAATCGTCGTAATGTACAAAATTCATACTTCGGGGAGGGTAAATGGCATTCCTGCGATACATGAAGATAATCGCACGTGTTTACACTTGGTTTCCGATAACGTAACAATGTCGATAAAACATCATAATTTCATTGAATTTGCTCGGAGGTGATCAATTTTCGTTCGAAAAACATCGAAACACGTTATTTTTCAGCGAAAATCGTCGAATTGGACCAAGATTTCACCAACGATGCCCTCAAACGATCGATTTTTACATGAAAATCGAAGGAACACGCCTTTTTACAGCGAAAATCGTCGCAATGTACAAAATTCATACTGCGGGGAAGGTAAATTGCATTCCTGCGATACATGAAGATAATCGCACGTGTTTTCAATTGGTTTCCCTTAACGTAACGATGTCGATGAAACATGATAATTTCATTGAATTTGCTCGGAGGTGATCAATTTTCGTTCGAAAAACATCGAAACACGTTATTTTTTAGCGACAATCGTCGAATTGGACCAAGATTTCACCAACGTTGCCCTCAAACGATCGATTTTTACATGAAAATCGAAGGAACACGCCTTTTTACAGCGATAATCGTCGTAATGTGCAAAATTCATACTTCGGGGAGGGTAAATGGCATTCCTGCGATACATGAAGATAATCGCACGTGTTTACAATTGGTTTCCGCTAACGTAACGATGTCGATGAAACATGATAATTTCATTGAATTTGCTCGGAGGTGATCAATTTTCGTTCGAAAAACATCGAAACACGCCTTTTTACAGCGATAATCGTCGTAATGTACAAAATTCATACTTCGGGAGGGTAAATGGCATTCCTGCGATACATGAAGATAATTGCACGTGTTTACAATTGGTTTCCGCTAACGTAACGATGTCGATGAAACATGATAATTTCATTGAATTTGCTCGGAGGTGATCAATTTTCGTTCGAAAAACATCGAAACACGTTATTTTTCAGTGAGAATCGTAGAAATGCACCAAGATTTCACCAGCGTTACCCTCAAACGATCGATTTTTACATGAAAATCGAAGAACACACCTTTTTACAGCGAAAATCGTCATAATGTACAAAATTCATACTTCGGGGAGCGTAAATGGCATTCCCGCGATACATTAAGATATTCGCACGTGTTTACAATTTGTTTCCGCTAACGTAACAATGTCGATGAAACATGATAATTTCATTGAATTTGGTCGGAGGTGATCAATTTTCGTTCGAAAAACATCGAAACACGTTATTTTTCAGTGAGAATCGTAGAAATGCACCAAGATTTCACCAGCGTTACCCTCAAACGATCGATTTTTACATGAAAATCGAAGGAACACGCCTTTTTACATCGAAAATCGTCGTAATGTACAAAATTCATACTTCGGGGAGAGTAAACGGCATTCCTGCGATACATGAAGATAATCGCACGTATTTACACTTTGTTTCCGCTAACGTAACAATGTCGATGAAACATTAAAACTTCATTGAATTTGGTCGGTGGTGATCAATTTTCGTTCGAAAAACATCGAAACACGTTATTTTTCAGCGAAAATCGTCGAATTGGACCAAGATTTCACCAACGTTGCCCTCAAACGATCGATTTTTACATGAAAATCGAAGGAACACGCCTTTTTACAGCGAAAATCGTCGTAATGTACAAAATTCATACTTCGGGGAGAGTAAACGGCATTCCTGCGATACATGAAGATAATCGCACGTGTTTACACTTGGTTTCCGATAACGTAACAATGTCGATGAAACATGATAATTTCATTGAATTTGCTCGGAGGTGATCAATTTTCGTTCGAAAAACATCGAAACACGTTATTTTTCAGCGAAAATCGTCGAATTGGACCAAGATTTCACCAACGTTGCCCTCAAACGATCGATTTTTACATGAAAATCGAAGGAACACGCCTTTTTACAGCGAAAATCGTCGTAATGTACAAAATTCATACTTCGGGGAGAGTAAACGGCATTCCTTCGATACATGAAGATAATCGCACGTGTTTACAATTTGTTTCCGCAAACGTAACAATGTCGATGAAACATGATTATTTCATTGAATTTGGTCGGAGGTGATCAATTTTCGTTCGAAAAACATCGAAACACGTTATTTTTCAGCGAAAATCATCGAATTGGACCAAGATTTGACCAATGTTGCCCTCAAACGATCGATTTTTACATGAAAATCGAAGGAACACGCCTTTTTACAGCGATAATCGTCGTAATGTACAAAATTCATACTTCGGGGAGGGTAAATGGCATTCCTGCGATACATGAAGATAATCGCACGTGTTTACACTTGGTTTCCGATAACGTAACAATGTCGATAAAACATCATAATTTCATTGAATTTGGTCGAAGGTGATCAATTTTCGTTCGAAAAACATCGAAACACGTTATTTTTCAGTGAAAATCGTAGAAATGGACCAAGATTTCACCAACGTTGCCCTCAAACGATCGATTTTTACATGAAAATCGAAGGAACACGCCTTTTTACAGCGAAAATCGTCGTAATGTACAAAATTCATACTTCGGGGAGAGTAAACGGCATTCCTGCGATACATGAAGATAATCGCACGTATTTACACTTTGTTTCCGCTAACGTAACAATGTCGATGAAACATTAAAACTTCATTGAATTTGGTCGGTGGTGATCAATTTTCGTTCGAAAAACATCGAAACACGTTATTTTTCAGCGAAAATCGTCGAATTGGACCAAGATTTCACCAACGTTGCCCTCAAACGATCGATTTTTACATGAAAATCGAAGGAACACGCCTTTTTACAGCGAAAATCGTCGTAATGTACAAAATTCATACTTCGGGGAGAGTAAACGGCATTCCTGCGATACATGAAGATAATCGCACGTGTTTACACTTGGTTTCCGATAACGTAACAATGTCGATGAAACATGATAATTTCATTGAATTTGCTCGGAGGTGATGAATTTTCGTTCGAAAAACATCGAAACACGTTATTTTTCAGCGAAAATCGTCGAATTGGACCAAGATTTCACCAGCATTGCCCTCAAACGATCGATTTTTACATGAAAATCGAAGGAACACGCCTTTTTACAGCGATAATCGTCGTAATGTACAAAATTCATACTTCGGGGAGGGTAAATGGCATTCCTGCGATACATGAAGATAATCGCACGTGTTTACACTTGGTTTCCGATAACGTAACAATGTCGATAAAACATCATAATTTCATTGAATTTGCTCGGAGGTGATCAATTTTCGTTCGAAAAACATCGAAACACGTTATTTTTCAGCGAAAATCGTCGAATTGGACCAAGATTTCACCAACGATGCCCTCAAACGATCGATTTTTACATGAAAATCGAAGGAACACGCCTTTTTACAGCGAAAATCGTCGCAATGTACAAAATTCATACTGCGGGGAAGGTAAATTGCATTCCTGCGATACATGAAGATAATCGCACGTGTTTTCAATTGGTTTCCCTTAACGTAACGATGTCGATGAAACATGATAATTTCATTGAATTTGCTCGGAGGTGATCAATTTTCGTTCGAAAAACATCGAAACACGTTATTTTTTAGCGACAATCGTCGAATTGGACCAAGATTTCACCAACGTTGCCCTCAAACGATCGATTTTTACATGAAAATCGAAGGAACACGCCTTTTTACAGCGATAATCGTCGTAATGTACAAAATTCATACTTCGGGGAGGGTAAATGGCATTCCTGCGATACATGAAGATAATCGCACGTGTTTACAATTGGTTTCCGCTAACGTAACGATGTCGATGAAACATGATAATTTCATTGAATTTGCTCGGAGGTGATCAATTTTCGTTCGAAAAACATCGAAACACGCCTTTTTACAGCGATAATCGTCGTAATGTACAAAATTCATACTTCGGGAGGGTAAATGGCATTCCTGCGATACATGAAGATAATTGCACGTGTTTACAATTGGTTTCCGCTAACGTAACGATGTCGATGAAACATGATAATTTCATTGAATTTGCTCGGAGGTGATCAATTTTCGTTCGAAAAACATCGAAACACGTTATTTTTCAGCGAAAATCGTCGAATTGGACCAAGATTTCACCAACGTTGCCCTCAAACGATCGATTTTTACATGAAAATCGAAGGAACACGCCTTTTTACAGCGAAAATCGTCGCAATGTACAAAATTCATACTGCGGGGAAGGTAAATTGCATTCCTGCGATACATGAAGATAATCGCACGTGTTTTCAATTGGTTTCCCTTAACGTAACGATGTCGATGAAACATGATAATTTCATTGAATTTGCTCGGAGGTGATCAATTTTCGTTCGAAAAACATCGAAACACGTTATTTTTTAGCGACAATTGTCGAATTGGACCAAGATTTCACCAACGTTGCCCTCAAACGATCGATTTTTACATGAAAATCGAAGGAACACGCCTTTTTACAGCGATAATCGTCGTAATGTACAAAATTCATACTTCGGGGAGGGTAAATGGCATTCCTGCGATACATGAAGATAATCGCACGTGTTTACAATTGGTTTCCGCTAACGTAACGATGTCGATGAAACATGATAATTTCATTGAATTTGCTCGGAGGTGATCAATTTTCGTTCGAAAAACATCGAAACACGTTATTTTTCAGCGAAAATCGTCGAATTGGACCAAGATTTCACCAACGTTGCCCTCAAACGATCGATTTTTACATGAAAATCGAAGGAACACGCCTTTTTACAGCGAAAATCGTCGCAATGTACAAAATTCATACTGCGGGGAAGGTAAATTGCATTCCTGCGATACATGAAGATAATCGCACGTGTTTTCAATTGGTTTCCCTTAACGTAACGATGTCGATGAAACATGATAATTTCATTGAATTTGCTCGGAGGTGATCAATTTTCGTTCGAAAAACATCGAAACACGTTATTTTTTAGCGACAATCGTCGAATTGGACCAAGATTTCACCAACGTTGCCCTCAAACGATCGATTTTTACATGAAAATCGAAGGAACACGCCTTTTTACAGCGATAATCGTCGTAATGTACAAAATTCATACTTCGGGGAGGGTAAATGGCATTCCTGCGATACATGAAGATAATCGCACGTTTTTACACTTGGTTTCCGATAACGTAACAATGTCGATAAAACATCATAATTTCATTGAATTTGCTCGGAGGTGATCAATTTTCGTTCGAAAAACATCGAAACACGTTATTTTTCAGCGAAAATCGTCGAATTGGACCAAGATTTGACCAATGTTGCCCTCAAACGATAGATTTTTACATGAAAATCGAGGAACACAACTTTTTACAGCGATAATCGTCATAATGTACAAAATTCATACTTCGGGGAGCGTAAATGGCATTCCCGCGATACACTAAGATAATCGCACGTGTTTACAATTTGTTTCGGCTAACGTAACAATGTCGATAAAACATGATAATTTCATTGAATTTGGTCGGAGGTGATCAATTTTCATTCAAAAAACATCGAAACACGTTATTTTTCAGTGAAAATCGTAGAAAAGGACCAAGATTTCACCAACGTTGCCCTCAAACGATCGATTTTTACATGAAAATCGAAAAAACACGCCTTTTTACAGCGAAAATCGTCGTAATGTACAAAATTCATACTTCGGGGAGGGTAAATGGCATTCCTGCGATACATGAAGATAATCGCACGTGTTTACAATTTGTTTCCGCTAACGTAACAATGCCGATGAAACATGATTATTTCATTGAATTTGTTCGAAGGTGATCAATTTTCGTTCGAAAAACATCGAAACACGTTATTTTTCAGTGAAAATCGTAGAAATGGACCAAGATTTCACCAACGTTGCCCTCAAACGATCGATTTTTACAGGAAAATTGAAGGAACACGCCTTTTTACAGCGAAAATCGTCGTAATGTACAAAATTCATACTTCGGGGAGAGTAAACGGCATTCCTGCGATACATGAAGATAATCGCACGTATTTACACTTTGTTTCCGCTAACGTAACAATGTCGATGAAACATTAAAACTTCATTGAATTTGGTCGGTGGTGATCAATTTTCGTTCGAAAAACATCGAAACACGTTATTTTTCAGCGAAAATCGTCGAATTGGACCAAGATTTCACCAACGTTGCCCTCAAACGATCGATTTTTACATGAAAATCGAAGGAACACGCCTTTTTACAGCGAAAATCGTCGTAATGTACAAAATTCATACTTCGGGGAGAGTAAACGGCATTCCTGCGATACATGAAGATAATCGCACGTGTTTACACTTGGTTTCCGATAACGTAACAATGTCGATGAAACATGATAATTTCATTGAATTTGCTCGGAGGTGATCAATTTTCGTTCGAAAAACATCGAAACACGTTATTTTTCAGCGAAAATCGTCGAATTGGACCAAGATTTCACCAACGTTGCCCTCAAACGATCGATTTTTACATGAAAATCGAAGGAACACGCCTTTTTACAGCGATAATCGTCGTAATGTACAAAATTCATACTTCGGGGAGGGTAAATGGCATTCCTGCGATACATGAAGATAATCGCACGTGTTTACACTTGGTTTCCGATAACGTAACAATGTCGATAAAACATCATAATTTCATTGAATTTGGTCGAAGGTGATCAATTTTCGTTCGAAAAACATCGAAACACGTTATTTTTCAGTGAAAATCGTAGAAATGGACCAAGATTTCACCAACGTTGCCCTCAAACGATCGATTTTTACATGAAAATCGAAGGAACACGCCTTTTTACAGCGAAAATCGTCGTAATGTACAAAATTCATACTTCGGGGAGAGTAAACGGCATTCCTGCGATACATGAAGATAATCGCACGTATTTACACTTTGTTTCCGCTAACGTAACAATGTCGATGAAACATTAAAACTTCATTGAATTTGGTCGGTGGTGATCAATTTTCGTTCGAAAAACATCGAAACACGTTATTTTTCAGCGAAAATCGTCGAATTGGACCAAGATTTCACCAACGTTGCCCTCAAACGATCGATTTTTACATGAAAATCGAAGGAACACGCCTTTTTACAGCGAAAATCGTCGTAATGTACAAAATTCATACTTCGGGGAGAGTAAACGGCATTCCTGCGATACATGAAGATAATCGCACGTGTTTACACTTGGTTTCCGATAACGTAACAATGTCGATGAAACATGATAATTTCATTGAATTTGCTCGGAGGTGATCAATTTTCGTTCGAAAAACATCGAAACACGTTATTTTTCAGCGAAAATCGTCGAATTGGACCAAGATTTCACCAACGTTGCCCTCAAACGATCGATTTTTACATGAAAATCGAAGGAACACGCCTTTTTACAGCGAAAATCGTCGTAATGTACAAAATTCATACTTCGGGGAGAGTAAACGGCATTCCTGCGATACATGAAGATAATCACACGTGTTTACACTTGGTTTCCGATAACGTAACAATGTCGATGAAACATGATAATTTCATTGAATTTGCTCGGAGGTGATGAATTTTCGTTCGAAAAACATCGAAACACGTTATTTTTCAGCGAAAATCGTCGAATTGGACCAAGATTTCACCAGCATTGCCCTCAAACGATCGATTTTTACATGAAAATCGAAGGAACACGCCTTTTTACAGCGATAATCGTCGTAATGTACAAAATTCATACTTCGGGGAGGGTAAATGGCATTCCTGCGATACATGAAGATAATCGCACGTGTTTACACTTGGTTTCCGATAACGTAACAATGTCGATAAAACATCATAATTTCATTGAATTTGCTCGGAGGTGATCAATTTTCGTTCGAAAAACATCGAAACACGTTATTTTTCAGCGAAAATCGTCGAATTGGACCAAGATTTCACCAACGATGCCCTCAAACGATCGATTTTTACATGAAAATCGAAGGAACACGCCTTTTTACAGCGAAAATCGTCGCAATGTACAAAATTCATACTGCGGGGAAGGTAAATTGCATTCCTGCGATACATGAAGATAATCGCACGTGTTTTCAATTGGTTTCCCTTAACGTAACGATGTCGATGAAACATGATAATTTCATTGAATTTGCTCGGAGGTGATCAATTTTCGTTCGAAAAACATCGAAACACGTTATTTTTTAGCGACAATCGTCGAATTGGACCAAGATTTCACCAACGTTGCCCTCAAACGATCGATTTTTACATGAAAATCGAAGGAACACGCCTTTTTACAGCGATAATCGTCGTAATGTACAAAATTCATACTTCGGGGAGGGTAAATGGCATTCCTGCGATACATGAAGATAATCGCACGTGTTTACAATTGGTTTCCGCTAACGTAACGATGTCGATGAAACATGATAATTTCATTGAATTTGCTCGGAGGTGATCAATTTTCGTTCGAAAAACATCGAAACACGCCTTTTTACAGCGATAATCGTCGTAATGTACAAAATTCATACTTCGGGAGGGTAAATGGCATTCCTGCGATACATGAAGATAATTGCACGTGTTTACAATTGGTTTCCGCTAACGTAACGATGTCGATGAAACATGATAATTTCATTGAATTTGCTCGGAGGTGATCAATTTTCGTTCGAAAAACATCGAAACACGTTATTTTTCAGCGAAAATCGTCGAATTGGACCAAGATTTCACCAACGTTGCCCTCAAACGATCGATTTTTACATGAAAATCGAAGGAACACGCCTTTTTACAGCGAAAATCGTCGCAATGTACAAAATTCATACTGCGGGGAAGGTAAATTGCATTCCTGCGATACATGAAGATAATCGCACGTGTTTTCAATTGGTTTCCCTTAACGTAACGATGTCGATGAAACATGATAATTTCATTGAATTTGCTCGGAGGTGATCAATTTTCGTTCGAAAAACATCGAAACACGTTATTTTTTAGCGACAATTGTCGAATTGGACCAAGATTTCACCAACGTTGCCCTCAAACGATCGATTTTTACATGAAAATCGAAGGAACACGCCTTTTTACAGCGATAATCGTCGTAATGTACAAAATTCATACTTCGGGGAGGGTAAATGGCATTCCTGCGATACATGAAGATAATCGCACGTGTTTACAATTGGTTTCCGCTAACGTAACGATGTCGATGAAACATGATAATTTCATTGAATTTGCTCGGAGGTGATCAATTTTCGTTCGAAAAACATCGAAACACGTTATTTTTCAGCGAAAATCGTCGAATTGGACCAAGATTTCACCAACGTTGCCCTCAAACGATCGATTTTTACATGAAAATCGAAGGAACACGCCTTTTTACAGCGAAAATCGTCGCAATGTACAAAATTCATACTGCGGGGAAGGTAAATTGCATTCCTGCGATACATGAAGATAATCGCACGTGTTTTCAATTGGTTTCCCTTAACGTAACGATGTCGATGAAACATGATAATTTCATTGAATTTGCTCGGAGGTGATCAATTTTCGTTCGAAAAACATCGAAACACGTTATTTTTTAGCGACAATCGTCGAATTGGACCAAGATTTCACCAACGTTGCCCTCAAACGATCGATTTTTACATGAAAATCGAAGGAACACGCCTTTTTACAGCGATAATCGTCGTAATGTACAAAATTCATACTTCGGGGAGGGTAAATGGCATTCCTGCGATACATGAAGATAATCGCACGTTTTTACACTTGGTTTCCGATAACGTAACAATGTCGATAAAACATCATAATTTCATTGAATTTGCTCGGAGGTGATCAATTTTCGTTCGAAAAACATCGAAACACGTTATTTTTCAGCGAAAATCGTCGAATTGGACCAAGATTTGACCAATGTTGCCCTCAAACGATAGATTTTTACATGAAAATCGAGGAACACAACTTTTTACAGCGATAATCGTCATAATGTACAAAATTCATACTTCGGGGAGCGTAAATGGCATTCCCGCGATACACTAAGATAATCGCACGTGTTTACAATTTGTTTCGGCTAACGTAACAATGTCGATAAAACATGATAATTTCATTGAATTTGGTCGGAGGTGATCAATTTTCATTCAAAAAACATCGAAACACGTTATTTTTCAGTGAAAATCGTAGAAAAGGACCAAGATTTCACCAACGTTGCCCTCAAACGATCGATTTTTACATGAAAATCGAAAAAACACGCCTTTTTACAGCGAAAATCGTCGTAATGTACAAAATTCATACTTCGGGGAGGGTAAATGGCATTCCTGCGATACATGAAGATAATCGCACGTGTTTACAATTTGTTTCCGCTAACGTAACAATGCCGATGAAACATGATTATTTCATTGAATTTGTTCGAAGGTGATCAATTTTCGTTCGAAAAACATCGAAACACGTTATTTTTCAGTGAAAATCGTAGAAATGGACCAAGATTTCACCAACGTTGCCCTCAAACGATCGATTTTTACAGGAAAATTGAAGGAACACGCCTTTTTACAGCGAAAATCGTCGTAATGTACAAAATTCATACTTCGGGGAGAGTAAACGGCATTCCTGCGATACATGAAGATAATCGCACGTATTTACACTTTGTTTCCGCTAACGTAACAATGTCGATGAAACATTAAAACTTCATTGAATTTGGTCGGTGGTGATCAATTTTCGTTCGAAAAACATCGAAACACGTTATTTTTCAGCGAAAATCGTCGAATTGGACCAAGATTTCACCAACGTTGCCCTCAAACGATCGATTTTTACATGAAAATCGAAGGAACACGCCTTTTTACAGCGAAAATCGTCGTAATGTACAAAATTCATACTTCGGGGAGAGTAAACGGCATTCCTGCGATACATGAAGATAATCGCACGTGTTTACACTTGGTTTCCGATAACGTAACAATGTCGATGAAACATGATAATTTCATTGAATTTGCTCGGAGGTGATCAATTTTCGTTCGAAAAACATCGAAACACGTTATTTTTCAGCGAAAATCGTCGAATTGGACCAAGATTTCACCAACGTTGCCCTCAAACGATCGATTTTTACATGAAAATCGAAGGAACACGCCTTTTTACAGCGAAAATCGTCGTAATGTACAAAATTCATACTTCGGGGAGAGTAAACGGCATTCCTGCGATACATGAAGATAATCACACGTGTTTACACTTGGTTTCCGATAACGTAACAATGTCGATGAAACATGATAATTTCATTGAATTTGCTCGGAGGTGATCAATTTTCGTTCGAAAAACATCGAAACACGTTATTTTTCAGCGAAAATCGTCGAATTGGACCAAGATTTCACCAACGTTGCCCTCAAACGATCGATTTTTACATGAAAATCGAAGGAACACGCCTTTTTACAGCGATAATCGTCGTAATGTACAAAATTCATACTTCGGGGAGGGTAAATGGCATTCCTGCGATACATGAAGATAATCGCACGTGTTTACAATTTGTTTCCGCTAACGTAACAATGCCGATGAAACATGATTATTTCATTGAATTTGGTCGAAGGTGATCAATTTTCGTTCGAAAAACATCGAAACACGTTATTTTTCAGCGAAAATCGTCGAATTGGACCAAGATTTCACCAACGTTGCCCTCAAACGATCGATTTTTACATGAAAATCGAAGGAACACGCCTTTTTACAGCGAAAATCGTCGTAATGTACAAAATTCATACTTCGGGGAGAGTAAATGGCATTCCTGCGATACATGAAGATAATCGCACGTGTTTACACTTGGTTTCCGATAACGTAACAATGTCGATGAAACATGATAATTTCATTGAATTTGCTCGGAGGTGATCAATTTTCGTTCGAAAAACATCGAAACACGTTATTTTTCAGCGAAAATCGTCGAATTGGACCAAGATTTCACCAACGTTGCCCTCAAACGATCGATTTTTACATGAAAATCGAAGGAACACGTCTTTTTACAGCGAAAATCGTCGTAATGTACAAAATTCATACTTCGGGGAGAATAAACGGCATTCCTGCGATACATGAAGATAATCGCACGTATTTACACTTTGTTTCCGCTAACGTAACAATGTCGATGAAACATTAAAACTTCATTGAATTTGGTCGGTGGTGATCAATTTTCGTTCGAAAAACATCGAAACACGTTATTTTTCAGCGAAAATCGTCGAATTGGACCAAGATTTCACCAACGTTGCCCTCAAACGATCGATTTTTACATGAAAATCGAAGGAACACGCCTTTTTACAGCGATAATCGTCGTAATGTACAAAATTCATACTTCGGGGAGGGTAAATGGCATTCCTGCGATACATGAAGATAATCGCACGTGTTTACAATTGGTTTCCGCTAACGTAACGATGTCGATGAAACATGATAATTTCATTGAATTTGCTCGGAGGTGATCAATTTTCGTTCGAAAAACATCGAAACACGTTATTTTTCAGCGAAAATCGTCGAATTGGACCAAGATTTCACCAACGTTGCCCTCAAACGATCGATTTTTACATGAAAATCGAAGGAACACGCCTTTTTACAGCGAAAATCGTCGCAATGTACAAAATTCATACTGCGGGGAAGGTAAATTGCATTCCTGCGATACATGAAGATAATCGCACGTGTTTTCAATTGGTTTCCCTTAACGTAACGATGTCGATGAAACATGATAATTTCATTGAATTTGCTCGGAGGTGATCAATTTTCGTTCGAAAAACATCGAAACACGTTATTTTTTAGCGACAATCGTCGAATTGGACCAAGATTTCACGAACGTTGCCCTCAAACGATCGATTTTTACATGAAAATCGAAGGAACACGCCTTTTTACAGCGATAATCGTCGTAATGTACAAAATTCATACTTCGGGGAGGGTAAATGGCATTCCTGCGATACATGAAGATAATCGCACGTTTTTACACTTGGTTTCCGATAACGTAACAATGTCGATAAAACATCATAATTTCATTGAATTTGCTCGGAGGTGATCAATTTTCGTTCGAAAAACATCGAAACACGTTATTTTTCAGCGAAAATCGTCGAATTGGACCAAGATTTGACCAATGTTGCCCTCAAACGATAGATTTTTACATGAAAATCGAGGAACACAACTTTTTACAGCGATAATCGTCATAATGTACAAAATTCATACTTCGGGGAGCGTAAATGGCATTCCCGCGATACACTAAGATAATCGCACGTGTTTACAATTTGTTTCGGCTAACGTAACAATGTCGATAAAACATGATAATTTCATTGAATTTGGTCGGAGGTGATCAATTTTCATTCAAAAAACATCGAAACACGTTATTTTTCAGTGAAAATCGTAGAAAAGGACCAAGATTTCACCAACGTTGCCCTCAAACGATCGATTTTTACATGAAAATCGAAAAAACACGCCTTTTTACAGCGAAAATCGTCGTAATGTACAAAATTCATACTTCGGGGAGGGTAAATGGCATTCCTGCGATACATGAAGATAATCGCACGTGTTTACAATTTGTTTCCGCTAACGTAACAATGCCGATGAAACATGATTATTTCATTGAATTTGTTCGAAGGTGATCAATTTTCGTTCGAAAAACATCGAAACACGTTATTTTTCAGTGAAAATCGTAGAAATGGACCAAGATTTCACCAACGTTGCCCTCAAACGATCGATTTTTACAGGAAAATTGAAGGAACACGCCTTTTTACAGCTAAAATCGTCGTAATGTACAAAATTCATACTTCGGGGAGAGTAAACGGCATTCCTGCGATACATGAAGATAATCGCACGTATTTACACTTTGTTTCCGCTAACGTAACAATGTCGATGAAACATTAAAACTTCATTGAATTTGGTCGGTGGTGATCAATTTTCGTTCGAAAAACATCGAAACACGTTATTTTTCAGCGAAAATCGTCGAATTGGACCAAGATTTCACCAACGTTGCCCTCAAACGATCGATTTTTACATGAAAATCGAAGGAACACGCCTTTTTACAGCGAAAATCGTCGTAATGTACAAAATTCATACTTCGGGGAGAGTAAACGGCATTCCTGCGATACATGAAGATAATCGCACGTGTTTACACTTGGTTTCCGATAACGTAACAATGTCGATGAAACATGATAATTTCATTGAATTTGCTCGGAGGTGATCAATTTTCGTTCGAAAAACATCGAAACACGTTATTTTTCAGCGAAAATCGTCGAATTGGACCAAGATTTCACCAACGTTGCCCTCAAACGATCGATTTTTACATGAAAATCGAAGGAACACGCCTTTTTACAGCGAAAATCGTCGTAATGTACAAAATTCATACTTCGGGGAGAGTAAACGGCATTCCTGCGATACATGAAGATAATCACACGTGTTTACACTTGGTTTCCGATAACGTAACAATGTCGATGAAACATGATAATTTCATTGAATTTGCTCGGAGGTGATCAATTTTCGTTCGAAAAACATCGAAACACGTTATTTTTCAGCGAAAATCGTCGAATTGGACCAAGATTTCACCAACGTTGCCCTCAAACGATCGATTTTTACATGAAAATCGAAGGAACACGCCTTTTTACAGCGATAATCGTCGTAATGTACAAAATTCATACTTCGGGGAGGGTAAATGGCATTCCTGCGATACATGAAGATAATCGCACGTGTTTACAATTTGTTTCCGCTAACGTAACAATGCCGATGAAACATGATTATTTCATTGAATTTGGTCGAAGGTGATCAATTTTCGTTCGAAAAACATCGAAACACGTTATTTTTCAGCGAAAATCGTCGAATTGGACCAAGATTTCACCAACGTTGCCCTCAAACGATCGATTTTTACATGAAAATCGAAGGAACACGCCTTTTTACAGCGAAAATCGTCGTAATGTACAAAATTCATACTTCGGGGAGAGTAAATGGCATTCCTGCGATACATGAAGATAATCGCACGTGTTTACACTTGGTTTCCGATAACGTAACAATGTCGATGAAACATGATAATTTCATTGAATTTGCTCGGAGGTGATCAATTTTCGTTCGAAAAACATCGAAACACGTTATTTTTCAGCGAAAATCGTCGAATTGGACCAAGATTTCACCAACGTTGCCCTCAAACGATCGATTTTTACATGAAAATCGAAGGAACACGTCTTTTTACAGCGAAAATCGTCGTAATGTACAAAATTCATACTTCGGGGAGAATAAACGGCATTCCTGCGATACATGAAGATAATCGCACGTATTTACACTTTGTTTCCGCTAACGTAACAATGTCGATGAAACATTAAAACTTCATTGAATTTGGTCGGTGGTGATCAATTTTCGTTCGAAAAACATCGAAACACGTTATTTTTCAGCGAAAATCGTCGAATTGGACCAAGATTTCACCAACGTTGCCCTCAAACGATCGATTTTTACATGAAAATCGAAGGAACACGCCTTTTTACAGCGAAAATCGTCGCAATGTACAAAATTCATACTGCGGGGAAGGTAAATTGCATTCCTGCGATACATGAAGATAATCGCACGTGTTTTCAATTGGTTTCCCTGAACGTAACGATGTCGATGAAACATGATAATTTCATTGAATTTGCTCGGAGGTGATCAATTTTCGTTCGAAAAACATCGAACTACGTTATTTTTTAGCGACAATCGTCGAATTGGACCAAGATTTCACCAACGTTGCCCTCAAACGATCGATTTTTACATGAAAATCGAAGGAACACGCCTTTTTACAGCGATAATCGTCGTAATGTACAAAATTCATACTTCGGGGAGAGTAAACGGCATTCCTGCGATACATGAAGATAATCGCACGTATTTACACTTTGTTTCCGCTAACGTAACAATGTCGATGAAACATTAAAACTTCATTGAATTTGGTCGGTGGTGATCAATTTTCGTTCGAAAAACATCGAAACACGTTATTTTTCAGCGAAAATCGTCGAATTGGACCAAGATTTCACCAACGTTGCCCTCAAACGATCGATTTTTACATGAAAATCGAAGGAACACGCCTTTTTACAGCGAAAATCGTCGTAATGTACAAAATTCATACTTCGGGGAGAGTAAACGGCATTCCTGCGATACATGAAGATAATCGCACGTGTTTACACTTGGTTTCCGATAACGTAACAATGTCGATGAAACATGATAATTTCATTGAATTTGCTCGGAGGTGATCAATTTTCGTTCGAAAAACATCGAAAAACGTTATTTTTCAGCGAAAATCGTCGAATTGGACCAAGATTTCACCAGCATTGCCCTCAAACGATCGATTTTTACATGAAAATCGAAGTAACACGCCTTTTTACAGCGATAATCGTCGTAATGTACAAAATTCATACTTCGGGGAGGGTAAATGGCATTCCTGCGATACATGAAGATAATCGCACGTGTTTACACTTGGTTTCCGATAACGTAACAATGTCGATAAAACATCATAATTTCATTGAATTTGCTCGGAGGTGATCAATTTTCGTTCGAAAAACATCGAAACACGTTATTTTTCAGCGAAAATCGTCGAATTGGACCAAGATTTCACCAACGTTGCCCTCAAACGATCGATTTTTACATGAAAATCGAAGGAACACGCCTTTTTACAGCGAAAATCGTCGCAATGTACAAAATTCATACTGCGGGGAAGGTAAATTGCATTCCTGCGATACATGAAGATAATCGCACGTGTTTTCAATTGGTTTCCCTTAACGTAACGATGTCGATGAAACATGATAATTTCATTGAATTTGCTCGGAGGTGATCAATTTTCGTTCGAAAAACATCGAAACACGTTATTTTTTAGCGACAATCGTCGAATTGGACCAAGATTTCACCAACGTTGCCCTCAAACGATCGATTTTTACATGAAAATCGAAGGAACACGCCTTTTTACAGCGATAATCGTCGTAATGTACAAAATTCATACTTCGGGGAGGGTAAATGGCATTCCTGCGATACATGAAGATAATCGCACGTGTTTACAATTTGTTTCCGCTAACGTAACAATGCCGATGAAACATGATTATTTCATTGAATTTGTTCGAAGGTGATCAATTTTCGTTCGAAAAACATCGAAACACGTTATTTTTCAGTGAAAATCGTAGAAATGGACCAAGATTTCACCAACGTTGCCCTCAAACGATCGATTTTTACAGGAAAATCGAAGGAACACGCCTTTTTACAGCGAAAATCGTCGTAATGTACAAAATTCATACTTCGGGGAGAGTAAACGGCATTCCTGCGATACATGAAGATAATCGCACGTATTTACACTTTGTTTCCGCTAACGTAACAATGTCGATGAAACATTAAAACTTCATTGAATTTGGTCGGTGGTGATCAATTTTCGTTCGAAAAACATCGAAACACGTTATTTTTCAGCGAAAATCGTCGAATTGGACCAAGATTTCACCAACGTTGCCCTCAAACGATCGATTTTTACATGAAAATCGAAGGAACACGCCTTTTTACAGCGAAAATCGTCGTAATGTACAAAATTCATACTTCGGGGAGAGTAAACGGCATTCCTGCGATACATGAAGATAATCGCACGTGTTTACACTTGGTTTCCGATAACGTAACAATGTCGATGAAACATTAAAACTTCATTGAATTTGGTCGGTGGTGATCAATTTTCGTTCGAAAAACATCGAAACACGTTATTTTTCAGCGAAAATCGTCGAATTGGACCAAGATTTCACCAACGTTGCCCTCAAACGATCGATTTTTACATGAAAATCGAAGGAACACGCCTTTTTACAGCGAAAATCGTCGTAATGTACAAAATTCATACTTCGGGGAGAGTAAACGGCATTCCTGCGATACATGAAGATAATCGCACGTGTTTACACTTGGTTTCCGATAACGTAACAATGTCGATGAAACATTAAAACTTCATTGAATTTGGTCGGTGGTGATCAATTTTCGTTCGAAAAACATCGAAACACGTTATTTTTCAGCGAAAATCGTCGAATTGGACCAAGATTTCACCAACGTTGCCCTCAAACGATCGATTTTTACATGAAAATCGAAGGAACACGCCTTTTTACAGCGATAATCGTCGTAATGTACAAAATTCATACTTCGGGGAGGGTAAATGGCATTCCTGCGATACATGAAGATAATCGCACGTGTTTACAATTTGTTTCCGCTAACGTAACAATGCCGATGAAACATGATTATTTCATTGAATTTGGTCGAAGGTGATCAATTTTCGTTCGAAAAACATCGAAACACGTTATTTTTCAGTGAAAATCGTAGAAATGGACCAAGATTTCACCAACGTTGCCCTCAAACGATCGATTTTTACATGAAAATCGAAGGAACACGCCTTTTTACAGCGAAAATCGTCGTAATGTACAAAATTCATACTTCGGGGAGAGTAAACGGCATTCCTGCGATACATGAAGATAATCGCACGTATTTACACTTTGTTTCCGCTAACGTAACAATGTCGATGAAACATTAAAACTTCATTGAATTTGGTCGGTGGTGATCAATTTTCGTTCGAAAAACATCGAAACACGTTATTTTTCAGCGAAAATCGTCGAATTGGACCAAGATTTCACCAACGTTGCCCTCAAACGATCGATTTTTACATGAAAATCGAAGGAACACGCCTTTTTACAGCGAAAATCGTCGTAATGTACAAAATTCATACTTCGGGGAGAGTAAACGGCATTCCTGCGATACATGAAGATAATCGCACGTATTTACACTTGGTTTCCGATAACGTAACAATGTCGATGAAACATGATAATTTCATTGAATTTGCTCGGAGGTGATCAATTTTCGTTCGAAAAACATCGAAACACGTTATTTTTTAGCGACAATCGTCGAATTGGACCAAGATTTCACCAACGTTGCCCTCAAACGATCGATTTTTACATGAAAATCGAAGGAACACGCCTTTTTACAGCGATAATCGTCGTAATGTACAAAATTCATACTTCGGGGAGGGTAAATGGCATTCCTGCGATACATGAAGATAATCGCACGTTTTTACACTTGGTTTCCGATAACGTAACAATGTCGATAAAACATCATAATTTCATTGAATTTGCTCGGAGGTGATCAATTTTCGTTCGAAAAACATCGAAACACGTTATTTTTCAGCGAAAATCGTCGAATTGGACCAAGATTTCACCAACGTTGCCCTCAAACGATCGATTTTTACATGAAAATCGAAGGAACACGCCTTTTTACAGCGATAATCGTCGTAATGTACAAAATTCATACTTCGGGGAGGGTAAATGGCATTCCTGCGATACATGAAGATAATCGCACGTGTTTACAATTTGTTTCCGCTAACGTAACAATGCCGATGAAACATGATTATTTCATTGAATTTGGTCGAAGGTGATCAATTTTCGTTCGAAAAACATCGAAACACGTTATTTTTCAGTGAAAATCGTAGAAATGGACCAAGATTTCACCAACGTTGCCCTCAAACGATCGATTTTTACATGAAAATCGAAGGAACACGCCTTTTTACAGCGAAAATCGTCGTAATGTACAAAATTCATACTTCGGGGAGAGTAAACGGCATTCCTGCGATACATGAAGATAATCGCACGTATTTACACTTTGCTTCCGCTAACGTAACAATGTCGATGAAACATTAAAACTTCATTGAATTTGGTCGGTGGTGATCAATTTTCGTTCGAAAAACATCGAAACACGTTATTTTTCAGCGAAAATCGTCGAATTGGACCAAGATTTCACCAACGTTGCCCTCAAACGATCGATTTTTACATGAAAATCGAAGGAACACGCCTTTTTACAGCGAAAATCGTCGTAATGTACAAAATTCATACTTCGGGGAGAGTAAATGGCATTCCTGCGATACATGAAGATAATCGCACGTGTTTACACTTGGTTTCCGATAACGTAACAATGTCGATGAAACATGATAATTTCATTGAATTTGCTCGGAGGTGATCAATTTTCGTTCGAAAAACATCGAAACACGTTATTTTTCAGCGAAAATCGTCGAATTGGACCAAGATTTCACCAACGTTGCCCTCAAACGATCGATTTTTACATGAAAATCGAAGGAACACGTCTTTTTACAGCGAAAATCGTCGTAATGTACAAAATTCATACTTCGGGGAGAATAAACGGCATTCCTGCGATACATGAAGATAATCGCACGTATTTACACTTGGTTTCCGATAACGTAACAATGTCGATGAAACATGATAATTTCATTGAATTTGCTCGGAGGTGATCAATTTTCGTTCGAAAAACATCGAAACACGTTATTTTTTAGCGACAATCGTCGAATTGGACCAAGATTTCACCAACGTTGCCCTCAAACGATCGATTTTTACATGAAAATCGAAGGAACACGCCTTTTTACAGCGATAATCGTCGTAATGTACAAAATTCATACTTCGGGGAGGGTAAATGGCATTCCTGCGATACATGAAGATAATCGCACGTTTTTACACTTGGTTTCCGATAACGTAACAATGTCGATAAAACATCATAATTTCATTGAATTTGCTCGGAGGTGATCAATTTTCGTTCGAAAAACATCGAAACACGTTATTTTTCAGCGAAAATCGTCGAATTGGACCAAGATTTCACCAACGTTGCCCTCAAACGATCGATTTTTACATGAAAATCGAAGGAACACGCCTTTTTACAGCGATAATCGTCGTAATGTACAAAATTCATACTTCGGGGAGGGTAAATGGCATTCCTGCGATACATGAAGATAATCGCACGTGTTTACAATTTGTTTCCGCTAACGTAACAATGCCGATGAAACATGATTATTTCATTGAATTTGGTCGAAGGTGATCAATTTTCGTTCGAAAAACATCGAAACACGTTATTTTTCAGTGAAAATCGTAGAAATGGACCAAGATTTCACCAACGTTGCCCTCAAACGATCGATTTTTACATGAAAATCGAAGGAACACGCCTTTTTACAGCGAAAATCGTCGTAATGTACAAAATTCATACTTCGGGGAGAGTAAACGGCATTCCTGCGATACATGAAGATAATCGCACGTATTTACACTTTGCTTCCGCTAACGTAACAATGTCGATGAAACATTAAAACTTCATTGAATTTGGTCGGTGGTGATCAATTTTCGTTCGAAAAACATCGAAACACGTTATTTTTCAGCGAAAATCGTCGAATTGGACCAAGATTTCACCAACGTTGCCCTCAAACGATCGATTTTTACATGAAAATCGAAGGAACACGCCTTTTTACAGCGAAAATCGTCGTAATGTACAAAATTCATACTTCGGGGAGAGTAAATGGCATTCCTGCGATACATGAAGATAATCGCACGTGTTTACACTTGGTTTCCGATAACGTAACAATGTCGATGAAACATGATAATTTCATTGAATTTGCTCGGAGGTGATCAATTTTCGTTCGAAAAACATCGAAACACGTTATTTTTCAGCGAAAATCGTCGAATTGGACCAAGATTTCACCAACGTTGCCCTCAAACGATCGATTTTTACATGAAAATCGAAGGAACACGTCTTTTTACAGCGAAAATCGTCGTAATGTACAAAATTCATACTTCGGGGAGAATAAACGGCATTCCTGCGATACATGAAGATAATCGCACGTATTTACACTTTGTTTCCGCTAACGTAACAATGTCGATGAAACATTAAAACTTCATTGAATTTGGTCGGTGGTGATCAATTTTCGTTCGAAAAACATCGAAACACGTTATTTTTCAGCGAAAATCGTCGAATTGGACCAAGATTTCACCAACGTTGCCCTCAAACGATCGATTTTTACATGAAAATCGAAGGAACACGCCTTTTTACAGCGAAAATCGTCGCAATGTACAAAATTCATACTGCGGGGAAGGTAAATTGCATTCCTGCGATACATGAAGATAATCGCACGTGTTTTCAATTGGTTTCCCTGAACGTAACGATGTCGATGAAACATGATAATTTCATTGAATTTGCTCGGAGGTGATCAATTTTCGTTCGAAAAACATCGAACTACGTTATTTTTTAGCGACAATCGTCGAATTGGACCAAGATTTCACCAACGTTGCCCTCAAACGATCGATTTTTACATGAAAATCGAAGGAACACGCCTTTTTACAGCGATAATCGTCGTAATGTACAAAATTCATACTTCGGGGAGAGTAAACGGCATTCCTGCGATACATGAAGATAATCGCACGTATTTACACTTTGTTTCCGCTAACGTAACAATGTCGATGAAACATTAAAACTTCATTGAATTTGGTCGGTGGTGATCAATTTTCGTTCGAAAAACATCGAAACACGTTATTTTTCAGCGAAAATCGTCGAATTGGACCAAGATTTCACCAACGTTGCCCTCAAACGATCGATTTTTACATGAAAATCGAAGGAACACGCCTTTTTACAGCGAAAATCGTCGTAATGTACAAAATTCATACTTCGGGGAGAGTAAACGGCATTCCTGCGATACATGAAGATAATCGCACGTGTTTACACTTGGTTTCCGATAACGTAACAATGTCGATGAAACATGATAATTTCATTGAATTTGCTCGGAGGTGATCAATTTTCGTTCGAAAAACATCGAAAAACGTTATTTTTCAGCGAAAATCGTCGAATTGGACCAAGATTTCACCAGCATTGCCCTCAAACGATCGATTTTTACATGAAAATCGAAGGAACACGCCTTTTTACAGCGATAATCGTCGTAATGTACAAAATTCATACTTCGGGGAGGGTAAATGGCATTCCTGCGATACATGAAGATAATCGCACGTGTTTACACTTGGTTTCCGATAACGTAACAATGTCGATAAAACATCATAATTTCATTGAATTTGCTCGGAGGTGATCAATTTTCGTTCGAAAAACATCGAAACACGTTATTTTTCAGCGAAAATCGTCGAATTGGACCAAGATTTCACCAACGTTGCCCTCAAACGATCGATTTTTACATGAAAATCGAAGGAACACGCCTTTTTACAGCGAAAATCGTCGCAATGTACAAAATTCATACTGCGGGGAAGGTAAATTGCATTCCTGCGATACATGAAGATAATCGCACGTGTTTTCAATTGGTTTCCCTTAACGTAACGATGTCGATGAAACATGATAATTTCATTGAATTTGCTCGGAGGTGATCAATTTTCGTTCGAAAAACATCGAAACACGTTATTTTTTAGCGACAATCGTCGAATTGGACCAAGATTTCACCAACGTTGCCCTCAAACGATCGATTTTTACATGAAAATCGAAGGAACACGCCTTTTTACAGCGATAATCGTCGTAATGTACAAAATTCATACTTCGGGGAGGGTAAATGGCATTCCTGCGATACATGAAGATAATCGCACGTGTTTACAATTTGTTTCCGCTAACGTAACAATGCCGATGAAACATGATTATTTCATTGAATTTGTTCGAAGGTGATCAATTTTCGTTCGAAAAACATCGAAACACGTTATTTTTCAGTGAAAATCGTAGAAATGGACCAAGATTTCACCAACGTTGCCCTCAAACGATCGATTTTTACAGGAAAATCGAAGGAACACGCCTTTTTACAGCGAAAATCGTCGTAATGTACAAAATTCATACTTCGGGGAGAGTAAACGGCATTCCTGCGATACATGAAGATAATCGCACGTATTTACACTTTGTTTCCGCTAACGTAACAATGTCGATGAAACATTAAAACTTCATTGAATTTGGTCGGTGGTGATCAATTTTCGTTCGAAAAACATCGAAACACGTTATTTTTCAGCGAAAATCGTCGAATTGGACCAAGATTTCACCAACGTTGCCCTCAAACGATCGATTTTTACATGAAAATCGAAGGAACACGCCTTTTTACAGCGAAAATCGTCGTAATGTACAAAATTCATACTTCGGGGAGAGTAAACGGCATTCCTGCGATACATGAAGATAATCGCACGTGTTTACACTTGGTTTCCGATCACGTAACAATGTCGATGAAACATTAAAACTTCATTGAATTTGGTCGGTGGTGATCAATTTTCGTTCGAAAAACATCGAAACACGTTATTTTTCAGCGAAAATCGTCGAATTGGACCAAGATTTCACCAACGTTGCCCTCAAACGATCGATTTTTACATGAAAATCGAAGGAACACGCCTTTTTACAGCGAAAATCGTCGTAATGTACAAAATTCATACTTCGGGGAGAGTAAACGGCATTCCTGCGATACATGAAGATAATCGCACGTGTTTACACTTGGTTTCCGATAACGTAACAATGTCGATGAAACATTAAAACTTCATTGAATTTGGTCGGTGGTGATCAATTTTCGTTCGAAAAACATCGAAACACGTTATTTTTCAGCGAAAATCGTCGAATTGGACCAAGATTTCACCAACGTTGCCCTCAAACGATCGATTTTTACATGAAAATCGAAGGAACACGCCTTTTTACAGCGATAATCGTCGTAATGTACAAAATTCATACTTCGGGGAGGGTAAATGGCATTCCTGCGATACATGAAGATAATCGCACGTGTTTACAATTTGTTTCCGCTAACGTAACAATGCCGATGAAACATGATTATTTCATTGAATTTGGTCGAAGGTGATCAATTTTCGTTCGAAAAACATCGAAACACGTTATTTTTCAGTGAAAATCGTAGAAATGGACCAAGATTTCACCAACGTTGCCCTCAAACGATCGATTTTTACATGAAAATCGAAGGAACACGCCTTTTTACAGCGAAAATCGTCGTAATGTACAAAATTCATACTTCGGGGAGAGTAAACGGCATTCCTGCGATACATGAAGATAATCGCACGTATTTACACTTTGTTTCCGCTAACGTAACAATGTCGATGAAACATTAAAACTTCATTGAATTTGGTCGGTGGTGATCAATTTTCGTTCGAAAAACATCGAAACACGTTATTTTTCAGCGAAAATCGTCGAATTGGACCAAGATTTCACCAACGTTGCCCTCAAACGATCGATTTTTACATGAAAATCGAAGGAACACGCCTTTTTACAGCGAAAATCGTCGTAATGTACAAAATTCATACTTCGGGGAGAGTAAACGGCATTCCTGCGATACATGAAGATAATCGCACGTATTTACACTTGGTTTCCGATAACGTAACAATGTCGATGAAACATGATAATTTCATTGAATTTGCTCGGAGGTGATCAATTTTCGTTCGAAAAACATCGAAACACGTTATTTTTTAGCGACAATCGTCGAATTGGACCAAGATTTCACCAACGTTGCCCTCAAACGATCGATTTTTACATGAAAATCGAAGGAACACGCCTTTTTACAGCGATAATCGTCGTAATGTACAAAATTCATACTTCGGGGAGGGTAAATGGCATTCCTGCGATACATGAAGATAATCGCACGTTTTTACACTTGGTTTCCGATAACGTAACAATGTCGATAAAACATCATAATTTCATTGAATTTGCTCGGAGGTGATCAATTTTCGTTCGAAAAACATCGAAACACGTTATTTTTCAGCGAAAATCGTCGAATTGGACCAAGATTTGACCAATGTTGCCCTCAAACGATAGATTTTTACATGAAAATCGAGGAACACAACTTTTTACAGCGATAATCGTCATAATGTACAAAATTCATACTTCGGGGAGCGTAAATGGCATTCCCGCGATACACTAAGATAATCGCACGTGTTTACAATTTGTTTCGGCTAACGTAACAATGTCGATAAAACATGATAATTTCATTGAATTTGGTCGGAGGTGATCAATTTTCATTCAAAAAACATCGAAACACGTTATTTTTCAGTGAAAATCGTAGAAAAGGACCAAGATTTCACCAACGTTGCCCTCAAACGATCGATTTTTACATGAAAATCGAAAAAACACGCCTTTTTACAGCGAAAATCGTCGTAATGTACAAAATTCATACTTCGGGGAGGGTAAATGGCATTCCTGCGATACATGAAGATAATCGCACGTGTTTACAATTTGTTTCCGCTAACGTAACAATGCCGATGAAACATGATTATTTCATTGAATTTGTTCGAAGGTGATCAATTTTCGTTCGAAAAACATCGAAACACGTTATTTTTCAGTGAAAATCGTAGAAATGGACCAAGATTTCACCAACGTTGCCCTCAAACGATCGATTTTTACAGGAAAATCGAAGGAACACGCCTTTTTACAGCGAAAATCGTCGTAATGTACAAAATTCATACTTCGGGGAGAGTAAACGGCATTCCTGCGATACATGAAGATAATCGCACGTATTTACACTTTGTTTCCGCTAACGTAGCAATGTCGATGAAACATTAAAACTTCATTGAATTTGGTCGGTGGTGATCAATTTTCGTTCGAAAAACATCGAAACACGTTATTTTTCAGCGAAAATCGTCGAATTGGACCAAGATTTCACCAACGTTGCCCTCAAACGATCGATTTTTACATGAAAATCGAAGGAACACGCCTTTTTACAGCGAAAATCGTCGTAATGTACAAAATTCATACTTCGGGGAGAGTAAACGGCATTCCTGCGATACATGAAGATAATCGCACGTGTTTACACTTGGTTTCCGATAACGTAACAATGTCGATGAAACATTAAAACTTCATTGAATTTGGTCGGTGGTGATCAATTTTCGTTCGAAAAACATCGAAACACGTTATTTTTCAGCGAAAATCGTCGAATTGGACCAAGATTTCACCAACGTTGCCCTCAAACGATCGATTTTTACATGAAAATCGAAGGAACACGCCTTTTTACAGCGAAAATCGTCGTAATGTACAAAATTCATACTTCGGGGAGAGTAAACGGCATTCCTGCGATACATGAAGATAATCACACGTGTTTACACTTGGTTTCCGATAACGTAACAATGTCGATGAAACATGATAATTTCATTGAATTTGCTCGGAGGTGATCAATTTTCGTTCGAAAAACATCGAAACACGTTATTTTTCAGCGAAAATCGTCGAATTGGACCAAGATTTCACCAACGTTGCCCTCAAACGATCGATTTTTACATGAAAATCGAAGGAACACGCCTTTTTACAGCGATAATCGTCGTAATGTACAAAATTCATACTTCGGGGAGGGTAAATGGCATTCCTGCGATACATGAAGATAATCGCACGTGTTTACAATTTGTTTCCGCTAACGTAACAATGCCGATGAAACATGATTATTTCATTGAATTTGGTCGAAGGTGATCAATTTTCGTTCGAAAAACATCGAAACACGTTATTTTTCAGTGAAAATCGTAGAAATGGACCAAGATTTCACCAACGTTGCCCTCAAACGATCGATTTTTACATGAAAATCGAAGGAACACGCCTTTTTACAGCGAAAATCGTCGTAATGTACAAAATTCATACTTCGGGGAGAGTAAACGGCATTCCTGCGATACATGAAGATAATCGCACGTATTTACACTTTGTTTCCGCTAACGTAACAATGTCGATGAAACATTAAAACTTCATTGAATTTGGTCGGTGGTGATCAATTTTCGTTCGAAAAACATCGAAACACGTTATTTTTCAGCGAAAATCGTCGAATTGGACCAAGATTTCACCAACGTTGCCCTCAAACGATCGATTTTTACATGAAAATCGAAGGAACACGCCTTTTTACAGCGAAAATCGTCGTAATGTACAAAATTCATACTTCGGGGAGAGTAAACGGCATTCCTGCGATACATGAAGATAATCGCACGTGTTTACACTTGGTTTCCGATAACGTAACAATGTCGATGAAACATGATAATTTCATTGAATTTGCTCGGAGGTGATCAATTTTCGTTCGAAAAACATCGAAACACGTTATTTTTCAGCGAAAATCGTCGAATTGGACCAAGATTTCACCAGCATTGCCCTCAAACGATCGATTTTTACATGAAAATCGAAGGAACACGCCTTTTTACAGCGATAATCGTCGTAATGTACAAAATTCATACTTCGGGGAGGGTAAATGGCATTCCTGCGATACATGAAGATAATCGCACGTGTTTACACTTGGTTTCCGATAACGTAACAATGTCGATAAAACATCATAATTTCATTGAATTTGCTCGGAGGTGATCAATTTTCGTTCGAAAAACATCGAAACACGTTATTTTTCAGCGAAAATCGTCGAATTGGACCAAGATTTCACCAACGATGCCCTCAAACGATCGATTTTTACATGAAAATCGAAGGAACACGCATTTTTACAGCGAAAATCGTCGCAATGTACAAAATTCATACTGCGGGGAAGGTAAATTGCATTCCTGCGATACATGAAGATAATCGCACGTGTTTTCAATTGGTTTCCCTTAACGTAACGATGTCGATGAAACATGATAATTTCATTGAATTTGCTCGGAGGTGATCAATTTTCGTTCGAAAAACATCGAAACACGTTATTTTTTAGCGACAATCGTCGAATTGGACCAAGATTTCACCAACGTTGCCCTCAAACGATCGATTTTTACATGAAAATCGAAGGAACACGCCTTTTTACAGCGATAATCGTCGTAATGTACAAAATTCATACTTCGGGGAGGGTAAATGGCATTCCTGCGATACATGAAGATAATCGCACGTGTTTACAATTGGTTTCCGCTAACGTAACGATGTCGATGAAACATGATAATTTCATTGAATTTGCTCGGAGGTGATCAATTTTCGTTCGAAAAACATCGAAACACGCCTTTTTACAGCGATAATCGTCGTAATGTACAACATTCATACTTCGGGAGGGTAAATGGCATTCCTGCGATACATGAAGATAATTGCACGTGTTTACAATTGGTTTCCGCTAACGTAACGATGTCGATGAAACATGATAATTTCATTGAATTTGCTCGGAGGTGATCAATTTTCGTTCGAAAAACATCGAAACACGTTATTTTTCAGTGAAAATCGTAGAAATGGACCAAGATTTCACCAACGTTGCCCTCAAACGATCGATTTTTACATGAAAATCGAAGGAACACGCCTTTTTACAGCGAAAATCGTCGTAATGTACAAAATTCATACTTCGGGGAGAGTAAACGGCATTCCTGCGATACATGAAGATAATCGCACGTGTTTACACTTGGTTTCCGATAACGTAACAATGTCGATAAAACATCATAATTTCATTGAATTTGGTCGAAGGTGATCAATTTTCGTTCGAAAACCATCGAAACACGTTATTTTTCAGTGAAAATCGTAGAAATGGACCAAGATTTCACCAACGTTGCCCTCAAACGATCGATTTTTACATGAAAATCGAAGGAACACGCCTTTTTACAGCGAAAATCGTCGTAATGTACAAAATTCATACTTCGGGGAGAGTAAACGGCATTCCTGCGATACATGAAGATAATCGCACGTATTTACACTTTGTTTCCGCTAACGTAACAATGTCGATGAAACATTAAAACTTCATTGAATTTGGTCGGTGGTGATCAATTTTCGTTCGAAAAACATCGAAACACGTTATTTTTCAGCGAAAATCGTCGAATTGGACCAAGATTTCACCAACGTTGCCCTCAAACGATCGATTTTTACATGAAAATCGAAGGAACACGCCTTTTTACAGCGAAAATCGTCGTAATGTACAAAATTCATACTTCGGGGAGAGTAAACGGCATTCCTGCGATACATGAAGATAATCGCACGTGTTTACACTTGGTTTCCGATAACGTAACAATGTCGATGAAACATGATAATTTCATTGAATTTGCTCGGAGGTGATCAATTTTCGTTCGAAAAACATCGAAACACGTTATTTTTCAGCGAAAATCGTAGAAATGGACCAAGATTTCACCAACGTTGCCCTCAAACGATCGATTTTTACATGAAAATCGAAGGAACACGCCTTTTTACAGCGAAAATCGTCGTAATGTACAAAATTCATACTTCGGGGAGCGTAAATGGAATTCCCGCGATACAGTAAGATAATCGCACGTGATTACAATTTGTTTCCGCTAACGTAACAATGTTGATGAAACCTCATCATTTCATTGAATTTGGTCACAGGTGATCAATTTTCGTTCGAAAAACATCGAAGCACGTTATTTTTCAGCGAAAATCGTCGAATTGGACCAAGATTTGACTAACGTTGCCCTCAAACGATCGATTTTTACATGAAAATCGAAGGAACACGCCTTTTTACAGCGAAAATCGTCGTAATGTACAAAATTCATACTTCGGGGAGGGTAAATGGCATTCCTGCGATACATGAAGATAATCGCACGTGTTTACAATTTGTTTCCGCAAACGTAACAATGTCGATGACATTAACATGATTATTTCATTGAATTTGGTCGGAGGTGATCAATTTTCGTTCGAAAAACATCGAAAAACGTTATTTTTCAGTGAAAATCGTAGAAATGGACCAAGATTTCACCAACGTTGCTCTCAAACGATCGATTTTTACATGAAAATCGAAGGAACACGCCTTTTTACAGCGAAAATCGTCGTTATGTACATAATTCATACTTCGGAGAGGGTAAATGGCATTCCTGCGATACATGAAGATAATCGCACGTGTTTACAATTTGTTTCGGCTAACGTAACAATGTCGATAAAACATGATAATTTCATTGAATTTGCTCGGAAGTGATCAATTTTCATTCAAAAAACATCGAAACACGTTATTTTTCAGTAAAAATCGTAGAAATGGACCAAGATTTCACCAACGTTGCCCTCAAACGATAGATTTTTACATGAAAATCGAAGAACACACCTTTTTACAGCGAAAATCGTCAAAATGTACAAAATTCATACTTCGGGGAGCGTAAATGGAATTCCCGCGATACACTAAGATAATCGCACGTGTTTACAATTTGTTTCGGCTAACGTAACAATGTCGATAAAACATGATAATTTCATTGAATTTGGTCGGAGGTGATCAATTTTCATTCAAAAAACATCGAAACACGTTATTTTTCAGTGAAAATCGTAGAAATGGACCAAGATTTGACCAATGTTGCCCTCAAACGATCGATTTTTACATGAAAATCGAAAAAACACGCCTTTTTACAGCGAAAATCGTCGTAATGTACAAAATTCATACTTCGGGGAGGGTAAATGGCATTCCTGCGATACATGAAGATAATCGCACGTGTTTACAATTTGTTTCCGCTAACGTAACAATGCCGATGAAACATGATTATTTCATTGAATTTGGTCGAAGGTGATCAATTTTCGTTCGAAAAACATCGAAACACGTTATTTTTCAGTGAAAATCGTAGAAATGGACCAAGATTTCACCAACGTTGCCCTCAAACGATCGATTTTTACATGAAAATCGAAGGAACACGCCTTTTTACAGCGAAAATCGTCGTAATGTACAAAATTCATACTTCGGGGAGAGTAAACGGCATTCCTGCGATACATGAAGATAATCGCACGTATTTACACTTTGTTTCCGCTAACGTAACAATGTCGATGAAACATTAAAACTTCATTGAATTTGGTCGGTGGTGATCAATTTTCGTTCGAAAAACATCGAAACACGTTATTTTTCAGCGAAAATCGTCGAATTGGACCAAGATTTCACCAACGTTGCCCTCAAACGATCGATTTTTACATGAAAATCGAAGGAACACGCCTTTTTACAGCGAAAATCGTCGTAATGTACAAAATTCATACTTCGGGGAGAGTAAACGGCATTCCTTCGATACATGAAGATAATCGCACGTGTTTACACTTGGTTTCCGATAACGTAACAATGTCGATGAAACATCATAATTTCATTGAATTTGCTCGGAGGTAATCAATTTTCGTTCGAAAAACATCGAAACACGTTATTTTTCAGCGAAAATCGTCGAATTGGACCAAGATTTCACCAACGTTGCCCTCAAACGATCGATTTTTACATGAAAATCGAAGGAACACGCCTTTTTACAGCGAAAATCGTCGCAATGTACAAAATTCATACTGCGGGGAAGGTAAATTGCATTCCTGCGATACATGAAGATAATCGCACGTGTTTTCAATTGGTTTCCCTTAACGTAACGATGTCGATGAAACATGATAATTTCATTGAATTTGCTCGAAGGTGATCAATTTTCGTTCGAAAAACATCGAAACACGTTATTTTTTAGCGACAATCGTCGAATTGGACCAAGATTTCACCAACGTTGCCCTCAAACGATCGATTTTTACATGAAAATCGAAGGAACACGCCTTTTTACAGCGATAATCGTCGTAATGTACAAAATTCATACTTCGGGGAGGGTAAATGGCATTCCTGCGATACATGAAGATAATCGCACGTGTTTACAATTGGTTTCCGCTAACGTAACGATGTCGATGAAACATGATAATTTCATTGAATTTGCTCGGAGGTGATCAATTTTCGTTCGAAAAACATCGAAACACGTTATTTTTCAGCGAAAATCGTCGAATTGGACCAAGATTTCACCAACGTTGCCCTCAAACGATCGATTTTTACATGAAAATCGAAGGAACACGCCTTTTTACAGCGAAAATCGTCGCAATGTACAAAATTCATACTGCGGGGAAGGTAAATTGCATTCCTGCGATACATGAAGATAATCGCACGTGTTTACACTTTGTTTCCGCTAACGTAACAATGTCGATGAAACATTAAAACTTCATTGAATTTGGTCGGTGGTGATCAATTTTCGTTCGAAAAACATCGAAACACGTTATTTTTCAGTGAAAATCGTCGAAAAGGACCAAGATTTCACCAACGTTGCCCTCAAACGATCGATTTTTACATGAAAATCGAAAAAACACGCCTTTTTACAGCGAAAATCGTCGTAATGTACAAAATTCATACTTCGGGGAGGGTAAATGGCATTCCTGCGATACATGAAGATAATCGCACGTGTTTACAATTTGTTTCCGCTAACGTAACAATGCCGATGAAACATGATAATTTCATTGAATTTGTTCGAAGGTGATCAATTTTCGTTCGAAAAACATCGAAACACGTTATTTTTCAGTGAAAATCGTAGAAATGGACCAAGATTTCACCAACGTTGCCCTCAAACGATCGATTTTTACATGAAAATCGAAAAAACACGCCTTTTTACAGCGAAAATCGTCGTAATGTACAAAATTCATACTTCGGGGAGGGTAAATGGCATTCCTGCGATACATGAAGATAATCGCACGTGTTTACAATTTGTTTCCGCTAACGTAACAATGCCGATGAAACATGATAATTTCATTGAATTTGTTCGAAGGTGATCAATTTTCGTTCGAAAAACATCGAAACACGTTATTTTTCAGTGAAAATCGTAGAAATGGACCAAGATTTCACCAACGTTGCCCTCAAACGATCGATTTTTACATGAAAATCGAAGGAACACGCCTTTTTACAGCGATAATCGTCGTAATGTACAAAATTCATACTTCGGGGAGGGTAAATGGCATTCCTGCGATACATGAAGATAATCGCACGTGTTTACACTTGGTTTCCGATAACGTAACAATGTCGATAAAACATCATAATTTCATTGAATTTGGTCGAAGGTGATCAATTTTCGTTCGAAAAACATCGAAACACGTTATTTTTCAGTGAAAATCGTAGAAATGGACCAAGATTTCACCAACGTTGCCCTCAAACGATCGATTTTTACATGAAAATCGAAGGAACACGCCTTTTTACAGCGAAAATCGTCGTAATGTACAAAATTCATACTTCGGGGAGAGTAAACGGCATTCCTGCGATACATGAAGATAATCGCACGTATTTACACTTTGTTTCCGCTAACGTAACAATGTCGATGAAACATTAAAACTTCATTGAATTTGGTCGGTGGTGATCAATTTTCGTTCGAAAAACATCGAAACACGTTATTTTTCAGCGAAAATCGTCGAATTGGACCAAGATTTCACCAACGTTGCCCTCAAACGATCGATTTTTACATGAAAATCGAAGGAACACGCCTTTTTACAGCGAAAATCGTCGTAATGTACAAAATTCATACTTCGGGGAGAGTAAACGGCATTCCTGCGATACATGAAGATAATCGCACGTATTTACACTTTGTTTCCGCTAACGTAACAATGTCGATGAAACATTAAAACTTCATTGAATTTGGTCGGTGGTGATCAATTTTCGTTCGAAAAACATCGAAACACGTTATTTTTCAGCGAAAATCGTCGAATTGGACCAAGATTTCACCAACGTTGCCCTCAAACGATCGATTTTTACATGAAAATCGAAGGAACACGCCTTTTTACAGCGATAATCGTCGTAATGTACAAAATTCATACTTCGGGGAGAGTAAACGGCATTCCTGCGATACATGAAGATAATCGCACGTGTTTACAATTGGTTTCCGCTAACGTAACGATGTCGATGAAACATGATAATTTCATTGAATTTGCTCGGAGGTGATCAATTTTCGTTCGAAAAACATCGAAACACGCCTTTTTACAGCGATAATCGTCGTAATGTACAAAATTCATACTTCGGGAGGGTAAATGGCATTCCTGCGATACATGAAGATAATTGCACGTGTTTACAATTGGTTTCCGCTAACGTAACGATGTCGATGAAACATGATAATTTCATTGAATTTGCTCGGAGGTGATCAATTTTCGTTCGAAAAACATCGAAACACGTTATTTTTCAGTGAGAATCGTAGAAATGCACCAAGATTTCACCAGCGTTACCCTCAAACGATCGATTTTTACATGAAAATCGAAGAACACACCTTTTTACAGCGAAAATCGTCATAATGTACAAAATTCATACTTCGGGGAGAGTAAACGGCATTCCTGCGATACATGAAGATAATCGCACGTATTTACACTTTGTTTCCGCTAACGTAACAATGTCGATGAAACATTAAAACTTCATTGAATTTGGTCGGTGGTGATCAATTTTCGTTCGAAAAACATCGAAACACGTTATTTTTCAGCGAAAATCGTCGAATTGGACCAAGATTTCACCAACGTTGCCCTCAAACGATCGATTTTTACATGAAAATCGAAGGAACACGCCTTTTTACAGCGAAAATCGTCGTAATGTACAAAATTCATACTTCGGGGAGAGTAAACGGCATTCCTGCGATACATGAAGATAATCGCACGTATTTACACTTTGTTTCCGCTAACGTAACAATGTCGATGAAACATTAAAACTTCATTGAATTTGGTCGGTGGTGATCAATTTTCGTTCGAAAAACATCGAAACACGTTATTTTTCAGCGAAAATCGTCGAATTGGACCAAGATTTCACCAACGTTGCCCTCAAACGATCGATTTTTACATGAAAATCGAAGGAACACGCCTTTTTACAGCGATAATCGTCGTAATGTACAAAATTCATACTTCGGGGAGAGTAAACGGCATTCCTGCGATACATGAAGATAATCGCACGTGTTTACAATTGGTTTCCGCTAACGTAACGATGTCGATGAAACATGATAATTTCATTGAATTTGCTCGGAGGTGATCAATTTTCGTTCGAAAAACATCGAAACACGCCTTTTTACAGCGATAATCGTCGTAATGTACAAAATTCATACTTCGGGAGGGTAAATGGCATTCCTGCGATACATGAAGATAATTGCACGTGTTTACAATTGGTTTCCGCTAACGTAACGATGTCGATGAAACATGATAATTTCATTGAATTTGCTCGGAGGTGATCAATTTTCGTTCGAAAAACATCGAAACACGTTATTTTTCAGTGAGAATCGTAGAAATGCACCAAGATTTCACCAGCGTTACCCTCAAACGATCGATTTTTACATGAAAATCGAAGAACACACCTTTTTACAGCGAAAATCGTCATAATGTACAAAATTCATACTTCGGGGAGCGTAAATGGCATTCCCGCGATACATTAAGATATTCGCACGTGTTTACAATTTGTTTCCGCTAACGTAACAATGTCGATGAAACATGATAATTTCATTGAATTTGGTCGGAGGTGATCAATTTTCGTTCGAAAAACATCGAAACACGTTATTTTTCAGTGAGAATCGTAGAAATGCACCAAGATTTCACCAGCGTTACCCTCAAACGATCGATTTTTACATGAAAATCGAAGGAACACGCCTTTTTACATCGAAAATCGTCGTAATGTACAAAATTCATACTTCGGGGAGAGTAAACGGCATTCCTGCGATACATGAAGATAATCGCACGTATTTACACTTTGTTTCCGCTAACGTAACAATGTCGATGAAACATTAAAACTTCATTGAATTTGGTCGGTGGTGATCAATTTTCGTTCGAAAAACATCGAAACACGTTATT
This sequence comes from Campoletis raptor, assembly GCA_948107755.1. NCBI lineage: Eukaryota > Metazoa > Arthropoda > Insecta > Hymenoptera > Ichneumonidae > Campoletis > Campoletis raptor. Next base: position 609,294 of record OX403628.1, on the reverse strand, counting down.
TTTCAGCGAAAATCGTCGAATTGGACCAAGATTTCACCAACGTTGCCCTCAAACGATCGATTTTTACATGAAAATCGAAGGAACACGCCTTTTTACAGCGAAAATCGTCGTAATGTACAAAATTCATACTTCGGGGAGAGTAAACGGCATTCCTGCGATACATGAAGATAATCGCACGTGTTTACACTTGGTTTCCGATAACGTAACAATGTCGATGAAACATGATAATTTCATTGAATTTGCTCGGAGGTGATCAATTTTCGTTCGAAAAACATCGAAACACGTTATTTTTCAGCGAAAATCGTCGAATTGGACCAAGATTTCACCAACGTTGCCCTCAAACGATCGATTTTTACATGAAAATCGAAGGAACACGCCTTTTTACAGCGAAAATCGTCGTAATGTACAAAATTCATACTTCGGGGAGAGTAAACGGCATTCCTTCGATACATGAAGATAATCGCACGTGTTTACAATTTGTTTCCGCAAACGTAACAATGTCGATGAAACATGATTATTTCATTGAATTTGGTCGGAGGTGATCAATTTTCGTTCGAAAAACATCGAAACACGTTATTTTTCAGCGAAAATCATCGAATTGGACCAAGATTTGACCAATGTTGCCCTCAAACGATCGATTTTTACATGAAAATCGAAGGAACACGCCTTTTTACAGCGATAATCGTCGTAATGTACAAAATTCATACTTCGGGGAGGGTAAATGGCATTCCTGCGATACATGAAGATAATCGCACGTGTTTACACTTGGTTTCCGATAACGTAACAATGTCGATAAAACATCATAATTTCATTGAATTTGGTCGAAGGTGATCAATTTTCGTTCGAAAAACATCGAAACACGTTATTTTTCAGTGAAAATCGTAGAAATGGACCAAGATTTCACCAACGTTGCCCTCAAACGATCGATTTTTACATGAAAATCGAAGGAACACGCCTTTTTACAGCGAAAATCGTCGTAATGTACAAAATTCATACTTCGGGGAGAGTAAACGGCATTCCTGCGATACATGAAGATAATCGCACGTATTTACACTTTGTTTCCGCTAACGTAACAATGTCGATGAAACATTAAAACTTCATTGAATTTGGTCGGTGGTGATCAATTTTCGTTCGAAAAACATCGAAACACGTTATTTTTCAGCGAAAATCGTCGAATTGGACCAAGATTTCACCAACGTTGCCCTCAAACGATCGATTTTTACATGAAAATCGAAGGAACACGCCTTTTTACAGCGAAAATCGTCGTAATGTACAAAATTCATACTTCGGGGAGAGTAAACGGCATTCCTGCGATACATGAAGATAATCGCACGTGTTTACACTTGGTTTCCGATAACGTAACAATGTCGATGAAACATGATAATTTCATTGAATTTGCTCGGAGGTGATCAATTTTCGTTCGAAAAACATCGAAACACGTTATTTTTCAGCGAAAATCGTAGAAATGGACCAAGATTTCACCAACGTTGCCCTCAAACGATCGATTTTTACATGAAAATCGAAGGAACACGCCTTTTTACAGCGAAAATCGTCGTAATGTACAAAATTCATACTTCGGGGAGCGTAAATGGAATTCCCGCGATACAGTAAGATAATCGCACGTGATTACAATTTGTTTCCGCTAACGTAACAATGTTGATGAAACCTCATCATTTCATTGAATTTGGTCACAGGTGATCAATTTTCGTTCGAAAAACATCGAAGCACGTTATTTTTCAGCGAAAATCGTCGAATTGGACCAAGATTTGACTAACGTTGCCCTCAAACGATCGATTTTTACATGAAAATCGAAGGAACACGCCTTTTTACAGCGAAAATCGTCGTAATGTACAAAATTCATACTTCGGGGAGGGTAAATGGCATTCCTGCGATACATGAAGATAATCGCACGTGTTTACAATTTGTTTCCGCAAACGTAACAATGTCGATGACATTAACATGATTATTTCATTGAATTTGGTCGGAGGTGATCAATTTTCGTTCGAAAAACATCGAAAAACGTTATTTTTCAGTGAAAATCGTAGAAATGGACCAAGATTTCACCAACGTTGCTCTCAAACGATCGATTTTTACATGAAAATCGAAGGAACACGCCTTTTTACAGCGAAAATCGTCGTTATGTACATAATTCATACTTCGGAGAGGGTAAATGGCATTCCTGCGATACATGAAGATAATCGCACGTGTTTACAATTTGTTTCGGCTAACGTAACAATGTCGATAAAACATGATAATTTCATTGAATTTGCTCGGAAGTGATCAATTTTCATTCAAAAAACATCGAAACACGTTATTTTTCAGTAAAAATCGTAGAAATGGACCAAGATTTCACCAACGTTGCCCTCAAACGATAGATTTTTACATGAAAATCGAAGAACACACCTTTTTACAGCGAAAATCGTCAAAATGTACAAAATTCATACTTCGGGGAGCGTAAATGGAATTCCCGCGATACACTAAGATAATCGCACGTGTTTACAATTTGTTTCGGCTAACGTAACAATGTCGATAAAACATGATAATTTCATTGAATTTGGTCGGAGGTGATCAATTTTCATTCAAAAAACATCGAAACACGTTATTTTTCAGTGAAAATCGTAGAAATGGACCAAGATTTGACCAATGTTGCCCTCAAACGATCGATTTTTACATGAAAATCGAAAAAACACGCCTTTTTACAGCGAAAATCGTCGTAATGTACAAAATTCATACTTCGGGGAGGGTAAATGGCATTCCTGCGATACATGAAGATAATCGCACGTGTTTACAATTTGTTTCCGCTAACGTAACAATGCCGATGAAACATGATTATTTCATTGAATTTGGTCGAAGGTGATCAATTTTCGTTCGAAAAACATCGAAACACGTTATTTTTCAGTGAAAATCGTAGAAATGGACCAAGATTTCACCAACGTTGCCCTCAAACGATCGATTTTTACATGAAAATCGAAGGAACACGCCTTTTTACAGCGAAAATCGTCGTAATGTACAAAATTCATACTTCGGGGAGAGTAAACGGCATTCCTGCGATACATGAAGATAATCGCACGTATTTACACTTTGTTTCCGCTAACGTAACAATGTCGATGAAACATTAAAACTTCATTGAATTTGGTCGGTGGTGATCAATTTTCGTTCGAAAAACATCGAAACACGTTATTTTTCAGCGAAAATCGTCGAATTGGACCAAGATTTCACCAACGTTGCCCTCAAACGATCGATTTTTACATGAAAATCGAAGGAACACGCCTTTTTACAGCGAAAATCGTCGTAATGTACAAAATTCATACTTCGGGGAGAGTAAACGGCATTCCTTCGATACATGAAGATAATCGCACGTGTTTACACTTGGTTTCCGATAACGTAACAATGTCGATGAAACATCATAATTTCATTGAATTTGCTCGGAGGTAATCAATTTTCGTTCGAAAAACATCGAAACACGTTATTTTTCAGCGAAAATCGTCGAATTGGACCAAGATTTCACCAACGTTGCCCTCAAACGATCGATTTTTACATGAAAATCGAAGGAACACGCCTTTTTACAGCGAAAATCGTCGCAATGTACAAAATTCATACTGCGGGGAAGGTAAATTGCATTCCTGCGATACATGAAGATAATCGCACGTGTTTTCAATTGGTTTCCCTTAACGTAACGATGTCGATGAAACATGATAATTTCATTGAATTTGCTCGAAGGTGATCAATTTTCGTTCGAAAAACATCGAAACACGTTATTTTTTAGCGACAATCGTCGAATTGGACCAAGATTTCACCAACGTTGCCCTCAAACGATCGATTTTTACATGAAAATCGAAGGAACACGCCTTTTTACAGCGATAATCGTCGTAATGTACAAAATTCATACTTCGGGGAGGGTAAATGGCATTCCTGCGATACATGAAGATAATCGCACGTGTTTACAATTGGTTTCCGCTAACGTAACGATGTCGATGAAACATGATAATTTCATTGAATTTGCTCGGAGGTGATCAATTTTCGTTCGAAAAACATCGAAACACGTTATTTTTCAGCGAAAATCGTCGAATTGGACCAAGATTTCACCAACGTTGCCCTCAAACGATCGATTTTTACATGAAAATCGAAGGAACACGCCTTTTTACAGCGAAAATCGTCGTAATGTACAAAATTCATACTTCGGGGAGGGTAAATGGCATTCCTGCGATACATGAAGATAATCGCACGTGTTTACAATTTGTTTCCGCTAACGTAACAATGCCGATGAAACATGATTATTTCATTGAATTTGGTCGAAGGTGATCAATTTTCGTTCGAAAAAAATCGAAAAACGTTATTTTCCAGTGAAAATCGTAGAAATGGACCAAGATTTCACCAACGTTGCCCTCAAACGATCGATTTTTACATGAAAATCGAAGGAACACGCCTTTTTACAGCGAAAATCGTCGTAATGTACAAAATTCATACTTCGGGGAGAGTAAACGGCATTCCTGCGATACATGAAGATAATCGCACGTATTTACACTTTGTTTCCGCTAACGTAACAATGTTGATGAAACATTAAAACTTCATTGAATTTGGTCGGTGGTGATCAATTTTCGTTCGAAAAACATCGAAACACGTTATTTTTCAGCGAAAATCGTCGAATTGGACCAAGATTTCACCAACGTTGCCCTCAAACGATCGATTTTTACATGAAAATCGAAGGAACACGCCTTTTTACAGCGAAAATCGTCGTAATGTACGAAATTCATACTTCGGGGAGAGTAAACGGCATTCCTGCGATACATGAAGATAATCGCACGTGTTTACACTTGGTTTCCGATAACGTAACAATGTCGATGAAACATGATAATTTCATTGAATTTGCTCGGAGGTGATCAATTTTCGTTCGAAAAACATCGAAACACGTTATTTTTCAGCGAAAATCGTAGAAATGGACCAAGATTTCACCAACGTTGCCCTCAAACGATCGATTTTTACATGAAAATCGAAGGAACACGCCTTTTTACAGCGAAAATCGTCGTAATGTACAAAATTCATACTTCGGGGAGAGTAAACGGCATTCCTGCGATACATGAAGATAATCGCACGTGTTTACAATTTGTTTCCGCAAACGTAACAATGTCGATGAAACATGATTATTTCATTGAATTTGGTCGGAGGTGATCAATTTTCGTTCGAAAAACATCGAAACACGTTATTTTTCAGCGAAAATCATCGAATTGGACCAAGATTTGACCAATGTTGCCCTCAAACGATCGATTTTTACATGAAAATCGAAAAAACACGCCTTTTTACAGCGAAAATCGTCGTAATGTACAAAATTCATACTTCGGGGAGGGTAAATGGCATTCCTGCGATACATGAAGATAATCGCACGTGTTTACAATTTGTTTCCGCTAACGTAACAATGCCGATGAAACATGATTATTTCATTGAATTTGGTCGAAGGTGATCAATTTTCGTTCGAAAAAAATCGAAAAACGTTATTTTTCAGTGAAAATCGTAGAAATGGACCAAGATTTCACCAACGTTGCCCTCAAACGATCGATTTTTACATGAAAATCGAAGGAACACGCCTTTTTACAGCGAAAATCGTCGTAATGTACAAAATTCATACTTCGGGGAGAGTAAACGGCATTCCTGCGATACATGAAGATAATCGCACGTATTTACACTTTGTTTCCGCTAACGTAACAATGTTGATGAAACATTAAAACTTCATTGAATTTGGTCGGTGGTGATCAATTTTCGTTCGAAAAACATCGAAACACGTTATTTTTCAGCGAAAATCGTCGAATTGGACCAAGATTTCACCAACGTTGCCCTCAAACGATCGATTTTTACATGAAAATCGAAGGAACACGCCTTTTTACAGCGAAAATCGTCGTAATGTACGAAATTCATACTTCGGGGAGAGTAAACGGCATTCCTGCGATACATGAAGATAATCGCACGTGTTTACACTTGGTTTCCGATAACGTAACAATGTCGATGAAACATGATAATTTCATTGAATTTGCTCGGAGGTGATCAATTTTCGTTCGAAAAACATCGAAACACGTTATTTTTCAGCGAAAATCGTAGAAATGGACCAAGATTTCACCAACGTTGCCCTCAAACGATCGATTTTTACATGAAAATCGAAGGAACACGCCTTTTTACAGCGAAAATCGTCGTAATGTACAAAATTCATACTTCGGGGAGAGTAAACGGCATTCCTGCGATACATGAAGATAATCGCACGTGTTTACAATTTGTTTCCGCAAACGTAACAATGTCGATGAAACATGATTATTTCATTGAATTTGGTCGGAGGTGATCAATTTTCGTTCGAAAAACATCGAAACACGTTATTTTTCAGCGAAAATCATCGAATTGGACCAAGATTTGACCAATGTTGCCCTCAAACGATCGATTTTTACATGAAAATCGAAAAAACACGCCTTTTTACAGCGAAAATCGTCGTAATGTACAAAATTCATACTTCGGGGAGGGTAAATGGCATTCCTGCGATACATGAAGATAATCGCACGTGTTTACAATTTGTTTCCGCTAACGTAACAATGCCGATGAAACATGATTATTTCATTGAATTTGGTCGAAGGTGATCAATTTTCGTTCGAAAAACATCGAAACACGTTATTTTTCAGTGAAAATCGTAGAAATGGACCAAGATTTCACCAATGTTGCCCTCAAACGATCGATTTTTACATGAAAATCGAAGGAACACGCCTTTTTACAGCGAAAATCGTCGTAATGTACAAAATTCATACTTCGGGGAGAGTAAACGGCATTCCTGCGATACATGAAGATAATCGCACGTATTTACACTTTGTTTCCGCTAACGTAACAATGTCGATGAAACATTGAAACTTCATTGAATTTGGTCGGTGGTGATCAATTTTCGTTCGAAAAACATCGAAACACGTTATTTTTCAGCGAAAATCGTCGAATTGGACCAAGATTTCACCAACGTTGCCCTCAAACGATCGATTTTTACATGAAAATCGAAGGAACACGCCTTTTTACAGCGAAAATCGTCGTAATGTACAAAATTCATACTTCGGGGAGAGTAAACGGCATTCCTGCGATACATGAAGATAATCGCACGTGTTTACACTTGGTTTCCGATAACGTAACAATGTCGATGAAACATTAAAACTTCATTGAATTTGGTCGGTGGTGATCAATTTTCGTTCGAAAAACATCGAAACACGTTATTTTTCAGCGAAAATCGTCGAATTGGACCAAGATTTCACCAACGTTGCCCTCAAACGATCGATTTTTACATGAAAATCGAAGGAACACGCCTTTTTACAGCGAAAATCGTCGTAATGTACAAAATTCATACTTCGGGGAGAGTAAACGGCATTCCTGCGATACATGAAGATAATCGCACGTGTTTACACTTGGTTTCCGATAACGTAACAATGTCGATGAAACATGATAATTTCATTGAATTTGCTCGGAGGTGATCAATTTTCGTTCGAAAAACATCGAAACACGTTATTTTTCAGCGAAAATCGTCGAATTGGACCAATATTTCACCAGCATTGCCCTCAAACGATCGATTTTTACATGAAAATCGAAGGAACACGCCTTTTTACAGCGATAATCGTCGTAATGTACAAAATTCATACTTCGGGGAGGGTAAATGGCATTCCTGCGATACATGAAGATAATCGCACGTGTTTACACTTGGTTTCCGATAACGTAACAATGTCGATAAAACATCATAATTTCATTGAATTTGGTCGAAGGTGATCAATTTTCGTTCGAAAAACATCGAAACACGTTATTTTTCAGTGAAAATCGTAGAAATGGACCAAGATTTCACCAACGTTGCCCTCAAACGATCGATTTTTACATGAAAATCGAAGGAACACGCCTTTTTACAGCGAAAATCGTCGTAATGTACAAAATTCATACTTCGGGGAGAGTAAACGGCATTCCTGCGATACATGAAGATAATCGCACGTATTTACACTTTGTTTCCGCTAACGTAACAATGTCGATGAAACATTAAAACTTCATTGAATTTGGTCGGTGGTGATCAATTTTCGTTCGAAAAACATCGAAACACGTTATTTTTCAGCGAAAATCGTCGAATTGGACCAAGATTTCACCAACGTTGCCCTCAAACGATCGATTTTTACATGAAAATCGAAGGAACACGCCTTTTTACAGCGAAAATCGTCGTAATGTACAAAATTCATACTTCGGGGAGAGTAAACGGCATTCCTGCAATACATGAAGATAATCGCACGTGTTTACACTTGGTTTCCGATAACGTAACAATGTCGATGAAACATGATAATTTCATTGAATTTGCTCGGAGGTGATCAATTTTCGTTCGAAAAACATCGAAACACGTTATTTTTCAGTGAAAATCGTAGAAATGGACCAAGATTTCACCAATGTTGCCCTCAAACGATCGATTTTTACATGAAAATCGAAGGAACACGCCTTTTTACAGCGAAAATCGTCGCAATGTACAAAATTCATACTGCGGGGAAGGTAAATTGCATTCCTGCGATACATGAAGATAATTGCACGTGTTTTCAATTGGTTTCCCTTAACGTAACGATGTCGATGAAACATGATAATTTCATTGAATTTGCTCGGAGGTGATCAATTTTCGTTCGAAAAACATCGAAACACGTTATTTTTTAGCGACAATCGTCGAATTGGACCAAGATTTCACCAACGTTGCCCTCAAACGATCGATTTTTACATGAAAATCGAAGGAACACGCCTTTTTACAGCGATAATCGTCGTAATGTACAAAATTCATACTTCGGGGAGGGTAAATGGCATTCCTGCGATACATGAAGATAATCGCACGTGTTTACAATTGGTTTCCGCTAACGTAACGATGTCGATGAAACATGATAATTTCATTGAATTTGCTCGGAGGTGATCAATTTTCGTTCGAAAAACATCGAAACACGTTATTTTTCAGCGAAAATCGTCGAATTGGACCAAGATTTCACCAACGTTGCCCTCAAACGATCGATTTTTACATGAAAATCGAAGGAACACGCCTTTTTACAGCGAAAATCGTCGCAATGTACAAAATTCATACTGCGGGGAAGGTAAATTGCATTCCTGCGATACATGAAGATAATCGCACGTGTTTTCAATTGGTTTCCCTTAACGTAACGATGTCGATGAAACATGATAATTTCATTGAATTTGCTCGGAGGTGATCAATTTTCGTTCGAAAAACATCGAAACACGTTATTTTTTAGCGACAATTGTCGAATTGGACCAAGATTTCACCAACGTTGCCCTCAAACGATCGATTTTTACATGAAAATCGAAGGAACACGCCTTTTTACAGCGATAATCGTCGTAATGTACAAAATTCATACTTCGGGGAGGGTAAATGGCATTCCTGCGATACATGAAGATAATCGCACGTGTTTACAATTGGTTTCCGCTAACGTAACGATGTCGATGAAACATGATAATTTCATTGAATTTGCTCGGAGGTGATCAATTTTCGTTCGAAAAACATCGAAACACGTTATTTTTCAGCGAAAATCGTCGAATTGGACCAAGATTTCACCAACGTTGCCCTCAAACGATCGATTTTTACATGAAAATCGAAGGAACACGCCTTTTTACAGCGAAAATCGTCGCAATGTACAAAATTCATACTGCGGGGAAGGTAAATTGCATTCCTGCGATACATGAAGATAATCGCACGTGTTTTCAATTGGTTTCCCTTAACGTAACGATGTCGATGAAACATGATAATTTCATTGAATTTGCTCGGAGGTGACCAATTTTCGTTCGAAAAACATCGAAACACGTTATTTTTTAGCGACAATCGTCGAATTGGACCAAGATTTCACCAACGTTGCCCTCAAACGATCGATTTTTACATGAAAATCGAAGGAACACGCCTATTTACAGCGATAATCGTCGTAATGTACAAAATTCATACTTCGGGGAGAGTAAACGGCATTCCTGCGATACATGAAGATAATCGCACGTATTTACACTTTGTTTCCGCTAACGTAACAATGTCGATGAAACATTAAAACTTCATTGAATTTGGTCGGTGGTGATCAATTTTCGTTCGAAAAACATCGAAACACGTTATTTTTCAGCGAAAATCGTCGAATTGGACCAAGATTTCACCAACGTTGCCCTCAAACGATCGATTTTTACATGAAAATCGAAGGAACACGCCTTTTTACAGCGAAAATCGTCGTAATGTACAAAATTCATACTTCGGGGAGAGTAAACGGCATTCCTGCGATACATGAAGATAATCGCACGTGTTTACACTTGGTTTCCGATAACGTAACAATGTCGATGAAACATGATAATTTCATTGAATTTGCTCGGAGGTGATCAATTTTCGTTCGAAAAACATCGAAACACGTTATTTTTCAGCGAAAATCGTCGAATTGGACCAATATTTCACCAGCATTGCCCTCAAACGATCGATTTTTACATGAAAATCGAAGGAACACGCCTTTTTACAGCGATAATCGTCGTAATGTACAAAATTCATACTTCGGGGAGGGTAAATGGCATTCCTGCGATACATGAAGATAATCGCACGTGTTTACACTTGGTTTCCGATAACGTAACAATGTCGATAAAACATCATAATTTCATTGAATTTGCTCGGAGGTGATCAATTTTCGTTCGAAAAACATCGAAACACGTTATTTTTCAGCGAAAATCGTCGAATTGGACCAAGATTTCACCAACGTTGCCCTCAAACGATCGATTTTTACATGAAAATCGAAGGAACACGCCTTTTTACAGCGAAAATCGTCGCAATGTACAATGTTGCCCTCAAACGATCGATTTTTACATGAAAATCGAAAAAACACGCCTTTTTACAGCGAAAATCGTCGTAATGTACAAAATTCATACTTCGGGGAGGGTAAATGGCATTCCTGCGATACATGAAGATAATCGCACGTGTTTACAATTTGTTTCCGCTAACGTAACAATGCCGATGAAACATGATTATTTCATTGAATTTGGTCGAAGGTGATCAATTTTCGTTCGAAAAACATCGAAACACGTTATTTTTCAGTGAAAATCGTAGAAATGGACCAAGATTTCACCAATGTTGCCCTCAAACGATCGATTTTTACATGAAAATCGAAGGAACACGCCTTTTTACAGCGAAAATCGTCGTAATGTACAAAATTCATACTTCGGGGAGAGTAAACGGCATTCCTGCGATACATGAAGATAATCGCACGTATTTACACTTTGTTTCCGCTAACGTAACAATGTCGATGAAACATTGAAACTTCATTGAATTTGGTCGGTGGTGATCAATTTTCGTTCGAAAAACATCGAAACACGTTATTTTTCAGCGAAAATCGTCGAATTGGACCAAGATTTCACCAACGTTGCCCTCAAACGATCGATTTTTACATGAAAATCGAAGGAACACGCCTTTTTACAGCGAAAATCGTCGTAATGTACAAAATTCATACTTCGGGGAGAGTAAACGGCATTCCTGCGATACATGAAGATAATCGCACGTGTTTACACTTGGTTTCCGATAACGTAACAATGTCGATGAAACATTAAAACTTCATTGAATTTGGTCGGTGGTGATCAATTTTCGTTCGAAAAACATCGAAACACGTTATTTTTCAGCGAAAATCGTCGAATTGGACCAAGATTTCACCAACGTTGCCCTCAAACGATCGATTTTTACATGAAAATCGAAGGAACACGCCTTTTTACAGCGAAAATCGTCGTAATGTACAAAATTCATACTTCGGGGAGAGTAAACGGCATTCCTGCGATACATGAAGATAATCGCACGTGTTTACACTTGGTTTCCGATAACGTAACAATGTCGATGAAACATGATAATTTCATTGAATTTGCTCGGAGGTGATCAATTTTCGTTCGAAAAACATCGAAACACGTTATTTTTCAGCGAAAATCGTCGAATTGGACCAATATTTCACCAGCATTGCCCTCAAACGATCGATTTTTACATGAAAATCGAAGGAACACGCCTTTTTACAGCGATAATCGTCGTAATGTACAAAATTCATACTTCGGGGAGGGTAAATGGCATTCCTGCGATACATGAAGATAATCGCACGTGTTTACACTTGGTTTCCGATAACGTAACAATGTCGATAAAACATCATAATTTCATTGAATTTGGTCGAAGGTGATCAATTTTCGTTCGAAAAACATCGAAACACGTTATTTTTCAGTGAAAATCGTAGAAATGGACCAAGATTTCACCAACGTTGCCCTCAAACGATCGATTTTTACATGAAAATCGAAGGAACACGCCTTTTTACAGCGAAAATCGTCGTAATGTACAAAATTCATACTTCGGGGAGAGTAAACGGCATTCCTGCGATACATGAAGATAATCGCACGTATTTACACTTTGTTTCCGCTAACGTAACAATGTCGATGAAACATTAAAACTTCATTGAATTTGGTCGGTGGTGATCAATTTTCGTTCGAAAAACATCGAAACACGTTATTTTTCAGCGAAAATCGTCGAATTGGACCAAGATTTCACCAACGTTGCCCTCAAACGATCGATTTTTACATGAAAATCGAAGGAACACGCCTTTTTACAGCGAAAATCGTCGTAATGTACAAAATTCATACTTCGGGGAGAGTAAACGGCATTCCTGCGATACATGAAGATAATCGCACGTGTTTACACTTGGTTTCCGATAACGTAACAATGTCGATGAAACATGATAATTTCATTGAATTTGCTCGGAGGTGATCAATTTTCGTTCGAAAAACATCGAAACACGTTATTTTTCAGTGAAAATCGTAGAAATGGACCAAGATTTCACCAATGTTGCCCTCAAACGATCGATTTTTACATGAAAATCGAAGGAACACGCCTTTTTACAGCGAAAATCGTCGCAATGTACAAAATTCATACTGCGGGGAAGGTAAATTGCATTCCTGCGATACATGAAGATAATCGCACGTGTTTTCAATTGGTTTCCCTTAACGTAACGATGTCGATGAAACATGATAATTTCATTGAATTTGCTCGGAGGTGATCAATTTTCGTTCGAAAAACATCGAAACACGTTATTTTTTAGCGACAATCGTCGAATTGGACCAAGATTTCACCAACGTTGCCCTCAAACGATCGATTTTTACATGAAAATCGAAGGAACACGCCTTTTTACAGCGATAATCGTCGTAATGTACAAAATTCATACTTCGGGGAGGGTAAATGGCATTCCTGCGATACATGAAGATAATCGCACGTGTTTACAATTGGTTTCCGCTAACGTAACGATGTCGATGAAACATGATAATTTCATTGAATTTGCTCGGAGGTGATCAATTTTCGTTCGAAAAACATCGAAACACGTTATTTTTCAGCGAAAATCGTCGAATTGGACCAAGATTTCACCAACGTTGCCCTCAAACGATCGATTTTTACATGAAAATCGAAGGAACACGCCTTTTTACAGCGAAAATCGTCGCAATGTACAAAATTCATACTGCGGGGAAGGTAAATTGCATTCCTGCGATACATGAAGATAATCGCACGTGTTTTCAATTGGTTTCCCTTAACGTAACGATGTCGATGAAACATGATAATTTCATTGAATTTGCTCGGAGGTGATCAATTTTCGTTCGAAAAACATCGAAACACGTTATTTTTTAGCGACAATTGTCGAATTGGACCAAGATTTCACCAACGTTGCCCTCAAACGATCGATTTTTACATGAAAATCGAAGGAACACGCCTTTTTACAGCGATAATCGTCGTAATGTACAAAATTCATACTTCGGGGAGGGTAAATGGCATTCCTGCGATACATGAAGATAATCGCACGTGTTTACAATTGGTTTCCGCTAACGTAACGATGTCGATGAAACATGATAATTTCATTGAATTTGCTCGGAGGTGATCAATTTTCGTTCGAAAAACATCGAAACACGTTATTTTTCAGCGAAAATCGTCGAATTGGACCAAGATTTCACCAACGTTGCCCTCAAACGATCGATTTTTACATGAAAATCGAAGGAACACGCCTTTTTACAGCGAAAATCGTCGCAATGTACAAAATTCATACTGCGGGGAAGGTAAATTGCATTCCTGCGATACATGAAGATAATCGCACGTGTTTTCAATTGGTTTCCCTTAACGTAACGATGTCGATGAAACATGATAATTTCATTGAATTTGCTCGGAGGTGACCAATTTTCGTTCGAAAAACATCGAAACACGTTATTTTTTAGCGACAATCGTCGAATTGGACCAAGATTTCACCAACGTTGCCCTCAAACGATCGATTTTTACATGAAAATCGAAGGAACACGCCTATTTACAGCGATAATCGTCGTAATGTACAAAATTCATACTTCGGGGAGAGTAAACGGCATTCCTGCGATACATGAAGATAATCGCACGTATTTACACTTTGTTTCCGCTAACGTAACAATGTCGATGAAACATTAAAACTTCATTGAATTTGGTCGGTGGTGATCAATTTTCGTTCGAAAAACATCGAAACACGTTATTTTTCAGCGAAAATCGTCGAATTGGACCAAGATTTCACCAACGTTGCCCTCAAACGATCGATTTTTACATGAAAATCGAAGGAACACGCCTTTTTACAGCGAAAATCGTCGTAATGTACAAAATTCATACTTCGGGGAGAGTAAACGGCATTCCTGCGATACATGAAGATAATCGCACGTGTTTACACTTGGTTTCCGATAACGTAACAATGTCGATGAAACATGATAATTTCATTGAATTTGCTCGGAGGTGATCAATTTTCGTTCGAAAAACATCGAAACACGTTATTCTTCAGCGAAAATCGTCGAATTGGACCAATATTTCACCAGCATTGCCCTCAAACGATCGATTTTTACATGAAAATCGAAGGAACACGCCTTTTTACAGCGATAATCGTCGTAATGTACAAAATTCATACTTCGGGGAGGGTAAATGGCATTCCTGCGATACATGAAGATAATCGCACGTGTTTACACTTGGTTTCCGATAACGTAACAATGTCGATAAAACATCATAATTTCATTGAATTTGCTCGGAGGTGATCAATTTTCGTTCGAAAAACATCGAAACACGTTATTTTTCAGCGAAAATCGTCGAATTGGACCAAGATTTCACCAACGTTGCCCTCAAACGATCGATTTTTACATGAAAATCGAAGGAACACGCCTTTTTACAGCGAAAATCGTCGCAATGTACAAAATTCATACTGCGGGGAAGGTAAATTGCATTCCTGCGATACATGAAGATAATCGCACGTGTTTTCAATTGGTTTCCCTTAACGTAACGATGTCGATGAAACATGATAATTTCATTGAATTTGCTCGGAGGTGATCAATTTTCGTTCGAAAAACATCGAAACACGTTATTTTTTAGCGACAATCGTCGAATTGGACCAAGATTTCACCAACGTTGCCCTCAAACGATCGATTTTTACATGAAAATCGAAGGAACACGCCTTTTTACAGCGATAATCGTCGTAATGTACAAAATTCATACTTCGGGGAGGGTAAATGGCATTCCTGCGATACATGAAGATAATCGCACGTGTTTACAATTTGTTTCCGCTAACGTAACAATGCCGATGAAACATGATTATTTCATTGAATTTGGTCGAAGGTGATCAATTTTCGTTCGAAAAAAATCGAAAAACGTTATTTTTCAGTGAAAATCGTAGAAATGGACCAAGATTTCACCAACGTTGCCCTCAAACGATCGATTTTTACATGAAAATCGAAGGAACACGCCTTTTTACAGCGAAAATCGTCGTAATGTACAAAATTCATACTTCGGGGAGAGTAAACGGCATTCCTGCGATACATGAAGATAATCGCACGTATTTACACTTTGTTTCCGCTAACGTAACAATGTTGATGAAACATTAAAACTTCATTGAATTTGGTCGGTGGTGATCAATTTTCGTTCGAAAAACATCGAAACACGTTATTTTTCAGCGAAAATCGTCGAATTGGACCAAGATTTCACCAACGTTGCCCTCAAACGATCGATTTTTACATGAAAATCGAAGGAACACGCCTTTTTACAGCGAAAATCGTCGTAATGTACAAAATTCATACTTCGGGGAGAGTAAACGGCATTCCTGCGATACATGAAGATAATCGCACGTGTTTACAATTTGTTTCCGCAAACGTAACAATGTCGATGAAACATGATTATTTCATTGAATTTGGTCGGAGGTGATCAATTTTCGTTCGAAAAACATCGAAACACGTTATTTTTCAGCGAAAATCATCGAATTGGACCAAGATTTGACCAATGTTGCCCTCAAACGATCGATTTTTACATGAAAATCGAAAAAACACGCCTTTTTACAGCGAAAATCGTCGTAATGTACAAAATTCATACTTCGGGGAGGGTAAATGGCATTCCTGCGATACATGAAGATAATCGCACGTGTTTACAATTTGTTTCCGCTAACGTAACAATGCCGATGAAACATGATTATTTCATTGAATTTGGTCGAAGGTGATCAATTTTCGTTCGAAAAACATCGAAACACGTTATTTTTCAGTGAAAATCGTAGAAATGGACCAAGATTTCACCAATGTTGCCCTCAAACGATCGATTTTTACATGAAAATCGAAGGAACACGCCTTTTTACAGCGAAAATCGTCGTAATGTACAAAATTCATACTTCGGGGAGAGTAAACGGCATTCCTGCGATACATGAAGATAATCGCACGTATTTACACTTTGTTTCCGCTAACGTAACAATGTCGATGAAACATTGAAACTTCATTGAATTTGGTCGGTGGTGATCAATTTTCGTTCGAAAAACATCGAAACACGTTATTTTTCAGCGAAAATCGTCGAATTGGACCAAGATTTCACCAACGTTGCCCTCAAACGATCGATTTTTACATGAAAATCGAAGGAACACGCCTTTTTACAGCGAAAATCGTCGTAATGTACAAAATTCATACTTCGGGGAGAGTAAACGGCATTCCTGCGATACATGAAGATAATCGCACGTGTTTACACTTGGTTTCCGATAACGTAACAATGTCGATGAAACATTAAAACTTCATTGAATTTGGTCGGTGGTGATCAATTTTCGTTCGAAAAACATCGAAACACGTTATTTTTCAGCGAAAATCGTCGAATTGGACCAAGATTTCACCAACGTTGCCCTCAAACGATCGATTTTTACATGAAAATCGAAGGAACACGCCTTTTTACAGCGAAAATCGTCGTAATGTACAAAATTCATACTTCGGGGAGAGTAAACGGCATTCCTGCGATACATGAAGATAATCGCACGTGTTTACACTTGGTTTCCGATAACGTAACAATGTCGATGAAACATGATAATTTCATTGAATTTGCTCGGAGGTGATCAATTTTCGTTCGAAAAACATCGAAACACGTTATTTTTCAGCGAAAATCGTCGAATTGGACCAATATTTTACCAGCATTGCCCTCAAACGATCGATTTTTACATGAAAATCGAAGGAACACGCCTTTTTACAGCGATAATCGTCGTAATGTACAAAATTCATACTTCGGGGAGGGTAAATGGCATTCCTGCGATACATGAAGATAATCGCACGTGTTTACACTTGGTTTCCGATAACGTAACAATGTCGATAAAACATCATAATTTCATTGAATTTGGTCGAAGGTGATCAATTTTCGTTCGAAAAACATCGAAACACGTTATTTTTCAGTGAAAATCGTAGAAATGGACCAAGATTTCACCAACGTTGCCCTCAAACGATCGATTTTTACATGAAAATCGAAGGAACACGCCTTTTTACAGCGAAAATCGTCGTAATGTACAAAATTCATACTTCGGGGAGAGTAAACGGCATTCCTGCGATACATGAAGATAATCGCACGTATTTACACTTTGTTTCCGCTAACGTAACAATGTCGATGAAACATTAAAACTTCATTGAATTTGGTCGGTGGTGATCAATTTTCGTTCGAAAAACATCGAAACACGTTATTTTTCAGCGAAAATCGTCGAATTGGACCAAGATTTCACCAACGTTGCCCTCAAACGATCGATTTTTACATGAAAATCGAAGGAACACGCCTTTTTACAGCGAAAATCGTCGTAATGTACAAAATTCATACTTCGGGGAGGGTAAATGGCATTCCTGCGATACATGAAGATAATCGCACGTGTTTACAATTGGTTTCCGCTAACGTAACGATGTCGATGAAACATGATAATTTCATTGAATTTGCTCGGAGGTGATCAATTTTCGTTCGAAAAACATCGAAACACGTTATTTTTCAGCGAAAATCGTCGAATTGGACCAAGATTTCACCAACGTTGCCCTCAAACGATCGATTTTTACATGAAAATCGAAGGAACACGCCTTTTTACAGCGAAAATCGTCGCAATGTACAAAATTCATACTGCGGGGAAGGTAAATTGCATTCCTGCGATACATGAAGATAATCGCACGTGTTTTCAATTGGTTTCCCTTAACGTAACGATGTCGATGAAACATGATAATTTCATTGAATTTGCTCGGAGGTGATCAATTTTCGTTCGAAAAACATCGAAACACGTTATTTTTTAGCGACAATCGTCGAATTGGACCAAGATTTCACCAACGTTGCCCTCAAACGATCGATTTTTACATGAAAATCGAAGGAACACGCCTTTTTACAGCGAAAATCGTCGTAATGTACAAAATTCATACTTCGGGGAGGGTTAATTGCATTCCTGCGATACATGAAGATAATCGTACGTATTTACACTTTGTTTCCGCTAACGTAACAATGTCGATGAAACATTAAAACTTCATTGAATTTGGTCGGTGGTGATCAATCTTCGTTCGAAAAACGTCGAAACACGTTATTTTTCAGCGAAAATCGTCGAATTGGACCAAGATTTCACCAGCATTGCCCTCAAACGATCGATTTTTACATGAAAATCGAAGGAACACGCCTTTTTACAGCGAAAATCGTCGTAATGTACAAAATTCATACTTCGGGGAGGGTAAATGGCATTCCTGCGATACATGAAGATAATCGCACGTGTTTACACTTGGTTTCCGATAACGTAACAATGTCGATAAAACATCATAATTTCATTGAATTTGCTCGGAGGTGATCAATTTTCGTTCGAAAAACATCGAAACACGTTATTTTTCAGTGAAAATCGTAGAAATGGACCAAGATTTCACCAACGTTGCCCTCAAACGATCGATTTTTACATGAAAATCGAAGGAACACGCCTTTTTACAGCGAAAATCGTCGTAATGTACAAAATTCATACTTCGGGGAGAGTAAACGGCATTCCTGCGATACATGAAGATAATCGCACGTATTTACACTTTGTTTCCGCTAACGTAACAATGTCGATGAAACATTAAAACTTCATTGAATTTGGTCGGTGGTGATCAATTTTCGTTCGAAAAACATCGAAACACGTTATTTTTCAGCGAAAATCGTCGAATTGGACCAAGATTTCACCAACGTTGCCCTCAAACGATCGATTTTTACATGAAAATCGAAGGAACACGCCTTTTTACAGCGAAAATCGTCGTAATGTACAAAATTCATACTTCGGGGAGAGTAAACGGCATTCCTGCGATACATGAAGATAATCGCACGTATTTACACTTTGTTTCCGCTAACGTAACAATGTCGATGGAACATTAAAACTTCATTGAATTTGGTCGGTGGTGATCAATTTTCGTTCGAAAAACATCGAAACACGTTATTTTTCAGCGAAAATCGTCGAATTGGACCAAGATTTCACCAACGTTGCCCTCAAACGATCGATTTTTACATGAAAATCGAAGGAACACGCCTTTTTACAGCGAAAATCGTCGTAATGTACAAAATTCATACTTCGGGGAGAGTAAACGGCATTCCTGCGATACATGAAGATAATCGCACGTGTTTACACTTGGTTTCCGATAACGTAACAATGTCGATGAAACATGATAATTTCATTGAATTTGCTCGGAGGTGATCAATTTTCGTTCGAAAAACATCGAAACACGTTATTTTTCAGCGAAAATCGTCGAATATGGACCAAGATTTCACCAGCATTGCCCTCAAACGATCGATTTTTACATGAAAATCGAAGGAACACGCCTTTTTACAGCGATAATCGTCGTAATGTACAAAATTCATACTTCGGGGAGGGTAAATGGCATTCCTGCGATACATGAAGATAATCGCACGTGTTTACAATTGGTTTCCGCTAACGTAACGATGTCGATGAAACATGATAATTTCATTGAATTTGCTCGGAGGTGATCAATTTTCGTTCGAAAAACATCGAAACACGTTATTTTTCAGCGAAAATCGTCGAATTGGACCAAGATTTCACCAACGTTGCCCTCAAACGATCGATTTTTACATGAAAATCGAAGGAACACGCCTTTTTACAGCGAAAATCGTCGCAATGTACAAAATTCATACTGCGGGGAAGGTAAATTGCATTCCTGCGATACATGAAGATAATCGCACGTGTTTTCAATTGGTTTCCCTTAACGTAACGATGTCGATGAAACATGATAATTTCATTGAATTTGCTCGGAGGTGATCAATTTTCGTTCGAAAAACATCGAAACACGTTATTTTTTAGCGACAATTGTCGAATTGGACCAAGATTTCACCAACGTTGCCCTCAAACGATCGATTTTTACATGAAAATCGAAGGAACACGCCTTTTTACAGCGATAATCGTCGTAATGTACAAAATTCATACTTCGGGGAGGGTAAATGGCATTCCTGCGATACATGAAGATAATCGCACGTGTTTACAATTGGTTTCCGCTAACGTAACGATGTCGATGAAACATGATAATTTCATTGAATTTGCTCGGAGGTGATCAATTTTCGTTCGAAAAACATCGAAACACGTTATTTTTCAGCGAAAATCGTCGAATTGGACCAAGATTTCACCAACGTTGCCCTCAAACGATCGATTTTTACATGAAAATCGAAGGAACACGCCTTTTTACAGCGAAAATCGTCGCAATGTACAAAATTCATACTGCGGGGAAGGTAAATTGCATTCCTGCGATACATGAAGATAATCGCACGTGTTTTCAATTGGTTTCCCTTAACGTAACGATGTCGATGAAACATGATAATTTCATTGAATTTGCTCGGAGGTGATCAATTTTCGTTCGAAAAACATCGAAACACGTTATTTTTTAGCGACAATCGTCGAATTGGACCAAGATTTCACCAACGTTGCCCTCAAACGATCGATTTTTACATGAAAATCGAAGGAACACGCCTTTTTACAGCGATAATCGTCGTAATGTACAAAATTCATACTTCGGGGAGGGTAAATGGCATTCCTGCGATACATGAAGATAATCGCACGTTTTTACACTTGGTTTCCGATAACGTAACAATGTCGATAAAACATCATAATTTCATTGAATTTGCTCGGAGGTGATCAATTTTCGTTCGAAAAACATCGAAACACGTTATTTTTCAGCGAAAATCGTCGAATTGGACCAAGATTTGACCAATGTTGCCCTCAAACGATAGATTTTTACATGAAAATCGAGGAACACAACTTTTTACAGCGATAATCGTCATAATGTACAAAATTCATACTTCGGGGAGCGTAAATGGCATTCCCGCGATACACTAAGATAATCGCACGTGTTTACAATTTGTTTCGGCTAACGTAACAATGTCGATAAAACATGATAATTTCATTGAATTTGGTCGGAGGTGATCAATTTTCGTTCGAAAAACATCGAAACACGTTATTTTTCAGCGAAAATCGTCGAATTGGACCAAGATTTCACCAACGTTGCCCTCAAACGATCGATTTTTACATGAAAATCGAAGGAACACGCCTTTTTACAGCGAAAATCGTCGTAATGTACAAAATTCATACTTCGGGGAGAGTAAACGGCATTCCTGCGATACATGAAGATAATCGCACGTGTTTACACTTGGTTTCCGATAACGTAACAATGTCGATGAAACATGATAATTTCATTGAATTTGCTCGGAGGTGATCAATTTTCGTTCGAAAAACATCGAAACACGTTATTTTTCAGCGAAAATCGTCGAATATGGACCAAGATTTCACCAGCATTGCCCTCAAACGATCGATTTTTACATGAAAATCGAAGGAACACGCCTTTTTACAGCGATAATCGTCGTAATGTACAAAATTCATACTTCGGGGAGGGTAAATGGCATTCCTGCGATACATGAAGATAATCGCACGTGTTTACAATTGGTTTCCGCTAAC
This sequence comes from Campoletis raptor, assembly GCA_948107755.1. Classification (NCBI taxonomy): domain Eukaryota; kingdom Metazoa; phylum Arthropoda; class Insecta; order Hymenoptera; family Ichneumonidae; genus Campoletis; species Campoletis raptor. Next base: position 587,044 of record OX403628.1, on the reverse strand, counting down.
GTAACGATGTCGATGAAACATGATAATTTCATTGAATTTGCTCGGAGGTGATCAATTTTCGTTCGAAAAACATCGAAACACGTTATTTTTCAGCGAAAATCGTCGAATTGGACCAAGATTTCACCAACGTTGCCCTCAAACGATCGATTTTTACATGAAAATCGAAGGAACACGCCTTTTTACAGCGAAAATCGTCGCAATGTACAAAATTCATACTGCGGGGAAGGTAAATTGCATTCCTGCGATACATGAAGATAATCGCACGTGTTTTCAATTGGTTTCCCTTAACGTAACGATGTCGATGAAACATGATAATTTCATTGAATTTGCTCGGAGGTGATCAATTTTCGTTCGAAAAACATCGAAACACGTTATTTTTTAGCGACAATTGTCGAATTGGACCAAGATTTCACCAACGTTGCCCTCAAACGATCGATTTTTACATGAAAATCGAAGGAACACGCCTTTTTACAGCGATAATCGTCGTAATGTACAAAATTCATACTTCGGGGAGGGTAAATGGCATTCCTGCGATACATGAAGATAATCGCACGTGTTTACAATTGGTTTCCGCTAACGTAACGATGTCGATGAAACATGATAATTTCATTGAATTTGCTCGGAGGTGATCAATTTTCGTTCGAAAAACATCGAAACACGTTATTTTTCAGCGAAAATCGTCGAATTGGACCAAGATTTCACCAACGTTGCCCTCAAACGATCGATTTTTACATGAAAATCGAAGGAACACGCCTTTTTACAGCGAAAATCGTCGCAATGTACAAAATTCATACTGCGGGGAAGGTAAATTGCATTCCTGCGATACATGAAGATAATCGCACGTGTTTTCAATTGGTTTCCCTTAACGTAACGATGTCGATGAAACATGATAATTTCATTGAATTTGCTCGGAGGTGATCAATTTTCGTTCGAAAAACATCGAAACACGTTATTTTTTAGCGACAATCGTCGAATTGGACCAAGATTTCACCAACGTTGCCCTCAAACGATCGATTTTTACATGAAAATCGAAGGAACACGCCTTTTTACAGCGATAATCGTCGTAATGTACAGAATTCATACTTCGGGGAGGGTAAATGGCATTCCTGCGATACATGAAGATAATCGCACGTTTTTACACTTGGTTTCCGATAACGTAACAATGTCGATAAAACATCATAATTTCATTGAATTTGCTCGGAGGTGATCAATTTTCGTTCGAAAAACATCGAAACACGTTATTTTTCAGCGAAAATCGTCGAATTGGACCAAGATTTGACCAATGTTGCCCTCAAACGATAGATTTTTACATGAAAATCGAGGAACACAACTTTTTACAGCGATAATCGTCATAATGTACAAAATTCATACTTCGGGGAGCGTAAATGGCATTCCCGCGATACACTAAGATAATCGCACGTGTTTACAATTTGTTTCGGCTAACGTAACAATGTCGATAAAACATGATAATTTCATTGAATTTGGTCGGAGGTGATCAATTTTCGTTCGAAAAACATCGAAACACGTTATTTTTCAGCGAAAATCGTCGAATTGGACCAAGATTTCACCAACGTTGCCCTCAAACGATCGATTTTTACATGAAAATCGAAAAAACACGCATTTTTACAGCGAAAATCGTCGTAATGTACAAAATTCATACTTCGGGGAGGGTAAATGGCATTCCTGCGATACATGAAGATAATCGCACGTGTTTACAATTTGTTTCCGCTAACGTAACAATGCCGATGAAACATGATTATTTCATTGAATTTGTTCGAAGGTGATCAATTTTCGTTCGAAAAACATCGAAACACGTTATTTTTCAGTGAAAATCGTAGAAATGGACCAAGATTTCACCAACGTTGCCCTCAAACGATCGATTTTTACATGAAAATCGAAGGAACACGCCTTTTTACAGCGAAAATCGTCGTAATGTACAAAATTCATACTTCGGGGAGAGTAAACGGCATTCCTGCGATACATGAAGATAATCGCACGTATTTACACTTTGTTTCCGCTAACGTAACAATGTCGATGAAACATTAAAACTTCATTGAATTTGGTCGGTGGTGATCAATTTTCGTTCGAAAAACATCGAAACACGTTATTTTTCAGCGAAAATCGTCGAATTGGACCAAGATTTCACCAACGTTGCCCTCAAACGATCGATTTTTACATGAAAATCGAAGGAACACGCCTTTTTACAGCGAAAATCATCGTAATGTACAAAATTCATACTTCGGGGAGAGTAAACGGCATTCCTGCGATACATGAAGATAATCGCACGTATTTACACTTTGTTTCCGCTAACGTAACAATGTCGATGAAACATTAAAACTTCATTGAATTTGGTCGGTGGTGATCAATTTTCGTTCGAAAAACATCGAAACACGTTATTTTTCAGCGAAAATCGTCGAATTGGACCAAGATTTCACCAACGTTGCCCTCAAACGATCGATTTTTACATGAAAATCGAAGGAACACGCCATTTTACAGCGAAAATCGTCGCAATGTACAAAATTCATACTGCGGGGAAGGTAAATTGCATTCCTGCGATACATGAAGATAATCGCACGTGTTTTCAATTGGTTTCCCTTAACGTAACGATGTCGATGAAACATGATAATTTCATTGAATTTGCTCGGAGGTGATCAATTTTCGTTCGAAAAACATCGAAACACGTTATTTTTTAGCGACAATTGTCGAATTGGACCAAGATTTCACCAACGTTGCCCTCAAACGATCGATTTTTACATGAAAATCGAAGGAACACGCCTTTTTACAGCGATAATCGTCGTAATGTACAAAATTCATACTTCGGGGAGGGTAAATGGCATTCCTGCGATACATGAAGATAATCGCACGTGTTTACAATTGGTTTCCGCTAACGTAACGATGTCGATGAAACATGATAATTTCATTGAATTTGCTCGGAGGTGATCAATTTTCGTTCGAAAAACATCGAAACACGTTATTTTTCAGCGAAAATCGTCGAATTGGACCAAGATTTCACCAACGTTGCCCTCAAACGATCGATTTTTACATGAAAATCGAAGGAACACGCCTTTTTACAGCGAAAATCGTCGCAATGTACAAAATTCATACTGCGGGGAAGGTAAATTGCATTCCTGCGATACATGAAGATAATCGCACGTGTTTTCAATTGGTTTCCCTTAACGTAACGATGTCGATGAAACATGATAATTTCATTGAATTTGCTCGGAGGTGATCAATTTTCGTTCGAAAAACATCGAAACACGTTATTTTTTAGCGACAATCGTCGAATTGGACCAAGATTTCACCAACGTTGCCCTCAAACGATCGATTTTTACATGAAAATCGAAGGAACACGCCTTTTTACAGCGATAATCGTCGTAATGTACAAAATTCATACTTCGGGGAGGGTAAATGGCATTCCTGCGATACATGAAGATAATCGCACGTGTTTACAATTTGTTTCGGCTAACGTAACAATGTCGATAAAACATGATAATTTCATTGAATTTGGTCGGAGGTGATCAATTTTCATTCAAAAAACATCGAAACACGTTATTTTTCAGTGAAAATCGTAGAAAAGGACCAAGATTTCACCAACGTTGCCCTCAAACGATCGATTTTTACATGAAAATCGAAAAAACACGCCTTTTTACAGCGAAAATCGTCGTAATGTACAAAATTCATACTTCGGGGAGGGTAAATGGCATTCCTGCGATACATGAAGATAATCGCACGTGTTTACAATTTGTTTCCGCTAACGTAACAATGCCGATGAAACATGATTATTTCATTGAATTTGTTCGAAGGTGATCAATTTTCGTTCGAAAAACATCGAAACACGTTATTTTTCAGTGAAAATCGTAGAAATGGACCAAGATTTCACCAACGTTGCCCTCAAACGATCGATTTTTACAGGAAAATCGAAGGAACACGCCTTTTTACAGCGAAAATCGTCGTAATGTACAAAATTCATACTTCGGGGAGAGTAAACGGCATTCCTGCGATACATGAAGATAATCGCACGTATTTACACTTTGTTTCCGCTAACGTAACAATGTCGATGAAACATTAAAACTTCATTGAATTTGGTCGGTGGTGATCAATTTTCGTTCGAAAAACATCGAAACACGTTATTTTTCAGCGAAAATCGTCGAATTGGACCAAGATTTCACCAACGTTGCCCTCAAACGATCGATTTTTACATGAAAATCGAAGGAACACGCCTTTTTACAGCGAAAATCGTCGTAATGTACAAAATTCATACTTCGGGGAGAGTAAACGGCATTCCTGCGATACATGAAGATAATCGCACGTGTTTACACTTGGTTTCCGATAACGTAACAATGTCGATGAAACATGATAATTTCATTGAATTTGCTCGGAGGTGATCAATTTTCGTTCGAAAAACATCGAAACACGTTATTTTTCAGCGAAAATCGTCGAATTGGACCAAGATTTCACCAACGTTGCCCTCAAACGATCGATTTTTACATGAAAATCGAAGGAACACGCCTTTTTACAGCGATAATCGTCGTAATGTACAAAATTCATACTTCGGGGAGGGTAAATGGCATTCCTGCGATACATGAAGATAATCGCACGTGTTTACAATTTGTTTCCGCTAACGTAACAATGCCGATGAAACATGATTATTTCATTGAATTTGGTCGAAGGTGATCAATTTTCGTTCGAAAAACATCGAAACACGTTATTTTTCAGTGAAAATCGTAGAAATGGACCAAGATTTCACCAACGTTGCCCTCAAACGATCGATTTTTACATGAAAATCGAAGGAACACGCCTTTTTACAGCGAAAATCGTCGTAATGTACAAAATTCATACTTCGGGGAGAGTAAACGGCATTCCTGCGATACATGAAGATAATCGCACGTATTTACACTTTGTTTCCGCTAACGTAACAATGTCGATGAAACATTAAAACTTCATTGAATTTGGTCGGTGGTGATCAATTTTCGTTCGAAAAACATCGAAACACGTTATTTTTCAGCGAAAATCGTCGAATTGGACCAAGATTTCACCAACGTTGCCCTCAAACGATCGATTTTTACATGAAAATCGAAGGAACACGCCTTTTTACAGCGAAAATCGTCGCAATGTACAAAATTCATACTGCGGGGAAGGTAAATTGCATTCCTGCGATACATGAAGATAATCGCACGTGTTTTCAATTGGTTTCCCTGAACGTAACGATGTCGATGAAACATGATAATTTCATTGAATTTGCTCGGAGGTGATCAATTTTCGTTCGAAAAACATCGAAACACGTTATTTTTTAGCGACAATCGTCGAATTGGACCAAGATTTCACCAACGTTGCCCTCAAACGATCGATTTTTACATGAAAATCGAAGGAACACGCCTTTTTACAGCGAAAATCGTCGCAATGTACAAAATTCATACTGCGGGGAAGGTAAATTGCATTCCTGCGATACATGAAGATAATCGCACGTGTTTTCAATTGGTTTCCCTGAACGTAACGATGTCGATGAAACATGATAATTTCATTGAATTTGCTCGGAGGTGATCAATTTTCGTTCGAAAAACATCGAAACACGTTATTTTTTAGCGACAATCGTCGAATTGGACCAAGATTTCACCAACGTTGCCCTCAAACGATCGATTTTTACATGAAAATCGAAGGAACACCCCTTTTTACAGCGATAATCGTCGTAATGTACAAAATTCATACTTCGGGGAGAGTAAACGGCATTCCTGCGATACATGAAGATAATCGCACGTATTTACACTTTGTTTCCGCTAACGTAACAATGTCGATGAAACATTAAAACTTCATTGAATTTGGTCGGTGGTGATCAATTTTCGTTCGAAAAACATCGAAACACGTTATTTTTCAGCGAAAATCGTCGAATTGGACCAAGATTTCACCAACGTTGCCCTCAAACGATCGATTTTTACATGAAAATCGAAGGAACACGCCTTTTTACAGCGAAAATCGTCGTAATGTACAAAATTCATACTTCGGGGAGAGTAAACGGCATTCCTGCGATACATGAAGATAATCGCACGTGTTTACACTTGGTTTCCGATAACGTAACAATGTCGATGAAACATGATAATTTCATTGAATTTGCTCGGAGGTGATCAATTTTCGTTCGAAAAACATCGAAACACGTTATTTTTCAGCGAAAATCGTCGAATTGGACCAAGATTTCACCAGCATTGCCCTCAAACGATCGATTTTTACATGAAAATCGAAGGAACACGCCTTTTTACAGCGATAATCGTCGTAATGTACAACATTCATACTTCGGGGAGGGTAAATGGCATTCCTGCGATACATGAAGATAATCGCACGTGTTTACACTTGGTTTCCGATAACGTAACAATGTCGATAAAACATCATAATTTCATTGAATTTGCTCGGAGGTGATCAATTTTCGTTCGAAAAACATCGAAACACGTTATTTTTCAGTGAGAATCGTAGAAATGCACCAAGATTTCACCAACGTTGCCCTCAAACGATCGATTTTTACATGAAAATCGAAGGAACACGCCTTTTTACAGCGAAAATCGTCGCAATGTACAAAATTCATACTGCGGGGAAGGTAAAGTGCATTCCTGCGATACATGAAGATAATCGCACGTGTTTTCAATTGGTTTCCCTTAACGTAACGATGTCGATGAAACATGATAATTTCATTGAATTTGCTCGGAGGTGATCAATTTTCGTTCGAAAAACATCGAAACACGTTATTTTTTAGCAACAATCGTCGAATTGGACCAAGATTTCACCAACGTTGCCCTCAAACGATCGATTTTTACATGAAAATCGAAGGAACACGCCTTTTTACAGCGATAATCGTCGTAATGTACAAAATTCATACTTCGGGGAGGGTAAATGGCATTCCTGCGATACATGAAGATAATCGCACGTGTTTACAATTGGTTTCCGCTAACGTAACGATGTCGATGAAACATGATAATTTCATTGAATTTGCTCGGAGGTGATCAATTTTCGTTCGAAAAACATCGAAACACGTTATTTTTCAGCGAAAATCGTCGAATTGGACCAAGATTTCACCAACGTTGCCCTCAAACGATCGATTTTTACATGAAAATCGAAGGAACACGCCTTTTTACAGCGAAAATCGTCGCAATGTACAAAATTCATACTGCGGGGAAGGTAAATTGCATTCCTGCGATACATGAAGATAATCGCACGTGTTTTCAATTGGTTTCCCTTAACGTAACGATGTCGATGAAACATGATAATTTCATTGAATTTGCTCGGAGGTGATCAATTTTCGTTCGAAAAACATCGAAACACGTTATTTTTCAGCGAAAATCGTCGAATTGGACCAAGATTTCACCAACGTTGCCCTCAAACGATCGATTTTTACATGAAAATCGAAGGAACACGCCTTTTTACAGCGAAAATCGTCGCAATGTACAAAATTCATACTGCGGGGAAGGTAAATTGCATTCCTGCGATACATGAAGATAATCGCACGTGTTTTCAATTGGTTTCCCTTAACGTAACGATGTCGATGAAACATGATAATTTCATTGAATTTGCTCGGAGGTGATCAATTTTCGTTCGAAAAACATCGAAACACGTTATTTTTTAGCGACAATCGTCGAATTGGACCAAGATTTCACCAACGTTGCCCTCAAACGATCGATTTTTACATGAAAATCGAAGGAACACGCCTTTTTACAGCGATAATCGTCGTAATGTACAAAATTCATACTTCGGGGAGGGTAAATGGCATTCCTGCGATACATGAAGATAATCGCACGTTTTTACACTTGGTTTCCGATAACGTAACAATGTCGATAAAACATCATAATTTCATTGAATTTGCTCGGAGGTGATCAATTTTCGTTCGAAAAACATCGAAACACGTTATTTTTCAGCGAAAATCGTCGAATTGGACCAAGATTTGACCAATGTTGCCCTCAAACGATAGATTTTTACATGAAAATCGAGGAACACAACTTTTTACAGCGATAATCGTCATAATGTACAAAATTCATACTTCGGGGAGCGTAAATGGCATTCCCGCGATACACTAAGATAATCGCACGTGTTTACAATTTGTTTCGGCTAACGTAACAATGTCGATAAAACATGATAATTTCATTGAATTTGGTCGGAGGTGATCAATTTTCATTCAAAAAACATCGAAACACGTTATTTTTCAGTGAAAATCGTCGAATTGGACCAAGATTTCACCAACGTTGCCCTCAAACGATCGATTTTTACATGAAAATCGAAGGAACACGCCTTTTTACAGCGAAAATCGTCGCAATGTACAAAATTCATACTGCGGGGAAGGTAAATTGCATTCCTGCGATACATGAAGATAATCGCACGTGTTTTCAATTGGTTTCCCTGAACGTAACAATGTCGATGAAACATTAAAACTTCATTGAATTTGGTCGGTGGTGATCAATTTTCGTTCGAAAAACATCGAAACACGTTATTTTTCAGCGAAAATCGTCGAATTGGACCAAGATTTCACCAACGTTGCCCTCAAACGATCGATTTTTACATGAAAATCGAAGGAACACGCCATTTTACAGCGAAAATCGTCGCAATGTACAAAATTCATACTGCGGGGAAGGTAAATTGCATTCCTGCGATACATGAAGATAATCGCACGTGTTTTCAATTGGTTTCCCTTAACGTAACGATGTCGATGAAACATGATAATTTCATTGAATTTGCTCGGAGGTGATCAATTTTCGTTCGAAAAACATCGAAACACGTTATTTTTTAGCGACAATTGTCGAATTGGACCAAGATTTCACCAACGTTGCCCTCAAACGATCGATTTTTACATGAAAATCGAAGGAACACGCCTTTTTACAGCGATAATCGTCGTAATGTACAAAATTCATACTTCGGGGAGGGTAAATGGCATTCCTGCGATACATGAAGATAATCGCACGTGTTTACAATTGGTTTCCGCTAACGTAACGATGTCGATGAAACATGATAATTTCATTGAATTTGCTCGGAGGTGATCAATTTTCGTTCGAAAAACATCGAAACACGTTATTTTTCAGCGAAAATCGTCGAATTGGACCAAGATTTCACCAACGTTGCCCTCAAACGATCGATTTTTACATGAAAATCGAAGGAACACGCCTTTTTACAGCGAAAATCGTCGCAATGTACAAAATTCATACTTCGGGGAGGGTAAATGGCATTCCTGCGATACATGAAGATAATCGCACGTGTTTACAATTTGTTTCCGCTAACGTAACAATGCCGATGAAACATGATTATTTCATTGAATTTGTTCGAAGGTGATCAATTTTCGTTCGAAAAACATCGAAACACGTTATTTTTCAGTGAAAATCGTAGAAATGGACCAAGATTTCACCAACGTTGCCCTCAAACGATCGATTTTTACAGGAAAATCGAAGGAACACGCCTTTTTACAGCGAAAATCGTCGTAATGTACAAAATTCATACTTCGGGGAGAGTAAACGGCATTCCTGCGATACATGAAGATAATCGCACGTATTTACACTTTGTTTCCGCTAACGTAACAATGTCGATGAAACATTAAAACTTCATTGAATTTGGTCGGTGGTGATCAATTTTCGTTCGAAAAACATCGAAACACGTTATTTTTCAGCGAAAATCGTCGAATTGGACCAAGATTTCACCAACGTTGCCCTCAAACGATCGATTTTTACATGAAAATCGAAGGAACACGCCTTTTTACAGCGAAAATCGTCGTAATGTACAAAATTCATACTTCGGGGAGAGTAAACGGCATTCCTGCGATACATGAAGATAATCGCACGTGTTTACACTTGGTTTCCGATAACGTAACAATGTCGATGAAACATGATAATTTCATTGAATTTGCTCGGAGGTGATCAATTTTCGTTCGAAAAACATCGAAACACGTTATTTTTCAGCGAAAATCGTCGAATTGGACCAAGATTTCACCAACGTTGCCCTCAAACGATCGATTTTTACATGAAAATCGAAGGAACACGCCTTTTTACAGCGATAATCGTCGTAATGTACAAAATTCATACTTCGGGGAGGGTAAATGGCATTCCTGCGATACATGAAGATAATCGCACGTGTTTACAATTTGTTTCCGCTAACGTAACAATGCCGATGAAACATGATTATTTCATTGAATTTGGTCGAAGGTGATCAATTTTCGTTCGAAAAACATCGAAACACGTTATTTTTCAGTGAAAATCGTAGAAATGGACCAAGATTTCACCAACGTTGCCCTCAAACGATCGATTTTTACATGAAAATCGAAGGAACACGCCTTTTTACAGCGAAAATCGTCGTAATGTACAAAATTCATACTTCGGGGAGAGTAAACGGCATTCCTGCGATACATGAAGATAATCGCACGTATTTACACTTTGTTTCCGCTAACGTAACAATGTCGATGAAACATTAAAACTTCATTGAATTTGGTCGGTGGTGATCAATTTTCGTTCGAAAAACATCGAAACACGTTATTTTTCAGCGAAAATCGTCGAATTGGACCAAGATTTCACCAACGTTGCCCTCAAACGATCGATTTTTACATGAAAATCGAAGGAACACGCCTTTTTACAGCGAAAATCGTCGCAATGTACAAAATTCATACTGCGGGGAAGGTAAATTGCATTCCTGCGATACATGAAGATAATCGCACGTGTTTTCAATTGGTTTCCCTGAACGTAACGATGTCGATGAAACATGATAATTTCATTGAATTTGCTCGGAGGTGATCAATTTTCGTTCGAAAAACATCGAAACACGTTATTTTTTAGCGACAATCGTCGAATTGGACCAAGATTTCACCAACGTTGCCCTCAAACGATCGATTTTTACATGAAAATCGAAGGAACACGCCTTTTTACAGCGAAAATCGTCGCAATGTACAAAATTCATACTGCGGGGAAGGTAAATTGCATTCCTGCGATACATGAAGATAATCGCACGTGTTTTCAATTGGTTTCCCTGAACGTAACGATGTCGATGAAACATGATAATTTCATTGAATTTGCTCGGAGGTGATCAATTTTCGTTCGAAAAACATCGAAACACGTTATTTTTTAGCGACAATCGTCGAATTGGACCAAGATTTCACCAACGTTGCCCTCAAACGATCGATTTTTACATGAAAATCGAAGGAACACCCCTTTTTACAGCGATAATCGTCGTAATGTACAAAATTCATACTTCGGGGAGAGTAAACGGCATTCCTGCGATACATGAAGATAATCGCACGTATTTACACTTTGTTTCCGCTAACGTAACAATGTCGATGAAACATTAAAACTTCATTGAATTTGGTCGGTGGTGATCAATTTTCGTTCGAAAAACATCGAAACACGTTATTTTTCAGCGAAAATCGTCGAATTGGACCAAGATTTCACCAACGTTGCCCTCAAACGATCGATTTTTACATGAAAATCGAAGGAACACGCCTTTTTACAGCGAAAATCGTCGTAATGTACAAAATTCATACTTCGGGGAGAGTAAACGGCATTCCTGCGATACATGAAGATAATCGCACGTGTTTACACTTGGTTTCCGATAACGTAACAATGTCGATGAAACATGATAATTTCATTGAATTTGCTCGGAGGTGATCAATTTTCGTTCGAAAAACATCGAAACACGTTATTTTTCAGCGAAAATCGTCGAATTGGACCAAGATTTCACCAGCATTGCCCTCAAACGATCGATTTTTACATGAAAATCGAAGGAACACGCCTTTTTACAGCGATAATCGTCGTAATGTACAACATTCATACTTCGGGGAGGGTAAATGGCATTCCTGCGATACATGAAGATAATCGCACGTGTTTACACTTGGTTTCCGATAACGTAACAATGTCGATAAAACATCATAATTTCATTGAATTTGCTCGGAGGTGATCAATTTTCGTTCGAAAAACATCGAAACACGTTATTTTTCAGTGAGAATCGTAGAAATGCACCAAGATTTCACCAACGTTGCCCTCAAACGATCGATTTTTACATGAAAATCGAAGGAACACGCCTTTTTACAGCGAAAATCGTCGCAATGTACAAAATTCATACTGCGGGGAAGGTAAAGTGCATTCCTGCGATACATGAAGATAATCGCACGTGTTTTCAATTGGTTTCCCTTAACGTAACGATGTCGATGAAACATGATAATTTCATTGAATTTGCTCGGAGGTGATCAATTTTCGTTCGAAAAACATCGAAACACGTTATTTTTTAGCGACAATTGTCGAATTGGACCAAGATTTCACCAACGTTGCCCTCAAACGATCGATTTTTACATGAAAATCGAAGGAACACGCCTTTTTACAGCGATAATCGTCGTAATGTACAAAATTCATACTTCGGGGAGGGTAAATGGCATTCCTGCGATACATGAAGATAATCGCACGTGTTTACAATTGGTTTCCGCTAACGTAACGATGTCGATGAAACATGATAATTTCATTGAATTTGCTCGGAGGTGATCAATTTTCGTTCGAAAAACATCGAAACACGTTATTTTTCAGCGAAAATCGTCGAATTGGACCAAGATTTCACCAACGTTGCCCTCAAACGATCGATTTTTACATGAAAATCGAAGGAACACGCCTTTTTACAGCGAAAATCGTCGCAATGTACAAAATTCATACTGCGGGGAAGGTAAATTGCATTCCTGCGATACATGAAGATAATCGCACGTGTTTTCAATTGGTTTCCCTTAACGTAACGATGTCGATGAAACATGATAATTTCATTGAATTTGCTCGGAGGTGATCAATTTTCGTTCGAAAAACATCGAAACACGTTATTTTTCAGCGAAAATCGTCGAATTGGACCAAGATTTCACCAACGTTGCCCTCAAACGATCGATTTTTACATGAAAATCGAAGGAACACGCCTTTTTACAGCGAAAATCGTCGCAATGTACAAAATTCATACTGCGGGGAAGGTAAATTGCATTCCTGCGATACATGAAGATAATCGCACGTGTTTTCAATTGGTTTCCCTTAACGTAACGATGTCGATGAAACATGATAATTTCATTGAATTTGCTCGGAGGTGATCAATTTTCGTTCGAAAAACATCGAAACACGTTATTTTTTAGCGACAATCGTCGAATTGGACCAAGATTTCACCAACGTTGCCCTCAAACGATCGATTTTTACATGAAAATCGAAGGAACACGCCTTTTTACAGCGATAATCGTCGTAATGTACAAAATTCATACTTCGGGGAGGGTAAATGGCATTCCTGCGATACATGAAGATAATCGCACGTTTTTACACTTGGTTTCCGATAACGTAACAATGTCGATAAAACATCATAATTTCATTGAATTTGCTCGGAGGTGATCAATTTTCGTTCGAAAAACATCGAAACACGTTATTTTTCAGCGAAAATCGTCGAATTGGACCAAGATTTGACCAATGTTGCCCTCAAACGATAGATTTTTACATGAAAATCGAGGAACACAACTTTTTACAGCGATAATCGTCATAATGTACAAAATTCATACTTCGGGGAGCGTAAATGGCATTCCCGCGATACACTAAGATAATCGCACGTGTTTACAATTTGTTTCGGCTAACGTAACAATGTCGATAAAACATGATAATTTCATTGAATTTGGTCGGAGGTGATCAATTTTCATTCAAAAAACATCGAAACACGTTATTTTTCAGTGAAAATCGTAGAAAAGGACCAAGATTTCACCAACGTTGCCCTCAAACGATCGATTTTTACATGAAAATCGAAAAAACACGCCTTTTTACAGCGAAAATCGTCGTAATGTACAAAATTCATACTTCGGGAAGGGTAAATGGCATTCCTGCGATACATGAAGATAATCGCACGTGTTTACAATTTGTTTCCGCTAACGTAACAATGCCGATGAAACATGATTATTTCATTGAATTTGTTCGAAGGTGATCAATTTTCGTTCGAAAAACATCGAAACACGTTATTTTTCAGGGAAAATCGTAGAAATGGACCAAGATTTCACCAACGTTGCCCTCAAACGATCGATTTTTACAGGAAAATCGAAGGAACACGCCTTTTTACAGCGAAAATCGTCGTAATGTACAAAATTCATACTTCGGGGAGAGTAAACGGCATTCCTGCGATACATGAAGATAATCGCACGTATTTACACTTTGTTTCCGCTAACGTAACAATGTCGATGAAACATTAAAACTTCATTGAATTTGGTCGGTGGTGATCAATTTTCGTTCGAAAAACATCGAAACACGTTATTTTTCAGCGAAAATCGTCGAATTGGACCAAGATTTCACCAACGTTGCCCTCAAACGATCGATTTTTACATGAAAATCGAAGGAACACGCCTTTTTACAGCGAAAATCGTCGTAATGTACAAAATTCATACTTCGGGGAGAGTAAACGGCATTCCTGCGATACATGAAGATAATCGCACGTGTTTACACTTGGTTTCCGATAACGTAACAATGTCGATGAAACATTAAAACTTCATTGAATTTGGTCGGTGGTGATCAATTTTCGTTCGAAAAACATCGAAACACGTTATTTTTCAGCGAAAATCGTCGAATTGGACCAAGATTTCACCAACGTTGCCCTCAAACGATCGATTTTTACATGAAAATCGAAGGAACACGCCTTTTTACAGCGAAAATCGTCGTAATGTACAAAATTCATACTTCGGGGAGAGTAAACGGCATTCCTGCGATACATGAAGATAATCACACGTGTTTACACTTGGTTTCCGATAACGTAACAATGTCGATGAAACATGATAATTTCATTGAATTTGCTCGGAGGTGATCAATTTTCGTTCGAAAAACATCGAAACACGTTATTTTTCAGCGAAAATCGTCGAATTGGACCAAGATTTCACCAACGTTGCCCTCAAACGATCGATTTTTACATGAAAATCGAAGGAACACGCCTTTTTACAGCGATAATCGTCGTAATGTACAAAATTCATACTTCGGGGAGGGTAAATGGCATTCCTGCGATACATGAAGATAATCGCACGTGTTTACAATTTGTTTCCGCTAACGTAACAATGCCGATGAAACATGATTATTTCATTGAATTTGGTCGAAGGTGATCAATTTTCGTTCGAAAAACATCGAAACACGTTATTTTTCAGTGAAAATCGTAGAAATGGACCAAGATTTCACCAACGTTGCCCTCAAACGATCGATTTTTACATGAAAATCGAAGGAACACGCCTTTTTACAGCGAAAATCGTCGCAATGTACAAAATTCATACTGCGGGGAAGGTAAATTGCATTCCTGCGATACATGAAGATAATCGCACGTGTTTTCAATTGGTTTCCCTTAACGTAACGATGTCGATGAAACATGATAATTTCATTGAATTTGCTCGGAGGTGATCAATTTTCGTTCGAAAAACATCGAAACACGTTATTTTTTAGCGACAATTGTCGAATTGGACCAAGATTTCACCAACGTTGCCCTCAAACGATCGATTTTTACATGAAAATCGAAGGAACACGCCTTTTTACAGCGATAATCGTCGTAATGTACAAAATTCATACTTCGGGGAGGGTAAATGGCATTCCTGCGATACATGAAGATAATCGCACGTGTTTACAATTGGTTTCCGCTAACGTAACGATGTCGATGAAACATGATAATTTCATTGAATTTGCTCGGAGGTGATCAATTTTCGTTCGAAAAACATCGAAACACGTTATTTTTCAGCGAAAATCGTCGAATTGGACCAAGATTTCACCAACGTTGCCCTCAAACGATCGATTTTTACATGAAAATCGAAGGAACACGCCTTTTTACAGCGAAAATCGTCGCAATGTACAAAATTCATACTGCGGGGAAGGTAAATTGCATTCCTGCGATACATGAAGATAATCGCACGTGTTTTCAATTGGTTTCCCTTAACGTAACGATGTCGATGAAACATGATAATTTCATTGAATTTGCTCGGAGGTGATCAATTTTCGTTCGAAAAACATCGAAACACGTTATTTTTTAGCGACAATCGTCGAATTGGACCAAGATTTCACCAACGTTGCCCTCAAACGATCGATTTTTACATGAAAATCGAAGGAACACGCCTTTTTACAGCGATAATCGTCGTAATGTACAAAATTCATACTTCGGGGAGGGTAAATGGCATTCCTGCGATACATGAAGATAATCGCACGTTTTTACACTTGGTTTCCGATAACGTAACAATGTCGATAAAACATCATAATTTCATTGAATTTGCTCGGAGGTGATCAATTTTCGTTCGAAAAACATCGAAACACGTTATTTTTCAGCGAAAATCGTCGAATTGGACCAAGATTTGACCAATGTTGCCCTCAAACGATAGATTTTTACATGAAAATCGAGGAACACAACTTTTTACAGCGATAATCGTCATAATGTACAAAATTCATACTTCGGGGAGCGTAAATGGCATTCCCGCGATACACTAAGATAATCGCACGTGTTTACAATTTGTTTCGGCTAACGTAACAATGTCGATAAAACATGATAATTTCATTGAATTTGGTCGGAGGTGATCAATTTTCATTCAAAAAACATCGAAACACGTTATTTTTCAGTGAAAATCGTAGAAAAGGACCAAGATTTCACCAACGTTGCCCTCAAACGATCGATTTTTACATGAAAATCGAAAAAACACGCCTTTTTACAGCGAAAATCGTCGTAATGTACAAAATTCATACTTCGGGGAGGGTAAATGGCATTCCTGCGATACATGAAGATAATCGCACGTGTTTACAATTTGTTTCCGCTAACGTAACAATGCCGATGAAACATGATTATTTCATTGAATTTGTTCGAAGGTGATCAATTTTCGTTCGAAAAACATCGAAACACGTTATTTTTCAGTGAAAATCGTAGAAATGGACCAAGATTTCACCAACGTTGCCCTCAAACGATCGATTTTTACAGGAAAATTGAAGGAACACGCCTTTTTACAGCGAAAATCGTCGTAATGTACAAAATTCATACTTCGGGGAGAGTAAACGGCATTCCTGCGATACATGAAGATAATCGCACGTATTTACACTTTGTTTCCGCTAACGTAACAATGTCGATGAAACATTAAAACTTCATTGAATTTGGTCGGTGGTGATCAATTTTCGTTCGAAAAACATCGAAACACGTTATTTTTCAGCGAAAATCGTCGAATTGGACCAAGATTTCACCAACGTTGCCCTCAAACGATCGATTTTTACATGAAAATCGAAGGAACACGCCTTTTTACAGCGAAAATCGTCGTAATGTACAAAATTCATACTTCGGGGAGAGTAAACGGCATTCCTGCGATACATGAAGATAATCGCACGTGTTTACACTTGGTTTCCGATAACGTAACAATGTCGATGAAACATGATAATTTCATTGAATTTGCTCGGAGGTGATCAATTTTCGTTCGAAAAACATCGAAACACGTTATTTTTCAGCGAAAATCGTCGAATTGGACCAAGATTTCACCAACGTTGCCCTCAAACGATCGATTTTTACATGAAAATCGAAGGAACACGCCTTTTTACAGCGAAAATCGTCGTAATGTACAAAATTCATACTTCGGGGAGAGTAAACGGCATTCCTGCGATACATGAAGATAATCACACGTGTTTACACTTGGTTTCCGATAACGTAACAATGTCGATGAAACATGATAATTTCATTGAATTTGCTCGGAGGTGATCAATTTTCGTTCGAAAAACATCGAAACACGTTATTTTTCAGCGAAAATCGTCGAGTTGGACCAAGATTTCACCAACGTTGCCCTCAAACGATCGATTTTTACATGAAAATCGAAGGAACACGCCTTTTTACAGCGATAATCGTCGTAATGTACAAAATTCATACTTCGGGGAGGGTAAATGGCATTCCTGCGATACATGAAGACAATCGCACGTGTTTACAATTTGTTTCCGCTAACGTAACAATGCCGATGAAACATGATTATTTCATTGAATTTGGTCGAAGGTGATCAATTTTCGTTCGAAAAACATCGAAACACGTTATTTTTCAGTGAAAATCGTAGAAATGGACCAAGATTTCACCAACGTTGCCCTCAAACGATCGATTTTTACATGAAAATCGAAGGAACACGCCTTTTTACAGCGATAATCGTCGTAATGTACAAAATTCATACTTCGGGGAGGGTAAATGGCATTCCTGCGATACATGAAGATAATCGCACGTGTTTACAATTGGTTTCCCTGAACGTAACGATGTCGATGAAACATGATAATTTCATTGAATTTGCTCGGAGGTGATCAATTTTCGTTCGAAAAACATCGAAACACGTTATTTTTTAGCGACAATCGTCGAATTGGACCAAGATTTCACCAACGTTGCCCTCAAACGATCGATTTTTACATGAAAATCGAAGGAACACGCCTTTTTACAGCGATAATCGTCGTAATGTACAAAATTCATACTTCGGGGAGAGTAAACGGCATTCCTGCGATACATGAAGATAATCGCACGTATTTACACTTTGTTTCCGCTAACGTAACAATGTCGATGAAACATTAAAACTTCATTGAATTTGGTCGGTGGTGATCAATTTTCGTTCGAAAAACATCGAAACACGTTATTTTTCAGCGAAAATCGTCGAATTGGACCAAGATTTCACCAACGTTGCCCTCAAACGATCGATTTTTACATGAAAATCGAAGGAACACGCCTTTTTACAGCGATAATCGTCGTAATGTACAAAATTCATACTTCGGGGAGAGTAAACGGCATTCCTGCGATACATGAAAATAATCGCACGTGTTTACACTTGGTTTCCGATAACGTAACAATGTCGATGAAACATTAAAACTTCATTGAATTTGGTCGGTGGTGATCAATTTTCGTTCGAAAAACATCGAAACACGTTATTTTTCAGCGAAAATCGTCGAATTGGACCAAGATTTCACCAACGTTGCCCTCAAACGATCGATTTTTACATGAAAATCGAAGGAACACGCCTTTTTACAGCGAAAATCGTCGTAATGTACAAAATTCATACTTCGGGGAGAGTAAACGGCATTCCTGCGATACATGTGTTACGTCGCGCGTTTGAATGCCCGGAATTGGGATAAAAAATGTAAATAGAATTGTACGAATTTATCGACGGTTAAATAAAGATTTGAAACTTATTTGTACCCGCGGACTAATTTTATTTTACCAACCCACGATAAGCTACCTATTGATGTTAAGGGGGTTCAGAGCTCTAACCTACGGTCGGTGTTCTTACCGACTGCTGGAAATATAGGCTGCTACTTGACCGATAGCCGGGAGATGGAATGTCCGAATTGACAATCGATAATGAAGGGCACGAGATAACCGATAGTCGGAGGGACTATTCGGTAGTCGATAAACGCGAAAATTACTCTATCTGCAATGGGTACACGGGCGTACGACGCGTAGATTTATTTTAGGCTCCTGTGTTTAGAAGGGTGAGATTTTCCCCTCTAGGACCGGAACCTTTGTCAATAAGATTGTTAACTGGTGACTAATACTTACTGTTGGTAA
Source organism: Campoletis raptor (assembly GCA_948107755.1). Lineage (NCBI taxonomy): Eukaryota > Metazoa > Arthropoda > Insecta > Hymenoptera > Ichneumonidae > Campoletis > Campoletis raptor. The sequence continues at coordinate 567,541 of OX403628.1, read as the reverse complement.
TTGGAGATCTAGTCGAGTTCGATGATCTCGATGCCTTCTGGTGTGGACGGGCGAGACAGAGTCGACGCCTGTGAGATGTTGTCCCACTCTCGCTGAAGTTCCTCGCAAAGGACGACACGATTTGTACCGACGAGGCGAGCCAGAGGAAAAGATGTTTTGGGATCCACGATGTAAATAGTCTGTTTTATCGACGTAGTCGAGATGACCCGAACTTTTGGCAAACTACTTGCGATCTCGACGACTGTTTTAACGACGGCTGGTTTATCGCTGAGATATTCGTCCCGAAATGTTTTTAGGATGGATTTATTGTTTCCTCTTTTAACTGCGGGTTTCTGACACTCCCGCGCAATGGCTCGACGAATTTGAAATCTTATTCCAGCGCGTCTTCTAGGCATAATAATTCTTCATGATGGAAGAATTATACATCAATAAATTTTTATTAATTTGAATTGCTCAATAGAATGAAATTCGATAAGGATTTAAAGGATTTGTATGATCGTGCTCGATGGACAGCACAGAAAATCAATTAAAGGAAATAATATGAAATAATGAAATTAATTTAACGTGCTTGAGAATCAGCACGGATAAACTAAAATCATGGGAGGAAATAATAATGGAAGATCGAGAGAATTATTGATAGGATGACGAAATTAATCTAACGTGCTTGAGAATCAGCACGGATAAACTAAAGTCGTGGGAGGAAATAATAATGGAAGATCGAGAGAATTATTGATAGGATGACGAAATTAATCTAACGTGCTTGAGAATCAGCACGGATAAATTAATTCGTGAAAGGGTGAGTTTTATAAATTGGAATCGACGTGCCTGAGAATCGTCACGGTCGATAAGGAAGGGAGAATTCGATTTAACGTGCCTGTGAAATAGCACAAATTAAATGCGAACTCGGGAAAAATGCGTTTGGTGAAAATATTAAAAATGTAAAGGGTAATAGACGTGCTTGCGTATAGCACGGTCGATCGGAAAAAGTTTTGAGGAAGGAAAAGAGAAAGTGTGCAAAAAAACGAGGTTCGGAAAAACCCGGGGTAATAAAAAAAGGGTCTCAGGTAATGAGGGAATCCCACGTGCCAGAGTAAAAAAAGCACAGAAAGAACGGAAAAGTTGGAATGAATATTTTCTTGAGCAACTCGAATTAACTGAATTTCCAAAATTAGTGAATTTAATTATTTATTTATATTTTGCAATTATTTAATTTTTGGAAGAAATGTCGATAACTGATTTCAATTTGTTTCGGATAAAAGAATAGACAGAATAATTATGATTTAATTCCACGAATGTTACGGAATTATTTAGATAAACTCTTGAATTTGTTTATTTAATTTTTATTCGCTTTGAAATATTTATTTCAGACAAATTTATGATCGCGAAAGATTTTAAAACGCGGATGGAGATATTTTTACCTTGATGTAAAAATAAATGATTTTTTATAACACTTTTCACAGTATTTTATTTAATAACTTTTCTTTAATATACTCATATATTCGTTGCACAATTGTAAGAAATGACTGAGTTAATTTATAACCCGACGATATAAACTTATTAACAATTTTAAGTTTAAAAATTACAAAGATGTTAAAATCGATTTTCAGCAGCACGGCGGGAGTATCCGATCAACACGAACGTCGGAGTTCGACTGGCTGGCTGTGGAGAGACTCGAGAACTACTAACAATTTACTTAGATGGAAAATATCGATTTTCAGACGCACGGCGGGAATATCCGATCTACACGAACGTCGGAGTTCGACTGGCTGTCTGTGGAGAGGATCGAGAACTAGCAACTTCGGTGCAGCCCCCCACTTATATAGAAGACCTCACGAAGACGCTCGAACGATGAATGTGTGCGTGTGTCACTGACACGCTGCAGCGATGCTCTATGTTGACTCAGCGATATAGGTATATGAATCTTATGCATTATTTTATTTATTACAATTTACGAAAGAAATTATTGATTAATTAATAATATTAACTAATCATTAATTTTACATGATTTCTTATGACTATTTGTGATGTTACGGTGGTACTTGATCAACGATTAATTAATTATTTATTAATTAATCGTTGATTTAACATTAATTATTTATTAACTTATTTTCTTCTTTTCAGGTACATAAGGACTCGCGCTTTTTGGATTTCTTCAATATTGGTAAGTGTTCTTATTTTATTTATTTGTTTATAATAATTATTTTATGTTTTATTTGTTTTTTACAGGTTCGAGTGGTGGTCCTGGATTAACATGAACAGCAGATTCTACGTTGTACATTTGTTAAGTTAATTATTAATTATTGACAATTTGTTTAAACATTTTTAGGTGTTATTTATTGTTATTCGGATTTATAAATACTGCCATTCGATTGGCCTTTTAATTTCGTGTAAGTGGGAAGTTTTCCCGTTGCGATTGGATGAATTTTGTGGTTTTGTTAATATATTGTTAGTTAACTTAACTATTGCAATTTATGGTCTAACATGGTCGTGTGACGGCTCAAATTGATGGTTTTAGAATAACGGAGTTGAATACAACGACGGTGGGTTTTAAAAGTGTGAAACAAATAGTTAATGAAAGATTATAATTTATAAATTTAGGAAAATGGTCATTAACATTTTCAGCGGATTGTACCGTCTCGTCAAGACGACGGTTAGAAGTTTCGGGTTACTTTTCTCTTGCTGACGAATTTCCTGAAAGAAAGAAATCCTTTCTTTGTATTATTTTTTATATCTTTTTGGAGTTAAAACAGACTCCTTCACCGGACATGGTTCTGCAGTTTTCAGATACTTGAGAGAATGTGACTCTTGAGAAGAAATATGACGACCACGTGTTCGCGCGTGCAGTTCTATTCCTTTGTCTCTTATGTACCAAAAATATATGTATTTATGAGTTTTATGTAATAATGCGCTGTATATACGTCTTTCTATTCGAGAAGTAACTTAATTGTTTATTTATTTATTTGTTTATTTCTCTAGAGCGTATTTATTCCCAAAAAATATATGATGATGTATGCAACATGAATAAACTTTTGTTTATGTAAAACATATGTAAAAATGCGTATTTGTCTATTTACTACTTATTGTTCATTATTATTATTAACAATATATATGTAAGATGTTATTTATATAATCGAATTCTTATTTGTAGTAACTCAAATACATTTACAATCCTATAGGAACATTAAAGAGCGTTTTATAGTGATCCGCGGTTTTCCGCGGTTTTCCGCGGTTTTTCGCGGGTCGATTATTTGTTTAATTTGGGACATGACATAGTGGTGTGAGGGTTCAAATAGAAGGGCTTTTCGAGCCGAATCAGATGAGCATAATTAAATTGTTGTATCTGAATAATTGTTAGTTAATGAAATTTGCTGATGGCCTAAATTTTGTTTATTTAAAAGTGGTCGAAATATGGTCGAGTGAGTATTCAAATTAAAGGTCTTTTGATAATAGAGCAGAATATGATAATTAAAACTCGATAATTTAATAATTGTTAGTTAATGAAATTTGACTGAAGTGGGGACTTTGTCATGTGCCTCTTGGCGCGTGAGCGCTGCTCGTGCGGTAGGTCGAGGTCCGCGTACGCTCAACAGCTGATCAGCCGTTTGTTGAATGTATATATACAGGGTGTCCCAAAAATGACACGATTATATTTATGTTCAAAATTATTATTTCGTTTACTTATTGTTATGATACATGTAAAATTATTATTATTAACATTTTGGCGGTTGAATTTGAATTTTTATATTTCTTTTAATCTTTAACGTTTTTATATTTTATTTTCAGATTACGCAACAAGTCAGACACGAGGGTGAATACCAGGACGTAACACCTCCCCGGTGAAGTTCGAAGCCTAGGATGACGAAGGCTGAGAACCGTCATTAAGACGACTCAACAGGACTGGGTCTACACCCGAGAGTCTTCTGATTGATGGTACTGGCTTCGGTTGCTGGGTCACGACCTCGTAAAGAGTTTGTTCTTCTGGATGTACTACATGTTGTTTGAAGTGACGAGTAATTAATAAGTGAGTAATTGAATTCCATAGAGCTCCTATTAACATGAAGCTCCAACCATATAATGAATGAAGGGTGTATCCTTGTATAAAAATGTCGATTATTGCTTTTCCCAGAGAAATGATGAATGCGATGGCGAAGAAACCAGCGCTGATGAGTCCAAATTTTTCGAAACCGTGCCACATCTTTTTGATCGTACTTTCGGCAATTTCTTCAATGGCTTGATTGTCGAGAAGGTTCCTGATGGAGATGGATCCACTGGCTACGGAATAACCAGCTGTACCTCGAGCAATTGTGTTAAGTAAGCCTGCTCTTTCGGCAGGGAACATAATTCGATCACGAAGTTGGTCAATTTCCTCCATTGTATAAATTCCTGATGAGGCAAGGTTACCAATGGGATTATAATTCCAGGTTGGCTGCGAAATTGGATGGAGTTCCTGGGGAGCGGGTACCGGAATTCCCGAAGGACTGAAACGGTACCAGCTATTGTCGATATAATATAAAGCTGGAAGAAGTGGATCGCACTCGATTTGGGTTCCAGTTTTTAACAAGATCTTCGAAATTGGAGAAAGAAATCGGGATTCGTTCCGATAGGTTACGGGCAATTCGTTGTAGCATTCCTGCGTACGACGAACGCTGACATCTACAGGTGCACATTTGATTATGTGTGCTACTTCTCCAAGAACTACTGCCATAAATCCATGAGTTTTCATTATAGTTTTTGCAAATTTTTCTGGGTACATTGAAGCTGAATTGAGTGCATTTTGAATAACTTGTCGTTCGAGATTGCATCTCTGAATGACCACATCTCGATATAAATTTTGTATTTGATTTCGAATATGCTTTTCTACGTAAATAAATTTTGAGTTCATGTATGAGAAAATGTCTAAGTTATTTACTGAAATTTGTTTCTTTTCTGCGAAAGTCCTTCCTTTTTGAGTCTCTAAGATGTAAAGTTTCGGATGTTCGGTACGAATGAGTGTGTATCCACAAAGATGTTTGGTGGATTTTGCAGCTAAAGCGAACGTGGTTTCTTGAGTTGTTAACGAGAAGACATCGGGATTCTGAGCTGATGGATCCGGATTTTGGTATTTTGTTGCGATGCCTTCAAATAGTACGTCATATCGATGAAATTGACATGAATCCGTAGGTTCTGTGGTCCAGAAAGCAGAGTTCCCTTCAACATCCAGACAGGTGCCATCGGTGAGAAGGCAATGTGTTCCTGCCTGTAGCACGATTTTGTTGCTTATTAAGTTGACATCTGCTTGATAGTTGGTGACGATGATCTTTACTGTCGCTTGAATTACGACTCCGTCCCAACTGCCGAATGCGTCGCTGTATTGAGTACCTTTGCATGCTCCATTAGTTGTTAAAGAACCGCCCAAGGTTACAGCGCGACTAGTTGTACTATTTTTTCTGATTCCAATGATGACGCTGGCAGGACTGAGAGTAAGTATACCAGTTTCCTGGAGTTTACGACAACCACGTTCATCTAATTCGTGAAGATAATTTTGACGTCCATTGTGTACGATGGAAACGTGAGAACTCATTCCGCAGTAATATATAGTTCGGTCTATTTCGACGCGACATTGAATGACCTCAGTTTGTGAAAAATCGGAAAGTTGAAGTAATTGAATGTAGGTTTCTTTTGATGGAGGGGCCTCGTCCGGAGCTATGCATTCTCCTACGTTGTTTAACGAGATAGTAGTGATGTTGAGGTTGGGTCCGGCACAATCGTAACCCAATAGACTCGAGGCCTCATGGAAAAGAATACTGATGATGAGAATGTAGAGCATTGTTGTCTGAAAAACGAGAGGATACCCGAGTTATGAATCAAGCGGTAGACGGGTTCCTCTTAATTTATTTGCATGAACAATTCGAGATTTTCCTTTATAACGAATTTTTAAATTTCCGCCCGATAAAACGTCAATAATTTCACATGGTTCTGTATATTGGTCACAGAATTTTCCTTTATGAGGTTCTTTTAAGAGTAAGACTACGTCGCCAACCCCGAAATGTTGTGGGTTCATTTTGCGATCGTAATAAAATTTTGATTTTTCTTTCGCGGCGATGAGGTTTTCGCGAGCACGATTTTGAAGAGTGTCGATACGATCGAATAATTCCTCCAAGTATTCGGCGTATGTAGGATCCTGTTGTTCTTCGATATGATGATGTCCAGATGGAAGCCTTGCTAAATGACCGAAAACTAACTCATGGGGGGTGAACCTAGTGCCTTCGTGCTGACTTGTATTGTAAGAGAACATGCACATGCTTAACAGGTCATCCCAATCGGTTCTTTTATCAATAAATTGTTTTATATACTCAGCAAGGACATGATGTGATCTTTCTATTGAGCCATTACTTTGAGGATGAAAAGCAGTAGTTTGATACAATTTTATGCGATATTTCTTCGCTACAGATTTCATTAAACTCGATAGGAAATTACGACCTTGATCGGTCAAAATAGCTTTTGGAGCGCCGACTGAACAAATAAATTTGTCGACAAAGGCCTCTGCTATGTCGACAGTAGTCGTTCGCGCTAACGGTATAGCAAAACAATATTTAGTTAGTAAGTCCTGAATCGTAAGTATATATGAATTTCCTTTTCTCGTTGTAGGTAATGGACCAACAATGTCCATGGATATTTTGTCGAAAGCACGCCCAGGCGTATCGGTAATCACCATCGGTTGTTTAGTTTTGACACGAACTAATTTTTTTAATTGACAATTTCTGCATCTCGCAATATACTCTTGAATTTGGGTTTTCATATTTTCCCAGAAAAAATTTTCGCGGATCCTTTTATAAGTTTTCGTGACGCCTTTGTGACCACCGATAGCAGAAGCGTGTTTTTCAGTAATAATTTCGAGTCTTTCCGATTCAGAAGGAAAACGGATTAATTGGAGACAAATTGTAAGGACGATCCTTTGATTTCGGATAGTTTGAATGAGTAATCGTTTTATATCAGCCCATGCTATTCCGCCGATTGAGTCAGTTTTTGCAATATTTAAAGACAACAAATTTTCTTCTAGTAAGACTTGGCGCAAGGATTGAAAAGTCTCGCCAAGATCATCCAACGACATATTTTCTTTTAAATGAAACAAAACGGGGAGACCAATAATTGTATTCCCCTTTTCTTTAACAACTTTTGCCCGAAATATCGTAATTTCTTCAAATTTTGGCAATTTATTGAGAGTCTCTAGCTCTCTTCCACCTTGATCTATTGGATGTCCTTGACGAGTAATAAAAATAACATTATTTCCTTTTTGCATTGATAAATTATCGCGAATTTCCCGGATGGAAACCGCGCCTTCGATTTGAATGTCTGACTCAAAATTTTGACCTTGATAACGACCTCCAGGGTCAAATAAAAATTCGCCTTCTTCCTCAGAGTCATGCTCGTCGGAATAATTTGCGTTTTCCCCCAAAGGGAAATATGGTGGGTCATTGTAATTGAACCCTTCGAAAAAATCGTCAAATTCGAGCGATTCTACGTCGTCTTCAGAATTTTCATTAGGTAGTTCCGGCTCAACGATGATGTCATCCGGTGTTTCACCGAAAGTATTGACATTATCGCGATTACCAGCAATTTTGGGCGACGTTAATTTTCGCGGGCTAGAAACTTCCGCGTTTCTGACTATTTCGTCAGCTAAATTTGATTCGACCAGTTCCCGATTGTCAGAGGGCAAGTTTCCCAACATCGGATCGTCGATGGAGTCATCTTGTGATCCTCCTATACTCGGGGGTGGACCGGTTATTTTTCCCTTTTTAGAATTTAAATTTTGATTTTCTATGTTGATTTTCGGACTATGATCGTCTCGTTTTTTCTTTACAGGGCGCCCAGGAGGGCTGAAAAGATGATCGTGAACAACTCCTGGGGGACAAGATGAACAAAATTTAGGTTTGATTTTTCTTTTTCCCGGTTCTCTAGGTGGACTGAAAATCCGTTCACTGGAAGATTCGTCGGATAAGGAGTCGTCATCGAGTTCGTGGTGAGAGTTTTCTTTCTCTTCACCAGATGAGCTTGGTTTTCTTTTTCTCTTTTTTGGATTGTGAGTTAAGACAAGAACATTTTTTGTTTCAGGGGGATTTCGGGAAAGAGCATCCGCGTTACAATTCACTCTACCGGGTTTATATTGAATTTTATATTCGTAATTTCCAAGGCTCAAACGCCAATGGACTAAGCGATTAGCTGGATCTTTGACTGAGTTTAACCATACTAAGGGTTGATGATCGGTGAGCAAATTAAATTGACGGCCGTAAATGTATGGCCTGAAATGGTTTACGCAATAAATGATCGCGAGACACTCTTTTTCGATTACTGAGTAATTTAATTCGTGTTTATTCAGGGTCCTAGATGCGTAAGCAATTGGCTTGTCTTTGCCAATTTCTCCTTGAGAGAGTACTCCTCCGATCGCAAAATTGGACGCGTCGGTAGTGATATTAAAAGGTTGAGTAAAATCGGGATATTGGAGGATCGGCTCCTTGCAAAGAGCTTCCCTCAAAGTATCAAATGCTTTTTGCTGAGCATCGGTCCATTTGAACGGTATGCCCTTTTTTAGCAAATTTGTAAGAGGTTTTGAAATTCCCGAAAAATTTTCGATAAACCGCCGGTAATAACCGGCCAATCCGAGAAATTGTTTTATTTTTTTCTGGTTCGTGGGTGCGGGATAATTTTTCAATGATTCTATTTTCTTGGGGTCAGGTTTTACCCCTTGATCGCTAATAACATGACCAAGATATCCGACTTCGCGACGAAGAAACTCGCATTTATCGGGTTGAAGATGTAAGTGTGATTTACGCAACCGCACGGCCAATTTCTCGAATTTTGCTCGATGTTCAGATAATGATTTAGCATAGATGACAATATCATCAAGATACACGAAAAGTTCTACCCCTTGAAGGCCAACAAGGACTCGGTCCATGAGCCTTTGAAATGTGGCTGGGGCATTTTTTAAGCCGAAAGGCATACGGTTGAACTCGTAATGCCCGAAAGGAGTAGAAAAAGCAGTTTTATGTTTGTCTTTGGGATCGACCTTTATCTGGTGGAAACCACTAGCAAGGTCAAAGACAGAAAAATACTTGGCACTGCCTAATTGGTCCAGAATCTCGTTAATTTGAGGTAGAGGATATGCGTCACCGATTGTTTTCTCGTTTAAGTTTCTATAGTCAATTACCATTCTCCATCTTTTATTTCCGTGGGAGTCCGCCTTTTTCGGTACAATCCACAACGGAGAGCTGTACGGGGAGAGTGAAGGTGAGATAACATTATTTTTGACTAATTCACCCACTTGTTTAGTGATCTCATCTTTATGCATAGGTGGAAAGCGATATTGTCGAGTAAAAACCGGTTGGTCATCTGAAGTTGTAATTTTGTGGAAAAATTCGGGGACAAAATCTAATTGTTCGTCAGGTAACTGGAATAGGTCGGCATTATCTTCAATTATGGAGTCTATGCTCTCTTTTTCTTCTGCGTTTAAATGTTCGAGACGTAATAACTTTTTGACTTCTGAGACGCGATTTGACTTTTGAATTTGTAAAATTTTTCTGACTGAGTAACCAGGTTTTTCATTACCATTACATAAATTTTGACAAGTAAATTCGATTTCAGTATTATTTTCGATCCCTTCAGGAAAACCTTCGTAAAGATCGTCGATGTTAAGCAGGGAGGTATCTTCTAATTTATCGAATTCTTCGATTCTCACGGTTGGAACTTTTATCAATATATCCTCGAGATTTGAGTTGTGAATTATTAATTTTGTGATCCCATTTTGTGTGACTGCAACGGCTTGGCCACAATAAATGCCTGCACCGAGGTTAAGGTTTGGAATATAGCCAATTTTTACTTCCGGATTTTCTACTCTTGCAAATGCAACTGTTTTTGATCTTTTTGTTACAAGAATTTTATGACAATCTGTGAACGGGAAAGTTTGATTTCCCCATGTTAGGAACCGTTTGGACCAATCGAGTGACACCTTATTTTGTGAAAGAAATTCTGTACCAAGTAGAGCGTGCTGAGGGATCGGAAAATCGTCCCCCACTATATGAAAATTTGTTGGTGTACCGCTAACTTTGGCGGTTATCCAACCAAACGTATCGACGGGTTTTCCCGCGATACCATTTAGATGAATCTTTTCATTTTTATTGATAATTGATGGGTCAGATACGTTGGAAATTTTTGCAATATTTACTTCCGCACCAGAGTCGATTAAAAATTCTGTTAGGCCGCGCAATTGTGGGCAATCGAGGGTGACGGAAGGTGAACGTTCGATCTCTTTTAGGCAGAGGTTGACGGCTCGGCCTGACTCACCTCCACCAGCTGGACAGGGCGTAATTTTTGATCCCCCAACGAGCCCTGCTCCGTTGGGAGAGAATTCGCGTTTTTTGGCTGGTCTGCTATCTTTTTATAACACCGCTCTTCGAGATGCCCCATTTTATCGCAATAAGTGCAATGGAATCTCGACCTATTATCATTGTTTCGATTGAAGTTGTTATTATTGTAATTTCGGTTGAAATTATTATTATTATTACTCCGGTTGAAATTGTTATCGTTATTATTACGATTGAAATTATTATTGTTATTATTCCGATTAAAATTGCCACCGGGCCTGTTGTAGCGATCGCCATTCCCTTTTGGACGTTTATCTGGGAATGCTGTCCAACAGTTTTCTGGATCATGCCCCGATTTATTACAATGATTGCAGGGTGGTTTAGATGTGAATGCAGCCCTGATATTCCGCGGAGGAAGGGGTGGATTTGAGAATTTTAAAAATCTTTGATCGTTCGCGATCTCTTTCTCTATCGCGATAGTTTTTGCGAAAAGCTCCTCGAGATTTTGATAGGATAGTTGACGGACACGGATTCTAAAATCGGGTGGTAAACCCTTGACGAAACTATCAATTGTATCGGACTCACATTGAGCCCGATGCTCAGGGGATAGAGGTCCCCAAATTTCTGTATCCATTTCAAGGATCGCGAAATGCAAATCTTTAACTCGACTAATATACTGGATCGCATTTTCTGATGGAAATTTAATAATTGTTCCGAGTTCTCCGCGATATTCATTTACGGATTTTGAAGATCCAAACAATAATTTCAATTGGTCTATAAATTCTTTGATTGTGAGAGAATTATCATCTTCGAGCGCGGTTTGAGCATTACCTTTTAATTTATTTTTAAGGAGCAAAAGAAGGTTTGGCTCGTGGTGATGGTCGAAAAGATTTCGTACCTTTTGGCAAGCTCGAACAAAACGAAGGACAGGTATATTGGATCCTGTGAATATTGGAACTGATTCTAACGCGTCTTTATATTTAATAGTTGGCAAATTAGCCGGAGGATTTCTTTGAAAATTACTTTGATTTTGGGTATTTGAATTTACCGGATGTTGGTTTCTATTGTTTTCGCGAGGGGAACTAGCGCGAGGAATATACCCGCTCGGTTCGCCCCAAACGTCTGTGGTGAACATAGCAGCTTGCGAACTTGGCCTATCGTATTTGTGATCTTTTATTTCGCCCATAAGTTTGTCAAGATTGGCTTGCATTGATCTATTTGTATTTTGTTGTTCATTTATGAGATCAAATAAATGTTTTAATCTATCATTTTGTTGAAATTCTACCCTTTCAACTACTTCTTGGTCAATAGACGCCTGAATAGACTCGATGTGTTTCTCGACGTTCCTCTTTTCTTCGTCGAGTATTACTTCTTTCTGTTGTAGCCGTAATTCTTTTTCGGCCAACTCTCTACTTTTTAATTCTAATTGTTGGCGCAAAATGCGCAGATCTTCCGAAGTTAATTCATCCATTTTATTTTTGGATTTATTTATTGAATTTATTCAATTTGCAAAATTTGATTTTAATTACTTTGAAAGATTTTTGACAAAATGATTGTTATTTTTATTATTATTTTATTTTTGAGATAAACACTTTGGTCACCAGTAGCAAAACTTATGACGGTATCCCACCGCTGCCACCAAAAAATATATAAACCTGTTACGTCGCGCGTTTGAATGCCCGGAATTGGGATAAAAAATGTAAATAGAATTGTACGAATTTATCGACGGTTAAATAAAGATTTGAAACTTATTTGTACCCGCGGACTAATTTTATTTTACCAACCCACGATAAGCTACCTATTGATGTTAAGGGGGTTCAGAGCTCTAACCTACGGTCGGTGTTCTTACCGACTGCTGGAAATATAGGCTGCTACTTGACCGATAGCCGGGAGATGGAATGTCCGAATTGACAATCGATAATGAAGGGCACGAGATAACCGATAGTCGGAGGGACTATTCGGTAGTCGATAAACGCGAAAATTACTCTATCTGCAATGGGTACACGGGCGTACGACGCGTAGATTTATTTTAGGCTCCTGTGTTTAGAAGGGTGAGATTTTCCCCTCTAGGACCGGAACCTTTGTCAATAAGATTGTTAACTGGTGACTAATACTTACTGTTGGTAATTGGAGATCTAGTCGAGTTCGATGATCTCGATGCCTTCTGGTGTGGACGGGCGAGACAGAGTCGACGCCTGTGAGATGTTGTCCCACTCTCGCTGAAGTTCCTCGCAAAGGACGACACGATTTGTACCGACGAGGCGAGCCAGAGGAAAAGATGTTTTGGGATCCACGATGTAAATAGTCTGTTTTATCGACGTAGTCGAGATGACCCGAACTTTTGGCAAACTACTTGCGATCTCGACGACTGTTTTAACGACGGCTGGTTTATCGCTGAGATATTCGTCCCGAAATGTTTTTAGGATGGATTTATTGTTTCCTCTTTTAACTGCGGGTTTCTGACACTCCCGCGCAATGGCTCGACGAATTTGAAATCTTATTCCAGCGCGTCTTCTAGGCATAATAATTCTTCATGATGGAAGAATTATACATCAATAAATTTTTATTAATTTGAATTGCTCAATAGAATGAAATTCGATAAGGATTTAAAGGATTTGTATGATCGTGCTCGATGGACAGCACAGAAAATCAATTAAAGGAAATAATATGAAATAATGAAATTAATTTAACGTGCTTGAGAATCAGCACGGATAAACTAAAATCATGGGAGGAAATAATAATGGAAGATCGAGAGAATTATTGATAGGATGACGAAATTAATCTAACGTGCTTGAGAATCAGCACGGATAAACTAAAGTCGTGGGAGGAAATAATAATGGAAGATCGAGAGAATTATTGATAGGATGACGAAATTAATCTAACGTGCTTGAGAATCAGCACGGATAAATTAATTCGTGAAAGGGTGAGTTTTATAAATTGGAATCGACGTGCCTGAGAATCGTCACGGTCGATAAGGAAGGGAGAATTCGATTTAACGTGCCTGTGAAATAGCACAAATTAAATGCGAACTCGGGAAAAATGCGTTTGGTGAAAATATTAAAAATGTAAAGGGTAATAGACGTGCTTGCGTATAGCACGGTCGATCGGAAAAAGTTTTGAGGAAGGAAAAGAGAAAGTGTGCAAAAAAACGAGGTTCGGAAAAACCCGGGGTAATAAAAAAAGGGTCTCAGGTAATGAGGGAATCCCACGTGCCAGAGTAAAAAAAGCACAGAAAGAACGGAAAAGTTGGAATGAATATTTTCTTGAGCAACTCGAATTAACTGAATTTCCAAAATTAGTGAATTTAATTATTTATTTATATTTTGCAATTATTTAATTTTTGGAAGAAATGTCGATAACTGATTTCAATTTGTTTCGGATAAAAGAATAGACAGAATAATTATGATTTAATTCCACGAATGTTACGGAATTATTTAGATAAACTCTTGAATTTGTTTATTTAATTTTTATTCGCTTTGAAATATTTATTTCAGACAAATTTATGATCGCGAAAGATTTTAAAACGCGGATGGAGATATTTTTACCTTGATGTAAAAATAAATGATTTTTTATAACACTTTTCACAGTATTTTATTTAATAACTTTTCTTTAATATACTCATATATTCGTTGCACAATTGTAAGAAATGACTGAGTTAATTTATAACCCGACGATATAAACTTATTAACAATTTTAAGTTTAAAAATTACAAAGATGTTAAAATCGATTTTCAGCAGCACGGCGGGAGTATCCGATCAACACGAACGTCGGAGTTCGACTGGCTGGCTGTGGAGAGACTCGAGAACTACTAACAATTTACTTAGATGGAAAATATCGATTTTCAGACGCACGGCGGGAATATCCGATCTACACGAACGTCGGAGTTCGACTGGCTGTCTGTGGAGAGGATCGAGAACTAGCAACTTCGGTGCAGCCCCCCACTTATATAGAAGACCTCACGAAGACGCTCGAACGATGAATGTGTGCGTGTGTCACTGACACGCTGCAGCGATGCTCTATGTTGACTCAGCGATATAGGTATATGAATCTTATGCATTATTTTATTTATTACAATTTACGAAAGAAATTATTGATTAATTAATAATATTAACTAATCATTAATTTTACATGATTTCTTATGACTATTTGTGATGTTACGGTGGTACTTGATCAACGATTAATTAATTATTTATTAATTAATCGTTGATTTAACATTAATTATTTATTAACTTATTTTCTTCTTTTCAGGTACATAAGGACTCGCGCTTTTTGGATTTCTTCAATATTGGTAAGTGTTCTTATTTTATTTATTTGTTTATAATAATTATTTTATGTTTTATTTGTTTTTTACAGGTTCGAGTGGTGGTCCTGGATTAACATGAACAGCAGATTCTACGTTGTACATTTGTTAAGTTAATTATTAATTATTGACAATTTGTTTAAACATTTTTAGGTGTTATTTATTGTTATTCGGATTTATAAATACTGCCATTCGATTGGCCTTTTAATTTCGTGTAAGTGGGAAGTTTTCCCGTTGCGATTGGATGAATTTTGTGGTTTTGTTAATATATTGTTAGTTAACTTAACTATTGCAATTTATGGTCTAACATGGTCGTGTGACGGCTCAAATTGATGGTTTTAGAATAACGGAGTTGAATACAACGACGGTGGGTTTTAAAAGTGTGAAACAAATAGTTAATGAAAGATTATAATTTATAAATTTAGGAAAATGGTCATTAACATTTTCAGCGGATTGTACCGTCTCGTCAAGACGACGGTTAGAAGTTTCGGGTTACTTTTCTCTTGCTGACGAATTTCCTGAAAGAAAGAAATCCTTTCTTTGTATTATTTTTTATATCTTTTTGGAGTTAAAACAGACTCCTTCACCGGACATGGTTCTGCAGTTTTCAGATACTTGAGAGAATGTGACTCTTGAGAAGAAATATGACGACCACGTGTTCGCGCGTGCAGTTCTATTCCTTTGTCTCTTATGTACCAAAAATATATGTATTTATGAGTTTTATGTAATAATGCGCTGTATATACGTCTTTCTATTCGAGAAGTAACTTAATTGTTTATTTATTTATTTGTTTATTTCTCTAGAGCGTATTTATTCCCAAAAAATATATGATGATGTATGCAACATGAATAAACTTTTGTTTATGTAAAACATATGTAAAAATGCGTATTTGTCTATTTACTACTTATTGTTCATTATTATTATTAACAATATATATGTAAGATGTTATTTATATAATCGAATTCTTATTTGTAGTAACTCAAATACATTTACAATCCTATAGGAACATTAAAGAGCGTTTTATAGTGATCCGCGGTTTTCCGCGGTTTTCCGCGGTTTTTCGCGGGTCGATTATTTGTTTAATTTGGGACATGACATAGTGGTGTGAGGGTTCAAATAGAAGGGCTTTTCGAGCCGAATCAGATGAGCATAATTAAATTGTTGTATCTGAATAATTGTTAGTTAATGAAATTTGCTGATGGCCTAAATTTTGTTTATTTAAAAGTGGTCGAAATATGGTCGAGTGAGTATTCAAATTAAAGGTCTTTTGATAATAGAGCAGAATATGATAATTAAAACTCGATAATTTAATAATTGTTAGTTAATGAAATTTGACTGAAGTGGGGACTTTGTCATGTGCCTCTTGGCGCGTGAGCGCTGCTCGTGCGGTAGGTCGAGGTCCGCGTACGCTCAACAGCTGATCAGCCGTTTGTTGAATGTATATATACAGGGTGTCCCAAAAATGACACGATTATATTTATGTTCAAAATTATTATTTCGTTTACTTATTGTTATGATACATGTAAAATTATTATTATTAACATTTTGGCGGTTGAATTTGAATTTTTATATTTCTTTTAATCTTTAACGTTTTTATATTTTATTTTCAGATTACGCAACAAGTCAGACACGAGGGTGAATACCAGGACGTAACACATGAAGATAATCGCACGTGTTTACACTTGGTTTCCGATAACGTAACAATGTCGATGAAACATTAAAACTTCATTGAATTTGGTCGGTGGTGATCAATTTTCGTTCGAAAAACATCGAAACACGTTATTTTTCAGCGAAAATCGTCGAATTGGACCAAGATTTCACCAACGTTGCCCTCAAACGATCGATTTTTACATGAAAATCGAAGGAACACGCCTTTTTACAGCGATAATCGTCGTAATGTACAAAATTCATACTTCGGGGAGGGTAAATGGCATTCCTGCGATACATGAAGATAATCGCACGTGTTTACAATTTGTTTCCGCTGTTACGTCGCGCGTTTGAATGCCCGGAATTGAGATAAAAAAATGTAAATAGAATTGTACTGTTACGTCGCGAGTTTGAATGCCCGGAATTGTGATAAAAAATGTAAATAGAATTGTACGAATTTATCGACGGTTAAATAAAGGGTTGAAACTTATTTGTACCCGCGGACTATTTTTATTTTACCAACCCACGATAAGCTACCTATTGATGTTAAGGGGGGTCAGAGCTCTAACCTACGGTCGGTGTTCTTACCGACTGCTGGAAATATAGGCTGCTACTTGACCGATAGCCGGGAGATGGAATGTCCGAATTGACAATCGATAATGAAGGGCACGAGATAACCGATAGTCGGAGGGACTATTCGGTAGTCGATAAACGCGAAAATTACTCTATCTGCAATGGGTACACGGGCGTACGACGCGTAGATTTATTTTAGGCTCCTGTGTTTAGAAGGGTGAGATTTTCCCCTCTAGGACCGGAACCTTTGTCAATAAGATTGTTAACTGGTGACTAATACTTACTGTTGGTAATTGGAGATCTAGTCGAGTTCGATGATCTCGATGCCTTCTGGTGTGGACGGGCGAGACAGAGTCGACGCCTGTGAGATGTTGTCCCACTCTCGCTGAAGTTCCTCGCAAAGGACGACACGATTTGTACCGACGAGGCGAGCCAGAGGAAAAGATGTTTTGGGATCCACGATGTAAATAGTCTGTTTTATCGACGTAGTCGAGATGACCCGAACTTTTGGCAAACTACTTGCGATCTCGACGACTGTTTTAACGACGGCTGGTTTATCGCTGAGATATTCGTCCCGAAATGTTTTTAGGATGGATTTATTGTTTCCTCTTTTAACTGCGGGTTTCTGACACTCCCGCGCAATGGCTCGACGAATTTGAAATCTTATTCCAGCGCGTCTTCTAGGCATAATAATTCTTCATGATGGAAGAATTATACATCAATAAATTTTTATTAATTTGAATTGCTCAATAGAATGAAATTCGATAAGGATTTAAAGGATTTGTATGATCGTGCTCGATGGACAGCACAGAAAATCAATTAAAGGAAATAATATGAAATAATGAAATTAATTTAACGTGCTTGAGAATCAGCACGGATAAACTAAAATCATGGGAGGAAATAATAATGGAAGATCGAGAGAATTATTGATAGGATGACGAAATTAATCTAACGTGCTTGAGAATCAGCACGGATAAACTAAAGTCGTGGGAGGAAATAATAATGGAAGATCGAGAGAATTATTGATAGGATGACGAAATTAATCTAACGTGCTTGAGAATCAGCACGGATAAATTAATTCGTGAAAGGGTGAGTTTTATAAATTGGAATCGACGTGCCTGAGAATCGTCACGGTCGATAAGGAAGGGAGAATTCGATTTAACGTGCCTGTGAAATAGCACAAATTAAATGCGAACTCGGGAAAAATGCGTTTGGTGAAAATATTAAAAATGTAAAGGGTAATAGACGTGCTTGCGTATAGCACGGTCGATCGGAAAAAGTTTTGAGGAAGGAAAAGAGAAAGTGTGCAAAAAACGAGGTTCGGAAAAACCCGGGGTAATAAAAAAAAGGGTCTCAGGTAATGAGGGAATCCCACGTGCCAGAGTAAAAAAAAGCACAGAAAGAACGGAAAAGTTGGAATGAATATTTTCTTGAGCAACTCGAATTAACTGAATTTCCAAAATTAGTGAATTTAATTATTTATTTATATTTTGCAATTATTTAATTTTTGGAAGAAATGTCGATAACTGATTTCAATTTGTTTCGGATAAAAGAATAGACAGAATAATTATGATTTAATTCCACGAATGTTACGGAATTATTTAGATAAACTCTTGAATTTGTTTATTTAATTTTTATTCGCTTTGAAATATTTATTTCAGACAAATTTATGATCGCGAAAGATTTTAAAACGCGGATGGAGATATTTTTACCTTGATGTAAAAATAAATGATTTTTTATAACACTTTTCACAGTATTTTATTTAATAACTTTTCTTTAATATACTCATATATTCGTTGCACAATTGTAAGAAATGACTGAGTTAATTTATAACCCGACGATATAAACTTATTAACAATTTTAAGTTTAAAAATTACAAAGATGTTAAAATCGATTTTCAGCAGCACGGCGGGAGTATCCGATCAACACGAACGTCGGAGTTCGACTGGCTGGCTGTGGAGAGACTCGAGAACTACTAACAATTTACTTAGATGGAAAATATCGATTTTCAGACGCACGGCGGGAATATCCGATCTACACGAACGTCGGAGTTCGACTGGCTGTCTGTGGAGAGGATCGAGAACTAGCGACTTCGGTGCAGCCCCCCACTTATATAGAAGACCTCACGAAGACGCTCGAACGATGAATGTGTGCGTGTGTCACTGACACGCTGCAGCGATGCTCTATGTTGACTCAGCGATATAGGTATATGAATCTTATGCATTATTTTATTTATTACAATTTACGAAAGAAATTATTGATTAATTAATAATATTAACTAATCATTAATTTTACATGATTTCTTATGACTATTTGTGATGTTACGGTGGTACTTGATCAACGATTAATTAATTATTTATTAATTAATCGTTGATTTAACATTAATTATTTATTAACTTATTTTCTTCTTTTCAGGTACATAAGGACTCGCGCTTTTTGGATTTCTTCAATATTGGTAAGTGTTCTTATTTTATTTATTTGTTTATAATAATTATTTTATGTTTTATTTGTTTTTTACAGGTTCGAGTGGTGGTCCTGGATTAACATGAACAGCAGATTCTACGTTGTACATTTGTTAAGTTAATTATTAATTATTGACAATTTGTTTAAACATTTTTAGGTGTTATTTATTGTTATTCGGATTTATAAATACTGCCATTCGATTGGCCTTTTAATTTCGTGTAAGTGGGAAGTTTTCCCGTTGCGATTGGATGAATTTTGTGGTTTTGTTAATATATTGTTAGTTAACTTAACTATTGCAATTTATGGTCTAACATGGTCGTGTGACGGCTCAAATTGATGGTTTTAGAATAACGGAGTTGAATACAACGACGGTGGGTTTTAAAAGTGTGAAACAAATAGTTAATGAAAGATTATAATTTATAAATTTAGGAAAATGGTCATTAACATTTTCAGCGGATTGTACCGTCTCGTCAAGACGACGGTTAGAAGTTTCGGGTTACTTTTCTCTTGCTGACGAATTTCCTGAAAGAAAGAAATCCTTTCTTTGTATTATTTTTTATATCTTTTTGGAGTTAAAACAGACTCCTTCACCGGACATGGTTCTGCAGTTTTCAGATACTTGAGAAAATGTGACTCTTGAGAAGAAATATGACGACCACGTGTTCGCGCGTGCAGTTCTATTCCTTTGTCTCTTATGTACCAAAAATATATGTATTTATGAGTTTTATGTAATAATGCGCTGTATATACGTCTTTCTATTCGAGAAGTAACTTAATTGTTTATTTATTTATTTGTTTATTTCTCTAGAGCGTATTTATTCCCCAAAAATATATGATGATGTATGTAACATGAATAAACTTTTGTTTATGTAAAACATATGTAAAAATGCGTATTTGTCTATTTATTACTTATTGTTTATTATTATTATTAACAATATATATGTAAGATGTTATTTATATAATCGAATTCTTATTTGTAGTAACTCAAATACATCTACAATCCTATAGGAACATTAAAGAGCGTTTTATAGTGATCCGCGGTTTTCCGCGGATTTCCGCGGTTTTTCGCGGCTTAATTATTTGTTTAATTTGGGACATGACAAAGTGGTGTGAGGGTTCAAATGAAAGGGCTTTTCGAAGCGAATCTAATGAGCATAATTAAATTGTTATATCTGAATAATTGTTAGTTAATGAAATTTGCTGATGGCCTAAATTTTGTTTATTAAAAAGTGGTCGAAATATGGTCGAGTGAGTATTCAAATTAAAGGTCTTTTGATAATAAAGCGGAATATGATAATTAAAACTTGATAATTTAATAATTGTTAGTTAATGAAATTTGACTGAAATGGGGACTTTGTCATGTGCCTCTTGGCGCGTGAGCGCTGCTCGTGCGGTAGGTCGAGGTCCGCGTACGCTCAACAGCTGATCAGCTGTTCGTTCCTTGAATGTATATATACAGGGTGTCCCAAAAATGACAAGATCATACTTATGTCCAAAATTTATTAGTTCATTTATTTATTATTGCGATATACCTAAATTTATTATTATCAATATTTTGGCGGTTAAATTTGAATTTTTATATTTCTTTTAATCTTTAACGTTTTTATATTTTATTTTCAGATTACGCAACAAGTCAGACACGAGGGTGAATACCAGGACGTAACACCTCCCCGGTGAAGTTCGAAGCCTAGGATGACGAAGGCTGAGAACCGTCATTAAGACGACTCAACAGGACTGGGTCTACACCCGAGAGTCTTCTGATTGATGGTACTGGCTTCGGTTGCTGGGTCACGACCTCGTAAAGAGTTTGTTCTTCTGGATGTACTACATGTTGCTTGAAGTGACGAGTAATTAATAAGTGAGTAATTGAATTCCATAGAGCTCCTATTAACATGAAGCTCCAACCATATAATGAATGAAGGGTGTATCCTTGTATAAAAATGTCGATTATTGCTTTTCCCAGAGAAATGATGAATGCGATGGCGAAGAAACCAGCGCTGATAAGTCCAAATTTTTCGAAACCGTGCCACATCTTCTTGATCGTACTTTCGGCAATTTCTTCAATGGCTTGATTGTCGAGAAGGTTCCTGATGGAGATGGATCCACTGGCTACGGAATAACCAGCTGTACCTCGAGCAATTGTGTTAAGTAAGCCTGCTCTTTCGGCAGGGAACATAATTCGATCACGAAGTTGGTCAATTTCCTCCATTGTATAAATTCCTGATGAGGCAAGGTTACCAATGGGATTATAATTCCAGGTTGGCTGCGAAATTGGATGGAGTTCCTGGGGAGCGGGTACCGGAATTCCCGAAGGACTGAAACGGTACCAGCTATTGTCGATATAATATAAAGCTGGAAGAAGTGGATCGCACTCGATTTGGGTTCCAGTTTTTAACAAGATCTTCGAAATTGGAGAAAGAAATCGGGATTCGTTCCGATAGGTTACGGGCAATTCGTTGTAGCATTCCTGCGTACGACGAACGCTGACATCTACAGGTGCACATTTGATTATGTGTGCTACTTCTCCAAGAACTACTGCCATAAATCCATGAGTTTTCATTATAGTTTTTGCAAATTTTTCTGGGTACATTGAAGCTGAATTGAGTGCATTTTGAATAACTTGTCGTTCGAGATTGCATCTCTGAATGACCACATCTCGATATAAATTTTGTATTTGATTTCGAATATGTTTTTCTACGTAAATAAATTTTGAGTTCATGTATGAGAAAATGTCTAAGTTATTTACTGAAATTTGTTTCTTTTCTGCGAAAGTCCTTCCTTTTTGAGTCTCTAAGATGTAAAGTTTCGGATGTTCGGTACGAATGAGTGTGTATCCACAAAGATGTTTGGTGGATTTTGCAGCTAAAGCGAACGTGGTTTCTTGAGTTGTTAACGAGAAGACATCGGGATTCTGAGCTGATGGATCCGGATTTTGGTATTTTGTTGCGATGCCTTCAAATAGTACGTCATATCGATGAAATTGACATGAATCCGTAGGTTCTGTGGTCCAGAAAGCAGAGTTCCCTTCAACATCCAGACAGGTGCCATCGGTGAGAAGGCAATGTGTTCCTGCCTGTAGCACGATTTTGTTGCTTATTAAATTGACATCTGCTTGATAGTTGGTGACGATGATCTTTACTGTCGCTTGAATTACGACTCCGTCCCAACTGCCGAATGCGTCGCTGTATTGAGTACCTTTGCATGCTCCATTAGTTGTTAAAGAACCGCCCAAGGTTACAGCGCGACTAGTTGTACTATTTTTTCGGATTCCAATGATGACGCTGGCAGGACTGAGAGTAAGTATACCAGTTTCCTGGAGTTTACGACAACCACGTTCATCTAATTCGTGAAGATAATTTTGACGTCCATTGTGTACGATGGAAACGTGAGAACTCATTCCGCAGTAATATATAGTTCGGTCTATTTCGACGCGACATTGAATGACCTCAGTTTGTGAAAAATCGGAAAGTTGAAGTAATTGAATGTAGGTTTCTTTTGATGGAGGGGCCTCGTCCGGAGCTATGCATTCTCCTACGTTGTTTAACGAGATAGTAGTGATGTTGAGGTTGGGTCCGGCACAATCGTAACCCAATAGACTCGAGGCCTCATGGAAAAGAATACTGATGATGAGAATGTAGAGCATTGTTGTCTGAAAAACGAGAGGATACCCGAGTTATGAATCAAGCGGTAAACGGGTTCCTCTTAATTTATTTGCATGAACAATTCGAGATTTTCCTTTATAACGAATTTTTAAATTTCCGCCCGATAAAACGTCAATAATTTCACATGGTTCTGTATATTGGTCACAGAATTTTCCTTTATGAGGTTTTTTTAAGAGTAAGACTACGTCGCCAACCCCGAAATGTTGTGGGTTCATTTTGCGATCGTAATAAAATTTTGATTTTTCTTTCGCGGCGATGAGGTTTTCGCGAGCACGATTTTGAAGAGTGTCGATACGATCGAATAATTCCTCCAAGTATTCGGCGTATGTAGGATCCTGTTGTTCTTCGATATGATGATGTCCAGATGGAAGCCTTGCTAAATGACCGAAAACTAACTCATGGGGGGTGAACCTAGTGCCTTCGTGCTGACTTGTATTGTAAGAGAACATGCACATGCTTAACAGGTCATCCCAATCGGTTCTTTTATCAATAAATTGTTTTATATACTCAGCAAGGACATGATGTGATCTTTCTATTGAGCCATTACTTTGAGGATGAAAAGCAGTAGTTTGATACAATTTTATGCGATATTTCTTCGCTACAGATTTCATTAAACTCGATAGGAAATTACGACCTTGATCGGTCAAAATAGCTTTTGGAGCGCCGACTGAACAAATAAATTTGTCGACAAAGGCCTCTGCTATGTCGACAGTAGTCGTTCGCGCTAACGGTATAGCAAAACAATATTTAGTTAGTAAGTCCTGAATCGTAAGTATATATGAATTTCCTTTTCTCGTTGTAGGTAATGGACCAACAATGTCCATGGATATTTTGTCGAAAGCACGCCCAGGCGTATCGGTAATCACCATCGGTTGTTTAGTTTTGACACGAACTAATTTTTTTAATTGACAATTTCTGCATCTCGCAATATACTCTTGAATTTGGGTTTTCATATTTTCCCAGAAAAAATTTTCGCGGATCCTTTTATAAGTTTTCGTGACGCCTTTGTGACCACCGATAGCAGAAGCGTGTTTTTCAGTAATAATTTCGAGTCTTTCCGATTCAGAAGGAAAACGGATTAATTGGAGACAAATTGTAAGGACGATCCTTTGATTTCGGATAGTTTGAATGAGTAATCGTTTTATATCAGCCCATGCTATTCCGCCGATTGAGTCAGTTTTTGCAATATTTAAAGACAACAAATTTTCTTCTAATAAGACTTGGCGCAAGGATTGAAAAGTCTCGCCAAGATCATCCAACGACATATTTTCTTTTAAATGAAACAAAACGGGGAGACCAATAATTGTATTCCCCTTTTCTTTAACAACTTTTGCCCGAAATATCGTAATTTCTTCAAATTTTGGCAATTTATTGAGAGTCTCTAGCTCTCTTCCACCTTGATCTATTGGATGTCCTTGACGAGTAATAAAAATAACATTATTTCCTTTTTGCATTGATAAATTATCGCGAATTTCCCGGATGGAAACCGCGCCTTCGATTTGAATGTCTGACTCAAAATTTTGACCTTGATAACGACCTCCAGGGTCAAATAAAAATTCGCCTTCTTCCTCAGAGTCATGCTCGTCGGAATAATTTGCGTTTTCCCCCAAAGGGAAATATGGTGGGTCATTGTAATTGAACCCTTCGAAAAAATCGTCAAATTCGAGCGATTCTACGTCGTCTTCAGAATTTTCATTAGGTAGTTCCGGCTCAACGATGATGTCATCCGGTGTTTCACCGAAAGTATTGACATTATCGCGATTACCAGCAATTTTGGGCGACGTTAATTTTCGCGGGCTAGAAACTTCCGCGTTTCTGACTATTTCGTCAGCTAAATTTGATTCGACCAGTTCCCGATTGTCAGAGGGCAAGTTTCCCAACATCGGATCGTCCATGGAGTCATCTTGTGATCCTCCTATACTCGGGGGTAGACCGGTTATTTTTCCCTTTTTAGAATTTAATTTTTGATTTTCTATGTTGATTTTCGGACTATGATCGTCTCGTTTTTTCTTTACAGGGCGCCCAGGAGGGCTGAAAAGATGATCGTGAACAACTCCTGGGGGACAAGATGAACAAAATTGAGGTTTGATTTTTCTTTTTCCCGGTTCTCTAGGTGGACTGAAAATCCGTTCACTGGAAGATTCGTCGGATAAGGAACCGTCATCGAGTTCGTGGTGAGAGTTTTCTTTCTCTTCACCAGATGAGCTTGGTTTTCTTTTTCTCTTTTTAGGGTTGTGAGTTAAGACAAGAACATTTTTTGTTTCAGGAGGATTTCGGGAAAGAGCATCTGCGTTGCAATTCGCAGATACGTTGGAAATTTTTGCAACATTTACTTCTGCACCAGAATCGATTAAAAATTCTGTTAGGCCGCACAATTGTGGGCAATCGAGGGTGACGGAAGGTGAACGTTCGATCTCTTTTAGGCAGAGGTTGACGGCTCGGCCTGACTCACCTCCACCAGCTGGACAGGGCGTAATTTTTGGTCCCCCAACGAGCCCTGCTCCGTTGGGAGAGATTTCGCGTTTTTTGGCTGGTCTGCTATCTTTTTATAACACCGCTCTTCGAGATGCCCCATTTTGTCGCAATAAGTGCAATGGAGTCTCGACCTATTATCATTGTTTCGATTGAAGTTGTTATTATTGTAATTTCGGTTGAAATTATTATTATTATTACTCCGGTTGAAATTATTGTCGTTATTATTGCGATTGAAATTATTATTGTTATTATTCCGATTAAAATTGCCACCGGGCCTGTTGTAGCGATCGCCATTCCCTTTTGGACGTTTATCTGGGAATGCTGTCCAACAGTTTTCTGGATCATGCCCCGATTTATTACAATGATTGCAGGGTGGTTTAGATGTGAATGCAGCCCTGATGTTCCGCGGAGGAAGGGGTGGATTTGAGAATTTTAAAAATCTTTGATCGTTCGCGATCTCTTTCTCTATCGCGATAGTTTTTGCGAAAAGCTCCTCGAGATTTTGATAGGATAGTTGACGGACACGGATTCTAAAATCGGGTGGTAAACCCTTGACGAAACTATCCATTGTATCGGACTCACATTGAGCTCGATGCTCAGGGGATAGAGGTCCCCAAATTTCTGTATCCATTTCGAGGATCGCGAAGTGCAAATCTTTAACTCGACTAATATACTGGATCGCATTTTCTGATGGAAATTTAATAATTGTTCCGAGTTCTCCGCGATATTCATTTACGGATTTTGAAGATCCAAACAATAATTTCAATTGGTCTATAAATTCTTTGATTGTGAGAGAATTATCATCTTCGAGCGCGGTTTGAGCATTACCTTTTAATTTATTTTTAAGGAGCAAAAGAAGGTTTGGCTCGTGATGATGGTCGAAAAGATTTCGTACTTTTTGACAAGCTCGAACAAAACGAAGGACAGGTATATTGGATCCCGTGAATATTGGAACTGATTCTAACGCGTCTTTATACTTAATGGTTGGCAAATTAGCCGGAGGATTTCTTTGAAAATTACTTTGATTTTGTGTATTTGAATTTACCGGATGTTGGTTTCTATTGTTTTCGCGAGGGGAACTAGCGCGAGGAATATACCCGCTCGGTTCGCCCCAAACGTCTGTGGTGAACATAGCAGCTTGCGAACTTGGCCTATCGTATTTGTGATCTTTTATTTCGCCCATAAGTTTGTCAAGATTGGCTTGCATTGATCTATTTGTATTTTGTTGTTCATTTATGAGATCAAATAAATGTTTTAATCTATCATTTTGTTGAAATTCTACCCTTTCAACTACTTCTTGGTCAATAGACGCCTGAATAGACTCGATGTGTTTCTCGACGTTCCTCTTTTCTTCGTCGAGTATTACTTCTTTCTGTTGTAACCGTAATTCTTTTTCAGCCAACTCTCTACTTTTTAATTCTAACTGTTGGCGCAAAATGCGCAGATCTTCTGAAGTTAATTCATCCATTTTATTCTTCGGATTTATTGAATTTATTTAATTTGCAAAATTAGACTTTAATTAATTTGAAAGATCTTTGACAAAATGATGGTTATTTTATTATTATTTTATTTTTGAAATAAACACTTTGGTCACCAGTAGCAAAACTTATGACGGTATCCCACCGCTGCCACCAAAAAATATATAAACCTGTTACGTCGCGCGTTTGAATGCCCGGAATTGAGATAAAAAAATGTAAATAGAATTGTACTGTTACGTCGCGAGTTTGAATGCCCGGAATTGTGATAAAAAATGTAAATAGAATTGTACGAATTTATCGACGGTTAAATAAAGGGTTGAAACTTATTTGTACCCGCGGACTATTTTTATTTTACCAACCCACGATAAGCTACCTATTGATGTTAAGGGGGGTCAGAGCTCTAACCTACGGTCGGTGTTCTTACCGACTGCTGGAAATATAGGCTGCTACTTGACCGATAGCCGGGAGATGGAATGTCCGAATTGACAATCGATAATGAAGGGCACGAGATAACCGATAGTCGGAGGGACTATTCGGTAGTCGATAAACGCGAAAATTACTCTATCTGCAATGGGTACACGGGCGTACGACGCGTAGATTTATTTTAGGCTCCTGTGTTTAGAAGGGTGAGATTTTCCCCTCTAGGACCGGAACCTTTGTCAATAAGATTGTTAACTGGTGACTAATACTTACTGTTGGTAATTGGAGATCTAGTCGAGTTCGATGATCTCGATGCCTTCTGGTGTGGACGGGCGAGACAGAGTCGACGCCTGTGAGATGTTGTCCCACTCTCGCTGAAGTTCCTCGCAAAGGACGACACGATTTGTACCGACGAGGCGAGCCAGAGGAAAAGATGTTTTGGGATCCACGATGTAAATAGTCTGTTTTATCGACGTAGTCGAGATGACCCGAACTTTTGGCAAACTACTTGCGATCTCGACGACTGTTTTAACGACGGCTGGTTTATCGCTGAGATATTCGTCCCGAAATGTTTTTAGGATGGATTTATTGTTTCCTCTTTTAACTGCGGGTTTCTGACACTCCCGCGCAATGGCTCGACGAATTTGAAATCTTATTCCAGCGCGTCTTCTAGGCATAATAATTCTTCATGATGGAAGAATTATACATCAATAAATTTTTATTAATTTGAATTGCTCAATAGAATGAAATTCGATAAGGATTTAAAGGATTTGTATGATCGTGCTCGATGGACAGCACAGAAAATCAATTAAAGGAAATAATATGAAATAATGAAATTAATTTAACGTGCTTGAGAATCAGCACGGATAAACTAAAATCATGGGAGGAAATAATAATGGAAGATCGAGAGAATTATTGATAGGATGACGAAATTAATCTAACGTGCTTGAGAATCAGCACGGATAAACTAAAGTCGTGGGAGGAAATAATAATGGAAGATCGAGAGAATTATTGATAGGATGACGAAATTAATCTAACGTGCTTGAGAATCAGCACGGATAAATTAATTCGTGAAAGGGTGAGTTTTATAAATTGGAATCGACGTGCCTGAGAATCGTCACGGTCGATAAGGAAGGGAGAATTCGATTTAACGTGCCTGTGAAATAGCACAAATTAAATGCGAACTCGGGAAAAATGCGTTTGGTGAAAATATTAAAAATGTAAAGGGTAATAGACGTGCTTGCGTATAGCACGGTCGATCGGAAAAAGTTTTGAGGAAGGAAAAGAGAAAGTGTGCAAAAAACGAGGTTCGGAAAAACCCGGGGTAATAAAAAAAAGGGTCTCAGGTAATGAGGGAATCCCACGTGCCAGAGTAAAAAAAAGCACAGAAAGAACGGAAAAGTTGGAATGAATATTTTCTTGAGCAACTCGAATTAACTGAATTTCCAAAATTAGTGAATTTAATTATTTATTTATATTTTGCAATTATTTAATTTTTGGAAGAAATGTCGATAACTGATTTCAATTTGTTTCGGATAAAAGAATAGACAGAATAATTATGATTTAATTCCACGAATGTTACGGAATTATTTAGATAAACTCTTGAATTTGTTTATTTAATTTTTATTCGCTTTGAAATATTTATTTCAGACAAATTTATGATCGCGAAAGATTTTAAAACGCGGATGGAGATATTTTTACCTTGATGTAAAAATAAATGATTTTTTATAACACTTTTCACAGTATTTTATTTAATAACTTTTCTTTAATATACTCATATATTCGTTGCACAATTGTAAGAAATGACTGAGTTAATTTATAACCCGACGATATAAACTTATTAACAATTTTAAGTTTAAAAATTACAAAGATGTTAAAATCGATTTTCAGCAGCACGGCGGGAGTATCCGATCAACACGAACGTCGGAGTTCGACTGGCTGGCTGTGGAGAGACTCGAGAACTACTAACAATTTACTTAGATGGAAAATATCGATTTTCAGACGCACGGCGGGAATATCCGATCTACACGAACGTCGGAGTTCGACTGGCTGTCTGTGGAGAGGATCGAGAACTAGCGACTTCGGTGCAGCCCCCCACTTATATAGAAGACCTCACGAAGACGCTCGAACGATGAATGTGTGCGTGTGTCACTGACACGCTGCAGCGATGCTCTATGTTGACTCAGCGATATAGGTATATGAATCTTATGCATTATTTTATTTATTACAATTTACGAAAGAAATTATTGATTAATTAATAATATTAACTAATCATTAATTTTACATGATTTCTTATGACTATTTGTGATGTTACGGTGGTACTTGATCAACGATTAATTAATTATTTATTAATTAATCGTTGATTTAACATTAATTATTTATTAACTTATTTTCTTCTTTTCAGGTACATAAGGACTCGCGCTTTTTGGATTTCTTCAATATTGGTAAGTGTTCTTATTTTATTTATTTGTTTATAATAATTATTTTATGTTTTATTTGTTTTTTACAGGTTCGAGTGGTGGTCCTGGATTAACATGAACAGCAGATTCTACGTTGTACATTTGTTAAGTTAATTATTAATTATTGACAATTTGTTTAAACATTTTTAGGTGTTATTTATTGTTATTCGGATTTATAAATACTGCCATTCGATTGGCCTTTTAATTTCGTGTAAGTGGGAAGTTTTCCCGTTGCGATTGGATGAATTTTGTGGTTTTGTTAATATATTGTTAGTTAACTTAACTATTGCAATTTATGGTCTAACATGGTCGTGTGACGGCTCAAATTGATGGTTTTAGAATAACGGAGTTGAATACAACGACGGTGGGTTTTAAAAGTGTGAAACAAATAGTTAATGAAAGATTATAATTTATAAATTTAGGAAAATGGTCATTAACATTTTCAGCGGATTGTACCGTCTCGTCAAGACGACGGTTAGAAGTTTCGGGTTACTTTTCTCTTGCTGACGAATTTCCTGAAAGAAAGAAATCCTTTCTTTGTATTATTTTTTATATCTTTTTGGAGTTAAAACAGACTCCTTCACCGGACATGGTTCTGCAGTTTTCAGATACTTGAGAAAATGTGACTCTTGAGAAGAAATATGACGACCACGTGTTCGCGCGTGCAGTTCTATTCCTTTGTCTCTTATGTACCAAAAATATATGTATTTATGAGTTTTATGTAATAATGCGCTGTATATACGTCTTTCTATTCGAGAAGTAACTTAATTGTTTATTTATTTATTTGTTTATTTCTCTAGAGCGTATTTATTCCCCAAAAATATATGATGATGTATGTAACATGAATAAACTTTTGTTTATGTAAAACATATGTAAAAATGCGTATTTGTCTATTTATTACTTATTGTTTATTATTATTATTAACAATATATATGTAAGATGTTATTTATATAATCGAATTCTTATTTGTAGTAACTCAAATACATCTACAATCCTATAGGAACATTAAAGAGCGTTTTATAGTGATCCGCGGTTTTCCGCGGATTTCCGCGGTTTTTCGCGGCTTAATTATTTGTTTAATTTGGGACATGACAAAGTGGTGTGAGGGTTCAAATGAAAGGGCTTTTCGAAGCGAATCTAATGAGCATAATTAAATTGTTATATCTGAATAATTGTTAGTTAATGAAATTTGCTGATGGCCTAAATTTTGTTTATTAAAAAGTGGTCGAAATATGGTCGAGTGAGTATTCAAATTAAAGGTCTTTTGATAATAAAGCGGAATATGATAATTAAAACTTGATAATTTAATAATTGTTAGTTAATGAAATTTGACTGAAATGGGGACTTTGTCATGTGCCTCTTGGCGCGTGAGCGCTGCTCGTGCGGTAGGTCGAGGTCCGCGTACGCTCAACAGCTGATCAGCTGTTCGTTCCTTGAATGTATATATACAGGGTGTCCCAAAAATGACAAGATCATACTTATGTCCAAAATTTATTAGTTCATTTATTTATTATTGCGATATACCTAAATTTATTATTATCAATATTTTGGCGGTTAAATTTGAATTTTTATATTTCTTTTAATCTTTAACGTTTTTATATTTTATTTTCAGATTACGCAACAAGTCAGACACGAGGGTGAATACCAGGACGTAACACCGCTAACGTAACAATGCCGATGAAACATGATTATTTCATTGAATTTGGTCGAAGGTGATCAATTTTCGTTCGAAAAACATCGAAACACGTTATTTTTCAGTGAAAATCGTAGAAATGGACCAAGATTTCACCAACGTTGCCCTCAAACGATCGATTTTTACATGAAAATCGAAGGAACACGCCTTTTTACAGCGAAAATCGTCGTAATGTACAAAATTCATACTTCGGGGAGAGTAAACGGCATTCCTGCGATACATGAAGATAATCGCACGTATTTACACTTTGTTTCCGCTAACGTAACAATGTCGATGAAACATTAAAACTTCAATGAATTTGGTCGGTGGTGATCAATTTTCGTTCGAAAAACATCGAAACACGTTATTTTTCAGCGAAAATCGTCGAATTGGACCAAGATTTCACCAACGTTGCCCTCAAACGATCGATTTTTACATGAAAATCGAAGGAACACGCCTTTTTACAGCGAAAATCGTCGTAATGTACAAAATTCATACTTCGGGGAGAGTAAACGGCATTCCTGCGATACATGAAGATAATCGCACGTGTTTACACTTGGTTTCCGATAACGTAACAATGTCGATGAAACATGATAATTTCATTGAATTTGCTCGGAGGTGATCAATTTTCGTTCGAAAAACATCGAAACACGTTATTTTTTAGCGACAATCGTCGAATTGGACCAAGATTTCACCAACGTTGCCCTCAAACGATCGATTTTTACATGAAAATCGAAGGAACACGCCTTTTTACAGCGATAATCGTCGTAATGTACAAAATTCATACTTCGGGGAGGGTAAATGGCATTCCTGCGATACATGAAGATAATCGCACGTTTTTACACTTGGTTTCCGATAACGTAACAATGTCGATAAAACATCATAATTTCATTGAATTTGCTCGGAGGTGATCAATTTTCGTTCGAAAAACATCGAAACACGTTATTTTTCAGCGAAAATCGTCGAATTGGACCAAGATTTGACCAATGTTGCCCTCAAACGATAGATTTTTACATGAAAATCGAGGAACACAACTTTTTACAGCGATAATCGTCATAATGTACAAAATTCATACTTCGGGGAGCGTAAATGGCATTCCCGCGATACACTAAGATAATCGCCCGTGTTTACAATTTGTTTCGGCTAACGTAACAATGTCGATAAAACATGATAATTTCATTGAATTTGGTCGGAGGTGATCAATTTTCATTCAAAAAACATCGAAACACGTTATTTTTCAGTGAAAATCGTAGAAAAGGACCAAGATTTCACCAACGTTGCCCTCAAACGATCGATTTTTACATGAAAATCGAAAAAACACGCCTTTTTACAGCGAAAATCGTCGTAATGTACAAAATTCATACTTCGGGAAGGGTAAATGGCATTCCTGCGATACATGAAGATAATCGCACGTGTTTACAATTTGTTTCCGCTAACGTAACAATGCCGATGAAACATGATTATTTCATTGAATTTGTTCGAAGGTGATCAATTTTCGTTCGAAAAACATCGAAACACGTTATTTTTCAGTGAAAATCGTAGAAATGGACCAAGATTTCACCAACGTTGCCCTCAAACGATCGATTTTTACAGGAAAATCGAAGGAACACGCCTTTTTACAGCGAAAATCGTCGTAATGTACAAAATTCATACTTCGGGGAGAGTAAACGGCATTCCTGCGATACATGAAGATAATCGCACGTATTTACACTTTGTTTCCGCTAACGTAACAATGTCGATGAAACATTAAAACTTCATTGAATTTGGTCGGTGGTGATCAATTTTCGTTCGAAAAACATCGAAACACGTTATTTTTCAGCGAAAATCGTCGAATTGGACCAAGATTTCACCAACGTTGCCCTCAAACGATCGATTTTTACATGAAAATCGAAGGAACACGCCTTTTTACAGCGAAAATCGTCGTAATGTACAAAATTCATACTTCGGGGAGAGTAAACGGCATTCCTGCGATACATGAAGATAATCGCACGTGTTTACACTTGGTTTCCGATAACGTAACAATGTCGATGAAACATTAAAACTTCATTGAATTTGGTCGGTGGTGATCAATTTTCGTTCGAAAAACATCGAAACACGTTATTTTTCAGCGAAAATCGTCGAATTGGACCAAGATTTCACCAACGTTGCCCTCAAACGATCGATTTTTACATGAAAATCGAAGGAACACGCCTTTTTACAGCGAAAATCGTCGTAATGTACAAAATTCATACTTCGGGGAGAGTAAACGGCATTCCTGCGATACATGAAGATAATCACACGTGTTTACACTTGGTTTCCGATAACGTAACAATGTCGATGAAACATGATAATTTCATTGAATTTGCTCGGAGGTGATCAATTTTCGTTCGAAAAACATCGAAACACGTTATTTTTCAGCGAAAATCGTCGAATTGGACCAAGATTTCACCAACGTTGCCCTCAAACGATCGATTTTTACATGAAAATCGAAGGAACACGCCTTTTTACAGCGATAATCGTCGTAATGTACAAAATTCATACTTCGGGGAGGGTAAATGGCATTCCTGCGATACATGAAGATAATCGCACGTGTTTACAATTTGTTTCCGCTAACGTAACAATGCCGATGAAACATGATTATTTCATTGAATTTGGTCGAAGGTGATCAATTTTCGTTCGAAAAACATCGAAACACGTTATTTTTCAGCGAAAATCGTCGAATTGGACCAAGATTTCACCAACGTTGCCCTCAAACGATCGATTTTTACATGAAAATCGAAGGAACACGCCTTTTTACAGCGAAAATCGTCGTAATGTACAAAATTCATACTACGGGGAGAGTAAACGGCATTCCTGCGATACATGAAGATAATCGCACGTGTTTACACTTGGTTTCCGATAACGTAACAATGTCGATGAAACATGATAATTTCATTGAATTTGCTCGGAGGTGATGAATTTTCGTTCGAAAAACATCGAAACACGTTATTTTTCAGCGAAAATCGTCGAATTGGACCAAGATTTCACCAGCATTGCCCTCAAACGATCGATTTTTACATGAAAATCGAAGGAACACGCCTTTTTACAGCGATAATCGTCGTAATGTACAAAATTCATACTTCGGGGAGGGTAAATGGCATTCCTGCGATACATGAAGATAATCGCACGTGTTTACACTTGGTTTCCGATAACGTAACAATGTCGATAAAACATCATAATTTCATTGAATTTGCTCGGAGGTGATCAATTTTCGTTCGAAAAACATCGAAACACGTTATTTTTCAGCGAAAATCGTCGAATTGGACCAAGATTTCACCAACGATGCCCTCAAACGATCGATTTTCACATGAAAATCGAAGGAACACGCCTTTTTACAGCGAAAATCGTCGCAATGTACAAAATTCATACTGCGGGGAAGGTAAATTGCATTCCTGCGATACATGAAGATAATCGCACGTGTTTTCAATTGGTTTCCCTTAACGTAACGATGTCGATGAAACATGATAATTTCATTGAATTTGCTCGGAGGTGATCAATTTTCGTTCGAAAAACATCGAAACACGTTATTTTTTAGCGACAATCGTCGAATTGGACCAAGATTTCACCAACGTTGCCCTCAAACGATCGATTTTTACATGAAAATCGAAGGAACACGCCTTTTTACAGCGATAATCGTCGTAATGTACAAAATTCATACTTCGGGGAGGGTAAATGGCATTCCTGCGATACATGAAGATAATCGCACGTGTTTACAATTGGTTTCCGCTAACGTAACGATGTCGATGAAACATGATAATTTCATTGAATTTGCTCGGAGGTGATCAATTTTCGTTCGAAAAACATCGAAACACGCCTTTTTACAGCGATAATCGTCGTAATGTACAAAATTCATACTTCGGGAGGGTAAATGGCATTCCTGCGATACATGAAGATAATTGCACGTGTTTACAATTGGTTTCCGCTAACGTAACGATGTCGATGAAACATGATAATTTCATTGAATTTGCTCGGAGGTGATCAATTTTCGTTCGAAAAACATCGAAACACGTTATTTTTCAGTAAGAATCGTAGAAATGCACCAAGATTTCACCAGCGTTACCCTCAAACGATCGATTTTTACATGAAAATCGAAGAACACACCTTTTTACAGCGAAAATCGTCATAATGTACAAAATTCATACTTCGGGGAGCGTAAATGGCATTCCCGCGATACATTAAGATAATCGCACGTGTTTACAATTTGTTTCCGCTAACGTAACAATGTCGATGAAACATGATAATTTCATTGAATTTGGTCGGAGGTGATCAATTTTCGTTCGAAAAACATCGAAACACGTTATTTTTCAGCGAAAATCGTCGAATATGGACCAAGATTTCACCAGCATTGCCCTCAAACGATCGATTTTTACATGAAAATCGAAGGAACACGCCTTTTTACAGCGATAATCGTCGTAATGTACAAAATTCATACTTCGGGGAGGGTAAATGGCATTCCTGCGATACATGAAGATAATCGCACGTGTTTACAATTGGTTTCCGCTAACGTAACGATGTCGATGAAACATGATAATTTCATTGAATTTGCTCGGAGGTGATCAATTTTCGTTCGAAAAACATCGAAACACGTTATTTTTCAGCGAAAATCGTCGAATTGGACCAAGATTTCACCAACGTTGCCCTCAAACGATCGATTTTTACATGAAAATCGAAGGAACACGCCTTTTTACAGCGATAATCGTCGTAATGTACAAAATTCATACTTCGGGGAGGGTAAATGGCATTCCTGCGATACATGAAGATAATCGCACGTGTTTACACTTGGTTTCCGATAACGTAACAATGTCGATGAAACATGATAATTTCATTGAATTTGCTCGGAGGTGATCAATTTTCGTTCGAAAAACATCGAAACACGTTATTTTTCAGCGAAAATCGTCGAATTGGACCAAGATTTCACCAACGTTGCCCTCAAACGATCGATTTTTACATGAAAATCGAAGGAACACGCCTTTTTACAGCGATAATCGTCGTAATGTACAAAATTCATACTTCGGGGAGGGTAAACGGCATTCCTGCGATACATGAAGATAATCACACGTGTTTACACTTGGTTTCCGATAACGTAACAATGTCGATGAAACATGATAATTTCATTGAATTTGCTCGGAGGTGATCAATTTTCGTTCGAAAAACATCGAAACACGTTATTTTTCAGCGAAAATCGTCGAATTGGACCAAGATTTCACCAACGTTGCCCTCAAACGATCGATTTTTACATGAAAATCGAAGGAACACGCCTTTTTACAGCGATAATCGTCGTAATGTACAAAATTCATACTTCGGGGAGGGTAAATGGCATTCCTGCGATACATGAAGATAATCGCACGTGTTTACAATTTGTTTCCGCTAACGTAACAATGCCGATGAAACATGATTATTTCATTGAATTTGGTCGAAGGTGATCAATTTTCGTTCGAAAAACATCGAAACACGTTATTTTTCAGTGAAAATCGTAGAAATGGACCAAGATTTCACCAACGTTGCCCTCAAACGATCGATTTTTACATGAAAATCGAAGGAACACGCCTTTTTACAGCGAAAATCGTCGTAATGTACAAAATTCATACTTCGGGGAGAGTAAACGGCATTCCTGCGATACATGAAGATAATCGCACGTATTTACACTTTGTTTCCGCTAACGTAACAATGTCGATGAAACATTAAAACTTCATTGAATTTGGTCGGTGGTGATCAATTTTCGTTCGAAAAACATCGAAACACGTTATTTTTCAGCGAAAATCGTCGAATTGGACCAAGATTTCACCAACGTTGCCCTCAAACGATCGATTTTTACATGAAAATCGAAGGAACACGCCTTTTTACAGCGAAAATCGTCGTAATGTACAAAATTCATACTACGGGGAGAGTAAACGGCATTCCTGCGATACATGAAGATAATCGCACGTGTTTACACTTGGTTTCCGATAACGTAACAATGTCGATGAAACATGATAATTTCATTGAATTTGCTCGGAGGTGATGAATTTTCGTTCGAAAAACATCGAAACACGTTATTTTTCAGCGAAAATCGTCGAATTGGACCAAGATTTCACCAGCATTGCCCTCAAACGATCGATTTTTACATGAAAATCGAAGGAACACGCCTTTTTACAGCGATAATCGTCGTAATGTACAAAATTCATACTTCGGGGAGGGTAAATGGCATTCCTGCGATACATGAAGATAATCGCACGTGTTTACACTTGGTTTCCGATAACGTAACAATGTCGATAAAACATCATAATTTCATTGAATTTGCTCGGAGGTGATCAATTTTCGTTCGAAAAACATCGAAACACGTTATTTTTCAGCGAAAATCGTCGAATTGGACCAAGATTTCACCAACGATGCCCTCAAACGATCGATTTTCACATGAAAATCGAAGGAACACGCCTTTTTACAGCGAAAATCGTCGCAATGTACAAAATTCATACTGCGGGGAAGGTAAATTGCATTCCTGCGATACATGAAGATAATCGCACGTGTTTTCAATTGGTTTCCCTTAACGTAACGATGTCGATGAAACATGATAATTTCATTGAATTTGCTCGGAGGTGATCAATTTTCGTTCGAAAAACATCGAAACACGTTATTTTTTAGCGACAATCGTCGAATTGGACCAAGATTTCACCAACGTTGCCCTCAAACGATCGATTTTTACATGAAAATCGAAGGAACACGCCTTTTTACAGCGATAATCGTCGTAATGTACAAAATTCATACTTCGGGGAGGGTAAATGGCATTCCTGCGATACATGAAGATAATCGCACGTGTTTACAATTGGTTTCCGCTAACGTAACGATGTCGATGAAACATGATAATTTCATTGAATTTGCTCGGAGGTGATCAATTTTCGTTCGAAAAACATCGAAACACGCCTTTTTACAGCGATAATCGTCGTAATGTACAAAATTCATACTTCGGGAGGGTAAATGGCATTCCTGCGATACATGAAGATAATTGCACGTGTTTACAATTGGTTTCCGCTAACGTAACGATGTCGATGAAACATGATAATTTCATTGAATTTGCTCGGAGGTGATCAATTTTCGTTCGAAAAACATCGAAACACGTTATTTTTCAGTAAGAATCGTAGAAATGCACCAAGATTTCACCAGCGTTACCCTCAAACGATCGATTTTTACATGAAAATCGAAGAACACACCTTTTTACAGCGAAAATCGTCATAATGTACAAAATTCATACTTCGGGGAGCGTAAATGGCATTCCCGCGATACATTAAGATAATCGCACGTGTTTACAATTTGTTTCCGCTAACGTAACAATGTCGATGAAACATGATAATTTCATTGAATTTGGTCGGAGGTGATCAATTTTCGTTCGAAAAACATCGAAACACGTTATTTTTCAGCGAAAATCGTCGAATATGGACCAAGATTTCACCAGCATTGCCCTCAAACGATCGATTTTTACATGAAAATCGAAGGAACACGCCTTTTTACAGCGATAATCGTCGTAATGTACAAAATTCATACTTCGGGGAGGGTAAATGGCATTCCTGCGATACATGAAGATAATCGCACGTGTTTACAATTGGTTTCCGCTAACGTAACGATGTCGATGAAACATGATAATTTCATTGAATTTGCTCGGAGGTGATCAATTTTCGTTCGAAAAACATCGAAACACGTTATTTTTCAGCGAAAATCGTCGAATTGGACCAAGATTTCACCAACGTTGCCCTCAAACGATCGATTTTTACATGAAAATCGAAGGAACACGCCTTTTTACAGCGAAAATCGTCGTAATGTACAAAATTCATACTTCGGGGAGAGTAAACGGCATTCCTGCGATACATGAAGATAATCGCACGTGTTTACACTTGGTTTCCGATAACGTAACAATGTCGATGAAACATGATAATTTCATTGAATTTGCTCGGAGGTGATCAATTTTCGTTCGAAAAACATCGAAACACGTTATTTTTCAGCGAAAATCGTCGAATTGGACCAATATTTCACCAGCATTGCCCTCAAACGATCGATTTTTACATGAAAATCGAAGGAACACGCCTTTTTACAGCGATAATCGTCGTAATGTACAAAATTCATACTTCGGGGAGGGTAAATGGCATTCCTGCGATACATGAAGATAATCGCACGTGTTTACACTTGGTTTCCGATAACGTAACAATGTCGATAAAACATCATAATTTCATTGAATTTGGTCGAAGGTGATCAATTTTCGTTCAAAAAACATCGAAACACGTTATTTTTCAGTGAAAATCGTAGAAATGGACCAAGATTTCACCAACGTTGCCCTCAAACGATCGATTTTTACATGAAAATCGAAGGAACACGCCTTTTTACAGCGAAAATCGTCGTAATGTACAAAATTCATACTTCGGGGAGAGTAAACGGCATTCCTGCGATACATGAAGATAATCGCACGTATTTACACTTTGTTTCCGCTAACGTAACAATGTCGATGAAACATTAAAACTTCATTGAATTTGGTCGGTGGTGATCAATTTTCGTTCGAAAAACATCGAAACACGTTATTTTTCAGCGAAAATCGTCGAATTGGACCAAGATTTCACCAACGTTGCCCTCAAACGATCGATTTTTACATGAAAATCGAAGGAACACGCCTTTTTACAGCGAAAATCGTCGTAATGTACAAAATTCATACTTCGGGGAGAGTAAACGGCATTCCTGCGATACATGAAGATAATCGCACGTGTTTACACTTGGTTTCCGATAACGTAACAATGTCGATGAAACATGATAATTTCATTGAATTTGCTCGGAGGTGATCAATTTTCGTTCGAAAAACATCGAAACACGTTATTTTTCAGTGAAAATCGTAGAAATGGACCAAGATTTCACCAATGTTGCCCTCAAACGATCGATTTTTACATGAAAATCGAAGGAACACGCCTTTTTACAGCGAAAATCGTCGCAATGTACAAAATTCATACTGCGGGGAAGGTAAATTGCATTCCTGCGATACATGAAGATAATCGCACGTGTTTTCAATTGGTTTCCCTTAACGTAACGATGTCGATGAAACATGATAATTTCATTGAATTTGCTCGGAGGTGATCAATTTTCGTTCGAAAAACATCGAAACACGTTATTTTTTAGCGACAATCGTCGAATTGGACCAAGATTTCACCAACGTTGCCCTCAAACGATCGATTTTTACATGAAAATCGAAGGAACACGCCTTTTTACAGCGATAATCGTCGTAATGTACAAAATTCATACTTCGGGGAGGGTAAATGGCATTCCTGCGATACATGAAGATAATCGCACGTGTTTACAATTGGTTTCCGCTAACGTAACGATGTCGATGAAACATGATAATTTCATTGAATTTGCTCGGAGGTGATAAATTTTCGTTCGAAAAACATCGAAACACGTTATTTTTCAGCGAAAATCGTCGAATTGGACCAAGATTTCACCAACGTTGCCCTCAAACGATCGATTTTTACATGAAAATCGAAGGAACACGCCTTTTTACAGCGAAAATCGTCGCAATGTACAAAATTCATACTGCGGGGAAGGTAAATTGCATTCCTGCGATACATGAAGATAATCGCACGTGTTTTCAATTGGTTTCCCTTAACGTAACGATGTCGATGAAACATGATAATTTCATTGAATTTGCTCGGAGGTGATCAATTTTCGTTCGAAAAACATCGAAACACGTTATTTTTTAGCGACAATTGTCGAATTGGACCAAGATTTCACCAACGTTGCCCTCAAACGATCGATTTTTACATGAAAATCGAAGGAACACGCCTTTTTACAGCGATAATCGTCGTAATGTACAAAATTCATACTTCGGGGAGGGTAAATGGCATTCCTGCGATACATGAAGATAATCGCACGTGTTTACAATTGGTTTCCGCTAACGTAACGATGTCGATGAAACATGATAATTTCATTGAATTTGCTCGGAGGTGATCAATTTTCGTTCGAAAAACATCGAAACACGTTATTTTTCAGCGAAAATCGTCGAATTGGACCAAGATTTCACCAACGTTGCCCTCAAACGATCGATTTTTACATGAAAATCGAAGGAACACGCCTTTTTACAGCGAAAATCGTCGCAATGTACAAAATTCATACTGCGGGGAAGGTAAATTGCATTCCTGCGATACATGAAGATAATCGCACGTGTTTTCAATTGGTTTCCCTTAACGTAACGATGTCGATGAAACATGATAATTTCATTGAATTTGCTCGGAGGTGACCAATTTTCGTTCGAAAAACATCGAAACACGTTATTTTTTAGCGACAATCGTCGAATTGGACCAAGATTTCACCAACGTTGCCCTCAAACGATCGATTTTTACATGAAAATCGAAGGAACACGCCTATTTACAGCGAAAATCGTCGTAATGTACAAAATTCATACTTCGGGGAGAGTAAACGGCATTCCTGCGATACATGAAGATAATCGCACGTATTTACACTTTGTTTCCGCTAACGTAACAATGTCGATGAAACATTAAAACTTCATTGAATTTGGTCGGTGGTGATCAATTTTCGTTCGAAAAACATCGAAACACGTTATTTTTCAGCGAAAATCGTCGAATTGGACCAAGATTTCACCAACGTTGCCCTCAAACGATCGATTTTTACATGAAAATCGAAGGAACACGCCTTTTTACAGCGAAAATCGTCGTAATGTACAAAATTCATACTTCGGGGAGAGTAAACGGCATTCCTGCGATACATGAAGATAATCGCACGTGTTTACACTTGGTTTCCGATAACGTAACAATGTCGATGAAACATTAAAACTTCATTGAATTTGGTCGGTGGTGATCAATTTTCGTTCGAAAAACATCGAAACACGTTATTTTTCAGCGAAAATCGTCGAATTGGACCAAGATTTCACCAACGTTGCCCTCAAACGATCGATTTTTACATGAAAATCGAAGGAACACGCCTTTTTACAGCGAAAATCGTCGTAATGTACAAAATTCATACTTCGGGGAGAGTAAACGGCATTCCTGCGATACATGAAGATAATCGCACGTGTTTACACTTGGTTTCCGATAACGTAACAATGTCGATGAAACATGATAATTTCATTGAATTTGCTCGGAGGTGATCAATTTTCGTTCGAAAAACATCGAAACACGTTATTTTTCAGCGAAAATCGTCGAATTGGACCAATATTTCACCAGCATTGCCCTCAAACGATCGATTTTTACATGAAAATCGAAGGAACACGCCTTTTTACAGCGATAATCGTCGTAATGTACAAAATTCATACTTCGGGGAGGGTAAATGGCATTCCTGCGATACATGAAGATAATCGCACGTGTTTACACTTGGTTTCCGATAACGTAACAATGTCGATAAAACATCATAATTTCATTGAATTTGGTCGAAGGTGATCAATTTTCGTTCGAAAAACATCGAAACACGTTATTTTTCAGTGAAAATCGTAGAAATGGACCAAGATTTCACCAACGTTGCCCTCAAACGATCGATTTTTACATGAAAATCGAAGGAACACGCCTTTTTACAGCGAAAATCGTCGTAATGTACAAAATTCATACTTCGGGGAGAGTAAACGGCATTCCTGTGTTACGTCCTGGTATTCACCCTCGTGTCTGACTTGTTGCGTAATCTGAAAATAAAATATAAAAACGTTAAAGATTAAAAGAAATATAAAAATTCAAATTCAACCGCCAAAATGTTAATAATAATAATTTTACATGTATCATAACAATAAGTAAACGAAATAATAATTTTGAACATAAATATAATCGTGTCATTTTTGGGACACCCTGTATATATACATTCAAGGAACGAACAGCTGATCAGCTGTTGAGCGTACGCGGACCTCGACCTACCGCACGAGCAGCGCTCACGCGCCAAGAGGCACATGACAAAGTCCCCACTTCAGTCAAATTTCATTAACTAACAATTATTAAATTATCGAGTTTTAATTATCATATTCTGCTCTATTATCAAAAGACCTTTAATTTGAATACTCACTCGACCATATTTCGACCACTTTTAAATAAACAAAATTTAGGCCATCAGCAAATTTCATTAACTAACAATTATTCAGATACAACAATTTAATTATGCTCATCTGATTCGGCTCGAAAAGCCCTTTTATTTGAACCCTCACACCACTATGTCATGTCCCAAATTAAACAAATAATCGACCCGCGAAAAACCGCGGAAAACCGCGGAAAACCGCGGATCACTATAAAACGCTCTTTAATGTTCCTATAGGATTGTAGATGTATTTGAGTTACTACAAATAAGAATTCGATTATATAAATAACATCTTACATATATATTGTTAATAATAATAATGAACAATAAGTAGTAAATAGACAAATACGCATTTTTACATATGTTTTACATAAACAAAAGTTTATTCATGTTGCATACATCATCATATATTTTTTGGGAATAAATACGCTCTAGAGAAATAAACAAATAAATAAATAAACAATTAAGTTACTTCTCGAATAGAAAGACGTATATACAGCGCATTATTACATAAAACTCATAAATACATATATTTTTGGTACATAAGAGACAAAGGAATAGAACTGCACGCGCGAACACGTGGTCGTCATATTTCTTCTCAAGAGTCACATTCTCTCAAGTATCTGAAAACTGCAGAACCATGTCCGGTGAAGGAGTCTGTTTTAACTCCAAAAAGATATAAAAAATAATACAAAGAAAGGATTTCTTTCTTTCAGGAAATTCGTCAGCAAGAGAAAAGTAACCCGAAACTTCTAACCGTCGTCTTGACGAGACGGTACAATCCGCTGAAAATGTTAATGACCATTTTCCTAAATTTATAAATTATAATCTTTCATTAACTATTTGTTTCACACTTTTAAAACCCACCGTCGTTGTATTCAACTCCGTTATTCTAAAACCATCAATTTGAGCCGTCACACGACCATGTTAGACAATAAATTGCAATAGTTAAGTTAACTAACAATATATTAACAAAACCACAAAATTCATCCAATCGATACGGGAAAACTTCCCACTTACACGAAATTCCAAGCCAAATCGAATGGCAGTATTTACAAATCCGAATAACAATAAATAACACCTAAAAATGTTTAAACAAATTGTCAATAATTAATAATTAACTTACCAAATGTACAACGTAGAATCTGCTGTTCATGTTAATCCAGGACGACCACTCGAACCTGTAAAAAACAAATAAAACATAAAATAATTATTATAAACAAATAAATAAAATAAGAATACTTACCAATATTGAAGAAATCCAAAAAGCGCGAGTCCTTATGTACCTGAAAAGAAGAAAGTAAGTTAATAAATAATTAAT
This sequence comes from Campoletis raptor, assembly GCA_948107755.1. NCBI lineage: Eukaryota > Metazoa > Arthropoda > Insecta > Hymenoptera > Ichneumonidae > Campoletis > Campoletis raptor. The sequence continues at coordinate 522,702 of OX403628.1, read as the reverse complement.
GTTAAATCAACGATTAATTAATAAATAATTAATTAATCGTTGATCAAGTACCACCGTAACATCACAAATAGTCATAAGAAATCATGTAAAATTAATGATTAGTTGATATTATTAATTAATCAATAATTTCTTTCGTAAATTGTAATAAATAAAATAATGCATAAGATTCATATACCTATATCGCTGAGTCAACGTAGAGCATCGCTGCAGCGTGTCAGTGACACACGCACACATTCATCGTTCGAGCGTCTTCGTGAGGTCTTCTATATAAGTGGGGGGCTGCACCGAAGTCGCCAGTTCTCGATCCTCTCCACAGACAGCCAGTCGAACTCCGACGTTCGTGTAGATCGGATATTCCCGCCGTGCGTCTGAAAATCGATATTTTCCATCTAAGTAAATTGTTGCTAGTTCTCGATCCTCTCCACAGACAGCCAGTCGAACTCCGACGTTTGTGTTGATCGGATATTCCCGCCGTGCGTCTGAAAATCGACTTTTACCATCTTTGTATTAGTTAGTTCTCGAATCTTTAAAATCGACATTGTACCATCTTTATTATTTGAAACTTAAATTGTTAACAAGTTATATCGTCGAGTTATAAATTAACTCTGTCACTACTAAAAATCGTGTAATTCATATTTTAAAGAAAAGTTATTAAATAAAATATTGTGAAAAGGTGAGAGGTGTTATAAAAAATCGTTTATTTTTACATTAATGTAAAAATATCTCCGTCCGCGTTTTAAAATCTTTCGCGATCATAAATTTGTCTGAAATAAATATTTCAAAGCAAATAAAAATTAAAATAAACAAATTCAAGTGTTTATCTAAATAATTCCGTAACATTCGTGGAATTAAATCATAATTATTCTGTCTATTCTTTTATCCGAAACAAATTGAAATCAGTTATCGACATTTCTTCCAAAAATTAAATAATTGAAAAATATAAATTAATAATTAAATTCACTAATTTTGGAAATTCAGTTAATTCGAGTTGCTCAAGAAAATATTCATTCCAACTTTTCTGTTCTTTCTGTGCTTTTTACTCTGGCACGTTGGATTCCCTCATTACCTGAGACCCTTTTTTATTACCCCGGGTTTTTCCGAACCTCGTTTTTTGCACACTTTCTCTTTTCTTCCCTCAAAACTTTTCCGACCGACCGTGCTATACTCAAGCACGTCTATTACCCTTTACATTTTTAATATTTTCACCAAACGCATTTTTCCCGAGTTCGCATTTGATTTGTGCTATCTCACAGGCACGTTAAATCGAATTCTTCCTTCCTTATCGACCGTGACGATTCTCAGGCACGTCGATCCCAATTTATTAAACTCACACTTTCACGATTTAATTTATCCGTGCTGATTCTCAAGCACGTTAAATTAATTTCGTCATCCTATCAATAATTCCCTCGATCTTCCATTATTATTTCCTCCCACGATTTTAGTTTATCCGTGCTGATTCTCAAGCACGTTAAATTAATTTCATTATTTCATATTATTTCCTTTAATTGATTCTCTGTGCTGTCTATCAAGCACGATCATACAAATCCTTTAAATCCTTATCGAATTTCATTCTATTGAGCAATTCAAATTAACAAAAATTTATTGATGTATAATTCTTCCATCATGAAGAATCATTATGCCTAGAAGACGCGCTGGAATAAGATTTCAAATTCGTCGAGCCATTGCGCGGGAGTGTCAGAAACCCGCAGTTAAAAGAGGAAACAATAAATCCATTCTAAAAACATTTCGAGACGAATATCTCAGCGATAAACCAGCCGTCGTTAAAACAGTCGTCGAGATCGCAAGTAGTTTGCCAAAAGTTCGGGTCATCTCGACTACGTCGATAAAACAGACAATTTACATTGTGGATCCCAAAACATCTTTTCCTCTGGCTCGCCTCGTCGGTACAAATCGTGTCGTCCTTTGCGAGGAACTGCAGCGAGAGTGGGACAACATCTCACAGGCGTCGACTCTGTCTCGCCCGTCCACACCAGAAGGCATCGAGATCATCGAACTCGACTAGATCTCCAATTACCAACAGTAAGTATTAATCACCAGTTAACAATCTTATTGACAAAGGTTCCGGTCCTAGAGGGGAAAATCTCACCCTTCTAAACACAGGAGCCTAAAATAAATCTACGCGTCGTACGCCCGTGTATCCATTGCAGATAGAGTAATTTTCGCGTTTATCGACTACCGAATAGTCCCTCCGACTATCGGTTATCTCGTGCCCTTTATTATCGATTGTCAATTCGGACATTCCATCTCCCGGCTATCGGTCAAGTAGCAGCCTATATTTCCAGCAGTCGGTAAGAACACCGACCGTAGGTTAGAGCTCTGAACCCCCTTAACATCAATAGGTAGCTTATCGTGGGTTGGTAAAATAAAAATAGTCCGCGGGTACAAATAAGTTTCAAATCTTTATTTAACCGTCGATAAATTCGTACAATTCTATTTACATTTTTTTTCCCAATTCCGGGCATTCAAACGCGCGACGTAACAGGTTTATATATTTTTTGGTGGCAGCGGTGGGATACCGTCATAAGTTTTGCTACTGGTGACCAAAGTGTTTATCTCAAAAATAAAATAATAATAAAAATAACAGTCATTTTGTCAAAAATCTTTCAAAGTAATTAAAATCAAATTTTGCAAATTGAATAAATTCAATAAATAAATCAAAAAAAAAATAAAATGGATGAATTAACTTCAGAAGATCTGCGCATTTTGCGCCAACAGTTAGAATTAAAAAGTAGAGAGTTGGCCGAAAAAGAATTACGGTTACAACAGAAAGAAGTAATACTCGACGAAGAAAAGAGGAACGTCGAGAAACACATCGAGTCTATTCAGGCGTCTATTGACCAAGAAGTAGTTGAAAGGGTAGAATTTCAACAAAATGATAGATTAAAACATTTATTTGATCTCATAAATGAACAACAAAATACAAATAGATCAATGCAAGCCAATCTTGACAAACTTATGGGCGAAATAAAAGATCACAAATACGATAGGCCAAGTTCGCAAGCTGCTATGTTCACCACAGACGTTTGGGGCGAACCGAGCGGGTATATTCCTCGCGCTAGTTCCCCTCGTGAAAACAATAGAAACCAACATCCGGTAATTTCAAATACACAAAATCAAAGTAATTTTCAAAGAAATCCTCCGGCTAATTTGCCAACTATTAAGTATAAAGACGCGTTAGAATCAGTTCCAATATTCACAGGATCCAATATACCGGTCCTTCGTTTTGTTCGAGCTTGCCAAAAAGTACGAAATCTTTTCGATCATCACCATGAGCCAAACCTTCTTTTGCTCCTTAAAAATAAATTAAAAGGTAATGCTCAAACCGCGCTCGAAGATGATAATTCTCTCACAATCAAAGAATTTATAGACCAATTGAAATTATTGTTTGGATCTTCAAAATCCGTAAATGAATATCGCGGAGAACTCGGAACAATTATTAAATTTCCATCAGAAAATGCGATCCAGTATATTAGTCGAGTTAAAGATTTGCATTTCGCGATCCTTGAAATGGATACAGAAATTTGGGGACCTCTATCCCCTGAGCATCGGGCTCAATGTGAGTCCGATACAATCGATAGTTTCGTCAAGGGTTTACCACCCGATTTTAGAATCCGTGTCCGTCAACTGTCCTATCAAAATCTCGAGGAGCTTTTCGCAAAAACTATCGCGATAGAGAAAGAAATCGCGAACGATCAAAGATTTTTAAAATTCTCAAATCCACCCCTTCCTCCGCGGAACATCAGGGCTGCATTCACATCTAAACCACCCTGCAATCATTGTAATAAATCGGGGCATGATCCAGAAAACTGTTGGACAGCATTCCCAGATAAACGTCCAAAAGGGAATGGCGATCGCTACAACAGGCCCGGTGGCAATTTTAATCGGAATAATAACAATAATAATTTCAATCGCAATAATAACGACAATAATTTCAACCGGAGTAATAATAATAATAATTTCAACCGAAATTACAATAATAACAACTTCAATCGAAACAATGATAATAGGTCGAGACTCCATTGCACTTATTGCGACAAAATGGGGCATCTCGAAGAGCGGTGTTATAAAAAGATAGCAGACCAGCCAAAAAACGCGAAATCTCTCCCAACGGAGCAGGGCTCGTTGGGGGACCAAAAATTACGCCCTGTCCAGCTGGTGGAGGTGAGTCAGGCCGAGCCGTCAACCTCTGCCTAAAAGAGATCGAACGTTCACCTTCCGTCACCCTCGATTGCCCACAATTGTGCGGCCTAACAGAATTTTTAATCGACTCTGGTGCGGAAGTAAATATTGCAAAAATTTCCAATGTATCCGACCCATCAATTATCAATAAAAACGAAAAGATTCATTTAAATGGTATCGCGGGAAAACCCGTCGATACGTTTGGTTGGATAACCGCCAAAGTTAGCGGTACACCAACAAATTTTCATATAGTGGGGGACGATTTTCCGATCCCTCAGCACGCTCTACTTGGTACAGAATTTCTTTCACAAAATAAGGTGTCACTCGATTGGTCCAAACGGTTCCTAACATGGGGAAATCAAACTTTCCCGTTCACAGATTGTCATAAAATTCTTGTAACAAAAAGATCAAAAACAGTTGCATTTGCAAGAGTAGAAAATCCGGAAATAAAAATTGGCTATATTCCAAACCTTAACCTCGGTGCAGGCATTTATTGTGGCCAAGCCGTTGCAGTCACGCAAAATGGGATCACAAAATTAATAATTCACAACTCAAATTTCGAGGATGTATTGATAAAAGTTCCAACCGTGAGAATCGAGGAATTCGATAAATTAGAAGATACCTCCCTGCTTAACATCGACGATCTTTACGAAGGTTTTCCTGAAGGGATCGAAAATAATACTGAAATCGAATTTACTTGTCAAAATTTATGTAATGGTAATGAAAAACCTGGTTACTCAGTCAGAAAAATTTTACAAATTCAAAAGTCAAATCGCGTCTCAGAAGTCAAAAAGTTATTACGTCTCGAACATTTAAACGCAGAAGAAAAAGAGAGCATAGACTCCATAATTGAAGATAATGCCGATCTATTCCAGTTACCTGACGAACAATTAGATTTTGTCCCCGAATTTTTCCATAAAATTACAACTTCAGATGACCAACCGGTTTTTACTCGACAATATCGCTTTCCACCTATGCATAAAGATGAGATCACTAAACAAGTGGGTGAATTAGTCAAAAATAATGTTATCTCACCTTCACTCTCCCCGTACAGCTCTCCGTTGTGGATTGTACCGAAAAAGGCGGACTCCCACGGAAATAAAAGATGGAGAATGGTAATTGACTATAGAAACCTAAACGAGAAAACAATCGGTGATGCATATCCTCTACCTCAAATTAACGAGATTCTGGACCAATTAGGCAGCGCCAAGTACTTTTCTGTCTTTGACCTTGCTAGTGGATTCCACCAGATAAAGGTCGATCCCAAAGACAAACATAAAACTGCTTTTTCTACTCCTTTCGGGCATTACGAGTTCAATCGTATGCCTTTCGGCTTAAAAAATGCCCCAGCCACATTTCAAAGGCTCATGGACCGAGTCCTTGTTGGCCTTCAAGGGGTAGAACTTTTCGTGTATCTTGATGATATTGTCATCTATGCTAAATCATTATCTGAACATCGAGCAAAATTCGAGAAATTGGCCGTGCGGTTGCGTAAATCACACTTACATCTTCAACCCGATAAATGCGAGTTTCTTCGTCGCGAAGTCGGATATCTTGGTCATGTTATTAGCGATCAAGGGGTAAAACCTGACCCCAAGAAAATAGAATCATTGAAAAATTATCCCGCACCCACGAACCAGAAAAAAATAAAACAATTTCTCGGATTGGCCGGTTATTACCGGCGGTTTATCGAAAATTTTTCGGGAATTTCAAAACCTCTTACAAATTTGCTAAAAAAGGGCATACCGTTCAAATGGACCGATGCTCAGCAAAAAGCATTTGATACTTTGAGGGAAGCTCTTTGCAAGGAGCCGATCCTCCAATATCCCGATTTTACTCAACCTTTTAATATCACTACCGACGCGTCCAATTTTGCGGTCGGAGGAGTACTCTCTCAAGGAGAAATTGGCAAAGACAAGCCAATTGCTTACGCATCTAGGACCCTGAATAAACACGAATTAAATTACTCAGTAATCGAAAAAGAGTGTCTCGCGATCATTTATTGCGTAAACCATTTCAGGCCATACATTTACGGCCGTCAGTTTAATTTGCTCACCGATCATCAACCCTTAGTATGGTTAAACTCAGTCAAAGATCCAGCTAATCGCTTAGTCCATTGGCGTTTGAGCCTTGGAAACTACGAATATAAAATTCAATATAAACCCGGTAGAGTGAATCGTAACGCGGATGCTCTTTCCCGAAATCCCCCTGAAACAAAAAATGTTCTTGTCTTAACTCACAATCCTAAAAAGAGAAAAAGAAAACCAAGCTCATCTGGTGAAGAGGAAGAAAACTCTCACCACAAACTCGATGACGACTCCTTATCCGACGAATCCTCCAGTGAACGGATTTTCAGTCCACCTAGAGAACCGGGAAAAAGAAAAATCAAACCTAAATTTTGTTCATCTTGTCCCCCAGGAGTCGTTCACGATCATCTTTTCAGCCCTCCTGGGCGCCCTGTAAAGAAAAAACGAGACGATCATAGTCCGAAAATCAACATAGAAAATCAAAAATTAAATCCTAAAAAGGGAAAAATAACCGGTCTACCCCCGAGTATAGGAGGATCACAAGATGACTCCATCGACGATCCGATGTTGGGAAACTTGCCCTCTGACAATCGGGAACAGGTCGAACCAAATTCAGCTGACGAAATAGTCAGAAACGCGGAAGTTTCTAGCCCGCAAAAATTAACGTCGCCCAAAATTGCTGGTAATCGCGATAATGTCAATACTTTCGGTGAAACGCCGGATGACATCATCGTTGAGCCGGAACTACCTAATGAAAATTCTGAAGACGACGTAGAATCGCTCGAATTTGACGATTTTTTCGAAGGGTTCAATTACAATGACCCACCAAATTTCCCTTTGGGGGAAAACGCAAATTATTCCGACGAGCATGACTCTGAGGAAGAAGGCGAATTTTTATTTGACCCTGGAGGTCGTTATCAAGGTCAAAATTTTGAGTCAGACATTCAAATCGAAGGCGCGGTTTCCATCCGGGAAATTCGCGATAATTTATCAATGCAAAAAGGAAATAATGTTATTTTTATTACTCGTCAAGGACATCCAATAGATCAAGGTGGAAGAGAGCTAGAGACTCTCAATAAATTGCCAAAATTTGAAGAAATTACGATATTTCGGGCAAAAGTTGTTAAAGAAAAGGGGAATACAATTATTGGTCTCCCCGTTTTGTTTCATTTAAAAGAAAATATGTCGTTGGATGATCTTGGCGAGACTTTTCAATCCTTGCGCCAAGTCTTACTAGAAGAAAATTTGTTGTCTTTAAATATTGCAAAAACTGACTCAATCGGCGGAATAGCATGGGCTGATATAAAACGATTACTCATTCAAACTATCCGAAATCAAAGGATCGTCCTTACAATTTGTCTCCAATTAATCCGTTTTCCTTCTGAATCGGAAAGACTCGAAATTATTACTGAAAAACACGCTTCTGCTATCGGTGGTCACAAAGGCGTCACGAAAACTTATAAAAGGATCCGCGAAAATTTTTTCTGGGAAAATATGAAAACCCAAATTCAAGAGTATATTGCGAGATGCAGAAATTGTCAATTAAAAAAATTAGTTCGTGTCAAAACTAAACAACCGATGGTGATTACCGATACGCCTGGGCGTGCTTTCGACAAAATATCCATGGACATTGTTGGTCCATTACCTACAACGAGAAAAGGAAATTCATATATACTTACGATTCAGGACTTACTAACTAAATATTGTTTTGCTATACCGTTAGCGCGAACGACTACTGTCGACATAGCAGAGGCCTTTGTCGACAAATTTATTTGTTCAGTCGGCGCTCCAAAAACTATTTTGACCGATCAAGGTCGTAATTTCCTATCGAGTTTAATGAAATCTGTAGCGAAGAAATATCGCATAAAATTGTATCAAACTACTGCTTTTCATCCTCAAAGTAATGGCTCAATAGAAAGATCACATCATGTCCTTGCTGAGTATATAAAACAATTTATTGATAAAAGAACCGATTGGGATGACCTGTTAAGCATGTGCATGTTCTCTTACAATACAAGTCAGCACGAAGGCACTAGGTTCACCCCCCATGAGTTAGTTTTCGGTCATCTAGCAAGGCTTCCATCAGGACATCATCATATCGAAGAACAACAGGATCCTACATACGCCGAATATTTGGAGGAATTATTCGATCGTATCGACACTCTTCAAAATCGTGCTCGCGAAAACCTCATCGCCGCGAAAGAAAAATCAAAATTTTATTACGATCGCAAAATGAACCCACAACATTTCGGGGTTGGCGACGTAGTCTTACTCTTAAAAGAACCTCATAAAGGAAAATTCTGTGACCAATATACAGAACCATGTGAAATTATTGACGTTTTATCGGGCGGAAATTTAAAAATTCGTTATAAAGGAAAATCTCGAATTGTTCATGCAAATAAATTAAGAGGAACCCGTCTACCGCTTGATTCATAACTCGGGTATCCTCTCGTTTTTCAGACAACAATGCTCTACATTCTCATCATCAGTATTCTTTTCCATGAGGCCTCGAGTCTATTGGGTTACGATTGTGCCGGACCCAACCTCAACATCACTACTATCTCGTTAAACAACGTAGGAGAATGCATAGCTCCGGACGAGGCCCCTCCATCAAAAGAAACCTACATTCAATTACTTCAACTTTCCGATTTTTCACAAACTGAGGTCATTCAATGTCGCGTCGAAATAGACCGAACTATATATTACTGCGGAATGAGTTCTCACGTTTCCATCGTACACAATGGACGTCAAAATTATCTTCACGAATTAGATGAACGTGGTTGTCGTAAACTCCAGGAAACTGGTATACTTACTCTCAGTCCTGCCAGCGTCATCATTGGAATCCGAAAAAATAGTACAACTAGTCGCGCTGTAACCTTGGGCGGTTCTTTAACAACTAATGGAGCATGCAAAGGTACTCAATACAGCGACGCATTCGGCAGTTGGGACGGAGTCGTAATTCAAGCGACAGTAAAGATCGTCGTCACCAACTATCAAGCAGATGTCAATTTAATAAGCAACAAAATCGTGCTACAGGCAGGAACACATTGCCTTCTCACCGATGGCACCTGTCTGGATGTTGAAGGGAACTCTGCTTTCTGGACCACAGAACCTACGGATTCATGTCAATTTCATCGATATGACGTACTATTTGAAGGCATCGCAACAAAATACCAAAATCCGGATCCATCAGCTCAGAATCCCGATGTCTTCTCGTTAACAACTCAAGAAACCACGTTCGCTTTAGCTGCAAAATCCACCAAACATCTTTGTGGATACACACTCATTCGTACCGAACATCCGAAACTTTACATCTTAGAGACTCAAAAAGGAAGGACTTTCGCAGAAAAGAAACAAATTTCAGTAAATAACTTAGACATTTTCTCATACATGAACTCAAAATTTATTTACGTAGAAAAACATATTCGAAATCAAATACAAAATTTATATCGAGATGTGGTCATTCAGAGATGCAATCTCGAACGACAAGTTATTCAAAATGCACTCAATTCAGCTTCAATGTACCCAGAAAAATTTGCAAAAACTATAATGAAAACTCATGGATTTATGGCAGTAGTTCTTGGAGAAGTAGCACACATAATCAAATGTGCACCTGTAGATGTCAGCGTTCGTCGTACGCAGGAATGCTACAACGAATTGCCCGTAACCTATCGGAACGAATCCCGATTTCTTTCTCCAATTTCGAAGATCTTGTTAAAAACTGGAACCCAAATCGAGTGCGATCCACTTCTTCCAGCTTTATATTATATCGACAATAGCTGGTACCGTTTCAGTCCTTCGGGAATTCCGGTACCCGCTCCCCAGGAACTCCATCCAATTTCGCAGCCAACCTGGAATTATAATCCCATTGGTAACCTTGCCTCATCAGGAATTTATACAATGGAGGAAATTGACCAACTTCGTGATCGAATTATGTTCCCTGCCGAAAGAGCAGGCTTACTTAACACAATTGCTCGAGGTACAGCTGGTTATTCCGTAGCCAGTGGATCCATCTCCATCAGGAACCTTCTCGACAATCAAGCCATTGAAGAAATTGCCGAAAGTACGATCAAGAAGATGTGGCACGGTTTCGAAAAATTTGGACTTATCAGCGCTGGTTTCTTCGCCATCGCATTCATCATTTCTCTGGGAAAAGCAATAATCGACATTTTTATACAAGGATACACCCTTCATTCATTATATGGTTGGAGCTTCATGTTAATAGGAGCTCTATGGAATTCAATTACTCACCTATTAATTACTCGCCACTTCAAGCAACACGTAGTACATCCAGAAGAACAAACTCTTTACGAGGTCGTGACCCAGCAACCGAAGCCAGTACCATCAATCAGAAGACTCTCGGGTGTAGACCCAGTCCTGTTGAGTCGTCTTAATGACGGTTCTCAGCCTTCGTCATCCTAGGCTTCGAACTTCACCGGGGAGGTGTTACGTCCTGGTATTCACCCTCGTGTCTGACTTGTTGCGTAATCTGAAAATAAAATATAAAAACGTTAAAGATTAAAAGAAATATAAAAATTCAAATTCAACCGCCAAAATGTTAATAATAATAATTTTACATGTATCATAACAATAAGTAAACGAAATAATAATTTTGAACATAAATATAATCGTGTCATTTTTGGGACACCCTGTATATATACATTCAAGGAACGAACAGCTGATCAGCTGTTGAGCGTACGCGGACCTCGACCTACCGCACGAGCAGCGCTCACGCGCCAAGAGGCACATGACAAAGTCCCCACTTCAGTCAAATTTCATTAACTAACAATTATTAAATTATCGAGTTTTAATTATCATATTCTGCTCTATTATCAAAAGACCTTTAATTTGAATACTCACTCGACCATATTTCGACCACTTTTAAATAAACAAAATTTAGGCCATCAGCAAATTTCATTAACTAACAATTATTCAGATACAACAATTTAATTATGCTCATCTGATTCGGCTCGAAAAGCCCTTTTATTTGAACCCTCACACCACTATGTCATGTCCCAAATTAAACAAATAATCGACCCGCGAAAAACCGCGGAAAACCGCGGAAAACCGCGGATCACTATAAAACGCTCTTTAATGTTCCTATAGGATTGTAGATGTATTTGAGTTACTACAAATAAGAATTCGATTATATAAATAACATCTTACATATATATTGTTAATAATAATAATGAACAATAAGTAGTAAATAGACAAATACGCATTTTTACATATGTTTTACATAAACAAAAGTTTATTCATGTTACATACATCATCATATATTTTTGGGGAATAAATACGCTCTAGAGAAATAAACAAATAAATAAATAAACAATTAAGTTACTTCTCGAATAGAAAGACGTATATACAGCGCATTATTACATAAAACTCATAAATACATATATTTTTGGTACATAAGAGACAAAGGAATAGAACTGCACGCGTTCGAACACGTGGTCGTCATATTTCTTCTCAAGAGTCACATTTTCTCAAGTATCTGAAAACTGCAGAACCATGTCCGGTGAAGGAGTCTGTTTTAACTCCAAAAAGATATAAAAAATAATACAAAGAAAGGATTTCTTTCTTTCAGGAAATTCGTCAGCAAGAGAAAAGTAACCCGAAACTTCTAACCGTCGTCTTGACGAGACGGTACAATCCGCTGAAAATGTTAATGACCATTTTCCTAAATTTATAAATTATAATCTTTCATTAACTATTTGTTTCACACTTTTAAAACCCACCGTCGTTGTATTCAACTCCGTTATTCTAAAACCATCAATTTGAGCCGTCACACGACCATGTTAGACAATAAATTGCAATAGTTAAGTTAACTAACAATATATTAACAAAACCACAAAATTCATCCAATCGCAACGGGAAAACTTCCCACTTACACGAAATTCCAAGCCAAATCGAATGGCAGTATTTACAAATCCGAATAACAATAAATAACACCTAAAAATGTTTAAACAAATTGTCAATAATTAATAATTAACTTACCAAATGTACAACGTAGAATCTGCTGTTCATGTTAATCCAGGACGACCACTCGAACCTGTAAAAAACAAATAAAACATAAAATAATTATTATAAACAAATAAATAAAATAAGAATACTTACCAATATTGAAGAAATCCAAAAAGCGCGAGTCCTTATGTACCTGAAAAGAAGAAAGTAAGTTAATAAATAATTAATGTTAAATCAACGATTAATTAATAAATAATTAATTAATCGTTGATCAAGTACCACCGTAACATCACAAATAGTCATAAGAAATCATGTAAAATTAATGATTAGTTGATATTATTAATTAATCAATAATTTCTTTCGTAAATTGTAATAAATAAAATAATGCATAAGATTCATATACCTATATCGCTGAGTCAACGTAGAGCATCGCTGCAGCGTGTCAGTGACACACGCACACATTCATCGTTCGAGCGTCTTCGTGAGGTCTTCTATATAAGTGGGGGGCTGCACCGAAGTCGCCAGTTCTCGATCCTCTCCACAGACAGCCAGTCGAACTCCGACGTTCGTGTAGATCGGATATTCCCGCCGTGCGTCTGAAAATCGATATTTTCCATCTAAGTAAATTGTTGCTAGTTCTCGATCCTCTCCACAGACAGCCAGTCGAACTCCGACGTTTGTGTTGATCGGATATTCCCGCCGTGCGTCTGAAAATCGACTTTTACCATCTTTGTATTAGTTAGTTCTCGAATCTTTAAAATCGACATTGTACCATCTTTATTATTTGAAACTTAAATTGTTAACAAGTTATATCGTCGAGTTATAAATTAACTCTGTCACTACTAAAAATCGTGTAATTCATATTTTAAAGAAAAGTTATTAAATAAAATATTGTGAAAAGGTGAGAGGTGTTATAAAAAATCGTTTATTTTTACATTAATGTAAAAATATCTCCGTCCGCGTTTTAAAATCTTTCGCGATCATAAATTTGTCTGAAATAAATATTTCAAAGCAAATAAAAATTAAAATAAACAAATTCAAGTGTTTATCTAAATAATTCCGTAACATTCGTGGAATTAAATCATAATTATTCTGTCTATTCTTTTATCCGAAACAAATTGAAATCAGTTATCGACATTTCTTCCAAAAATTAAATAATTGAAAAATATAAATTAATAATTAAATTCACTAATTTTGGAAATTCAGTTAATTCGAGTTGCTCAAGAAAATATTCATTCCAACTTTTCTGTTCTTTCTGTGCTTTTTACTCTGGCACGTTGGATTCCCTCATTACCTGAGACCCTTTTTTATTACCCCGGGTTTTTCCGAACCTCGTTTTTTGCACACTTTCTCTTTTCTTCCCTCAAAACTTTTCCGACCGACCGTGCTATACTCAAGCACGTCTATTACCCTTTACATTTTTAATATTTTCACCAAACGCATTTTTCCCGAGTTCGCATTTGATTTGTGCTATCTCACAGGCACGTTAAATCGAATTCTTCCTTCCTTATCGACCGTGACGATTCTCAGGCACGTCGATCCCAATTTATTAAACTCACACTTTCACGATTTAATTTATCCGTGCTGATTCTCAAGCACGTTAAATTAATTTCGTCATCCTATCAATAATTCCCTCGATCTTCCATTATTATTTCCTCCCACGATTTTAGTTTATCCGTGCTGATTCTCAAGCACGTTAAATTAATTTCATTATTTCATATTATTTCCTTTAATTGATTCTCTGTGCTGTCTATCAAGCACGATCATACAAATCCTTTAAATCCTTATCGAATTTCATTCTATTGAGCAATTCAAATTAACAAAAATTTATTGATGTATAATTCTTCCATCATGAAGAATCATTATGCCTAGAAGACGCGCTGGAATAAGATTTCAAATTCGTCGAGCCATTGCGCGGGAGTGTCAGAAACCCGCAGTTAAAAGAGGAAACAATAAATCCATTCTAAAAACATTTCGAGACGAATATCTCAGCGATAAACCAGCCGTCGTTAAAACAGTCGTCGAGATCGCAAGTAGTTTGCCAAAAGTTCGGGTCATCTCGACTACGTCGATAAAACAGACAATTTACATTGTGGATCCCAAAACATCTTTTCCTCTGGCTCGCCTCGTCGGTACAAATCGTGTCGTCCTTTGCGAGGAACTGCAGCGAGAGTGGGACAACATCTCACAGGCGTCGACTCTGTCTCGCCCGTCCACACCAGAAGGCATCGAGATCATCGAACTCGACTAGATCTCCAATTACCAACAGTAAGTATTAATCACCAGTTAACAATCTTATTGACAAAGGTTCCGGTCCTAGAGGGGAAAATCTCACCCTTCTAAACACAGGAGCCTAAAATAAATCTACGCGTCGTACGCCCGTGTATCCATTGCAGATAGAGTAATTTTCGCGTTTATCGACTACCGAATAGTCCCTCCGACTATCGGTTATCTCGTGCCCTTTATTATCGATTGTCAATTCGGACATTCCATCTCCCGGCTATCGGTCAAGTAGCAGCCTATATTTCCAGCAGTCGGTAAGAACACCGACCGTAGGTTAGAGCTCTGAACCCCCTTAACATCAATAGGTAGCTTATCGTGGGTTGGTAAAATAAAAATAGTCCGCGGGTACAAATAAGTTTCAAATCTTTATTTAACCGTCGATAAATTCGTACAATTCTATTTACATTTTTTTTCCCAATTCCGGGCATTCAAACGCGCGACGTAACACCTGCGATACATGAAGATAATCGCACGTATTTACACTTTGTTTCCGCTAACGTAACAATGTCGATGAAACATTAAAACTTCATTGAATTTGGTCGGTGGTGATCAATTTTCGTTCGAAAAACATCGAAACACGTTATTTTTCAGCGAAAATCGTCGAATTGGACCAAGATTTCACCAACGTTGCCCTCAAACGATCGATTTTTACATGAAAATCGAAGGAACACGCCTTTTTACAGCGAAAATCGTCGTAATGTACAAAATTCATACTTCGGGGAGAGTAAACGGCATTCCTGCGATACATGAAGATAATCGCACGTGTTTACACTTGGTTTCCGATAACGTAACAATGTCGATGAAACATGATAATTTCATTGAATTTGCTCGGAGGTGATCAATTTTCGTTCGAAAAACATCGAAACACGTTATTTTTCAGTGAAAATCGTAGAAATGGACCAAGATTTCACCAATGTTGCCCTCAAACGATCGATTTTTACATGAAAATCGAAGGAACACGCCTTTTTACAGCGAAAATCGTCGCAATGTACAAAATTCATACTGCGGGGAAGGTAAATTGCATTCCTGCGATACATGAAGATAATCGCACGTGTTTTCAATTGGTTTCCCTTAACGTAACGATGTCGATGAAACATGATAATTTCATTGAATTTGCTCGGAGGTGATCAATTTTCGTTCGAAAAACATCGAAACACGTTATTTTTTAGCGACAATTGTCGAATTGGACCAAGATTTCACCAACGTTGCCCTCAAACGATCGATTTTTACATGAAAATCGAAGGAACACGCCTTTTTACAGCGATAATCGTCGTAATGTACAAAATTCATACTTCGGGGAGGGTAAATGGCATTCCTGCGATACATGAAGATAATCGCACGTGTTTACAATTGGTTTCCGCTAACGTAACGATGTCGATGAAACATGATAATTTCATTGAATTTGCTCGGAGGTGATCAATTTTCGTTCGAAAAACATCGAAACACGTTATTTTTCAGCGAAAATCGTCGAATTGGACCAAGATTTCACCAACGTTGCCCTCAAACGATCGATTTTTACATGAAAATCGAAGGAACACGCCTTTTTACAGCGAAAATCGTCGCAATGTACAAAATTCATACTGCGGGGAAGGTAAATTGCATTCCTGCGATACATGAAGATAATCGCACGTGTTTTCAATTGGTTTCCCTTAACGTAACGATGTCGATGAAACATGATAATTTCATTGAATTTGCTCGGAGGTGACCAATTTTCGTTCGAAAAACATCGAAACACGTTATTTTTTAGCGACAATCGTCGAATTGGACCAAGATTTCACCAACGTTGCCCTCAAACGATCGATTTTTACATGAAAATCGAAGGAACACGCCTATTTACAGCGATAATCGTCGTAATGTACAAAATTCATACTTCGGGGAGAGTAAACGGCATTCCTGCGATACATGAAGATAATCGCACGTATTTACACTTTGTTTCCGCTAACGTAACAATGTCGATGAAACATTAAAACTTCATTGAATTTGGTCGGTGGTGATCAATTTTCGTTCGAAAAACATCGAAACACGTTATTTTTCAGCGAAAATCGTCGAATTGGACCAAGATTTCACCAACGTTGCCCTCAAACGATCGATTTTTACATGAAAATCGAAGGAACACGCCTTTTTACAGCGAAAATCGTCGTAATGTACAAAATTCATACTTCGGGGAGAGTAAACGGCATTCCTGCGATACATGAAGATAATCGCACGTGTTTACACTTGGTTTCCGATAACGTAACAATGTCGATGAAACATTAAAACTTCATTGAATTTGGTCGGTGGTGATCAATTTTCGTTCGAAAAACATCGAAACACTTTATTTTTCAGCGAAAATCGTCGAATTGGACCAAGATTTCACCAACGTTGCCCTCAAACGATCGATTTTTACATGAAAATCGAAGGAACACGCCTTTTTACAGCGATAATCGTCGTAATGTACAAAATTCATACTTCGGGGAGGGTAAATGGCATTCCTGCGATACATGAAGATAATCGCACGTGTTTACAATTTGTTTCCGCAAACGTAACAATGTCGATGAAACATGATTATTTCATTGAATTTGGTCGGAGGTGATCAATTTTCGTTCGAAAAACATCGAAACACGTTATTTTTCAGCGAAAATCATCGAATTGGACCAAGATTTGACCAATGTTGCCCTCAAACGATCGATTTTTACATGAAAATCGAAAAAACACGCCTTTTTACAGCGAAAATCGTCGTAATGTACAAAATTCATACTTCGGGGAGGGTAAATGGCATTCCTGCGATACATGAAGATAATCGCACGTGTTTTCAATTGGTTTCCCTTAACGTAACGATGTCGATGAAACATGATAATTTCATTGAATTTGCTCGGAGGTGACCAATTTTCGTTCGAAAAACATCGAAACACGTTATTTTTTAGCGACAATCGTCGAATTGGACCAAGATTTCACCAACGTTGCCCTCAAACGATCGATTTTTACATGAAAATCGAAGGAACACGCCTATTTACAGCGATAATCGTCGTAATGTACAAAATTCATACTTCGGGGAGAGTAAACGGCATTCCTGCGATACATGAAGATAATCGCACGTATTTACACTTTGTTTCCGCTAACGTAACAATGTCGATGAAACATTAAAACTTCATTGAATTTGGTCGGTGGTGATCAATTTTCGTTCGAAAAACATCGAAACACGTTATTTTTCAGCGAAAATCGTCGAATTGGACCAAGATTTCACCAACGTTGCCCTCAAACGATCGATTTTTACATGAAAATCGAAGGAACACGCCTTTTTACAGCGAAAATCGTCGTAATGTACAAAATTCATACTTCGGGGAGAGTAAACGGCATTCCTGCGATACATGAAGATAATCGCACGTGTTTACACTTGGTTTCCGATAACGTAACAATGTCGATGAAACATTAAAACTTCATTGAATTTGGTCGGTGGTGATCAATTTTCGTTCGAAAAACATCGAAACACTTTATTTTTCAGCGAAAATCGTCGAATTGGACCAAGATTTCACCAACGTTGCCCTCAAACGATCGATTTTTACATGAAAATCGAAGGAACACGCCTTTTTACAGCGATAATCGTCGTAATGTACAAAATTCATACTTCGGGGAGGGTAAATGGCATTCCTGCGATACATGAAGATAATCGCACGTGTTTACAATTTGTTTCCGCAAACGTAACAATGTCGATGAAACATGATTATTTCATTGAATTTGGTCGGAGGTGATCAATTTTCGTTCGAAAAACATCGAAACACGTTATTTTTCAGCGAAAATCATCGAATTGGACCAAGATTTGACCAATGTTGCCCTCAAACGATCGATTTTTACATGAAAATCGAAAAAACACGCCTTTTTACAGCGAAAATCGTCGTAATGTACAAAATTCATACTTCGGGGAGGGTAAATGGCATTCCTGCGATACATGAAGATAATCGCACGTGTTTACAATTTGTTTCCGCTAACGTAACAATGTCGATGAAACATTAAAACTTCATTGAATTTGGTCGGTGGTGATCAATTTTCGTTCGAAAAACATCGAAACACGTTATTTTTCAGCGAAAATCGTCGAATTGGACCAAGATTTCACCAACGTTGCCCTCAAACGATCGATTTTTACATGAAAATCGAAGGAACACGCCTTTTTACAGCGAAAATCGTCGTAATGTACAAAATTCATACTTCGGGGAGAGTAAACGGCATTCCTGCGATACATGAAGATAATCGCACGTGTTTACACTTGGTTTCCGATAACGTAACAATGTCGATGAAACATGATAATTTCATTGAATTTGCTCGGAGGTGATCAATTTTCGTTCGAAAAACATCGAAACACGTTATTTTTCAGCGAAAATCGTCGAATTGGACCAATATTTCACCAGCATTGCCCTCAAACGATCGATTTTTACATGAAAATCGAAGGAACACGCCTTTTTACAGCGATAATCGTCGTAATGTACAAAATTCATACTTCGGGGAGGGTAAATGGCATTCCTGCGATACATGAAGATAATCGCACGTGTTTACACTTGGTTTCCGATAACGTAACAATGTCGATAAAACATCATAATTTCATTGAATTTGCTCGGAGGTGATCAATTTTCGTTCGAAAAACATCGAAACACGTTATTTTTCAGCGAAAATCGTCGAATTGGACCAAGATTTCACCAACGTTGCCCTCAAACGATCGATTTTTACATGAAAATCGAAGGAACACGCCTTTTTACAGCGAAAATCGTCGCAATGTACAAAATTCATACTGCGGGGAAGGTAAATTGCATTCCTGCGATACATGAAGATAATCGCACGTGTTTTCAATTGGTTTCCCTTAACGTAACGATGTCGATGAAACATGATAATTTCATTGAATTTGCTCGGAGGTGATCAATTTTCGTTCGAAAAACATCGAAACACGTTATTTTTTAGCGACAATCGTCGAATTGGACCAAGATTTCACCAACGTTGCCCTCAAACGATCGATTTTTACATGAAAATCGAAGGAACACGCCTTTTTACAGCGATAATCGTCGTAATGTACAAAATTCATACTTCGGGGAGGGTAAATGGCATTCCTGCGATACATGAAGATAATCGCACGTGTTTACAATTGGTTTCCGCTAACGTAACGATGTCGATGAAACATGATAATTTCATTGAATTTGCTCGGAGGTGATCAATTTTCGTTCGAAAAACATCGAAACACGTTATTTTTCAGCGACAATCGTCGAATTGGACCAAGATTTCACCAACGTTGCCCTCAAACGATCGATTTTTACATGAAAATCGAAGGAACACGCCTTTTTACAGCGATAATCGTCGTAATGTACAAAATTCATACTTCGGGGAGAGTAAACGGCATTCCTGCGATACATGAAGATAATCGCACGTGTTTACACTTGGTTTCCGATAACGTAACAATGTCGATGAAACATGATAATTTCATTGAATTTGCTCGGAGGTGATCAATTTTCGTTCGAAAAACATCGAAACACGTTATTTTTCAGCGAAAATCGTCGAATTGGACCAAGATTTCACCAGCATTGCCCTCAAACGATCGATTTTTACATGAAAATCGAAGGAACACGCCTTTTTACAGCGATAATCGTCGTAATGTACAAAATTCATACTTCGGGGAGGGTAAATGGCATTCCTGCGATACATGAAGATAATCGCACGTGTTTACACTTGGTTTCCGATAACGTAACAATGTCGATAAAACATCATAATTTCATTGAATTTGCTCGGAGGTGATCAATTTTCGTTCGAAAAACATCGAAACACGTTATTTTTCAGCGAAAATCGTCGAATTGGACCAAGATTTCACCAACGTTGCCCTCAAACGATCGATTTTTACATGAAAATCGAAGGAACACGCCTTTTTACAGCGAAAATCGTCGCAATGTACAAAATTCATACTGCGGGGAAGGTAAATTGCATTCCTGCGATACATGAAGATAATCGCACGTGTTTTCAATTGGTTTCCCTTAACGTAACGATGTCGATGAAACATGATAATTTCATTGAATTTGCTCGGAGGTGATCATTTTTCGTTCGAAAAACATCGAAACACGTTATTTTTTAGCGACAATCGTCGAATTGGACCAAGATTTCACCAACGTTGCCCTCAAACGATCGATTTTTACATGAAAATCGAAGGAACACGCCTTTTTACAGCGATAATCGTCGTAATGTACAAAATTCATACTTCGGGGAGGGTAAATGGCATTCCTGCGATACATGAAGATAATCGCACGTGTTTACAATTGGTTTCCGCTAACGTAACGATGTCGATGAAACATGATAATTTCATTGAATTTGCTCGGAGGTGATCAATTTTCGTTCGAAAAACATCGAAACACGTTATTTTTCAGCGAAAATCGTCGAATTGGACCAAGATTTCACCAACGTTGCCCTCAAACGATCGATTTTTACATGAAAATCGAAGGAACACGCCTTTTTACATCGAAAATCGTCGTAATGTACAAAATTCATACTTCGGGGAGAGTAAACGGCATTCCTGCGATACATGAAGATAATCGCACGTATTTACACTTTGTTTCCGCTAACGTAACAATGTCGATGAAACATTAAAACTTCATTGAATTTGGTCGGTAGTGATCAATTTTCGTTCGAAAAACATCGAAACTCGTTATTTTTCAGCGAAAATCATCGAATTGGACCAAGATTTCACCAACGTTGCCCTCAAAGGATCGATTTTTACATGAAAATCGAAGGAACACGCCTTTTTACAGCGAAAATCGTCGTAATGTACATAATTCATACTTCAGGGAGTGTAAATGGCATTTTCTTGCGATACATGAAGATAATTGCACGTATTTACACTTTGTTTCCGCTAACGTAACGATGTCGATGAAACCTCATCATTTCATTCAATTTGGTCACAGGTGATCAATTTTCGTTCGAAAAACATCGAAGCACGTTAATTTTCAGCGAAAATCGTCGAATTGGACCAAGATTTGACTAACGTTGCCCTCAAACGATCGATTTTTACATGAAAATCGAAGGAACACGCCTTTTTACAGCGAAAATCGTCGTAATGTACAAAATTCATACTTCGGGGAGGGTAAATGGCATTCCTGCGATACATGAAGATAATCGCACGTGTTTACAATTTGTTTCCGCAAACGTAACAATGTCGATGACATTAACATGATTATTTCATTGAATTTGGTCGGAGGTGATCAATTTTCGTTCGAAAAACATCGAAAAACGTTATTTTTCAGTGAAAATCGTAGAAATGGACCAATATTTCACCAATGTTGCTCTCAAACGATCGATTTTTACATGAAAATCGAAGGAACACGCCTTTTTACAGCGAAAATCGTCAAAATGTACAAAATTCATACTTCGGGGAGCGTAAATGGCATTCCCGCGATACACTAAGATAATCGCACGTGTTTACAATTTGTTTCGGCTAACGTAACAATGTCGATAAAACATGATAATTTCATTGAATTTGGTCGGAGGTGATCAATTTTCATTCAAAAAACATCGAAACACGTTATTTTTCAGTGAAAATCGTAGAAATGGAACAAGATTTCACCAACGTTGCCCTCAAACGATCGATTTTTACATGAAAATCGAAGGAACACGCCTTTTTACAGCGAAAATCGTCGTAATGTACAAAATTCATACTTCGGGGAGAGTAAACGGCATTCCTGCGATACATGAAGATAATCGCACGTGTTTACACTTGGATTCCGATAACGTAACAATGTCGATAAAACATCATAATTTCATTGAATTTGCTCGGAGGTGATCAATTTTCGTTCGAAAAACATCGAAACACGTTATTTTTCAGCGAAAATCGTCGAATTGGACCAAGATTTCACCAGCATTGCCCTCAAACGATCGATTTTTACATGAAAATCGAAGGAACACGCCTTTTTACAGCGATAATCGTCGTAATGTACAAAATTCATACTCCGGGGAGGGTAAATGGCATTCCCGCGATACACTAAGATAATCGCACGTGTTTACAATTTGTTTCGGCTAACGTAACAATGTCGATAAAACATGATAATTTCATTGAATTTGGTCGGAGGTGATCAATTTTCATTCAAAAAACATCGAAACACGTTATTTTTCAGTAAAAATCGTAGAAATGGACCAAGATTTCACCAACGTTGCCCTCAAACGATCGATTTTTACATGAAAATCGAAGGAACACGCCTTTTTACAGCGAAAATCGTCGTAATGTACAAAATTCATACTTCGGGGAAAGTAAATGGCATTCCTGCGATACATGAAGATAATCGCACGTGTTTACAATTTGTTTCCGCAAACGTAACAATGTCGATGAAACCTGATTATTTCATTGAATTTGGTCGGAGGTGATCAATTTTCGTTCGAAAAACATCGAAACACGTTATTTTTCAGCGAAAATCGTCGAATTGGACCAAGATTTGACCAATGTTGCCCTCAAACGATAGATTTTTACATGAAAATCGAGGAACACAACTTTTTACAGCGAAAATCGTCATAATGTACAAAATTCATACTTCGGGGAGCGTAAATGGCATTCCCGCGATACACTAAGATAATCGCACGTGTTTACAATTTGTTTCGGCTAACGTAACAATGTCGATAAAACATGATAATTTCATTGAATTTGGTCGGAGGTGATCAATTTTCATTCAAAAAACATCGAAACACGTTATTTTTCAGTGAAAATCGTAGAAATGGAACAAGATTTCACCAACGTTGCCCTCAAACGATCGATTTTTACATGAAAATCGAAGGAACACGCCTTTTTACAGCGAAAATCGTCGTAATGTACATAATTCATACTTCGGAGAGGGTAAATGGCATTCCTGCGATACATGAAGATAATCGCACGTGTTTACAATTGTTTTCCGCTAACGTAACGATGTCGATGAAACATGATAATTTCATTGAATTTGCTCGGAGGTGATCAATTTTCGTTCGAAAAACATCGAAACACGTTATTTCTTAGCGACAATCGTCGAATTGGACCAAGATTTCACCAGCATTGCCCTCAAACGATCGATTTTTACATGAAAATCGAAGGAACACGCCTTTTTACAGCGAAAATCGTCGTAATGTACAAAATTCATACTTCGGGGAGGGTAAATGGCATTCCTGCGATACATGAAGATAATCGCACGTGTTTACACTTGGTTTCCGATAACGTAACAATGTCGATAAAACATCATAATTTCATTGAATTTGCTCGGAGGTGATCAATTTTCGTTCGAAAAACATCGAAACACGTTATTTTTCAGTGAAAATCGTAGAAATGGACCAAGATTTCACCAATGTTGCCCTCAAACGATCGATTTTTACATGAAAATCGAAGGAACACGCCTTTTTACAGCGAAAATCGTCGCAATGTACAAAATTCATACTGCGGGGAAGGTAAATTGCATTCCTGCGATACATGAAGATAATCGCACGTGTTTTCAATTGGTTTCCCTTAACGTAACGATGTCGATGAAACATGATAATTTCATTGAATTTGCTCGGAGGTGATCAATTTTCGTTCGAAAAACATCGAAACACGTTATTTTTTAGCGACAATTGTCGAATTGGACCAAGATTTCACCAACGTTGCCCTCAAACGATCGATTTTTACATGAAAATCGAAGGAACACGCCTTTTTACAGCGATAATCGTCGTAATGTACAAAATTCATACTTCGGGGAGGGTAAATGGCATTCCTGCGATACATGAAGATAATCGCACGTGTTTACAATTGGTTTCCGCTAACGTAACGATGTCGATGAAACATGATAATTTCATTGAATTTGCTCGGAGGTGATCAATTTTCGTTCGAAAAACATCGAAACACGTTATTTTTCAGCGAAAATCGTCGAATTGGACCAAGATTTCACCAACGTTGCCCTCAAACGATCGATTTTTACATGAAAATCGAAGGAACACGCCTTTTTACAGCGAAAATCGTCGTAATGTACAAAATTCATACTTCGGGGAGGGTAAATGGCATTCCTGCGATACATGAAGATAATCGCACGTGTTTACACTTGGTTTCCGATAACGTAACAATGTCGATAAAACATCATAATTTCATTGAATTTGCTCGGAGGTGATCAATTTTCGTTCGAAAAACATCGAAACACGTTATTTTTCAGTGAAAATCGTAGAAATGGACCAAGATTTCACCAATGTTGCCCTCAAACGATCGATTTTTACATGAAAATCGAAGGAACACGCCTTTTTACAGCGAAAATCGTCGCAATGTACAAAATTCATACTGCGGGGAAGGTAAATTGCATTCCTGCGATACATGAAGATAATCGCACGTGTTTTCAATTGGTTTCCCTTAACGTAACGATGTCGATGAAACATGATAATTTCATTGAATTTGCTCGGAGGTGATCAATTTTCGTTCGAAAAACATCGAAACACGTTATTTTTTAGCGACAATTGTCGAATTGGACCAAGATTTCACCAACGTTGCCCTCAAACGATCGATTTTTACATGAAAATCGAAGGAACACGCCTTTTTACAGCGATAATCGTCGTAATGTACAAAATTCATACTTCGGGGAGGGTAAATGGCATTCCTGCGATACATGAAGATAATCGCACGTGTTTACAATTGGTTTCCGCTAACGTAACGATGTCGATGAAACATGATAATTTCATTGAATTTGCTCGGAGGTGATCAATTTTCGTTCGAAAAACATCGAAACACGTTATTTTTCAGCGAAAATCGTCGAATTGGACCAAGATTTCACCAACGTTGCCCTCAAACGATCGATTTTTACATGAAAATCGAAGGAACACGCCTTTTTACAGCGAAAATCGTCGCAATGTACAAAATTCATACTGCGGGGAAGGTAAATTGCATTCCTGCGATACATGAAGATAATCGCACGTGTTTTCAATTGGTTTCCCTTAACGTAACGATGTCGATGAAACATGATAATTTCATTGAATTTGCTCGGAGGTGACCAATTTTCGTTCGAAAAACATCGAAACACGTTATTTTTTAGCGACAATCGTCGAATTGGACCAAGATTTCACCAACGTTGCCCTCAAACGATCGATTTTTACATGAAAATCGAAGGAACACGCCTATTTACAGCGATAATCGTCGTAATGTACAAAATTCATACTTCGGGGAGAGTAAACGGCATTCCTGCGATACATGAAGATAATCGCACGTATTTACACTTTGTTTCCGCTAACGTAACAATGTCGATGAAACATTAAAACTTCATTGAATTTGGTCGGTGGTGATCAATTTTCGTTCGAAAAACATCGAAACACGTTATTTTTCAGCGAAAATCGTCGAATTGGACCAAGATTTCACCAACGTTGCCCTCAAACGATCGATTTTTACATGAAAATCGAAGGAACACGCCTTTTTACAGCGAAAATCGTCGTAATGTACAAAATTCATACTTCGGGGAGAGTAAACTGCATTCCTGCGATACATGAAGATAATCGCACGTGTTTACACTTGGTTTCCGATAACGTAACAATGTCGATGAAACATTAAAACTTCATTGAATTTGGTCGGTGGTGATCAATTTTCGTTCGAAAAACATCGAAACACTTTATTTTTCAGCGAAAATCGTCGAATTGGACCAAGATTTCACCAACGTTGCCCTCAAACGATCGATTTTTACATGAAAATCGAAGGAACACGCCTTTTTACAGCGATAATCGTCGTAATGTACAAAATTCATACTTCGGGGAGGGTAAATGGCATTCCTGCGATACATGAAGATAATCGCACGTGTTTACAATTTGTTTCCGCAAACGTAACAATGTCGATGAAACATGATTATTTCATTGAATTTGGTCGGAGGTGATCAATTTTCGTTCGAAAAACATCGAAACACGTTATTTTTCAGCGAAAATCATCGAATTGGACCAAGATTTGACCAATGTTGCCCTCAAACGATCGATTTTTACATGAAAATCGAAAAAACACGCCTTTTTACAGCGAAAATCGTCGTAATGTACAAAATTCATACTTCGGGGAGGGTAAATGGCATTCCTGCGATACATGAAGATAATCGCACGTGTTTACAATTTGTTTCCGCTAACGTAACAATGTCGATGAAACATTAAAACTTCATTGAATTTGGTCGGTGGTGATCAATTTTCGTTCGAAAAACATCGAAACACGTTATTTTTCAGCGAAAATCGTCGAATTGGACCAAGATTTCACCAACGTTGCCCTCAAACGATCGATTTTTACATGAAAATCGAAGGAACACGCCTTTTTACAGCGAAAATCGTCGTAATGTACAAAATTCATACTTCGGGGAGAGTAAACGGCATTCCTGCGATACATGAAGATAATCGCACGTGTTTACACTTGGTTTCCGATAACGTAACAATGTCGATGAAACATGATAATTTCATTGAATTTGCTCGGAGGTGATCAATTTTCGTTCGAAAAACATCGAAACACGTTATTTTTCAGCGAAAATCGTCGAATTGGACCAATATTTCACCAGCATTGCCCTCAAACGATCGATTTTTACATGAAAATCGAAGGAACACGCCTTTTTACAGCGATAATCGTCGTAATGTACAAAATTCATACTTCGGGGAGGGTAAATGGCATTCCTGCGATACATGAAGATAATCGCACGTGTTTACACTTGGTTTCCGATAACGTAACAATGTCGATAAAACATCATAATTTCATTGAATTTGCTCGGAGGTGATCAATTTTCGTTCGAAAAACATCGAAACACGTTATTTTTCAGCGAAAATCGTCGAATTGGACCAAGATTTCACCAACGTTGCCCTCAAACGATCGATTTTTACATGAAAATCGAAGGAACACGCCTTTTTACAGCGAAAATCGTCGCAATGTACAAAATTCATACTGCGGGGAAGGTAAATTGCATTCCTGCGATACATGAAGATAATCGCACGTGTTTTCAATTGGTTTCCCTTAACGTAACGATGTCGATGAAACATGATAATTTCATTGAATTTGCTCGGAGGTGATCAATTTTCGTTCGAAAAACATCGAAACACGTTATTTTTTAGCGACAATCGTCGAATTGGACCAAGATTTCACCAACGTTGCCCTCAAACGATCGATTTTTACATGAAAATCGAAGGAACACGCCTTTTTACAGCGATAATCGTCGTAATGTACAAAATTCATACTTCGGGGAGGGTAAATGGCATTCCTGCGATACATGAAGATAATCGCACGTGTTTACAATTGGTTTCCGCTAACGTAACGATGTCGATGAAACATGATAATTTCATTGAATTTGCTCGGAGGTGATCAATTTTCGTTCGAAAAACATCGAAACACGTTATTTTTCAGCGAAAATCGTCGAATTGGACCAAGATTTCACCAACGTTGCCCTCAAACGATCGATTTTTACATGAAAATCGAAGGAACACGCCTTTTTACAGCGAAAATCGTCGCAATGTACAAAATTCATACTGCGGGGAAGGTAAATTGCATTCCTGCGATACATGAAGATAATCGCACGTGTTTTCAATTGGTTTCCCTTAACGTAACGATGTCGATGAAACATGATAATTTCATTGAATTTGCTCGGAGGTGATCATTTTTCGTTCGAAAAACATCGAAACACGTTATTTTTTAGCGACAATCGTCGAATTGGACCAAGATTTCACCAACGTTGCCCTCAAACGATCGATTTTTACATGAAAATCGAAGGAACACGCCTTTTTACAGCGATAATCGTCGTAATGTACAAAATTCATACTTCGGGGAGGGTAAATGGCATTCCTGCGATACATGAAGATAATCGCACGTGTTTACAATTGGTTTCCGCTAACGTAACGATGTCGATGAAACATGATAATTTCATTGAATTTGCTCGGAGGTGATCAATTTTCGTTCGAAAAACATCGAAACACGTTATTTTTCAGCGAAAATCGTCGAATTGGACCAAGATTTCACCAACGTTGCCCTCAAACGATCGATTTTTACATGAAAATCGAAGGAACACGCCTTTTTACAGCGAAAATCGTCGTAATGTACAAAATTCATACTTCGGGGAGAGTAAACGGCATTCCTGCGATACATGAAGATAATCGCACGTATTTACACTTTGTTTCCGCTAACGTAACAATGTCGATGAAACATTAAAACTTCATTGAATTTGGTCGGTAGTGATCAATTTTCGTTCGAGAAACATCGAAACTCGTTATTTTTCAGCGAAAATCATCGAATTGGACCAAGATTTCACCAACGTTGCCCTCAAAGGATCGATTTTTACATGAAAATCGAAGGAACACGCCTTTTTACAGCGAAAATCGTCGTAATGTACATAATTCATACTTCAGGGAGTGTAAATGGCATTTTCTTGCGATACATGAAGATAATTGCACGTATTTACACTTTGTTTCCGCTAACGTAACAATGTCGATGAAACCTCATCATTTCATTGAATTTGGTCACAGGTGATCAATTTTCGTTCGAAAAACATCGAAGCACGTTATTTTTCAGCGAAAATCGTCGAATTGGACCAAGATTTGACTAACGTTGCCCTCAAACGATCGATTTTTACATGAAAATCGAAGGAACACGCCTTTTTACAGCGAAAATCGTCGCAATGTACAAAATTCATACTGCGGGGAAGGTAAATTGCATTCCTGCGATACATGAAGATAATCGCACGTGTTTTCAATTGGTTTCCCTTAACGTAACGATGTCGATGAAACATGATTATTTCATTGAATTTGGTCGAAGGTGATCAATTTTCGTTCGAAAAACATCGAAACACGTTATTTTTCAGTGAAAATCGTAGAAATGGACCAAGATTTCACCAACGTTGCCCTCAAACGATCGATTTTTACATGAAAATCGAAGGAACACGCCTTTTTACAGCGAAAATCGTCGTAATGTACAAAATTCATACTTCGGGGAGAGTAAACGGCATTCCTGCGATACATGAAGATAATCGCACGTGTTTACACTTGGTTTCCGATAACGTAACAATGTCGATGAAACATGATAATTTCATTGAATTTGCTCGGAGGTGATCAATTTTCGTTCGAAAAACATCGAAACACGTTATTTTTCAGCGAAAATCGTCGAATTGGACCAAGATTTCACCAGCATTGCCCTCAAACGATCGATTTTTACATGAAAATCGAAGGAACACGCCTTTTTACAGCGATAATCGTCGTAATGTACAAAATTCATACTTCGGGGAGGGTAAATGGCATTCCTGCGATACATGAAGATAATCGCACGTGTTTACACTTGGTTTCCGATAACGTAACAATGTCGATAAAACATCATAATTTCATTGAATTTGCTCGGAGGTGATCAATTTTCGTTCGAAAAACATCGAAACACGTTATTTTTCAGCGAAAATCGTCGAATTGGACCAAGATTTCACCAACGTTGCCCTCAAACGATCGATTTTTACATGAAAATCGAAGGAACACGCCTTTTTACAGCGAAAATCGTCGCAATGTACAAAATTCATACTGCGGGGAAGGTAAATTGCATTCCTGCGATACATGAAGATAATCGCACGTGTTTTCAATTGGTTTCCCTTAACGTAACGATGTCGATGAAACATGATAATTTCATTGAATTTGCTCGGAGGTGATCATTTTTCGTTCGAAAAACATCGAAACACGTTATTTTTTAGCGACAATCGTCGAATTGGACCAAGATTTCACCAACGTTGCCCTCAAACGATCGATTTTTACATGAAAATCGAAGGAACACGCCTTTTTACAGCGATAATCGTCGTAATGTACAAAATTCATACTTCGGGGAGGGTAAATGGCATTCCTGCGATACATGAAGATAATCGCACGTGTTTACAATTGGTTTCCGCTAACGTAACGATGTCGATGAAACATGATAATTTCATTGAATTTGCTCGGAGGTGATCAATTTTCGTTCGAAAAACATCGAAACACGTTATTTTTCAGCGAAAATCGTCGAATTGGACCAAGATTTCACCAACGTTGCCCTCAAACGATCGATTTTTACATGAAAATCGAAGGAACACGCCTTTTTACATCGAAAATCGTCGTAATGTACAAAATTCATACTTCGGGGAGAGTAAACGGCATTCCTGCGATACATGAAGATAATCGCACGTATTTACACTTTGTTTCCGCTAACGTAACAATGTCGATGAAACATTAAAACTTCATTGAATTTGGTCGGTAGTGATCAATTTTCGTTCGAAAAACATCGAAACTCGTTATTTTTCAGCGAAAATCATCGAATTGGACCAAGATTTCACCAACGTTGCCCTCAAAGGATCGATTTTTACATGAAAATCGAAGGAACACGCCTTTTTACAGCGAAAATCGTCGTAATGTACATAATTCATACTTCAGGGAGTGTAAATGGCATTTTCTTGCGATACATGAAGATAATTGCACGTATTTACACTTTGTTTCCGCTAACGTAACGATGTCGATGAAACCTCATCATTTCATTCAATTTGGTCACAGGTGATCAATTTTCGTTCGAAAAACATCGAAGCACGTTAATTTTCAGCGAAAATCGTCGAATTGGACCAAGATTTGACTAACGTTGCCCTCAAACGATCGATTTTTACATGAAAATCGAAGGAACACGCCTTTTTACAGCGAAAATCGTCGTAATGTACAAAATTCATACTTCGGGGAGGGTAAATGGCATTCCTGCGATACATGAAGATAATCGCACGTGTTTACAATTTGTTTCCGCAAACGTAACAATGTCGATGACATTAACATGATTATTTCATTGAATTTGGTCGGAGGTGATCAATTTTCGTTCGAAAAACATCGAAAAACGTTATTTTTCAGTGAAAATCGTAGAAATGGACCAATATTTCACCAATGTTGCTCTCAAACGATCGATTTTTACATGAAAATCGAAGGAACACGCCTTTTTACAGCGAAAATCGTCAAAATGTACAAAATTCATACTTCGGGGAGCGTAAATGGCATTCCCGCGATACACTAAGATAATCGCACGTGTTTACAATTTGTTTCGGCTAACGTAACAATGTCGATAAAACATGATAATTTCATTGAATTTGGTCGGAGGTGATCAATTTTCATTCAAAAAACATCGAAACACGTTATTTTTCAGTGAAAATCGTAGAAATGGAACAAGATTTCACCAACGTTGCCCTCAAACGATCGATTTTTACATGAAAATCGAAGGAACACGCCTTTTTACAGCGAAAATCGTCGTAATGTACAAAATTCATACTTCGGGGAGAGTAAACGGCATTCCTGCGATACATGAAGATAATCGCACGTGTTTACACTTGGATTCCGATAACGTAACAATGTCGATAAAACATCATAATTTCATTGAATTTGCTCGGAGGTGATCAATTTTCGTTCGAAAAACATCGAAACACGTTATTTTTCAGCGAAAATCGTCGAATTGGACCAAGATTTCACCAGCATTGCCCTCAAACGATCGATTTTTACATGAAAATCGAAGGAACACGCCTTTTTACAGCGATAATCGTCGTAATGTACAAAATTCATACTCCGGGGAGGGTAAATGGCATTCCCGCGATACACTAAGATAATCGCACGTGTTTACAATTTGTTTCGGCTAACGTAACAATGTCGATAAAACATGATAATTTCATTGAATTTGGTCGGAGGTGATCAATTTTCATTCAAAAAACATCGAAACACGTTATTTTTCAGTAAAAATCGTAGAAATGGACCAAGATTTCACCAACGTTGCCCTCAAACGATCGATTTTTACATGAAAATCGAAGGAACACGCCTTTTTACAGCGAAAATCGTCGTAATGTACAAAATTCATACTTCGGGGAAAGTAAATGGCATTCCTGCGATACATGAAGATAATCGCACGTGTTTACAATTTGTTTCCGCAAACGTAACAATGTCGATGAAACCTGATTATTTCATTGAATTTGGTCGGAGGTGATCAATTTTCGTTCGAAAAACATCGAAACACGTTATTTTTCAGCGAAAATCGTCGAATTGGACCAAGATTTGACCAATGTTGCCCTCAAACGATAGATTTTTACATGAAAATCGAGGAACACAACTTTTTACAGCGAAAATCGTCATAATGTACAAAATTCATACTTCGGGGAGCGTAAATGGCATTCCCGCGATACACTAAG
Source organism: Campoletis raptor (assembly GCA_948107755.1). Taxonomy (NCBI): domain Eukaryota; kingdom Metazoa; phylum Arthropoda; class Insecta; order Hymenoptera; family Ichneumonidae; genus Campoletis; species Campoletis raptor. Next base: position 490,124 of record OX403628.1, on the reverse strand, counting down.
ATAATCGCACGTGTTTACAATTTGTTTCGGCTAACGTAACAATGTCGATAAAACATGATAATTTCATTGAATTTGGTCGGAGGTGATCAATTTTCATTCAAAAAACATCGAAACACGTTATTTTTCAGTGAAAATCGTAGAAATGGAACAAGATTTCACCAACGTTGCCCTCAAACGATCGATTTTTACATGAAAATCGAAGGAACACGCCTTTTTACAGCGAAAATCGTCGTAATGTACATAATTCATACTTCGGAGAGGGTAAATGGCATTCCTGCGATACATGAAGATAATCGCACGTGTTTACAATTGTTTTCCGCTAACGTAACGATGTCGATGAAACATGATAATTTCATTGAATTTGCTCGGAGGTGATCAATTTTCGTTCGAAAAACATCGAAACACGTTATTTCTTAGCGACAATCGTCGAATTGGACCAAGATTTCACCAGCATTGCCCTCAAACGATCGATTTTTACATGAAAATCGAAGGAACACGCCTTTTTACAGCGAAAATCGTCGTAATGTACAAAATTCATACTTCGGGGAGGGTAAATGGCATTCCTGCGATACATGAAGATAATCGCACGTGTTTACACTTGGTTTCCGATAACGTAACAATGTCGATAAAACATCATAATTTCATTGAATTTCCTCGGAGGTGATCAATTTTCGTTCGAAAAACATCGAAACACGTTATTTTTCAGCGAAAATCGTTGAATTGGACCAAGATTTCACCAACGTTGCCCTCAAACGATCGATTTTTACATGAAAATCGAAGGAACACGCCTTTTTACAGCAAAAATCGTCGTAATGTACATAATTCATACTTCAGGGAGTGTAAATGGCATTTTCTTGCGATACATGAAGATAATTGCACGTATTTACACTTTGTTTCCGCTAACGTAACAATGTCGATTAAACATTAAAACTTCATTGAATTTGCTCGGAGGTGATCAATTTTCGTTCGAAAAACATCGAAACACGTTATTTTTCAGCGAAAATCGTCGAATTGGACCAAGATTTCACCAACGTTGCCCTCAAACGATCGATTTTTACATGAAAATCGAAGGAACACACCTTTTTACAGCGAAAATCGTCATAATGTAGAAAATTCATACTTCAGGGAGGGTAAATGGCATTTTCTTGCGATACATGAAGATAATTGCACGTATTCACACTTTGTTTCCGCTAACGTAACAATGTCGATGAAACATTAAAACTTCATTGAATTTGGTCGGTGGTGATCAATTTTCGTTCGAAAAACACGAAACACGTTATTTTTCAGTGAAAATCGTAGAAATGGAACAAAATTTCACCAACGTTGCCCTCAAACGATCGATTTTTACATGAAAATCGAAGGAACACGCCTTTTTACAGCGAAAATCGTCGTAATGTACATAATTCATACTTCGGAGAGGGTAAATGGCATTCCTGCGATACATGAAGATAATCGCACGTGTTTACAATTGGTTTCCGCTAACGTAACGATGTCGATGAAACATGATAATTTCATTGAATTTGCTCGGAGGTGATCAATTTTCGTTCGAAAAACATCGAAACACGTTATTTTTTAGCGACAATCGTCGAATTGGACCAAGATTTCACCAGCATTGCCCTCAAACGATCGATTTTTACATGAAAATCCAAGGAACACGCCTTTTTACAGCGAAAATCGTCGTAATGTACAAAATTCATACTTCGGGGAGGGTAAATGGCATTCCTGCGATACATGAAGATAATCGCACGTGTTTACACTTGGTTTCCGATAACGTAACAATGTCGATAAAACATCATAATTTCATTGAATTTGCTCGGAGGTGATCAATTTTCGTTCGAAAAACATCGAAACACGTTATTTTTCAGCGAAAATCGTCGAATTGGACCAAGATTTCACCAACGTTGCCCTCAAACGATCGATTTTTACATGAAAATCGAAGGAACACGCCTTTTTACAGCGAAAATCATCGCAATGTACAAAATTCATACTGCGGGGAAGGTAAATTGCATTCCTGCGATACATGAAGATAATCGCACGTGTTTTCAATTGGTTTCCCTTAACGTAACGATGTCGATGAAACATGATAATTTCATTGAATTTGCTCGGAGGTGATCAATTTTCGTTCGAAAAACATCGAAACACGTTATTTTTTAGCGACAATCGTCGAATTGGACCAAGATTTCACCAACGTTGCCCTCAAACGATCGATTTTTACATGAAAATCGAAGGAACACGCCTTTTTACAGCGATAATCGTCGTAATGTACAAAATTCATACTTCGGGGAGGGTAAATGGCATTCCTGCGATACATGAAGATAATCGCACGTGTTTACAATTGGTTTCCGCTAACGTAACGATGTCGATGAAACATGATAATTTCATTGAATTTGCTCGGAGGTGATCAATTTTCGTTCGAAAAACATCGAAACACGTTATTTTTCAGCGAAAATCGTCGAATTGGACCAAGATTTCACCAACGTTGCCCTCAAACGATCGATTTTTACATGAAAATCGAAGGAACACGCCTTTTTACATCGAAAATCGTCGTAATGTACAAAATTCATACTTCGGGGAGAGTAAACGGCATTCCTGCGATACATGAAGATAATCGCACGTATTTACACTTTGTTTCCGCTAACGTAACAATGTCGATGAAACATTAAAACTTCATTGAATTTGGTCGGTAGTGATCAATTTTCGTTCGAAAAACATCGAAACTCGTTATTTTTCAGCGAAAATCATCGAATTGGACCAAGATTTCACCAACGTTGCCCTCAAAGGATCGATTTTTACATGAAAATCGAAGGAACACGCCTTTTTACAGCGAAAATCGTCGTAATGTACATGATTCATACTTCAGGGAGTGTAAATGGCATTTTCTTGCGATACATGAAGATAATTGCACGTATTTACACTTTGTTTCCGCTAACGTAACGATGTCGATGAAACCTCATCATTTCATTCAATTTGGTCACAGGTGATCAATTTTCGTTCGAAAAACATCGAAGCACGTTATTTTTCAGCGAAAATCGTCGAATTGGACCAAGATTTGACTAACGTTGCCCTCAAACGATCGATTTTTACATGAAAATCGAAGGAACACGCCTTTTTACAGCGAAAATCGTCGTAATGTACAAAATTCATACTTCGGGGAGGGTAAATGGCATTCCTGCGATACATGAAGATAATCGCACGTGTTTACAATTTGTTTCCGCAAACGTAACAATGTCGATGACATTAACATGATTATTTCATTGAATTTGGTCGGAGGTGATCAATTTTCGTTCGAAAAACATCGAAAAACGTTATTTTTCAGTGAAAATCGTAGAAATGGACCAATATTTCACCAATGTTGCTCTCAAACGATCGATTTTTACATGAAAATCGAAGGAACACGCCTTTTTACAGCGAAAATCGTCAAAATGTACAAAATTCATACTTCGGGGAGCGTAAATGGCATTCCCGCGATACACTAAGATAATCGCACGTGTTTACAATTTGTTTCGGCTAACGTAACAATGTCGATAAAACATGATAATTTCATTGAATTTGGTCGGAGGTGATCAATTTTCATTCAAAAAACATCGAAACACGTTATTTTTCAGTGAAAATCGTAGAAATGGAACAAGATTTCACCAACGTTGCCCTCAAACGATCGATTTTTACATGAAAATCGAAGGAACACGCCTTTTTACAGCGAAAATCGTCGTAATGTACAAAATTCATACTTCGGGGAGAGTAAACGGCATTCCTGCGATACATGAAGATAATCGCACGTGTTTACACTTGGATTCCGATAACGTAACAATGTCGATAAAACATCATAATTTCATTGAATTTGCTCGGAGGTGATCAATTTTCGTTCGAAAAACATCGAAACACGTTATTTTTCAGCGAAAATCGTCGAATTGGACCAAGATTTCACCAGCATTGCCCTCAAACGATCGATTTTTACATGAAAATCGAAGGAACACGCCTTTTTACAGCGATAATCGTCGTAATGTACAAAATTCATACTCCGGGGAGGGTAAATGGCATTCCCGCGATACACTAAGATAATCGCACGTGTTTACAATTTGTTTCGGCTAACGTAACAATGTCGATAAAACATGATAATTTCATTGAATTTGGTCGGAGGTGATCAATTTTCATTCAAAAAACATCGAAACACGTTATTTTTCAGTAAAAATCGTAGAAATGGACCAAGATTTCACCAACGTTGCCCTCAAACGATCGATTTTTACATGAAAATCGAAGGAACACGCCTTTTTACAGCGAAAATCGTCGTAATGTACAAAATTCATACTTCGGGGAAAGTAAATGGCATTCCTGCGATACATGAAGATAATCGCACGTGTTTACAATTTGTTTCCGCAAACGTAACAATGTCGATGAAACCTGATTATTTCATTGAATTTGGTCGGAGGTGATCAATTTTCGTTCGAAAAACATCGAAACACGTTATTTTTCAGCGAAAATCGTCGAATTGGACCAAGATTTGACCAATGTTGCCCTCAAACGATAGATTTTTACATGAAAATCGAGGAACACAACTTTTTACAGCGAAAATCGTCATAATGTACAAAATTCATACTTCGGGGAGCGTAAATGGCATTCCCGCGATACACTAAGATAATCGCACGTGTTTACAATTTGTTTCGGCTAACGTAACAATGTCGATAAAACATGATAATTTCATTGAATTTGGTCGGAGGTGATCAATTTTCATTCAAAAAACATCGAAACACGTTATTTTTCAGTGAAAATTGTAGAAATGGAACAAGATTTCACCAACGTTGCCCTCAAACGATCGATTTTTACATGAAAATCGAAGGAACACGCCTTTTTACAGCGAAAATCGTCGTAATGTACATAATTCATACTTCGGAGAGGGTAAATGGCATTCCTGCGATACATGAAGATAATCGCACGTGTTTACAATTGTTTTCCGCTAACGTAACGATGTCGATGAAACATGATAATTTCATTGAATTTGCTCGGAGGTGATCAATTTTCGTTCGAAAAACATCGAAACACGTTATTTCTTAGCGACAATCGTCGAATTGGACCAAGATTTCACCAGCATTGCCCTCAAACGATCGATTTTTACATGAAAATCGAAGGAACACGCCTTTTTACAGCGAAAATCGTCGTAATGTACAAAATTCATACTTCGGGGAGGGTAAATGGCATTCCTGCGATACATGAAGATAATCGCACGTGTTTACACTTGGTTTCCGATAACGTAACAATGTCGATAAAACATCATAATTTCATTGAATTTCCTCGGAGGTGATCAATTTTCGTTCGAAAAACATCGAAACACGTTATTTTTCAGCGAAAATCGTTGAATTGGACCAAGATTTCACCAACGTTGCCCTCAAACGATCGATTTTTACATGAAAATCGAAGGAACACGCCTTTTTACAGCAAAAATCGTCGTAATGTACATAATTCATACTTCAGGGAGTGTAAATGGCATTTTCTTGCGATACATGAAGATAATTGCACGTATTTACACTTTGTTTCCGCTAACGTAACAATGTCGATTAAACATTAAAACTTCATTGAATTTGCTCGGAGGTGATCAATTTTCGTTCGAAAAACATCGAAACACGTTATTTTTCAGCGAAAATCGTCGAATTGGACCAAGATTTCACCAACGTTGCCCTCAAACGATCGATTTTTACATGAAAATCGAAGGAACACACCTTTTTACAGCGAAAATCGTCATAATGTAGAAAATTCATACTTCAGGGAGGGTAAATGGCATTTTCTTGCGATACATGAAGATAATTGCACGTATTCACACTTTGTTTCCGCTAACGTAACAATGTCGATGAAACATTAAAACTTCATTGAATTTGGTCGGTGGTGATCAATTTTCGTTCGAAAAACACGAAACACGTTATTTTTCAGCGAAAATCGTCGAATTGGACCAAGATTTCACCAACGTTGCCCTCAAACGATCGATTTTTACATGAAAATCGAAGGAACACGCCTTCTTACAGCGAAAATCGTCGTAATGTACAAAATTCATACTTCGGGGAGGGTAAATGGCATTCCTGCGATACATGAAGATAATCGCACGTGTTTACACTTGGTTTCCGATAACGTAACAATGTCGATAAAACATCATAATTTCATTGAATTTCCTCGGAGGTGATCAATTTTCGTTCGAAAAACATCGAAACACGTTATTTTTCATCGAAAATCGTTGAATTGGACCAAGATTTCACCAACGTTGCCCTCAAACGATCGATTTTTACATGAAAATCGAAGGAACACGCCTTTTTACAGCAAAAATCGTCGTAATGTACATAATTCATACTTCAGGGAGTGTAAATGGCATTTTCTTGCGATACATGAAGATAATTGCACGTATTTACACTTTGTTTCCGCTAACGTAACAATGTCGATTAAACATTAAAACTTCATTGAATTTGCTCGGAGGTGATCAATTTTCGTTCGAAAAACATCGAAACACGTTATTTTTCAGCGAAAATCGTCGAATTGGACCAAGATTTCACCAACGTTGCCCTCAAACGATCGATTTTTACATGAAAATCGAAGGAACACACCTTTTTACAGCGAAAATCGTCATAATGTAGAAAATTCATACTTCAGGGAGGGTAAATGGCATTTTCTTGCGATACATGAAGATAATTGCACGTATTCACACTTTGTTTCCGCTAACGTAACAATGTCGATGAAACATTAAAACTTCATTGAATTTGGTCGGTGGTGATCAATTTTCGTTCGAAAAACACGAAACACGTTATTTTTCAGCGAAAATCGTCGAATTGGACCAAGATTTCACCAACGTTGCCCTCAAACGATCGATTTTTACATGAAAATCGAAGGAACACGCCTTTTTACAGCGAAAATCGTCGCAATGTACAAAATTCATACTGCGGGGAAGGTAAATTGCATTCCTGCGATACATGAAGATAATCGCACGTGTTTACAATTGGTTTCCCTTAACGTACCGATGTCGATGAAACATGATAATTTCATTGAATTTGCTCGGAGGTGATCAATTTTCGTTCGAAAAACATCGAAACACGTTATTTTTCAGTGAAAATCGTAGAAATGCACCAAGATTTCACCAACGTTGCCCGCAAACGATCGATTTTTACATGAAAATCGAAGGAACACGCCTTTTTACAGCGATAATCGTCGTAATGTACAAAATTCATACTTCGGGGAGGGTAAATGGCATTCCTGCGATACATGAAGATAATCGCACGTATTTACACTTTGTTTCCGCTAACGTAACAATGTCGATGAAACATTAAAACTTCATTGAATTTGGTCGGTGGTGATCAATTTTCGTTCGAAAAACACGAAACACGTTATTTTTCAGCGAAAATCGTCGAATTGGACCAAGATTTCACCAACGTTGCCCTCAAACGATCGATTTTTACATGAAAATCGAAGGAACACGCCTTTTTACAGCGAAAATCGTCGTAATGTACAAGATTCATGCTTCGGGGAGGGTAAATTGCATTCCTGCGATACATGAAGATAATCGCACGTATTTACACTTTGTTTCCCTTAACGTACCGATGTCGATGAAACATGATAATTTCATTGAATTTGCTCGGAGGTGATCAATTTTCGTTCGAAAAACATCGAAACACGTTATTTTTCAGTGAAAATCGTAGAAATGCACCAAGATTTCACCAACGTTGCCCGCAAACGATCGATTTTTACATGAAAATCGAAGGAACACGCCTTTTTACAGCGATAATCGTCGTAATGTACAAAATTCATACTTCGGGGAGGGTAAATGGCATTCCTGCGATACATGAAGATAATCGCACGTATTTACACTTTGTTTCCGCTAACGTAACAATGTCGATGAAACATTAAAACTTCATTGAATTTGGTCGGTGGTGATCAATTTTCGTTCGAAAAACACGAAACACGTTATTTTTCAGCGAAAATCGTCGAATTGGACCAAGATTTCACCAACGTTGCCCTCAAACGATCGATTTTTACATGAAAATCGAAGGAACACGCCTTTTTACAGCGAAAATCGTCGTAATGTACAAGATTCATACTTCGGGGAGAGTAAACGGCATTCCTGCGATACATGAAGATAATCGCACGTGTTTACACTTGGTTTCCGATAACGTAACAATGTCGATAAAACATCATAATTTCATTGAATTTGCTCGGAGGTGATCAATTTTCGTTCGAAAAACATCGAAACACGTTATTTTTCAGCGAAAATCGTCGAATTGGACCAAGATTTCACCAACGTTGCCCTCAAACGATCGATTTTTACATGAAAATCGAAGGATCACGCCTTTTTACAGCGAAAATCGTCGCAATGTACAAAATTCATACTGCGGGGAAGGTAAATTGCATTCCTGCGATACATGAAGATAATCGCACGTGTTTACAATTGGTTTCCCTTAACGTAACGATGTCGATGAAACATGATTATTTCATTGAATTTGGTCGGAGGTGATCAATTTTCGTTCGAAAAAAATCGAAACACGTTATTTTTCAGTGAAAATCGTAGAAATGGACCAAGATTTCACCAACGTTGCCCTCAAACGATCGATTTTTACATGAAAATCGAAGGAACACGCCTTTTTACAGCGAAAATCGTCGTAATGTACAAAATTCATACTTCGGGGAGAGTAAACGGCATTCCTGCGATACATGAAGATAATCGCACGTGTTTACAATTTGTTTCCGCAAACGTAACAATGTCGATGAAACATGATTATTTCATTGAATTTGGTCGGAAGTGATCAATTTTCGTTCGAAAAACATCGAAACACGTTATTTTTCAGCGAAAATCGTCGAATTGGACCAAGATTTGACCAATGTTGCCCTCAAACGATAGATTTTTACATGAAAATCGAGGAACACAACTTTTTACAGCGAAAATCGTCATAATGTACAAAATTCATACTTCGGGGAGCGTAAATGGCATTCCCGCGATACACTAAGATAATCGCACGTGTTTACACTTTGTTTCCGCTAACGTAACAATGTCGATGAAACATTAAAACTTCATTGAATTTGGTCGGTAGTGATCAATTTTCGTTCGAAAAACATCGAAACTCGTTATTTTTCAGCGAAAATCATCGAATTGGACCAAGATTTCACCAACGTTGCCCTCAAAGGATCGATTTTTACATGAAAATCGAAGGAACACGCCTTTTTACAGCGAAAATCGTCGTAATGTACATGATTCATACTTCAGGGAGTGTAAATGGCATTTTCTTGCGATACATGAAGATAATTGCACGTATTTACACTTTGTTTCCGCTAACGTAACGATGTCGATGAAACCTCATCATTTCATTCAATTTGGTCACAGGTGATCAATTTTCGTTCGAAAAACATCGAAGCACGTTATTTTTCAGCGAAAATCGTCGAATTGGACCAAGATTTGACTAACGTTGCCCTCAAACGATCGATTTTTACATGAAAATCGAAGGAACACGCCTTTTTACAGCGAAAATCGTCGTAATGTACAAAATTCATACTTCGGGGAGGGTAAATGGCATTCCTGCGATACATGAAGATAATCGCACGTGTTTACAATTTGTTTCCGCAAACGTAACAATGTCGATGACATTAACATGATTATTTCATTGAATTTGGTCGGAGGTGATCAATTTTCGTTCGAAAAACATCGAAAAACGTTATTTTTCAGTGAAAATCGTAGAAATGGACCAATATTTCACCAATGTTGCTCTCAAACGATCGATTTTTACATGAAAATCGAAGGAACACGCCTTTTTACAGCGAAAATCGTCAAAATGTACAAAATTCATACTTCGGGGAGCGTAAATGGCATTCCCGCGATACACTTGTTACGTCCTGGTATTCACCCTCGTGTCTGACTTGTTGCGTAATCTGAAAATAAAATATAAAAACGTTAAAGATTAAAAGAAATATAAAAATTCAAATTCAACCGCCAAAATGTTAATAATAATAATTTTACATGTATCATAACAATAAGTAAACGAAATAATAATTTTGAACATAAATATAATCGTGTCATTTTTGGGACACCCTGTATATATACATTCAACGAACGGCTGATCAGCTGTTGAGCGTACGCGGACCTCGACCTACCGCACGAGCAGCGCTCACGCGCCAAGAGGCACATGACAAAGTCCCCACTTCAGTCAAATTTCATTAACTAACAATTATTAAATTATCGAGTTTTAATTATCATATTCTGCTCTATTATCAAAAGACCTTTAATTTGAATACTCACTCGACCATATTTCGACCACTTTTAAATAAACAAAATTTAGGCCATCAGCAAATTTCATTAACTAACAATTATTCAGATACAACAATTTAATTATGCTCATCTGATTCGGCTCGAAAAGCCCTTCTATTTGAACCCTCACACCACTATGTCATGTCCCAAATTAAACAAATAATCGACCCGCGAAAAACCGCGGAAAACCGCGGAAAACCGCGGATCACTATAAAACGCTCTTTAATGTTCCTATAGGATTGTAAATGTATTTGAGTTACTACAAATAAGAATTCGATTATATAAATAACATCTTACATATATATTGTTAATAATAATAATAAACAATAAGTAATAAATAGACAAATACGCATTTTTACATATGTTTTACATAAACAAAAGTTTATTCATGTTACATACATCATCATATATTTTTGGGGAATAAATACGCTCTAGAGAAATAAACAAATAAATAAATAAACAATTAAGTTACTTCTCGAATAGAAAGACGTATATACAGCGCATTATTACATAAAACTCATAAATACATATATTTTTGGTACATAAGAGACAAAGGAATAGAACTGCACGCGCGAACACGTGGTCGTCATATTTCTTCTCAAGAGTCACATTTTCTCAAGTATCTGAAAACTGCAGAACCATGTCCGGTGAAGGAGTCTGTTTTAACTCCAAAAAGATATAAAAAATAATACAAAGAAAGGATTTCTTTCTTTCAGGAAATTCGTCAGCAAGAGAAAAGTAACCCGAAACTTCTAACCGTCGTCTTGACGGGACGGTACAATCCGCTGAAAATGTTAATGACCATTTTCCTAAATTTATAAATTATAATCTTTCATTAACTATTTGTTTCACACTTTTAAAACCCACCGTCGTTGTATTCAACTCCGTTATTCTAAAACCATCAATTTGAGCCGTCACACGACCATGTTAGACCATAAATTGCAATAGTTAAGTTAACTAACAATATATTAACAAAACCACAAAATTCATCCAATCGCAACGGGAAAACTTCCCACTTACACGAAATTAAAAGGCCAATCGAATGGCAGTATTTATAAATCCGAATAACAATAAATAACACCTAAAAATGTTTAAACAAATTGTCAATAATTAATAATTAACTTAACAAATGTACAACGTAGAATCTGCTGTTCATGTTAATCCAGGACCACCACTCGAACCTGTAAAAAACAAATAAAACATAAAATAATTATTATAAACAAATAAATAAAATAAGAACACTTACCAATATTGAAGAAATCCAAAAAGCGCGAGTCCTTATGTACCTGAAAAGAAGAAAATAAGTTAATAAATAATTAATGTTAAATCAACGATTAATTAATAAATAATTAATTAATCGTTGATCAAGTACCACCGTAACATCACAAATAGTCATAAGAAATCATGTAAAATTAATGATTAGTTAATATTATTAATTAATCAATAATTTCTTTCGTAAATTGTAATAAATAAAATAATGCATAAGATTCATATACCTATATCGCTGAGTCAACATAGAGCATCGCTGCAGCGTGTCAGTGACACACGCACACATTCATCGTTCGAGCGTCTTCGTGAGGTCTTCTATATAAGTGGGGGGCTGCACCGAAGTCGCTAGTTCTCGATCCTCTCCACAGACAGCCAGTCGAACTCCGACGTTTGTGTTGATCGGATATTCCCGCCGTGCGTCTGAAAATCGACTTTTACCATCTTTGTATTAGTTAGTTCTCGAGTCTCTCCACAGCCAGCCAGTCGAACTCCGACGTTCGTGTTGATCGGATACTCCCGCCGTGCTGCTGAAAATCGATTTTAACATCTTTGTAATTTTTAAACTTAAAATTGTTAATAAGTTTATATCGTCGGGTTATAAATTAACTCAGTCATTTCTTACAATTGTGCAACGAATATATAAGTATATTAAAGAAAAGTTATTAAATAAAATATTGTGAAAAGTGTTATAAAAAATCATTTATTTTTACATTAAGGTAAAAATATCTCCATCCGCGTTTTAAAATCTTTCGCGATCATAAATTTGTCTGAAATAAATATTTCAAAGCGAATAAAAATTAAATAAACAAATTCAAGTGTTTATCTAAATAATTCCGTAACATTCGTGGAATTAAATCATAATTATTCTGTCTATTCTTTTTTCCGAAACAAATTGAAATCAGTTATCGACATTTCTTCCAAAAATTAAATAATTGCAAAATATAAATAAATAATTAAATTCACTAATTTTGGAAATTCAATTAATTCGAGTTGCTCAAGAAAATATTCATTCCAATTTTTCCGTTCTTTCTGTGCTTTTTTTTACTCTGGCACGTGGGATTCCCTCATTACCTGAGACCCTTTTTTATTACCCCGGGTTTTTCCGAACCTCGTTTTTTGCACACTTTCTCTTTTCCTTCCTCAAAACTTTTTCCGATCGACCGTGCTATACTCAAGCACGTCTATTACCCTTTACATTTTTAATATTTTCACCAAACGCATTTTTCCCGAGTTCGCATTTAACTTGTGCTATTTCACAGGCACGTTAAATCGAATTCTTCCTTCCTTATCGACCGTGACGATTCTCAGGCACGTCGATTCCAATTTATTAAACTCACCCTTTCACGATTTTAGTTTATCCGTGCTGATTCTCAAGCACGTTAAATTAATTTCGTCATCCTATCAATAATTCTCTCGATCTTCCATTATTATTTCCTCCCACGATTTTAGTTTATCCGTGCTGATTCTCAAGCACGTTAAATTAATTTCATTATTTCATATTATTTCCTTTAATTGATTTTCTGTGCTGTCTATCGAGCACGATCATACAAATCCTTTAAATCCTTATCGAATTTCATTCCATTGAGCAATTCAAATTAACAAAAATTAATTGATGTATAATTCTTCCATCATGAAGAATCATTATGCCTAGAAGACGCGCTGGAATAAGATTTCAAATTCGTCGAGCCATTGCGCGGGAGTGTCAGAAACCCGCTGTTAAAAGAGGAAACAATAAGTCCATCCTAAAAACATTTCGGGACGAATATCTCAGCGATAAACCAGCCGTCGATAAAGCAGTTATCGAGATCGCAAGTAGTTTGCCAAAAGTTCGGGTCATCTCCACTACGTCGATAAAACAGACCATTTACATCGTTGATCCCAAAACATCTTTTCCTCTGGCTCGCCTCGTCGGTACAAATCGTGTCGTCCTTTGCGAGGAACTGCAGCGAGAGTGGGACAACATCTCACAGGCGTCGACTCTGTCTCGCCCGTCCACACCTGAAGGCATCGAGATCATCGAACTCGACTAGATCTTCAATTACCAACAGTAAGTATTAGTCTCCAGTTAGCAATCTTATTGACAAAGGTTCCGGTCCTAGAGGGGAAAATCTCACCCTTCTAAACACAGGAGCCTAAAATAAACTTACTCGTCGTACACCCGTGTATCCCTTGTAGATAGAGTAGTTTTCGCGTTTATCGACTACCGAATAGTCCCTCCGACTATCGGTTATCTCGTGCCCTTTATTATCGATTGTCAATTCGGACATTCCACCTCCCGGCTATCGGTCAAGTAGCAGCCTATATTTCCAGCAGTCGGTAAGAACACCGACCGTAGGTTAGAGCTCTGAACCCCCTTAACATCAATAGGTAGCTTATCGTGGGTTGGTAAAATAAAAATAGTCCGCGGGTACAAATAAGTTTCAAATCTTTATTTAACCGTCGATAAATTCGTACAATTCTATTTACATTTTTTTATCTCAATTCCGGGCATTCAAACGCGCGACGTAACAGGTTTATATATTTTTTGGTGGCAGCGGTGGGATACCGTCATAAGTTTTGCTACTGGTGACCAAAGTGTTTATTTCAAAAAATAAAATAATAATAAAAATAACCATCATTTTGTCAAAGATCTTTCAAATTAATTAAAGTCTAATTTTGCAAATTAAATAAATTCAATAAATAAATCCGAAAAATAAAATGGATGAATTAACTTCAGAAGATCTGCGCATTTTGCGCCAACAGTTAGAATTAAAAAGTAGAGAGTTGGCCGAAAAAGAATTGCGGTTACAACAGAAAGAAGTAATACTCGACGAAGAAAAGAGGAACGTCGAGAAACATATCGAGTCTATTCAGGCGTCTATTGACCAAGAAGTAGTTGAAAGGGTAGAATTTCAACAAAATGATAGATTAAAACATTTATTTGATCTCATAAATGAACAGCAAAATACAAATAGATCAATGCAAGCCAATCTTGACAAACTTATGGGCGAAATAAAAGATCACAAATACGATAGGCCAAGTTCGCAAGCTGCTATGTTCACCACAGACGTTTGGGGCGAACCGAGCGGGTATATTCCTCGCGCTAGTTCCCCTCGTGAAAACAATAGAAACCAACATCCGGTAAATTCAAATACACAAAATCAAAGTAATTTTCAAAGAAATCCTCCGGCTAATTTGCCAACTATTAAGTATAAAGACGCGTTAGAATCAGTTCCAATATTCACGGGATCCAATATACCTGTCCTTCGTTTTGTTCGAGCTTGCCAAAAAGTACGAAATCTTTTCGATCATCACCACGAGCCAAACCTTCTTTTGCTCCTTAAAAATAAATTAAAAGGTAATGCTCAAACCGCGCTCGAAGATGATAATTCTCACACAATCAAAGAATTTATAGACCAATTGAAATTATTGTTTGGATCTTCAAAATCCGTAAATGAATATCGCGGAGAACTCGGAACAATTATTAAATTTCCATCAGAAAATGCGATCCAGTATATTAGTCGAGTTAAAGATTTGCATTTCGCGATCCTTGAAATGGATACAGAAATTTGGGGACCTCTATCCCCTGAGCATCGGGCTCAATGTGAGTCCGATACAATTGATAGTTTCGTCAAGGGTTTACCACCCGATTTTAGAATCCGTGTCCGTCAACTGTCCTATCAAAATCTCGAGGAGCTTTTCGCAAAAACTATCGCGATAGAGAAAGAAATCGCGAACGATCAAAGATTTTTAAAATTCTCAAATCCACCCCTTCCTCCGCGGAACATCAGGGCTGCATTCACATCTAAACCACCCTGCAATCATTGTAATAAATCGGGGCATGATCCAGAAAACTGTTGGACAGCATTCCCAGATAAACGTCCAAAAGGGAATGGCGATCGCTACAACAGGCCCGGTGGCAATTTTAATCGGAATAATAACAATAATAATTTCAATCGCAATAATAACGACAATAATTTCAACCGGAGTAATAATAATAATAATTTCAACCGAAATTACAATAATAACAACTTCAATCGAAACAATGATAATAGGTCGAGACTCCATTGCACTTATTGCGACAAAATGGGGCATCTCGAAGAGCGGTGTTATAAAAAGATAGCAGACCAGCCAAAAAACGCGAAATCTCTCCCAACGGAGCAGGGCTCGTTGGGGGACCAAAAATTACGCCCTGTCCAGCTGGTGGAGGTGAGTCAGGCCGAGCCGTCAACCTCTGCCTAAAAGAGATCGAACGTTCACCTTCCGTCACCCTCGATTGCCCACAATTGTGCGGCCTAACAGAATTTTTAATCGATTCTGGTGCAGAAGTAAATGTTGCAAAAATTTCCAACGTATCTGCGAATTGCAACGCAGATGCTCTTTCCCGAAATCCTCCTGAAACAAAAAATGTTCTTGTCTTAACTCACAACCCTAAAAAGAGAAAAAGAAAACCAAGCTCATCTGGTGAAGAGAAAGAAAACTCTCACCACGAACTCGATGACGATTCCTTATCCGACGAATCTTCCAGTGAACGGATTTTCAGTCCACCTAGAGAACCGGGAAAAAGAAAAATCAAACCTCAATTTTGTTCATCTTGTCCCCCAGGAGTTGTTCACGATCATCTTTTCAGCCCTCCTGGGCGCCCTGTAAAGAAAAAACGAGACGATCATAGTCCGAAAATCAACATAGAAAATCAAAAATTAAATTCTAAAAAGGGAAAAATAACCGGTCTACCCCCGAGTATAGGAGGATCACAAGATGACTCCATGGACGATCCGATGTTGGGAAACTTGCCCTCTGACAATCGGGAACTGGTCGAATCAAATTTAGCTGACGAAATAGTCAGAAACGCGGAAGTTTCTAGCCCGCGAAAATTAACGTCGCCCAAAATTGCTGGTAATCGCGATAATGTCAATACTTTCGGTGAAACACCGGATGACATCATCGTTGAGCCGGAACTACCTAATGAAAATTCTGAAGACGACGTAGAATCGCTCGAATTTGACGATTTTTTCGAAGGGTTCAATTACAATGACCCACCATATTTCCCTTTGGGGGAAAACGCAAATTATTCCGACGAGCATGACTCTGAGGAAGAAGGCGAATTTTTATTTGACCCTGGAGGTCGTTATCAAGGTCAAAATTTTGAGTCAGACATTCAAATCGAAGGCGCGGTTTCCATCCGGGAAATTCGCGATAATTTATCAATGCAAAAAGGAAATAATGTTATTTTTATTACTCGTCAAGGACATCCAATAGATCAAGGTGGAAGAGAGCTAGAGACTCTCAATAAATTGCCAAAATTTGAAGAAATTACGATATTTCGGGCAAAAGTTGTTAAAGAAAAGGGGAATACAATTATTGGTCTCCCCGTTTTGTTTCATTTAAAAGAAAATATGTCGTTGGATGATCTTGGCGAGACTTTTCAATCCTTGCGCCAAGTCTTATTAGAAGAAAATTTGTTGTCTTTAAATATTGCAAAAACTGACTCAATCGGCGGAATAGCATGGGCTGATATAAAACGATTACTCATTCAAACTATCCGAAATCAAAGGATCGTCCTTACAATTTGTCTCCAATTAATCCGTTTTCCTTCTGAATCGGAAAGACTCGAAATTATAGCTGAAAAACACGCTTCTGCTATCGGTGGTCACAAAGGCGTCACGAAAACTTATAAAAGGATCCGCGAAAATTTTTTCTGGGAAAATATGAAAACCCAAATTCAAGAGTATATTGCGAGATGCAGAAATTGTCAATTAAAAAAATTAGTTCGTGTCAAAACTAAACAACCGATGGTGATTACCGATACGCCTGGGCGTGCTTTCGACAAAATATCCATGGACATTGTTGGTCCATTACCTACAACGAGAAAAGGAAATTCATATATACTTACGATTCAGGACTTACTAACTAAATATTGTTTTGCTATACCGTTAGCGCGAACGACTACTGTCGACATAGCAGAGGCCTTTGTCGACAAATTTATTTGTTCAGTCGGCGCTCCAAAAGCTATTTTGACCGATCAAGGTCGTAATTTCCTATCGAGTTTAATGAAATCTGTAGCGAAGAAATATCGCATAAAATTGTATCAAACTACTGCTTTTCATCCTCAAAGTAATGGCTCAATAGAAAGATCACATCATGTCCTTGCTGAGTATATAAAACAATTTATTGATAAAAGAACCGATTGGGATGACCTGTTAAGCATGTGCATGTTCTCTTACAATACAAGTCAGCACGAAGGCACTAGGTTCACCCCCCATGAGTTAGTTTTCGGTCATTTAGCAAGGCTTCCATCTGGACATCATCATATCGAAGAACAACAGGATCCTACATACGCCGAATACTTGGAGGAATTATTCGATCGTATCGACACTCTTCAAAATCGTGCTCGCGAAAACCTCATCGCCGCGAAAGAAAAATCAAAATTTTATTACGATCGCAAAATGAACCCACAACATTTCGGGGTTGGCGACGTAGTCTTACTCTTAAAAGAACCTCATAAAGGAAAATTCTGTGACCAATATACAGAACCATGTGAAATTATTGACGTTTTATCGGGCGGAAATTTAAAAATTCGTTATAAAGGAAAATCTCGAATTGTTCATGCAAATAAATTAAGAGGAACCCGTCTACCGCTTGATTCATAACTCGGGTATCCTCTCGTTTTTCAGACAACAATGCTCTACATTCTCATCATCAGTATTCTTTTCCATGAGGCCTCGAGTCTATTGGGTTACGATTGTGCCGGACCCAACCTCAACATCACTACTATCTCGTTAAACAACGTAGGAGAATGCATAGCTCCGGACGAGGCCCCTCCATCAAAAGAAACCTACATTCAATTACTTCAACTTTCCGATTTTTCACAAACTGAGGTCATTCAATGTCGCGTCGAAATAGACCGAACTATATATTACTGCGGAATGAGTTCTCACGTTTCCATCGTACACAATGGACGTCAAAATTATCTTCACGAATTAGATGAACGTGGTTGTCGTAAACTCCAGGAAACTGGTATACTTACTCTCAGTCCTGCCAGCGTCATCATTGGAATCCGAAAAAATAGTACAACTAGTCGCGCTGTAACCTTGGGCGGTTCTTTAACAACTAATGGAGCATGCAAAGGTACTCAATACAGCGACGCATTCGGCAGTTGGGACGGAGTCGTAATTCAAGCGACAGTAAAGATCATCGTCACCAACTATCAAGCAGATGTCAATTTAATAAGCAACAAAATCGTGCTACAGGCAGGAACACATTGCCTTCTCACCGATGGCACCTGTCTGGATGTTGAAGGGAACTCTGCTTTCTGGACCACAGAACCTACGGATTCATGTCAATTTCATCGATATGACGTACTATTTGAAGGCATCGCAACAAAATACCAAAATCCGGATCCATCAGCTCAGAATCCCGATGTCTTCTCGTTAACAACTCAAGAAACCACGTTCGCTTTAGCTGCAAAATCCACCAAACATCTTTGTGGATACACACTCATTCGTACCGAACATCCGAAACTTTACATCTTAGAGACTCAAAAAGGAAGGACTTTCGCAGAAAAGAAACAAATTTCAGTAAATAACTTAG
Organism: Campoletis raptor; assembly: GCA_948107755.1. Taxonomy (NCBI): domain Eukaryota; kingdom Metazoa; phylum Arthropoda; class Insecta; order Hymenoptera; family Ichneumonidae; genus Campoletis; species Campoletis raptor. The sequence goes on along the minus strand of OX403628.1, from coordinate 471,025 downwards.
ACATTTTCTCATACATGAACTCAAAATTTATTTACGTAGAAAAACATATTCGAAATCAAATACAAAATTTATATCGAGATGTGGTCATTCAGAGATGCAATCTCGAACGACAAGTTATTCAAAATGCACTCAATTCAGCTTCAATGTACCCAGAAAAATTTGCAAAAACTATAATGAAAACTCATGGATTTATGGCAGTAGTTCTTGGAGAAGTAGCACACATAATCAAATGTGCACCTGTAGATGTCAGCGTTCGTCGTACGCAGGAATGCTACAACGAATTGCCCGTAACTTATCGGAACGAATCCCGATTTCTTTCTCCAATTTCGAAGATCTTGTTAAAAACTGGAACCCAAATCGAGTGCGATCCACTTCTTCCAGCTTTATATTATATCGACAATAGCTGGTACCGTTTCAGTCCTTCGGGAATTCCGGTACCCGCTCCCCAGGAACTCCATCCAATTTCGCAGCCAACCTGGAATTATAATCCCATTGGTAACCTTGCCTCATCAGGAATTTATACAATGGAGGAAATTGACCAACTTCGTGATCGAATTATGTTCCCTGCCGAAAGAGCAGGCTTACTTAACACAATTGCTCGAGGTACAGCTGGTTATTCCGTAGCCAGTGGATCCATCTCCATCAGGAACCTTCTCGACAATCAAGCCATTGAAGAAATTGCCGAAAGTACGATCAAAAAGATGTGGCACGGTTTCGAAAAATTTGGACTCATCAGCGCTGGTTTCTTCGCCATCGCATTCATCATTTCTCTGGGAAAAGCAATAATCGACATTTTTATACAAGGATACACCCTTCATTCATTATATGGTTGGAGCTTCATGTTAATAGGAGCTCTATGGAATTCAATTACTCACTTATTAATTACTCGTCACTTCAAACAACATGTAGTACATCCAGAAGAACAAACTCTTTACGAGGTCGTGACCCAGCAACCGAAGCCAGTACCATCAATCAGAAGACTCTCGGGTGTAGACCCAGTCCTGTTGAGTCGTCTTAATGACGGTTCTCAGCCTTCGTCATCCTAGGCTTCGAACTTCACCGGGGAGGTGTTACGTCCTGGTATTCACCCTCGTGTCTGACTTGTTGCGTAATCTGAAAATAAAATATAAAAACGTTAAAGATTAAAAGAAATATAAAAATTCAAATTCAACCGCCAAAATGTTAATAATAATAATTTTACATGTATCATAACAATAAGTAAACGAAATAATAATTTTGAACATAAATATAATCGTGTCATTTTTGGGACACCCTGTATATATACATTCAACGAACGGCTGATCAGCTGTTGAGCGTACGCGGACCTCGACCTACCGCACGAGCAGCGCTCACGCGCCAAGAGGCACATGACAAAGTCCCCACTTCAGTCAAATTTCATTAACTAACAATTATTAAATTATCGAGTTTTAATTATCATATTCTGCTCTATTATCAAAAGACCTTTAATTTGAATACTCACTCGACCATATTTCGACCACTTTTAAATAAACAAAATTTAGGCCATCAGCAAATTTCATTAACTAACAATTATTCAGATACAACAATTTAATTATGCTCATCTGATTCGGCTCGAAAAGCCCTTCTATTTGAACCCTCACACCACTATGTCATGTCCCAAATTAAACAAATAATCGACCCGCGAAAAACCGCGGAAAACCGCGGAAAACCGCGGATCACTATAAAACGCTCTTTAATGTTCCTATAGGATTGTAAATGTATTTGAGTTACTACAAATAAGAATTCGATTATATAAATAACATCTTACATATATATTGTTAATAATAATAATAAACAATAAGTAATAAATAGACAAATACGCATTTTTACATATGTTTTACATAAACAAAAGTTTATTCATGTTACATACATCATCATATATTTTTGGGGAATAAATACGCTCTAGAGAAATAAACAAATAAATAAATAAACAATTAAGTTACTTCTCGAATAGAAAGACGTATATACAGCGCATTATTACATAAAACTCATAAATACATATATTTTTGGTACATAAGAGACAAAGGAATAGAACTGCACGCGCGAACACGTGGTCGTCATATTTCTTCTCAAGAGTCACATTTTCTCAAGTATCTGAAAACTGCAGAACCATGTCCGGTGAAGGAGTCTGTTTTAACTCCAAAAAGATATAAAAAATAATACAAAGAAAGGATTTCTTTCTTTCAGGAAATTCGTCAGCAAGAGAAAAGTAACCCGAAACTTCTAACCGTCGTCTTGACGGGACGGTACAATCCGCTGAAAATGTTAATGACCATTTTCCTAAATTTATAAATTATAATCTTTCATTAACTATTTGTTTCACACTTTTAAAACCCACCGTCGTTGTATTCAACTCCGTTATTCTAAAACCATCAATTTGAGCCGTCACACGACCATGTTAGACCATAAATTGCAATAGTTAAGTTAACTAACAATATATTAACAAAACCACAAAATTCATCCAATCGCAACGGGAAAACTTCCCACTTACACGAAATTAAAAGGCCAATCGAATGGCAGTATTTATAAATCCGAATAACAATAAATAACACCTAAAAATGTTTAAACAAATTGTCAATAATTAATAATTAACTTAACAAATGTACAACGTAGAATCTGCTGTTCATGTTAATCCAGGACCACCACTCGAACCTGTAAAAAACAAATAAAACATAAAATAATTATTATAAACAAATAAATAAAATAAGAACACTTACCAATATTGAAGAAATCCAAAAAGCGCGAGTCCTTATGTACCTGAAAAGAAGAAAATAAGTTAATAAATAATTAATGTTAAATCAACGATTAATTAATAAATAATTAATTAATCGTTGATCAAGTACCACCGTAACATCACAAATAGTCATAAGAAATCATGTAAAATTAATGATTAGTTAATATTATTAATTAATCAATAATTTCTTTCGTAAATTGTAATAAATAAAATAATGCATAAGATTCATATACCTATATCGCTGAGTCAACATAGAGCATCGCTGCAGCGTGTCAGTGACACACGCACACATTCATCGTTCGAGCGTCTTCGTGAGGTCTTCTATATAAGTGGGGGGCTGCACCGAAGTCGCTAGTTCTCGATCCTCTCCACAGACAGCCAGTCGAACTCCGACGTTTGTGTTGATCGGATATTCCCGCCGTGCGTCTGAAAATCGACTTTTACCATCTTTGTATTAGTTAGTTCTCGAGTCTCTCCACAGCCAGCCAGTCGAACTCCGACGTTCGTGTTGATCGGATACTCCCGCCGTGCTGCTGAAAATCGATTTTAACATCTTTGTAATTTTTAAACTTAAAATTGTTAATAAGTTTATATCGTCGGGTTATAAATTAACTCAGTCATTTCTTACAATTGTGCAACGAATATATAAGTATATTAAAGAAAAGTTATTAAATAAAATATTGTGAAAAGTGTTATAAAAAATCATTTATTTTTACATTAAGGTAAAAATATCTCCATCCGCGTTTTAAAATCTTTCGCGATCATAAATTTGTCTGAAATAAATATTTCAAAGCGAATAAAAATTAAATAAACAAATTCAAGTGTTTATCTAAATAATTCCGTAACATTCGTGGAATTAAATCATAATTATTCTGTCTATTCTTTTTTCCGAAACAAATTGAAATCAGTTATCGACATTTCTTCCAAAAATTAAATAATTGCAAAATATAAATAAATAATTAAATTCACTAATTTTGGAAATTCAATTAATTCGAGTTGCTCAAGAAAATATTCATTCCAATTTTTCCGTTCTTTCTGTGCTTTTTTTTACTCTGGCACGTGGGATTCCCTCATTACCTGAGACCCTTTTTTATTACCCCGGGTTTTTCCGAACCTCGTTTTTTGCACACTTTCTCTTTTCCTTCCTCAAAACTTTTTCCGATCGACCGTGCTATACTCAAGCACGTCTATTACCCTTTACATTTTTAATATTTTCACCAAACGCATTTTTCCCGAGTTCGCATTTAACTTGTGCTATTTCACAGGCACGTTAAATCGAATTCTTCCTTCCTTATCGACCGTGACGATTCTCAGGCACGTCGATTCCAATTTATTAAACTCACCCTTTCACGATTTTAGTTTATCCGTGCTGATTCTCAAGCACGTTAAATTAATTTCGTCATCCTATCAATAATTCTCTCGATCTTCCATTATTATTTCCTCCCACGATTTTAGTTTATCCGTGCTGATTCTCAAGCACGTTAAATTAATTTCATTATTTCATATTATTTCCTTTAATTGATTTTCTGTGCTGTCTATCGAGCACGATCATACAAATCCTTTAAATCCTTATCGAATTTCATTCCATTGAGCAATTCAAATTAACAAAAATTAATTGATGTATAATTCTTCCATCATGAAGAATCATTATGCCTAGAAGACGCGCTGGAATAAGATTTCAAATTCGTCGAGCCATTGCGCGGGAGTGTCAGAAACCCGCTGTTAAAAGAGGAAACAATAAGTCCATCCTAAAAACATTTCGGGACGAATATCTCAGCGATAAACCAGCCGTCGATAAAGCAGTTATCGAGATCGCAAGTAGTTTGCCAAAAGTTCGGGTCATCTCCACTACGTCGATAAAACAGACCATTTACATCGTTGATCCCAAAACATCTTTTCCTCTGGCTCGCCTCGTCGGTACAAATCGTGTCGTCCTTTGCGAGGAACTGCAGCGAGAGTGGGACAACATCTCACAGGCGTCGACTCTGTCTCGCCCGTCCACACCTGAAGGCATCGAGATCATCGAACTCGACTAGATCTTCAATTACCAACAGTAAGTATTAGTCTCCAGTTAGCAATCTTATTGACAAAGGTTCCGGTCCTAGAGGGGAAAATCTCACCCTTCTAAACACAGGAGCCTAAAATAAACTTACTCGTCGTACACCCGTGTATCCCTTGTAGATAGAGTAGTTTTCGCGTTTATCGACTACCGAATAGTCCCTCCGACTATCGGTTATCTCGTGCCCTTTATTATCGATTGTCAATTCGGACATTCCACCTCCCGGCTATCGGTCAAGTAGCAGCCTATATTTCCAGCAGTCGGTAAGAACACCGACCGTAGGTTAGAGCTCTGAACCCCCTTAACATCAATAGGTAGCTTATCGTGGGTTGGTAAAATAAAAATAGTCCGCGGGTACAAATAAGTTTCAAATCTTTATTTAACCGTCGATAAATTCGTACAATTCTATTTACATTTTTTTATCTCAATTCCGGGCATTCAAACGCGCGACGTAACACACTAAGATAATCGCACGTGTTTACAATTTGTTTCGGCTAACGTAACAATGTCGATAAAACATGATAATTTCATTGAATTTGGTCGGAGGTGATCAATTTTCATTCAAAAAACATCGAAACACGTTATTTTTCAGTGAAAATCGTAGAAATGGAACAAGATTTCACCAACGTTGCCCTCAAACGATCGATTTTTACATGAAAATCGAAGGAACACGCCTTTTTACAGCGAAAATCGTCGTAATGTACAAAATTCATACTTCGGGGAGAGTAAACGGCATTCCTGCGATACATGAAGATAATCGCACGTGTTTACACTTGGATTCCGATAACGTAACAATGTCGATAAAACATCATAATTTCATTGAATTTGCTCGGAGGTGATCAATTTTCGTTCGAAAAACATCGAAACACGTTATTTTTCAGCGAAAATCGTCGAATTGGACCAAGATTTCACCAGCATTGCCCTCAAACGATCGATTTTTACATGAAAATCGAAGGAACACGCCTTTTTACAGCGATAATCGTCGTAATGTACAAAATTCATACTCCGGGGAGGGTAAATGGCATTCCCGCGATACACTAAGATAATCGCACGTGTTTACAATTTGTTTCGGCTAACGTAACAATGTCGATAAAACATGATAATTTCATTGAATTTGGTCGGAGGTGATCAATTTTCATTCAAAAAACATCGAAACACGTTATTTTTCAGTAAAAATCGTAGAAATGGACCAAGATTTCACCAACGTTGCCCTCAAACGATCGATTTTTACATGAAAATCGAAGGAACACGCCTTTTTACAGCGAAAATCGTCGTAATGTACAAAATTCATACTTCGGGGAAAGTAAATGGCATTCCTGCGATACATGAAGATAATCGCACGTGTTTACAATTTGTTTCCGCAAACGTAACAATGTCGATGAAACCTGATTATTTCATTGAATTTGGTCGGAGGTGATCAATTTTCGTTCGAAAAACATCGAAACACGTTATTTTTCAGCGAAAATCGTCGAATTGGACCAAGATTTGACCAATGTTGCCCTCAAACGATAGATTTTTACATGAAAATCGAGGAACACAACTTTTTACAGCGAAAATCGTCATAATGTACAAAATTCATACTTCGGGGAGCGTAAATGGCATTCCCGCGATACACTAAGATAATCGCACGTGTTTACAATTTGTTTCGGCTAACGTAACAATGTCGATAAAACATGATAATTTCATTGAATTTGGTCGGAGGTGATCAATTTTCATTCAAAAAACATCGAAACACGTTATTTTTCAGTGAAAATTGTAGAAATGGAACAAGATTTCACCAACGTTGCCCTCAAACGATCGATTTTTACATGAAAATCGAAGGAACACGCCTTTTTACAGCGAAAATCGTCGTAATGTACATAATTCATACTTCGGAGAGGGTAAATGGCATTCCTGCGATACATGAAGATAATCGCACGTGTTTACAATTGTTTTCCGCTAACGTAACGATGTCGATGAAACATGATAATTTCATTGAATTTGCTCGGAGGTGATCAATTTTCGTTCGAAAAACATCGAAACACGTTATTTCTTAGCGACAATCGTCGAATTGGACCAAGATTTCACCAGCATTGCCCTCAAACGATCGATTTTTACATGAAAATCGAAGGAACACGCCTTTTTACAGCGAAAATCGTCGTAATGTACAAAATTCATACTTCGGGGAGGGTAAATGGCATTCCTGCGATACATGAAGATAATCGCACGTGTTTACACTTGGTTTCCGATAACGTAACAATGTCGATAAAACATCATAATTTCATTGAATTTCCTCGGAGGTGATCAATTTTCGTTCGAAAAACATCGAAACACGTTATTTTTCAGCGAAAATCGTTGAATTGGACCAAGATTTCACCAACGTTGCCCTCAAACGATCGATTTTTACATGAAAATCGAAGGAACACGCCTTTTTACAGCAAAAATCGTCGTAATGTACATAATTCATACTTCAGGGAGTGTAAATGGCATTTTCTTGCGATACATGAAGATAATTGCACGTATTTACACTTTGTTTCCGCTAACGTAACAATGTCGATTAAACATTAAAACTTCATTGAATTTGCTCGGAGGTGATCAATTTTCGTTCGAAAAACATCGAAACACGTTATTTTTCAGCGAAAATCGTCGAATTGGACCAAGATTTCACCAACGTTGCCCTCAAACGATCGATTTTTACATGAAAATCGAAGGAACACACCTTTTTACAGCGAAAATCGTCATAATGTAGAAAATTCATACTTCAGGGAGGGTAAATGGCATTTTCTTGCGATACATGAAGATAATTGCACGTATTCACACTTTGTTTCCGCTAACGTAACAATGTCGATGAAACATTAAAACTTCATTGAATTTGGTCGGTGGTGATCAATTTTCGTTCGAAAAACACGAAACACGTTATTTTTCAGCGAAAATCGTCGAATTGGACCAAGATTTCACCAACGTTGCCCTCAAACGATCGATTTTTACATGAAAATCGAAGGAACACGCCTTCTTACAGCGAAAATCGTCGTAATGTACAAAATTCATACTTCGGGGAGGGTAAATGGCATTCCTGCGATACATGAAGATAATCGCACGTGTTTACACTTGGTTTCCGATAACGTAACAATGTCGATAAAACATCATAATTTCATTGAATTTCCTCGGAGGTGATCAATTTTCGTTCGAAAAACATCGAAACACGTTATTTTTCATCGAAAATCGTTGAATTGGACCAAGATTTCACCAACGTTGCCCTCAAACGATCGATTTTTACATGAAAATCGAAGGAACACGCCTTTTTACAGCAAAAATCGTCGTAATGTACATAATTCATACTTCAGGGAGTGTAAATGGCATTTTCTTGCGATACATGAAGATAATTGCACGTATTTACACTTTGTTTCCGCTAACGTAACAATGTCGATTAAACATTAAAACTTCATTGAATTTGCTCGGAGGTGATCAATTTTCGTTCGAAAAACATCGAAACACGTTATTTTTCAGCGAAAATCGTCGAATTGGACCAAGATTTCACCAACGTTGCCCTCAAACGATCGATTTTTACATGAAAATCGAAGGAACACACCTTTTTACAGCGAAAATCGTCATAATGTAGAAAATTCATACTTCAGGGAGGGTAAATGGCATTTTCTTGCGATACATGAAGATAATTGCACGTATTCACACTTTGTTTCCGCTAACGTAACAATGTCGATGAAACATTAAAACTTCATTGAATTTGGTCGGTGGTGATCAATTTTCGTTCGAAAAACACGAAACACGTTATTTTTCAGCGAAAATCGTCGAATTGGACCAAGATTTCACCAACGTTGCCCTCAAACGATCGATTTTTACATGAAAATCGAAGGAACACGCCTTTTTACAGCGAAAATCGTCGCAATGTACAAAATTCATACTGCGGGGAAGGTAAATTGCATTCCTGCGATACATGAAGATAATCGCACGTGTTTACAATTGGTTTCCCTTAACGTACCGATGTCGATGAAACATGATAATTTCATTGAATTTGCTCGGAGGTGATCAATTTTCGTTCGAAAAACATCGAAACACGTTATTTTTCAGTGAAAATCGTAGAAATGCACCAAGATTTCACCAACGTTGCCCGCAAACGATCGATTTTTACATGAAAATCGAAGGAACACGCCTTTTTACAGCGATAATCGTCGTAATGTACAAAATTCATACTTCGGGGAGGGTAAATGGCATTCCTGCGATACATGAAGATAATCGCACGTATTTACACTTTGTTTCCGCTAACGTAACAATGTCGATGAAACATTAAAACTTCATTGAATTTGGTCGGTGGTGATCAATTTTCGTTCGAAAAACACGAAACACGTTATTTTTCAGCGAAAATCGTCGAATTGGACCAAGATTTCACCAACGTTGCCCTCAAACGATCGATTTTTACATGAAAATCGAAGGAACACGCCTTTTTACAGCGAAAATCGTCGTAATGTACAAGATTCATGCTTCGGGGAGGGTAAATTGCATTCCTGCGATACATGAAGATAATCGCACGTATTTACACTTTGTTTCCCTTAACGTACCGATGTCGATGAAACATGATAATTTCATTGAATTTGCTCGGAGGTGATCAATTTTCGTTCGAAAAACATCGAAACACGTTATTTTTCAGTGAAAATCGTAGAAATGCACCAAGATTTCACCAACGTTGCCCGCAAACGATCGATTTTTACATGAAAATCGAAGGAACACGCCTTTTTACAGCGATAATCGTCGTAATGTACAAAATTCATACTTCGGGGAGGGTAAATGGCATTCCTGCGATACATGAAGATAATCGCACGTATTTACACTTTGTTTCCGCTAACGTAACAATGTCGATGAAACATTAAAACTTCATTGAATTTGGTCGGTGGTGATCAATTTTCGTTCGAAAAACACGAAACACGTTATTTTTCAGCGAAAATCGTCGAATTGGACCAAGATTTCACCAACGTTGCCCTCAAACGATCGATTTTTACATGAAAATCGAAGGAACACGCCTTTTTACAGCGAAAATCGTCGTAATGTACAAGATTCATACTTCGGGGAGAGTAAACGGCATTCCTGCGATACATGAAGATAATCGCACGTGTTTACACTTGGTTTCCGATAACGTAACAATGTCGATAAAACATCATAATTTCATTGAATTTGCTCGGAGGTGATCAATTTTCGTTCGAAAAACATCGAAACACGTTATTTTTCAGCGAAAATCGTCGAATTGGACCAAGATTTCACCAACGTTGCCCTCAAACGATCGATTTTTACATGAAAATCGAAGGATCACGCCTTTTTACAGCGAAAATCGTCGCAATGTACAAAATTCATACTGCGGGGAAGGTAAATTGCATTCCTGCGATACATGAAGATAATCGCACGTGTTTACAATTGGTTTCCCTTAACGTAACGATGTCGATGAAACATGATTATTTCATTGAATTTGGTCGGAGGTGATCAATTTTCGTTCGAAAAAAATCGAAACACGTTATTTTTCAGTGAAAATCGTAGAAATGGACCAAGATTTCACCAACGTTGCCCTCAAACGATCGATTTTTACATGAAAATCGAAGGAACACGCCTTTTTACAGCGAAAATCGTCGTAATGTACAAAATTCATACTTCGGGGAGAGTAAACGGCATTCCTGCGATACATGAAGATAATCGCACGTGTTTACAATTTGTTTCCGCAAACGTAACAATGTCGATGAAACATGATTATTTCATTGAATTTGGTCGGAAGTGATCAATTTTCGTTCGAAAAACATCGAAACACGTTATTTTTCAGCGAAAATCGTCGAATTGGACCAAGATTTGACCAATGTTGCCCTCAAACGATAGATTTTTACATGAAAATCGAGGAACACAACTTTTTACAGCGAAAATCGTCATAATGTACAAAATTCATACTTCGGGGAGCGTAAATGGCATTCCCGCGATACACTAAGATAATCGCACGTGTTTACAATTTGTTTCGGCTAACGTAACAATGTCGATAAAACATGATAATTTCATTGAATTTGGTCGGAGGTGATCAATTTTCATTCAAAAAACATCGAAACACGTTATTTTTCAGTGAAAATCGTAGAAATGGAACAAGATTTCATCAACGTTGCCCTCAAGCGATCGATTTTTACATGAAAATCGAAGGAACACGCCTTTTTACAGCAAAAATTGTCGTAATGTACAAAATTCATACTTCGGGGAGAGTAAACGGCATTCCTGCGATACATGAAGATAATCGCACGTGTTTACACTTGGTTTCCGATAACGTAACAATGTCGATAAAACATCATAATTTCATTGAATTTGCTCGGAGGTGATCAATTTTCGTTCGAAAAACATCGAAACACGTTATTTTTCAGCGAAAATCGTCGAATTGGACCAAGATTTCACCAACGTTGCCCTCAAACGATCGATTTTTACATGAAAATCGAAGGATCACGCCTTTTTACAGCGAAAATCGTCGCAATGTACAAAATTCATACTGCGGGGAAGGTAAATTGCATTCCTGCGATACATGAAGATAATCGCACGTGTTTACAATTGGTTTCCCTTAACGTAACGATGTCGATGAAACATGATTATTTCATTGAATTTGGTCGGAGGTGATCAATTTTCGTTCGAAAAAAATCGAAACACGTTATTTTTCAGTGAAAATCGTAGAAATGGACCAAGATTTCACCAACGTTGCTCTCAAACGATCGATTTTTACATGAAAATCGAAGGAACGCGCCTTTTTACAGCGAAAATCGTCGTAATGTACATAATTCATACTTCGGGGAGGGTTAATTGCATTCCTGCGATACATGAAGATAATCGTACGTATTTACACTTTGTTTTCGCTAACGTAACAATGTCGATGAAACATGATTATTTCATTGAATTTGGTCGGAGGTGATCAATTTTCGTTCGAAAAACATCGAAACACGTTATTTTTCAGCGAAAATCGTCGAATTGGACCAAGATTTGACCAATGTTGCCCTCAAACGATAGATTTTTACATGAAAATCGAGGAACACAACTTTTTACAGCGAAAATCGTCATAATGTACAAAATTCATACTTCGGGGAGCGTAAATGGCATTCCCGCGATACACTAAGATAATCGCACGTGTTTACAATTTGTTTCGGCTAACGTAACAATGTCGATAAAACATGATAATTTCATTGAATTTGGTCGGAGGTGATCAATTTTCATTCAAAAAACATCGAAACACGTTATTTTTCAGTGAAAATCGTAGAAATGGAACAAGATTTCACCAGCGTTACCCTCAAACGATCGATTTTTACATGAAAATCGAAGGAACACGCCTTTTTACATCGAAAATCGTCGTAATGTACAAAATTCATACTTCGGGGAGAGTAAACGGCATTCCTGCGATACATGAAGATAATCGCACGTATTTACACTTTGTTTCCGCTAACGTAACAATGTCGATGAAACATTAAAACTTCATTGAATTTGGTCGGTAGTGATCAATTTTCGTTCGAAAAACATCGAAACTCGTTATTTTTCAGCGAAAATCATCGAATTGGACCAAGATTTCACCAACGTTGCCCTCAAAGGATCGATTTTTACATGAAAATCGAAGGAACACGCCTTTTTACAGCGAAAATCGTCGTAATGTACATAATGCATACTTCAGGGAGTGTAAATGGCATTTTCTTGCGATACATGAAGATAATTGCACGTATTTACACTTTGTTTCCGCTAACGTAACGATGTCGATGAAACATGATAATTTCATTGAATTTGCTCGGAGGTGATCAATTTTCGTTCGAAAAACATCGAAACACGTTATTTTTCAGCGAAAATCGTCGAATTGGACCAAGATTTCACCAGCATTGCCCTCAAACGATCGATTTTTACATGAAAATCGAAGGAACACGCCTTTTTACAGCGATAATCGTCGTAATGTACAAAATTCATACTTCGGGGAGGGTAAATGGCATTCCTGCGATACATGAAGATAATCGCACGTGTTTACACTTGGTTTCCGATAACGTAACAATGTCGATGAAACATGATTATTTCATTGAATTTGGTCGGAGGTGATCAATTTTCGTTCGAAAAACATCGAAACACGTTATTTTTCAGCGAAAATCGTCGAATTGGACCAAGATTTGACCAACGTTGCCCTCAAACGATCGATTTTTACATGAAAATCGAAGGAACACGCCTTTTTACAGCGAAAATCGGCGTAATGTACAAAATTCATACTTCGGGGAGAGTAAACGGCATTCCTGCGATACATGAAGATAATCGCACGTATTTACACTTTGTTTCCGCTAACGTAACAATGTCGATGAAACATTAAAACTTCATTGAATTTGGTCGGTGGTGATAAATTTTCGTTCGAAAAACATCGAAACACGTTATTTTTCAGCGAAAATCGTCGAATTGGACCAAGATTTCACCAACGCTGCGCTCAAACGATCGATTTTTACATGAAAATCGAAGGAACACGCCTTTTTACAGCGAAAATCGTCGTAATGTACATAATTCATACTTCAGGGAGTGCAAATGGCATTTTCTTGCGATACATGAAGATAATTGCACATATTTACACTTTGTTTACGCTAACGTAACAATGTCGATGAAACATGATAATTTCATTGGATTTGCTCGGAGTCGATCAATTTTCGTTCGAAAAACATCGAAACACGTTATTTTTCAGCGAAAATCGTCGAATTGGACCAAGATTTCACCAGCATTGCCCTCAAACGATCGATTTTTACATGAAAATCGAAGGAACACGCCTTTTTACAGCGATAATCGTCGTAATGTACAAAATTCATACTTCGGGGAGGGTAAATGGCATTCCTGCGATACATGAAGATAATCGCACGTGTTTACACTTGGTTTCCGATAACGTAACAATGTCGATGAAACATGATTATTTCATTGAATTTGGTCGGAGGTGATCAATTTTCGTTCGAAAAACATCGAAACACGTTATTTTTCAGCGAAAATCGTCGAATTGGACCAAGATTTGACCAACGTTGCCCTCAAACGATCGATTTTTACATGAAAATCGAAGGAACACGCCTTTTTACAGCGAAAATCGGCGTAATGTACAAAATTCATACTTCGGGGAGAGTAAACGGCATTCCTGCGATACATGAAGATAATCGCACGTATTTACACTTTGTTTCCGCTAACGTAACAATGTCGATGAAACATTAAAACTTCATTGAATTTGGTCGGTGGTGATAAATTTTCGTTCGAAAAACATCGAAACACGTTATTTTTCAGCGAAAATCGTCGAATTGGACCAAGATTTCACCAACGCTGCGCTCAAACGATCGATTTTTACATGAAAATCGAAGGAACACGCCTTTTTACAGCGAAAATCGTCGTAATGTACATAATTCATACTTCAGGGAGTGCAAATGGCATTTTCTTGCGATACATGAAGATAATCGCACGTGTTTACAATTTGTTTCCGCAAACGTAACAATGTCGATGAAACATGATTATTTCATTGAATTTGGTCGGAGGTGATCAATTTTCGTTCGAAAAACATCGAAACACGTTATTTTTCAGCGAAAATCGTCGAATTGGACCAAGATTTGACCAATGTTGCCCTCAAACGATAGATTTTTACATGAAAATCGAGGAACACAACTTTTTACAGCGAAAATCGTCATAATGTACAAAATTCATACTTCGGGGAGCGTAAATGGCATTCCCGCGATACACTAAGATAATCGCACGTGTTTACAATTTGTTTCGGCTAACGTAACAATGTCGATAAAACATGATAATTTCATTGAATTTGGTCGGAGGTGATCAATTTTCATTCAAAAAACATCGAAACACGTTATTTTTCAGTGAAAATCGTAGAAATGGAACAAGATTTCACCAACGTTGCCCTCAAACGATCGATTTTTACATGAAAATCGAAGGAACACGCCTTTTTACAGCGAAAATCGTCGTAATGTACAAAATTCATACTTCGGGGAAAGTAAATGGCATTCCTGCGATACATGAAGATAATCGCACGTGTTTACAATTTGTTTCCGCAAACGTAACAATGTCGATGAAACCTGATTATTTCATTGAATTTGGTCGGAGGTGATCAATTTTCGTTCGAAAAACATCGAAACACGTTATTTTTCAGCGAAAATCGTCGAATTGGACCAAGATTTGACCAATGTTGCCCTCAAACGATAGATTTTTACATGAAAATCGAGGAACACAACTTTTTACAGCGAAAATCGTCATAATGTACAAAATTCATACTTCGGGGAGCGTAAATGGCATTCCCGCGATACACTAAGATAATCGCACGTGTTTACAATTTGTTTCGGCTAACGTAACAATGTCGATAAAACATGATAATTTCATTGAATTTGGTCGGAGGTGATCAATTTTCATTCAAAAAACATCGAAACACGTTATTTTTCAGTGAAAATCGTAGAAATGGAACAAGATTTCACCAACGTTGCCCTCAAACGATCGATTTTTACATGAAAATCGAAGGAACACGCCTTTTTACAGCGAAAATCGTCGTAATGTACATAATTCATACTTCGGAGAGGGTAAATGGCATTCCTGCGATACATGAAGATAATCGCACGTGTTTACAATTGTTTTCCGCTAACGTAACGATGTCGATGAAACATGATAATTTCATTGAATTTGCTCGGAGGTGATCAATTTTCGTTCGAAAAACATCGAAACACGTTATTTTTTAGCGACAATCGTCGAATTGGACCAAGATTTCACCAGCATTGCCCTCAAACGATCGATTTTTACATGAAAATCGAAGGAACACGCCTTTTTACAGCGAAAATCGTCGTAATGTACAAAATTCATACTTCGGGGAGGGTAAATGGCATTCCTGCGATACATGAAGATAATCGCACGTGTTTACACTTGGTTTCCGATAACGTAACAATGTCGATAAAACATCATAATTTCATTGAATTTCCTCGGAGGTGATCAATTTTCGTTCGAAAAACATCGAAACACGTTATTTTTCAGCGAAAATCGTTGAATTGGACCAAGATTTCACCAACGTTGCCCTCAAACGATCGATTTTTACATGAAAATCGAAGGAACACGCCTTTTTACAGCAAAAATCGTCGTAATGTACATAATTCATACTTCAGGGAGTGTAAATGGCATTTTCTTGCGATACATGAAGATAATTGCACGTATTCACACTTTGTTTCCGCTAACGTAACAATGTCGATGAAACATTAAAACTTCATTGAATTTGGTCGGTGGTGATCAATTTTCGTTCGAAAAACACGAAACACGTTATTTTTCAGCGAAAATCGTCGAATTGGACCAAGATTTCACCAACGTTGCCCTCAAACGATCGATTTTTACATGAAAATCGAAGGAACACGCCTTTTTACAGCGAAAATCGTCGCAATGTACAAAATTCATACTGCGGGGAAGGTAAATTGCATTCCTGCGATACATGAAGATAATCGCACGTGTTTACAATTGGTTTCCCTTAACGTACCGATGTCGATGAAACATGATAATTTCATTGAATTTGCTCGGAGGTGATCAATTTTCGTTCGAAAAACATCGAAACACGTTATTTTTCAGTGAAAATCGTAGAAATGCACCAAGATTTCACCAACGTTGCCCGCAAACGATCGATTTTTACATGAAAATCGAAGGAACACGCCTTTTTACAGCGATAATCGTCGTAATGTACAAAATTCATACTTCGGGGAGGGTAAATGGCATTCCTGCGATACATGAAGATAATCGCACGTATTTACACTTTGTTTCCGCTAACGTAACAATGTCGATGAAACATTAAAACTTCATTGAATTTGGTCGGTGGTGATCAATTTTCGTTCGAAAAACACGAAACACGTTATTTTTCAGCGAAAATCGTCGAATTGGACCAAGATTTCACCAACGTTGCCCTCAAACGATCGATTTTTACATGAAAATCGAAGGAACACGCCTTTTTACAGCGAAAATCGTCGTAATGTACAAGATTCATGCTTCGGGGAGGGTAAATTGCATTCCTGCGATACATGAAGATAATCGCACGTATTTACACTTTGTTTCCCTTAACGTACCGATGTCGATGAAACATGATAATTTCATTGAATTTGCTCGGAGGTGATCAATTTTCGTTCGAAAAACATCGAAACACGTTATTTTTCAGTGAAAATCGTAGAAATGCACCAAGATTTCACCAACGTTGCCCGCAAACGATCGATTTTTACATGAAAATCGAAGGAACACGCCTTTTTACAGCGATAATCGTCGTAATGTACAAAATTCATACTTCGGGGAGGGTAAATGGCATTCCTGCGATACATGAAGATAATCGCACGTATTTACACTTTGTTTCCGCTAACGTAACAATGTCGATGAAACATTAAAACTTCATTGAATTTGGTCGGTGGTGATCAATTTTCGTTCGAAAAACACGAAACACGTTATTTTTCAGCGAAAATCGTCGAATTGGACCAAGATTTCACCAACGTTGCCCTCAAACGATCGATTTTTACATGAAAATCGAAGGAACACGCCTTTTTACAGCGAAAATCGTCGTAATGTACAAGATTCATGCTTCAGGGAGTGCAAATGGCATTTTCTTGCGATACATGAAGATAATTGCACATATTTACACTTTGTTTACGCTAACGTAACAATGTCGATGAAACATGATAATTTCATTGAATTTGCTCGGAGTCGATCAATTTTCGTTCAAAAAACATCGAAACACGTTATTTTTCAGTTTAAATCGTAGAAATGGACCAAGATTTCACCAACGTTGCCCTCAAACGATCGATTTTTACATGAAAATCGAAGGAACACGCCTTTTTACAGCGAAAATCGTCGTAATGTACAAAATTCATACTTCGGGGAGAGTAAATGGCATTCCTGCGATACATGAAGATAATCGCACGTGTTTACAATTTGTTTCCGCAAACGTAACAATGTCGATGAAACATGATTATTTCATTGAATTTGGTCGGAGGTGATCAATTTTCGTTCGAAAAACATCGAAACACGTTATTTTTCAGCGAAAATCGTCGAATTGGACCAAGATTTGACCAATGTTGCCCTCAAACGATAGATTTTTACATGAAAATCGAGGAACACAACTTTTTACAGCGAAAATCGTCATAATGTACAAAATTCATACTTCGGGGAGCGTAAATGGCATTCCCGCGATACACTAAGATAATCGCACGTGTTTACAATTTGTTTCGGCTAACGTAACAATGTCGATAAAACATGATAATTTCATTGAATTTGGTCGGAGGTGATCAATTTTCATTCAAAAAACATCGAAACACGTTATTTTTCAGTGAAAATCGTAGAAATGGAACAAGATTTCACCAACGTTGCCCTCAAACGATCGATTTTTACATGAAAATCGAAGGAACACGCCTTTTTACAGCGAAAATCGTCGTAATGTACATAATTCATACTTCGGAGAGGGTAAATGGCATTCCTGCGATACATGAAGATAATCGCACGTGTTTACAATTGGTTTCCGCTAACGTAACGATGTCGATGAAACATGATAATTTCATTGAATTTGCTCGGAGGTGATCAATTTTCGTTCGAAAAACATCGAAACACGTTATTTTTTAGCGACAATCGTCGAATTGGACCAAGATTTCACCAGCATTGCCCTCAAACGATCGATTTTTACATGAAAATCGAAGGAACACGCCTTTTTACAGCGAAAATCGTCGTAATGTACAAAATTCATACTTCGGGGAGGGTAAATGGCATTCCTGCGATACATGAAGATAATCGCACGTGTTTACACTTGGTTTCCGATAACGTAACAATGTCGATAAAACATCATAATTTCATTGAATTTCCTCGGAGGTGATCAATTTTCGTTCGAAAAACATCGAAACACGTTATTTTTCAGCGAAAATCGTTGAATTGGACCAAGATTTCACCAACGTTGCCCTCAAACGATCGATTTTTACATGAAAATCGAAGGAACACGCCTTTTTACAGCAAAAATCGTCGTAATGTACATAATTCATACTTCAGGGAGTGTAAATGGCATTTTCTTGCGATACATGAAGATAATTGCACGTATTTACACTTTGTTTCCGCTAACGTAACAATGTCGATTAAACATTAAAACTTCATTGAATTTGCTCGGAGGTGATCAATTTTCGTTCGAAAAACATCGAAACACGTTATTTTTCAGCGAAAATCGTCGAATTGGACCAAGATTTCACCAACGTTGCCCTCAAACGATCGATTTTTACATGAAAATCGAAGGAACACACCTTTTTACAGCGAAAATCGTCATAATGTAGAAAATTCATACTTCAGGGAGGGTAAATGGCATTTTCTTGCGATACATGGAGATAATTGCACGTATTCACACTTTGTTTCCGCTAACGTAACAATGTCGATGAAACATTAAAACTTCATTGAATTTGGTCGGTGGTGATCAATTTTCGTTCGAAAAACACGAAACACGTTATTTTTCAGCGAAAATCGTCGAATTGGACCAAAATTTCACCAACGTTGCCCTCAAACGATCGATTTTTACATGAAAATCGAAGGAACACGCCTTTTTACAGCGAAAATCGTCGCAATGTACAAAATTCATACTGCGGGGAAGGTAAATTGCATTCCTGCGATACATGAAGATAATCGCACGTGTTTACAATTGGTTTCCCTTAACGTACCGATGTCGATGAAACATGATAATTTCATTGAATTTGCTCGGAGGTGATCAATTTTCGTTCGAAAAACATCGAAACACGTTATTTTTCAGTGAAAATCGTAGAAATGCACCAAGATTTCACCAACGTTGCCCGCAGACGATCGATTTTTACATGAAAATCGAAGGAACACGCCTTTTTACAGCGAAAATCGTCGTAATGTACAATATTCATACTTCGGGGAGAGTAAACGGCACTCCTGCGATACATGAAGATAATCGCACGTATTTACACTTTGTTTCCGCTAACGTAACAATGTCGATGAAACATTAAAACTTCATTGAATTTGGTCAGTGGTGATCAATTTTCGTTCGAAAAACATCGAAACACGTTATTTTTCAGCGGAAATCATCGAATTGGACCAAGATTTCACCAACGTTGCCCTCAAACGATCGATTTTTACATGAAAATCGAAGGAACACGCCTTTTTACAGCGAAAATCGTCGTAATGTACATAATTCATACTTCAGGGAGTGTAAATGGCATTTTCTTGCGATACATGAAGATAATTGCACGTATTTACACTTTGTTTCCGCTAACGTAACAATGTCGATGAAACATGATAATTTCATTGAATTTGCTCGGAGGTGATCAATTTTCGTTCGAAAAACATCGAAACACGTTATTTTTCAGTGAAAATCGTAGAAATGCACCAAGATTTCATCAGCATTGCCATCAAACGATCGATTTTTACATGAAAATCGAAGGAACACGTCTATTTACAGCGATAATCGTCGTAATGTACAAAATTCATACTTCGGGGAGGGTAAATGGCATTCCTGCGATACATGAAGATAATCGCACGTGTTTACAATTTGTTTCGGCTAACGTAACAATGTCGATAAAACATGATAATTTCATTGAATTTGGTCGGAGGTGATCAATTTTCATTCAAAAAACATCGAAACACGTTATTTTTCAGTGAAAATCGTAGAAATGGAACAAGATTTCACCAACGTTGCCCGCAGACGATCGATTTTTACATGAAAATCGAAGGAACACGCCTTTTTACAGCGAAAATCGTCGTAATGTACAATATTCATACTTCGGGGAGAGTAAACGGCACTCCTGCGATACATGAAGATAATCGCACGTATTTACACTTTGTTTCCGCTAACGTAACAATGTCGATGAAACATTAAAACTTCATTGAATTTGGTCAGTGGTGATCAATTTTCGTTCGAAAAACATCGAAACACGTTATTTTTCAGCGAAAATCATCGAATTGGACCAAGATTTCACCAACGTTGCCCTCAAACGATCGATTTTTACATGAAAATCGAAGGAACACGCCTTTTTACAGCGAAAATCGTCGTAATGTACATAATTCATACTTCAGGGAGTGTAAATGGCATTTTCTTGCGATACATGAAGATAATTGCACGTATTTACACTTTGTTTCCGCTAACGTAACAATGTCGATGAAACATGATAATTTCATTGAATTTGCTCGGAGGTGATCAATTTTCGTTCGAAAAACATCGAAACACGTTATTTTTCAGTGAAAATCGTAGAAATGCACCAAGATTTCATCAGCATTGCCATCAAACGATCGATTTTTACATGAAAATCGAAGGAACACGTCTATTTACAGCGATAATCGTCGTAATGTACAAAATTCATACTTCGGGGAGGGTAAATGGCATTCCTGCGATACATGAAGATAATCGCACGTGTTTACAATTTGTTTCGGCTAACGTAACAATGTCGATAAAACATGATAATTTCATTGAATTTGGTCGGAGGTGATCAATTTTCATTCAAAAAACATCGAAACACGTTATTTTTCAGTGAAAATCGTAGAAATGGAACAAGATTTCACCAACGTTGCCCTCAAACGATCGATTTTTACATGAAAATCGAAGGAACACGCCTTTTACAGCGAAAATCATCGTAATGTACAAAATTCATACTTCGGGGAGAGTAAACGGCATTCCTGCGATACATGAAGATAATCGCACGTGTTTACACTTGGTTTCCGATAACGTAACAATGTCGATAAAACATCATAATTTCATTGAATTTGCTCGGAGGTGATCAATTTTCGTTCGAAAAACATCGAAACACGTTATTTTTCAGCGAAAATCGTCGAATTGGACCAAGATTTGACCAATGTTGCCCTCAAACGATAGATTTTTACATGAAAATCGAGGAACACAACTTTTTACAGCGAAAATCGTCATAATGTACAAAATTCATACTTCGGGGAGCGTAAATGGCATTCCCGCGATACACTAAGATAATCGCACGTGTTTACAATTTGTTTCGGCTAACGTAACAATGTCGATAAAACATGATAATTTCATTGAATTTGGTCGGAGGTGATCAATTTTCATTCAAAAAACATCGAAACACGTTATTTTTCAGTGAAAATCGTCGAATTGGACCAAGATTTCACCAACGTTGCCCTCAAACGATCGATTTTTACATGAAAATCGAAGGAACACGCCTTTTTACAGCGAAAATCGTCGTAATGTACAAAATTCATACTTCGGGGAGAGTAAACGGCATTCCTGCGATACATGAAGATAATCGCACGTATTTACACTTTGTTTCCGCTAACGTAACAATGTCGATGAAACATTAAAATTTCATTGAATTTGGTCGGTGGTGATAAATTTTCGTTCGAAAAACATCGAAACACGTTATTTTTCAGCGAAAATCGTCGAATTGGACCAAGATTTCACCAACGTTGCCCTCAAACGATCGATTTTTTACATGAAAATCGAAGGAACACGCCTTTTTACAGCGATAATCGTCGTAATGTACAAAATTCATACTCCGGGGAGGGTAAATGGCATTCCTGCGATACATGAAGATAATCGCACGTGTTTACAATTTGTTTCCGCAAACGTAACAATGTCGATGAAACATTAAAACTTCATTGAATTTGGTCGGTGGTGATAAATTTTCGTTCGAAAAACATCGAAACACGTTATTTTTCAGCGAAAATCGTCGAATTGGACCAAGATTTCACCAACGTTGCCCTCAAACGATCGATTTTTACATGAAAATCGAAGGAACACGCCTTTTTACAGCGAAAATCGTCGTAATGTACAAAATTCATACTTCGGGGAGGGTAAATGGCATTCCTGCGATACATGAAGATAATCGCACGTGTTTACAATTTGTTTCCGCAAACGTAACAATGTCGATGAAACATGATTATTTCATTGAATTTGGTCGGAGGTGATCAATTTTCGTTCGAAAAACATCGAAACACGTTATTTTTCAGCGAAAATCATCGAATTGGATCAAGATTTGACCAATGTTGCCCTCAAACGATCGATTTTTACATGAAAATCGAAAAAACACGCCTTTTTACAGCGAAAATCGTCGTAATGTACAAAATTCATACTTCGGGGAGGGTAAATGGCATTCATGCGATACATGAAGATAATCGCACGTGTTTACAATTTGTTTCCGCTAACGTAACAATGCCGATGAAACATGATTATTTCATTGAATTTGGTCGAAGGTGATCAATTTTCGTTCGAAAAACATCGAAACACGTTATTTTTTAGCGACAATCGTCGAATTGGACCAAGATTTCACCAACGTTGCCCTCAAACGATCGATTTTTACATGAAAATCGAAGGAACACGCCTTTTTACAGCGATAATCGTCGTAATGTACAAAATTCATACTTCGGGGAGGGTAAATGGCATTCCTGCGATACATGAAGATAATCGCACGTGTTTACAATTGGTTTCCGCTAACGTAACGATGTCGATGAAACATGATAATTTCATTGAATTTGCTCGGAGGTGATCAATTTTCGTTCGAAAAACATCGAAACACGTTATTTTTCAGCGAAAATCGTCGAATTGGACCAAGATTTCACCAACGTTGCCCTCAAACGATCGATTTTTACATGAAAATCGAAGGAACACGCCTTTTTACAGCGAAAATCGTCGCAATGTACAAAATTCATACTGCGGGGAAGGTAAATTGCATTCCTGCGATACATGAAGATAATCGCACGTGTTTTCAATTGGTTTCCCTTAACGTAACGATGTCGATGAAACATGATAATTTCATTGAATTTGCTCGGAGGTGATCATTTTTCGTTCGAAAAACATCGAAACACGTTATTTTTTAGCGACAATCGTCGAATTGGACCAAGATTTCACCAACGTTGCCCTCAAACGATCGATTTTTACATGAAAATCGAAGGAACACGCCTTTTTACAGCGATAATCGTCGTAATGTACAAAATTCATACTTCGGGGAGGGTAAATGGCATTCCTGCGATACATGAAGATAATCGCACGTGTTTACAATTGGTTTCCGCTAACGTAACGATGTCGATGAAACATGATAATTTCATTGAATTTGCTCGGAGGTGATCAATTTTCATTCAAAAAACATCGAAACACGTTATTTTTCAGTAAAAATCGTAGAAATGGACCAAGATTTCACCAACGTTGCCCTCAAACGATCGATTTTTACATGAAAATCGAAGGAACACGCCTTTTTACAGCGAAAATCGTCGTAATGTACATAATTCATACTTCGGAGAGGGTAAATGGCATTCCTGCGATACATGAAGATAATCGCACGTGTTTACAATTGTTTTCCGCTAACGTAACGATGTCGATGAAACATGATAATTTCATTGAATTTGCTCGGAGGTGATCAATTTTCGTTCGAAAAACATCGAAACACGTTATTTTTTAGCGACAATCGTCGAATTGGACCAAGATTTCACCAGCATTGCCCTCAAACGATCGATTTTTACATGAAAATCGAAGGAACACGCCTTTTTACAGCGAAAATCGTCGTAATGTACAAAATTCATACTTCGGGGAGGGTAAATGGCATTCCTGCGATACATGAAGATAATCGCACGTGTTTACACTTGGTTTCCGATAACGTAACAATGTCGATAAAACATCATAATTTCATTGAATTTCCTCGGAGGTGATCAATTTTCGTTCGAAAAACATCGAAACACGTTATTTTTCAGCGAAAATCGTTGAATTGGACCAAGATTTCACCAACGTTGCCCTCAAACGATCGATTTTTACATGAAAATCGAAGGAACACGCCTTTTTACAGCGAAAATCGTCGTAATGTACAATATTCATACTTCGGGGAGAGTAAACGGCACTCCTGCGATACATGAAGATAATCGCACGTATTTACACTTTGTTTCCGCTAACGTAACAATGTCGATGAAACATTAAAACTTCATTGAATTTGGTCAGTGGTGATCAATTTTCGTTCGAAAAACATCGAAACACGTTATTTTTCAGCGAAAATCATCGAATTGGACCAAGATTTCACCAACGTTGCCCTCAAACGATCGATTTTTACATGAAAATCGAAGGAACACGCCTTTTTACAGCGAAAATCGTCGTAATGTACATAATTCATACTTCAGGGAGTGTAAATGGCATTTTCTTGCGATACATGAAGATAATTGCACGTATTTACACTTTGTTTCCGCTAACGTAACAATGTCGATGAAACATGATAATTTCATTGAATTTGCTCGGAGGTGATCAATTTTCGTTCGAAAAACATCGAAACACGTTATTTTTCAGTGAAAATCGTAGAAATGCACCAAGATTTCATCAGCATTGCCATCAAACGATCGATTTTTACATGAAAATCGAAGGAACACGTCTATTTACAGCGATAATCGTCGTAATGTACAAAATTCATACTTCGGGGAGGGTAAATGGCATTCCTGCGATACATGAAGATAATCGCACGTGTTTACAATTTGTTTCGGCTAACGTAACAATGTCGATAAAACATGATAATTTCATTGAATTTGGTCGGAGGTGATCAATTTTCATTCAAAAAACATCGAAACACGTTATTTTTCAGTGAAAATCGTAGAAATGGAACAAGATTTCACCAACGTTGCCCGCAGACGATCGATTTTTACATGAAAATCGAAGGAACACGCCTTTTTACAGCGAAAATCGTCGTAATGTACAATATTCATACTTCGGGGAGAGTAAACGGCACTCCTGCGATACATGAAGATAATCGCACGTATTTACACTTTGTTTCCGCTAACGTAACAATGTCGATGAAACATTAAAACTTCATTGAATTTGGTCAGTGGTGATCAATTTTCGTTCGAAAAACATCGAAACACGTTATTTTTCAGCGAAAATCATCGAATTGGACCAAGATTTCACCAACGTTGCCCTCAAACGATCGATTTTTACATGAAAATCGAAGGAACACGCCTTTTTACAGCGAAAATCGTCGTAATGTACATAATTCATACTTCAGGGAGTGTAAATGGCATTTTCTTGCGATACATGAAGATAATTGCACGTATTTACACTTTGTTTCCGCTAACGTAACAATGTCGATGAAACATGATAATTTCATTGAATTTGCTCGGAGGTGATCAATTTTCGTTCGAAAAACATCGAAACACGTTATTTTTCAGTGAAAATCGTAGAAATGCACCAAGATTTCATCAGCATTGCCATCAAACGATCGATTTTTACATGAAAATCGAAGGAACACGTCTATTTACAGCGATAATCGTCGTAATGTACAAAATTCATACTTCGGGGAGGGTAAATGGCATTCCTGCGATACATGAAGATAATCGCACGTGTTTACAATTTGTTTCGGCTAACGTAACAATGTCGATAAAACATGATAATTTCATTGAATTTGGTCGGAGGTGATCAATTTTCATTCAAAAAACATCGAAACACGTTATTTTTCAGTGAAAATCGTAGAAATGGAACAAGATTTCACCAACGTTGCCCTCAAACGATCGATTTTTACATGAAAATCGAAGGAACACGCCTTTTACAGCGAAAATCATCGTAATGTACAAAATTCATACTTCGGGGAGAGTAAACGGCATTCCTGCGATACATGAAGATAATCGCACGTGTTTACACTTGGTTTCCGATAACGTAACAATGTCGATAAAACATCATAATTTCATTGAATTTGCTCGGAGGTGATCAATTTTCGTTCGAAAAACATCGAAACACGTTATTTTTCAGCGAAAATCGTCGAATTGGACCAAGATTTGACCAATGTTGCCCTCAAACGATAGATTTTTACATGAAAATCGAGGAACACAACTTTTTACAGCGAAAATCGTCATAATGTACAAAATTCATACTTCGGGGAGCGTAAATGGCATTCCCGCGATACACTAAGATAATCGCACGTGTTTACAATTTGTTTCGGCTAACGTAACAATGTCGATAAAACATGATAATTTCATTGAATTTGGTCGGAGGTGATCAATTTTCATTCAAAAAACATCGAAACACGTTATTTTTCAGTGAAAATCGTCGAATTGGACCAAGATTTCACCAACGTTGCCCTCAAACGATCGATTTTTACATGAAAATCGAAGGAACACGCCTTTTTACAGCGAAAATCGTCGTAATGTACAAAATTCATACTTCGGGGAGAGTAAACGGCATTCCTGCGATACATGAAGATAATCGCACGTATTTACACTTTGTTTCCGCTAACGTAACAATGTCGATGAAACATTAAAATTTCATTGAATTTGGTCGGTGGTGATAAATTTTCGTTCGAAAAACATCGAAACACGTTATTTTTCAGCGAAAATCGTCGAATTGGACCAAGATTTCACCAACGTTGCCCTCAAACGATCGATTTTTTACATGAAAATCGAAGGAACACGCCTTTTTACAGCGATAATCGTCGTAATGTACAAAATTCATACTCCGGGGAGGGTAAATGGCATTCCTGCGATACATGAAGATAATCGCACGTGTTTACAATTTGTTTCCGCAAACGTAACAATGTCGATGAAACATTAAAACTTCATTGAATTTGGTCGGTGGTGATAAATTTTCGTTCGAAAAACATCGAAACACGTTATTTTTCAGCGAAAATCGTCGAATTGGACCAAGATTTCACCAACGTTGCCCTCAAACGATCGATTTTTACATGAAAATCGAAGGAACACGCCTTTTTACAGCGAAAATCGTCGTAATGTACAAAATTCATACTTCGGGGAGGGTAAATGGCATTCCTGCGATACATGAAGATAATCGCACGTGTTTACAATTTGTTTCCGCAAACGTAACAATGTCGATGAAACATGATTATTTCATTGAATTTGGTCGGAGGTGATCAATTTTCGTTCGAAAAACATCGAAACACGTTATTTTTCAGCGAAAATCATCGAATTGGATCAAGATTTGACCAATGTTGCCCTCAAACGATCGATTTTTACATGAAAATCGAAAAAACACGCCTTTTTACAGCGAAAATCGTCGTAATGTACAAAATTCATACTTCGGGGAGGGTAAATGGCATTCATGCGATACATGAAGATAATCGCACGTGTTTACAATTTGTTTCCGCTAACGTAACAATGCCGATGAAACATGATTATTTCATTGAATTTGGTCGAAGGTGATCAATTTTCGTTCGAAAAACATCGAAACACGTTATTTTTTAGCGACAATCGTCGAATTGGACCAAGATTTCACCAACGTTGCCCTCAAACGATCGATTTTTACATGAAAATCGAAGGAACACGCCTTTTTACAGCGATAATCGTCGTAATGTACAAAATTCATACTTCGGGGAGGGTAAATGGCATTCCTGCGATACATGAAGATAATCGCACGTGTTTACAATTGGTTTCCGCTAACGTAACGATGTCGATGAAACATGATAATTTCATTGAATTTGCTCGGAGGTGATCAATTTTCGTTCGAAAAACATCGAAACACGTTATTTTTCAGCGAAAATCGTCGAATTGGACCAAGATTTCACCAACGTTGCCCTCAAACGATCGATTTTTACATGAAAATCGAAGGAACACGCCTTTTTACAGCGAAAATCGTCGCAATGTACAAAATTCATACTGCGGGGAAGGTAAATTGCATTCCTGCGATACATGAAGATAATCGCACGTGTTTTCAATTGGTTTCCCTTAACGTAACGATGTCGATGAAACATGATAATTTCATTGAATTTGCTCGGAGGTGATCATTTTTCGTTCGAAAAACATCGAAACACGTTATTTTTTAGCGACAATCGTCGAATTGGACCAAGATTTCACCAACGTTGCCCTCAAACGATCGATTTTCACATGAAAATCGAAGGAACACGCCTTTTTACAGCGATAATCGTCGTAATGTACAAAATTCATACTTCGGGGAGGGTAAATGGCATTCCTGCGATACATGAAGATAATCGCACGTGTTTACAATTGGTTTCCGCTAACGTAACGATGTCGATGAAACATGATAATTTCATTGAATTTGCTCGGAGGTGATCAATTTTCATTCAAAAAACATCGAAACACGTTATTTTTCAGTAAAAATCGTAGAAATGGACCAAGATTTCACCAACGTTGCCCTCAAACGATCGATTTTTACATGAAAATCGAAGGAACACGCCTTTTTACAGCGAAAATCGTCGTAATGTACAAAATTCATACTTCGGGGAAAGTAAATGGCATTCCTGCGATACATGAAGATAATCGCACGTGTTTACAATTTGTTTCCGCAAACGTAACAATGTCGATGAAACCTGATTATTTCATTGAATTTGGTCGGAGGTGATCAATTTTCGTTCGAAAAACATCGAAACACGTTATTTTTCAGCGAAAATCGTCGAATTGGACCAAGATTTGACCAATGTTGCCCTCAAACGATAGATTTTTACATGAAAATCGAGGAACACAACTTTTTACAGCGAAAATCGTCATAATGTACAAAATTCATACTTCGGGGAGCGTAAATGGCATTCCCGCGATACACTAAGATAATCGCACGTGTTTACAATTTGTTTCGGCTAACGTAACAATGTCGATAAAACATGATAATTTCATTGAATTTGGTCGGAGGTGATCAATTTTCATTCAAAAAACATCGAAACACGTTATTTTTCAGTGAAAATCGTAGAAATGGAACAAGATTTCACCAACGTTGCCCTCAAACGATCGATTTTTACATGAAAATCGAAGGAACACGCCTTTTTACAGCGAAAATCGTCGTAATGTACATAATTCATACTTCGGAGAGGGTAAATGGCATTCCTGCGATACATGAAGATAATCGCACGTGTTTACAATTGTTTTCCGCTAACGTAACGATGTCGATGAAACATGATAATTTCATTGAATTTGCTCGGAGGTGATCAATTTTCGTTCGAAAAACATCGAAACACGTTATTTTTTAGCGACAATCGTCGAATTGGACCAAGATTTCACCAGCATTGCCCTCAAACGATCGATTTTTACATGAAAATCGAAGGAACACGCCTTTTTACAGCGAAAATCGTCGTAATGTACAAAATTCATACTTCGGGGAGGGTAAATGGCATTCCTGCGATACATGAAGATAATCGCACGTGTTTACACTTGGTTTCCGATAACGTAACAATGTCGATAAAACATCATAATTTCATTGAATTTCCTCGGAGGTGATCAATTTTCGTTCGAAAAACATCGAAACACGTTATTTTTCAGCGAAAATCGTTGAATTGGACCAAGATTTCACCAACGTTGCCCTCAAACGATCGATTTTTACATGAAAATCGAAGGAACACGCCTTTTTACAGCAAAAATCGTCGTAATGTACATAATTCATACTTCAGGGAGTGTAAATGGCATTTTCTTGCGATACATGAAGATAATTGCACGTATTTACACTTTGTTTCCGCTAACGTAACAATGTCGATTAAACATTAAAACTTCATTGAATTTGCTCGGAGGTGATCAATTTTCGTTCGAAAAACATCGAAACACGTTATTTTTCAGCGAAAATCGTCGAATTGGACCAAGATTTCACCAACGTTGCCCTCAAACGATCGATTTTTACATGAAAATCGAAGGAACACACCTTTTTACAGCGAAAATCGTCATAATGTAGAAAATTCATACTTCAGGGAGGGTAAATGGCATTTTCTTGCGATACATGAAGATAATTGCACGTATTTACACTTTGTTTCCGCTAACGTAACAATGTCGATGAAACATTAAAACTTCATTGAATTTGGTCGGTGGTGATCAATTTTCGTTCGAAAAACACGAAACACGTTATTTTTCAGCGAAAATCGTCGAATTGGACCAAGATTTCACCAACGTTGCCCTCAAACGATCGATTTTTACATGAAAATCGAAGGAACACGCCTTTTTACAGCGAAAATCGTCGCAATGTACAAAATTCATACTGCGGGGAAGGTAAATTGCATTCCTGCGATACATGAAGATAATCGCACGTGTTTACAATTGGTTTCCCTTAACGTACCGATGTCGATGAAACATGATAATTTCATTGAATTTGCTCGGAGGTGATCAATTTTCGTTCGAAAAACATCGAAACACGTTATTTTTTAGCGACAATCGTCGAATTGGACCAAGATTTCACCAACGTTGCCCTCAAACGATCGATTTTTACATGAAAATCGAAGGAACACGCCTTTTTACAGCGATAATCGTCGTAATGTACAAAATTCATACTTCGGGGAGGGTAAATGGCATTCCTGCGATACATGAAGATAATCGCACGTGTTTACAATTGGTTTCCGCTAACGTAACGATGTCGATGAAACATGATAATTTCATTGAATTTGCTCGGAGGTGATCAATTTTCATTCAAAAAACATCGAAACACGTTATTTTTCAGTAAAAATCGTAGAAATGGACCAAGATTTCACCAACGTTGCCCTCAAACGATCGATTTTTACATGAAAATCGAAGGAACACGCCTTTTTACAGCGAAAATCGTCGTAATGTACAAAATTCATACTTCGGGGAAAGTAAATGGCATTCCTGCGATACATGAAGATAATCGCACGTGTTTACAATTTGTTTCCGCAAACGTAACAATGTCGATGAAACCTGATTATTTCATTGAATTTGGTCGGAGGTGATCAATTTTCGTTCGAAAAACATCGAAACACGTTATTTTTCAGCGAAAATCGTCGAATTGGACCAAGATTTGACCAATGTTGCCCTCAAACGATAGATTTTTACATGAAAATCGAGGAACACAACTTTTTACAGCGAAAATCGTCATAATGTACAAAATTCATACTTCGGGGAGCGTAAATGGCATTCCCGCGATACACTAAGATAATCGCACGTGTTTACAATTTGTTTCGGCTAACGTAACAATGTCGATAAAACATGATAATTTCATTGAATTTGGTCGGAGGTGATCAATTTTCATTCAAAAAACATCGAAACACGTTATTTTTCAGTGAAAATCGTAGAAATGGAACAAGATTTCACCAACGTTGCCCTCAAACGATCGATTTTTACATGAAAATCGAAGGAACACGCCTTTTTACAGCGAAAATCGTCGTAATGTACATAATTCATACTTCGGAGAGGGTAAATGGCATTCCTGCGATACATGAAGATAATCGCACGTGTTTACAATTGTTTTCCGCTAACGTAACGATGTCGATGAAACATGATAATTTCATTGAATTTGCTCGGAGGTGATCAATTTTCGTTCGAAAAACATCGAAACACGTTATTTTTTAGCGACAATCGTCGAATTGGACCAAGATTTCACCAGCATTGCCCTCAAACGATCGATTTTTACATGAAAATCGAAGGAACACGCCTTTTTACAGCGAAAATCGTCGTAATGTACAAAATTCATACTTCGGGGAGGGTAAATGGCATTCCTGCGATACATGAAGATAATCGCACGTGTTTACACTTGGTTTCCGATAACGTAACAATGTCGATAAAACATCATAATTTCATTGAATTTCCTCGGAGGTGATCAATTTTCGTTCGAAAAACATCGAAACACGTTATTTTTCAGCGAAAATCGTCGAATTGGACCAAGATTTCACCAACGTTGCCCTCAAACGATCGATTTTTACATGAAAATCGAAGGAACACACCTTTTTACAGCGAAAATCGTCATAATGTAGAAAATTCATACTTCAGGGAGGGTAAATGGCATTTTCTTGCGATACATGAAGATAATTGCACGTATTCACACTTTGTTTCCGCTAACGTAACAATGTCGATGAAACATTAAAACTTCATTGAATTTGGTCGGTGGTGATCAATTTTCGTTCGAAAAACACGAAACACGTTATTTTTCAGCGAAAATCGTCGAATTGGACCAAGATTTCACCAACGTTGCCCTCAAACGATCGATTTTTACATGAAAATCGAAGGAACACGCCTTTTTACAGCGAAAATCGTCGCAATGTACAAAATTCATACTGCGGGGAAGGTAAATTGCATTCCTGCGATACATGAAGATAATCGCACGTGTTTACAATTGGTTTCCCTTAACGTACCGATGTCGATGAAACATGATAATTTCATTGAATTTGGTCGGAGGTGATCAATTTTCGTTCGAAAAACATCGAAACACGTTATTTTTCAGTGAAAATCGTAGAAATGCACCAAGATTTCACCAACGTTGCCCGCAAACGATCGATTTTTACATGAAAATCGAAGGAACACGCCTTTTTACAGCGATAATCGTCGTAATGTACAAAATTCATACTTCGGGGAGGGTAAATGGCATTCCTGCGATACATGAAGATAATCGCACGTATTTACACTTTGTTTCCGCTAACGTAACAATGTCGATGAAACATTAAAACTTCATTGAATTTGGTCGGTGGTGATCAATTTTCGTTCGAAAAACACGAAACACGTTATTTTTCAGCGAAAATCGTCGAATTGGACCAAGATTTCACCAACGTTGCCCTCAAACGATCGATTTTTACATGAAAATCGAAGGAACACGCCTTTTTACAGCGAAAATCGTCGTAATGTACAAGATTCATGCTTCGGGGAGGGTAAATTGCATTCCTGCGATACATGAAGATAATCGCACGTATTTACACTTTGTTTCCCTTAACGTACCGATGTCGATGAAACATGATAATTTCATTGAATTTGCTCGGAGGTGATCAATTTTCGTTCGAAAAACATCGAAACACGTTATTTTTCAGTGAAAATCGTAGAAATGCACCAAGATTTCACCAACGTTGCCCGCAAACGATCGATTTTTACATGAAAATCGAAGGAACACGCCTTTTTACAGCGATAATCGTCGTAATGTACAAAATTCATACTTCGGGGAGGGTAAATGGCATTCCTGCGATACATGAAGATAATCGCACGTATTTACACTTTGTTTCCGCTAACGTAACAATGTCGATGAAACATTAAAACTTCATTGAATTTGGTCGGTGGTGATCAATTTTCGTTCGAAAAACACGAAACACGTTATTTTTCAGCGAAAATCGTCGAATTGGACCAAGATTTCACCAACGTTGCCCTCAAACGATCGATTTTTACATGAAAATCGAAGGAACACGCCTTTTTACAGCGAAAATCGTCGTAATGTACAAGATTCATACTTCGGGGAGAGTAAACGGCATTCCTGCGATACATGAAGATAATCGCACGTGTTTACACTTGGTTTCCGATAACGTAACAATGTCGATAAAACATCATAATTTCATTGAATTTGCTCGGAGGTGATCAATTTTCGTTCGAAAAACATCGAAACACGTTATTTTTCAGCGAAAATCGTCGAATTGGACCAAGATTTCACCAACGTTGCCCTCAAACGATCGATTTTTACATGAAAATCGAAGGATCACGCCTTTTTACAGCGAAAATCGTCGCAATGTACAAAATTCATACTGCGGGGAAGGTAAATTGCATTCCTGCGATACATGAAGATAATCGCACGTGTTTACAATTGGTTTCCCTTAACGTAACGATGTCGATGAAACATGATTATTTCATTGAATTTGGTCGGAGGTGATCAATTTTCGTTCGAAAAAAATCGAAACACGTTATTTTTCAGTGAAAATCGTAGAAATGGACCAAGATTTCACCAACGTTGCCCTCAAACGATCGATTTTTACATGAAAATCGAAGGAACACGCCTTTTTACAGCGAAAATCGTCGTAATGTACAAAATTCATACTTCGGGGAGAGTAAACGGCATTCCTGCGATACATGAAGATAATCGCACGTGTTTACAATTTGTTTCCGCAAACGTAACAATGTCGATGAAACATGATTATTTCATTGAATTTGGTCGGAAGTGATCAATTTTCGTTCGAAAAACATCGAAACACGTTATTTTTCAGCGAAAATCGTCGAATTGGACCAAGATTTGACCAATGTTGCCCTCAAACGATAGATTTTTACATGAAAATCGAGGAACACAACTTTTTACAGCGAAAATCGTCATAATGTACAAAATTCATACTTCGGGGAGCGTAAATGGCATTCCCGCGATACACTAAGATAATCGCACGTGTTTACAATTTGTTTCGGCTAACGTAACAATGTCGATAAAACATGATAATTTCATTGAATTTGGTCGGAGGTGATCAATTTTCATTCAAAAAACATCGAAACACGTTATTTTTCAGTGAAAATCGTAGAAATGGAACAAGATTTCATCAACGTTGCCCTCAAGCGATCGATTTTTACATGAAAATCGAAGGAACACGCCTTTTTACAGCAAAAATTGTCGTAATGTACAAAATTCATACTTCGGGGAGAGTAAACGGCATTCCTGCGATACATGAAGATAATCGCACGTGTTTACACTTGGTTTCCGATAACGTAACAATGTCGATAAAACATCATAATTTCATTGAATTTGCTCGGAGGTGATCAATTTTCGTTCGAAAAACATCGAAACACGTTATTTTTCAGCGAAAATCGTCGAATTGGACCAAGATTTCACCAACGTTGCCCTCAAACGATCGATTTTTACATGAAAATCGAAGGATCACGCCTTTTTACAGCGAAAATCGTCGCAATGTACAAAATTCATACTGCGGGGAAGGTAAATTGCATTCCTGCGATACATGAAGATAATCGCACGTGTTTACAATTGGTTTCCCTTAACGTAACGATGTCGATGAAACATGATTATTTCATTGAATTTGGTCGGAGGTGATCAATTTTCGTTCGAAAAAAATCGAAACACGTTATTTTTCAGTGAAAATCGTAGAAATGGACCAAGATTTCACCAACGTTGCTCTCAAACGATCGATTTTTACATGAAAATCGAAGGAACGCGCCTTTTTACAGCGAAAATCGTCGTAATGTACATAATTCATACTTCGGGGAGGGTTAATTGCATTCCTGCGATACATGAAGATAATCGTACGTATTTACACTTTGTTTTCGCTAACGTAACAATGTCGATGAAACATGATTATTTCATTGAATTTGGTCGGAGGTGATCAATTTTCGTTCGAAAAACATCGAAACACGTTATTTTTCAGCGAAAATCGTCGAATTGGACCAAGATTTGACCAATGTTGCCCTCAAACGATAGATTTTTACATGAAAATCGAGGAACACAACTTTTTACAGCGAAAATCGTCAGAATGTACAAAATTCATACTTCGGGGAGCGTAAATGGCATTCCCGCGATACACTAAGATAATCGCACGTGTTTACAATTTGTTTCGGCTAACGTAACAATGTCGATAAAACATGATAATTTCATTGAATTTGGTCGGAGGTGATCAATTTTCATTCAAAAAACATCGAAACACGTTATTTTTCAGTGAAAATCGTAGAAATGGAACAAGATTTCACCAGCGTTACCCTCAAACGATCGATTTTTACATGAAAATCGAAGGAACACGCCTTTTTACATCGAAAATCGTCGTAATGTACAAAATTCATACTTCGGGGAGAGTAAACGGCATTCCTGCGATACATGAAGATAATCGCACGTATTTACACTTTGTTTCCGCTAACGTAACAATGTCGATGAAACATTAAAACTTCATTGAATTTGGTCGGTAGTGATCAATTTTCGTTCGAAAAACATCGAAACTCGTTATTTTTCAGCGAAAATCATCGAATTGGACCAAGATTTCACCAACGTTGCCCTCAAAGGATCGATTTTTACATGAAAATCGAAGGAACACGCCTTTTTACAGCGAAAATCGTCGTAATGTACATAATGCATACTTCAGGGAGTGTAAATGGCATTTTCTTGCGATACATGAAGATAATTGCACGTATTTACACTTTGTTTCCGCTAACGTAACGATGTCGATGAAACATGATAATTTCATTGAATTTGCTCGGAGGTGATCAATTTTCGTTCGAAAAACATCGAAACACGTTATTTTTCAGCGAAAATCGTCGAATTGGACCAAGATTTCACCAGCATTGCCCTCAAACGATCGATTTTTACATGAAAATCGAAGGAACACGCCTTTTTACAGCGATAATCGTCGTAATGTACAAAATTCATACTTCGGGGAGGGTAAATGGCATTCCTGCGATACATGAAGATAATCGCACGTGTTTACACTTGGTTTCCGATAACGTAACAATGTCGATGAAACATGATTATTTCATTGAATTTGGTCGGAGGTGATCAATTTTCGTTCGAAAAACATCGAAACACGTTATTTTTCAGCGAAAATCGTCGAATTGGACCAAGATTTGACCAACGTTGCCCTCAAACGATCGATTTTTACATGAAAATCGAAGGAACACGCCTTTTTACAGCGAAAATCGGCGTAATGTACAAAATTCATACTTCGGGGAGAGTAAACGGCATTCCTGCGATACATGAAGATAATCGCACGTATTTACACTTTGTTTCCGCTAACGTAACAATGTCGATGAAACATTAAAACTTCATTGAATTTGGTCGGTGGTGATAAATTTTCGTTCGAAAAACATCGAAACACGTTATTTTTCAGCGAAAATCGTCGAATTGGACCAAGATTTCACCAACGCTGCGCTCAAACGATCGATTTTTACATGAAAATCGAAGGAACACGCCTTTTTACAGCGAAAATCGTCGTAATGTACATAATTCATACTTCAGGGAGTGCAAATGGCATTTTCTTGCGATACATGAAGATAATTGCACATATTTACACTTTGTTTACGCTAACGTAACAATGTCGATGAAACATGATAATTTCATTGGATTTGCTCGGAGTCGATCAATTTTCGTTCGAAAAACATCGAAACACGTTATTTTTCAGCGAAAATCGTCGAATTGGACCAAGATTTCACCAGCATTGCCCTCAAACGATCGATTTTTACATGAAAATCGAAGGAACACGCCTTTTTACAGCGAAAATCGTCGTAATGTACAAGATTCATGCTTCGGGGAGGGTAAATTGCATTCCTGCGATACATGAAGATAATCGCACGTATTTACACTTTGTTTCCCTTAACGTACCGATGTCGATGAAACATGATAATTTCATTGAATTTGCTCGGAGGTGATCAATTTTCGTTCGAAAAACATCGAAACACGTTATTTTTCAGTGAAAATCGTAGAAATGCACCAAGATTTCACCAACGTTGCCCGCAAACGATCGATTTTTACATGAAAATCGAAGGAACACGCCTTTTTACAGCGATAATCGTCGTAATGTACAAAATTCATACTTCGGGGAGGGTAAATGGCATTCCTGCGATACATGAAGATAATCGCACGTATTTACACTTTGTTTCCGCTAACGTAACAATGTCGATGAAACATTAAAACTTCATTGAATTTGGTCGGTGGTGATCAATTTTCGTTCGAAAAACACGAAACACGTTATTTTTCAGCGAAAATCGTCGAATTGGACCAAGATTTCACCAACGTTGCCCTCAAACGATCGATTTTTACATGAAAATCGAAGGAACACGCCTTTTTACAGCGAAAATCGTCGTAATGTACAAGATTCATGCTTCAGGGAGTGCAAATGGCATTTTCTTGCGATACATGAAGATAATTGCACATATTTACACTTTGTTTACGCTAACGTAACAATGTCGATGAAACATGATAATTTCATTGAATTTGCTCGGAGTCGATCAATTTTCGTTCAAAAAACATCGAAACACGTTATTTTTCAGTTTAAATCGTAGAAATGGACCAAGATTTCACCAACGTTGCCCTCAAACGATCGATTTTTACATGAAAATCGAAGGAACACGCCTTTTTACAGCGAAAATCGTCGTAATGTACAAAATTCATACTTCGGGGAGAGTAAATGGCATTCCTGCGATACATGAAGATAATCGCACGTGTTTACAATTTGTTTCCGCAAACGTAACAATGTCGATGAAACATGATTATTTCATTGAATTTGGTCGGAGGTGATCAATTTTCGTTCGAAAAACATCGAAACACGTTATTTTTCAGCGAAAATCGTCGAATTGGACCAAGATTTGACCAATGTTGCCCTCAAACGATAGATTTTTACATGAAAATCGAGGAACACAACTTTTTACAGCGAAAATCGTCATAATGTACAAAATTCATACTTCGGGGAGCGTAAATGGCATTCCCGCGATACACTAAGATAATCGCACGTGTTTACAATTTGTTTCGGCTAACGTAACAATGTCGATAAAACATGATAATTTCATTGAATTTGGTCGGAGGTGATCAATTTTCATTCAAAAAACATCGAAACACGTTATTTTTCAGTGAAAATCGTAGAAATGGAACAAGATTTCACCAACGTTGCCCTCAAACGATCGATTTTTACATGAAAATCGAAGGAACACGCCTTTTTACAGCGAAAATCGTCGTAATGTACATAATTCATACTTCGGAGAGGGTAAATGGCATTCCTGCGATACATGAAGATAATCGCACGTGTTTACAATTGTTTTCCGCTAACGTAACGATGTCGATGAAACATGATAATTTCATTGAATTTGCTCGGAGGTGATCAATTTTCGTTCGAAAAACATCGAAACACGTTATTTTTTAGCGACAATCGTCGAATCGGACCAAGATTTCACCAGCATTGCCCTCAAACGATCGATTTTTACATGAAAATCGAAGGAACACGCCTTTTTACAGCGAAAATCGTCGTAATGTACAAAATTCATACTTCGGGGAGGGTAAATGGCATTCCTGCGATACATGAAGATAATCGCACGTGTTTACACTTGGTTTCCGATAACGTAACAATGTCGATAAAACATCATAATTTCATTGAATTTCCTCGGAGGTGATCAATTTTCGTTCGAAAAACATCGAAACACGTTATTTTTCAGCGAAAATCGTTGAATTGGACCAAGATTTCACCAACGTTGCCCTCAAACGATCGATTTTTACATGAAAATCGAAGGAACACGCCTTTTTACAGCAAAAATCGTCGTAATGTACATAATTCATACTTCAGGGAGTGTAAATGGCATTTTCTTGCGATACATGAAGATAATTGCACGTATTTACACTTTGTTTCCGCTAACGTAACAATGTCGATTAAACATTAAAACTTCATTGAATTTGCTCGGAGGTGATCAATTTTCGTTCGAAAAACATCGAAACACGTTATTTTTCAGCGAAAATCGTCGAATTGGACCAAGATTTCACCAACGTTGCCCTCAAACGATCGATTTTTACATGAAAATCGAAGGAACACACCTTTTTACAGCGAAAATCGTCATAATGTAGAAAATTCATACTTCAGGGAGGGTAAATGGCATTTTCTTGCGATACATGAAGATAATTGCACGTATTCACACTTTGTTTCCGCTAACGTAACAATGTCGATGAAACATTAAAACTTCATTGAATTTGGTCGGTGGTGATCAATTTTCGTTCGAAAAACACGAAACACGTTATTTTTCAGCGAAAATCGTCGAATTGGACCAAGATTTCACCAACGTTGCCCTCAAACGATCGATTTTTACATGAAAATCGAAGGAACACGCCTTTTTACAGCGAAAATCGTCGCAATGTACAAAATTCATACTGCGGGGAAGGTAAATTGCATTCCTGCGATACATGAAGATAATCGCACGTGTTTACAATTGGTTTCCCTTAACGTACCGATGTCGATGAAACATGATAATTTCATTGAATTTGCTCGGAGGTGATCAATTTTCGTTCGAAAAACATCGAAACACGTTATTTTTCAGTGAAAATCGTAGAAATGCACCAAGATTTCACCAACGTTGCCCGCAAACGATCGATTTTTACATGAAAATCGAAGGAACACGCCTTTTTACAGCGATAATCGTCGTAATGTACAAAATTCATACTTCGGGGAGGGTAAATGGCATTCCTGCGATACATGAAGATAATCGCACGTATTTACACTTTGTTTCCGCTAACGTAACAATGTCGATGAAACATTAAAACTTCATTGAATTTGGTCGGTGGTGATCAATTTTCGTTCGAAAAACACGAAACACGTTATTTTTCAGCGAAAATCGTCGAATTGGACCAAGATTTCACCAACGTTGCCCTCAAACGATCGATTTTTACATGAAAATCGAAGGAACACGCCTTTTTACAGCGAAAATCGTCGTAATGTACAAGATTCATGCTTCGGGGAGGGTAAATTGCATTCCTGCGATACATGAAGATAATCGCACGTATTTACACTTTGTTTCCCTTAACGTACCGATGTCGATGAAACATGATAATTTCATTGAATTTGCTCGGAGGTGATCAATTTTCGTTCGAAAAACATCGAAACACGTTATTTTTCAGTGAAAATCGTAGAAATGCACCAAGATTTCACCAACGTTGCCCGCAAACGATCGATTTTTACATGAAAATCGAAGGAACACGCCTTTTTACAGCGATAATCGTCGTAATGTACAAAATTCATACTTCGGGGAGGGTAAATGGCATTCCTGCGATACATGAAGATAATCGCACGTATTTACACTTTGTTTCCGCTAACGTAACAATGTCGATGAAACATTAAAACTTCATTGAATTTGGTCGGTGGTGATCAATTTTCGTTCGAAAAACACGAAACACGTTATTTTTCAGCGAAAATCGTCGAATTGGACCAAGATTTCACCAACGTTGCCCTCAAACGATCGATTTTTACATGAAAATCGAAGGAACACGCCTTTTTACAGCGAAAATCGTCGTAATGTACAAGATTCATGCTTCAGGGAGTGCAAATGGCATTTTCTTGCGATACATGAAGATAATTGCACATATTTACACTTTGTTTACGCTAACGTAACAATGTCGATGAAACATGATAATTTCATTGAATTTGCTCGGAGTCGATCAATTTTCGTTCAAAAAACATCGAAACACGTTATTTTTCAGTTTAAATCGTAGAAATGGACCAAGATTTCACCAACGTTGCCCTCAAACGATCGATTTTTACATGAAAATCGAAGGAACACGCCTTTTTACAGCGAAAATCGTCGTAATGTACAAAATTCATACTTCGGGGAGAGTAAATGGCATTCCTGCGATACATGAAGATAATCGCACGTGTTTACAATTTGTTTCCGCAAACGTAACAATGTCGATGAAACATGATTATTTCATTGAATTTGGTCGGAGGTGATCAATTTTCGTTCGAAAAACATCGAAACACGTTATTTTTCAGCGAAAATCGTCGAATTGGACCAAGATTTGACCAATGTTGCCCTCAAACGATAGATTTTTACATGAAAATCGAGGAACACAACTTTTTACAGCGAAAATCGTCATAATGTACAAAATTCATACTTCGGGGAGCGTAAATGGCATTCCCGCGATACACTAAGATAATCGCACGTGTTTACAATTTGTTTCGGCTAACGTAACAATGTCGATAAAACATGATAATTTCATTGAATTTGGTCGGAGGTGATCAATTTTCATTCAAAAAACATCGAAACACGTTATTTTTCAGTGAAAATCGTAGAAATGGAACAAGATTTCACCAACGTTGCCCTCAAACGATCGATTTTTACATGAAAATCGAAGGAACACGCCTTTTTACAGCGAAAATCGTCGTAATGTACATAATTCATACTTCGGAGAGGGTAAATGGCATTCCTGCGATACATGAAGATAATCGCACGTGTTTACAATTGGTTTCCGCTAACGTAACGATGTCGATGAAACATGATAATTTCATTGAATTTGCTCGGAGGTGATCAATTTTCGTTCGAAAAACATCGAAACACGTTATTTTTTAGCGACAATCGTCGAATTGGACCAAGATTTCACCAGCATTGCCCTCAAACGATCGATTTTTACATGAAAATCGAAGGAACACGCCTTTTTACAGCGAAAATCGTCGTAATGTACAAAATTCATACTTCGGGGAGGGTAAATGGCATTCCTGCGATACATGAAGATAATCGCACGTGTTTACACTTGGTTTCCGATAACGTAACAATGTCGATAAAACATCATAATTTCATTGAATTTCCTCGGAGGTGATCAATTTTCGTTCGAAAAACATCGAAACACGTTATTTTTCAGCGAAAATCGTTGAATTGGACCAAGATTTCACCAACGTTGCCCTCAAACGATCGATTTTTACATGAAAATCGAAGGAACACGCCTTTTTACAGCAAAAATCGTCGTAATGTACATAATTCATACTTCAGGGAGTGTAAATGGCATTTTCTTGCGATACATGAAGATAATTGCACGTATTTACACTTTGTTTCCGCTAACGTAACAATGTCGATTAAACATTAAAACTTCATTGAATTTGCTCGGAGGTGATCAATTTTCGTTCGAAAAACATCGAAACACGTTATTTTTCAGCGAAAATCGTCGAATTGGACCAAGATTTCACCAACGTTGCCCTCAAACGATCGATTTTTACATGAAAATCGAAGGAACACACCTTTTTACAGCGAAAATCGTCATAATGTAGAAAATTCATACTTCAGGGAGGGTAAATGGCATTTTCTTGCGATACATGGAGATAATTGCACGTATTCACACTTTGTTTCCGCTAACGTAACAATGTCGATGAAACATTAAAACTTCATTGAATTTGGTCGGTGGTGATCAATTTTCGTTCGAAAAACACGAAACACGTTATTTTTCAGCGAAAATCGTCGAATTGGACCAAAATTTCACCAACGTTGCCCTCAAACGATCGATTTTTACATGAAAATCGAAGGAACACGCCTTTTTACAGCGAAAATCGTCGCAATGTACAAAATTCATACTGCGGGGAAGGTAAATTGCATTCCTGCGATACATGAAGATAATCGCACGTGTTTACAATTGGTTTCCCTTAACGTACCGATGTCGATGAAACATGATAATTTCATTGAATTTGCTCGGAGGTGATCAATTTTCGTTCGAAAAACATCGAAACACGTTATTTTTCAGTGAAAATCGTAGAAATGCACCAAGATTTCACCAACGTTGCCCGCAGACGATCGATTTTTACATGAAAATCGAAGGAACACGCCTTTTTACAGCGAAAATCGTCGTAATGTACAATATTCATACTTCGGGGAGAGTAAACGGCACTCCTGCGATACATGAAGATAATCGCACGTATTTACACTTTGTTTCCGCTAACGTAACAATGTCGATGAAACATTAAAACTTCATTGAATTTGGTCAGTGGTGATCAATTTTCGTTCGAAAAACATCGAAACACGTTATTTTTCAGCGAAAATCATCGAATTGGACCAAGATTTCACCAACGTTGCCCTCAAACGATCGATTTTTACATGAAAATCGAAGGAACACGCCTTTTTACAGCGAAAATCGTCGTAATGTACATAATTCATACTTCAGGGAGTGTAAATGGCATTTTCTTGCGATACATGAAGATAATTGCACGTATTTACACTTTGTTTCCGCTAACGTAACAATGTCGATGAAACATGATAATTTCATTGAATTTGCTCGGAGGTGATCAATTTTCGTTCGAAAAACATCGAAACACGTTATTTTTCAGTGAAAATCGTAGAAATGCACCAAGATTTCATCAGCATTGCCATCAAACGATCGATTTTTACATGAAAATCGAAGGAACACGTCTATTTACAGCGATAATCGTCGTAATGTACAAAATTCATACTTCGGGGAGGGTAAATGGCATTCCTGCGATACATGAAGATAATCGCACGTGTTTACAATTTGTTTCGGCTAACGTAACAATGTCGATAAAACATGATAATTTCATTGAAT
Organism: Campoletis raptor; assembly: GCA_948107755.1. NCBI lineage: Eukaryota > Metazoa > Arthropoda > Insecta > Hymenoptera > Ichneumonidae > Campoletis > Campoletis raptor. The sequence goes on along the minus strand of OX403628.1, from coordinate 426,640 downwards.
TTGGTCGGAGGTGATCAATTTTCATTCAAAAAACATCGAAACACGTTATTTTTCAGTGAAAATCGTAGAAATGGAACAAGATTTCACCAACGTTGCCCTCAAACGATCGATTTTTACATGAAAATCGAAGGAACACGCCTTTTACAGCGAAAATCATCGTAATGTACAAAATTCATACTTCGGGGAGAGTAAACGGCATTCCTGCGATACATGAAGATAATCGCACGTGTTTACACTTGGTTTCCGATAACGTAACAATGTCGATAAAACATCATAATTTCATTGAATTTGCTCGGAGGTGATCAATTTTCGTTCGAAAAACATCGAAACACGTTATTTTTCAGCGAAAATCGTCGAATTGGACCAAGATTTGACCAATGTTGCCCTCAAACGATAGATTTTTACATGAAAATCGAGGAACACAACTTTTTACAGCGAAAATCGTCATAATGTACAAAATTCATACTTCGGGGAGCGTAAATGGCATTCCCGCGATACACTAAGATAATCGCACGTGTTTACAATTTGTTTCGGCTAACGTAACAATGTCGATAAAACATGATAATTTCATTGAATTTGGTCGGAGGTGATCAATTTTCATTCAAAAAACATCGAAACACGTTATTTTTCAGTGAAAATCGTCGAATTGGACCAAGATTTCACCAACGTTGCCCTCAAACGATCGATTTTTACATGAAAATCGAAGGAACACGCCTTTTTACAGCGAAAATCGTCGTAATGTACAAAATTCATACTTCGGGGAGAGTAAACGGCATTCCTGCGATACATGAAGATAATCGCACGTATTTACACTTTGTTTCCGCTAACGTAACAATGTCGATGAAACATTAAAATTTCATTGAATTTGGTCGGTGGTGATAAATTTTCGTTCGAAAAACATCGAAACACGTTATTTTTCAGCGAAAATCGTCGAATTGGACCAAGATTTCACCAACGTTGCCCTCAAACGATCGATTTTTTACATGAAAATCGAAGGAACACGCCTTTTTACAGCGATAATCGTCGTAATGTACAAAATTCATACTCCGGGGAGGGTAAATGGCATTCCTGCGATACATGAAGATAATCGCACGTGTTTACAATTTGTTTCCGCAAACGTAACAATGTCGATGAAACATTAAAACTTCATTGAATTTGGTCGGTGGTGATAAATTTTCGTTCGAAAAACATCGAAACACGTTATTTTTCAGCGAAAATCGTCGAATTGGACCAAGATTTCACCAACGTTGCCCTCAAACGATCGATTTTTACATGAAAATCGAAGGAACACGCCTTTTTACAGCGAAAATCGTCGTAATGTACAAAATTCATACTTCGGGGATTGTAAATGGCATTCCTGCGATACATGAAGATAATCGCACGTGTTTACAATTTGTTTCCGCAAACGTAACAATGTCGATGAAACATGATTATTTCATTGAATTTGGTCGGAGGTGATCAATTTTCGTTCGAAAAACATCGAAACACGTTATTTTTCAGCGAAAATCATCGAATTGGATCAAGATTTGACCAATGTTGCCCTCAAACGATCGATTTTTACATGAAAATCGAAAAAACACGCCTTTTTACAGCGAAAATCGTCGTAATGTACAAAATTCATACTTCGGGGAGGGTAAATGGCATTCATGCGATACATGAAGATAATCGCACGTGTTTACAATTTGTTTCCGCTAACGTAACAATGCCGATGAAACATGATTATTTCATTGAATTTGGTCGAAGGTGATCAATTTTCGTTCGAAAAACATCGAAACACGTTATTATTTAGCGACAATCGTCGAATTGGACCAAGATTTCACCAACGTTGCCCTCAAACGATCGATTTTTACATGAAAATCGAAGGAACACGCCTTTTTACAGCGATAATCGTCGTAATGTACAAAATTCATACTTCGGGGAGGGTAAATGGCATTCCTGCGATACATGAAGATAATCGCACGTGTTTACAATTGGTTTCCGCTAACGTAACGATGTCGATGAAACATGATAATTTCATTGAATTTGCTCGGAGGTGATCAATTTTCGTTCGAAAAACATCGAAACACGTTATTTTTCAGCGAAAATCGTCGAATTGGACCAAGATTTCACCAACGTTGCCCTCAAACGATCGATTTTTACATGAAAATCGAAGGAACACGCCTTTTTACAGCGAAAATCGTCGCAATGTACAAAATTCATACTGCGGGGAAGGTAAATTGCATTCCTGCGATACATGAAGATAATCGCACGTGTTTTCAATTGGTTTCCCTTAACGTAACGATGTCGATGAAACATGATAATTTCATTGAATTTGCTCGGAGGTGATCATTTTTCGTTCGAAAAACATCGAAACACGTTATTTTTTAGCGACAATCGTCGAATTGGACCAAGATTTCACCAACGTTGCCCTCAAACGATCGATTTTTACATGAAAATCGAAGGAACACGCCTTTTTACAGCGATAATCGTCGTAATGTACAAAATTCATACTTCGGGGAGGGTAAATGGCATTCCTGCGATACATGAAGATAATCGCACGTGTTTACAATTGGTTTCCGCTAACGTAACGATGTCGATGAAACATGATAATTTCATTGAATTTGCTCGGAGGTGATCAATTTTCATTCAAAAAACATCGAAACACGTTATTTTTCAGTAAAAATCGTAGAAATGGACCAAGATTTCACCAACGTTGCCCTCAAACGATCGATTTTTACATGAAAATCGAAGGAACACGCCTTTTTACAGCGAAAATCGTCGTAATGTACAAAATTCATACTTCGGGGAAAGTAAATGGCATTCCTGCGATACATGAAGATAATCGCACGTGTTTACAATTTGTTTCCGCAAACGTAACAATGTCGATGAAACCTGATTATTTCATTGAATTTGGTCGGAGGTGATCAATTTTCGTTCGAAAAACATCGAAACACGTTATTTTTCAGCGAAAATCGTCGAATTGGACCAAGATTTGACCAATGTTGCCCTCAAACGATAGATTTTTACATGAAAATCGAGGAACACAACTTTTTACAGCGAAAATCGTCATAATGTACAAAATTCATACTTCGGGGAGCGTAAATGGCATTCCCGCGATACACTAAGATAATCGCACGTGTTTACAATTTGTTTCGGCTAACGTAACAATGTCGATAAAACATGATAATTTCATTGAATTTGGTCGGAGGTGATCAATTTTCATTCAAAAAACATCGAAACACGTTATTTTTCAGTGAAAATCGTAGAAATGGAACAAGATTTCACCAACGTTGCCCTCAAACGATCGATTTTTACATGAAAATCGAAGGAACACGCCTTTTTACAGCGAAAATCGTCGTAATGTACATAATTCATACTTCGGAGAGGGTAAATGGCATTCCTGCGATACATGAAGATAATCGCACGTGTTTACAATTGTTTTCCGCTAACGTAACGATGTCGATGAAACATGATAATTTCATTGAATTTGCTCGGAGGTGATCAATTTTCGTTCGAAAAACATCGAAACACGTTATTTTTTAGCGACAATCGTCGAATTGGACCAAGATTTCACCAGCATTGCCCTCAAACGATCGATTTTTACATGAAAATCGAAGGAACACGCCTTTTTACAGCGAAAATCGTCGTAATGTACAAAATTCATACTTCGGGGAGGGTAAATGGCATTCCTGCGATACATGAAGATAATCGCACGTGTTTACACTTGGTTTCCGATAACGTAACAATGTCGATAAAACATCATAATTTCATTGAATTTCCTCGGAGGTGATCAATTTTCGTTCGAAAAACATCGAAACACGTTATTTTTCAGCGAAAATCGTTGAATTGGACCAAGATTTCACCAACGTTGCCCTCAAACGATCGATTTTTACATGAAAATCGAAGGAACACGCCTTTTTACAGCGAAAATCGTCGTAATGTACAATATTCATACTTCGGGGAGAGTAAACGGCACTCCTGCGATACATGAAGATAATCGCACGTATTTACACTTTGTTTCCGCTAACGTAACAATGTCGATGAAACATTAAAACTTCATTGAATTTGGTCAGTGGTGATCAATTTTCGTTCGAAAAACATCGAAACACGTTATTTTTCAGCGAAAATCATCGAATTGGACCAAGATTTCACCAACGTTGCCCTCAAACGATCGATTTTTACATGAAAATCGAAGGAACACGCCTTTTTACAGCGAAAATCGTCGTAATGTACATAATTCATACTTCAGGGAGTGTAAATGGCATTTTCTTGCGATACATGAAGATAATTGCACGTATTTACACTTTGTTTCCGCTAACGTAACAATGTCGATGAAACATGATAATTTCATTGAATTTGCTCGGAGGTGATCAATTTTCGTTCGAAAAACATCGAAACACGTTATTTTTCAGTGAAAATCGTAGAAATGCACCAAGATTTCATCAGCATTGCCATCAAACGATCGATTTTTACATGAAAATCGAAGGAACACGTCTATTTACAGCGATAATCGTCGTAATGTACAAAATTCATACTTCGGGGAGGGTAAATGGCATTCCTGCGATACATGAAGATAATCGCACGTGTTTACAATTTGTTTCGGCTAACGTAACAATGTCGATAAAACATGATAATTTCATTGAATTTGGTCGGAGGTGATCAATTTTCATTCAAAAAACATCGAAACACGTTATTTTTCAGTGAAAATCGTAGAAATGGAACAAGATTTCACCAACGTTGCCCGCAGACGATCGATTTTTACATGAAAATCGAAGGAACACGCCTTTTTACAGCGAAAATCGTCGTAATGTACAATATTCATACTTCGGGGAGAGTAAACGGCACTCCTGCGATACATGAAGATAATCGCACGTATTTACACTTTGTTTCCGCTAACGTAACAATGTCGATGAAACATTAAAACTTCATTGAATTTGGTCAGTGGTGATCAATTTTCGTTCGAAAAACATCGAAACACGTTATTTTTCAGCGAAAATCATCGAATTGGACCAAGATTTCACCAACGTTGCCCTCAAACGATCGATTTTTACATGAAAATCGAAGGAACACGCCTTTTTACAGCGAAAATCGTCGTAATGTACATAATTCATACTTCAGGGAGTGTAAATGGCATTTTCTTGCGATACATGAAGATAATTGCACGTATTTACACTTTGTTTCCGCTAACGTAACAATGTCGATGAAACATGATAATTTCATTGAATTTGCTCGGAGGTGATCAATTTTCGTTCGAAAAACATCGAAACACGTTATTTTTCAGTGAAAATCGTAGAAATGCACCAAGATTTCATCAGCATTGCCATCAAACGATCGATTTTTACATGAAAATCGAAGGAACACGTCTATTTACAGCGATAATCGTCGTAATGTACAAAATTCATACTTCGGGGAGGGTAAATGGCATTCCTGCGATACATGAAGATAATCGCACGTGTTTACAATTTGTTTCGGCTAACGTAACAATGTCGATAAAACATGATAATTTCATTGAATTTGGTCGGAGGTGATCAATTTTCATTCAAAAAACATCGAAACACGTTATTTTTCAGTGAAAATCGTAGAAATGGAACAAGATTTCACCAACGTTGCCCTCAAACGATCGATTTTTACATGAAAATCGAAGGAACACGCCTTTTACAGCGAAAATCATCGTAATGTACAAAATTCATACTTCGGGGAGAGTAAACGGCATTCCTGCGATACATGAAGATAATCGCACGTGTTTACACTTGGTTTCCGATAACGTAACAATGTCGATAAAACATCATAATTTCATTGAATTTGCTCGGAGGTGATCAATTTTCGTTCGAAAAACATCGAAACACGTTATTTTTCAGCGAAAATCGTCGAATTGGACCAAGATTTGACCAATGTTGCCCTCAAACGATAGATTTTTACATGAAAATCGAGGAACACAACTTTTTACAGCGAAAATCGTCATAATGTACAAAATTCATACTTCGGGGAGCGTAAATGGCATTCCCGCGATACACTAAGATAATCGCACGTGTTTACAATTTGTTTCGGCTAACGTAACAATGTCGATAAAACATGATAATTTCATTGAATTTGGTCGGAGGTGATCAATTTTCATTCAAAAAACATCGAAACACGTTATTTTTCAGTGAAAATCGTCGAATTGGACCAAGATTTCACCAACGTTGCCCTCAAACGATCGATTTTTACATGAAAATCGAAGGAACACGCCTTTTTACAGCGAAAATCGTCGTAATGTACAAAATTCATACTTCGGGGAGAGTAAACGGCATTCCTGCGATACATGAAGATAATCGCACGTATTTACACTTTGTTTCCGCTAACGTAACAATGTCGATGAAACATTAAAATTTCATTGAATTTGGTCGGTGGTGATAAATTTTCGTTCGAAAAACATCGAAACACGTTATTTTTCAGCGAAAATCGTCGAATTGGACCAAGATTTCACCAACGTTGCCCTCAAACGATCGATTTTTTACATGAAAATCGAAGGAACACGCCTTTTTACAGCGATAATCGTCGTAATGTACAAAATTCATACTCCGGGGAGGGTAAATGGCATTCCTGCGATACATGAAGATAATCGCACGTGTTTACAATTTGTTTCCGCAAACGTAACAATGTCGATGAAACATTAAAACTTCATTGAATTTGGTCGGTGGTGATAAATTTTCGTTCGAAAAACATCGAAACACGTTATTTTTCAGCGAAAATCGTCGAATTGGACCAAGATTTCACCAACGTTGCCCTCAAACGATCGATTTTTACATGAAAATCGAAGGAACACGCCTTTTTACAGCGAAAATCGTCGTAATGTACAAAATTCATACTTCGGGGAGGGTAAATGGCATTCCTGCGATACATGAAGATAATCGCACGTGTTTACAATTTGTTTCCGCAAACGTAACAATGTCGATGAAACATGATTATTTCATTGAATTTGGTCGGAGGTGATCAATTTTCGTTCGAAAAACATCGAAACACGTTATTTTTCAGCGAAAATCATCGAATTGGATCAAGATTTGACCAATGTTGCCCTCAAACGATCGATTTTTACATGAAAATCGAAAAAACACGCCTTTTTACAGCGAAAATCGTCGTAATGTACAAAATTCATACTTCGGGGAGGGTAAATGGCATTCATGCGATACATGAAGATAATCGCACGTGTTTACAATTTGTTTCCGCTAACGTAACAATGCCGATGAAACATGATTATTTCATTGAATTTGGTCGAAGGTGATCAATTTTCGTTCGAAAAACATCGAAACACGTTATTTTTTAGCGACAATCGTCGAATTGGACCAAGATTTCACCAACGTTGCCCTCAAACGATCGATTTTTACATGAAAATCGAAGGAACACGCCTTTTTACAGCGATAATCGTCGTAATGTACAAAATTCATACTTCGGGGAGGGTAAATGGCATTCCTGCGATACATGAAGATAATCGCACGTGTTTACAATTGGTTTCCGCTAACGTAACGATGTCGATGAAACATGATAATTTCATTGAATTTGCTCGGAGGTGATCAATTTTCGTTCGAAAAACATCGAAACACGTTATTTTTCAGCGAAAATCGTCGAATTGGACCAAGATTTCACCAACGTTGCCCTCAAACGATCGATTTTTACATGAAAATCGAAGGAACACGCCTTTTTACAGCGAAAATCGTCGCAATGTACAAAATTCATACTGCGGGGAAGGTAAATTGCATTCCTGCGATACATGAAGATAATCGCACGTGTTTTCAATTGGTTTCCCTTAACGTAACGATGTCGATGAAACATGATAATTTCATTGAATTTGCTCGGAGGTGATCATTTTTCGTTCGAAAAACATCGAAACACGTTATTTTTTAGCGACAATCGTCGAATTGGACCAAGATTTCACCAACGTTGCCCTCAAACGATCGATTTTCACATGAAAATCGAAGGAACACGCCTTTTTACAGCGATAATCGTCGTAATGTACAAAATTCATACTTCGGGGAGGGTAAATGGCATTCCTGCGATACATGAAGATAATCGCACGTGTTTACAATTGGTTTCCGCTAACGTAACGATGTCGATGAAACATGATAATTTCATTGAATTTGCTCGGAGGTGATCAATTTTCATTCAAAAAACATCGAAACACGTTATTTTTCAGTAAAAATCGTAGAAATGGACCAAGATTTCACCAACGTTGCCCTCAAACGATCGATTTTTACATGAAAATCGAAGGAACACGCCTTTTTACAGCGAAAATCGTCGTAATGTACAAAATTCATACTTCGGGGAAAGTAAATGGCATTCCTGCGATACATGAAGATAATCGCACGTGTTTACAATTTGTTTCCGCAAACGTAACAATGTCGATGAAACCTGATTATTTCATTGAATTTGGTCGGAGGTGATCAATTTTCGTTCGAAAAACATCGAAACACGTTATTTTTCAGCGAAAATCGTCGAATTGGACCAAGATTTGACCAATGTTGCCCTCAAACGATAGATTTTTACATGAAAATCGAGGAACACAACTTTTTACAGCGAAAATCGTCATAATGTACAAAATTCATACTTCGGGGAGCGTAAATGGCATTCCCGCGATACACTAAGATAATCGCACGTGTTTACAATTTGTTTCGGCTAACGTAACAATGTCGATAAAACATGATAATTTCATTGAATTTGGTCGGAGGTGATCAATTTTCATTCAAAAAACATCGAAACACGTTATTTTTCAGTGAAAATCGTAGAAATGGAACAAGATTTCACCAACGTTGCCCTCAAACGATCGATTTTTACATGAAAATCGAAGGAACACGCCTTTTTACAGCGAAAATCGTCGTAATGTACATAATTCATACTTCGGAGAGGGTAAATGGCATTCCTGCGATACATGAAGATAATCGCACGTGTTTACAATTGTTTTCCGCTAACGTAACGATGTCGATGAAACATGATAATTTCATTGAATTTGCTCGGAGGTGATCAATTTTCGTTCGAAAAACATCGAAACACGTTATTTTTCAGCGAAAATCGTTGAATTGGACCAAGATTTCACCAACGTTGCCCTCAAACGATCGATTTTTACATGAAAATCGAAGGAACACGCCTTTTTACAGCAAAAATCGTCGTAATGTACATAATTCATACTTCAGGGAGTGTAAATGGCATTTTCTTGCGATACATGAAGATAATTGCACGTATTTACACTTTGTTTCCGCTAACGTAACAATGTCGATTAAACATTAAAACTTCATTGAATTTGCTCGGAGGTGATCAATTTTCGTTCGAAAAACATCGAAACACGTTATTTTTCAGCGAAAATCGTCGAATTGGACCAAGATTTCACCAACGTTGCCCTCAAACGATCGATTTTTACATGAAAATCGAAGGAACACACCTTTTTACAGCGAAAATCGTCATAATGTAGAAAATTCATACTTCAGGGAGGGTAAATGGCATTTTCTTGCGATACATGAAGATAATTGCACGTATTCACACTTTGTTTCCGCTAACGTAACAATGTCGATGAAACATTAAAACTTCATTGAATTTGGTCGGTGGTGATCAATTTTCGTTCGAAAAACACGAAACACGTTATTTTTCAGCGAAAATCGTCGAATTGGACCAAGATTTCACCAACGTTGCCCTCAAACGATCGATTTTTACATGAAAATCGAAGGAACACGCCTTTTTACAGCGAAAATCGTCGCAATGTACAAAATTCATACTGCGGGGAAGGTAAATTGCATTCCTGCGATACATGAAGATAATCGCACGTGTTTACAATTGGTTTCCCTTAACGTACCGATGTCGATGAAACATGATAATTTCATTGAATTTGGTCGGAGGTGATCAATTTTCGTTCGAAAAACATCGAAACACGTTATTTTTCAGTGAAAATCGTAGAAATGCACCAAGATTTCACCAACGTTGCCCGCAAACGATCGATTTTTACATGAAAATCGAAGGAACACGCCTTTTTACAGCGATAATCGTCGTAATGTACAAAATTCATACTTCGGGGAGGGTAAATGGCATTCCTGCGATACATGAAGATAATCGCACGTATTTACACTTTGTTTCCGCTAACGTAACAATGTCGATGAAACATTAAAACTTCATTGAATTTGGTCGGTGGTGATCAATTTTCGTTCGAAAAACACGAAACACGTTATTTTTCAGCGAAAATCGTCGAATTGGACCAAGATTTCACCAACGTTGCCCTCAAACGATCGATTTTTACATGAAAATCGAAGGAACACGCCTTTTTACAGCGAAAATCGTCGTAATGTACAAGATTCATGCTTCGGGGAGGGTAAATTGCATTCCTGCGATACATGAAGATAATCGCACGTATTTACACTTTGTTTCCCTTAACGTACCGATGTCGATGAAACATGATAATTTCATTGAATTTGCTCGGAGGTGATCAATTTTCGTTCGAAAAACATCGAAACACGTTATTTTTCAGTGAAAATCGTAGAAATGCACCAAGATTTCACCAACGTTGCCCGCAAACGATCGATTTTTACATGAAAATCGAAGGAACACGCCTTTTTACAGCGATAATCGTCGTAATGTACAAAATTCATACTTCGGGGAGGGTAAATGGCATTCCTGCGATACATGAAGATAATCGCACGTATTTACACTTTGTTTCCGCTAACGTAACAATGTCGATGAAACATTAAAACTTCATTGAATTTGGTCGGTGGTGATCAATTTTCGTTCGAAAAACACGAAACACGTTATTTTTCAGCGAAAATCGTCGAATTGGACCAAGATTTCACCAACGTTGCCCTCAAACGATCGATTTTTACATGAAAATCGAAGGAACACGCCTTTTTACAGCGAAAATCGTCGTAATGTACAAGATTCATACTTCGGGGAGAGTAAACGGCATTCCTGCGATACATGAAGATAATCGCACGTGTTTACACTTGGTTTCCGATAACGTAACAATGTCGATAAAACATCATAATTTCATTGAATTTGCTCGGAGGTGATCAATTTTCGTTCGAAAAACATCGAAACACGTTATTTTTCAGCGAAAATCGTCGAATTGGACCAAGATTTCACCAACGTTGCCCTCAAACGATCGATTTTTACATGAAAATCGAAGGATCACGCCTTTTTACAGCGAAAATCGTCGCAATGTACAAAATTCATACTGCGGGGAAGGTAAATTGCATTCCTGCGATACATGAAGATAATCGCACGTGTTTACAATTGGTTTCCCTTAACGTAACGATGTCGATGAAACATGATTATTTCATTGAATTTGGTCGGAGGTGATCAATTTTCGTTCGAAAAAAATCGAAACACGTTATTTTTCAGTGAAAATCGTAGAAATGGACCAAGATTTCACCAACGTTGCTCTCAAACGATCGATTTTTACATGAAAATCGAAGGAACGCGCCTTTTTACAGCGAAAATCGTCGTAATGTACATAATTCATACTTCGGGGAGGGTTAATTGCATTCCTGCGATACATGAAGATAATCGTACGTATTTACACTTTGTTTTCGCTAACGTAACAATGTCGATGAAACATGATTATTTCATTGAATTTGGTCGGAGGTGATCAATTTTCGTTCGAAAAACATCGAAACACGTTATTTTTCAGCGAAAATCGTCGAATTGGACCAAGATTTGACCAATGTTGCCCTCAAACGATAGATTTTTACATGAAAATCGAGGAACACAACTTTTTACAGCGAAAATCGTCAGAATGTACAAAATTCATACTTCGGGGAGCGTAAATGGCATTCCCGCGATACACTAAGATAATCGCACGTGTTTACAATTTGTTTCGGCTAACGTAACAATGTCGATAAAACATGATAATTTCATTGAATTTGGTCGGAGGTGATCAATTTTCATTCAAAAAACATCGAAACACGTTATTTTTCAGTGAAAATCGTAGAAATGGAACAAGATTTCACCAGCGTTACCCTCAAACGATCGATTTTTACATGAAAATCGAAGGAACACGCCTTTTTACATCGAAAATCGTCGTAATGTACAAAATTCATACTTCGGGGAGAGTAAACGGCATTCCTGCGATACATGAAGATAATCGCACGTATTTACACTTTGTTTCCGCTAACGTAACAATGTCGATGAAACATTAAAACTTCATTGAATTTGGTCGGTAGTGATCAATTTTCGTTCGAAAAACATCGAAACTCGTTATTTTTCAGCGAAAATCATCGAATTGGACCAAGATTTCACCAACGTTGCCCTCAAAGGATCGATTTTTACATGAAAATCGAAGGAACACGCCTTTTTACAGCGAAAATCGTCGTAATGTACATAATGCATACTTCAGGGAGTGTAAATGGCATTTTCTTGCGATACATGAAGATAATTGCACGTATTTACACTTTGTTTCCGCTAACGTAACGATGTCGATGAAACATGATAATTTCATTGAATTTGCTCGGAGGTGATCAATTTTCGTTCGAAAAACATCGAAACACGTTATTTTTCAGCGAAAATCGTCGAATTGGACCAAGATTTCACCAGCATTGCCCTCAAACGATCGATTTTTACATGAAAATCGAAGGAACACGCCTTTTTACAGCGATAATCGTCGTAATGTACAAAATTCATACTTCGGGGAGGGTAAATGGCATTCCTGCGATACATGAAGATAATCGCACGTGTTTACACTTGGTTTCCGATAACGTAACAATGTCGATGAAACATGATTATTTCATTGAATTTGGTCGGAGGTGATCAATTTTCGTTCGAAAAACATCGAAACACGTTATTTTTCAGCGAAAATCGTCGAATTGGACCAAGATTTGACCAACGTTGCCCTCAAACGATCGATTTTTACATGAAAATCGAAGGAACACGCCTTTTTACAGCGAAAATCGGCGTAATGTACAAAATTCATACTTCGGGGAGAGTAAACGGCATTCCTGCGATACATGAAGATAATCGCACGTATTTACACTTTGTTTCCGCTAACGTAACAATGTCGATGAAACATTAAAACTTCATTGAATTTGGTCGGTGGTGATAAATTTTCGTTCGAAAAACATCGAAACACGTTATTTTTCAGCGAAAATCGTCGAATTGGACCAAGATTTCACCAACGCTGCGCTCAAACGATCGATTTTTACATGAAAATCGAAGGAACACGCCTTTTTACAGCGAAAATCGTCGTAATGTACATAATTCATACTTCAGGGAGTGCAAATGGCATTTTCTTGCGATACATGAAGATAATTGCACATATTTACACTTTGTTTACGCTAACGTAACAATGTCGATGAAACATGATAATTTCATTGGATTTGCTCGGAGTCGATCAATTTTCGTTCGAAAAACATCGAAACACGTTATTTTTCAGCGAAAATCGTCGAATTGGACCAAGATTTCACCAGCATTGCCCTCAAACGATCGATTTTTACATGAAAATCGAAGGAACACGCCTTTTTACAGCGAAAATCGTCGTAATGTACAAGATTCATGCTTCGGGGAGGGTAAATTGCATTCCTGCGATACATGAAGATAATCGCACGTATTTACACTTTGTTTCCCTTAACGTACCGATGTCGATGAAACATGATAATTTCATTGAATTTGCTCGGAGGTGATCAATTTTCGTTCGAAAAACATCGAAACACGTTATTTTTCAGTGAAAATCGTAGAAATGCACCAAGATTTCACCAACGTTGCCCGCAAACGATCGATTTTTACATGAAAATCGAAGGAACACGCCTTTTTACAGCGATAATCGTCGTAATGTACAAAATTCATACTTCGGGGAGGGTAAATGGCATTCCTGCGATACATGAAGATAATCGCACGTATTTACACTTTGTTTCCGCTAACGTAACAATGTCGATGAAACATTAAAACTTCATTGAATTTGGTCGGTGGTGATCAATTTTCGTTCGAAAAACACGAAACACGTTATTTTTCAGCGAAAATCGTCGAATTGGACCAAGATTTCACCAACGTTGCCCTCAAACGATCGATTTTTACATGAAAATCGAAGGAACACGCCTTTTTACAGCGAAAATCGTCGTAATGTACAAGATTCATGCTTCAGGGAGTGCAAATGGCATTTTCTTGCGATACATGAAGATAATTGCACATATTTACACTTTGTTTACGCTAACGTAACAATGTCGATGAAACATGATAATTTCATTGAATTTGCTCGGAGTCGATCAATTTTCGTTCAAAAAACATCGAAACACGTTATTTTTCAGTTTAAATCGTAGAAATGGACCAAGATTTCACCAACGTTGCCCTCAAACGATCGATTTTTACATGAAAATCGAAGGAACACGCCTTTTTACAGCGAAAATCGTCGTAATGTACAAAATTCATACTTCGGGGAGAGTAAATGGCATTCCTGCGATACATGAAGATAATCGCACGTGTTTACAATTTGTTTCCGCAAACGTAACAATGTCGATGAAACATGATTATTTCATTGAATTTGGTCGGAGGTGATCAATTTTCGTTCGAAAAACATCGAAACACGTTATTTTTCAGCGAAAATCGTCGAATTGGACCAAGATTTGACCAATGTTGCCCTCAAACGATAGATTTTTACATGAAAATCGAGGAACACAACTTTTTACAGCGAAAATCGTCATAATGTACAAAATTCATACTTCGGGGAGCGTAAATGGCATTCCCGCGATACACTAAGATAATCGCACGTGTTTACAATTTGTTTCGGCTAACGTAACAATGTCGATAAAACATGATAATTTCATTGAATTTGGTCGGAGGTGATCAATTTTCATTCAAAAAACATCGAAACACGTTATTTTTCAGTGAAAATCGTAGAAATGGAACAAGATTTCACCAACGTTGCCCTCAAACGATCGATTTTTACATGAAAATCGAAGGAACACGCCTTTTTACAGCGAAAATCGTCGTAATGTACATAATTCATACTTCGGAGAGGGTAAATGGCATTCCTGCGATACATGAAGATAATCGCACGTGTTTACAATTGGTTTCCGCTAACGTAACGATGTCGATGAAACATGATAATTTCATTGAATTTGCTCGGAGGTGATCAATTTTCGTTCGAAAAACATCGAAACACGTTATTTTTTAGCGACAATCGTCGAATTGGACCAAGATTTCACCAGCATTGCCCTCAAACGATCGATTTTTACATGAAAATCGAAGGAACACGCCTTTTTACAGCGAAAATCGTCGTAATGTACAAAATTCATACTTCGGGGAGGGTAAATGGCATTCCTGCGATACATGAAGATAATCGCACGTGTTTACACTTGGTTTCCGATAACGTAACAATGTCGATAAAACATCATAATTTCATTGAATTTCCTCGGAGGTGATCAATTTTCGTTCGAAAAACATCGAAACACGTTATTTTTCAGCGAAAATCGTTGAATTGGACCAAGATTTCACCAACGTTGCCCTCAAACGATCGATTTTTACATGAAAATCGAAGGAACACGCCTTTTTACAGCAAAAATCGTCGTAATGTACATAATTCATACTTCAGGGAGTGTAAATGGCATTTTCTTGCGATACATGAAGATAATTGCACGTATTTACACTTTGTTTCCGCTAACGTAACAATGTCGATTAAACATTAAAACTTCATTGAATTTGCTCGGAGGTGATCAATTTTCGTTCGAAAAACATCGAAACACGTTATTTTTCAGCGAAAATCGTCGAATTGGACCAAGATTTCACCAACGTTGCCCTCAAACGATCGATTTTTACATGAAAATCGAAGGAACACACCTTTTTACAGCGAAAATCGTCATAATGTAGAAAATTCATACTTCAGGGAGGGTAAATGGCATTTTCTTGCGATACATGAAGATAATTGCACGTATTCACACTTTGTTTCCGCTAACGTAACAATGTCGATGAAACATTAAAACTTCATTGAATTTGGTCGGTGGTGATCAATTTTCGTTCGAAAAACACGAAACACGTTATTTTTCAGCGAAAATCGTCGAATTGGACCAAGATTTTACCAACGTTGCCCTCAAACGATCGATTTTTACATGAAAATCGAAGGAACACGCCTTTTTACAGCGAAAATCGTCGCAATGTACAAAATTCATACTGCGGGGAAGGTAAATTGCATTCCTGCGATACATGAAGATAATCGCACGTGTTTACAATTGGTTTCCCTTAACGTACCGATGTCGATGAAACATGATAATTTCATTGAATTTGCTCGGAGGTGATCAATTTTCGTTCGAAAAACATCGAAACACGTTATTTTTCAGTGAAAATCGTAGAAATGCACCAAGATTTCACCAACGTTGCCCGCAGACGATCGATTTTTACATGAAAATCGAAGGAACACGCCTTTTTACAGCGAAAATCGTCGTAATGTACAATATTCATACTTCGGGGAGAGTAAACGGCACTCCTGCGATACATGAAGATAATCGCACGTATTTACACTTTGTTTCCGCTAACGTAACAATGTCGATGAAACATTAAAACTTCATTGAATTTGGTCAGTGGTGATCAATTTTCGTTCGAAAAACATCGAAACACGTTATTTTTCAGCGAAAATCATCGAATTGGACCAAGATTTCACCAACGTTGCCCTCAAACGATCGATTTTTACATGAAAATCGAAGGAACACGCCTTTTTACAGCGAAAATCGTCGTAATGTACATAATTCATACTTCAGGGAGTGTAAATGGCATTTTCTTGCGATACATGAAGATAATTGCACGTATTTACACTTTGTTTCCGCTAACGTAACAATGTCGATGAAACATGATAATTTCATTGAATTTGCTCGGAGGTGATCAATTTTCGTTCGAAAAACATCGAAACACGTTATTTTTCAGTGAAAATCGTAGAAATGCACCAAGATTTCATCAGCATTGCCATCAAACGATCGATTTTTACATGAAAATCGAAGGAACACGTCTATTTACAGCGATAATCGTCGTAATGTACAAAATTCATACTTCGGGGAGGGTAAATGGCATTCCTGCGATACATGAAGATAATCGCACGTGTTTACAATTTGTTTCGGCTAACGTAACAATGTCGATAAAACATGATAATTTCATTGAATTTGGTCGGAGGTGATCAATTTTCATTCAAAAAACATCGAAACACGTTATTTTTCAGTGAAAATCGTAGAAATGGAACAAGATTTCACCAACGTTGCCCGCAGACGATCGATTTTTACATGAAAATCGAAGGAACACGCCTTTTTACAGCGAAAATCGTCGTAATGTACAATATTCATACTTCGGGGAGAGTAAACGGCACTCCTGCGATACATGAAGATAATCGCACGTATTTACACTTTGTTTCCGCTAACGTAACAATGTCGATGAAACATTAAAACTTCATTGAATTTGGTCAGTGGTGATCAATTTTCGTTCGAAAAACATCGAAACACGTTATTTTTCAGCGAAAATCATCGAATTGGACCAAGATTTCACCAACGTTGCCCTCAAACGATCGATTTTTACATGAAAATCGAAGGAACACGCCTTTTTACAGCGAAAATCGTCGTAATGTACATAATTCATACTTCAGGGAGTGTAAATGGCATTTTCTTGCGATACATGAAGATAATTGCACGTATTTACACTTTGTTTCCGCTAACGTAACAATGTCGATGAAACATGATAATTTCATTGAATTTGCTCGGAGGTGATCAATTTTCGTTCGAAAAACATCGAAACACGTTATTTTTCAGTGAAAATCGTAGAAATGCACCAAGATTTCATCAGCATTGCCATCAAACGATCGATTTTTACATGAAAATCGAAGGAACACGTCTATTTACAGCGATAATCGTCGTAATGTACAAAATTCATACTTCGGGGAGGGTAAATGGCATTCCTGCGATACATGAAGATAATCGCACGTGTTTACAATTTGTTTCGGCTAACGTAACAATGTCGATAAAACATGATAATTTCATTGAATTTGGTCGGAGGTGATCAATTTTCATTCAAAAAACATCGAAACACGTTATTTTTCAGTGAAAATCGTAGAAATGGAACAAGATTTCACCAACGTTGCCCTCAAACGATCGATTTTTACATGAAAATCGAAGGAACACGCCTTTTTACAGCGAAAATCATCGTAATGTACAAAATTCATACTTCGGGGAGAGTAAACGGCATTCCTGCGATACATGAAGATAATCGCACGTGTTTACACTTGGTTTCCGATAACGTAACAATGTCGATGAAACATTAAAACTTCATTGAATTTGGTCGGTGGTGATCAATTTTCGTTCGAAAAACACGAAACACGTTATTTTTCAGCGAAAATCGTCGAATTGGACCAAGATTTCACCAACGTTGCCCTCAAACGATCGATTTTTACATGAAAATCGAAGGAACACGCCTTTTTACAGCGAAAATCGTCGTAATGTACAAGATTCATGCTTCGGGGAGGGTAAATTGCATTCCTGCGATACATGAAGATAATCGCACGTATTTACACTTTGTTTCCCTTAACGTACCGATGTCGATGAAACATGATAATTTCATTGAATTTGCTCGGAGGTGATCAATTTTCGTTCGAAAAACATCGAAACACGTTATTTTTCAGTGAAAATCGTAGAAATGCACCAAGATTTCACCAACGTTGCCCGCAAACGATCGATTTTTACATGAAAATCGAAGGAACACGCCTTTTTACAGCGATAATCGTCGTAATGTACAAAATTCATACTTCGGGGAGGGTAAATGGCATTCCTGCGATACATGAAGATAATCGCACGTATTTACACTTTGTTTCCGCTAACGTAACAATGTCGATGAAACATTAAAACTTCATTGAATTTGGTCGGTGGTGATCAATTTTCGTTCGAAAAACACGAAACACGTTATTTTTCAGCGAAAATCGTCGAATTGGACCAAGATTTCACCAACGTTGCCCTCAAACGATCGATTTTTACATGAAAATCGAAGGAACACGCCTTTTTACAGCGAAAATCGTCGTAATGTACAAGATTCATACTTCGGGGAGAGTAAACGGCATTCCTGCGATACATGAAGATAATCGCACGTGTTTACACTTGGTTTCCGATAACGTAACAATGTCGATAAAACATCATAATTTCATTGAATTTGCTCGGAGGTGATCAATTTTCGTTCGAAAAACATCGAAACACGTTATTTTTCAGCGAAAATCGTCGAATTGGACCAAGATTTCACCAACGTTGCCCTCAAACGATCGATTTTTACATGAAAATCGAAGGATCACGCCTTTTTACAGCGAAAATCGTCGCAATGTACAAAATTCATACTGCGGGGAAGGTAAATTGCATTCCTGCGATACATGAAGATAATCGCACGTGTTTACAATTGGTTTCCCTTAACGTAACGATGTCGATGAAACATGATTATTTCATTGAATTTGGTCGGAGGTGATCAATTTTCGTTCGAAAAAAATCGAAACACGTTATTTTTCAGTGAAAATCGTAGAAATGGACCAAGATTTGACCAATGTTGCCCTCAAACGATAGATTTTTACATGAAAATCGAGGAACACAACTTTTTACAGCGAAAATCGTCAGAATGTACAAAATTCATACTTCGGGGAGCGTAAATGGCATTCCCGCGATACACTAAGATAATCGCACGTGTTTACAATTTGTTTCGGCTAACGTAACAATGTCGATAAAACATGATAATTTCATTGAATTTGGTCGGAGGTGATCAATTTTCATTCAAAAAACATCGAAACACGTTATTTTTCAGTGAAAATCGTAGAAATGGAACAAGATTTCACCAGCGTTACCCTCAAACGATCGATTTTTACATGAAAATCGAAGGAACACGCCTTTTTACATCGAAAATCGTCGTAATGTACAAAATTCATACTTCGGGGAGAGTAAACGGCATTCCTGCGATACATGAAGATAATCGCACGTATTTACACTTTGTTTCCGCTAACGTAACAATGTCGATGAAACATTAAAACTTCATTGAATTTGGTCGGTAGTGATCAATTTTCGTTCGAAAAACATCGAAACTCGTTATTTTTCAGCGAAAATCATCGAATTGGACCAAGATTTCACCAACGTTGCCCTCAAAGGATCGATTTTTACATGAAAATCGAAGGAACACGCCTTTTTACAGCGAAAATCGTCGTAATGTACATAATGCATACTTCAGGGAGTGTAAATGGCATTTTCTTGCGATACATGAAGATAATTGCACGTATTTACACTTTGTTTCCGCTAACGTAACGATGTCGATGAAACATGATAATTTCATTGAATTTGCTCGGAGGTGATCAATTTTCGTTCGAAAAACATCGAAACACGTTATTTTTCAGCGAAAATCGTCGAATTGGACCAAGATTTCACCAGCATTGCCCTCAAACGATCGATTTTTACATGAAAATCGAAGGAACACGCCTTTTTACAGCGATAATCGTCGTAATGTACAAAATTCATACTTCGGGGAGGGTAAATGGCATTCCTGCGATACATGAAGATAATCGCACGTGTTTACACTTGGTTTCCGATAACGTAACAATGTCGATGAAACATGATTATTTCATTGAATTTGGTCGGAGGTGATCAATTTTCGTTCGAAAAACATCGAAACACGTTATTTTTCAGCGAAAATCGTCGAATTGGACCAAGATTTGACCAACGTTGCCCTCAAACGATCGATTTTTACATGAAAATCGAAGGAACACGCCTTTTTACAGCGAAAATCGGCGTAATGTACAAAATTCATACTTCGGGGAGAGTAAACGGCATTCCTGCGATACATGAAGATAATCGCACGTATTTACACTTTGTTTCCGCTAACGTAACAATGTCGATGAAACATTAAAACTTCATTGAATTTGGTCGGTGGTGATAAATTTTCGTTCGAAAAACATCGAAACACGTTATTTTTCAGCGAAAATCGTCGAATTGGACCAAGATTTCACCAACGCTGCGCTCAAACGATCGATTTTTACATGAAAATCGAAGGAACACGCCTTTTTACAGCGAAAATCGTCGTAATGTACATAATTCATACTTCAGGGAGTGCAAATGGCATTTTCTTGCGATACATGAAGATAATTGCACATATTTACACTTTGTTTACGCTAACGTAACAATGTCGATGAAACATGATAATTTCATTGGATTTGCTCGGAGTCGATCAATTTTCGTTCGAAAAACATCGAAACACGTTATTTTTCAGCGAAAATCGTCGAATTGGACCAAGATTTCACCAGCATTGCCCTCAAACGATCGATTTTTACATGAAAATCGAAGGAACACGCCTTTTTACAGCGAAAATCGTCGTAATGTACAAGATTCATGCTTCGGGGAGGGTAAATTGCATTCCTGCGATACATGAAGATAATCGCACGTATTTACACTTTGTTTCCCTTAACGTACCGATGTCGATGAAACATGATAATTTCATTGAATTTGCTCGGAGGTGATCAATTTTCGTTCGAAAAACATCGAAACACGTTATTTTTCAGTGAAAATCGTAGAAATGCACCAAGATTTCACCAACGTTGCCCGCAAACGATCGATTTTTACATGAAAATCGAAGGAACACGCCTTTTTACAGCGATAATCGTCGTAATGTACAAAATTCATACTTCGGGGAGGGTAAATGGCATTCCTGCGATACATGAAGATAATCGCACGTATTTACACTTTGTTTCCGCTAACGTAACAATGTCGATGAAACATTAAAACTTCATTGAATTTGGTCGGTGGTGATCAATTTTCGTTCGAAAAACACGAAACACGTTATTTTTCAGCGAAAATCGTCGAATTGGACCAAGATTTCACCAACGTTGCCCTCAAACGATCGATTTTTACATGAAAATCGAAGGAACACGCCTTTTTACAGCGAAAATCGTCGTAATGTACAAGATTCATGCTTCAGGGAGTGCAAATGGCATTTTCTTGCGATACATGAAGATAATTGCACATATTTACACTTTGTTTACGCTAACGTAACAATGTCGATGAAACATGATAATTTCATTGAATTTGCTCGGAGTCGATCAATTTTCGTTCAAAAAACATCGAAACACGTTATTTTTCAGTTTAAATCGTAGAAATGGACCAAGATTTCACCAACGTTGCCCTCAAACGATCGATTTTTACATGAAAATCGAAGGAACACGCCTTTTTACAGCGAAAATCGTCGTAATGTACAAAATTCATACTTCGGGGAGAGTAAATGGCATTCCTGCGATACATGAAGATAATCGCACGTGTTTACAATTTGTTTCCGCAAACGTAACAATGTCGATGAAACATGATTATTTCATTGAATTTGGTCGGAGGTGATCAATTTTCGTTCGAAAAACATCGAAACACGTTATTTTTCAGCGAAAATCGTCGAATTGGACCAAGATTTGACCAATGTTGCCCTCAAACGATAGATTTTTACATGAAAATCGAGGAACACAACTTTTTACAGCGAAAATCGTCATAATGTACAAAATTCATACTTCGGGGAGCGTAAATGGCATTCCCGCGATACACTAAGATAATCGCACGTGTTTACAATTTGTTTCGGCTAACGTAACAATGTCGATAAAACATGATAATTTCATTGAATTTGGTCGGAGGTGATCAATTTTCATTCAAAAAACATCGAAACACGTTATTTTTCAGTGAAAATCGTAGAAATGGAACAAGATTTCACCAACGTTGCCCTCAAACGATCGATTTTTACATGAAAATCGAAGGAACACGCCTTTTTACAGCGAAAATCGTCGTAATGTACATAATTCATACTTCGGAGAGGGTAAATGGCATTCCTGCGATACATGAAGATAATCGCACGTGTTTACAATTGGTTTCCGCTAACGTAACGATGTCGATGAAACATGATAATTTCATTGAATTTGCTCGGAGGTGATCAATTTTCGTTCGAAAAACATCGAAACACGTTATTTTTTAGCGACAATCGTCGAATTGGACCAAGATTTCACCAGCATTGCCCTCAAACGATCGATTTTTACATGAAAATCGAAGGAACACGCCTTTTTACAGCGAAAATCGTCGTAATGTACAAAATTCATACTTCGGGGAGGGTAAATGGCATTCCTGCGATACATGAAGATAATCGCACGTGTTTACACTTGGTTTCCGATAACGTAACAATGTCGATAAAACATCATAATTTCATTGAATTTCCTCGGAGGTGATCAATTTTCGTTCGAAAAACATCGAAACACGTTATTTTTCAGCGAAAATCGTTGAATTGGACCAAGATTTCACCAACGTTGCCCTCAAACGATCGATTTTTACATGAAAATCGAAGGAACACGCCTTTTTACAGCAAAAATCGTCGTAATGTACATAATTCATACTTCAGGGAGTGTAAATGGCATTTTCTTGCGATACATGAAGATAATTGCACGTATTTACACTTTGTTTCCGCTAACGTAACAATGTCGATTAAACATTAAAACTTCATTGAATTTGCTCGGAGGTGATCAATTTTCGTTCGAAAAACATCGAAACACGTTATTTTTCAGCGAAAATCGTCGAATTGGACCAAGATTTCACCAACGTTGCCCTCAAACGATCGATTTTTACATGAAAATCGAAGGAACACACCTTTTTACAGCGAAAATCGTCATAATGTAGAAAATTCATACTTCAGGGAGGGTAAATGGCATTTTCTTGCGATACATGAAGATAATTGCACGTATTCACACTTTGTTTCCGCTAACGTAACAATGTCGATGAAACATTAAAACTTCATTGAATTTGGTCGGTGGTGATCAATTTTCGTTCGAAAAACACGAAACACGTTATTTTTCAGCGAAAATCGTCGAATTGGACCAAGATTTCACCAACGTTGCCCTCAAACGATCGATTTTTACATGAAAATCGAAGGAACACGCCTTTTTACAGCGAAAATCGTCGCAATGTACAAAATTCATACTG
This sequence comes from Campoletis raptor, assembly GCA_948107755.1. Taxonomy (NCBI): domain Eukaryota; kingdom Metazoa; phylum Arthropoda; class Insecta; order Hymenoptera; family Ichneumonidae; genus Campoletis; species Campoletis raptor. The sequence goes on along the minus strand of OX403628.1, from coordinate 402,746 downwards.
CGGGGAAGGTAAATTGCATTCCTGCGATACATGAAGATAATCGCACGTGTTTACAATTGGTTTCCCTTAACGTACCGATGTCGATGAAACATGATAATTTCATTGAATTTGCTCGGAGGTGATCAATTTTCGTTCGAAAAACATCGAAACACGTTATTTTTCAGTGAAAATCGTAGAAATGCACCAAGATTTCACCAACGTTGCCCGCAGACGATCGATTTTTACATGAAAATCGAAGGAACACGCCTTTTTACAGCGAAAATCGTCGTAATGTACAATATTCATACTTCGGGGAGAGTAAACGGCACTCCTGCGATACATGAAGATAATCGCACGTATTTACACTTTGTTTCCGCTAACGTAACAATGTCGATGAAACATTAAAACTTCATTGAATTTGGTCAGTGGTGATCAATTTTCGTTCGAAAAACATCGAAACACGTTATTTTTCAGCGAAAATCATCGAATTGGACCAAGATTTCACCAACGTTGCCCTCAAACGATCGATTTTTACATGAAAATCGAAGGAACACGCCTTTTTACAGCGAAAATCGTCGTAATGTACATAATTCATACTTCAGGGAGTGTAAATGGCATTTTCTTGCGATACATGAAGATAATTGCACGTATTTACACTTTGTTTCCGCTAACGTAACAATGTCGATGAAACATGATAATTTCATTGAATTTGCTCGGAGGTGATCAATTTTCGTTCGAAAAACATCGAAACACGTTATTTTTCAGTGAAAATCGTAGAAATGCACCAAGATTTCATCAGCATTGCCATCAAACGATCGATTTTTACATGAAAATCGAAGGAACACGTCTATTTACAGCGATAATCGTCGTAATGTACAAAATTCATACTTCGGGGAGGGTAAATGGCATTCCTGCGATACATGAAGATAATCGCACGTGTTTACAATTTGTTTCGGCTAACGTAACAATGTCGATAAAACATGATAATTTCATTGAATTTGGTCGGAGGTGATCAATTTTCATTCAAAAAACATCGAAACACGTTATTTTTCAGTGAAAATCGTAGAAATGGAACAAGATTTCACCAACGTTGCCCGCAGACGATCGATTTTTACATGAAAATCGAAGGAACACGCCTTTTTACAGCGAAAATCGTCGTAATGTACAATATTCATACTTCGGGGAGAGTAAACGGCACTCCTGCGATACATGAAGATAATCGCACGTATTTACACTTTGTTTCCGCTAACGTAACAATGTCGATGAAACATTAAAACTTCATTGAATTTGGTCAGTGGTGATCAATTTTCGTTCGAAAAACATCGAAACACGTTATTTTTCAGCGAAAATCATCGAATTGGACCAAGATTTCACCAACGTTGCCCTCAAACGATCGATTTTTACATGAAAATCGAAGGAACACGCCTTTTTACAGCGAAAATCGTCGTAATGTACATAATTCATACTTCAGGGAGTGTAAATGGCATTTTCTTGCGATACATGAAGATAATTGCACGTATTTACACTTTGTTTCCGCTAACGTAACAATGTCGATGAAACATGATAATTTCATTGAATTTGCTCGGAGGTGATCAATTTTCGTTCGAAAAACATCGAAACACGTTATTTTTCAGTGAAAATCGTAGAAATGCACCAAGATTTCATCAGCATTGCCATCAAACGATCGATTTTTACATGAAAATCGAAGGAACACGTCTATTTACAGCGATAATCGTCGTAATGTACAAAATTCATACTTCGGGGAGGGTAAATGGCATTCCTGCGATACATGAAGATAATCGCACGTGTTTACAATTTGTTTCGGCTAACGTAACAATGTCGATAAAACATGATAATTTCATTGAATTTGGTCGGAGGTGATCAATTTTCATTCAAAAAACATCGAAACACGTTATTTTTCAGTGAAAATCGTAGAAATGGAACAAGATTTCACCAACGTTGCCCTCAAACGATCGATTTTTACATGAAAATCGAAGGAACACGCCTTTTTACAGCGAAAATCATCGTAATGTACAAAATTCATACTTCGGGGAGAGTAAACGGCATTCCTGCGATACATGAAGATAATCGCACGTGTTTACACTTGGTTTCCGATAACGTAACAATGTCGATAAAACATCATAATTTCATTGAATTTGCTCGGAGGTGATCAATTTTCGTTCGAAAAACATCGAAACACGTTATTTTTCAGCGAAAATCGTCGAATTGGACCAAGATTTGACCAATGTTGCCCTCAAACGATAGATTTTTACATGAAAATCGAGGAACACAACTTTTTACAGCGAAAATCGTCATAATGTACAAAATTCATACTTCGGGGAGCGTAAATGGCATTCCCGCGATACACTAAGATAATCGCACGTGTTTACAATTTGTTTCGGCTAACGTAACAATGTCGATAAAACATGATAATTTCATTGAATTTGGTCGGAGGTGATCAATTTTCATTCAAAAAACATCGAAACACGTTATTTTTCAGTGAAAATCGTCGAATTGGACCAAGATTTCACCAACGTTGCCCTCAAACGATCGATTTTTACATGAAAATCGAAGGAACACGCCTTTTTACAGCGAAAATCGTCGTAATGTACAAAATTCATACTTCGGGGAGAGTAAACGGCATTCCTGCGATACATGAAGATAATCGCACGTATTTACACTTTGTTTCCGCTAACGTAACAATGTCGATGAAACATTAAAATTTCATTGAATTTGGTCGGTGGTGATAAATTTTCGTTCGAAAAACATCGAAACACGTTATTTTTCAGCGAAAATCGTCGAATTGGACCAAGATTTCACCAACGTTGCCCTCAAACGATCGATTTTTTACATGAAAATCGAAGGAACACGCCTTTTTACAGCGATAATCGTCGTAATGTACAAAATTCATACTCCGGGGAGGGTAAATGGCATTCCTGCGATACATGAAGATAATCGCACGTGTTTACAATTTGTTTCCGCAAACGTAACAATGTCGATGAAACATTAAAACTTCATTGAATTTGGTCGGTGGTGATAAATTTTCGTTCGAAAAACATCGAAACACGTTATTTTTCAGCGAAAATCGTCGAATTGGACCAAGATTTCACCAACGTTGCCCTCAAACGATCGATTTTTACATGAAAATCGAAGGAACACGCCTTTTTACAGCGAAAATCGTCGTAATGTACAAAATTCATACTTCGGGGAGGGTAAATGGCATTCCTGCGATACATGAAGATAATCGCACGTGTTTACAATTTGTTTCCGCAAACGTAACAATGTCGATGAAACATTAAAACTTCATTGAATTTGGTCAGTGGTGATCAATTTTCGTTCGAAAAACATCGAAACACGTTATTTTTCAGCGAAAATCATCGAATTGGACCAAGATTTCACCAACGTTGCCCTCAAACGATCGATTTTTACATGAAAATCGAAGGAACACGCCTTTTTACAGCGAAAATCGTCGTAATGTACATAATTCATACTTCAGGGAGTGTAAATGGCATTTTCTTGCGATACATGAAGATAATCGCACGTGTTTACAATTTGTTTCCGCAAACGTAACAATGTCGATGAAACATTAAAACTTCATTGAATTTGGTCGGTGGTGATAAATTTTCGTTCGAAAAACATCGAAACACGTTATTTTTCAGCGAAAATCGTCGAATTGGACCAAGATTTCACCAACGTTGCCCTCAAACGATCGATTTTTACATGAAAATCGAAGGAACACGCCTTTTTACAGCGAAAATCGTCGTAATGTACAAAATTCATACTTCGGGGAGGGTAAATGGCATTCCTGCGATACATGAAGATAATCGCACGTGTTTACAATTTGTTTCCGCAAACGTAACAATGTCGATGAAACATGATTATTTCATTGAATTTGGTCGGAGGTGATCAATTTTCGTTCGAAAAACATCGAAACACGTTATTTTTCAGCGAAAATCATCGAATTGGATCAAGATTTGACCAATGTTGCCCTCAAACGATCGATTTTTACATGAAAATCGAAAAAACACGCCTTTTTACAGCGAAAATCGTCGTAATGTACAAAATTCATACTTCGGGGAGGGTAAATGGCATTCATGCGATACATGAAGATAATCGCACGTGTTTACAATTTGTTTCCGCTAACGTAACAATGCCGATGAAACATGATTATTTCATTGAATTTGGTCGAAGGTGATCAATTTTCGTTCGAAAAACATCGAAACACGTTATTTTTCAGTGAAAATCGTAGAAATGAACCAAGATTTCACCAACGTTGCCCTCAAACGATCGATTTTTACATGAAAATCGAAGGAACACGCCTTTTTACAGCGATAATCGTCGTAATGTACAAAATTCATACTTCGGGGAGGGTAAATGGCATTCCTGCGATACATGAAGATAATCGCACGTGTTTACACTTGGTTTCCGATAACGTAACAATGTCGATAAAACATCATAATTTCATTGAATTTGCTCGGAGGTGATCAATTTTCGTTCGAAAAACATCGAAACACGTTATTTTTCAGCGAAAATCGTCGAATTGGACCAAGATTTCACCAACGTTGCCCTCAAACGATCGATTTTTACATGAAAATCGAAGGAACACGCCTTTTTACAGCGAAAATCGTCGCAATGTACAAAATTCATACTGCGGGGAAGGTAAATTGCATTCCTGCGATACATGAAGATAATCGCACGTGTTTTCAATTGGTTTCCCTTAACGTAACGATGTCGATGAAACATGATAATTTCATTGAATTTGCTCGGAGGTGATCAATTTTCGTTCGAAAAACATCGAAACACGTTATTTTTTAGCGACAATCGTCGAATTGGACCAAGATTTCACCAACGTTGCCCTCAAACGATCGATTTTTACATGAAAATCGAAGGAACACGCCTTTTTACAGCGATAATCGTCGTAATGTACAAAATTCATACTTCGGGGAGGGTAAATGGCATTCCTGCGATACATGAAGATAATCGCACGTGTTTACAATTGGTTTCCGCTAACGTAACGATGTCGATGAAACATGATAATTTCATTGAATTTGCTCGGAGGTGATCAATTTTCGTTCGAAAAACATCGAAACACGTTATTTTTCAGCGAAAATCGTCGAATTGGACCAAGATTTCACCAACGTTGCCCTCAAACGATCGATTTTTACATGAAAATCGAAGGAACACGCCTTTTTACAGCGAAAATCGTCGCAATGTACAAAATTCATACTGCGGGGAAGGTAAATTGCATTCCTGCGATACATGAAGATAATCGCACGTGTTTTCAATTGGTTTCCCTTAACGTAACGATGTCGATGAAACATGATAATTTCATTGAATTTGCTCGGAGGTGATCATTTTTCGTTCGAAAAACATCGAAACACGTTATTTTTTAGCGACAATCGTCGAATTGGACCAAGATTTCACCAACGTTGCCCTCAAACGATCGATTTTTACATGAAAATCGAAGGAACACGCCTTTTTACAGCGAAAATCGTCGTAATGTACAAAATTCATACTTCGGGGAAAGTAAATGGCATTCCTGCGATACACTAAGATAATCGCACGTGTTTACAATTTGTTTCGGCTAACGTAACAATGTCGATAAAACATGATAATTTCATTGAATTTGGTCGGAGGTGATCAATTTTCATTCAAAAAACATCGAAACACGTTATTTTTCAGTGAAAATCGTAGAAATGGAACAAGATTTCACCAACGTTGCCCTCAAACGATCGATTTTTACATGAAAATCGAAGGAACACGCCTTTTTACAGCGAAAATCGTCGTAATGTACATAATTCATACTTCGGAGAGGGTAAATGGCATTCCTGCGATACATGAAGATAATCGCACGTGTTTACAATTGTTTTCCGCTAACGTAACGATGTCGATGAAACATGATAATTTCATTGAATTTGCTCGGAGGTGATCAATTTTCGTTCGAAAAACATCGAAACACGTTATTTTTTAGCGACAATCGTCGAATTGGACCAAGATTTCACCAGCATTGCCCTCAAACGATCGATTTTTACATGAAAATCGAAGGAACACGCCTTTTTACAGCGAAAATCGTCGTAATGTACAAAATTCATACTTCGGGGAGGGTAAATGGCATTCCTGCGATACATGAAGATAATCGCACGTGTTTACACTTGGTTTCCGATAACGTAACAATGTCGATAAAACATCATAATTTCATTGAATTTCCTCGGAGGTGATCAATTTTCGTTCGAAAAACATCGAAACACGTTATTTTTCAGCGAAAATCGTTGAATTGGACCAAGATTTCACCAACGTTGCCCTCAAACGATCGATTTTTACATGAAAATCGAAGGAACACGCCTTTTTACAGCAAAAATCGTCGTAATGTACATAATTCATACTTCAGGGAGTGTAAATGGCATTTTCTTGCGATACATGAAGATAATTGCACGTATTTACACTTTGTTTCCGCTAACGTAACAATGTCGATTAAACATTAAAACTTCATTGAATTTGCTCGGAGGTGATCAATTTTCGTTCGAAAAACATCGAAACACGTTATTTTTCAGCGAAAATCGTCGAATTGGACCAAGATTTCACCAACGTTGCCCTCAAACGATCGATTTTTACATGAAAATCGAAGGAACACACCTTTTTACAGCGAAAATCGTCATAATGTAGAAAATTCATACTTCAGGGAGGGTAAATGGCATTTTCTTGCGATACATGAAGATAATTGCACGTATTCACACTTTGTTTCCGCTAACGTAACAATGTCGATGAAACATTAAAACTTCATTGAATTTGGTCGGTGGTGATCAATTTTCGTTCGAAAAACACGAAACACGTTATTTTTCAGCGAAAATCGTCGAATTGGACCAAGATTTCACCAACGTTGCCCTCAAACGATCGATTTTTACATGAAAATCGAAGGAACACGCCTTTTTACAGCGAAAATCGTCGCAATGTACAAAATTCATACTGCGGGGAAGGTAAATTGCATTCCTGCGATACATGAAGATAATCGCACGTGTTTACAATTGGTTTCCCTTAACGTACCGATGTCGATGAAACATGATAATTTCATTGAATTTGGTCGGAGGTGATCAATTTTCGTTCGAAAAACATCGAAACACGTTATTTTTCAGCGAAAATCATCGAATTGGATCAAGATTTGACCAATGTTGCGCTCAAACGATCGATTTTTACATGAAAATCGAAAAAACACGCCTTTTTACAGCGAAAATCGTCGTAATGTACAAAATTCATACTTCGGGGAGGGTAAATGGCATTCATGCGATACATGAAGATAATCGCACGTGTTTACAATTTGTTTCCGCTAACGTAACAATGCCGATGAAACATGATTATTTCATTGAATTTGGTCGAAGGTGATCAATTTTCGTTCGAAAAACATCGAAACACGTTATTTTTCAGTGAAAATCGTAGAAATGGACCAAGATTTCACCAACGTTGCCCTCAAACGATCGATTTTTACATGAAAATCGAAGGAACACGCCTTTTTACAGCGATAATCGTCGTAATGTACAAAATTCATACTTCGGGGAGGGTAAATGGCATTCCTGCGATACATGAAGATAATCGCACGTGTTTACACTTGGTTTCCGATAACGTAACAATGTCGATAAAACATCATAATTTCATTGAATTTGCTCGGAGGTGATCAATTTTCGTTCGAAAAACATCGAAACACGTTATTTTTCAGCGAAAATCGTCGAATTGGACCAAGATTTCACCAACGTTGCCCTCAAACGATCGATTTTTACATGAAAATCGAAGGAACACGCCTTTTTACAGCGAAAATCGTCGCAATGTACAAAATTCATACTGCGGGGAAGGTAAATTGCATTCCTGCGATACATGAAGATAATCGCACGTGTTTTCAATTGGTTTCCCTTAACGTAACGATGTCGATGAAACATGATAATTTCATTGAATTTGCTCGGAGGTGATCAATTTTCGTTCGAAAAACATCGAAACACGTTATTTTTTAGCGACAATCGTCGAATTGGACCAAGATTTCACCAACGTTGCCCTCAAACGATCGATTTTTACATGAAAATCGAAGGAACACGCCTTTTTACAGCGATAATCGTCGTAATGTACAAAATTCATACTTCGGGGAGGGTAAATGGCATTCCTGCGATACATGAAGATAATCGCACGTGTTTACAATTGGTTTCCGCTAACGTAACGATGTCGATGAAACATGATAATTTCATTGAATTTGCTCGGAGGTGATCAATTTTCGTTCGAAAAACATCGAAACACGTTATTTTTCAGCGAAAATCGTCGAATTGGACCAAGATTTCACCAGCGTTGCCCTCAAACGATCGATTTTTACATGAAAATCGAAGGAACACGCCTTTTTACAGCGAAAATCGTCGCAATGTACAAAATTCATACTGCGGGGAAGGTAAATTGCATTCCTGCGATACATGAAGATAATCGCACGTGTTTTCAATTGGTTTCCCTTAACGTAACGATGTCGATGAAACATGATAATTTCATTGAATTTGCTCGGAGGTGATCAATTTTCGTTCGAAAAACATCGAAACACGTTATTTTTCAGCGAAAATCGTTGAATTGGACCAAGATTTCACCAACGTTGCCCTCAAACGATCGATTTTTACATGAAAATCGAAGGAACACGCCTTTTTACAGCAAAAATCGTCGTAATGTACATAATTCATACTTCAGGGAGTGTAAATGGCATTTTCTTGCGATACATGAAGATAATTGCACGTATTTACACTTTGTTTCCGCTAACGTAACAATGTCGATTAAACATTAAAACTTCATTGAATTTGCTCGGAGGTGATCAATTTTCGTTCGAAAAACATCGAAACACGTTATTTTTCAGCGAAAATCGTCGAATTGGACCAAGATTTCACCAACGTTGCCCTCAAACGATCGATTTTTACATGAAAATCGAAGGAACACACCTTTTTACAGCGAAAATCGTCATAATGTAGAAAATTCATACTTCAGGGAGGGTAAATGGCATTTTCTTGCGATACATGAAGATAATTGCACGTGTTTACAATTGGTTTCCGCTAACGTAACGATGTCGATGAAACATGATAATTTCATTGAATTTGCTCGGAGGTGATCAATTTTCGTTCGAAAAACATCGAAACACGTTATTTTTCAGCGAAAATCGTCGAATTGGACCAAGATTTCACCAACGTTGCCCTCAAACGATCGATTTTTACATGAAAATCGAAGGAACACGCCTTTTTACAGCGAAAATCGTCGCAATGTACAAAATTCATACTGCGGGGAAGGTAAATTGCATTCCTGCGATACATGAAGATAATCGCACGTGTTTACAATTGGTTTCCCTTAACGTACCGATGTCGATGAAACATGATAATTTCATTGAATTTGCTCGGAGGTGATCAATTTTCGTTCGAAAAACATCGAAACACGTTATTTTTCAGTGAAAATCGTAGAAATGCACCAAGATTTCACCAACGTTGCCCGCAGACGATCGATTTTTACATGAAAATCGAAGGAACACGCCTTTTTACAGCGAAAATCGTCGTAATGTACAATATTCATACTTCGGGGAGAGTAAACGGCACTCCTGCGATACATGAAGATAATCGCACGTATTTACACTTTGTTTCCGCTAACGTAACAATGTCGATGAAACATTAAAACTTCATTGAATTTGGTCAGTGGTGATCAATTTTCGTTCGAAAAACATCGAAACACGTTATTTTTCAGCGAAAATCATCGAATTGGACCAAGATTTCACCAACGTTGCCCTCAAACGATCGATTTTTACATGAAAATCGAAGGAACACGCCTTTTTACAGCGATAATCGTCGTAATGTACAAAATTCATACTTCGGGGAGGGTAAATGGCATTCCTGCGATACATGAAGATAATTGCACGTATTTACACTTTGTTTCCGCTAACGTAACAATGTCGATGAAACATGATAATTTCATTGAATTTGCTCGGAGGTGATCAATTTTCGTTCGAAAAAACATCGAAACACGTTATTTTTCAGTGAAAATCGTAGAAATGGAACAAGATTTCACCAACGTTGCCCTCAAACGATCGATTTTTACATGAAAATCGAAGGAACACGCCTTTTTACAGCGAAAATCATCGTAATGTACAAAATTCATACTTCGGGGAGAGTAAACGGCATTCCTGCGATACATGAAGATAATCGCACGTGTTTACACTTGGTTTCCGATAACGTAACAATGTCGATAAAACATCATAATTTCATTGAATTTGCTCGGAGGTGATCAATTTTCGTTCGAAAAACATCGAAACACGTTATTTTTCAGCGAAAATCGTCGAATTGGACCAAGATTTCACCAACGTTGCCCTCAAACGATCGATTTTTACATGAAAATCGAAGGAACACGCCTTTTTACAGCGAAAATCGTCGTAATGTACAAAATTCATACTTCGGGGAGAGTAAACGGCATTCCTGCGATACATGAAGATAATCGCACGTATTTACACTTTGTTTCCGCTAACGTAACAATGTCGATGAAACATTAAAATTTCATTGAATTTGGTCGGTGGTGATAAATTTTCGTTCGAAAAACATCGAAACACGTTATTTTTCAGCGAAAATCGTCGAATTGGACCAAGATTTCACCAACGTTGCCCTCAAACGATCGATTTTTTACATGAAAATCGAAGGAACACGCCTTTTTACAGCGATAATCGTCGTAATGTACAAAATTCATACTCCGGGGAGGGTAAATGGCATTCCTGCGATACATGAAGATAATCGCACGTGTTTACAATTTGTTTCCGCAAACGTAACAATGTCGATGAAACATTAAAACTTCATTGAATTTGGTCGGTGGTGATAAATTTTCGTTCGAAAAACATCGAAACACGTTATTTTTCAGCGAAAATCGTCGAATTGGACCAAGATTTCACCAACGTTGCCCTCAAACGATCGATTTTTACATGAAAATCGAAGGAACACGCCTTTTTACAGCGAAAATCGTCGTAATGTACAAAATTCATACTTCGGGGAGGGTAAATGGCATTCCTGCGATACATGAAGATAATCGCACGTGTTTACAATTTGTTTCCGCAAACGTAACAATGTCGATGAAACATTAAAACTTCATTGAATTTGGTCAGTGGTGATCAATTTTCGTTCGAAAAACATCGAAACACGTTATTTTTCAGCGAAAATCATCGAATTGGACCAAGATTTCTCCAACGTTGCCCTCAAACGATCGATTTTTACATGAAAATCGAAGGAACACGCCTTTTTACAGCGAAAATCGTCGTAATGTACATAATTCATACTTCAGGGAGTGTAAATGGCATTTTCTTGCGATACATGAAGATAATCGCACGTGTTTACAATTTGTTTCCGCAAACGTAACAATGTCGATGAAACATTAAAACTTCATTGAATTTGGTCGGTGGTGATAAATTTTCGTTCGAAAAACATCGAAACACGTTATTTTTCAGCGAAAATCGTCGAATTGGACCAAGATTTCACCAACGTTGCCCTCAAACGATCGATTTTTACATGAAAATCGAAGGAACACGCCTTTTTACAGCGGAAATCGTCGCAATGTACAAAATTCATACTGCGGGGAAGGTAAATTGCATTCCTGCGATACATGAAGATAATCGCACGTGTTTACAATTGGTTTCCCTTAACGTACCGATGTCGATGAAACATGATAATTTCATTGAATTTGGTCGGAGGTGATCAATTTTCGTTCGAAAAACATCGAAACACGTTATTTTTCAGCGAAAATCATCGAATTGGATCAAGATTTGACCAATGTTGCCCTCAAACGATCGATTTTTACATGAAAATCGAAAAAACACGCCTTTTTACAGCGAAAATCGTCGTAATGTACAAAATTCATACTTCGGGGAGGGTAAATGGCATTCATGCGATACATGAAGATAATCGCACGTGTTTACAATTTGTTTCCGCTAACGTAACAATGCCGATGAAACATGATTATTTCATTGAATTTGGTCGAAGGTGATCAATTTTCGTTCGAAAAACATCGAAACACGTTATTTTTCAGTGAAAATCGTAGAAATGGACCAAGATTTCACCAACGTTGCCCTCAAACGATCGATTTTTACATGAAAATCGAAGGAACACGCCTTTTTACAGCGATAATCGTCGTAATGTACAAAATTCATACTTCGGGGAGGGTAAATGGCATTCCTGCGATACATGAAGATAATCGCACGTGTTTACACTTGGTTTCCGATAACGTAACAATGTCGATAAAACATCATAATTTCATTGAATTTGCTCGGAGGTGATCAATTTTCGTTCGAAAAACATCGAAACACGTTATTTTTCAGCGAAAATCGTCGAATTGGACCAAGATTTCACCAACGTTGCCCTCAAACGATCGATTTTTACATGAAAATCGAAGGAACACGCCTTTTTACAGCGAAAATCGTCGCAATGTACAAAATTCATACTGCGGGGAAGGTAAATTGCATTCCTGCGATACATGAAGATAATCGCACGTGTTTTCAATTGGTTTCCCTTAACGTAACGATGTCGATGAAACATGATAATTTCATTGAATTTGCTCGGAGGTGATCAATTTTCGTTCGAAAAACATCGAAACACGTTATTTTTTAGCGACAATCGTCGAATTGGACCAAGATTTCACCAACGTTGCCCTCAAACGATCGATTTTTACATGAAAATCGAAGGAACACGCCTTTTTACAGCGATAATCGTCGTAATGTACAAAATTCATACTTCGGGGAGGGTAAATGGCATTCCTGCGATACATGAAGATAATCGCACGTGTTTACAATTGGTTTCCGCTAACGTAACGATGTCGATGAAACATGATAATTTCATTGAATTTGCTCGGAGGTGATCAATTTTCGTTCGAAAAACATCGAAACACGTTATTTTTCAGCGAAAATCGTCGAATTGGACCAAGATTTCACCAACGTTGCCCTCAAACGATCGATTTTTACATGAAAATCGAAGGAACACGCCTTTTTACAGCGAAAATCGTCGCAATGTACAAAATTCATACTGCGGGGAAGGTAAATTGCATTCCTGCGATACATGAAGATAATCGCACGTGTTTTCAATTGGTTTCCCTTAACGTAACGATGTCGATGAAACATGATAATTTCATTGAATTTGCTCGGAGGTGATCAATTTTCGTTCGAAAAACATCGAAACACGTTATTTTTCAGCGAAAATCGTTGAATTGGACCAAGATTTCACCAACGTTGCCCTCAAACGATCGATTTTTACATGAAAATCGAAGGAACACGCCTTTTTACAGCGATAATCGTCGTAATGTACAAAATTCATACTTCGGGGAGGGTAAATGGCATTCCTGCGATACATGAAGATAATCGCACGTGTTTACAATTGGTTTCCGCTAACGTAACGATGTCGATGAAACATGATAATTTCATTGAATTTGCTCGGAGGTGATCAATTTTCGTTCGAAAAACATCGAAACACGTTATTTTTCAGCGAAAATCGTCGAATTGGACCAAGATTTCACCAACGTTGCCCTCAAACGATCGATTTTTACATGAAAATCGAAGGAACACGCCTTTTTACAGCGAAAATCGTCGCAATGTACAAAATTCATACTGCGGGGAAGGTAAATTGCATTCCTGCGATACATGAAGATAATCGCACGTGTTTTCAATTGGTTTCCCTTAACGTAACGATGTCGATGAAACATGATAATTTCATTGAATTTGCTCGGAGGTGATCATTTTTCGTTCGAAAAACATCGAAACACGTTATTTTTTAGCGACAATCGTCGAATTGGACCAAGATTTCACCAACGTTGCCCTCAAACGATCGATTTTTACATGAAAATCGAAGGAACACGCCTTTTTACAGCGATAATCGTCGTAATGTACAAAATTCATACTTCGGGGAGGGTAAATGGCATTCCTGCGATACATGAAGATAATCGCACGTGTTTACAATTGGTTTCCGCTAACGTAACAATGTCGATGAAACATTAAAACTTCATTGAATTTGGTCGGTAGTGATCAATTTTCGTTCGAAAAACATCGAAACTCGTTATTTTTCAGCGAAAATCATCGAATTGGACCAAGATTTCACCAACGTTGCCCTCAAAGGATCGATTTTTTACATGAAAATCGAAGGAACACGCCTTTTTACAGCGATAATCGTCGTAATGTACAAAATTCATACTCCGGGGAGGGTAAATGGCATTCCTGCGATACATGAAGATAATCGCACGTGTTTACAATTTGTTTCCGCAAACGTAACAATGTCGATGAAACATTAAAACTTCATTGAATTTGGTCGGTGGTGATAAATTTTCGTTCGAAAAACATCGAAACACGTTATTTTTCAGCGAAAATCGTCGAATTGGACCAAGATTTCACCAACGTTGCCCTCAAACGATCGATTTTTACATGAAAATCGAAGGAACACGCCTTTTTACAGCGAAAATCGTCGTAATGTACAAAATTCATACTTCGGGGAGGGTAAATGGCATTCCTGCGATACATGAAGATAATCGCACGTGTTTACAATTTGTTTCCGCAAACGTAACAATGTCGATGAAACATGATTATTTCATTGAATTTGGTCGGAGGTGATCAATTTTCGTTCGAAAAACATCGAAACACGTTATTTTTCAGCGAAAATCATCGAATTGGATCAAGATTTGACCAATGTTGCCCTCACACGATCGATTTTTACATGAAAATCGAAAAAACACGCCTTTTTACAGCGAAAATCGTCGTAATGTACAAAATTCATACTTCGGGGAGGGTAAATGGCATTCCTGCGATACATGAAGATAATCGCACGTGTTTACAATTTGTTTCCGCTAACGTAACAATGTCGATGAAACATTAAAACTTCATTGAATTTGGTCAGTGGTGATCAATTTTCGTTCGAAAAACATCGAAACACGTTATTTTTCAGCGAAAATCATCGAATTGGACCAAGATTTCACCAACGTTGCCCTCAAACGATCGATTTTTACATGAAAATCGAAGGAACACGCCTTTTTACAACGAAAATCGTCGTAATGTACATAATTCATACTTCAGGGAGTGTAAATGGCATTTTCTTGCGATACATGAAGATAATCGCACGTGTTTACAATTTGTTTCCGCAAACGTAACAATGTCGATGAAACATTAAAACTTCATTGAATTTGGTCGGTGGTGATAAATTTTCGTTCGAAAAACATCGAAACACGTTATTTTTCAGCGAAAATCGTCGAATTGGACCAAGATTTCACCAACGTTGCCCTCAAACGATCGATTTTTACATGAAAATCGAAGGAACACGCCTTTTTACAGCGAAAATCGTCGTAATGTACAAAATTCATACTTCGGGGAGGGTAAATGGCATTCCTGCGATACATGAAGATAATCGCACGTGTTTACAATTTGTTTCCGCAAACGTAACAATGTCGATGAAACATGATTATTTCATTGAATTTGGTCGGAGGTGATCAATTTTCGTTCGAAAAACATCGAAACACGTTATTTTTCAGCGAAAATCATCGAATTGGATCAAGATTTGACCAATGTTGCCCTCAAACGATCGATTTTTACATGAAAATCGAAAAAACACGCCTTTTTACAGCGATAATCGTCGTAATGTACAAAATTCATACTTCGGGGAGGGTAAATGGCATTCATGCGATACATGAAGATAATCGCACGTGTTTACAATTTGTTTCCGCTAACGTAACAATGCCGATGAAACATGATTATTTCATTGAATTTGGTCGAAGGTGATCAATTTTCGTTCGAAAAACATCGAAACACGTTATTTTTCAGTGAAAATCGTAGAAATGGACCAAGATTTCACCAACGTTGCCCTCAAACGATCGATTTTTACATGAAAATCGAAGGAACACGCCTTTTTACAGCGATAATCGTCGTAATGTACAAAATTCATACTTCGGGGAGGGTAAATGGCATTCCTGCGATACATGAAGATAATCGCACGTGTTTACAATTGGTTTCCGCTAACGTAACGATGTCGATGAAACATGATAATTTCATTGAATTTGCTCGGAGGTGATCAATTTTCGTTCGAAAAACATCGAAACACGTTATTTTTCAGCGAAAATCGTCGAATTGGACCAAGATTTCACCAACGTTGCCCTCAAACGATCGATTTTTACATGAAAATCGAAGGAACACGCCTTTTTACAGCGAAAATCGTCGCAATGTACAAAATTCATACTGCGGGGAAGGTAAATTGCATTCCTGCGATACATGAAGATAATCGCACGTGTTTTCAATTGGTTTCCCTTAACGTAACGATGTCGATGAAACATGATAATTTCATTGAATTTGCTCGGAGGTGATCATTTTTCGTTCGAAAAACATCGAAACACGTTATTTTTTAGCGACAATCGTCGAATTGGACCAAGATTTCACCAACGTTGCCCTCAAACGATCGATTTTTACATGAAAATCGAAGGAACACGCCTTTTTACAGCGATAATCGTCGTAATGTACAAAATTCATACTTCGGGGCGGGTAAATGGCATTCCTGCGATACATGAAGATAATCGCACGTGTTTACAATTGGTTTCCGCTAACGTAACGATGTCGATGAAACATGATAATTTCATTGAATTTGCTCGGAGGTGATCAATTTTTGTTCGAAAAACATCGAAACACGTTATTTTTCAGCGAAAATCGTCGAATTGGACCAAGATTTCACCAACTTTGCCCTCAAACGATCGATTTTTACATGAAAATCGAAGGAACACGCCTTTTTACAGCGAAAATCGTCGTAATGTACAAAATTCATACTTCGGGGAGAGTAAACGGCATTCCTGCGATACATGAAGATAATCGCACGTATTTACACTTTGTTTCCGCTAACGTAACAATGTCGATGAAACATTAAAACTTCATTGAATTTGGTCGGTAGTGATCAATTTTCGTTCGAAAAACATCGAAACTCGTTATTTTTCAGCGAAAATCATCGAATTGGACCAAGATTTCACCAACGTTGCCCTCAAAGGATCGATTTTTACATGAAAATCGAAGGAACACGCCTTTTTACAGCGAAAATCGTCGTAATGTACATAATTCATACTTCAGGGAGTGTAAATGGCATTTTCTTGCGATACATGAAGATAATTGCACGTATTTACACTTTGTTTCCGCTAACGTAACGATGTCGATGAAACCTCATCATTTCATTGAATTTGGTCACAGGTGATCAATTTTCGTTCGAAAAACATCGAAGCACGTTATTTTTCAGCGAAAATAGTCGAATTGGACCAAGATTTGACTAACGTTGCCCTCAAACGATCGATTTTTACATGAAAATCGAAGGAACACGCCTTCTTACAGCGAAAATCGTCAAAATGTACAAAATTCATACTTCGGGGAGCGTAAATGGCATTCCCGCGATTCACTAAGATAATCGCACGTGTTTACAATTTGTTTCGGCTAACGTAACAATGTCGATAAAACATGATAATTTCATTGAATTTGGTCACAGGTGATCAATTTTCGTTCGAAAAACATCGAAGCACGTTATTTTTCAGCGAAAATAGTCGAATTGGACCAAGATTTGACTAACGTTGCCCTCAAACGATCGATTTTTACATGAAAATCGAAGGAACACGCCTTCTTACAGCGAAAATCGTCAAAATGTACAAAATTCATACTTCGGGGAGGGTAAATGGCATTCCTGCGATACATGAAGATAATCGCACGTGTTTACAATTTGTTTCCGCAAACGTAACAATGTCGATGACATTAACATGATTATTTCATTGAATTTGGTCGGAGGTGATCAATTTTCGTTCGAAAAACATCGAAAAACGTTATTTTTCAGTGAAAATCGTAGAACTGGACCAATATTTCACCAACGTTGCTCTCAAACGATCGATTTTTACATGAAAATCGAAGGAACACGCCTTCTTACAGCGAAAATCGTCAAAATGTACAAAATTCATACTTCGGGGAGCGTAAATGGCATTCCCGCGATTCACTAAGATAATCGCACGTGTTTACAATTTGTTTCGGCTAACGTAACAATGTCGATAAAACATGATAATTTCATTGAATTTGGTCGGAGGTGATCAATTTTCATTCAAAAAACATCGAAACACGTTATTTTTCAGTGAAAATCGTAGAAATGGAACAAGATTTCACCAACGTTGCCCTCAAACGATCGATTTTTACATGAAAATCGAAGGAACACGCCTTTTTACAGCGAAAATCTTCGTAATGTACAAAATTCATACTTCGGGGAGAGTAAACGGCATTCCTGCGATACATGAAGATAATCGCACGTGTTTACACTTGGATTCCGATAACGTAACAATGTCGATAAAACATCATAATTTCATTGAATTTGCTCGGAGGTGATCAATTTTCGTTCGAAAAACATCGAAACACGTTATTTTTCAGCGAAAATCGTCGAATTGGACCAAGATTTCACCAACGTTGCCCTCAAACGATCGATTTTTACATGAAAATCGAAGGAACACGCCTTTTTACAGCGAAAATCGTCGTAATGTACAAAATTCATACTTCGGGGAGAGTAAACGGCATTCCTGCGATACATGAAGATAATCGCACGTATTTACACTTTGTTTCCGCTAACGTAACAATGTCGATGAAACATTAAAACTTCATTGAATTTGGTCGGTGGTGATAAATTTTCGTTCGAAAAACATCGAAACACGTTATTTTTCAGCGAAAATCGTCGAATTGGACCAAGATTTCACCAACGTTGCCCTCAAACGATCGATTTTTTACATGAAAATCGAAGGAACACGCCTTTTTACAGCGATAATCGTCGTAATGTACAAAATTCATACTCCGGGGAGGGTAAATGGCATTCCTGCGATACATGAAGATAATCGCACGTGTTTACAATTTGTTTCCGCAAACGTAACAATGTCGATGAAACATTAAAACTTCATTGAATTTGGTCGGTGGTGATAAATTTTCGTTCGAAAAACATCGAAACACGTTATTTTTCAGCGAAAATCGTCGAATTGGACCAAGATTTCACCAACGTTGCCCTCAAACGATAGATTTTTACATGAAAATCGAAGAACACACCTTTTTACAGCGAAAATCGTCATAATGTACAAAATTCATACTTCGGGGAGCGTAAATGCCACTCCCGCGATACACTAAGATAATCGCACGTGTTTACAATTTGTTTCCGCTAACGTAACAATGTCGATGAAACATGATTATTTCATTGAATTTGGTCGGAGGTGATCAATTTTCGTTCGAAAAATATCGAAACACGTTATTTTTCAGCGAAAATCGTCGAATTGGACCAAGATTTCACCAACGTTGCCCTCAAACGATCGATTTTTACATGAAAATCGAAGGATCACGCCTTTTTACAGCGAAAATCGTCGCAATGTACAAAATTCATACTGCGGGGAAGGTAAATTGCATTCCTGCGATACATGAAGATAATCGCACGTGTTTACAATTTGTTTCCCTTAACGTAACGATGTCGATGAAACATGATTATTTCATTGAATTTGGTCGGAGGGGATCAATTTTCGTTCGAAAAAAATCGAAACACGTTATTTTTCAGTGAAAATCGTAGAAATGGACCAAGATTTCACCAACGTTGCTCTCAAACGATCGATTTTTACATGAAAATCGAAGGAACGCGCCTTTTTACAGCGAAAATCGTCGTAATGTACATGATTCATACTTCGGGGAGGGTTAATTGCATTCCTGCGATACATGAAGATAATCGTACGTATTTACACTTTGTTTCCGCTAACGTAACAATGTCGATGAAACATTAAAACTTCATTGAATTTGGTCGGTGGTGATCAATCTTCGTTCGAAAAACATCGAAACACGTTATTTTTCAGCGAAAATCGTCGAATGGGACCAAGATTTCACCAACGTTGCCCTCAAACGATCGATTTTTACATGAAAATCGAAGGAACACGCCTTTTTACAGCGAAAATCGTCGTAATGTACATAATTCATACTTCGGAGAGGGTAAATGGCATTCCTGCGATACATGAAGATAATCGCACGTGTTTACAATTTGTTTCGGCTAACGTAACAATGTCGATAAAACATGATAATTTCATTGAATTTGCTCGGAAGTGATCAATTTTCGTTCGAAAAACATCGAAACACGTTATTTTTCAGTGAAAATCGTAGAAATGGACCAAGATTTCACCAACGTTGCCCTCAAACGATCGATTTTTACATGAAAATCGAAGGAACGCGCCTTTTTACAGCGAAAATCGTCGTAATGTACATAATTCATACTTCGGGGAGGGTTAATTGCATTCCTGCGATACATGAAGATAATCGCACGTGTTTACACTTGGTTTCCGATAACGTAACAATGTCGATAAAACATCATAATTTCATTGAATTTGCTCGGAGGTGATCAATTTTCGTTCGAAAAACATCGAAACACGTTATTTTTCAGCGAAAATCGTCGAATTGGACCAAGTATTGACCAACGTTGCCCTCAAACGATCGATTTTTACATGAAAATCGAAGGAACACGCCTTTTTACAGCGAAAATCGTCGTAATGTACAAAATTCATACTTCGGGGAGAGTAAACGGCATTCCTGCGATACATGAAGATAATCGCACGTATTTACACTTTGTTTCCGCTAACGTAACAATGTCGATGAAACATTAAAACTTCATTGAATTTGGTCGGTGGTGATAAATTTTCGTTCGAAAAACATCGAAACACGTTATTTTTCAGCGAAAATCGTCGAATTGGACCAAGATTTCACCAACGCTGCCCTCAAACGATCGATTTTTACATGAAAATCGAAGGAACACGCCTTTTTACAGCGAAAATCGTCGTAATGTACATAATTCATACTTCGGGGAGCGTAAATGCCACTCCCGCGATACACTAAGATAATCGCACGTGTTTACAATTTGTTTCCGCTAACGTAACAATGTCGATGAAACATGATTATTTCATTGAATTTGGTCGGAGGTGATCAATTTTCGTTCGAAAAATATCGAAACACGTTATTTTTCAGCGAAAATCGTCGAATTGGACCAAGATTTCACCAACGTTGCCCTCAAACGATCGATTTTTACATGAAAATCGAAGGATCACGCCTTTTTACAGCGAAAATCGTCGCAATGTACAAAATTCATACTGCGGGGAAGGTAAATTGCATTCCTGCGATACATGAAGATAATCGCACGTGTTTACAATTTGTTTCCCTTAACGTAACGATGTCGATGAAACATGATTATTTCATTGAATTTGGTCGGAGGGGATCAATTTTCGTTCGAAAAAAATCGAAACACGTTATTTTTCAGTGAAAATCGTAGAAATGGACCAAGATTTCACCAACGTTGCTCTCAAACGATCGATTTTTACATGAAAATCGAAGGAACGCGCCTTTTTACAGCGAAAATCGTCGTAATGTACATGATTCATACTTCGGGGAGGGTTAATTGCATTCCTGCGATACATGAAGATAATCGTACGTATTTACACTTTGTTTCCGCTAACGTAACAATGTCGATGAAACATTAAAACTTCATTGAATTTGGTCGGTGGTGATCAATCTTCGTTCGAAAAACATCGAAACACGTTATTTTTCAGCGAAAATCGTCGAATGGGACCAAGATTTCACCAACGTTGCCCTCAAACGATCGATTTTTACATGAAAATCGAAGGAACACGCCTTTTTACAGCGAAAATCGTCGTAATGTACATAATTCATACTTCGGAGAGGGTAAATGGCATTCCTGCGATACATGAAGATAATCGCACGTGTTTACAATTTGTTTCGGCTAACGTAACAATGTCGATAAAACATGATAATTTCATTGAATTTGCTCGGAAGTGATCAATTTTCGTTCGAAAAACATCGAAACACGTTATTTTTCAGTGAAAATCGTAGAAATGGACCAAGATTTCACCAACGTTGCCCTCAAACGATCGATTTTTACATGAAAATCGAAGGAACGCGCCTTTTTACAGCGAAAATCGTCGTAATGTACATAATTCATACTTCGGGGAGGGTTAATTGCATTCCTGCGATACATGAAGATAATCGCACGTGTTTACACTTGGTTTCCGATAACGTAACAATGTCGATAAAACATCATAATTTCATTGAATTTGCTCGGAGGTGATCAATTTTCGTTCGAAAAACATCGAAACACGTTATTTTTCAGCGAAAATCGTCGAATTGGACCAAGTATTGACCAACGTTGCCCTCAAACGATCGATTTTTACATGAAAATCGAAGGAACACGCCTTTTTACAGCGAAAATCGTCGTAATGTACAAAATTCATACTTCGGGGAGAGTAAACGGCATTCCTGCGATACATGAAGATAATCGCACGTATTTACACTTTGTTTCCGCTAACGTAACAATGTCGATGAAACATTAAAACTTCATTGAATTTGGTCGGTGGTGATAAATTTTCGTTCGAAAAACATCGAAACACGTTATTTTTCAGCGAAAATCGTCGAATTGGACCAAGATTTCACCAACGCTGCCCTCAAACGATCGATTTTTACATGAAAATCGAAGGAACACGCCTTTTTACAGCGAAAATCGTCGTAATGTACATAATTCATACTTCAGGGAGTGCAAATGGCATTTTCTTGCGATACATGAAGATAATTGCACATATTTACACTTTGTTTACGCTAACGTAACAATGTCGATGAAACATGATAATTTCATTGGATTTGCTCGGAGTCGATCAATTTTCGTTCGAAAAACATCGAAACACGTTATTTTTCAGCGAAAATCGTCGAATTGGACCAAGATTTCACCAGCATTGCCCTCAAACGATCGATTTTTACATGAAAATCGAAGGAACACGCCTTTTTACAGCGATAATCGTCGTAATGTACAAAATTCATACTCCGGGGAGGGTAAATGGCATTCCCGCGATACACTAAGATAATCGCACGTGTTTACAATTTGTTTCGGCTAACGTAACAATGTCGATAAAACATGATAATTTCATTGAATTTGGTCGGAGGTGATCAATTTTCATTCAAAAAACATCGAAACACGTTATTTTTCAGTAAAAATCGTAGAAATGGACCAAGATTTCACCAACGTTGCCCTCAAACGATCGATTTTTACATGAAAATCGAAGGAACACGCCTTTTTACAGCGAAAATCGTCGTAATGTACAAAATTCATACTTCGGGGAGAGTAAATGGCATTCCTGCGATACATGAAGATAATCGCACGTGTTTACAATTTGTTTCCGCAAACGTAACAATGTCGATGAAACATGATTATTTCATTGAATTTGGTCGGAGGTGATCAATTTTCGTTCGAAAAACATCGAAACACGTTATTTTTCAGCGAAAATCGTCGAATTGGACCAAGATTTGACCAATGTTGCCCTCAAACGATAGATTTTTACATGAAAATCGAGGAACACAACTTTTTACAGCGAAAATCGTCATAATGTACAAAATTCATACTTCGGGGAGCGTAAATGGCATTCCCGCGATACACTAAGATAATCGCACGTGTTTACAATTTGTTTCGGCTAACGTAACAATGTCGATAAAACATGATAATTTCATTGAATTTGGTCGGAGGTGATCAATTTTCATTCAAAAAACATCGAAACACGTTATTTTTCAGTGAAAATCGTAGAAATGGAACAAGATTTCACCAACGTTGCCCTCAAACGATCGATTTTTACATGAAAATCGAAGGAACACGCCTTTTTACAGCGAAAATCGTCGTAATGTACATAATTCATACTTCGGAGAGGGTAAATGGCATTCCTGCGATACATGAAGATAATCGCACGTATTTACACTTTGTTTCCGCTAACGTAACAATGTCGATTAAACATTAAAACTTCATTGAATTTGCTCGGAGGTGATCAATTTTCGTTCGAAAAACATCGAAACACGTTATTTTTCAGTGAAAATCGTAGAACTGGACCAATATTTCACCAACGTTGCTCTCAAACGATCGATTTTTACATGAAAATCGAAGGAACACGCCTTCTTACAGCGAAAATCGTCAAAATGTACAAAATTCATACTTCGGGGAGCGTAAATGGCATTCCCGCGATTCACTAAGATAATCGCACGTGTTTACAATTTGTTTCGGCTAACGTAACAATGTCGATAAAACATGATAATTTCATTGAATTTGGTCGGAGGTGATCAATTTTCATTCAAAAAACATCGAAACACGTTATTTTTCAGTGAAAATCGTAGAAATGGAACAAGATTTCACCAACGTTGCCCTCAAACGATCGATTTTTACATGAAAATCGAAGGAACACGCCTTTTTACAGCTAAAATCGTCGTAATGTACATAATTCATACTTCGGGGAGGGTAAATGGCATTTTCTTGCGATACATGAAGATAATCGCACGTGTTTACACTTGGTTTCCGATAACGTAACAATGTCGATAAAAGATCATAATTTCATTGAAATTGCTCGGAGGTGATCAATTTTCGTTCGAAAAACATCGAAACACGTTATTTTTCAGCGAAAATCGTCGAATTGGACCAAGATTTCACCAACGTTGCCCTCAAACGATCGATTTTTACATGAAAATCGAAGGAACACGCCTTTTTACAGCGAAAATCGTCGCAATGTACAAAATTCATACTGCGGGGAAGGTAAATTGCATTCCTGCGATACATGAAGATAATCGCACGTGTTTACAATTGGTTTCCCTTAACGTACCGATGTCGATGAAACATGATAATTTCATTGAATTTGCTCGGAGGTGATCAATTTTCGTTCGAAAAACATCGAAACACGTTATTTTTCAGTGAAAATCGTAGAAATGCATCAAGATTTCACCAACGTTGCCCGCAAACGATCGATTTTTACATGAAAATCGAAGGAACACGCCTTTTTACAGCAAAAATCGTCGTAATGTACATAATTCATACTTCAGGGAGTGTAAATGGCATTTTCTTGCGATACATGAAGATAATTGCACGTATTTACACTTTGTTTCCGCTAACGTAACAATGTCGATGAAACATTAAAACTTCATTGAATTTGCTCGGAGGTGATCAATTTTCGTTCGAAAAACATCGAAACACGTTATTTTTCAGCGAAAATCGTCAAATTTTACCAAGATTTCACCAACGTTGCCCTCAAACGATCGATTTTTACATGAAAATCGAAGGAACACGCCTTTTTACAGAGAAAATCGTCGTAATGTACAAAATTCATACTTCGGGGAGGGTAAATGGCATTCCTGCGATACATGAAGATAATCGCACGTGTTTACAATTGGTTTCCGCTAACGTAACGATGTCGATGAAACATGATAATTTCATTGAATTTGCTCGGAGGTGATCAATTTTCGTTCGAAAAACATCGAAACACGTTATTTTTCAGTGAAAATCGTAGAAATGCACCAAGATTTCACCAACGTTGCCCGCAAACGATCGATTTTTACATGAAAATCGAAGGAACACACCTTTTTACAGCAAAAATCGTCGTAATGTACAAAATTCATACTCCGGGGAGGGTAAATGGCATTCCTGCGATACATGAAGATAATCGCACGTGTTTACAATTTGTTTCCGCAAACGTAACAATGTCGATGAAACATGATTATTTCATTGAATTTGGTCGGAGGTGATCAATTTTCGTTCGAAAAGCATCGAAACACGTTATTTTTCAGCGAAAATCGTCGAATTGGACCAAGATTTGACCAACGTTGCCCTCAAACGATCGATTTTTACATGAAAATCGAAGGAACACGCCTTTTTACAGCGAAAATCGTCGTAATGTACAAAATTCATACTTCGGGGAGGGTAAATGGCATTCCTGCGATACATGAAGATAATCGCACGTGTTTACACTTTGTTTCCGATAACGTAACAATGTCGATAAAACATCATAATTTCATTGAATTTGGTCGAAGGTGATCAATTTTCGTTCGAAACACATCGAAACACGTTATTTTTCAGTGAAAATCGTAGAAATGGACCAAGATTTCACCAACGTTGCCCTCAAACGATAGATTTTTACATGAAAATCGAAGAACACACCTTTTTACAGCGAAAATCGTCATAATGTACAAAATTCATACTTCGGGGAGCGTAAATGGCATTCCCGCGATACACTAAGATAATCGCACGTGTTTACAATTTGTTTCCGCAAACGTAACAATGTCGATGAAACATGATTATTTCATTGAATTTGGTCACAGGTGA
Organism: Campoletis raptor; assembly: GCA_948107755.1. NCBI lineage: Eukaryota > Metazoa > Arthropoda > Insecta > Hymenoptera > Ichneumonidae > Campoletis > Campoletis raptor. The sequence continues at coordinate 376,584 of OX403628.1, read as the reverse complement.
TCAATTTTCGGTCGAAAAACATCGAAACACGTTATATTTCAGCGAAAATCGTCGGATTGGACCAAGATTTCACCAGCATTGCTCTCAAACGATCGATTTTCACATGAAAATCGAAGGAACACGCCATTTTACAGCGAAAATCGTCGTAATGTACAAAATTCATACTTCGGGGAGAGTAAACGGCATTCCTGCGATACATGAAGATAATCGCACGTATTTACACTTTGTTTCCGCTAACGTAACAATGTCGATGAAACATTAAAACTTCATTGAATTTGGTCGGTGGTGATAAATTTTCGTTCGAAAAACATCGAAACACGTTATTTTTCAGCGAAAGTCGTCGAATTGGACCAAGATTTCATCAACGTTGCCCTTGTTACGTCGCGAGTTTGAATGCCCGGAATTGTGATAAAAAAATGTAAATAGAATTGTACGAATTTATCGACGGTTAAATAAAGATTTGAAACTTATTTGTACCCGCGGACTATTTTTATTTTACCAACCCTCGATAAGCTACCTATTGATGTTAAGGGGGTTCAGAGCTCTAACCTACGGTCGGTGTTCTTACCGACTGCTGGAAATATAGGCTGCTACTTGACCGATAGCCGGGAGATGGAATGTCCGAATTGACAATCGATAATAAAGGGCACGAGATAACCGATAGTCGGAGGGACTATTCGGTAGTCGATAAACGTGGAAATTACTCTATCTACAATGGATACACGGGGGTACGACGCGTAGATTTATTTTAGGCTCCTGTGTTTAGAAGGGTGAGATTTTCCCCTCTAGGACCGGAACCTTTGTCAATAAGATTGTTAACTGGTGACTAATACTCACTGTTGATAATTGGAAATCTAATCGAGTTCGATGATCTCGATGCCTTCGGGTGTGGACGGGCGAGACAGAGTCGACGCCTGTGAGATGTTGTCCCACTCTCGCTGCAGTTCCTCGCAAAGGACGACACGATTTGTACCGACGAGGCGAGTCAGAGGAAAAGATGTTTTGGGATCCACGATGTAAATAGTCTGTTTTATCGACGTAGTCGAGATGACCCGAACTTTTGGCAAACTACTTGCGATCTCGACGACTGTTTTAACGACGGCTGGTTTATCGCTGAGATATTCGTCCCGAAATGTTTTTAAGATGGATTTATTGTTTCCTCTTTTAACTGCGGGTTTCTGACACTCCCGCGCAATGGCTCGACGAATTTGAAATCTTATTCCAGCGCGTCTTCTAGGCATAATAATTCTTCATGATGGAAGAATTATACATCAATAAATTTTTGTTAATTTGAATTGCTCAATAGAATGAAATTCGATAAGGATTTAAAGGATTTGTATGATCGTGCTTGATAGACAGCACAGAAAATCAATTAAAGGAAATAATATGAAATAATGAAATTAATTTAACGTGCTTGAGAATCAGCACGGATAAACTAAAATCGTGGGAGGAAATAATAATGGAAGATCGAGAGAATTATTGACAGGATGACGAAATTAATTTAACGTGCTTGAGAATCAGCACGGATAAATTAAATCGTGAAAGAGTGAGTTTGATAAATTGGAATCGACGTGCCTGAGAATCGTCACGGTCGATAAGGAAGGAAGAATTCGATTTAACGTGCCTGTGAGATAGCACAAATCAAATGCGAACTCGGGAAAAATGCGTTTGGTGAAAATATTAAAAATGTAAAGGGTAATAGACGTGCTTGAGTATAGCACGGTCGATGGGAAAAGTTTGAGGAAACAAAAGAGAAAGTGTGCAAAAAACGAGGTTCGGAAAAACCCGGGGTAATAAAAAAGGGTCTCAGGTAATGAGGGAATCCAACGTGCCAGAGTAAAAAAGCACAGAAAGAACGGAAAGTTGGAATGAATATTTTCTTGAGCAACTCGAATTAACTGAATTTCCAAAACTAGCGAATTTAATTATTTATTTATACTTTTCGAATATTTAATTTTTGGAAGAAAGGTCGATAACTGATTTCAATTTGTTTCGGATAAAAGAATAGACAGAATAATTATGATTTAATTCCACGAATGTTACGGAATTATTTAGATAAACACTTGAATTTGTTTATTTAATTTTTATTTGCTTTGAAATATTTATTTCAGACAAATTTATGATCGCGAAAGATTTTAAAACGCGGATGGAGATATTTTTACCTTAATGTAAAAATAAATGATTTTTATAACACGTTTCACAATATTTTATTTAATAACTTTTCTTTAAAATATGAATTACACGATTTTTAGTAATGACAGAGTTAGTTTATAACTCGACGATATAACTTGTTAATAATTTAAGTTTAAAATAATAAAGATGGTACAATGTCGATTTTCAGACGCACGGTGGGAATATCCGATCAACACAAACGTCGGAGTTCGACTGGCTGTCTGTGGAGAGGATCGAGAACTAGCTAATACAAAGATGGTAAAAGTCGATTTTCAGACGCACGGCGGGAATATCCGATCAACACAAACGTCGGAGTTCGACTGGCTGTCTGTGGAGAGGATCGAGAACTAGCGACTTCGGTGCAGCCCCCCACTTATATAGAAGACCTCACGAAGACGCTCGAACGATGAATGTGTGCGTGTGTCACTGACACGCTGCAGCGATGCTCTACGTTGACTCAGCGATATAGGTATATGAATCTTATGCATTATTTTATTTATTACAATTTACGAAAGAAATTATTGATTAATTAATAATATTAACTAATCATTAATTTTACATGATTTCTTATGACTATTTGTGATGTTACGGTGGTACTTGATCAACGATTAATTAATTATTTATTAATTAATCGTTTATTTAACATTAATTATTTATTAACTTAGTTTCTTCTTTTCAGGTACATCAGGACTCGCGCTTTTTGGATTTCTTTAATATTGGTAAGTATTCTTATTTTATTTATTTGTTTATAATAATTATTTTATGTTTTATTTGTTTTTTACAGGTTCGAGTGGTGGTCCTGGATTAACATGAACAGCAGATTCTACGTTGTACATTTGGTAAGTTAATTATTAATTATTGACAATTTGTTTAAACATTTTTAGGTGTTATTCATTGTTATTCGGATTTGTAAATACTGCCATTCGATTAGGCTTTTCATTTTGTGCAAGTGGGAAGTTTTCCCGTTGCGATTGGATGAATTTTGTGGTTTTGTTAATATATTGTTAGTTAAATTAACTATTGCAATTTATGGTCTAACATGGTCGTGTGACGGCTCAAATTGATGGTTTTAGAATAACGGAGTTGAATACAACGACGGTGGGTTTTTAAAGTGTGAAACAAATAGTTAATGAAAGATTATAATTTATAAATTTAGGAAAATGGTCATTAACATTTTCAGCGGATTGTACCGTCTCGTCAAGACGACGGTTAGAAGTTTCGGGTTACTTTTCTCTTGCTGAAGAATTTCCTGAAAGAAAGAAAGCCTTTCTTTGTATTATTTTTTATATCTTTTTGGAGTTAAAACAGACTCCTTCACCGGACATGGTTCTGCAGTTTTCAGATACTTGAGAAAATGTGACTCTTGAGAAGAAATATGACGACCACGTGTTCGAACGCGTGATCCTGTTTCTTTGTCTTTTTTATGTACCAAGAGAATGTATATACTAACGAGCCTTATGTAACAATATATATTTACTCTTACATATATGTTTATTCAGTAATGCATTTCAATTGTTTATTTATACTTGCTTCTTTGTTAAAGCGCAATTATTCCCCAAAAATATATGATGATGTATGTTAACATGAATAAACTTTTGTTTATGTAAAACATATGTAAAAATGCGTATTTGTCTATTTATTACTTATTGTTTATTATTATTATTAACAATATATATGTAAGATGTTATTTATATAATCGAATTCTTATTTATAGTAACTCAAGTCGATTGACAACCCTGTAGAGACTTTTAAGAGCGTTTTATAGTAATCCGCGGTTTTCCGCGGATTTCCGCGGTTTTTCGCGGCTTAATTATTTGTTTAATTTGGGACATGACATAGTGGTGTGAGGGTTCAAATAAAAGGGCTTTTCGAGCCGAATCTGATGAGCATAATTAAATTGTTGTATCTGAATAATTGTTAGTTAATGAAATTTGCTGATGGCCTAAATTTTGTTTATTAAAAAGTGGTCGAAATATGGCCGAGTGAGTATTCAAATTAAAGGTCTTTTGATAATAAAGCAGAATATGATAATTAAAACTTGATAATTTAATAATTGTTAGTTAATGAAATTTGACTGAAATGGGGACTTTGTCATGTGCCTCTTGGCGCGTGAGCGCTGCTCGTGCGGTAGGTCAAGGTCCGCGTACGCTCAACAGCTGATCAGCTGTTCGTTCCTTGAATACATATACAGGGTGTCCCAAAAATGACAAGATCATACTTATGTCCAAAATTTATTAGTTCATTTATTTATTATTGCGATATACCTAAATTTATTATTATCAATATTTTGGCGGTTAAATTTGAATTTTTATATTTCTTTTAATCTTTAACGTTTTTATATTTTATTTTCAGATTACGCAACAAGTCAGACACAAGGGTGAATACCAGGACGTAACACCTCCCCGGTGAAGTTCGAAGCCTAGGATGACGAAGGCTGAGAACCGTCATTAAGACGACTCAACAGGACTGGGTCTACACCCGAGAGTCTTCTGATTGATGGTACTGGCTTCGGTTGCTGGGTCACGACCTCGTAAAGAGTTTGTTCTTCTGGATGTACTACATGTTGCTTGAAGTGACGAGTAATTAATAGGTGAGTAATTGAATTCCATAGAGCTCCTATTAACATGAAGCTCCAACCATATAATGAATGAAGGGTGTATCCTTGTATAAAAATGTCTATTATTGCTTTTCCCAGAGAAATGATGAATGCGATGGCGAAGAAACCAGCGCTGATGAGTCCAAATTTTTCGAAACCGTGCCACATCTTTTTGATCGTACTTTCGGCAATTTCTTCAATGGCTTGATTGTCGAGAAGGTTCCTGATGGAGATGGATCCATTGGCTACGGAATAACCAGCTGTACCTCGAGCAATTGTGTTAAGTAAGCCTGCTCTTTCGGCAGGGAACATAATTCGATCACGAAGTTGGTCAATTTCTTCCATTGTATAAATTCCTGATGAGGCAAGGTTACCGATGGGATTGTAATTCCAGGTTGGCTGCGAAATTGGATGGAGTTCCTGGGGAGCGGGTACCGAGATTCCTTGTGGACTGAAGCGGTACCAATTATTATCGATGTTATATAAAGCTGGAAGGAGCGGATCGCACTCGATCTGAGTTCCAGTTTTCAACAAGATCTTCGAAATTGGAGAAAGAAATCGGGATTCTTTCCGATAGGTAACGGGCAATTCGTTGTAACATTCCTGAGTACGACGAACGCTGACATCGACAGGAGCACATTTGATTATGTGTGCTACTTCTCCAAGAACTACTGCCATAAATCCATGATTTTTCATTATAGTTTTTGCAAATTTTTCTGGGTACATTGAAGCTGAATTGAGTGCATTTTGAATAACTTGTCGTTCGAGATTGCATCTCTGGATGACCACATCTCGATATAAGTTTTGTATTTGATTTCGAATATGTTTTTCTACGTAAATAAATTTCGAGTTCATGTATGAGAATATGTCTAAGTTATTCACTGAAATTTGTTTCTTTTTTGCGAAAGTCCTTCCTTTTTGAGTCTCTAAGATGTAAAGTTTCGGATGTTCGGTACGAATGAGTGTGTATCCACAAAGATGTTTGGTGGATTTTGCAGCTAAAGCGAACGTGGTTTCTTGAGTTGTTAATGAGAAGACATCGGGATTCTGAGCTGATGGATCCGGGTTTTGGTATTTTGTTGCGATGCCTTCAAATAGTACGTCATATCGATGAAATTGACATCAATCCGTAGGTTCTGTGGTCCAGAAAGCAGAGTTCCCTTCAACATCCAGACAGGTGCCATCAGTGAGAAGGCAATGAGTTCCTGCCTGTAGCACGATTTTGTTGCTTATTAAATTGACATCTGCTTGATAGTTGGTGGCGATGATCTTTACTGTCGCTTGAATTACGACTCCGTCCCAACTGCCGAATGCGTCGCTGTATTGAGTACCTTTGCATGCTCCATTAGTTGTTAAAGAACCGCCCAAGGTTACAGCGCGACTAGTTGTACTATTTTTTCGGATTCCAATGATGACGCTCGCAGGACTGAGAGTAAGTATACCAGTTTCCTGGAGTTTACGACAACCACGTTCATCTAATTCGTGAAGATAATTTTGACGTCCATTATGTACGATGGAAACGTGAGAACTCATTCCGCAGTAATATATAGTTCGGTCTATTTCGACGCGACATTGAATGACCTCAGTTTGTGAGAAATCGGAAAGTTGAAGTAATTGAATGTAGGTTTCTTTTGATGGAGGGGCCTCGTCCGGAGCTATGCATTCTCCTACGTTGTTTAACGAGATAGTAGTGATGTTGAGGTTGGGTCCGGCACAATCGTAACCCAATAGACTCGAGGCCTCATGGAAAAGAATACTGATGATGAGAATGTGGAGCATTGTTGTCTGAAAAACGAGAGGATACCCGAGTTATGAATCAAGCGGTAGACGGGTTCCTCGTAATTTATTTGCATGAACAATTCGAGATTTTCCTTTATAACGAATTTTTAAATTTCCGCCCGATAAAACGTCAATAATTTCGCATGGTTCTGTATACTGGTCACAGAATTTTCCTTTATGAGGTTCTTTTAAGAGTAAGACTACGTCGCCAACCCCGAAATGTTGTGGGTTCATTTTGCGATCGTAATAAAATTTTGATTTTTCTTTCGCGGCGATGAGATTTTCGCGAGCACGATTTTGAAGAGTGTCGATACGATCGAATAATTCCTCCAAGTATTCGGCATATGTAGGATCCTGTTGTTCTTCGATATGATGATGTCCAGATGGAAGCCTTGCTAAATGACCGAAAACTAACTCATGGGGGGTGAACCTAGTGCCTTCGTGCTGACTTGTGTTGTAAGAAAACATGCACATGCTTAACAGGTCATCCCAATCGGTTCTTTTATCAATAAATTGTTTTATATACTCAGCAAGGACATGATGTGATCTTTCTATTGAGCCATTACTTTGAGGATGAAAAGCAGTAGTTTGATACAATTTTATGCGATATTTCTTCGCTACAGATTTCATTAAACTCGATAAGAAATTACGACCTTGATCGGTCAAAATTGCTTTTGGAGCGCCGACTGAACAAATAAATTTGTCGACAAAGGCCTCTGCTATGTCGACAGTAGTCGTTCGCGCTAACGGTATAGCAAAACAATATTTAGTTAGTAAGTCCTGAATCGTAAGTATATATGAATTCCCTTTTCTGGTTGTAGGTAATGGACCAACAATGTCCATGGATATTTTGTCAAAAGCACGCCCAGGCGTATCGGTAATCACCATCGGTTGTTTAGTTTTGACACGAACTAATTTTTTTAATTGACAATTTCTGCATCTCGCAATATACTCTTGAATTTGGGTTTTCATATTTTCCCAGAAAAAATTTTCGCGGATCCTTTTATAAGTTTTCGTGACACCTTTGTGGCCACCGATAGCAGAAGCGTGTTTTTCAGCTATAATTTCGAGTCTTTCCGATTCAGAAGGAAAACGGATTAATTGGAGACAAATTGTAAGGACGATCCTTTGATTTTGGATAGTTTGAATGAGTAATTGTTTTATATCGGCCCATGCTATTCCGCCGATTGAGTCAGTTTTTGCAATATTTAAAGACAACAAATTTTCTTCTAGTAAGACTTGGCGCAAGGATTGAAAAGTCTCGCCAAGATCATCCAACGACATATTTTCTTTTAAATGAAACAAAACGGGGAGACCAATAATTATATTCCCCTTTTCTTTAACAACTTTTGCCCGAAATATTGTAATTTCTTCAAATTTTGGCAATTTATTGAGAGTCTCTAGCTCTCTTCCACCTTGATCTATTGGATGTCCTTGACGAGTAATAAAAATAACATTATTTCCTCTTTGCATTGATAAATTATCGCGAATTTCCCGGATGGAAACCGCGCCTTCAATTTGAATGTCTGACTCAAAATTTTGACCTTGATAACGACCTCCAGGGTCAAATAAAAATTCGCCTTCTTCCTCAGAGTCATGCTCGTCGGAATAATTTGCGTTTTCCCCCAAAGGGAAATTTGGTGGGTCATTGTAATTGAACCCTTCGAAAAAATCGTCAAATTCGAGCGATTCTACGTCGTCTTCAGAATTTTCATTAGGTAGTTCCGGCTCAACGATGATGTCATCCGGTGTTTCACCGAAAGTATTGACATTATCGCGACTACCAGCAATTTTGGGCGACGTTAATTTTTGCGGGCTAGAAACTTCCGCGTTTCTGACTATTTCGTCAGCTAAATTTGATTCGACCTGTTCCCGATTGTCAGAGGGCAAGTTTCCCAACATCGGATCGTCGATGGAGTCATCTTGTGATCCTCCTATACTCGGGGATTGACTGGTCATTTTTCCCTTTTTAGAATTTGATTTTTGATTTTCTATATTGATCTTCGGACTATGATCGTCACGTTTTTTCTTTACAGGGCGCCCAGGAGGGCTGAACAGATGATCGTGAACAACTCCTGGGGGACAAGATGAACAAAATTTAGGTTTGATTATTCTTTTTCCCGGTTCTCTAGGTGGACTGAAAATCCGTTCACTGGAAGATTCGTCGGATAAGGAATCGTCATCGAGTTTGTGGTGAGAGTTTTCTTTCTCTTCACCAGATGAGCTTGATTTTCTTTTTCTCTTTTTAGGATTGTCAGTTAAGACAAGAACATTTTTTGTTTCAGGGGGATTTCGGGAAAGAGCATCTGCGTTACAATTCACTCTACCGGGTTTATATTGAACTAGCCTGTGTCCGCCCGCTTCGCTGGGCACACAATAATACCACACCCAGATTTCCACATGACCTATGTGGTACAGTGAAGATATTCGTTTTCATTGTCTAACTTTTCGCACGCGACTTTGCTCGCATTGATATTAATTTTTTGTTCGTTGATGTAAAATTATAATTTGATAATGTAAAATTAAATCTATCATTCATTTCCATCCCTGATCATGGGGACTATAGGAAGGAGCTTCAACTTTATAAAAGAAACCTTTGAAAAAACGTCCGTAAAAAGCGTACGAAATAATAACTACGAATTCCACCGCCGCGGCGCCTTTGTGGAAAGTTCTTGATATGTATAGTTATAGTAGGTTCCTATATGGTCGGTTCAAAAATGGTGCGGGTTGTTTTTGCGTCTTACGTTTTGACAGCCGTGTGTAAATATAACCTTCTCCGGTTCATTTTTAACTGAGCTCCCGTACCTTAACCTCACGAAATCAGTTAACGATTTAACGTGAAAAGCGAGCTTTTCTGAAGCGAACAACGCTTTACAAAGTTTTACGGTTTCGGATGTTTAGGAAAAATCTCGACCAAATAAATTTTAAGAAAAATAAAGGAAACGTTCTGTTTTCAATTTCCCGATTATCTCGCCAAATTTATTGGAATTTATATATTTATTAAATTGAATTAAAGTATATTACATTTATTGCTTATTGAACAAAAACCCGACAGCTTGTTTTTTTTTTGGAATTTGAATAAAAACTTGACACTTTTCTATCACGATTGGCGCAGCTAAATTCGTAGACGATATCGATAGATTTCTCCAGTTACCTACTGATCAAAATTCATTTTTACGCCATTGAGAAAAGGCAAAAAAATTTCAATCAAAATATGTGATTAAATCACGAAAATTTTTAAGAGTATTCTGGAAATCAAAGAAATTCATTTAAACTATTAATGTCATTTTTCAAGAAAAATAATGTCGAATTTCGAATTTCAAACTTTCCAGACCAATATAAGATTAGAAACATACTTCTTATCAGCTGCGCATGTACAGCGTATTTTCCGTGGTACAGCGCATCGTTTATGCGCATGCATACATATATAGCAAATCAAGAACATTTGACGGCAGCGTCGCCTATTTCGTAGATTTTTCGGGACCGATTCAAAGCACGAAGTTGACGCTCGACGCTCCTTCCTTACAGTCTCCATGGCAACGATTATTAAAGCAATGGATGCCATAACAACGGTCACCATGACAACGGTTACCATGGCAACGGTTGCCAAGGCCACAGTTGCCAAGGAAACGGTCACCATGACAATGGTTATCATGGCCACTGTTGCCAAGGCCACGGCTGCCATGGAAACGGTCACCACGACAACGGTCACCATATCAACGGTTATCATGGCAACGGTTGTCAAGGCCACGGTTGCCAAGGCCACGGTTGCCATGGAAACGGTTGCCAAGGCCACGGTTACCAAGGCCACGGTTGCCATGGAAACGGTCACCACGACAACGGTTGCCATGGCAACGGTCACCATAACAACGGTTATCATGGCAACGGTTGTCAAGGCCACGGTTGCCAAGGGCACGGTTGCCAAGGCCACGGTTGCCAAGGCAACGGTTGCCAAGGCCACGGTTACCAAGGCCGCGGTTGCCAAGGAAACGGTCACCACGACAAAGGTTATCATGGCAACGGTCACCATAACAACGGTTATCATGGCAACGGTTGTCAAGGCCACGTTTGCGAAGGCCACGGTTGCCTTGGCAACGGTCACCATAACAACGGTTATCATGGCAACGGTTGTCAAGGCCACGTTTGCCATGGCAATGGTCACCATAACAACGGTTATCATGGCAACGGTTGCCATGGCAATGGTCACCATAACAACGGTTATCATGGCAACGGTTGCCATGGAAACGGTCACTACGACAAAGATTATCATGGCAACGGTTGCCAAGGCCACGGTTGCCAAGGCCACGGTTGCCATGGAAACGGTTGCCAAGGCCGCGGTTGCCAAGGCCACGGTTGCCATGGAAACGGTCACCACGACAACGGTTATCATGGCCGCGGTTGCCAAGGCCACGGTTGCCATGGCAATGGTCACCATAACAACGGTTATCATGGCAACGGTTGCCATGGCAATGGTCACCATAACAACGGTTCTCATGGCAACGGTTGCCATGGCAATGGTCACCATAACAACGGTTATCATGGCAACGGTTGCCATGGCAATGGTCACCATAACAACGGTTATCATGGCAACGGTTGCCATGGAAACGGTCACTACGACAAAGATTATCATGGCAACGGTTGTCAAGGCCACGGTTGCCAAGGCCACGGTTGCCAAGGCCACGGTTGCCATGGAAACGGTCACTACGACAAAGGTTATCATGGCAACGGTTACTAAGGCCACGGTTGCCATGGAAACGGTCACCATGACAATGGTTATCATGGCCGCGGTTGCCAAGGCCACGGTTACCAAGGCCACGGCTGCCATGGAAACGGTCACCACGACAACGGTTGCCATGGCAATGATAAACATAACAATGGTTACCATAGCAACGGTGGCCACAGATATTCGGTTTGGTAGGAAATGTTTTTGAATGATAAAACTATTTTGGATAGAGAACGATCAAAACCGTTCTTAGTGAGCGTCTACGTCGGGAAAGGAGTTACCATGTCAAATTTCGAGTTCCTATCTTCAGTCGTTTAGGCTGTGCGTTGTCTGTCAGTCAGTCAGTCAGTCAGTCAGTCACGCAACAGTTATATATATATAGATAATATAAAATTAAATCTATCACTTATTTCCATCCCTGATCATGGGGACTATAGGAAGGAGCTTCAACTTCATAAAAGAAACCTTTGAAAAAACGCCCGTAAAAAGCGTACGAAATTATAACTACGAATTCCACCGCCGCGGCGCCCTTGTGGAAAGTTCTTGATATATATAGTTATAGTAGGTTCCTATATGGTCGGTTCAAAAACGGTGCGGGTTGTTTTTGCGTCTTACGTTTTGACAGCTGTGTGTAAATATGACCTTCTCCGGTTCATTTTTAACTGAGCTCCCGTACCTTAACCTCACGAAATCAGGTAACGATTTAACGTGAAAGGTGAGCTTTTCTGAAGCGAAAAACGCTTTACAAAGTTTTACGGTTTCGGATGTTTAGGAAAAATCTCGACCAAATAAATTTTAAGAAAAATAAAGGAAACGTTCTGTTTTCAATTTCCCGATTATCTCGCCAAATTTATTGGAATTTATATATTTATTAAATTGAATTGAAGTATATTATATTTATTGCTTATTGAACAAAAACCCGACAGTTTGTTTTTTTTTTTTCGAATTTGAATAAAAACTTGACACTTTTCTATCATGATTGGCACAGCTAAATTCGTAGATGATATCGACAGATTTCTCCAGTTACCTACTGATCAAAATTCATTTTTACGCCATTGAAAAAAAGTCGAAAAAATTCCAATCAAAATATGTGATTAAATCACGAAATTTTTTGAGAGTATTCTGGAAATCAAAGAAATTCATTTGAACTATTAATGTCATTTTTCAAGAAAAATAATGTCGAATTTCGAATTTCAAACTTTCCAGAACAATATGAGATTAGAAACATACTTCCTATCAGCTGCGTATATACAGCGTATTCTCCATGGTACAGCGCATCGTTTATGCACATGCATATATATATAGCAAATCGAGAACATTTGACGGCAGCGTCGCCTATTTCGTAGATTTTTCAGGACTGATTCAAAGCACGGAGTTGACGCTCCTTCCTTACAGTCTCCATGGCAACGATTATTAAAGCAATGGATGCCATAACAACAGTAACCATGACAACGGTTATCATGGCAACGGTTGCCAAGGCCACGGTTACCAAAGCCACGGTTGCCATGGAAACGGTCACCACGACAACGGTTATTATGGCAACGGTTGTCAAGGCCACGGTTGCCAAGGCCACGGTTACCAAGGCCATGGTTGCCATGGAAACGGTCACCACGACAACGGTTGCTATGGCAACGGTCACCATAACAACGGTTCTCATGGCAACGGTTGTCAAGGCCACGGTTGCCAAGGCCACGGTTGCCATGGAAACGGTCACCACGACAACGGTTGCTATGGCAACGGTCACCATAACAACGGTTGTCATGGCAACGGTTGTCAAGGCCACGGTTGCCATGGCAACGGTCACCATAACAACGGTTGTCATGGCAACGGTTGTCAAGGCCACGGTTGCCATGGCAACGGTTGCCATGGCAACGGTCACCATAACAACGGTTATCATGGCAACGGTTGTCAAGGCCACGGTTGCCATGGCAACGGCCACCATAACAACGGTTATCATGGCAACGGTTGCCATGGAAACGGTCACCATAACAACGGTTATCATGGCAACGGTTGCCAAGGCCACGGTTGCCAAGGCCACGGTTACCAAGGCCACGGTTGCCATGGAAACGGTCACCACGACAACGCTTGCTATGGCAACGGTCACCATAACAACGGTTATCATGGCAACGGTTGTCAAGGCCACGGTTGCCAAGGCCATGGTTACCAAGGCCACGGTTGCCATGGAAACGGTCACCACGACAACGGTTGCTATGGCAACGGTCACCATAACAACGGTTGTCATGGCAACGGTTGTCAAGGCCACGGTTGCCATAGCAACGGTCACCATAACAACGGTTATCATGGCAACGGTTGTCAAGGCCACGGTTGCCATGGCAACGGTCACCATAACAACGGTTATCATGGCAACGGTTGCCAAGGCCACGGTTACCAAGGCCACGGTTGCCATGGAAACGGTCGCCACGACAACGGTTGCCATGGCAATGATAAACATAACAATGGTTACCATAGCAACGGTGGCCACAGATATTCGGTTTGGTAGGAAATGTTTTTGAATGATAAATCCATTTTGGATAGAGAACGATCAAAATCCGTTCTTAGTGAGCGTCTACGTCGGGAAAGGAGTTACCATGTCAAATTTCGAGTTCCTATCTTCAGTGGTTTAGGCTGTGCGTTGTCTGTCAGTCAGTCAGTCAGTCAGTCAGTCACGCAACAGTTATATATATATAGATTTTATATTCGTAATTTCCAAGGCTCAAACGCCAATGGACTAAGCGATTAGCTGGATCTTTGACTGAGTTTAACCATACTAGGGGTTGATGATCGGTGAGCAAATTAAATTGACGGCCGTAAATGTATGGCCTGAAATGGTTTACGCAATGAATGATCGCGAGACACTCTTTTTCGATTACTGAGTAATTTAATTCATGTTTATTCAGGGTCTTAGACGCGTAAGCAATTGGCTTGTCTTTGCCAATTTCTCCTTGAGAGAGTACTCCACCAATCGCGTAATTAGATGCGTCGGTGGTGATATTAAAAGGTTGAGTAAAATCGGGATATTGGAGGATCGGCTCCTTGCAAAGAGCTTCCCTCAAAGTATCAAATGCTTTTTGCTGAGCATCGGTCCATTTGAACGGTATGCCCTTTTTTAGCAAATTTGTAAGAGGTTTTGAAATTCCCGAAAAATTTTCGATAAACCGCCGGTAATAACCGGCCAATCCGAGAAATTGTTTTATTTTTTTCTGGTTCGTGGGTGCGGGATAATTTTTCAATGATTCTATTTTCTTGGGGTCAGGTTTTACCCCTTGATCGCTAATAACATGACCAAGATATCCGACTTCGCGACGAAGAAACTCGCATTTATCGGGTTGAAGATGTAAGTGTGATTTACGCAACCGCACGGCCAATTTCTCGAATTTTGCTCGATGTTCAGATAATGATTTAGCATAGATGACAATATCATCAAGATACACGAAAAGTTCTACCCCTTGAAGGCCAACAAGGACTCGGTCCATGAGCCTTTGGAATGTGGCTGGGGCATTTTTTAAGCCGAAAGGCATACGGTTGAACTCGTAATGCCCGAAAGGAGTAGAAAAAGCAGTTTTATGTTTGTCTTTGGGATCGACCTTTATCTGGTGGAATCCACTAGCAAGGTCAAAGACAGAAAAGTACTTGGCACTGCCTAATTGGTCCAGAATCTCGTTAATTTGAGGTAGAGGATATGCATCACCGATTGTTTTCTCGTTTAAATTTCTATAGTCAATTACCATTCTCCATCTTTTATTTCCGTGGGAGTCCGCCTTTTTCGGTACAATCCACAACGGAGAGCTGTACGGGGAGAGTGAAGGTGAGATAACATTATTTTTAACTAATTCACCCACTTGTTTCGTGATCTCATCTTTATGCATAGGTGGAAAGCGATATTGTCGAGTAAAAACCGGTTGGTCATCTGAAGTTGTAATTTTATGGAAAAATTCGGGGACAAAATCTAATTGTTCGTCAGGTAACTGGAATAGGTCGGCATTATCTTCAATGATGGAGTCTATGCTCTCTTTTTCTTCTGCGTTTAAATGTTCGAGACGTAATAACTTTTTGACTTCTGAGACGCGATTTGACTTTTGAATTTGTAAAATTTTTCTGACTGAGTAACCAGGTTTTTCATTACCATTACATAAATTTTGACAAGTAAATTCGATTTCAGTATTATTTTCGATCCCTTCAGGAAAACCTTCGTAAAGATCGTCGATGTTAAGCAGGGAGGTATCTTCTAATTTATCGAATTCTTCGATTCTCACGGTTGGAACTTTTATCAATATATCCTCGAGATTTGAGTTGTGAATTATTAATTTTGTGATCCCATTTTGTGTGACTGCGACGGCTTGGCCACAATAAATGCCTGCACCGAGGTTAAGGTTTGGAATATAGCCAATTTTTACTTCCGGATTTTCTACTCTTGCAAACGCAACTGTTTTTGATCTTTTCGTTACGAGAATTTTATGGCAATCTGTGAACGGGAAAGTTTGATTTCCCCATGTTAAGAACCGTTTGGACCAATCGAGTGACACCTTATTTTGTGAAAGAAATTCTGTACCAAGTAGAGCGTGCTGAGGGATCGGAAAATCGTCCCCCACTATATGAAAATTTGTTGGTGTACCGCTAACTTTGGCGGTTATCCAACCAAACGTATCGACGGGTTTTCCCGCGATACCATTTAGATGAATCTTTTCGTTTTTATTGATAATTGATGGGTCAGATACATTGGAAATTTTTGCAATATTTACTTCCGCACCAGAATCGATTAAAAATTCTGTTAAGCCGCACAATTGTGGGCAATCGAGGGTGACGGAAGGTGAACGTTCGATCTCTTTTAGGCAGAGGTTGACGGCTCGGCCTGACTCACCTCCACCAGCTGGACAGGGCGTAATTTTTGATCCCCCAACGAGCCCTGCTCCGTTGGGAGAGAATTCGCGTTTTTTGGCTGGTCTGCTATCTTTTTATAGCACCGCTCTTCGAGATGCCCCATTTTGTCGCAATAAGTGCAATGGAGTCTCGACCTATTGTCGTTGTTTCGATTATAATTGTTATTATTGTAGTTTCGGTTGAAATTATTATTATTATTACTCCGGTTGAAATTATTGTCGTTATTATTACGATTGAAATTTTTATTGTTATTATTCCGATTAAAATTGCCACCGGGCCTGTTGTAGCGATCGCCATTCCCTTTTGGACGTTTATCTGGGAATGCTGTCCAACAGTTTTCTGGATCATGTCCCGATTTATTACAATGATTGCAGGGTGGTTTAGATGTGAATGCAGCCCTGATATTCCGCGGAGGAAGGGGTGGATTTGAGAATTTTAAAAATCTTTGATCGTTCGCGATCTCTTTCTCTATCGCGATAGTTTTTGCGAAAAGCTCCTCGAGATTTTGGTAGGATAGTTGACGGACACGGATTCTAAAATCGGGTGGTAAACCCTTGACGAAACTATCAATTGTATCGGACTCACATTGAGCCCGATGCTCAGGGGATAGAGGTCCCCAAATTTCTGTATCCATTTCAAGGATCGCGAAATGCAAATCTTTAACTCGACTAATATACTGGATCGCATTTTCTGATGGAAATTTAATAATTGTTCCGAGTTCCCCGCGATATTCATTTACGGATTTTGAAGATCCAAACAATAATTTCAATTGGTCTATAAATTCTTTGATCGTGTGAGAATTATCATCTTCGAGCGCGGTTTGAGCATTACCTTTTAATTTATTTTTAAGGAGCAAAAGAAGGTTTGGCTCATGGTGATGATCGAAAAGATTTCGTACTTTTTGGCAAGCTCGAACAAAACGAAGGACCGGTATATTGGATCCTGTGAATATTGGTACTGATTCTAACGCGTCTTTATATTTAATAGTTGGCAAATTAGCCGGAGGATTTCTTTGAAAATTATTTTGATTTTGGGTATTTGAATTTACCGGATGTTGGTTTCTATTGTTTTCGCGAGGGGAACTAGCGCGAGGAATATACCCGCTCGGTTCGCCCCAAACGTCTCTGGTGAACATAGCAGCTTGCGAACTTGGTCTATCGTATTTGTGATCTTTTATTTCGCCCATAAGTTTGTCAAGATTGGCTTGCATTGATCTATTTGTATTTTGCTGTTCATTTATGAGATCAAATAAATGTTTTAATCTATCATTTTGTTGAAATTCTACCCTTTCAACTACTTCTTGGTCAATAGACGCCTGAATAGACTCGATGTGTTTCTCGACGTTCCTCTTTTCTTCGTCGAGTATTACTTCTTTCTGTTGTAACCGCAATTCTTTCTCAGCCAACTCTCTACTTTTTAATTCTAACTGTTGGCGCAAAATGCGCAGATCTTCTGAAGTTAATTCATCCATTTTATTCTTCGGATTTATTGAATTTATTTAATTTGCAAAATTAGACTTTAATTAATTTGAAAGATCTTTGACAAAATGATGGTTATTTTTATTATTATTTTATTTTTGAAATAAACACTTTGGTCACCAGTAGCAAAACTTATGACGGTATCCCACCGCTGCCACCAAAAAATATATAAACCTGTTACGTCGCGAGTTTGAATGCCCGGAATTGAGATAAAAAAATGTAAATAGAATTGTACGAATTTATCGACGGTTAAATAAAGATTTGAAACTTATTTGTACCCGCGGACTATTTTTATTTTACCAACCCTCGATAAGCTACCTATTGATGTTAAGGGGGTTCAGAGCTCTAACCTACGGTCGGTGTTCTTACCGACTGCTGGAAATATAGGCTGCTACTTGACCGATAGCCGGGAGATGGAATGTCCGAATTGACAATCGATAATAAAGGGCACGAGATAACCGATAGTCGGAGGGACTATTCGGTAGTCGATAAACGCGAAAATTACTCTATCTACAATGGATACACGGGCGTACGACGCGTAGATTTATTTTAGGCTCCTGTGTTTAGAAGGGTGAGATTTTCCCCTCTAGGACCGGAACCTTTGTCAATAAGATTGTTAACTGGTGATTAATACTTACTGTTGGTAATTGGAGATCTAGTCGAGTTCGATGATCTCGATGCCTTCAGGTGTGGACGGGCGAGACAGAGTCGACGCCTGTGAGATGTTGTCCCACTCTCGCTGCAGTTCCTCGCAAAGGACGACACGATTTGTACCGACGAGGCGAGCCAGAGGAAAAGATGTTTTGGGATCCACGATGTAAATAGTCTGTTTTATCGACGTAGTCGAGATGACCCGAACTTTTGGCAAACTACTTGCAATCTCGACGACTGTTTTAACGACGGCTGGTTTATCGCTGAGATATTCGTCCCGAAATGTTTTTAAGATGGATTTATTGTTTCCTCTTTTAACTGCGGGTTTCTGACACTCCCGCGCAATGGCTCGACGAATTTGAAATCTTATTCCAGCGCGTCTTCTAGGCATAATAATTCTTCATGATGGAAGAATTATACATCAATAAATTTTTTGTTAATTTGAATTGCTCAATAGAATGAAATTCGATAAGGATTTAAAGGATTTGTATGATCGTGCTTGATAGACAGCACAGAAAATCAATTAAAGGAAATAATATGAAATAATGAAATTAATTTAACGTGCTTGAGAATCAGCACGGATAAACTAAAATCGTGGGAGGAAATAATAATGGAAGATCGAGAGAATTATTGGTAGGATGACGAAATTAATTTAACGTGCTTGAGAATCAGCACGGATAAACTAAAATCGTGGGAGGAAATAATAATGGAAGATCGAGAGAATTATTGATAGGATGACGAAATTAATTTAACGTGCTTGAGAATCAGCACGGATAAATTAAATCGTGAAAGTGTGAGTTTAATAAATTGGGATCGACGTGCCTGAGAATCGTCACGGTCGATAAGGAAGGAAGAATTCGATTTAACGTGCCTGTGAGATAGCACAAATCAAATGCGAACTCGGGAAAAATGCGTTTGGTGAAAATATTAAAAATGTAAAGGGTAATAGACGTGCTTGAGTATAGCACGGTCGGTCGGAAAAGTTTTGAGGGAAGAAAAGAGAAAGTGTGCAAAAAACGAGGTTCGGAAAAACCCGGGGTAATAAAAAAGGGTCTCAGGTAATGAGGGAATCCAACGTGCCAGAGTAAAAAGCACAGAAAGAACAGAAAAGTTGGAATGAATATTTTCTTGAGCAACTCGAATTAACTGAATTTCCAAAATTAGTGAATTTAATTATTAATTTATATTTTTCAATTATTTAATTTTTGGAAGAAATGTCGATAACTGATTTCAATTTGTTTCGGATAAAAGAATAGACAGAATAATTATGATTTAATTCCACGAATGTTACGGAATTATTTAGATAAACACTTGAATTTGTTTATTTTAATTTTTATTTGCTTTGAAATATTTATTTCAGACAAATTTATGATCGCGAAAGATTTTAAAACGCGGACGGAGATATTTTTACATTAATGTAAAAATAAACGATTTTTTATAACACCTCTCACCTTTTCACAATATTTTATTTAATAACTTTTCTTTAAAATATGAATTACACGATTTTTAGTAGTGACAGAGTTAATTTATAACTCGACGATATAACTTGTTAACAATTTAAGTTTCAAATAATAAAGATGGTACAATGTCGATTTTAAAGATTCGAGAACTAACTAATACAAAGATGGTAAAAGTCGATTTTCAGACGCACGGCGGGAATATCCGATCAACACAAACGTCGGAGTTCGACTGGCTGTCTGTGGAGAGGATCGAGAACTAGCGACTTCGGTGCAGCCCCCCACTTATATAGAAGACCTCACGAAGACGCTCGAACGATGAATGTGTGCGTGTGTCACTGACACGCTGCAGCGATGCTCTACGTTGACTCAGCGATATAGGTATATGAATCTTATGCATTATTTTATTTATTACAATTTACGAAAGAAATTATTGATTAATTAATAATATTAACTAATGATTAATTTTACATGATTTCTTATGACTATTTGTGATGTTACGGTGGTACTTGATCAACGATTAATTAATTATTTATTAATTAATCGTTTATTTAACATTAATTATTTATTAACTTATTTTCTTCTTTTCAGGTACATAAGGACTCGCGCTTTTTGGATTTCTTTAATATTGGTAAGTATTCTTATTTTATTTATTTGTTTATAATAATTATTTTATGTTTTATTTGTTTTTTACAGGTTCGAGTGGTGGTCCTGGATTAACATGAACAGCAGATTCTACGTTGTACATTTGGTAAGTTAATTATTAATTATTGACAATTTGTTTAAACATTTTTAGGTGTTATTCATTGTTATTCGGATTTGTAAATACTGCCATTCGATTAGGCTTTTAATTTTGTGCAAGTGGGAAGTTTTCCCGTTGCGATTGGATGAATTTTGTGGTTTTGTTAATATATTGTTAGTTAAATTAACTATTGCAATTTATGGTCTAACATGGTCGTGTGACGGCTCAAATTGATGGTTTTAGAATAACGGAGTTGAATACAACGACGGTGGGTTTTTAAAGTGTGAAACAAATAGTTAATGAAAGATTATAATTTATAAATTTAGGAAAATGGTCATTAACATTTTCAGCGGATTGTACCGTCTCGTCAAGACGACGGTTAGAAGTTTCGGGTTACTTTTCTCTTGCTGACGAATTTCCTGAAAGAAAGAAATCCTTTCTTTGTATTATTTTTTATATCTTTTTGGAGTTTAAACAGACTCCTTCACCGGACATGGTTCTGCAGTTTTCAGATACTTGAGAAAATGTGACTCTTGAGAAGAAATATGACGACCACGTGTTCGAACGCGTGATCCTGTTTCTTTGTCTTTTTTATGTACGAAGAGAATGTATATACTAACGAGCCTTATGTAACAATATATATTTACTCTTACATATATATTTATTCAGTAATGCATTTCAATTGTTTATTTATACTTGCTTATTTGTTAAAGCGCAATTATTCCCCAAAAATATATGATGATGTATGTTAACATGAATAAACTTTTGTTTATGTAAAACATATGTAAAAATGCGTATTTGTCTATTTATTACTTATTGTTTATTATTATTATTAACAATATATATGTAAGATGTTATTTATATAATCGAATTCTTATTTATAGTAACTCAAGTCGATTGACAACCCTGTAGAGACTTTTAAGAGCGTTTTATAGTAATCCGCGGTTTTCCGCGGATTTCCGCGGTTTTTCGCGGCTTAATTATTTGTTTAATTTGGGACATGACATAGTGGTGTGAGGGTTCAAATAAAAGGGCTTTTCGAGCCGAATCTGATGAGCATAATTAAATTGTTGTATCTGAATAATTGTTAGTTAATGAAATTTGCTGATGGCCTAAATTTTGTTTATTAAAAAGTGGTCGAAATATGGCCGAGTGAGTATTCAAATTAAAGGTCTTTTGATAATAAAGCAGAATATGATAATTAAAACTTGATAATTTAATAATTGTTAGTTAATGAAATTTGACTGAAATGGGGACTTTGTCATGTGCCTCTTGGCGCGTGAGCGCTGCTCGTGCGGTAGGTCGAGGTCCGCGTACGCTCAACAGCTGATCAGCTGTTCGTTCGTCGAATACATCTACAGGGTGTCCCAAAAATCATAAGATTATACTTATGTCCAAAATTTATTAATTCATTTATTTATTATTACGATGTACATAAATTTATTATAATCAATATTTTGGCGGTTAAATTTGAATTTTTATATTTCTTTTAATTTTTAACGTTTTTATATTTTATTTTCAGATTACGCAACAAGTCAGACACGAGGGTGAATACCAGGACGTAACACATGTATCGCAGGAATGCCGTTTACTCTCCCCGAAGTATGAATTTTGTACATTACGACGATTTTCGCTGTAAAAAGGCGTGTTCCTTCGATTTTCATGTAAAAATCGATCCTTTGCGGGCAACGTTGGTGAAATCTTGGTGCATTTCTACGATTTTCACTGAAAAATAACGTGTTTCGATGTTTTTCGAACGAAAATTGATCACCTCCGAGCAAATTCAATGAAATTATCATGTTTCATCGACATCGTTACGTTAACGGAAACCAATTGTAAACACGTGCGATTATCTTCATGTATCGCAGGAATGCAATTTACCTTCCCCGCAGTATGAATTTTGTACATTGCGACGATTTTCGCTGTAAAAACGCGTGTTCCTTCGATTTTCATGTAAAAATCGATCGTTTGAGGGCAACGTTGGTCAAATCTTGGTCCAATTCGACGATTTTCAGTGAAAAATAACGTGTTTCGATGTTTTTCGAACGAAAATTGATCACCTTCGACCAAATTCAATGAAATAATCATGTTTCATCGGCATTGTTACGTTAGCGGAAACAAATTGTAAACACGTGCGATTATCTTCATGTATCGCAGGAATGCCGTTTACTCTCCCCGAAGTATGAATTTTGTACATTACGACGATTTTCGCTGTAAAAAGGCGTGTTCCTTCGATTTTCATGTAAAAATCGATCGTTTGAGGGCAACGTTGGTGAAATCTTGGTCCAATTCGACGATTTTCGCTGAAAAATAACGTGTTTCGATGTTTTTCGAACGAAAATTGATCACCTCCGAGCAAATTCAATGAAATTATGATGTTTTATCGACATTGTTACGTTATCGGAAACCAAGTGTAAACACGTGCGATTATCTTCATGTATCGCAGGAATGCCATTTACCCTCCCCGAAGTATGAATTTTGTACATTACGACGATTATCGCTGTAAAAAGGCGTGTTCCTTCGATTTTCATGTAAAAATCGATCGTTTGAGGGCAACGTTGATGAAATCTTGGTCCAATTCGACGATTTTCGCTGAAAAATAACGTGTTTCGATGTTTTTCGAACGAAAATTTATCACCACCGACCAAATTCAATGAAGTTTTAATGTTTCATCGACATTGTTACGTTAGCGGAAACAAAGTGTAAATACGTGCGATTATCTTCATGTATCGCAGGAATGCCGTTTACTCTCCCCGAAGTATGAATTTTGTACATTACGACGATTTTCGCTGTAAAAAGGCGTGTTCCTTCGATTTTCATGTGAAAATCGATCGTTTGAGAGCAATGCTGGTGAAATCTTGGTCCAATCCGACGATTTTCGCTGAAATATAACGTGTTTCGATGTTTTTCGACCGAAAATTGATCACCTGTGACCAAATTCAATGAAATAATCATGTTTCATCGACATTGTTACGTTTGCGGAAACAAATAGTAAACACGTGCGATTATCTTCATGTATCGCAGGAATGCCATTTACCCTCCCCGGAGTATGAATTTTGTACATTACGACGATTTTTGCTGTAAAAAGGTGTGTTCCTTCGATTTTCATGTAAAAATCGATCGTTTGAGGGCAACGGTGGTGAAATCTTGGTCCAATTCGACGATTTTCGCTGAAAAATAACGTGTTTCGATGTTTTTCGAACGAAAATTGATCACCTCCGAGCAAATTCAATGAAATTATCATGTTTCATCGACATTGTTACGTTAGCGGAAACAAAGTGTAAATACGTGCAATTATCTTCATGTATCGCAAGAAAATGCCATTTACACTCCCTGAAGTATGAATTATGTACATTACGACGATTTTCGCTGTAAAAAGGCGTGTTCCTTCGATTTTCATGTAAAAATCGATCGTTTGAGGGCAACGTTGGTCAAATCTTGGTCCAATTCGACGATTTTCGCTGAAAAATAACGTGTTTCGATGTTTTTCGAACGAAAATTGATCACCTCCGAGCAAATTCAATGAAATTATGATGTTTTATCGACATTGTTACGTTATCGGAAACCAAGTGTAAACACGTGCGATTATCTTCATGTGTCGCAGGAATGCCATTTACCCTCCCCGAAGTATGAATTTTGTACATTACGACGATTATCGCTGTAAAAAGGCGTGTTCCTTCGATTTTCATGTAAAAATCGATCGTTTGAGGGCAATGCTGGTGAAATCTTGGTCCAATTCGACGATTGTCGCGAAAAAATAACGTGTTTCGATGTTTTTCGAACGAAAATTGATCACCTCCGACCAAATTCAATGAAATAATCATGTTTCATTGACATTGTTACGTTTGCGGAAACAAATTGTAAACACGTGCGATTATCTTCATGTATCGCAGGAATGCCATTTACCCTCCCCGAAGTATGGATTTGTACATTACGACGATTATCGCTGTAAAAAGGCGTGTTCCTTCGATTTTCATGTAAAAATCGATCGTTTGAGGGCAACGTTGATGAAATCTTGGTCCAATTCGACGATTTTCGCTGAAAAATAACGTGTTTCGATGTTTTTCGAACGAAAATTTATCACCACCGCCCAAATTCAATGAAGTTTTAATGTTTCATCGACATTGTTACGTTAGCGGAAACAAAGTGTAAATACGTGCGATTATCTTCATGTATCGCAGGAATGCCGTTTACTCTCCCCGAAGTATGAATTTTGTACATTACGACGATTTTCGCTGTAAAATGGCGTGTTCCTTCGATTTTCATGTGAAAATCAATCGTTTGAGAGCAATGCTGGTGAAATCTTGGTCCAATTCGACGATTTTCGCTGAAATATAACGTGTTTCGATGTTTTTCGACCGAAAATTGATCACCTGTGACCAAATTCAATGAAATAATCATGTTTCATCGACATTGTTACGTTTGCGGAAACAAATTGTAAACACGTGCGATTATCTTAGTGTATCGCGGGAATGCCATTTACGCTCCCCGAAGTATGAATATTGTACATTATGACGATTTTCGCTGTAAAAAGGTGTGTTCTTCGATTTTCATGTAAAAATCTATCGTTTGAGGGCAACGTTGGTGAAATCTTGGTCCATTTCTACGATTTTCACTGAAAAATAACGTGTTTCGATGTTTTTCGAACGAAAATTGATCACCTTCGACCAAATTCAATGAAATTATGATGTTTTATCGACATTGTTACGTTATCGGAAACCAAGTGTAAACACGTGCGATTATCTTCATGTATCGCAGGAATGCCATTTACCCTCCCCGAAGTATGAATTTTGTACATTACGACGATTTTCGCTGTAAAAAGGCGTGTTCCTTCGATTTTCATGTAAAAATCGATCGTTTGAGGGCAACGTTGGTGAAATCTTGGTCCAATTCGACGATTTTCGCTGAAAAATAACGTGTTTCGATGTTTTTCGACCGAAAATTGATCACCTGTGACCAAATTCAATGAAATAATCATGTTTCGTCGACATTGTTACGTTATCGGAAACCAAGTGTAAACACGTGCGATTATCTTCATGTATCGCAGGAATGCCATTTACCCTCCCCGAAGTATGAATTTTGTACATTACGACGATTTTCGCTGTAAAAAGGCGTGTTCCTTCGATTTTCATTGTTACGTCCTGGTATTCACCCTCGTGTCTGACTTGTTGCGTAATCTGAAAATAAAATATAAAAACGTTAAAGATTAAAAGAAATATAAAAATTCAAATTTAACCGCCAAAATATTGATAATAATAAATTTAGGTATATCGCAATAATAAATAAATGAACTAATAAATTTTGGACATAAGTATGATCTTGTCATTTTTGGGACACCCTGTATATGTATTCAAGGAACGAACAGCTGATCAGCTGTTGAGCGTACGCGGACCTCGACCTACCGCACGAGCAGCGCTCACGCGCCAAGAGGCACATGACAAAGTCCCCATTTCAGTCAAATTTCATTAACTAACAATTATTAAATTATCAAGTTTTAATTATCATATTCTGCTTTATTATCAAAAGACCTTTAATTTGAATACTCACTCGGCCATATTTCGACCACTTTTTAATAAACAAAATTTAGGCCATCAGCAAATTTCATTAACTAACAATTATTCAGATACAACAATTTAATTATGCTCATCAGATTCGGCTCGAAAAGCCCTTTTATTTGAACCCTCACACCACTATGTCATGTCCCAAATTAAACAAATAATTAAGCCGCGAAAAACCGCGGAAATCCGCGGAAAACCGCGGATTACTATAAAACGCTCTTAAAAGTCTCTACAGGGTTGTCAATCGACTTGAGTTACTATAAATAAGAATTCGATTATATAAATAACATCTTACATATATATTGTTAATAATAATAATAAACAATAAGTAATAAATAGACAAATACGCATTTTTACATATGTTTTACATAAACAAAAGTTTATTCATGTTAACATACATCATCATATATTTTTGGGGAATAATTGCGCTTTAACAAATAAGCAAGTATAAATAAACAATTGAAATGCATTACTGAATAAATATATATGTAAGAGTAAATATATATTGTTACATAAGGCTCGTTAGTATATACATTCTCTTCGTACATAAAAAAGACAAAGAAACAGGATCACGCGTTCGAACACGTGGTCGTCATATTTCTTCTCAAGAGTCACATTTTCTCAAGTATCTGAAAACTGCAGAACCATGTCCGGTGAAGGAGTCTGTTTAAACTCCAAAAAGATATAAAAAATAATACAAAGAAAGGATTTCTTTCTTTCAGGAAATTCGTCAGCAAGAGAAAAGTAACCCGAAACTTCTAACCGTCGTCTTGACGAGACGGTACAATCCGCTGAAAATGTTAATGACCATTTTCCTAAATTTATAAATTATAATCTTTCATTAACTATTTGTTTCACACTTTAAAAACCCACCGTCGTTGTATTCAACTCCGTTATTCTAAAACCATCAATTTGAGCCGTCACACGACCATGTTAGACCATAAATTGCAATAGTTAATTTAACTAACAATATATTAACAAAACCACAAAATTCATCCAATCGCAACGGGAAAACTTCCCACTTGCACAAAATTAAAAGCCTAATCGAATGGCAGTATTTACAAATCCGAATAACAATGAATAACACCTAAAAATGTTTAAACAAATTGTCAATAATTAATAATTAACTTACCAAATGTACAACGTAGAATCTGCTGTTCATGTTAATCCAGGACCACCACTCGAACCTGTAAAAAACAAATAAAACATAAAATAATTATTATAAACAAATAAATAAAATAAGAATACTTACCAATATTGAAGAAATCCAAAAAGCGCGAGTCCTTATGTACCTGAAAAGAAGAAAATAAGTTAATAAATAATTAATGTTAAATCAACGATTAATTAATAAATAATTAATTAATCGTTGATCACGTACCACTGTAACATCACAAATAGTCATAAGAAATCATGTAAAATTAATGATTTGTTAATATTATTAATTAATCAATAACTTCTTTCGTAAATTGTAATAAATAAAATAATGCATAAGATTCATATACCTATATCGTCGAGTCAACGTAGAGCATCGTTGCAGCGCGTCAGTGACACACGCACACATTCATCGTTCGAGCGCCTTCGTGAGGTCTTCTATATAAGTGGGGGGCCGCACCGAAGTCGCCAGTTCTCGAGTCTCTCCACAGCCAGCCAGTCGAACTCCGACGTTCGTGTTGATCGGATACTCCCGCCGTGCTGCTGAAAATCGATTTTAACATCTTTGTAATTTTGAAACTTAAAATTGTTAATAAGTTTATATCGTCGGGTTATAAATTAACTCAGTCATTTCTTATAATTGTGCAACGAATATATAAGTATATTAAGGAAAAGTTATTAAATAAAATATTGTGAAAGGTGTTATAAAAAATCATTTATTTTTACATTAAGGTAAAAAATATCTCCATCCGCGTTTTAAAATCTTTCGCGATCATAAATTTGCCTGAAATAAATATTTCAAAGCAAATAAAAATTAAATAAACAAATTCAAGTGTTTATCTAAATAATTCCGTAACATTCGTGGAATTAAATCGTAATTATTCTGTCTATTCTTTTATCCGAAACAAATTGAAATCAGTCATCGACATTTCTTCCAAAAATTAAATAATTGAAAAATATAAATTAATAATTAAATTCGCTAATTTTGGAATTTCAATTAATTCGAGTTGCTCAAGAAAATATTCATTCCAACTTTTCCGTTCTTTCTGTGCTTTCTTACTCTGGCACGTTGGATTCCCTCATTACCTGAGACCCCTTTTTTATTACCCCCGGGTTTTCCGGAACCTCGTTTTTGCACACTTTCTCTTTTTTTTTTCCTCAAAACTTTTCCGATCGACCGTGCTATACTCAAGCACGTCTATTACCCTTTACATTTTTAATATTTTCACCAAACTCATTTTTCCGGGTTCGCATTTAATTTGTGCTATCTCACAGGCACGTTAAATCGAATCCTTCCTTCCTTATCGACCGTGACGATTCCCAGGCACGTCGATTCCAATTTATTAAACTCACTCTTTCACGATTTAATTTATCCGTGCTGATTCTCAAGCACGTTAAATTAATTTCGTCATCCTATCAATAATTCTCTCGATCTTCCATTATTATTTCCTCCCACGATTTTAGTTTATCCGTGCTGATTCTCAAGCACGTTAAATTAATTTCATTATTTCATATTATTTCCTTTAATTGATTTTCTGTGCTGTCTATCGAGCACGATCATACAAATCCTTTAAATCCTTATCGAATTTCATTCTTTTGGGCAATTCAAATTAACAAAAATTTATTGATGTATAATTCTTCCATCATGAAGAATTATTATGCCTAGAAGACGCGCTGGAATAAGATTTCAAATTCGTCGAGCCATTGCGCGGGAGTGTCAGAAACCCGCAGTTAAAAGAGGAAACAATAAATCTATCTTAAAAACATTTCGGGACGAATATCTCAGCGATAAACCAGCCGTCGTTAAAACAGTCGTCGAGATCGCAAGTAGTTTGCCAAAAGTTCGGGTCATCTCGACTACGTCGATAAAACAGACTATTTACATCGTGGATCCCAAAACATCTTTTCCTCTGGCTCGCCTCGTCGGTACAAATCGTGTCGTCCTTTGCGAGGAACTGCAGCGAGAGTGGGACAACATCTCACAGGCGTTGACTCTGTCTCGCCCATCCACACCTGAAGGCATCGAGATCATCGAACTCGATTAGATTTCCAATTATCAACAGCGAGTATTAATCACCAGT
The DNA here is from genome assembly GCA_948107755.1 of Campoletis raptor. Classification (NCBI taxonomy): domain Eukaryota; kingdom Metazoa; phylum Arthropoda; class Insecta; order Hymenoptera; family Ichneumonidae; genus Campoletis; species Campoletis raptor. Next base: position 347,317 of record OX403628.1, on the reverse strand, counting down.
TAACAATCTTATTGACAAAGGTTCCGGTCCTAGAGGGGAAAATCTCACCCTTCTAAACACAGGAGCCTAAAATAAATCTACGCGTCGTACACCCGTGTATCCCTTGTAGGTAGAGTAGTTTTCGCGTTTATCGACTACCGAATAGTCCCTCCGACTATCGGTTATCTCGTGCCCTTTATTATCGATTGTCAATTCGGACATTCCATCTCCCGGCTATCGGTCAAGTAGCAGCCTATATTTCCAGCAGTCGGTAAGAACACCGACCGTAGGTTAGAGCTCTGAACCCCCCTTAACATCAATAGGTAGCTTATCGTGGGTTGGTAAAATAAAAATAGTCCGCGGGTACAAATAAGTTTCAAATCTTTATTTAACCGTCGATAAATTCGTACAATTCTATTTACATTTTTTATCACAATTCCGGGCATTCAAACTCGCGACGTAACACATGAAGATAATCGCACGTGTTTACAATTTGTTTCCGCAAACGTAACAATGTCGATGAAACATGATTATTTCATTGAATTTGGTCGGAGGTGATCAATTTTCGTTCGAAAAACATCGAAACACGTTATTTTTCAGCGAAAATCGTCGAATTGGACCAAGATTTGACCAACGTTGCCCTCAAACGATAGATTTTTACATGAAAATCGAAGAACACACCTTTTTACAGCGAAAATCGTCACCCGGGGAAAAAAAACCTTGGACAAGTACATTTGTTGACCCCCGTTTCCATTTGTTTTCACAGAAAAAAACTACCCAAAAAAGTACAAAATTTTCAAAAAATTGGCAAGATCAAGAATGATTTACATTCAGCACTAAAATTTATAATATCAATAATAGGACAAGTATTTCATTGTCTCTTGAGGATGGAGTATTTAAAAAAAAGCAAAAATAAGTTCGTTATTGAAAAAAGTCACCAATGTATAAAAATAAAAATCGGTCCAAAAGAACAGAGTCCAGAAAAAAAATCAAGATAAAACAAAACGTGGAGAAAAAAATTTCAAACGAAAAAAATTAGATTGAAAAATAATTTCGGCCGTAGTACTTGGTGAGTTTTTTGCTTAGGTAGAATCACGTAATGTATTTTTCATGGTACGAACTCGCCAAGTACTACGGCCGAAATTATTTTTCAATCTAATTTTTTTCGTTTGAAATTTTTTTCTCCACGTTTTGTTTTATCTTGATTTTTTTTCTGGACTCTGTTCTTTTGGACCGATTTTTATTTTTATACATTGGTGACTTTTTTCAATAACGAACTTATTTTTGCTTTTTTTAAATACTCCATCCTCAAGAGACAATGAAATACTTGTCCTATTATTGATATTATAAATTTTAGTGCTGAATGTAAATCATTCTTGATCTTGCCAATTTTTTGAAAATTTTGTACTTTTTTGGGTAGTTTTTTTCTGTGAAAACAAATGGAAACGGGGGTCAACAAATGTACTTGTCCAAGGTTTTTTTTCCCCGGGCAGGGGATTTTTGGCCAGGATATCACTTCTTTTTTCTGAACCTTTCACTTTCATCATAAAATTTTGGAATTTATGGTCCGCCATATTGAATCCGCCATTTTGAATTTCGAAATTTTGCATGCAGATTGTTAATCGGTGAACCCAAAAACCCCCGCGTGCCAACTTTCGCTTTTCTTAAACGATATTCGCAGTTATCGTCCGCCATATTGTATCCGTCATCTTGAATTTTGAAATTTTGGGTGCAGATTTGTAATCAGCGACCCCGAAAACCCCCGAGTACCATGTTTTGCTTTCATCAAACAATTTTTGCATTTGTGGTCCGTCATATTGGATCCGCCATCTCGAATTTCTAAATTTTAGATGCAGATTTGTAATCAGCGACCCCGAAAACCCCCGGGTACCATATTTTGCTTTCATCAAACAATTTTTGCATTTGTTGTTCGCCATATTGGATCCGCCATCTTGAATTTCTAAATTTTAGGTGCAGATTTGTAATCAGCGACCCCGAAAACCCCCGGGTACCATATTTTGCTTTCATCAAACAATTTTTGCATTTGTTGTTTGCCACATTGGATTCGCCATCTTGAATTTCCAAATTTTGAGCGCAGATTTGTAATCAGCGACCCCGAAAACCCTTGAGTACCATATTTTGCATCAGCAAACAATTTTTGCATTTCTTGTCCGCCATATTCGATTCGCCATCTTGAATTTCTAAATTTTGTGTACAGATTTGTCAGGGAGACTAGAGAGAAGGAGTGGACACAGCATAGCAAAATAAGTGGTGGGGGCGTCTTCGAAATCTCGTCTTGAAAATAGTTATTATTTCTGTCACCAGGTGTAAAGATCCGAGAAATATAGTAATAGAATTCATCCACACCGTGAAAGTGACCGATCCGCGCTTGCGCATGTGTGTGTGTCTAATAGGATTGTTAAAGAGAGAGATACTGTTGGGTGGTTTAGTTTACGAACGAGTAATATATATTTTATTTTGCGCAAGATTAGATACACGGTAGTATAATATATTAATAATAATAAGGGTTATAAATTAATGTACTTAAAGTTAATTCACAGTATAACGACACGCTTCGAATCCGCAACTAAACGATTGCGCGATTCCGTTCGGGATCTCTATTTTAGAGCCCCTCGTGCACGATGCACAGTTTCGACCGCTCAGCTCGGTATCTCGATTCAAACTCTATCAAATAACCGCTTTAACCGTCCTCGCTGGACTTCTCACCAACATGGCGGTTCACACCCGTCGCGCCATCTCTACCTTATCTATTCGATGCCTTTAACAGGATCTTTGTGCATACAGCGCCGCCACTTCGGGACAGAATTTCGTGTACATTTCTAAAGTACGCTGTGTCCACTCCTTCTCTCTAGTCTCCCTGAGATTTGTAATCAGCGATCCCAAAAACCCCCGAGTACAAAGTTTTGAGCTAGTTGCACGTAAGGAAAAATGTGTGTTTCAAAGGGTCAAATTGATATTTTTTTTTGCGTGAATTATTCCGACCTTACCATCTGTCAACACGGATCTACGAGAAGTCCGCAAAAAACACGCTGTTTACGTGTCTCACGTCAAAACTACCGTCAAACTTTCCGTGGTATGGGTACAAAGGAAAGGACCAATGGGAACTCGTTACTTTTGTCGCCGAAGACCGGCTTCGGTGGAAACGGGTTTTGGTGGGCATCAAAACGCCTTTGATTGTGTCGTCTGCGCGCATATACAAACACACCAAATCCTTCAATGTGTTAGAATTTTTGCATAATCTTTACCCTGTGCAAAGTTTTTTCTCAGCAAATACGGCATCAATCGTGCTGAATTAAGGCTTAATCGAAAGATTTTTTCATAATTAGTCTCCAGTTCAATTTTCAAATCATCATCTCTCTCCTAAGCTTCGTAATTCGAGAAAATGACTTTCAGTTTTTACCTCCACTACCGAATTTTACTTTATTCAGAGATAATATACTCTGGCGAGCCTCGGGCCAGCAGACGACAGAGCTGTCAAATGTACTTGTCCCGAGACTCTACCGAGTCTCTTGATAATGTACAAAATTCGTACTTCGGGGAGCGTAAATGGCATTCCCGCGATACACTAAGATAATCGCACGTGTTTACAATTTGTTTCCGCAAACGTAACAATGTCGATGAAACATGATTATTTCATTGAATTTGGTCACAGGTGATCAATTTTCGTTTGAAAAACATCGAAACACGTTATTTTTCAGCGAAAATCGTCGAATTGGACCAAGATTTCACCAACGTTGCCCTCAAACGATCGATTTTTACATGAAAATCAAAGGAACACGCCTTTTTACAGCGAAAATCGTCGCAATGTACAAAATTCATACTTCGGGGAGGTTAAATTGCATTCCTGCGATACATGAAGATAATCGCACGTGTTTACAATTGGTTTCCGCTAACGTAACGATGTCGATGAAACATGATAATTTCATTGAATTTGCTCGGAGGTGATCAATTTTCGTTCGAAAAACATCGAAACACGTTATTTTTCAGCGAAAATCGTCGAATTGGACCAAGATTTCACCAGCATTGCCCTCAAACGATCGATTTTTACATGAAAATCGAAGGAACACGCCTTTTTACAGCGATAATCCTCGTAATGTACAAAATTCATACTCCGGGGAGGGTAAATGGCATTCCTGCGATACATGAAGATAATCGCACGTGTTTACAATTTGTTTCCGCAAACGTAACAATGTCGATGAAACATGATTATTTCATTGAATTTGGTCACAGGTGATCAATTTTCGGTCGAAAAACATCGAAACACGTTATATTTCAGCGAAAATCGTCGGATTGGACCAAGATTTCACCAGCATTGCTCTCAAACGATCGATTTTCACATGAAAATCGAAGGAACACGCCTTTTTACAGCGAAAATCGTCGTAATGTACAAAATTCATACTTCGGGGAGAGTAAACGGCATTCCTGCGATACATGAAGATAATCGCACGTATTTACACTTTGTTTCCGCTAACGTAACAATGTCGATGAAACATTAAAACTTCATTGAATTTGGTCGGTGGTGATAAATTTTCGTTCGAAAAACATCGAAACACGTTATTTTTCAGCGAAAATCGTCGAATTGGACCAAGATTTCATCAACGTTGCCCTCAAACGATCGATTTTTACATGAAAATCGAAGGAACACGCCTTTTTACAGCGATAATCGTCGTAATGTACAAAATTCATACTTCGGGGAGGGTAAATGGCATTCCTGCGATACATGAAGATAATCGCACGTGTTTACACTTGGTTTCCGATAACGTAACAATGTCGATAAAACATCATAATTTCATTGAATTTGCTCGGAGGTGATCAATTTTCGTTCGAAAAACATCGAAACACGTTATTTTTCAGCGAAAATCGTCGAATTGGACCAAGATTTCACCAACGTTGCCCTCAAACGATCGATTTTTACATGAAAATCGAAGGAACACGCCTTTTTACAGCGAAAATCGTCGTAATGTACAAAATTCATACTTCGGGGAGAGTAAACGGCATTCCTGCGATACATGAAGATAATCGCACGTGTTTACAATTTGTTTCCGCTAACGTAACAATGCCGATGAAACATGATTATTTCATTGAATTTGGTCGAAGGTGATCAATTTTCGTTCGAAAAACATCGAAACACGTTATTTTTCACTGAAAATCGTCGAATTGGACCAAGATTTGACCAACGTTGCCCTCAAACGATCGATTTTTACATGAAAATCGAAGGAACACGCGTTTTTACAGCGAAAATCGTCGCAATGTACAAAATTCATACTGCGGGGAAGGTAAATTGCATTCCTGCGATACATGAAGATAATCGCACGTGTTTACAATTTGTTTCCGCAAACGTAACAATGTCGATGAAACATGATTATTTCATTGAATTTGGTCGGAGGTGATCAATTTTCGTTCGAAAAACATCGAAACACGTTATTTTTCAGCGAAAATCGTCGAATTGGACCAAGATTTGACCAACGTTGCCCTCAAACGATAGATTTTTACATGAAAATCGAAGAACACACCTTTTTACAGCGAAAATCGTCACCCGGGGAAAAAAAACCTTGGACAAGTACATTTGTTGACCCCCGTTTCCATTTGTTTTCACAGAAAAAAACTACCCAAAAAAGTACAAAATTTTCAAAAAATTGGCAAGATCAAGAATGATTTACATTCAGCACTAAAATTTATAATATCAATAATAGGACAAGTATTTCATTGTCTCTTGAGGATGGAGTATTTAAAAAAAAGCAAAAATAAGTTCGTTATTGAAAAAAGTCACCAATGTATAAAAATAAAAATCGGTCCAAAAGAACAGAGTCCAGAAAAAAAATCAAGATAAAACAAAACGTGGAGAAAAAAATTTCAAACGAAAAAAATTAGATTGAAAAATAATTTCGGCCGTAGTACTTGGTGAGTTTTTTGCTTAGGTAGAATCACGTAATGTATTTTTCATGGTACGAACTCGCCAAGTACTACGGCCGAAATTATTTTTCAATCTAATTTTTTTCGTTTGAAATTTTTTTCTCCACGTTTTGTTTTATCTTGATTTTTTTTCTGGACTCTGTTCTATTGGACCGATTTTTATTTTTATACATTGGTGACTTTTTTCAATAACGAACTTATTTTTGCTTTTTTTTAAATACTCCATCCTCAAGAGACAATGAAATACTTGTTCTATTATTGATATTATAAATTTTAGTGCTGAATGTAAATCATTCTTGATCTTGCCAATTTTTTGAAAATTTTGTACTTTTTTGGGTAGTTTTTTTCTGTGAAAACAAATGGAAACGGGGGTCAACAAATGTACTTGTCCAAGGTTTTTTTTCCCCGGGCAGGGGATTTTTGGCCAGGATATCACTTCTTTTTTCTGAACCTTTCACTTTCATCATAAAATTTTGGAATTTATGGTCCGCCATATTGAATCCGCCATTTTGAATTTCGAAATTTTGCATGCAGATTGTTAATCGGTGAACCCAAAAACCCCCGCGTGCCAACTTTCGCTTTTCTTAAACGATATTCGCAGTTATCGTCCGCCATATTGTATCCGTCATCTTGAATTTTGAAATTTTGGGTGCAGATTTGTAATCAGCGACCCCGAAAACCCCCGAGTACCATGTTTTGCTTTCATCAAACAATTTTTGCATTTGTGGTCCGTCATATTGGATCCGCCATCTCGAATTTCTAAATTTTAGATGCAGATTTGTAATCAGCGACCCCGAAAACCCCCGGGTACCATATTTTGCTTTCATCAAACAATTTTTGCATTTGTTGTTCGCCATATTGGATCCGCCATCTTGAATTTCTAAATTTTAGGTGCAGATTTGTAATCAGCGACCCCGAAAACCCCCGGGTACCATATTTTGCTTTCATCAAACAATTTTTGCATTTGTTGTTTGCCACATTGGATTCGCCATCTTGAATTTCCAAATTTTGAGCGCAGATTTGTAATCAGCGACCCCGAAAACCCTTGAGTACCATATTTTGCATCAGCAAACAATTTTTGCATTTCTTGTCCGCCATATTCGATTCGCCATCTTGAATTTCTAAATTTTGTGTACAGATTTGTCAGGGAGACTAGAGAGAAGGAGTGGACACAGCATAGCAAAATAAGTGGTGGGGGCGTCTTCGAAATCTCGTCTTGAAAATAGTTATTATTTCTGTCACCAGGTGTAAAGATCCGAGAAATATAGTAATAGAATTCATCCACACCGTGAAAGTGACCGATCCGCGCTTGCGCATGTGTGTGTGTCTAATAGGATTGTTAAAGAGAGAGATACTGTTGGGTGGTTTAGTTTACGAACGAGTAATATATATTTTATTTTGCGCAAGATTAGATACACGGTAGTATAATATATTAATAATAATAAGGGTTATAAATTAATGTACTTAAAGTTAATTCACAGTATAACGACACGCTTCGAATCCGCAACTAAACGATTGCGCGATTCCGTTCGGGATTTCTATTTTAGAGCCCCTCGTGCACGATGCACAGTTTCGACCGCTCAGCTCGGTATCTCGATTCAAACTCTATCAAATAACCGCTTTAACCGTCCTCGCTGGACTTCTCACCAACATGGCGGTTCACACCCGTCGCGCCATCTCTACCTTATCTATTCGATGCCTTTAACAGGATCTTTGTGCATACAGCGCCGCCACTTCGGGACAGAATTTCGTGTACATTTCTAAAGTACGCTGTGTCCACTCCTTCTCTCTAGTCTCCCTGAGATTTGTAATCAGCGATCCCAAAAACCCCCGAGTACAAAGTTTTGAGCTAGTTGCACGTAAGGAAAAATGTGTGTTTCGAAGGGTCAAATTGATATTTTTTTTTGCGTGAATTATTCCGACCTTACCATCTGTCAACACGGATCTACGAGAAGTCCGCAAAAAACACGCTGTTTACGCGTCTCGCGTCAAAACTACCGTCAAACTTTCCGTGGTATGGGTACAAAGGAAAGGACCAATGAGAACTCGCTACTTTTGTCGCCGAAGACCGGCTTCGGTGGAAACGGGTTTTGATGGGCATCAAAACGCCTTTGATTGTGTCGTCTGCGCGCATATACAAACACACCAAATCCTTCAATGTGTTAGAATTTTTGCATAATCTTTACCCTGTGCAAAGTTTTTTCTCAGCAAATACGGCATCAATCGTGCTGAATTAAGGCTTAATCGAAAGATTTTTTCATAATTAGTCTCCAGTTCAATTTTCAAATCATCGTCTGTCTCCTAAGCTTCGTAATTCGAGAAAATGACTTTCAGTTTTTACCCCCACTACCGAATTTTACTTTATTCAGAGATAATATACTCTGGCGAGCCTCGGGCCAGCAGACGACAGAGCTGTCAAATGTACTTGTCCCGAGACTCTACCGAGTCTCTTGATAATCGCACGTGTTTACACTTGGTTTCCGATAACGTAACAATGTCGATAAAACATCATAATTTCATTGAATTTGCTCGGAGGTGATCAATTTTCGTTCGAAAAACATCGAAACACGTTATTTTTCAGTGAAAATCGTAGAAATGCACCAAGATTTCACCAACGTTGCCCGCAAACGATCGATTTTTACATGAAAATCGAAGGAACACGCCTTTTTACAGCTAAAATCGTCGCAATGTACGAAATTCATACTTCGGGGAGGGTAAATTGCATTCCTGCGATACATGAAGATAATCGCACGTGTTTACAATTGGTTTCCGCTAACGTAACGATGTCGATGAAACATGATAATTTCATTGAATTTGCTCGGAGGTGATCAATTTTCGTTCGAAAAACATCGAAACACGTTATTTTTCAGCGAAAATCGTCGAATTGGACCAAGATTTCACCAACGTTGCCCTCAAACGATCGATTTTTACATGAAAATCGAAGGAACACGCCTTTTTACAGCGAAAATCGTCGTAATGTACAAGATTCATGCTTCGGGGAGGGTAAATTGCATTCCTGCGATACATGAAGATAATCGCACGTGTTTACAAATGGTTTCCGCTAACGTAACGATGTCGATGAAACATGATAATTTCATTGAATTTGCTCGGAGGTGATCAATTTTCGTTCGAAAAACATCGAAACACGTTATTTTTCAGCGACAATCGTCGAATTGGACCAAGATTTCACCAGCATTGCCCTCAAACGATCGATTTTTACATGAAAATCGAAGGAACACGCCTTTTTACAGCGATAATCGTCGTAATGTACAAAATTCATACTTCGGGGAGGGTAAATGGCATTCCTGCGATACATGAAGATGTCTCGATTTCCATTTTCAAGTCATCATCTGTTTCCTAAGCTTCGTAATTCGAAAAAATGATTTTCAGTTTTTACCCCCACCACCGAATTTAACTTTATTCAGAGATAATATACTCCGGCGAGCCTCGGGCCAGCAGACGACAGAGCTGTCAAATGTACTTGTCCCGAGACTCTACCGAGTCTCTTGATAATCGCACGTGTTTACACTTGGTTTCCGATAACGTAACAATGTCGATAAAACATCATAATTCCATTGAATTTGCTCGGAGGTGATCAATTTTCGTTCGAAAAACATCGAAACACGTTATTTTTCAGCGAAAATCGTCGAATTGGACCAAGATTTCACCAACGTTGCCCTCAAACGATCGATTTTTACATGAAAATCGAAGGAACACGCCTTTTTACAGCAAAAATCTACGTAATGTACATAATTCATACTTCAGGGAGTGTAAATGGCATTTTCTTGCGATACATGAAGATAATTGCACGTATTTACCCTTTGTTTCCGCTAACGTAACAATGTCGATGAAACATTAAAACTTCATTGAATTTGCTCGGAGGTGATCAATTTTCGTTCGAAAAACATCGAAACACGTTATTTTTCAGCGAAAATCGTCGAATTGGACCAAGATTTCACCAACGTTGCCCTCAAACGATCGATTTTTACATGAAAATCGAAGGAACACGCCTTTTTACAGCGAAAATCGTCGTAATGTACAAAATTCATACTTCGGGGAGAGTAAACGGCATTCCTGCGATACATGAAGATAATCGCACGTGTTTACAATTTGTTTCCGCAAACGTAACAATGTCAATGAAACATGATTATTTCATTGAATTTGGTCGGAGGTGATCAATTTTCGTTCGAAAAACATCGAAACACGTTATTTTTCAGCGAAAATCGTCGAATTGGACCAAGATTTGACCAACGTTGCCCTCAAACGATCGATTTTTACATGAAAATCGAAGGAACACGCCTTTTTACAGCGAAAATCGTCGTAATGTACAAAATTCATACTTCGTGGAGAGTAAACGGCATTCCTGCGATACATGAAGATAATCGCACGTGTTTACAATTTGTTTCCGCCAACGTAACAATGTCGATGAAACATGATTATTTCATTGAATTTGGTCGGAGGTGATCAATTTTCGTTCGAAAAACATCGAAACACGTTATTTTTCAGCGAAAATCGTCGAATTGGACCAAGATTTGACCAACGTTGCCCTCAAACGATCGATTTTTACATGAAAATCGAAGGAACAAGCCTTTTTACAGCTAAAATCGTCGCAATGTACGAAATTCATACTTCGGGGAGGGTAAATTGCATTCCTGCGATACATGAAGATAATCGCACGTGTTTACAATTGGTTTCCGCTAACGTAACGATGTCGATGAAACATGATAATTTCATTGAATTTGCTCGGAGGTGATCAATTTTCGTTCGAAAAACATCGAAACACGTTATTTTTCAGCGAAAATCGTCGAATTGGACCAAGATTTCACCAACGTTGCCCTCAAACGATCGATTTTTACATGAAAATCGAAGGAACACGCCTTTTTACAGCGAAAATCGTCGTAATGTACAAGATTCATGCTTCGGGGAGGGTAAATTGCATTCCTGCGATACATGAAGATAATCGCACGTGTTTACAAATGGTTTCCGCTAACGTAACGATGTCGATGAAACATGATAATTTCATTGAATTTGCTGGGAGGTGATCAATTTTCGTTCGAAAAACATCGAAACACGTTATTTTTCAGCGACAATCGTCGAATTGGACCAAGATTTCACCAGCATTGCCCTCAAACGATCGATTTTTACATGAAAATCGAAGGAACACGCCTTTTTACAGCGATAATCGTCGTAATGTACAAAATTCATACTTCGGGGAGGGTAAATGGCATTCCTGCGATACATGAAGATAATCGCACGTGTTTACACTTGGTTTCCAATAACGTAACAATGTCGATAAAACATCATAATTCCATTGAATTTGCTCGGAGGTGATCAATTTTCGTTCGAAAAACATCGAAACACGTTATTTTTCAGCGAAAATCGTCGAATTGGACCAAGATTTCACCAACGTTGCCCTCAAACGATCGATTTTTACATGAAAATCGAAGGAACACGCCTTTTTACAGCAAAAATCTACGTAATGTACATAATTCATACTTCAGGGAGTGTAAATGGCATTTTCTTGCGATACATGAAGATAATTGCACGTATTTACCCTTTGTTTCCGCTAACGTAACAATGTCGATGAAACATTAAAACTTCATTGAATTTGCTCGGAGGTGATCAATTTTCGTTCGAAAAACATCGAAACACGTTATTTTTCAGCGAAAATCGTCGAATTGGACCAAGATTTCACCAACGTTGCCCTCAAACGATCGATTTTTACATGAAAATCGAAGGAACACGCCTTTTTACAGCGAAAATCGTCGTAATGTACAAAATTCATACTTCGGGGAGAGTAAACGGCATTCCTGCGATACATGAAGATAATCGCACGTGTTTACAATTTGTTTCCGCAAACGTAACAATGTCAATGAAACATGATTATTTCATTGAATTTGGTCGGAGGTGATCAATTTTCGTTCGAAAAACATCGAAACACGTTATTTTTCAGCGAAAATCGTCGAATTGGACCAAGATTTGACCAACGTTGCCCTCAAACGATCGATTTTTACATGAAAATCGAAGGAACACGCCTTTTTACAGCGAAAATCGTCGTAATGTACAAAATTCATACTTCGTGGAGAGTAAACGGCATTCCTGCGATACATGAAGATAATCGCACGTGTTTACAATTTGTTTCCGCCAACGTAACAATGTCGATGAAACATGATTATTTCATTGAATTTGGTCGGAGGTGATCAATTTTCGTTCGAAAAACATCGAAACACGTTATTTTTCAGCGAAAATCGTCGAATTGGACCAAGATTTGACCAACGTTGCCCTCAAACGATCGATTTTTACATGAAAATCGAAGGAACAAGCCTTTTTACAGCGAAAATCGTCGTAATGTACAAAATTCATGCTTCGGGGAGGGTAAATGGCATTCCTGCGATACATGAAGATAATCGCACGTGTTTACACTTTGTTTCCGCTATCGTAACGATGTCGATGAAACATGATAATTTCATTGAATTTGCTCGGAGGTGATCAATTTTCGTTCGAAAAACATCGAAACACGATATTTTTCAGTGAAAATCGTAGAAATGGACCAAGATTTCACCAACGTTGCTCTCAAACGATCGATTTTTACATGAAAATCGAAGGAACGCGCCTTTTTACAGCGAAAATCGTCGTAATGTACATAATTCATACTTCGGGGAGGGTGTAAATTGCATTCCGGCGATACATGAAGATAATCGTACGTATTTACACTTTGTTTCCGCTAACGTAACAATGTCGATGAAACATTAAAACTTCATTGAATTTGGTCGGTGGTGATCAATCTTCGTTCGAAAAACATCGAAACACGTTATTTTTCAGCGAAAATCGTCGAATTGGACCAAGATTCACCAACGTTGCCCTCAAACGATCGATTTTTACATGAAAATCGAAGGAACACGCCTTTTTACAGCGAAAATCGTCGTAATGTACAAAATTCATACTTCGGGGAGAGTAAACGGCATTCCTGCAATACATGAAGATAATCGCACGTATTTACACTTTGTTTCCGCTAACGTAACAATGTCGATGAAACCTCATCATTTCATTGAATTTGGTCACAGGTGATGAATTTTCGGTCGAAAAACATCGAAACACGTTATTTTTCAGCGAAAGTCGTCGAATTGGACCAAGACTTCACCAACGTTGCCCTCAAACGATCGATTTTTACATGAAAATCGAAGAACACACCTTTTTACAGCGAAAATCGTCATAATGTACAAAATTCATACTTCGGGGAGCGTAAATGGCATTCCCGCGATACACTAAGATAATCGCACGTGTTTACAATTGGTTTCCGCTAACGTAACAATGTCGATGAAACATGATTATTTCATTGAATTTGGTCGGAGGTGATCAATTTTCGTTCGAAAAAATCGAAACACGTTATTTTTCAGTGAAAATCGTAGAAATGGACCAAGATTTCACCAACGTTGCTCTCAAACGATCGATTTTTACATGAAAATCGAAGGAACAAGCCTTTTTACAGCGAAAATCGTCGTAATGTACATAATTCATACTTCGGAGAGGGTAAATGGCATTCCTGCGATACATGAAGATAATCCCACGTGTTTACAATTTGTTTCGGCTAACGTAACAATGTCGATAAAACATGATAATTTCATTGAATTTGCTCGGAGGTGATCAATTTTCGTTCAAAAAACATCGAAACACGTTATTTTTCAGTGAAAACCGTAGAAATGGACCAAGATTTCACCAACGTTGCCCTCAAACGATAGATTTTTACATGAAAATCGAAGAACACACTTTTTTACAGCGAAAATCGTCATAATGTACAAAATTCATACTTCGGGGAGCGTAAATGGCATTCCCGCGATACATGAAGATAATCGCACGTGTTTCCAATTTGTTTCCGCTAACGTAACAATGTCGATGAAACATGATTATTTCATTGAATTTGGTCAGAGGTGATCAATTTTCGTTCGAAAAACATCGAAACACGTTATTTTTCAGCGAAAATCGTCGAATTGGACCAAGATTTCACCAACGTTGCCCTCAAACGATCGATTTTTACATGAAAATCGAAGGAACACGCCTTTTTACAGCGAAAATCGTCGTAATGTACAAAATTCATACTTCGGGGAGAGTAAACGGCATTCCTGCGATACATGAAGATAATCCCACATGTTTACAATTTGTTTCGGCTAACGTAGCAATGTCGATAAAACATGATAATTTCATTGAATTTGCTCGGAGGTGATCAATTTTCGTTCAAAAAACATCGAAACACGTTATTTTTCAGTGAAAACCGTAGAAATGGACCAAGATTTCACCAACGTTGCCCTCAAACGATAGATTTTTACATAAAAATCGAAGAACACACCTTTTTACAGCGAAAATCGTCATAATGTACAAAATTCATACTTCGGGGAGCGTAAATGGCATTCCCGCGATACATTAAGATAATCGCACGTGTTTACAATTTGTTTCCGCTAACGTAACAATGTCGATGAAACATGATTATTTCATTGAATTTGGTCGGAGGTGATCAATTTTCGTTCGAAAAACATCGAAACACGTTATTTTTCAGCGAAAATCGTCGAATTGGACCAAGATTTGACCAACGTTGCCCTCAAACGATCGATTTTTACATGAAAATCGAAGGAACACGCCTTTTTACAGCGAAAATCGTCGTAATGTACAAGATTCATGCTTCGGGGAGGGTAAATTGCATTCCTGCGATACATGAAGATAATCGCACGTGTTTACAATTTGTTTCCGCAAACGTAACAATGTCGATGAAACATGATTATTTCATTGAATTTGGTCGGAGGTGATCAATTTTCGTTCGAAAAACATCGAAACACGTTATTTTTCAGCGAAAATCGTCGAATTGGACCAAGATTTGACCAACGTTGCCCTCAAACGATCGATTTTTACATGAAAATCGAAGGAACACGCCTTTTTACAGCGAAAATCGTCGTAATGTACAAGATTCATGCTTCGGGGAGGGTAAATTGCATTCCTGCGATACATGAAGATAATCGCACGTGTTTACAATTGGTTTCCGCTAACGTAACAATGTCGATGAAACATGATTATTTCATTGAATTTGGTCAGAGGTGATCAATTTTCGTTCGAAAAAAATCGAAACACGTTATTTTTCAGTGAAAATCGTAGAAATGGACCAAGATTTCACCAACGTTGCTCTCAAACGATCGATTTTTACATGAAAATCGAAGGAACAAGCCTTTTTACAGCGAAAATCGTCGTAATGTACAAAATTCATACTTCGGAGAGGGTAAATGGCATTCCTGCGATACATTAAGATAATCGCACGTGTTTACAATTTGTTTCCGCTAACGTAACAATGTCGATGAAACACGATTATTTCATTGAATTTGGTCGGAGGTGATCAATTTTCGTTCGAAAAACATCGAAACACGTTATTTTTCAGCGAAAATCGTCGAATTGGACCAAGATTTGACCAACGTTGCCCTCAAACGATCGATTTTTACATGAAAATCGAAGGAACACGCCTTTTTACAGCGAAAATCGTCGTAATGTACAAAATTCATACTTCGTGGAGAGTAAACGGCATTCCTGCGATACATGAAGATAATCGCACGTGTTTACAATTTGTTTCCGCCAACGTAACAATGTCGATGAAACATGATTATTTCATTGAATTTGGTCGGAGGTGATCAATTTTCGTTCGAAAAACATCGAAACACGTTATTTTTCAGCGAAAATCGTCGAATTGGACCAAGATTTGACCAACGTTGCCCTCAAACGATCGATTTTTACATGAAAATCGAAGGAACAAGCCTTTTTACAGCGAAAATCGTCGTAATGTACAAAATTCATGCTTCGGGGAGGGTAAATGGCATTCCTGCGATACATGAAGATAATCGCACGTGTTTACACTTTGTTTCCGCTATCGTAACGATGTCGATGAAACATGATAATTTCATTGAATTTGCTCGGAGGTGACCAATTTTCGTTCGAAAAACATCGAAACACGATATTTTTCAGTGAAAATCGTAGAAATGGACCAAGATTTCACCAACGTTGCTCTCAAACGATCGATTTTTACATGAAAATCGAAGGAACGCGCCTTTTTACAGCGAAAATCGTCGTAATGTACATAATTCATACTTCGGGGAGGGTAAATTGCATTCCGGCGATACATGAAGATAATCGTACGTATTTACACTTTGTTTCCGCTAACGTAACAATGTCGATGAAACATTAAAACTTCATTGAATTTGGTCGGTGGTGATCAATCTTCGTTCGAAAAACATCGAAACACGTTATTTTTCAGCGAAAATCGTCGAATTGGACCAAGATTCACCAACGTTGCCCTCAAACGATCGATTTTTACATGAAAATCGAAGGAACACGCCTTTTTACAGCGAAAATCGTCGTAATGTACAAAATTCATACTTCGGGGAGAGTAAACGGCATTCCTGCAATACATGAAGATAATCGCACGTATTTACACTTTGTTTCCGCTAACGTAACAATGTCGATGAAACCTCATCATTTCATTGAATTTGGTCACAGGTGATGAATTTTCGGTCGAAAAACATCGAAACACGTTATTTTTCAGCGAAAGTCGTCGAATTGGACCAAGACTTCACCAACGTTGCCCTCAAACGATCGATTTTTACATGAAAATCGAAGAACACACCTTTTTACAGCGAAAATCGTCATAATGTACAAAATTCATACTTCGGGGAGCGTAAAAGGCATTCCCGCGATACACTAAGATAATCGCACGTGTTTACAATTGGTTTCCGCTAACGTAACAATGTCGATGAAACATGATTATTTCATTGAATTTGGTCGGAGGTGATCAATTTTCGTTCGAAAAAATCGAAACACGTTATTTTTCAGTGAAAATCGTAGAAATGGACCAAGATTTCACCAACGTTGCTCTCAAACGATCGATTTTTACATGAAAATCGAAGGAACAAGCCTTTTTACAGCGAAAATCGTCGTAATGTACATAATTCATACTTCGGAGAGGGTAAATGGCATTCCTGCGATACATGAAGATAATCCCACGTGTTTACAATTTGTTTCGGCTAACGTAACAATGTCGATAAAACATGATAATTTCATTGAATTTGCTCGGAGGTGATCAATTTTCGTTCAAAAAACATCGAAAGACGTTATTTTTCAGTGAAAACCGTAGAAATGGACCAAGATTTCACCAACGTTGCCCTCAAACGATAGATTTTTACATGAAAATCGAAGAACACACTTTTTTACAGCGAAAATCGTCATAATGTACAAAATTCATACTTCGGGGAGCGTAAATGGCATTCCCGCGATACATGAAGATAATCGCACGTGTTTCCAATTTGTTTCCGCTAACGTAACAATGTCGATGAAACATGATTATTTCATTGAATTTGGTCAGAGGTGATCAATTTTCGTTCGAAAAACATCGAAACACGTTATTTTTCAGCGAAAATCGTCGAATTGGACCAAGATTTCACCAACGTTGCCCTCAAACGATCGATTTTTACATGAAAATCGAAGGAACACGCCTTTTTACAGCGAAAATCCTCGTAATGTACAAAATTCATACTTCGGGGAGAGTAAACGGCATTCCTGCGATACATGAAGATAATCGCACGTGTTTACAATTTGTTTCCGCAAACGTAACAATGTCGATGAAACATGATTATTTCATTGAATTTGGTCGGAGGTGATCAATTTTCGTTCGAAAAACATCGAAACACGTTATTTTTCAGCGAAAATCGTCGAATTGGACCAAGATTTGACCAACGTTGCCCTCAAACGATCGATTTTTACATGAAAATCGAAGGAACACGCCTTTTTACAGCGAAAATCGTCGTAATGTACAAGATTCATGCTTCGGGGAGGGTAAATTGCATTCCTGCGATACATGAAGATAATCGCACGTGTTTACAATTGGTTTCCGCTAACGTAACAATGTCGATGAAACATGATTATTTCATTGAATTTGGTCAGAGGTGATCAATTTTCGTTCGAAAAAAATCGAAACACGTTATTTTTCAGTGAAAATCGTAGAAATGGACCAAGATTTCACCAACGTTGCTCTCAAACGATCGATTTTTACATGAAAATCGAAGGAACAAGCCTTTTTACAGCGAAAATCGTCGTAATGTACATAATTCATACTTCGGAGAGGGTAAATGGCATTCCTGCGATACATGAAGATAATCCCACATGTTTACAATTTGTTTCGGCTAACGTAACAATGTCGATAAAACATGATAATTTCATTGAATTTGCTCGGAGGTGATCAATTTTCGTTCAAAAAACATCGAAACACGTTATTTTTCAGTGAAAACCGTAGAAATGGACCAAGATTTCACCAACGTTGCCCTCAAACGATAGATTTTTACATAAAAATCGAAGAACACACCTTTTTACAGCGAAAATCGTCATAATGTACAAAATTCATACTTCGGGGAGCGTAAATGGCATTCCCGCGATACATTAAGATAATCGCACGTGTTTACAATTTGTTTCCGCTAACGTAACAATGTCGATGAAACATGATTATTTCATTGAATTTGGTCGGAGGTGATCAATTTTCGTTCGAAAAACATCGAAACACGTTATTTTTCAGCGAAAATCGTCGAATTGAACCAAGATTTGACCAACGTTGCCCTCAAACGATCGATTTTTACATGAAAATCGAAGGAACACGCCTTTTTACAGCGAAAATCGTCGTAATGTACAAGATTCATGCTTCGGGGAGGGTAAATTGCATTCCTGCGATACATGAAGATAATCGCACGTGTTTACAATTGGTTTCCGCTAACGTAACGATGTCGATGAAACATGATAATTTCATTGAATTTGCTCGGAGGTGATCAATTTTCGTTCGAAAAACATCGAAACACGTTATTTTTCAGCGAAAATCGTCGAATTGGACCAAGATTTCACCAACGTTGCCCTCAAACGATCGATTTTTACATGAAAATCGAAGGAACACGCCTTTTTACAGCGAAAATCGTCGTAATGTACAAGATTCATGCTTCGGGGAGGGTAAATTGCATTCCTGCGATACATGAAGATAATCGCACGTGTTTACAAATGGTTTCCGCTAACGTAACGATGTCGATGAAACATGATAATTTCATTGAATTTGCTGGGAGGTGATCAATTTTCGTTCGAAAAACATCGAAACACGTTATTTTTCAGCGACAATCGTCGAATTGGACCAAGATTTCACCAGCATTGCCCTCAAACGATCGATTTTTACATGAAAATCGAAGGAACACGCCTTTTTACAGCGATAATCGTCGTAATGTACAAAATTCATACTTCGGGGAGGGTAAATGGCATTCCTGCGATACATGAAGATAATCGCACGTGTTTACACTTGGTTTCCGATAACGTAACAATGTCGATAAAACATCATAATTCCATTGAATTTGCTCGGAGGTGATCAATTTTCGTTCGAAAAACATCGAAACACGTTATTTTTCAGCGAAAATCGTCGAATTGGACCAAGATTTCACCAACGTTGCCCTCAAACGATCGATTTTTACATGAAAATCGAAGGAACACGCCTTTTTACAGCAAAAATCTACGTAATGTACATAATTCATACTTCAGGGAGTGTAAATGGCATTTTCTTGCGATACATGAAGATAATTGCACGTATTTACCCTTTGTTTCCGCTAACGTAACAATGTCGATGAAACATTAAAACTTCATTGAATTTGCTCGGAGGTGATCAATTTTCGTTCGAAAAACATCGAAACACGTTATTTTTCAGCGAAAATCGTCGAATTGGACCAAGATTTCACCAACGTTGCCCTCAAACGATCGATTTTTACATGAAAATCGAAGGAACACGCCTTTTTACAGCGAAAATCGTCGTAATGTACAAAATTCATACTTCGGGGAGAGTAAACGGCATTCCTGCGATACATGAAGATAATCGCACGTGTTTACAATTTGTTTCCGCAAACGTAACAATGTCAATGAAACATGATTATTTCATTGAATTTGGTCGGAGGTGATCAATTTTCGTTCGAAAAACATCGAAACACGTTATTTTTCAGCGAAAATCGTCGAATTGGACCAAGATTTGACCAACGTTGCCCTCAAACGATCGATTTTTACATGAAAATCGAAGGAACACGCCTTTTTACAGCGAAAATCGTCGTAATGTACAAAATTCATACTTCGTGGAGAGTAAACGGCATTCCTGCGATACATGAAGATAATCGCACGTGTTTACAATTTGTTTCCGCCAACGTAACAATGTCGATGAAACATGATTATTTCATTGAATTTGGTCGGAGGTGATCAATTTTCGTTCGAAAAACATCGAAACACGTTATTTTTCAGCGAAAATCGTCGAATTGGACCAAGATTTGACCAACGTTGCCCTCAAACGATCGATTTTTACATGAAAATCGAAGGAACAAGCCTTTTTACAGCGAAAATCGTCGTAATGTACAAAATTCATGCTTCGGGGAGGGTAAATGGCATTCCTGCGATACATGAAGATAATCGCACGTGTTTACACTTTGTTTCCGCTATCGTAACGATGTCGATGAAACATGATAATTTCATTGAATTTGCTCGGAGGTGATCAATTTTCGTTCGAAAAACATCGAAACACGATATTTTTCAGTGAAAATCGTAGAAATGGACCAAGATTTCACCAACGTTGCTCTCAAACGATCGATTTTTACATGAAAATCGAAGGAACGCGCCTTTTTACAGCGAAAATCGTCGTAATGTACATAATTCATACTTCGGGGAGGGTGTAAATTGCATTCCGGCGATACATGAAGATAATCGTACGTATTTACACTTTGTTTCCGCTAACGTAACAATGTCGATGAAACATTAAAACTTCATTGAATTTGGTCGGTGGTGATCAATCTTCGTTCGAAAAACATCGAAACACGTTATTTTTCAGCGAAAATCGTCGAATTGGACCAAGATTCACCAACGTTGCCCTCAAACGATCGATTTTTACATGAAAATCGAAGGAACACGCCTTTTTACAGCGAAAATCGTCGTAATGTACAAAATTCATACTTCGGGGAGAGTAAACGGCATTCCTGCAATACATGAAGATAATCGCACGTATTTACACTTTGTTTCCGCTAACGTAACAATGTCGATGAAACCTCATCATTTCATTGAATTTGGTCACAGGTGATGAATTTTCGGTCGAAAAACATCGAAACACGTTATTTTTCAGCGAAAGTCGTCGAATTGGACCAAGACTTCACCAACGTTGCCCTCAAACGATCGATTTTTACATGAAAATCGAAGAACACACCTTTTTACAGCGAAAATCGTCATAATGTACAAAATTCATACTTCGGGGAGCGTAAATGGCATTCCCGCGATACACTAAGATAATCGCACGTGTTTACAATTGGTTTCCGCTAACGTAACAATGTCGATGAAACATGATTATTTCATTGAATTTGGTCGGAGGTGATCAATTTTCGTTCGAAAAAATCGAAACACGTTATTTTTCAGTGAAAATCGTAGAAATGGACCAAGATTTCACCAACGTTGCTCTCAAACGATCGATTTTTACATGAAAATCGAAGGAACAAGCCTTTTTACAGCGAAAATCGTCGTAATGTACATAATTCATACTTCGGAGAGGGTAAATGGCATTCCTGCGATACATGAAGATAATCCCACGTGTTTACAATTTGTTTCGGCTAACGTAACAATGTCGATAAAACATGATAATTTCATTGAATTTGCTCGGAGGTGATCAATTTTCGTTCAAAAAACATCGAAACACGTTATTTTTCAGTGAAAACCGTAGAAATGGACCAAGATTTCACCAACGTTGCCCTCAAACGATAGATTTTTACATGAAAATCGAAGAACACACTTTTTTACAGCGAAAATCGTCATAATGTACAAAATTCATACTTCGGGGAGCGTAAATGGCATTCCTGCGATACATGAAGATAATCGCACGTGTTTCCAATTTGTTTCCGCTAACGTAACAATGTCGATGAAACATGATTATTTCATTGAATTTGGTCAGAGGTGATCAATTTTCGTTCGAAAAACATCGAAACACGTTATTTTTCAGCGAAAATCGTCGAATTGGACCAAGATTTGACCAACGTTGCCCTCAAACGATCGATTTTTACATGAAAATCGAAGGAACACGCCTTTTTACAGCGAAAATCGTCGTAATGTACAAGATTCATGCTTCGGGGAGGGTAAATTGCATTCCTGCGATACATGAAGATAATCGCACGTGTTTACAATTTGTTTCCGCAAACGTAACAATGTCGATGAAACATGATTATTTCATTGAATTTGGTCGGAGGTGATCAATTTTCGTTCGAAAAACATCGAAACACGTTATTTTTCAGCGAAAATCGTCGAATTGGACCAAGATTTGACCAACGTTGCCCTCAAACGATCGATTTTTACATGAAAATCGAAGGAACACGCCTTTTTACAGCGAAAATCGTCGTAATGTACAAGATTCATGCTTCGGGGAGGGTAAATTGCATTCCTGCGATACATGAAGATAATCGCACGTGTTTACAATTGGTTTCCGCTAACGTAACAATGTCGATGAAACATGATTATTTCATTGAATTTGGTCAGAGGTGATCAATTTTCGTTCGAAAAAAATCGAAACACGTTATTTTTCAGTGAAAATCGTAGAAATGGACCAAGATTTCACCAACGTTGCTCTCAAACGATCGATTTTTACATGAAAATCGAAGGAACAAGCCTTTTTACAGCGAAAATCGTCGTAATGTACAAAATTCATACTTCGGAGAGGGTAAATGGCATTCCTGCGATACATTAAGATAATCGCACGTGTTTACAATTTGTTTCCGCTAACGTAACAATGTCGATGAAACACGATTATTTCATTGAATTTGGTCGGAGGTGATCAATTTTCGTTCGAAAAACATCGAAACACGTTATTTTTCAGCGAAAATCGTCGAATTGGACCAAGATTTGACCAACGTTGCCCTCAAACGATCGATTTTTACATGAAAATCGAAGGAACACGCCTTTTTACAGCGAAAATCGTCGTAATGTACAAAATTCATACTTCGTGGAGAGTAAACGGCATTCCTGCGATACATGAAGATAATCGCACGTGTTTACAATTTGTTTCCGCCAACGTAACAATGTCGATGAAACATGATTATTTCATTGAATTTGGTCGGAGGTGATCAATTTTCGTTCGAAAAACATCGAAACACGTTATTTTTCAGCGAAAATCGTCGAATTGGACCAAGATTTGACCAACGTTGCCCTCAAACGATCGATTTTTACATGAAAATCGAAGGAACAAGCCTTTTTACAGCGAAAATCGTCGTAATGTACAAAATTCATGCTTCGGGGAGGGTAAATGGCATTCCTGCGATACATGAAGATAATCGCACGTGTTTACACTTTGTTTCCGCTATCGTAACGATGTCGATGAAACATGATAATTTCATTGAATTTGCTCGGAGGTGACCAATTTTCGTTCGAAAAACATCGAAACACGATATTTTTCAGTGAAAATCGTAGAAATGGACCAAGATTTCACCAACGTTGCTCTCAAACGATCGATTTTTACATGAAAATCGAAGGAACGCGCCTTTTTACAGCGAAAATCGTCGTAATGTACATAATTCATACTTCGGGGAGGGTAAATTGCATTCCGGCGATACATGAAGATAATCGTACGTATTTACACTTTGTTTCCGCTAACGTAACAATGTCGATGAAACATTAAAACTTCATTGAATTTGGTCGGTGGTGATCAATCTTCGTTCGAAAAACATCGAAACACGTTATTTTTCAGCGAAAATCGTCGAATTGGACCAAGATTCACCAACGTTGCCCTCAAACGATCGATTTTTACATGAAAATCGAAGGAACACGCCTTTTTACAGCGAAAATCGTCGTAATGTACAAAATTCATACTTCGGGGAGAGTAAACGGCATTCCTGCAATACATGAAGATAATCGCACGTATTTACACTTTGTTTCCGCTAACGTAACAATGTCGATGAAACCTCATCATTTCATTGAATTTGGTCACAGGTGATGAATTTTCGGTCGAAAAACATCGAAACACGTTATTTTTCAGCGAAAGTCGTCGAATTGGACCAAGACTTCACCAACGTTGCCCTCAAACGATCGATTTTTACATGAAAATCGAAGAACACACCTTTTTACAGCGAAAATCGTCATAATGTACAAAATTCATACTTCGGGGAGCGTAAAAGGCATTCCCGCGATACACTAAGATAATCGCACGTGTTTACAATTGGTTTCCGCTAACGTAACAATGTCGATGAAACATGATTATTTCATTGAATTTGGTCGGAGGTGATCAATTTTCGTTCGAAAAAATCGAAACACGTTATTTTTCAGTGAAAATCGTAGAAATGGACCAAGATTTCACCAACGTTGCTCTCAAACGATCGATTTTTACATGAAAATCGAAGGAACAAGCCTTTTTACAGCGAAAATCGTCGTAATGTACATAATTCATACTTCGGAGAGGGTAAATGGCATTCCTGCGATACATGAAGATAATCCCACGTGTTTACAATTTGTTTCGGCTAACGTAACAATGTCGATAAAACATGATAATTTCATTGAATTTGCTCGGAGGTGATCAATTTTCGTTCAAAAAACATCGAAAGACGTTATTTTTCAGTGAAAACCGTAGAAATGGACCAAGATTTCACCAACGTTGCCCTCAAACGATAGATTTTTACATGAAAATCGAAGAACACACTTTTTTACAGCGAAAATCGTCATAATGTACAAAATTCATACTTCGGGGAGCGTAAATGGCATTCCCGCGATACATGAAGATAATCGCACGTGTTTCCAATTTGTTTCCGCTAACGTAACAATGTCGATGAAACATGATTATTTCATTGAATTTGGTCAGAGGTGATCAATTTTCGTTCGAAAAACATCGAAACACGTTATTTTTCAGCGAAAATCGTCGAATTGGACCAAGATTTCACCAACGTTGCCCTCAAACGATCGATTTTTACATGAAAATCGAAGGAACACGCCTTTTTACAGCGAAAATCGTCGTAATGTACAAAATTCATACTTCGGGGAGAGTAAACGGCATTCCTGCGATACATGAAGATAATCGCACGTGTTTACAATTTGTTTCCGCAAACGTAACAATGTCGATGAAACATGATTATTTCATTGAATTTGGTCGGAGGTGATCAATTTTCGTTCGAAAAACATCGAAACACGTTATTTTTCAGCGAAAATCGTCGAATTGGACCAAGATTTGACCAACGTTGCCCTCAAACGATCGATTTTTACATGAAAATCGAAGGAACACGCCTTTTTACAGCGAAAATCGTCGTAATGTACAAGATTCATGCTTCGGGGAGGGTAAATTGCATTCCTGCGATACATGAAGATAATCGCACGTGTTTACAATTGGTTTCCGCTAACGTAACAATGTCGATGAAACATGATTATTTCATTGAATTTGGTCAGAGGTGATCAATTTTCGTTCGAAAAAAATCGAAACACGTTATTTTTCAGTGAAAATCGTAGAAATGGACCAAGATTTCACCAACGTTGCTCTCAAACGATCGATTTTTACATGAAAATCGAAGGAACAAGCCTTTTTACAGCGAAAATCGTCGTAATGTACATAATTCATACTTCGGAGAGGGTAAATGGCATTCCTGCGATACATGAAGATAATCCCACATGTTTACAATTTGTTTCGGCTAACGTAACAATGTCGATAAAACATGATAATTTCATTGAATTTGCTCGGAGGTGATCAATTTTCGTTCAAAAAACATCGAAACACGTTATTTTTCAGTGAAAACCGTAGAAATGGACCAAGATTTCACCAACGTTGCCCTCAAACGATAGATTTTTACATAAAAATCGAAGAACACACCTTTTTACAGCGAAAATCGTCATAATGTACAAAATTCATACTTCGGGGAGCGTAAATGGCATTCCCGCGATACATTAAGATAATCGCACGTGTTTACAATTTGTTTCCGCTAACGTAACAATGTCGATGAAACATGATTATTTCATTGAATTTGGTCGGAGGTGATCAATTTTCGTTCGAAAAACATCGAAACACGTTATTTTTCAGCGAAAATCGTCGAATTGAACCAAGATTTGACCAACGTTGCCCTCAAACGATCGATTTTTACATGAAAATCGAAGGAACACGCCTTTTTACAGCGAAAATCGTCGTAATGTACAAGATTCATGCTTCGGGGAGGGTAAATTGCATTCCTGCGATACATGAAGATAATCGCACGTGTTTACAATTGGTTTCCGCTAACGTAACGATGTCGATGAAACATGATAATTTCATTGAATTTGCTCGGAGGTGATCAATTTTCGTTCGAAAAACATCGAAACACGTTATTTTTCAGCGAAAATCGTCGAATTGGACCAAGATTTCACCAACGTTGCCCTCAAACGATCGATTTTTACATGAAAATCGAAGGAACACGCCTTTTTACAGCGAAAATCGTCGTAATGTACAAGATTCATGCTTCGGGGAGGGTAAATTGCATTCCTGCGATACATGAAGATAATCGCACGTGTTTACAAATGGTTTCCGCTAACGTAACGATGTCGATGAAACATGATAATTTCATTGAATTTGCTGGGAGGTGATCAATTTTCGTTCGAAAAACATCGAAACACGTTATTTTTCAGCGACAATCGTCGAATTGGACCAAGATTTCACCAGCATTGCCCTCAAACGATCGATTTTTACATGAAAATCGAAGGAACACGCCTTTTTACAGCGATAATCGTCGTAATGTACAAAATTCATACTTCGGGGAGGGTAAATGGCATTCCTGCGATACATGAAGATAATCGCACGTGTTTACACTTGGTTTCCGATAACGTAACAATGTCGATAAAACATCATAATTCCATTGAATTTGCTCGGAGGTGATCAATTTTCGTTCGAAAAACATCGAAACACGTTATTTTTCAGCGAAAATCGTCGAATTGGACCAAGATTTCACCAACGTTGCCCTCAAACGATCGATTTTTACATGAAAATCGAAGGAACACGCCTTTTTACAGCAAAAATCTACGTAATGTACATAATTCATACTTCAGGGAGTGTAAATGGCATTTTCTTGCGATACATGAAGATAATTGCACGTATTTACCCTTTGTTTCCGCTAACGTAACAATGTCGATGAAACATTAAAACTTCATTGAATTTGCTCGGAGGTGATCAATTTTCGTTCGAAAAACATCGAAACACGTTATTTTTCAGCGAAAATCGTCGAATTGGACCAAGATTTCACCAACGTTGCCCTCAAACGATCGATTTTTACATGAAAATCGAAGGAACACGCCTTTTTACAGCGAAAATCGTCGTAATGTACAAAATTCATACTTCGGGGAGAGTAAACGGCATTCCTGCGATACATGAAGATAATCGCACGTGTTTACAATTTGTTTCCGCAAACGTAACAATGTCAATGAAACATGATTATTTCATTGAATTTGGTCGGAGGTGATCAATTTTCGTTCGAAAAACATCGAAACACGTTATTTTTCAGCGAAAATCGTCGAATTGGACCAAGATTTGACCAACGTTGCCCTCAAACGATCGATTTTTACATGAAAATCGAAGGAACACGCCTTTTTACAGCGAAAATCGTCGTAATGTACAAAATTCATACTTCGTGGAGAGTAAACGGCATTCCTGCGATACATGAAGATAATCGCACGTGTTTACAATTTGTTTCCGCCAACGTAACAATGTCGATGAAACATGATTATTTCATTGAATTTGGTCGGAGGTGATCAATTTTCGTTCGAAAAACATCGAAACACGTTATTTTTCAGCGAAAATCGTCGAATTGGACCAAGATTTGACCAACGTTGCCCTCAAACGATCGATTTTTACATGAAAATCGAAGGAACAAGCCTTTTTACAGCGAAAATCGTCGTAATGTACAAAATTCATGCTTCGGGGAGGGTAAATGGCATTCCTGCGATACATGAAGATAATCGCACGTGTTTACACTTTGTTTCCGCTATCGTAACGATGTCGATGAAACATGATAATTTCATTGAATTTGCTCGGAGGTGATCAATTTTCGTTCGAAAAACATCGAAACACGATATTTTTCAGTGAAAATCGTAGAAATGGACCAAGATTTCACCAACGTTGCTCTCAAACGATCGATTTTTACATGAAAATCGAAGGAACGCGCCTTTTTACAGCGAAAATCGTCGTAATGTACATAATTCATACTTCGGGGAGGGTGTAAATTGCATTCCGGCGATACATGAAGATAATCGTACGTATTTACACTTTGTTTCCGCTAACGTAACAATGTCGATGAAACATTAAAACTTCATTGAATTTGGTCGGTGGTGATCAATCTTCGTTCGAAAAACATCGAAACACGTTATTTTTCAGCGAAAATCGTCGAATTGGACCAAGATTCACCAACGTTGCCCTCAAACGATCGATTTTTACATGAAAATCGAAGGAACACGCCTTTTTACAGCGAAAATCGTCGTAATGTACAAAATTCATACTTCGGGGAGAGTAAACGGCATTCCTGCAATACATGAAGATAATCGCACGTATTTACACTTTGTTTCCGCTAACGTAACAATGTCGATGAAACCTCATCATTTCATTGAATTTGGTCACAGGTGATGAATTTTCGGTCGAAAAACATCGAAACACGTTATTTTTCAGCGAAAGTCGTCGAATTGGACCAAGACTTCACCAACGTTGCCCTCAAACGATCGATTTTTACATGAAAATCGAAGAACACACCTTTTTACAGCGAAAATCGTCATAATGTACAAAATTCATACTTCGGGGAGCGTAAATGGCATTCCCGCGATACACTAAGATAATCGCACGTGTTTACAATTGGTTTCCGCTAACGTAACAATGTCGATGAAACATGATTATTTCATTGAATTTGGTCGGAGGTGATCAATTTTCGTTCGAAAAAATCGAAACACGTTATTTTTCAGTGAAAATCGTAGAAATGGACCAAGATTTCACCAACGTTGCTCTCAAACGATCGATTTTTACATGAAAATCGAAGGAACAAGCCTTTTTACAGCGAAAATCGTCGTAATGTACATAATTCATACTTCGGAGAGGGTAAATGGCATTCCTGCGATACATGAAGATAATCCCACGTGTTTACAATTTGTTTCGGCTAACGTAACAATGTCGATAAAACATGATAATTTCATTGAATTTGCTCGGAGGTGATCAATTTTCGTTCAAAAAACATCGAAACACGTTATTTTTCAGTGAAAACCGTAGAAATGGACCAAGATTTCACCAACGTTGCCCTCAAACGATAGATTTTTACATGAAAATCGAAGAACACACTTTTTTACAGCGAAAATCGTCATAATGTACAAAATTCATACTTCGGGGAGCGTAAATGGCATTCCTGCGATACATGAAGATAATCGCACGTGTTTCCAATTTGTTTCCGCTAACGTAACAATGTCGATGAAACATGATTATTTCATTGAATTTGGTCAGAGGTGATCAATTTTCGTTCGAAAAACATCGAAACACGTTATTTTTCAGCGAAAATCGTCGAATTGGACCAAGATTTCACCAACGTTGCCCTCAAACGATCGATTTTTACATGAAAATCGAAGGAACACGCCTTTTTACAGCGAAAATCGTCGTAATGTACAAAATTCATACTTCGGGGAGAGTAAACGGCATTCCTGCGATACATGAAGATAATCCCACATGTTTACAATTTGTTTCGGCTAACGTAACAATGTCGATAAAACATGATAATTTCATTGAATTTGCTCGGAGGTGATCAATTTTCGTTCAAAAAACATCGAAACACGTTATTTTTCAGTGAAAACCGTAGAAATGGACCAAGATTTCACCAACGTTGCCCTCAAACGATAGATTTTTACATAAAAATCGAAGAACACACCTTTTTACAGCGAAAATCGTCATAATGTACAAAATTCATACTTCGGGGAGCGTAAATGGCATTCCCGCGATACATTAAGATAATCGCACGTGTTTACAATTTGTTTCCGCTAACGTAACAATGTCGATGAAACATGATTATTTCATTGAATTTGGTCGGAGGTGATCAATTTTCGTTCGAAAAACATCGAAACACGTTATTTTTCAGCGAAAATCGTCGAATTGGACCAAGATTTGACCAACGTTGCCCTCAAACGATCGATTTTTACATGAAAATCGAAGGAACACGCCTTTTTACAGCGAAAATCGTCGTAATGTACAAGATTCATGCTTCGGGGAGGGTAAATTGCATTCCTGCGATACATGAAGATAATCGCACGTGTTTACAATTTGTTTCCGCAAACGTAACAATGTCGATGAAACATGATTATTTCATTGAATTTGGTCGGAGGTGATCAATTTTCGTTCGAAAAACATCGAAACACGTTATTTTTCAGCGAAAATCGTCGAATTGGACCAAGATTTGACCAACGTTGCCCTCAAACGATCGATTTTTACATGAAAATCGAAGGAACACGCCTTTTTACAGCGAAAATCGTCGTAATGTACAAGATTCATGCTTCGGGGAGGGTAAATTGCATTCCTGCGATACATGAAGATAATCGCACGTGTTTACAATTGGTTTCCGCTAACGTAACAATGTCGATGAAACATGATTATTTCATTGAATTTGGTCAGAGGTGATCAATTTTCGTTCGAAAAAAATCGAAACACGTTATTTTTCAGTGAAAATCGTAGAAATGGACCAAGATTTCACCAACGTTGCTCTCAAACGATCGATTTTTACATGAAAATCGAAGGAACAAGCCTTTTTACAGCGAAAATCGTCGTAATGTACAAAATTCATACTTCGGAGAGGGTAAATGGCATTCCTGCGATACATTAAGATAATCGCACGTGTTTACAATTTGTTTCCGCTAACGTAACAATGTCGATGAAACACGATTATTTCATTGAATTTGGTCGGAGGTGATCAATTTTCGTTCGAAAAACATCGAAACACGTTATTTTTCAGCGAAAATCGTCGAATTGGACCAAGATTTGACCAACGTTGCCCTCAAACGATCGATTTTTACATGAAAATCGAAGGAACACGCCTTTTTACAGCGAAAATCGTCGTAATGTACAAAATTCATACTTCGTGGAGAGTAAACGGCATTCCTGCGATACATGAAGATAATCGCACGTGTTTACAATTTGTTTCCGCCAACGTAACAATGTCGATGAAACATGATTATTTCATTGAATTTGGTCGGAGGTGATCAATTTTCGTTCGAAAAACATCGAAACACGTTATTTTTCAGCGAAAATCGTCGAATTGGACCAAGATTTGACCAACGTTGCCCTCAAACGATCGATTTTTACATGAAAATCGAAGGAACAAGCCTTTTTACAGCGAAAATCGTCGTAATGTACAAAATTCATGCTTCGGGGAGGGTAAATGGCATTCCTGCGATACATGAAGATAATCGCACGTGTTTACACTTTGTTTCCGCTATCGTAACGATGTCGATGAAACATGATAATTTCATTGAATTTGCTCGGAGGTGATCAATTTTCGTTCGAAAAACATCGAAACACGATATTTTTCAGTGAAAATCGTAGAAATGGACCAAGATTTCACCAACGTTGCTCTCAAACGATCGATTTTTACATGAAAATCGAAGGAACGCGCCTTTTTACAGCGAAAATCGTCGTAATGTACATAATTCATACTTCGGGGAGGGTAAATTGCATTCCGGCGATACATGAAGATAATCGTACGTATTTACACTTTGTTTCCGCTAACGTAACAATGTCGATGAAACATTAAAACTTCATTGAATTTGGTCGGTGGTGATCAATCTTCGTTCGAAAAACATCGAAACACGTTATTTTTCAGCGAAAATCGTCGAATTGGACCAAGATTCACCAACGTTGCCCTCAAACGATCGATTTTTACATGAAAATCGAAGGAACACGCCTTTTTACAGCGAAAATCGTCGTAATGTACAAAATTCATACTTCGGGGAGAGTAAACGGCATTCCTGCAATACATGAAGATAATCGCACGTATTTACACTTTGTTTCCGCTAACGTAACAATGTCGATGAAACCTCATCATTTCATTGAATTTGGTCACAGGTGATGAATTTTCGGTCGAAAAACATCGAAACACGTTATTTTTCAGCGAAAGTCGTCGAATTGGACCAAGACTTCACCAACGTTGCCCTCAAACGATCGATTTTTACATGAAAATCGAAGAACACACCTTTTTACAGCGAAAATCGTCATAATGTACAAAATTCATACTTCGGGGAGCGTAAATGGCATTCCCGCGATACACTAAGATAATCGCACGTGTTTACAATTGGTTTCCGCTAACGTAACAATGTCGATGAAACATGATTATTTCATTGAATTTGGTCGGAGGTGATCAATTTTCGTTCGAAAAAATCGAAACACGTTATTTTTCAGTGAAAATCGTAGAAATGGACCAAGATTTCACCAACGTTGCTCTCAAACGATCGATTTTTACATGAAAATCGAAGGAACAAGCCTTTTTACAGCGAAAATCGTCGTAATGTACATAATTCATACTTCGGAGAGGGTAAATGGCATTCCTGCGATACATGAAGATAATCCCACGTGTTTACAATTTGTTTCGGCTAACGTAACAATGTCGATAAAACATGATAATTTCATTGAATTTGCTCGGAGGTGATCAATTTTCGTTCAAAAAACATCGAAAGACGTTATTTTTCAGTGAAAACCGTAGAAATGGACCAAGATTTCACCAACGTTGCCCTCAAACGATAGATTTTTACATGAAAATCGAAGAACACACTTTTTTACAGCGAAAATCGTCATAATGTACAAAATTCATACTTCGGGGAGCGTAAATGGCATTCCCGCGATACATGAAGATAATCGCACGTGTTTCCAATTTGTTTCCGCTAACGTAACAATGTCGATGAAACATGATTATTTCATTGAATTTGGTCAGAGGTGATCAATTTTCGTTCGAAAAACATCGAAACACGTTATTTTTCAGCGAAAATCGTCGAATTGGACCAAGATTTCACCAACGTTGCCCTCAAACGATCGATTTTTACATGAAAATCGAAGGAACACGCCTTTTTACAGCGAAAATCGTCGTAATGTACAAAATTCATACTTCGGGGAGAGTAAACGGCATTCCTGCGATACATGAAGATAATCGCACGTGTTTACAATTTGTTTCCGCAAACGTAACAATGTCGATGAAACATGATTATTTCATTGAATTTGGTCGGAGGTGATCAATTTTCGTTCGAAAAACATCGAAACACGTTATTTTTCAGCGAAAATCGTCGAATTGGACCAAGATTTGACCAACGTTGCCCTCAAACGATCGATTTTTACATGAAAATCGAAGGAACACGCCTTTTTACAGCGAAAATCGTCGTAATGTACAAGATTCATGCTTCGGGGAGGGTAAATTGCATTCCTGCGATACATGAAGATAATCGCACGTGTTTACAATTGGTTTCCGCTAACGTAACAATGTCGATGAAACATGATTATTTCATTGAATTTGGTCAGAGGTGATCAATTTTCGTTCGAAAAAAATCGAAACACGTTATTTTTCAGTGAAAATCGTAGAAATGGACCAAGATTTCACCAACGTTGCTCTCAAACGATCGATTTTTACATGAAAATCGAAGGAACAAGCCTTTTTACAGCGAAAATCGTCGTAATGTACATAATTCATACTTCGGAGAGGGTAAATGGCATTCCTGCGATACATGAAGATAATCCCACATGTTTACAATTTGTTTCGGCTAACGTAACAATGTCGATAAAACATGATAATTTCATTGAATTTGCTCGGAGGTGATCAATTTTCGTTCAAAAAACATCGAAACACGTTATTTTTCAGTGAAAACCGTAGAAATGGACCAAGATTTCACCAACGTTGCCCTCAAACGATAGATTTTTACATAAAAATCGAAGAACACACCTTTTTACAGCGAAAATCGTCATAATGTACAAAATTCATACTTCGGGGAGCGTAAATGGCATTCCCGCGATACATTAAGATAATCGCACGTGTTTACAATTTGTTTCCGCTAACGTAACAATGTCGATGAAACATGATTATTTCATTGAATTTGGTCGGAGGTGATCAATTTTCGTTCGAAAAACATCGAAACACGTTATTTTTCAGCGAAAATCGTCGAATTGGACCAAGATTTGACCAACGTTGCCCTCAAACGATCGATTTTTACATGAAAATCGAAGGAACACGCCCTTTTACAGCGAAAATCGTCGTAATGTACAAGATTCATGCTTCGGGGAGGGTAAATTGCATTCCTGCGATACATGAAGATAATCGCACGTGTTTACAATTGGTTTCCGCTAACGTAACGATGTCGATGAAACATGATAATTTCATTGAATTTGCTCGGAGGTGATCAATTTTCGTTCGAAAAACATCGAAACACGTTATTTTTCAGCGAAAATCGTCGAATTGGACCAAGATTTCACCAACGTTGCCCTCAAACGATCGATTTTTACATGAAAATCGAAGGAACACGCCTTTTTACAGCGAAAATCGTCGTAATGTACAAGATTCATGCTTCGGGGAGGGTAAATTGCATTCCTGCGATACATGAAGATAATCGCACGTGTTTACAAATGGTTTCCGCTAACGTAACGATGTCGATGAAACATGATAATTTCATTGAATTTGCTGGGAGGTGATCAATTTTCGTTCGAAAAACATCGAAACACGTTATTTTTCAGCGACAATCGTCGAATTGGACCAAGATTTCACCAGCATTGCCCTCAAACGATCGATTTTTACATGAAAATCGAAGGAACACGCCTTTTTACAGCGATAATCGTCGTAATGTACAAAATTCATACTTCGGGGAGGGTAAATGGCATTCCTGCGATACATGAAGATAATCGCACGTGTTTACACTTGGTTTCCGATAACGTAACAATGTCGATAAAACATCATAATTCCATTGAATTTGCTCGGAGGTGATCAATTTTCGTTCGAAAAACATCGAAACACGTTATTTTTCAGCGAAAATCGTCGAATTGGACCAAGATTTCACCAACGTTGCCCTCAAACGATCGATTTTTACATGAAAATCGAAGGAACACGCCTTTTTACAGCAAAAATCTACGTAATGTACATAATTCATACTTCAGGGAGTGTAAATGGCATTTTCTTGCGATACATGAAGATAATTGCACGTATTTACCCTTTGTTTCCGCTAACGTAACAATGTCGATGAAACATTAAAACTTCATTGAATTTGCTCGGAGGTGATCAATTTTCGTTCGAAAAACATCGAAACACGTTATTTTTCAGCGAAAATCGTCGAATTGGACCAAGATTTCACCAACGTTGCCCTCAAACGATCGATTTTTACATGAAAATCGAAGGAACACGCCTTTTTACAGCGAAAATCGTCGTAATGTACAAAATTCATACTTCGGGGAGAGTAAACGGCATTCCTGCGATACATGAAGATAATCGCACGTGTTTACAATTTGTTTCCGCAAACGTAACAATGTCAATGAAACATGATTATTTCATTGAATTTGGTCGGAGGTGATCAATTTTCGTTCGAAAAACATCGAAACACGTTATTTTTCAGCGAAAATCGTCGAATTGGACCAAGATTTGACCAACGTTGCCCTCAAACGATCGATTTTTACATGAAAATCGAAGGAACACGCCTTTTTACAGCGAAAATCGTCGTAATGTACAAAATTCATACTTCGTGGAGAGTAAACGGCATTCCTGCGATACATGAAGATAATCGCACGTGTTTACAATTTGTTTCCGCCAACGTAACAATGTCGATGAAACATGATTATTTCATTGAATTTGGTCGGAGGTGATCAATTTTCGTTCGAAAAACATCGAAACACGTTATTTTTCAGCGAAAATCGTCGAATTGGACCAAGATTTGACCAACGTTGCCCTCAAACGATCGATTTTTACATGAAAATCGAAGGAACAAGCCTTTTTACAGCGAAAATCGTCGTAATGTACAAAATTCATGCTTCGGGGAGGGTAAATGGCATTCCTGCGATACATGAAGATAATCGCACGTGTTTACACTTTGTTTCCGCTATCGTAACGATGTCGATGAAACATGATAATTTCATTGAATTTGCTCGGAGGTGATCAATTTTCGTTCGAAAAACATCGAAACACGATATTTTTCAGTGAAAATCGTAGAAATGGACCAAGATTTCACCAACGTTGCTCTCAAACGATCGATTTTTACATGAAAATCGAAGGAACGCGCCTTTTTACAGCGAAAATCGTCGTAATGTACATAATTCATACTTCGGGGAGGGTGTAAATTGCATTCCGGCGATACATGAAGATAATCGTACGTATTTACACTTTGTTTCCGCTAACGTAACAATGTCGATGAAACATTAAAACTTCATTGAATTTGGTCGGTGGTGATCAATCTTCGTTCGAAAAACATCGAAACACGTTATTTTTCAGCGAAAATCGTCGAATTGGACCAAGATTCACCAACGTTGCCCTCAAACGATCGATTTTTACATGAAAATCGAAGGAACACGCCTTTTTACAGCGAAAATCGTCGTAATGTACAAAATTCATACTTCGGGGAGAGTAAACGGCATTCCTGCAATACATGAAGATAATCGCACGTATTTACACTTTGTTTCCGCTAACGTAACAATGTCGATGAAACCTCATCATTTCATTGAATTTGGTCACAGGTGATGAATTTTCGGTCGAAAAACATCGAAACACGTTATTTTTCAGCGAAAGTCGTCGAATTGGACCAAGACTTCACCAACGTTGCCCTCAAACGATCGATTTTTACATGAAAATCGAAGAACACACCTTTTTACAGCGAAAATCGTCATAATGTACAAAATTCATACTTCGGGGAGCGTAAATGGCATTCCCGCGATACACTAAGATAATCGCACGTGTTTACAATTGGTTTCCGCTAACGTAACAATGTCGATGAAACATGATTATTTCATTGAATTTGGTCGGAGGTGATCAATTTTCGTTCGAAAAAATCGAAACACGTTATTTTTCAGTGAAAATCGTAGAAATGGACCAAGATTTCACCAACGTTGCTCTCAAACGATCGATTTTTACATGAAAATCGAAGGAACAAGCCTTTTTACAGCGAAAATCGTCGTAATGTACATAATTCATACTTCGGAGAGGGTAAATGGCATTCCTGCGATACATGAAGATAATCCCACGTGTTTACAATTTGTTTCGGCTAACGTAACAATGTCGATAAAACATGATAATTTCATTGAATTTGCTCGGAGGTGATCAATTTTCGTTCAAAAAACATCGAAACACGTTATTTTTCAGTGAAAACCGTAGAAATGGACCAAGATTTCACCAACGTTGCCCTCAAACGATAGATTTTTACATGAAAATCGAAGAACACACTTTTTTACAGCGAAAATCGTCATAATGTACAAAATTCATACTTCGGGGAGCGTAAATGGCATTCCCGCGATACATGAAGATAATCGCACGTGTTTCCAATTTGTTTCCGCTAACGTAACAATGTCGATGAAACATGATTATTTCATTGAATTTGGTCAGAGGTGATCAATTTTCGTTCGAAAAACATCGAAACACGTTATTTTTCAGCGAAAATCGTCGAATTGGACCAAGATTTCACCAACGTTGCCCTCAAACGATCGATTTTTACATGAAAATCGAAGGAACACGCCTTTTTACAGCGAAAATCGTCGTAATGTACAAAATTCATACTTCGGGGAGAGTAAACGGCATTCCTGCGATACATGAAGATAATCCCACATGTTTACAATTTGTTTCGGCTAACGTAACAATGTCGATAAAACATGATAATTTCATTGAATTTGCTCGGAGGTGATCAATTTTCGTTCAAAAAACATCGAAACACGTTATTTTTCAGTGAAAACCGTAGAAATGGACCAAGATTTCACCAACGTTGCCCTCAAACGATAGATTTTTACATAAAAATCGAAGAACACACCTTTTTACAGCGAAAATCGTCATAATGTACAAAATTCATACTTCGGGGAGCGTAAATGGCATTCCCGCGATACATTAAGATAATCGCACGTGTTTACAATTTGTTTCCGCTAACGTAACAATGTCGATGAAACATGATTATTTCAT
This sequence comes from Campoletis raptor, assembly GCA_948107755.1. NCBI lineage: Eukaryota > Metazoa > Arthropoda > Insecta > Hymenoptera > Ichneumonidae > Campoletis > Campoletis raptor. Next base: position 309,233 of record OX403628.1, on the reverse strand, counting down.
TGAATTTGGTCGGAGGTGATCAATTTTCGTTCGAAAAACATCGAAACACGTTATTTTTCAGCGAAAATCGTCGAATTGGACCAAGATTTGACCAACGTTGCCCTCAAACGATCGATTTTTACATGAAAATCGAAGGAACACGCCTTTTTACAGCGAAAATCGTCGTAATGTACAAGATTCATGCTTCGGGGAGGGTAAATTGCATTCCTGCGATACATGAAGATAATCGCACGTGTTTACAATTTGTTTCCGCAAACGTAACAATGTCGATGAAACATGATTATTTCATTGAATTTGGTCGGAGGTGATCAATTTTCGTTCGAAAAACATCGAAACACGTTATTTTTCAGCGAAAATCGTCGAATTGGACCAAGATTTGACCAACGTTGCCCTCAAACGATCGATTTTTACATGAAAATCGAAGGAACACGCCTTTTTACAGCGAAAATCGTCGTAATGTACAAGATTCATGCTTCGGGGAGGGTAAATTGCATTCCTGCGATACATGAAGATAATCGCACGTGTTTACAATTGGTTTCCGCTAACGTAACAATGTCGATGAAACATGATTATTTCATTGAATTTGGTCAGAGGTGATCAATTTTCGTTCGAAAAAAATCGAAACACGTTATTTTTCAGCGAAAATCGTCGAATTGGACCAAGATTTGACCAACGTTGCCCTCAAACGATCGATTTTTACATGAAAATCGAAGGAACACGCCTTTTTACAGCGAAAATCGTCGTAATGTACAAAATTCATACTTCGTGGAGAGTAAACGGCATTCCTGCGATACATGAAGATAATCGCACGTGTTTACAATTTGTTTCCGCCAACGTAACAATGTCGATGAAACACGATTATTTCATTGAATTTGGTCGGAGGTGATCAATTTTCGTTCGAAAAACATCGAAACACGTTATTTTTCAGCGAAAATCGTCGAATTGGACCAAGATTTGACCAACGTTGCCCTCAAACGATCGATTTTTACATGAAAATCGAAGGAACACGCCTTTTTACAGCGAAAATCGTCGTAATGTACAAAATTCATACTTCGTGGAGAGTAAACGGCATTCCTGCGATACATGAAGATAATCGCACGTGTTTACAATTTGTTTCCGCCAACGTAACAATGTCGATGAAACATGATTATTTCATTGAATTTGGTCGGAGGTGATCAATTTTCGTTCGAAAAACATCGAAACACGTTATTTTTCAGCGAAAATCGTCGAATTGGACCAAGATTTGACCAACGTTGCCCTCAAACGATCGATTTTTACATGAAAATCGAAGGAACAAGCCTTTTTACAGCGAAAATCGTCGTAATGTACAAAATTCATGCTTCGGGGAGGGTAAATGGCATTCCTGCGATACATGAAGATAATCGCACGTGTTTACACTTTGTTTCCGCTATCGTAACGATGTCGATGAAACATGATAATTTCATTGAATTTGCTCGGAGGTGATCAATTTTCGTTCGAAAAACATCGAAACACGATATTTTTCAGTGAAAATCGTAGAAATGGACCAAGATTTCACCAACGTTGCTCTCAAACGATCGATTTTTACATGAAAATCGAAGGAACGCGCCTTTTTACAGCGAAAATCGTCGTAATGTACATAATTCATACTTCGGGGAGGGTAAATTGCATTCCGGCGATACATGAAGATAATCGTACGTATTTACACTTTGTTTCCGCTAACGTAACAATGTCGATGAAACATTAAAACTTCATTGAATTTGGTCGGTGGTGATCAATCTTCGTTCGAAAAACATCGAAACACGTTATTTTTCAGCGAAAATCGTCGAATTGGACCAAGATTCACCAACGTTGCCCTCAAACGATCGATTTTTACATGAAAATCGAAGGAACACGCCTTTTTACAGCGAAAATCGTCGTAATGTACAAAATTCATACTTCGGGGAGAGTAAACGGCATTCCTGCAATACATGAAGATAATCGCACGTATTTACACTTTGTTTCCGCTAACGTAACAATGTCGATGAAACCTCATCATTTCATTGAATTTGGTCACAGGTGATGAATTTTCGGTCGAAAAACATCGAAACACGTTATTTTTCAGCGAAAGTCGTCGAATTGGACCAAGACTTCACCAACGTTGCCCTCAAACGATCGATTTTTACATGAAAATCGAAGAACACACCTTTTTACAGCGAAAATCGTCATAATGTACAAAATTCATACTTCGGGGAGCGTAAATGGCATTCCCGCGATACACTAAGATAATCGCACGTGTTTACAATTGGTTTCCGCTAACGTAACAATGTCGATGAAACATGATTATTTCATTGAATTTGGTCGGAGGTGATCAATTTTCGTTCGAAAAAATCGAAACACGTTATTTTTCAGTGAAAATCGTAGAAATGGACCAAGATTTCACCAACGTTGCTCTCAAACGATCGATTTTTACATGAAAATCGAAGGAACAAGCCTTTTTACAGCGAAAATCGTCGTAATGTACATAATTCATACTTCGGAGAGGGTAAATGGCATTCCTGCGATACATGAAGATAATCCCACGTGTTTACAATTTGTTTCGGCTAACGTAACAATGTCGATAAAACATGATAATTTCATTGAATTTGCTCGGAGGTGATCAATTTTCGTTCAAAAAACATCGAAAGACGTTATTTTTCAGTGAAAACCGTAGAAATGGACCAAGATTTCACCAACGTTGCCCTCAAACGATAGATTTTTACATGAAAATCGAAGAACACACTTTTTTACAGCGAAAATCGTCATAATGTACAAAATTCATACTTCGGGGAGCGTAAATGGCATTCCCGCGATACATGAAGATAATCGCACGTGTTTCCAATTTGTTTCCGCTAACGTAACAATGTCGATGAAACATGATTATTTCATTGAATTTGGTCAGAGGTGATCAATTTTCGTTCGAAAAACATCGAAACACGTTATTTTTCAGCGAAAATCGTCGAATTGGACCAAGATTTCACCAACGTTGCCCTCAAACGATCGATTTTTACATGAAAATCGAAGGAACACGCCTTTTTACAGCGAAAATCGTCGTAATGTACAAAATTCATACTTCGGGGAGAGTAAACGGCATTCCTGCGATACATGAAGATAATCGCACGTGTTTACAATTTGTTTCCGCAAACGTAACAATGTCGATGAAACATGATTATTTCATTGAATTTGGTCGGAGGTGATCAATTTTCGTTCGAAAAACATCGAAACACGTTATTTTTCAGCGAAAATCGTCGAATTGGACCAAGATTTGACCAACGTTGCCCTCAAACGATCGATTTTTACATGAAAATCGAAGGAACACGCCTTTTTACAGCGAAAATCGTCGTAATGTACAAGATTCATGCTTCGGGGAGGGTAAATTGCATTCCTGCGATACATGAAGATAATCGCACGTGTTTACAATTGGTTTCCGCTAACGTAACAATGTCGATGAAACATGATTATTTCATTGAATTTGGTCAGAGGTGATCAATTTTCGTTCGAAAAAAAATCGAAACACGTTATTTTTCAGTGAAAATCGTAGAAATGGACCAAGATTTCACCAACGTTGCTCTCAAACGATCGATTTTTACATGAAAATCGAAGGAACAAGCCTTTTTACAGCGAAAATCGTCGTAATGTACATAATTCATACTTCGGAGAGGGTAAATGGCATTCCTGCGATACATGAAGATAATCCCACATGTTTACAATTTGTTTCGGCTAACGTAACAATGTCGATAAAACATGATAATTTCATTGAATTTGCTCGGAGGTGATCAATTTTCGTTCAAAAAACATCGAAACACGTTATTTTTCAGTGAAAACCGTAGAAATGGACCAAGATTTCACCAACGTTGCCCTCAAACGATAGATTTTTACATAAAAATCGAAGAACACACCTTTTTACAGCGAAAATCGTCATAATGTACAAAATTCATACTTCGGGGAGCGTAAATGGCATTCCCGCGATACATTAAGATAATCGCACGTGTTTACAATTTGTTTCCGCTAACGTAACAATGTCGATGAAACATGATTATTTCATTGAATTTGGTCGGAGGTGATCAATTTTCGTTCGAAAAACATCGAAACACGTTATTTTTCAGCGAAAATCGTCGAATTGGACCAAGATTTGACCAACGTTGCCCTCAAACGATCGATTTTTACATGAAAATCGAAGGAACACGCCTTTTTACAGCGAAAATCGTCGTAATGTACAAGATTCATGCTTCGGGGAGGGTAAATTGCATTCCTGCGATACATGAAGATAATCGCACGTGTTTACAATTTGTTTCCGCTAACGTAACAATGTCGATGAAACATGATTATTTCATTGAATTTGGTCGGAGGTGATCAATTTTCGTTCGAAAAACATCGAAACACGTTATTTTTCAGCGAAAATCGTCGAATTGGACCAAGATTTGACCAACGTTGCCCTCAAACGATCGATTTTTACATGAAAATCGAAGGAACACGCCTTTTTACAGCGAAAATCGTCGTAATGTACAAGATTCATACTTCGGGGAGAGTAAACGGCATTCCTGCGATACATGAAGATAATCGCACGTGTTTACAATTTGTTTCCGCAAACGTAACAATGTCGATGAAACATGATTATTTCATTGAATTTGGTCGGAGGTGATCAATTTTCGTTCGAAAAACATCGAAACACGTTATTTTTCAGCGAAAATCGTCGAATTGGACCAAGATTTGACCAACGTTGCCCTCAAACGATCGATTTTTACATGAAAATCGAAGGAACACGCCTTTTTACAGTGAAAATCGTCGTAATGTACAAGATTCATGCTTCGGGGAGGGTAAATTGCATTCCTGCGATACATGAAGATAATCGCACGTGTTTACAATTGGTTTCCGCTAACGTAACAATGTCGATGAAACATGATTATTTCATTGAATTTGGTCAGAGGTGATCAATTTTCGTTCGAAAAAAATCGAAACACGTTATTTTTCAGTGAAAATCGTAGAAATGGACCAAGATTTCACCAACGTTGCTCTCAAACGATCGATTTTTACATGAAAATCGAAGGAACAAGCCTTTTTACAGCGAAAATCGTCGTAATGTACATAATTCATACTTCGGAGAGGGTAAATGGCATTCCTGCGATACATTAAGATAATCGCACGTGTTTACAATTTGTTTCCGCTAACGTAACAATGTCGATGAAACACGATTATTTCATTGAATTTGGTCGGAGGTGATCAATTTTCGTTCGAAAAACATCGAAACACGTTATTTTTCAGCGAAAATCGTCGAATTGGACCAAGATTTGACCAACGTTGCCCTCAAACGATCGATTTTTACATGAAAATCGAAGGAACACGCCTTTTTACAGCGAAAATCGTCTTAATGTACATGATTCATGCTTCGGGGAGGGTAAATTGCATTCCTGCGATACATGAAGATAATCGCACGTGTTTACAATTGGTTTCCGCTAACGTAACAATGTCGATGAAACATGATTATTTCATTGAATTTGGTCGGAGGTGATCAATTTTCGTTCGAAAAAAATCGAAACACGTTATTTTTCAGTGAAAATCGTAGAAATGGACCAAGATTTCACCAACGTTGCTCTCAAACGATCGATTTTTACATGAAAATCGAAGAACACACCTTTTTACAGCGAAAATCATCTTAATGTACAAGATTCATGCTTCGGGGAGGGTAAATTGCATTCCTGCGATACATGAAGATAATCGCACGTGTTTACAATTGGTTTCCGCTAACGTAACAATGTCGATGAAACATGATTATTTCATTGAATTTGGTCGGAGGTGATCAATTTTCGTTCGAAAAAAATCGAAACACGTTATTTTTCAGTGAAAATCGTAGAAATGGACCAAGATTTCACCAACGTTGCTCTCAAACGATCGATTTTTACATGAAAATCGAAGAACACACCTTTTTACAGCGAAAATCGTCATAATGTACAAAATTCATACTTCGGGGAGCGGAAATGGCATTCCCGCGATACATGAAGAACCTTGGCAAAAAACATCTCCCCTAAAAAACCTTGGTAAAAAAAAACATATCGCCTAAAAAACCTTGGACAACTTCGCCTAAAAAAATTTAAGACCCTTCAAAGAAAGAAAACCTAAAAAAACTTGGTATAATAAAAGATCTCGCTCAAAAAACCTCGGTGTAAAAAACATCTCGCCTCAAAAACCTTGGTAAAAAAAACACATATTGGCAAAAAACATCTCGCCTAAAAACCTTGGCAAAAAACATCTTGCCTAAAAAACCTTGGTAAAAAAAAACATCGCCTAAAAAACCTTGGACAACTTCGCCTAAAAACATTTAAGACCCTTCAAAGAAAGAAGAACTAAAAAAACTTGGTATAATAAAAACATCTCGCTCAAAAAACCTTGGTATAAAAAAACATCTCGCGTAAAAAACCTTGGTATAAAACACATCTTGCCTAAAAAACCTTGGTACCCCTCCCTCTACCAGAAAAATTTGATGCCCTCCCAGAAAAACGATATAAAAAATGTCTCGCCTAAAAAAACTTGACCACTCCAAACTGAAAAAATTGAAGACACTTCAAAAAATACAATGAAGAACAACCTCACAAAAATCTTCCTGAAAATTCGAAATACCTTACATAAACACAAAAAATAGTCGTAAAATAATTATGTAAAAATTGATCATTTACGTTCAGCACTAAAATTTCTGATATCAATAAGGAGACAAGTTTTTCGTTGAGGTCTGAGAATCAACTAACCATTCCATTCCATTAATAACCATTAATAATACAGAATCATGTGTTGTTGAATTTTTACTACTTAGAAAACGAAAATAATCAATGTTTCATTTACGTACAGGAATAAAATTTGCAATATCAATACTGGGACAAGTGTTTCCATACTAACTTACAAAACGGAAATAGTCAACGTCCATTTACGTACAGGATTAAAATTTACAATATCAATACTGGGACAAGTGTTTCATACTAACTTACTAAACGAAAATAGTCTATGTTTCATTTACGTACAGGATTCATATTTACCATGTTAATACTGGTACTACAAACAAAAATCTACCCTCCACAAAAAATTCAAGGTCCTAGAAAAATCTTATAGAAAAAAGAAGAAAAGGAAAAAAGAAAAAGTGAAGTAAAGGAAAGAGTAAAGAAACGCAAGGAAAAACACTCCAGAACGACTACCCTCAAAAAATCAACAACCCTGAAATAATAAAGGATAGAGAAAAGCCCCAGAAAAAATTCCGTCAAAAAAATAGAGAATAGAGAAAAACCCCAGAAAATATCCTCTTATAAAAAAATCGAAAAGACTGAAGAAAATAGAAGAAAATGTAGAAATGGTACAATAATAATAATAAAAGTCCATGATTTTCGTTCAGCACTAAAAAATTTTATATCAATAAAAGGACAAGTAACCTATTGATGTCTGAAAATCAATTAACGAGAAAAAAGAAAATAGAACAAAAAAAACCGGTCGAAAAAAAAAAGTCAAAATGAAAAAAAAATATAAGGGGTGTATAACAAACACAAAAACCTCTAGTCTGCCAAAAAGTTGAAAGGACAACGATTTACGTTCAGCGCTGAAATGTTTAATAACAACAACAGGACAATTATTTCATTGGAGCTTCATAATATAATAGACTTATAAGAAATATTTAAACAATCAATCGAAAAGAGTTACCAATCTACAAAAACAAAAATCGGTCGAAAAAAACAGTACCCAAATGAAAAGAAATGAAAGGGTTTTAACAAACAAAAGAACCTAGTCTACAAAAAATTAACGAGACAACGGTTTATGTTCAGCGTTGAAATAATATGCTTGAGAATAGATCAACGAGAAAACGAAAATAACTTGGTTTTCAAAAGAGGTACCAAGTTACAAAAATAGTCATACATATAAAAACGAGTCTGGAAACAGGATCAAAGAGAAAAAAGAGTAATTGGTGGATAACAAAAAAAAATAGTGTACAAAAAATTAAAAATCGAAAAAGATGATGATTCACGTTCAGCACTTACATTTAGAATGATATTTATTGGTGTTTGAGAAAAGATTAACAACAAATAGTTTTCGAAAGTGCAATTCTTCCACATTGTTCGCTCGATGGGAATGGAAAAATCTTATTGGTAACAATTTGTTAAACGTTCACCACCGTACGTTCAGCGTATACGCACAGAGTACTTGTCCGGCCCATAACTTTTTATGCAAATTGCTCATTCAAGAAAAAATCGGGGACCACTCGCGAAAAAGCAAAGCCTTTTTTATTGCAGTAATATTTCTATATGAACTATAAGTTTTTCTCATAGCAGCAGATGATAAGTTATTATTAAGTTAAGTTAAGTTGTTTCCCGTCGTATTATAAGAATAATAACATTGCTGGTTGTATGTGAGCAGCAGCTTTAGAAAATGATGAACCAATTTAGCTGAACAGAGTCCTAATCAAGAGACTCGGTAGAGTCTCGGGACAAGTACATTTGACAGCTCTGTCGTCTGCTGGCCCGAGGCTCGCCAGAGTATATTATCTCTGAATAAAGTAAAATTCGGTAGTGGGGGTAAAAACTGAAAGTCATTTTCTCGAATTACGAAGCTTAGGAGACAGATGATGATTTGAAAATTGAACTGGAGACTAATTATGAAAAAATCTTTCGATTAAGCCTTAATTCAGCACGATTGATGCCGTATTTGCTGAGAAAAAACTTTGCACAGGGTAAAGATTATGCAAAAATTCTAACACATTGAAGGATTTGGTGTGTTTGTATATGCGCGCAGACGACACGATCAAAGGCGTTTTGATGCCCATCAAAACCCGTTTCCACCGAAGCCCGTCTTCGGCGACAAAAGTAGCGAGTTCCCATTGGTCCTTTCCTTTGTACCCATACCACGGAAAGTTTGACGGTAGTTTTGACGCGAGACGCGTAAACAGCGTGTTTTTTGCGGACTTCTCGTAGATCCGTGTTGACAGATGGTAAGGTCGGAATAATTCACGCAAAAAAAAATATCAATTTGACCCTTTGAAACACACATTTTTCCTTACGTGCAACTAGCTCAAAACTTTGTACTCGGGGGTTTTCGGGATCGCTGATTACAAAACTGCATACAAAATTTAGAAATTCAAGATGGCGAATCCAATATGGCGGACAAGAAATGCAAAAATTGTTTGCTGATGCAAAATATGGTACTCGAGGGTTTTCGGGGTCGCTGATTACAAATCTGCGCTCAAAATTTAGAAATTCAACATGGCGGATCCAATATGGCGAACAACAAATGCTAAAATTGTTTGATGAAAGCAAAATATGGTACCCGGGGGTTTTCGGGGTCGCTGATTACAAATCTGCACCTAAAATTTAGAAATTCAAGATGGCGGATCCAATATGGCGGACCACAAATGCAAAAATTGTTTGATGAAAGCAAAACATGGTACTCGGGGGTTTTCGAGGTCGCTGATTACAAATCTGCATCCAAAATTTCGAAATTCAAGATGACGGATACAATATGGCGGACAATAACTGCGAAAATCGTTTAAGAAAAGCGAAAGTTGGCACACGGGGGTTTTTGGGTTCACCGATTAACAATCTGCATGCAAAATTTCGAAATTCAAAATGGCGGATTCAATATGGCGGACCATAAATTCCAAAATTTTATGATGAAAGTGAAAGGTTCAGAAAAAAGAAGTGATATCCTGGCGAAAAATCCCCTGCCCGGGGAAAAAAAACCTTGGACAAGTACATTTGTTGACCCCCGTTTCCATTTGTTTTCACAGAAAAAAACTACCCAAAAAAGTACAAAATTTTCAAAAAATTAGCAAGATCAAGAATGATTTACATTCAGCACTAAAATTTATAATATCAATAATAGGACAAGTATTTCATTGTCCCTTGAGGATGGAGTATTTAAAAAAAAGCAAAAATAAGTTCGTTATTGAAAAAAGTCACCAATGTATAAAAATAAAAATCGGTCCAAAAGAACAGAGTCCAGAAAAAAAATCAACATAAAACAAAACGCGGAGAAAAAAATTTCAAACGAAAAAAATTAGATTGAAAAATAATTTCGGCCGTAGTACTTGGCGAGTTCGTACCATGAAAAATACATTACGCGATTCTACCTAAGCAAAAAACTCGCCAAGTACTACGGCCGAAATTATTTTTCAATCTAATTTTTTTCGTTTGAAATTTTTTTCTCCGCGTTTTGTTTTATGTTGATTTTTTTTCTGGACTCTGTTCTTTTGGACCGATTTTTATTTTTATACATTGGTGACTTTTTTCAATAACGAACTTATTTTTGCTTTTTTTTAAATACTCCATCCTCAAGGGACAATGAAATACTTGTCCTATTATTGATATTATAAATTTTAGTGCTGAATGTAAATCATTCTTGATCTTGCTAATTTTTTGAAAATTTTGTACTTTTTTGGGTAGTTTTTTTCTGTGAAAACAAATGGAAACGGGGGTCAACAAATGTACTTGTCCAAGGTTTTTTTTCCCCGGGCTATGCCAATTTTGTAATAATGACAATAAAGAGTATCGTATTCCATTTAAGTCGATATCAAATATCGTTTATGATGCGAGGTTATCCCGAGGGAAACAGCTAGATTATTTTTCATAAGTTTGTGTTTGTGCGAACAGTGCGCACATTTTATGCCTCTGATACAGAACCATTGGAAATGTTTCGTGTGTGTTGTGAGAGAGCGCTCATTGGTCGACCAAGTTCGTAAAAGTTTTTTTCCACAATCTCAAATCTGCTGAGTCAAAAGATACAAATTTTGGAACAAAATTTTTATTGGACTAACGGATTGGATGAAAGCAAAGATTCGTGTGTAGCTTGTTTGAAGAGATTGGACTCCATGGGTTTTATGACTTCACCTCTAATTTGATTTTTTTCTTGAATGAGCAATTTGCATAAAAAGTTATTGGAGCAAAATTTTTATTGGACTAACGGATTCGATGAAAGCAAGGATTCGTGTGTAGCTTGTTTGAAGAGATTGGACTCCATGGGTTCCATGACTTAACCTCTAATTTGATTTTTTCTTGAATGAGCAATTTGCATAAAAAGTTATGGGCCGGACAAGTACTCTGTGCGTATACGCTGAACGTACGGTGGTGAACGTTTAACAAATTGTTACCAATAAGATTTTTCCATTCCCATCGAGCGAACAATGTGGAAGAATTGCACTTTCGAAAACTATTTGTTGTTAATCTTTTCTCAAACACCAATAAATATCATTCTAAATGTAAGTGCTGAACGTGAATCATCATCTTTTTCGATTTTTAATTTTTTGTACACTATTTTTTTTTGTTATCCACCAATTACTCTTTTTTCTCTTTGATCCTGTTTCCAGACTCGTTTTTATATGTATGACTATTTTTGTAACTTGGTACCTCTTTTGAAAACCAAGTTATTTTCGTTTTCTCGTTGATCTATTCTCAAGCATATTATTTCAACGCTGAACATAAACCGTTGTCTCGTTAATTTTTTGTAGACTAGGTTCTTTTGTTTGTTAAAACCCTTTCATTTCTTTTCATTTGGGTACTGTTTTTTTCGACCGATTTTTGTTTTTGTAGATTGGTAACTCTTTTCGATTGATTGTTTAAATATTTCTTATAAGTCTATTATATTATGAAGCTCCAATGAAATAATTGTCCTGTTGTTGTTATTAAACATTTCAGCGCTGAACGTAAATCGTTGTCCTTTCAACTTTTTGGCAGACTAGAGGTTTTTGTGTTTGTTATACACCCCTTTTATTTTTTTTTCATTTTGACTTTTTTTTTTCGACCGGTTTTTTTTGTTCTATTTTCTTTTTTCTCGTTAATTGATTTTCAGACATCAATAGGTTACTTGTCCTTTTATTGATATAAAATTTTTTAGTGCTGAACGAAAATCATGGACTTTTATTATTATTATTGTACCATTTCTACATTTTCTTCTATTTTCTTCAGTCTTTTCGATTTTTTTATAAGAGGATATTTTCTGGGGTTTTTCTCTATTCTCTATTTTTTTGACGGAATTTTTTCTGGGGCTTTTCTCTATCCTTTATTATTTCAGGGTTGTTGATTTTTTGAGGGTAGTCGTTCTGGAGTGTTTTTCCTTGCGTTTCCTTACTCTTTCCTTTACTTCACTTTTTCTTTTTTCCTTTTCTTCTTTTTTCTATAAGATTTTTCTAGGACCTTGAATTTTTTGTGGAGGGTAGATTTTTGTTTGTAGTACCAGTATTAATATGGTAAATATGAATCCTGTACGTAAATGAAACATAGACTATTTTCGTTTAGTAAGTTAGTATGAAACACTTGTCCCAGTATTGATATTGTAAATTTTAACTTCACAAAAACCAAAAACTATTTTTGATCTTTCTTTTCTTTTACCTTCTCTCTCCTAGCTTATAATTTTTTGTCTCTAAAAAATTACTTTTCTCTTTTCCCTCTACTTCTTGCTTTAAAGAAATCTCCTCCCTGAGTTTTCTTTCTCTGACATGTTCGTTGTCAGTCTTCTCTTCCAAAAACTCTCCTAGCTTATATTTTTCGTCTCTAGAAAATTATTTTTCCCTTTTCCCTCTACCTCTTTTGCTTTAAAAGAATCTCCTCCCTGAGTTTTCTTTCTCTGTCATGTTCGTTGTCAGTCTTCTCTTTCAAAAATAATTGAAATCATTATTTTTTCATGTAGCCAAGAAAAAGAAACGTCACACTACATTCCGTTGGGAATTCTTTGAGGATGTGTTAAAATAAACTCAATAATTATTGAACAATGATTGCTTCTCGTAATTGGAATGATGTGAAAAAACAAAAGAAAACTATAAATAGAAGTATATACAAAAAAAAATTATTGTTTTCAAGAAACAACGAAAAAATCACTTAATTTCGCCACCAGTTCGATGCACAGATAATACAAAAACTTGGCGTGCATGGTTAAGACAATAAGCTCGAGAAGATAAAATAATGCTTCAACAGATGATTAGCTCGGGAGCAACGGTATATGTCCGGACGGATTCAGAGCGTTCGTAGCGCAAGTGGATTGATGGAATGAATGGGATAAGCTTGAGAAATGAAATGCAGGGAATTCATATGATGGAATCAATAGATCATTGGATGGAATTTATGGGATTAAATGGATGGATGAGTGTATGGAATTTATGAGATTGGATGGATGGATCGATGGATGGAATTTATAGGATTGGATGGATCGATCGATCGATGGAATTTACAGGATTGAATGGATGGATCGATGGATGGAATTTATGGGATAGTATAAATTGACCGAGAAACGAAATTGATATCAGGTGGACGGACTTGATGTGATTGGCAATCGATGAAAAAAAATGGAAGGAATGAATCAATAGAATTCATGGGATGGAATGAATACATCAATGGATGGAATGGATAGAATGAGATGAACGGATTAGCGGGTGAAATTGATCGCAGATCAACGAATGGAATGGATCGAATGATACGGATAGAGGATGTTGAAGGAATGGATTGGATGAGATAAATGAATGAATGAAATTAGATGAAGAGATGGTACAATCGTAAATTAGGTAATGGAATAGCATAATATTAATAGAATGAATGGGGTAAGATGGATGTGAGAATGGGATCGATGGATGGTGTGAAGTCGTAGGATATGAATAAATACGAACATGGATAAGGATGGACGATATGGAAGCGAAGGATGGAATAAATGAGATGATTTGGTGTAGAATAATAGGTTAATGGACCTCATGGATACATAATTGCGCACGAGTTGCGTGGAACGGTTGGAGTAGGTAGGTCGAAAGGTATGGAAAGATGAGACGTTCCTTCGTCGAGCTTATTGTCTTAACCATGCACGCCAAGTTTTTTTATTATCTGTGCATCGAACTGGTGGCGAAATTAAGTGATTTTTTCGTTGTTTCTTGAAAACAATAATTTTTTTTTGTATATACTTCTATTTATAGTTTTCTTTTGTTTTTTCACATCATTCCAATTACGAGAAGCAATCATTGTTCAATAATTATTGAGTTTATTTTAACACATCCTCAAAGAATTCCCAACGGAATGTAGTGTGACGTTTCTTTTTCTTGGCTACATGAAAAAATAATGATTTCAATTATTTTTGAAAGAGAAGACTGACAACGAACATGACAGAGAAAGAAAACTCAGGGAGGAGATTCTTTTAAAGCAAAAGAGGTAGAGGGAAAAGGGAAAAATAATTTTCTAGAGACGAAAAATATAAGCTAGGAGAGTTTTTGGAAGAGAAGACTGACAACGAACATGTCAGAGAAAGAAAACTCAGGGAGGAGATTTCTTTAAAGCAAGAAGTAGAGGGAAAAGAGAAAAGTAATTTTTTAGAGACAAAAAATTATAAGCTAGGAGAGAGAAGGTAAAAGAAAAGAAAGATCAAAAATAGTTTTTGGTTTTTGTGAAGTGTACAAGAATAGACTGATTATTTTATAACTAAGGTGCGACTTTTTATACTTGGCGCCCTTTTTTTACTTTTTTAAAGTTTTTCCCCGAGATTTCATTGTTTTTTGTAAAAAATATCGGAACAATATGGTAAACAGATGCGATAACGAATTAAAAAATGACCATAGCCTAAATTTGAAGAAAACTCATTAAACATTGATCATCAACCCCAAATATCATGGGGTACTCACCATCAACACCACGAACCAAAAGAAAAAAATAGCATCGGTAAGTAATCAAAACGTAGTGTTGAAATTACTCGTTACGAGATAACGAACCCTTTCGGCACTATCGAGCAAACGTTTTCATAGTAGGGTGAAGAAAAAGAGTGCTAGACAATTCAAACAACAATGATATATCCGTTCTGTCTTTGATGACGTAACGGCTCTTTATTCACCTTCTTGCAGATATAATAGAAATAAATTTGGACAGTAATTACAAGATTCGGGATTCATATATTTAACAAAATACTGACAACTGACATACGGATAACATAGCTCATTGCTTTCTATCGATCCGCAAATTATAGCTGATGGAAACAAAAAACTTATGCAAAAATGACTAGGAAATTGGACTTTAATAAAAATATGCATAAAGACCAATTTCGTGAGTGCAAGTTCGTCCATGATAAGAATGAAGCAGAAGACATCGTCGTGTCGAACAGTAAATGCATGATTCGCAGATGAACGAAGGTTTTGAAGTAACACGAGATCTCGATTTGTAACTGACATTGACGGCATCTAGAAAAAAGAAGGTTCTACAATGTGTTGAACTAATCACCTGTCGGATAGAGCTAGATAAAATAGTAGTGATAAACGCTTACAAATGTTGTTGATAGAGAAACGCTCTCCAACGCATGATATAACAGCGTGTCCTTTGTATGTATGAAATATACGATATGGAATCAATAACCAAACGCCATGAGCCACATCATGAATTGTATAATATCGTGTCCTCCGTATTGTAGCCTGTACTGCAACTGGAACAATATATATATATATTTATATATTAATATTCGATACATGTCCAAAACAATGAAGAAAAAGATAAAAAAAGGCTTACCATTAAAGTTGATTGTCGAAAATCCTCGGTCTCATCATGAACCAGTTAAGATACGTTAGCAATCTCGATGTTTTTCTTCACGATGTTGTTAGAGCGAGTAACATGTAAAATGGCTTAACATTTCCACCAGGCAACTAGATCGCAATGAGCTATGTGTTTATACATCGATTTGAATTATGAACTCTGACTTCACGAAATATTACGAGCATTAAAGCCTTTTGCAGACGGAGAATGTAACGTGCTGTCAAACAACGCACAATAAATCAAGCAAACTAGAAATCATAATAATAATAATAATAATAATAATAATAATAATAATAATAATAAAATACCTCTGCCAGAAAAGATTTCGCAGCTTTAACTAATTTGAATAGAATCAAATGTTAATAAGGGAAATACAGTAGACGGGGAACAATTTTGTCGTGTATACAGAAGAAAAAGAAAAGGGTGGCACATAATTAAAGCCTACACATAAACACAATAACATAAATAAAACGACATGTTGTTTCACATGATAACGATAACAAAAAGAGCGGTAAAGCCTTTTACAGACGGATGATGTATTGTTTTATTAAGAAAATTGCAATAAACGGAGGTGTCCATGAATCCTAATGAATAACACGAATCGTAATGAATGACACACCTCTGCCTGAAAAGATTTTACAGCTTTAACAACAAAACTAAAATAACATTTGAGAAGACAAACAAGAAAACGATCGCACATAAATAAATACATTATAAAAATTTCGCAAACATTGAAACATTAAAACATTTTTTTATAAACTGAAATGAGCAAAGATTAAACGATATCAGATTTGATTGGAGAATCTAATTTGACTGAGTTGGGTGGTTCGACAAATAAATATGATTTTTGTCCAAAAAATTGTCAACATGCAAACGAATAAAGCTGTGTGTAGAGTAACATAATCAATTATTGGTCGTCGAACCTTTACTCACTTTCATTATTAATTGAATAATCTTACGAACAGATCTGTACAACAAAAATGTTGCCCGTACGTCGAGGTTGTCGATGAAATTGATGAAATCCGTTAGCGCTGCTCGCACTCTGCGTCCAATGATGGCGAATGTAATGGCTATTAGCGCTCGTAACGGCGAATGAGTTGAAATGCCTAGGCGCTTGAAGCAGCCGATGGATTCATAAAGTTGAAAATTTTTTTGATAACATAAAGAAGGCGCTATTGAGCAGCCATTCTGCTAAAATTGTGAGTAAAAGTAACTAAAACACAATCATTTTCTATGAAACCATACGTAAATTACGTTTGAACTAAAAATAACATATAAACGTCTTTACCGTTTCGCGGCCAATTTTTCTTTCGGACAATCGAATCGTCTACTCCTAGCCAACCTGAGCCTTTACATCGTAGCATACTTGTGTAATGACCCTCATTAACACTTGTACCATGATGTAAGACTGCACTCATAACTTTATAGGAAATTTCATTAATGCGAACAACAGAAGTTGGCACTGATTTAATATTACATTTTTTCTTAACTATTTTAGAGTTTTCCTGCTCGAATAACAACAATTGAACAAGCAAAACACTCTGTACTGATTTAAGCTCAATCCTTCCAATCAACGACGCTGATTTGCAATTTGCACAAGGCCCCTCGATGCTTTTCCATTTTCCGAAATTATAATTGAGGATTTCTTGGAGACTCCAAGCTAATTTGCGTTGTTTTGGTACCGCCAATAGAAGAATATTGTTTTGGCTCAAACTTGATGTTCTACTACCGCAATTATTACACGTAATAACCGAGTGGATCTCGTGTTTCAAAACATTCTGAATAACATCGAACTTTTGACAGAGGAAAAGAATAAACTCGCTAGCATCTTGTTGATTTGGAGTAATGAACACATCACCGGTAAATTTTCGAATTCCAAATATGTCAACAGGCACATCTTCTGTCAAGTATGCTTCAAAAGCCGATTTGACGACGTGCGTACTTTTCATACATAATACAGCGTCACGAATTGGAGAACAATTAATGAGACACTGCATGCTGGCATTCGCATAACATGAAACATGATCGGCGTTTGAAAGTCCTCTAACATGAAAAGGTAAAGGACCTCGGGTTAAGGGTTGCGACTTTTCCTGACACTCAAGAACCCCAACCGGCACAGCCCATTGCCGATCATGACATTTCATTATGCGATGCTTGATTATATTAAAAGGATGGAGATCCGGCCGATATTTTGCTCGCAATCGATTGTATTCAAGAATCGCTTTCGAATCCGCTTTCACAGACCCCGGGTCGTAATTGATGAGATGCAATCCTTTTAACGTAGTAACTCGTGAGAGTGCTACATAAATTTGTCCACAGGTAAATATCGAATTACCTGCTTCAACAACTGCATTTTCTCAACTGAGGCCCTGACTTTTGTGAATAGTCATAGCGTAACTAAGACAAATGGGAAACTGTTTGCGACAAACAAACGCTCCTTGCATAACTTCAAATTTAACGGTCGTACGTTCCAACGTATATTCCGTACCGTTGGGCAGCAAAACGTTAATCGTATCTACATCATCGGACTGAACATCTCGTCGTACTGAGAGAATTTTTGCAATAGTACCATTTACAAGTCCAAGAGAAACATCGATGTTTCTCCGAATCATTATTTGAGCGCCAATTTTCACAACAATAAGCTTAGCTAAACCTGCTGTTCTCGAGCTACCCTCTTCATCATTGGACAAAGCTTTAGACACTTTTTTTCTAACTTGGCGTAAACAATCTATGGAGTCATGAGCAACAAGGTGTATCTCCTGCGAAGAAATACGAGCCAACATAGCCGAGTTTAGAATATCACACTGATTGCACGTGGGAAGCAAGCAAACGGTATCAGGTGGTAAACGACACATATAGTCGCACAATTCATTTACTCGACCCTCCGCAGTTTGTTCGTTGAATTGCAATTTCCGTGTATTTAAAAGATCGGTATCAGAATCGGTAATAATCCCAACCCGAATTCGAGATAGAACGTTTTTGTAAGAGAGATCGCCTTTTTGACGCATATTGATGATAAGTTCATCGTAAGAAAACAGCTCAGACCATAAGCCGACGGAACCCATTGCCCCAATGAGTTTTTCAATTTTATCCGTTGATAATGTAACGAATGCTGGTTCTTCATGTACAGGTGGAAGCTGCAACAAATCACCAAACAGAAGAATATGTTTTTTTCCGAACCAACCGTCCTCAGAATCGGATGTATCAAATATTTCAGCCAATCGCAAATGAATGTACATGAAAGTGACGTTGGAAACCATGGAAACTTCGTCAATTATTATTAATGCAACGTTTTTCAATTCCGCACGCAACATTTTGAGAACGCCATCGGTCAGTGGTCGATATTTGGCTGTGCGACCGTGTTCAACAGGCAATTGAAAGAAACCATGTATCGTAAAACCTCCGACATTGAAAGCCGCTATGCCCGTCGGAGCGATTACCACTGTATCTTTACCTAATTTTTTCTTAATCCACGTTTTAACTGTTTTTATGAGAAAAGATTTCCCAGTTCCTCCTTCTCCACTTACATACAGCCTAATTTTTTCATTATCAATAGCCAATTTGTGAGTAACATTATCGAAAATCCGTTTCTGATCGAGATTAAGTTCTAGTATCATCTGCGAAAGATTCAAAACTTCAAGTTGATCGGCACCATCTTTGAAATCTTTAATGACCCCCTCAACTTCAACAGGAATACACTCCAACGGTTCATTGTCTTCGTAAGAACCTTTTTCATCTACAGGAGATTGCAACAACTTTTGTTCAACTCGTTGTTGGACATGTTCTCTCGCTTTTTTTATTTCAATAATTCTTTCATGATACTTGAACGCATCCTCTAGCTCTGACTGTATAGCCGCGAATGCTTCAGCGTACGTGTCATGACTATTTTTCAATTCTTCGATTTTGCGCCAAGGCTTGAATAGCAACAGCAGAGAATAAAAATATTTTTCAGGTTGAATATCAGCATTGAATCTGATATGATTTATGAGACAAGCTCGCGGACGCTTCTTCAAATATACAGACTCACCGATTTTGTACACCGCCCGCGTTTTCAATTTTGTATTGGTAACGTCATACCACTTCGAAAAATCGTAGAGACTAACGGCATCCAACTCTTGGGGTCTATTAGGATAATGAGTATCAACGACAGAAGGATAATATAAATCCGTCGAATTTGGATCCATCGCTTTGATTTGCTTACGACTTTTTATCCTCCTATTACGAATAGGATTGACATCTACCCATTTAATAGTAGTAGCGGGATCGGTTCTGTATAGTGGAATACCAAGAATGCTGTCAGCAGCTTCAAAAGCACCACACTCACGATGGTTTAATAAGCGCATTCCTATATTCCAAAGGTTGCTGGAAATAGATTTTGATGAATTCATAATATCTGCTGCACTAGGCATATTACTTTTTTCTGCTTTCGAAACATATTTTGTCAAATACAACGCCAATAATGTCGAATTCTCACCAATAAATTGAATGTCCATATTTCCTTCCCATACGCAAAGAATAGCCGGATTATAATCGTTGATGAGAGCTTCATCTGAACTACGTGGCAAATCATACAGTCTACTTTTAGTTTTCAAAGTTTTCCTGCGAGAAATGGAAACGGCGACGTCCCGAAGCTTGAAACTTTGCGTTATAGGACGTGGATGGCCAAATCTACAGCGGCGAACGAAACCACTTTTTGTCTTCTTGTTTCGTAAACAGTAACTATTGTGAGAATGTTTTTGATGAACAAGAACTCGTTTGTGCAATTGCGGAGAAACATTTTTATCAGGCATTCTACAAGTTACATATTTCATTATAAAAGACGCAATATCATCTGGCGACGATACGCCAATGGTGGGAGCATCCTCAATCCAAATTAAAAGATGCCAATGTGGTACACCTCTACTCTGATATTCCAAACGAATGAAAGTATGCAGAACTTTGCCAATTGGATTAGCAGAAGAAGTAATGAACGCTTCAAATGCTCTGAATTTTGCATGCATGAAACGGGACGTAGCTATTGGATCGTTGACGATCAGCTCCATGGGATTCATATTACTGGTATTCAATGGGATTTTGTGCAAATCACGAAGATATTCTACTAAATCATCCCATAACCACTCACCAGGACTAACCGTGAGAAACCACGTAGGAGGTCCATATTCCTGAATCATAGTATATAAATCACCTCTCGGTTTTTTCCAAAACTGATCTGTATTACGCAATCTTGAAAATATTGTATTCAAGTTAGATTCTAATTTGCCTTTATCCAGTTGTTCAAGGCAGTCGCCTGCCTTGAAATTGGCCGGCATGTTCGTTGTATTCAGTTTATGGAAAATTCCAGCATTCATTTGACGAATATTGTTACTATTTAAAGCGTAAAATAGATACGGAATATTCAATCGGAACTGTGAATGTTTTGACATGAATTTAGTTTTGTAAAATTCAAAATCGGATAAAGAAACTGGTCTTTCTTCGTTGAGTCCATTCTTACCATAAGGAAACAGGTCAGGAAAACACAGCAAGTCTAAGTTGGGAACCCACGAATTCATCGGAACATCTTTCACCTTTAGCATTTGATACAAGTCAGTTGCAGACTTGTCAATTTTTTTTTCATGCATAGGATGAATAGTGAACTGTTCATAGAATTCGTCTGATGGTGACATTTGAGTAACCAACGCAGCATTGTTAATTTTGTTCGAGTCAATTTTAGGTCTTGCGTCTTTATCTTCGGCAGTACACGGAAGAACGTGAGAATCTATTGACGAAGTGACCGAACTAACTTGACCCTCTTTATATTCTAAATTGCGAAAATTCTTGGGGAACAACTGCTCAGGATTTTCTGGAAGTACTATTTCCGAGTAATATGGGTTCTTCCACTTCAAAAACTTCAATATATCCAATACTTTTTTCATATCCACGGATTTTTCCCAGACTATTTTTGCCTTCGTGGGAATGCCCCTAACTATTATATAAAGTTCCGAATCCCAATTGATAGGTACGGTTGGAGGACAAATTCTTTTCACAGTCTCCTCTATTGGCAATGGAAGAATGAAACTTCTGCCAACGGCTTTAGAAACCATGTTTTTTTGAGGCAAACGTTTATTCATCACCGTCCCTTTTTTTTGCACAACTTGAAATGATTTTGCGCGTTGAATTAGAATTTTTTCATACATATTTAAGGTACCGATTAGAGAAGGAGCTATGTGAACATAAAGGTTATTCAGAATGCACGTTGGAGGCATTTGGTTTTGACGCAAATACCCGTCGCAATATTTGCATATATGGTTCGCTTC
This sequence comes from Campoletis raptor, assembly GCA_948107755.1. Lineage (NCBI taxonomy): Eukaryota > Metazoa > Arthropoda > Insecta > Hymenoptera > Ichneumonidae > Campoletis > Campoletis raptor. Next base: position 287,434 of record OX403628.1, on the reverse strand, counting down.
TTCCACATTTGTGCGGTTTCGCAAAAATCTTATCAACTCGTTCCAAACATTCCCATACGCAACAACTTCAGAGACTTTAATACTTTTGATATTGCTCGGACTGCAGAGCTTTTCACAAGAAATACACGCAATGTTCGGTATTTCATCCATTAAACGCTTTGTGGAAGCTTTGAATGCCGAAGCAAATTCCGCACGAATTTTAGTTTCGTCTAAGTTAATTTCTTTTATCTCGACTCTATAAGCCTGCGCTCTTCTTTCAGCTTGATCAGCAACTTCTTTTAGCGTGGGGATGTCATTTTCATTCAACGCCACATCCAAGGTCCCTAAGTCTTTATGGACGGACATGAGACGATATATCAATCGATTGATATATCGAATATTCGAAAAATGAGGAGCTATCATTTGTAATGACAAGAACTTTGATCCACACGTACCAGGATTAATGTAACATCCGTGAGAATGACCAAGCTTATCTGAATTCATGTTGTTCGTACATTTATGAAAACACCGCAGAAATCTATCCAATTTCTTGACTGTGCAAGTCAAAATTTGGCGAAAGATGTCTTTTACATTGTTAACAATGGCGTCGTCGATAGGTTTGCACATTTCAGTGCATGTCCACAATTTTGACGCTTTATTTTTAGTTTTTTTCAAAGGTAATATATTAATGCTTTTACCCTCTGAATTCATAACAATAGGCACAGTTTGTTTGAATATATGGTACGTCGTTTCGCTAAAATATGCCTCCGAAGATGCATTGTGCAACGACTCACCAAATAAGAGCCGTATAAGAGTCAGGATCGTTTTGAAATGAACGATCTCCGATTCGTGTTAAACATAATTCAACCTTATTTTTAACATTCTTCAAAATATTGTTCAATTGACCTATATACGTTTGTCTAATAGAAAAACACCATCTAATAATTCGTTCAGCTTCCAGTCGACTGTCAACGGGATCTAAATCTATCATCTTTGCTGATATGTTGAGAATATATCTCTCTTTGGTGTATTTCATTTGAACCCAACTATTTTTCGTAACGAACGCACAATATTTGTTCTTTATTTTTTTACTAACACGCACCTTATTCTTCAGTGCATTGCTTTCATACGGTACTTTTACGACGTTTTTTTTTATCTTTTTCGTCATTTGATAATAATCGGCCCAATATTTTTTTCGACAATATATACCACTCGCCGGAACTGTTTTTGATTTCTTCGGTATGAGTAATTGACCTTCAATGACTTCCGGAACTACCGATTCTTCATCAAATACGATTTCAACGGCACGATTGTCTGAACATTCAATTGTTGATTTCGTCGTTTTGCAAACTTCAACACCGTTTTGTTCAGGCATATTCCTGTTATTCTTTGAAATATGTTGATAAGCTAATAATTTATTCGACCCATCATAAAGTTTTAAACTAGTCGTTTTCAATGGATCAACAACTATTTCTTGTAGTTTATGATCATGAAAACTAGATGTGACATTCGAAACTAATAGCTGACTAGGGAAATGTTCAATTTTTTGAAATTCAAACATTCGTAAGCAATGTTGACGCATAGACTGATGATCATACTGAACATGCTCTGGCTTAAAACCACAGAATATTGAAGTAGCAAATGCCATTGAAAACAGTCCGCAGTCATTGCCGTTCGGTTGAATTTGAACGTCTGGGAATACAATTGAACCAGTGACTTCAAAATCATAATGGGGAAATAATTTTTCGAGATAAAGTCGCTGATATCGATGCAATCGCTTACTTCGGATGGAATCAAATACATATATCCGTTTCGTATTATAATAACTGCAAACCCAATGACCATTTTCATGCGGGCGATATCCAGGCATATTCAAATTGTTACAACTAAACAAAATTTGAATGTGTCTTTGATTTGGTGCAACAGCCTTAATGCGATCTGGTCTGTAAAGATGCCACGGCAATCGTTGTTCAAATTCTGAATTTGAGGCAACTTTTAACAATTTACCAAATTCTTCGATGTGATCAGCATTAAGCTGGGAACCATCACTAATCAAACGCTTTTGACGAACGTTAAAAGGTTCAACGTGGGCAATTGCATCTGTTGTGTCATCATCAATAATGTGCACAACATCCTTGAGACATTTCGCTTCGGAATTTTGAATTGAATTATGTTTTTTCCCGCTGAACCTCTTTTCGTCAGTTTTTTTCATTTCTGTCGGTTTCGTTACCGAAGAATAGTCCATTAGCTCAGTGCACATGGTGATTTGTGGTGATGCCGGACTTTTCTCACCATCAGTACATTTAGGACCATGAATAGTGTGATTTGAGTTCGATCTGTTTTTTAAACTATTATCACTGGTCAAAATATCTTTACTTTTCCCCTTATGCTGACTGTCATTTGTGCCAGTCAGTGCAACATTGTCAACTAACGCGGAAAGCTGAGATTTCCTTTTTTTTGCTGCCCACTGTACATGATAAGCACTAGCTTTTCTTTTTTTTTTTACTTCTTCGAGAGATTTTATAAGGTTTGTATCAGTCTTTTCACGTGGGAAGTGTTGGATACTCTTTGACTGGAACATTTTGAGCAAATGTTCGCGCATGCCCGGTTGTGAGTATCGAACATTTTCTGGTTTCAACCCAAATAATAGCGACACTGCAAATGCAATCGCATACACTCCACAATCGTTAGAGTTCGGCTGTTTATCGACGGTAGGGTACAAGATGGCACCAATCTTATTGAAATCATAGAAAGGGAACAACCTTTCCAGATAAGACTTATGGTGCTTATGCAGCTTACCACCATGGAGAGAGTCGTAAATACTGATTTTCTTCCCATCATAGTGGCTACAAACCCAATGACCCCCTGAAGGTTCTTTAAGGTTTTCTGTGATGAAATCACTGCCACTAAACAATATTTGGACGTGTTTTTTATTACTTTCTATGGGCTCAATACAATCTAGCATCTGATGGAACACCACTGGTTGCATGTGGAATGCAGAATCGGCTGCAACATTGAAGAGTTTCGCAAACTGTTCAATGTGATCATCGTTAAGCCATTCGCCTCTAGCTATGCAATCATTTTGTCGCATTTGGTAGTTTTTTTCTGTCATGTTTGAAAATCAAAATCACCTACTTCTCAAAAGCCTTGAAGTGACTTGCTCAGCTGAATAGGTACAAAAAGTTATTTCTGTTTTGATTTTCTTTGACAATTTTATAATTAGGAACAAGTAAGGCGCTACTGTTGTACTTCAAACACAATTTCAAGGTACACAGTGAGCGCCCCGGAGCCCTAATCGAATTCCTATCGGCTTCGCCGTAGACGAATTGAAAACTATATTAACATAAATGTCAAAATATAGCGGCTCCTCAACGTTATGTACTCGACAATAACGTTTTATTTGTTATATATATTTAAAAGTATATAATAACGAGGCGCTTGAGTAACCCTCCTCTCTTGACTTCACAAGAGTCGGGTTAATTGCGTCCAATGAAGTTGATGACTGAACTACCGAAAGTCACAACTTTATTTATGAAATTTAAAAAAAGGAGGGGAAAAAGGATTGAAAAAGAAGAAAAATAAAGAGACGGAATAATAAAAGAAAAGAAAAGAAATTAGATTATCTGAAAAGAATAAAACGGAGTATAAATGAAAAATTCAGAATTGAAATGATGCTCACAAAAAATTACGGCGTACTATTAGTCGCGTGAGTACGAAAGAAGAGTCTGCATAGTAGAGACACGTTTTTCTCAAACACCCTGGACTCGTAGAGAAAAATTGAAGTTTCATTTTACTCTCTAACGAAAGTAATAGGCAGCATAGTTCTTATCGACCGTACGACTGATAGATCACCGTAATGGAATGAATCAATCACCCAACCCAAATTAGAATTTTGAAAACAAAGTATTGCACACCGCATGACCGACTTTCCACGTAGACTGAAAGTTGTTTATTCCGATCGGTTAAACTGCATAGGGAAATTTTATTTTTGCAATACCTGCCTCGAAAGTTTGATTTTTGATTCATGTTTTGCGTACGGGAAGTATATTATTTCGCAACGATTTGTCTTTTTTGCCGCACTAGTGCGGTAAAGTAAAACAAAAGATGTTTTCTTTTATTGCACAGATTGGCAGCTTATAGCCTACATTACGTGCACGAATTGACCAATTGAACATAAGTACAATTGACAGTTGAATCTTGAATAAAACTTTCGTGACAGATTTGCCGCATTTGCCTTGACTTACGATACATATTCGGACTCATACTCGTACGGATATGCATCATAAGCCTTCGGCTCAAGCGGTAACTTAACGCACGATATAATCCGTCGCTTTCCGCACTTGTTGCATAAACAACCGTTTCAATAATAGATGCGTTGGATAAATGGAGTGCGTGGTAGAATATTCTTTAATTGTGCGGTTACGATATTTCGCTTATGACGATGATTGCGACCGGAATATTCGATTTAATCAACTCCAACACCCGTGCCTCGGCGATTTTATCCTTTTTACTTCAACTGATTGAGTTGAACAAAATTTGTACAGATTATATGAAATAAACGTTTTATGTAGAAAAATTGAAATAAGTATTTTTTGTTTTGTTTCCTACATGTCCTTTCTGGCAAATTTTTTCCTGTTTTTTGAATTGGTTTTGTACAACAAAACTTGATTACCTAACGAACTCTTTAATTTTTATTAAGATGCAATCTTTCGGCAACGACAATGACTTCATTTCGTTAAATAAAATCCTCAATACCTATCAAGTATGGGTTTTTACAACTGACCACGATTTTTACTTAAATCAACGAGAATAGAAAAAAGTCTTGGTTACTGTGTGGTAGTATCTATGTTTTGGCGATATTGTTAACGTTCCTCCAGTTTGATTCGTTCAATAAAATACAAATGCAACTCATTTTGACCCAACAACCCAAAGAAGCATGTGTACACCGGATTGACTGTTATCAACCTCCCCTGAGTTAGCCCCCTCAAGTCAAACAAATTCATTCTTTTTTAAGAAAAAGAAAATTAATTGACGTTTCGTTTTTAACATTGCACTTTGCAACATTAATAATACCTTAAGTAAATTAAATAAATATTTTATCGTATTAAGAAGGTTGGAGCGAGAGGCGAATTGCAAGTTTAATTCCTTAAAATTCTAACGAACTTCTCAACAATAATACCCAACTGTGGAAAAAATTCTCCATTCGTAATAAACTATCGTTCAATTATCAAAGCTTAACATTGCGTATAAATGTTTAATTTAGCTGAAGAATTTTTTTTTTTTTCAATATGATATTGAAGTTTGCATCATTGAATCGCAACGATATATATATTTTTTTTTACTCACAGCTGTTTCAAAAAAAAATTTTTTTACTCATGTCACAACCGACGTTAAATTTTTCTTTTTAAATATATATAATAGATCTACAAGTTTTCCTTTCCAAGAATTCTTCGAACAACACTCGCAACCCGACCATAAATTATGACACGCGACACACACTCCACAGTTAGGACTAAATTTGTAACCGAAACACTTGTAACCGACGAATATAAATCAAACTAGCTTCCGCTATACTTCCGGACTACACTATGGACTATACGAAACATCCACTCATCTAATTAGGTCACTACGATCTTACTTCTAAGAAAACCTATAAACTCCTACTATTTTTCCGCATTTTAGCCCTATAAAAAGGCCATGTCTCTCCACAATCGTCGCATTCCGTTCGCACCTAGAGTCGCGTCTATACTGTTAGCAGTAGTTCGGTTTGTCATTCGGTTAGCCGTCTTATAATTAATCTCTGACCGAACTCCGGGTCTTCTGTAGAAGAGAGCGAGTCGAGTTCAGAAATCAAAGTTAAAGTACCAAACTCAATATTTGGACTTAGAATCTTTTAACCTTTTCTACGACACAACAAATCACAAGTAAGCTACAACGAACCAAAGATTTACACGACACCTCTCCGGTAACGTAACCATTTATATTTTGTATCAAGTTTGTATTTCATCATTATATTTACTAATAACTTGTTTTCATTAAAGTACATAAAGAATATCTAAATCTTTTGACTCACTTAACACCCCGAATCCCTCTCCTAGTCGCAACCTAGACTAAGGCAAGACTTCTCGAGGTCTATCAGCGTAAGCCCACGATACTCTTAGGAGTATATTTATAAAAACGCTCTGCGTATTAAAATGCAGGGAAAAGCTTATGGGACATAACGTTTACCGCTCGACGTTCAAACACCCGAACTTTTCCTTCACGCCTCTCCGGACGTGACATATAAAAATTTGGTGACAGCGGCGGGATATAATTGATTCTTATTAGAAGATATTAATACGCTGAGTGCCTACCCCTTGGTTGCCACTAAGAGATAATATTTCCTAAACACAATTTTTACCTTAACAAATTAACCAATTCGACCAAAAATGGCGAATCCCGATCTTGCAAACATTACACATCACCAAAATATTACGGATGCTATGCTCACAAGCATGGGTGAGTGTATGGCATTACAACAGGCATTAATTCATGTACCAAATTTTAACGGCAAAAATATGCCCCTCAAATCATTTATTGAAGACGTAGAAAACGGTTTTACATTTGTGCCCGAGGGCCTTAAAAATTCATTTTTTAAAGGAGTCTGCTCCAAACTTAAAGAAACAGCTCGCGACGCGGTTGCTGATAAAAGAATAAATTCAATCGAAGATTTATCGAAAGCTTTAAAAGAATATTTCTCACCGAAGAAATCATATCCTTATTATTGTGCCGAAATTCAAGCCGTCAGATTAAGACGAGATGAAAGTGTTTTAGATTATTACACACGAATAAAAAGATTAAGAGCAAGCGCAATCGCCGCTTTAAAAGACAAATTTACAGAAGAAGAAGCAACTCAAATGCTACCCATGCTCGATGGAGTAGCCCTAGAATCATTTAAAAGAGGTTTATCTGATGATTTATTATACGCCATTAGCGTTCAAGACCCTCAAACTTTAGAAGACGCACTTAAAGTTGTCCAACGCATTGAAAGAGACATGCAAGGAGCAAATGCTCGGAATTCAAATTCATTGAGATACACTCATATCGAACAAAATAATCAGCCTCGGTTCAGAGATGACGAACCCCGTCGAGTATCTTTCCAAACTCGAGAAAATAATTTTGATAATAAAAATTCAAATTTTAATAAATTATTTCATCGCGATACAACTCCTCCTCGCGATCAGCGACGGAGACGCGAAGATTTTTCAATACAACGATTTCCAAACAGAAATCAACCACGAAGAAATTTTTACAATTATCCTCCGAATCAATTTCGCGAGTCACCATTTTATCCTCCTATGCCTTACGGCCCACCTATGTACCCTCCGTACAATGAATATAATCAATTTTACCAGGGAACGTACCCGATGTACCAAAACCCTTATTACAAACGCGAAAATTCATTTCAAAATATGAGACCAATCTCTCCCCGACCTATTAATAACACTTCAGATCATTTAAACTCCCAAAACGCCCGTCAAGCGGACGCGTTGACGAGCGACTCTCAAAACCAGCGTCCCACAGCTGTGAAGTTCCTCACAGTAGGAGATATGTTAGATGGGCCAGCGGACAAGGTCGTTCCCCAATAATCACTTTACGAGCCCCAGAACTCGAAAAAGGTTACGGACGTTTCCTAATAGACACAGCAGCCGACATAAATATAATAAAATTACAAGCGTTAAAACGCAGATGCATAATAGCAACACATGATTTTCTAAACTTATCAGGTATAACACCAGAGAAAATTCATACGTTAGGTTCCACAGAATTAACCCTGTTTGATAAACCAGTAAAATTTCAAGTGCTTAACGAAAATACCGCCATTCCCGCTGATGGAATAATAGGCATCGAATTTCTTCTAAACGAAAAGGCAGAAATATCTTTCCACCATAACACTTTAGTGACCACGTCAAAACCAATAAATCCGATCCCATTTGAAAATGTTTTGGAAGACACAGATCAAAACTCAAAAATCGCCTGCAACATAGCGCAAGAACAAGAAGGTACGTCTTTTATTTTAAAGGCTCGTACTCGCATGAAAGTCCCAATCAAAATAGCTAACTCAAACTTGAAGACGGGATTTCTCCCACGAATCCAAACCCCAGAAAATATATTTATGGGAAATGCAGTCGTTACAAATAATAACGGAACTTGTTACATTTATGCGATAAACGCTTACGAAGAGGACGCCCAAGTTGACGTACCTCCGCAGCATCTAGAACCCTTTGAATATTACGATGATTCAGAAGATTTCTTTGAACCTGATAGCGACAACAGTGCATGTGAATCTCCAGTAGATCGAGATCGACGAATACGTGAAAGCCTTCGCTTAGATCACTTAAATTCAGAAGAGAAACAACATGTTCTCGATTTGATAAAAGAATATCCTCATCTGTTTCACTTGCCTGGCGACAAGTTACCCGCTACGACGGAAATAAAACACTCTATACCCACGACGGACGAACTACCCGTTACTATACGACAATATCGTTTTCCACCCGCTCATAAAGATGAAATAAATAAACAAGTTAACAAATTGTTAGAAAATAACGTCATTGTAAATTCAGCCTCTCCGTATAACTCACCTTTATGGATTGTACCTAAGAAACCAGATTCGAAAGGAAATAAACGATGGAGAATGGTGATAGACTTTCGGGAATTAAATTCAAAAACTATAAGCGATGCTTACCCTTTACCCAATATTACTGAAATTCTTGACAGACTCGGTGGAGCAAAATATTTTTCAACTTTTGATTTAGCTAGTGGTTTTCATCAGATCGAAATGGATCCCAAAGACAGACAAAAGACTGCTTTTAGCACTCCTAACGGACATTACGAATACGCAAGAATGCCATTTGGTCTTAAAAATGCCCCAGCCACTTTTCAACGACTAATGGACAGAGTTCTTCTTGGATTACAAGATAGTGAATTATTCGTATATCTTGACGATATTGTACTTTTTGCTACTTCCTTAGAGGAACATGGAACAAAGGTTAGAAGACTTTTTAATAAACTCAGTAATGCTAAATTATCACTTCAACCAGACAAATGTGAATTTCTAAATACCGAAGTAATTTATCTCGGTCACATAATCAGCGACGGAGGTGTCCGTCCTGACCCTAAAAAGACAGAGGCAGTCGATAAATTCCCGATACCCAAAACAGTAACGAACGTTAGACAATTCCTCGGTTTAGCCGGTTATTATAGAAGATTCATAGAAAATTTTTCCGAGAAAGCAAAACCATTGAGTGATCTATCAAGAGACTCGGTAGAGTCTCGGGACAAGTACATTTGACAGCTCTGTCTGTCGTCTGCTTGCCCGAGGCTCACCCGAGTATATTATCTCTGAATAAAACGATTTCAAGGGTGGGGGGAAACTCTTTCTTGAATTACTAAGCCCAGGCGTCATCTTATGATTTGAAATTTGAACTGGAGACTAATTAAGTTATCCCCCCTCGATTGAGCCATAAATCAACCCGATTGATGCCGTAATTGCTGAGAAAAAACTTTGCACGGGCAAAATTATGCGATGATCGAAGTATGCGTGCGTGTATGTATATGACACAGAGAAAGGGCTCGTGTGGCCATTGTGTTTCTGATTGGTCGCGACTGACGACATATCCCTGTGTTCCCATTCGACAAAAAGTTTTGGATACGAGTAACACGAATAACACTAATACGTCTTCATATGAATGTGTCCTTTGATTTCGCGGACATACAGAAACGTTCGAAAATCGGAAATCGGGAAAAGAGTTCAAGAGACTCGGCAGAGTCTCGGGTTCAAGTGTCGACGAAAGAAAAGTGCGAAGACGTTAAAAAAAAAAAAGTCAACGTCAGTGGATAACGAAAAAGTGTTAGGTCAAGAGACTCGTCAAGAGTGTTGTAATAGTGTGTGTAGTGCGGGGTTAAGTGCGGTTCCTATCTATATCGCTAAAGTGTCAGCTGTCACAGCTGCAATATCTATATCTCTAATGTGTCGCCTGTCAAAGCTGCAAATTTATATTCGAGTGTTCACAAACCGAAAATACGGAAGTACGTACATGAAAAAAAGTTATTTCGATTCAGTGAACGATTAAAATAATACGCATAAGATCGTGATTTTGGGTGGTCCAATTAATAAGTGATAGAAATTTCGCGCATGTGTCAGTTGTACAAGTCGCAAGCTCATATTTCAGTGTCGACAAACAGAAGTGCGAAAACGTAAAAAAAAATATTTTAAAGTTCAGTGATTAACATAAAAGTGTTTCAATGAATTGATTTGTGAAAAAATATTAAATAATTTTAAAAAATCCGCGAATTCGTGTAGCTGGATTAAGTGCTATAAAATACATCGAAACATAACCTCAAAGATTCAGTGGCAAACGTTTTAAAAATGTGTGAACTCTCAAATCAATGGTGTTGATGTTTAGATCGTGGAACGCAACGAGATTTTTTTTTCAAGCATGTCCCTCATATTTTTGTCTCACATCAAGACATATTTTTCGTAAAAGGGAGTGTGTGCGTGATGAAACCTAGTGACCAAAATGTATCTTGTTCATTAATAAAAACTTGTAAAAACAAGGAGTGTTGATGAAATGTTTATTTTCAAAAATTTACATGTGACTATTCTTGTGGAGTCATGATTTTCAATACTTTTCAGTTGCGGTCTACGAATCAACCAAAAAACTCCCAATATTCTACACGCTAGGCTAACTTCCTTCGCTTTTCCTTTTAGGCATTCGACTACAGCTTTTCTTATCAACTGGAGTTTCGCTGATTATGTGAACGTTGTATTCACGGAACATCTTCGCCAACAAGTTTACACATCAAAATGTCAGCAATAATATGATGACATGACTCGGTCAGGCTTGTGCAAGATTCAAGTGAAACCTCAATTATGACAAAAAAATCAAGATATTGAATATTTCTTCAATTCTGTAGTGTGCATTGTAGCAGAATTGCTATAAATGTTTCTATACAGTATTAACTTCATCCTCCCGGCAATGTTTCTTCTCATAGCATTAAAATTCTTATCGCTGAGATGCAATAAAAGTTTGTGTCAAAATTTTTCCCTACTCTGAAGACACCGCAGGCTGTAGTAAACTGAATTGCGGTTCTTCGCTTTGTCCATTAGGTTTGAATTAAACTACCAAAGCTGACACAATGGACCATTTACTATTCTTAATGAATACATTAAAACTATTGTCTCTTTCGCATAAGAGATAATGGTTGTTAGTTGCAGCTCAACGGCAACACTGTTTTCTTTGCAAATAATAATTGATACGAATTTTCATTGTTTGGTAACGGTCAATTCTTTTTGTAAATTCTTTATTCAAGATTAAATTACTTTTGCCATAAAGTATTTCAATGTGAAAATGTATTCTGTGGACAATCTACTTTTCACTTTTCCTTGAAAAAAAAAAAAAAAAAAAAAGAAACAAGGAAGCAGGCTCGTTCCACTCTTACCATAAATTAAATAAAGAACTGAGACAAAATTAGAATCGGATATGAGAATTATGTTTTTAAACAAAAAATATAAAATTATGAATGAAGTGAAAATAAGAATTCATACACATGGTACATCAGGTAGCATAATAGCATAAACCATCATTTTCATCAAACCATCTAATGAATACTTATATTAAAGTTTTGATAAACATGCTCCGTCGCTGTCTTACAGAATGGAATGTGCACTTTCATCCAGTCATCATTTATCCAAGCTGATGAGATACCTTCATGTTATTCGATATAAATGAACCCAGAGTGTTGTCAAAGGTAGCTTGCGTGGAAGCAGAAATTTTGATTTGTTTTAGCCGGTCGAGGCAATTTTATAATCAGTTTGTCTGAAAATGGTTTTACCGCTGTGCTGAATGTCTCTTTTTTTACGTGCAGTTTTATTTGCCATTGGTTATTCATATTCGCGAATCAAATTTGCATTTTCATTCTGAAAGTGAAATTCAGGGTCAAAATTTTCATACATAAAAGCAAAATTTAATTTTTTTCCTTCAATTCTAGGTATTACAACTTTCAATATTTTTTGTTTCAATTAGAGAAATGGATATTTTTTTGCAAATTGAAATTTGGATTTTTAATTATAGTTAAAGTATCAGTAAAATTTGGATTTTTAATTAGTTAGTAAAAGTAGTAATATGTTAAATGAGTGATTAGTTTGGTACTCAATTGGAATTTGCGTTTTTTTATTCGGTACATAATTCAAATACTTGTGATTTCTATTCAGGAATTGAAATTTAGTTGATAATTCGGAATATCCCAAATTTATAAAAACAGAAATCTAAATAAGAAAAATAATTTCAGTACCCCAAATTTCTGTTGGTGAACTGGTATTTGGTATGTAATTTGAATGACTTTAAATTCCAATTCGAGATCTGAAATTCAGTACATAATTTCAATCGCAAAATATATTTTGCAAATTTGGCCCATTATTTTAACTATTTTAAATCTTGATTCAGGATCTGAAATTTAGTACATATCTTTATGTACCGTAAATTTTGATTCGGAAATGGGAATTTAGTGAACGATTTGAGGTACTTCAATTTGTACAACGGGAAATGGAATTTTGTACATACCTTCAATACCCTGAAATTTATTCGGGAATCAGAATCTGGTACATAATTGGAATAACTTGCAGTTCTATATCGATAATTCAAATTTAGTACATGATTTTAATACCCCAGATTTTTGTTTGTGAGATAAGGTTTTGATATACGCCATTTTTTTCATTTTGCGTACAATTTTTCCGTCGATGGTCCCTTTTTCGCCAAATAACCAGCAGTAACGGAATTATTCATTTATTTTGCTTTAGCCAAGCTATAATACTTACAATAATCAAAATTAATTAGTAAAATAGTATTAAGTATGTTCCTAATCATTTTTTTCATTTTTTGAAGGCTTCCTAAAATTGCCCAAATGATTCGCAAACGAATCCTTAATCTTTTGTAAAAATGGGTTCGAAAGGGTCAGCCATATAGTTAACTTTGATTAACAAACAATTACCAATCGAATAAAAAAATCAAGACTCGATAGAGTCTCGGGACAAGTACATTTGACAGCTCAGTCTGCCGTTTGCTGGTCCAAGGCTCATCCGAGTATAATATCTCTAAATAAAACGATTCGCGGTGGTGGGGGTAAAAACTGAAAGTCATTTTGTCGAATTACGAACTTCAGGAGACACGTGATAATTTCAAAAGTACACTGGAGACAACTAGTTAAGAAATTCCCGTTTGATTGAACCTAACTACAGCACGATTGATTGCGTATTTCCTGAGAAAAAACTATATGCACAGGGTCCAGATTATGCGAAAATTCCAAACCATTGAAGGATTTGGTGTGTCTGTATTTGCACGCAGCAGATGATACAATCGAAGGCGTTTTGATTTCCATCGAAACCCATTTTCACCAAAGCCGTTCCCGGCGATAATAGCATCAGCAGATGGTGGGGGTAAAAACTGGAAGTAATTTTCTCGAATTACGAAGCTCAGGAGACAGACGATGACTTAAAAATTGAACTGGATACTAATTATGAAAAAAAATTTCGGTTGAGGCTTAAATCAGTACGATTGATGTCGTATTTTCTGCGAAAAAACTTTGCAAAGGGTCAAGATTATGCAGAAATTCCAACACGTTATGGGATTTTGTGTATTTGTATTTCCCCGCAGACGACACAATCAAAGGCGTTTAGATGTACATTTATTCAAAACCCATTTCCACCAAAGCCGTTCGTCGGCGACAAAAGCATCGAGTTCCGATTGGTCACGATTGCCTCGTCTTCACTCTGTACCGATCCACTGGAAAGTTTGAACTCGGGACACTCGGGACAAGTACATTTGACAGCTCTGTCGCCTGTTGACCCAAGGCTCGCCAGAGTTTATTATCTCTGAATAAAGCAATTTTCGGTGGTGGGGGTAAAAATTTGAAGTCATTTTCCCGAATTACGAAACTCAGGAGACATTCCATATCTCCTGAGTTTCGTAATTCCTGATCATTCCAAAATTCAGATCGAGACTTATTGAGAAATTCCTATTCGATTGAGCCTAATTACAGCACGATTGGTTGCGTATTTGCTGATAAAAAACTTTGCATATTGTCAAGATTATGCAAAAATTGTAACACATTGAAATATTTCGTGTGTCTGTATATGCGCGCAGACGACACAATCAAAGGCGTTTTGATGCCCATCAAAACGCATTTTCACTGAAGCCGGTCTTCGGCGACGAAAGTAACGAGTTCCTATTGGCTCTTCCCTCTGTAGCGATCCAGCGGAAAGTTTGAGAGTTTGACGGTTATAACTATATTGCTAATGTGTCAGCTGTCAAAGCGACATAGTGCGAAGTGCAGGACGTGTCGTCACGGATTTTTTATAAATTCGGAAAAAAATCTTTATTTCGTTATTCGGTTAATAAATAATAAGTTCGAAGTGTCCGTGATTATTAGCTATATCTCTCCATTCGGGAAAAATGCTTTATTTCGGTACTCGGTTAATAAAAAAATACGAATGAAGTCGCGAGTTTGGGTGGTTCAATGAGTGATAAGAATTTTGCTGATGTGCCAGCTGCTACAAGTCGCAAGTTATATTTAAGTGTCAACAAACGAAAAGTGCAAACACGAGTGCAAAAGCGTAAAAAAAAGGTATTTTGAAGTCGAATGAATAACGAAAACGTGTTTCATTCACTTATGATTTGTGATGAAATAAAATAACTCCAATGAAACCGTGAATTCGTCAAGTCGGAATAAGTGCTAAAAATACATCGCGACATAACCCCAAAAATTCAGTGACAGGCGTTCTAAAAATTTGTGAACTCTCAAATCAATGGTGTTGATGTTTAGATCGTGGAATGCGACGAGTTTTTTTTTCAAGCATGTCCCTCATATTCGTGTCCCAAAACAAGAGACATTTTTTTCTCATAAGTGATAATGTGCGTGATGAGAGTAGTTACCAAAATGTATCTTGTTCATTAATAAAAACTTGTAAAAAGAAGGAATGTTGATGAAATGTTCATTTTCAAAAATTTACATGTGACTATTCTTGTGGAATCATGATTTCCAATACTTTTCGCAGTTGCGGTCTACGAATCAACCAGCAAACTCCCAATATTGTACACGCTGGGCTACCTTCTCACGCTTTTCCTTTTAGGCATTCGAATGCAGCTTTTCTTATCAGCTGGAGTTTCGCTGGTTATGTGAACGTTGTATTCAAGAAACATCTTCGCCAACAAGTTTATACATCAAAATGTCAGCAATAATATGATGACATGACTCGGTCAGGCTTGCGCAAGATTCGAGTGAAACCTCAATTATGACAAAAAAATCAAGATATTGAATATTCCTTCAATTCTGTAGTGTGCATTGTAGCAGAATTGCTATGAATGTTTTTATACAGTATAAACTTCATTCTCCCAGCAATGTTTCTTCTCATAGCATTAAAATTCTTATCGCTGAGATGCAATAAAAGTTTGTGTGAAAATTTTTCCTTTCTCCGAAGACACCGCAGGCTGTAGTAAACTGAATTGAGGTTCTTCGCTTTGTCCATTAGGTTTGAATGGAACTACCAAAGCTGACGCAATGGACCATTTACTATTCTTAATGAATACATTAAAACTATTGTGTCTTTCGCATAAGAGATAATGGTTGTTAGATGAAGCTCAACGGCAACACTGTTTTCTTTGCAAATAATAATTGATACGAATTTTCATTGTTTGGTAACGGTCAATTCTTTCTGTAAATTCTTTATTCAAGATTAAATTACTTTTGCCATAAAGTATTTCAATGTGAAAATGTATTCTGTGGACAATCTACTTTTCACTTTTCCTTGAAAAAAAAAAAAAAAAAAAGAAACAAGGAAGCAGGCTCGTTCCACTCTTACCATAAATTAAATAAAGAACTGAGACAAAATTAGAATCGGATATGAGAATTATGTTTTTAAACAAAAAATATAAAATTATGAATAAAGTGAAAATAAGAATTCATACACATGGTACATCAGGTAGCATAATAGTATAAACCATCATTTTCATCAGACCTATTAATGAATTCATATATTAAAGTTTTGATAAACATGGTCCGTCGCTGTCTTACAGAATGGATTGTGCACTTTCATCCAGTCATCATTTATCCAAGCTGATAAGATACCTTTATGTTATTCGATATAGATGAACCCAAAGTGTTGCAAAAGGTAGCTTGCGTGGAAGCAGAAATTTTAAATTGCTTTAGCCGGTCGGGGCAATTTTATAATCAGTTTGTCTGAAAATGGTTTACCGCTGTGCTGAATGTCTCTTATTTTTTACGTGCAGTTTTATTTTCTATTGGTTATTTATATTCGCGAATTAAAGTTGCATATTCATTCTGAAAGTGAAATTCAGGGTAAAAAATTTTCATTCATGAAAGCAAAATTGAATTTTTTCCCTTCAATTCTAGGAATTACAATTTTCAATTTTTTTTGTTCCCATTAGAGGAATGGATATGTTTTTGCAAATTGATTCGCTAATTTCAATTCGAGTATTTTTGAATACTCGAATTTGGATTTTTAATTAGTTAAAGTATTAGTAAAATTTGGATTTTTAATTAGTTAGTAAAATTAGTAGTATTTAAAATGAGTGATTAATTTGGTATTCAATTGGAATTTCCGATTTTTTATTCGGTACATAATTTAAATACTTGTGATTTCTATTCAGAAATTGAAATTTAGTTGATAATTCGGAATACCCTAAATTAATAAAAACAGAATTCTAAATAAGAAAATAATTTCAGTACCCCAAATTTCCGTTGGTGAATTGGTATTTGGTATATAATTTAAATGACTTCAAATTCCAATTCGAGATGTAAAATTCAGTACATAATTTCAATCGCAAAATGTATTTTGCAAATTTGGCCCATCATTTTAACTATCAAGAGACTCAGTAGAGCTTCAGGACAAGTACATTTGACAGCTCTGTCTGTCGTTTGTTTGCCCGAGGCTCGCCCGATCGAGAGACTCGGTAGAGTCTCAGGACAAGTACATTTGACAGCTCTGTCTGTCGTCTGTTTGCCCGAGGCTGGCCCGAGTATATTATCTCTGAATAAAACGATTCGCGGTGGTGGGGGTAAAAACTGAAAGTCATTTTCTCGAATTACGAAGCTCAGGAGACAGATGATGACTTGAAAATTGAACTGGAGACTAACTATGAAAAGATCTTTCGATTGAGCCTTAAATGAGCACGATTGATGTCGTATTTGCTGAGAAAAAACTTATCACAGGCTCAAGATTAATCTAAAAATACCAACACATCGGAAGTTTGACGTGTCTGTATACGACACAACGAAAGGCCTTTTGATGCTATCGAGTTTCTGATTGGTCGCGAGTGACGACATATTTTTGTCGCGGCTGACGATTTTCTATCTATATCGCTAATGTGTCAGCTGTCAAAGCTGCAAATTCATATTCGAGTGTTGACAAACCGAAAATGCGGAAGAAATTTGAACTAATTTGTATGTCAAAGTCGCAAATTCTATCAGAGTGTTGACAGATGGTAAGGCCGGAATAATTCACTCAAAAAAAAATATATCAATTTGACCTTTTGAAACCCACATTTTTCCTTAAGTGCAATTAGCTCAAAACTTTGTACTCGGGGGTTTCATCGGTCGCTGATTACAAATCTGCACTCAAAATTTACAAATTCAAGATGGTGAATCCAATATGGCGAACAACAAATGCAAAAATTGTTTGATGAAAGCAAAATATGGTACTCGGGGGTTTTCGGGGTCGCTGATTACAAATCTGCACCCAAAATTTCAAAATTCAAGATGGCGGACAAGAACTGCGAAAATCGTTAAAGAAAAGCAAAAGTTGGCACGCGGGGGTTTTTAGGTTCACCGATATGAATAATATTGTTCGATATTTGAAGGAATATTAAACTCATGAGTCGATGATGATACATTGCAATTTTCAAGCATCTTGCTTTTATAGAAAATCGTAATTCTGGGGCTCCTCTCAATAACGAATCGTCTCAATAACGAAAATAATTATTCAAAATTGTATATCGGATCGATTCATAACTTGGGGAGAAACTCTTCATATCTATTCTGCTGCGATTTCTCGATATATTTTTTTTATTTTCATGGACAACTTGGAAGCCGTTAAAGAAGCATTAAATTTTTATGATTCACTTCCTAAACTCACTGTTCCTCAAATGTCCTTCTAATGTCGAAGTGAATTAACAACACTTTGCTTCCAAGTTGTAAATCATTATTCCCAGAATTTTTATGTATGTATTTAGCTATTGAAGTTTTTAAAAACACGGCAACGCTTCTATAGTAATAGCGAATCATATAAGAGTAAATTTATAGTATTTATAGTATATGATCAATCCAATTATCTAATCGGGTATGAGTGGAGTGGACAGTAAATATCAATTTGTCATTCAAATAAATTCATGATGTAATCATGCAAATACGAAAAAACTCTAGGCTTTAGAGGTGTTGAGAAAAAAAAGAGTGATATCAAGGGGTTTTAACAAGGGGGACATGTCCCCTCCCCGGGGAAAAAACCCTGGACAAGTACATTTGTTTGACTCCCGTTTCCATCTGTTGTCACAATAAGTTATCCCCCCCCTAACCCAAAAAATAATGAAACCCCCAAAAAGACATATCAAAAATGCCAGAATAGATTTGAGAATTTGAGAAAGAAAACTCCCTGGCCAAAAAGGAAAATCCCTGGCCCCCTCCTCCTTTAAAAAAATGAAACAATTTGAGGAAAAAAGCCTTTTGCCAAAAATACCCTAACAAAACCCTGCCAAAAAACGCCTAAAATAATTACAACCCCCAAATAAACATACAAAAAAATGCCAGAATAGATTTGAGGAAAAGAAGTCCCTGGCCAAAAAGGAAAAATAAAATTCGAAAAAAGGAATACTCCCTCTCCTCTCAAAAAAACCTTAACAAAACCCTGTCAAAAAAACGCCTTTGATTACTACCCCCCAAAAAAATATGGAAAAAATGGCAGAATAGATTTGAAAAAAGAAGCCCCTTGCCAAAAAGAAAAAAAATAATGCTACGGAAAAAATCGAACGAATCGCTATCACAAAAAATACCGAAAAAATGCTACAACTCTTGCCAGCAAAAAAAAAAGAAATTCGAGAAAAAAAACAACCCAGCCGAACTAGTTCCCTGAAACGTACCAAACACCCACCAGAAAAAAAACCCTAGAAAAAACTACTTCCTCCTCTCCACCCAAAAAAGTGGAGCATCCGATGAAAAAAAAACAGACTCTTAAAGAAAAATAATTGCTGCATAAGAAAAATAACTACTCGACAACATGAAATATGAAGAAGCCAATGAGTTACGTTCAGGACTAAAATTTATAATATCAATAATGGGACAAGTATTTCATTGATGCTCGACAAGAGATTCATGAGAAAATTTAAAAAAAAGCAGTTAGTGGTTGAAAAGAAAACCAGCCTAGCAAAAAGAAAAACCGGTCCAAATGAAAAAATAAAAATGGGGTGTATAACAAACAAATGATAAACCTAGTTTATAAAAAAATCGAGGAGACAATAATTTACGTTCAGTGCTGAAATTTTTAATATCAATAACAGGACAAGTATTTCATTGGAGCTTGATAATATAATAGACTTATAAGAAATATTTAAACAATCAATCGAAAAGAGTTACCAATCTACAAAAAGAAGAATCGGTCGAAAAAAACAGTACCCAAATGAAAATAAATGAAAGGGTTTTAACAAACAAAAGAACCTAATCTACAAAAAATTAAAGAGACAACGATTTATGTTCAGCGTTGAAATAATATGCTTGAGAATAGATCAACGAGAAAACAAAAATAACTTGGTTTTCAAAAGAGGTACCAAGTTACAAAAATAGTCATACATATAAAAACGAGTCTGGAAACAGGATCAAAGAGAAAAAAGAGTAATTGGTGGATAACAAAAAAAAATAGTGTACAAAAAATTAAAAATCGTTAAAGATGATGATTCACGTTCAGCACTTACATTTAGAATGATATTTATTGGTGTTTGAGAAAGGATTAACAACAAATAGTTTTCGAAAGTGCAATTCTTCCACATTGTTCGCTCGATGGGAATGGAAAAATCTTATTGGTAACAATTTGTTAAACGTTCACCACCGTACGTTCAGCGTATACGCACAGAGTACTTGTCCGGCCCATAACTTTTTATGCAAATTGCTCATTCAAGAAAAAATCGGGGACCACTCGCGAAAAAGCAAAGCGTTTTTTATTGCAGTAATATTTCCACATGAACTATAAGTTTTTTTCATAGCAGCAGATGATAAGTTATTATTAAGTTAAGTTAAGTTGTTTCCCGTCGTATTATAAGAACAATAACATTGCTGGTTGTATGTGAGCAGGCAGCTTTAGAAAATGATGAACCAATTTAGCTGAACAGAGTCCTAATATGACAATTTTGTAATAATGCTGGTTGTATGTGAGCAGCAGCTTTAGAAAATGATGAACCAATTTCGCTGAACAGAGTCCTAATATGACAATTTTGTAATAATGACAACAAAGAGTATCGTATTCCATTTAAGTCGATATCAAATATCGCGAATGATGCGAGGTTATCCCGAGGGAAACAGCTAGATTATTTTTTATAAGTTTGTGTTTGTGCGAACAGTGCGCACATTTTATACCTCCGACTTGAAATATATACTGAACCATTGGAAATGTTTCGTGTGTGTTGTGAGAGAGCGCTCATTGGTCGACCGAGTTCGTAAAAGTTTCTTTCCACAATCTCAAATCTGCTGAGTCAATAAATACAAACTTTGGAGCAAAATTTTCATTGGACTAATGGATTCGATGAAAGCAAGGATTCGTGTGAAGCTTGTTTGAAGAGATTGGACTCCATGGGTTCTATGACTTCACCTCTAATTTGATTTTTTCTTGAATGAGCAATTTGCATAAAAAGTTATGGGCCGGACAAGTACTCTGTGCGTATACGCTGAACGTACGGTGGTGAACGTTTAACAAATTGTTACCAATAAGATTTTTCCATTCCCATCGAGCGAACAATGTGGAAGAATTGCACTTTCGAAAACTATTTGTTGTTAATCCTTTCTCAAACACCAATAAATATCATTCTAAATGTAAGTGCTGAACGTGAATCATCATCTTTAACGATTTTTAATTTTTTGTACACTATTTTTTTTTGTTATCCACCAATTACTCTTTTTTCTCTTTGATCCTGTTTCCAGACTCGTTTTTATATGTATGACTATTTTTGTAACTTGGTACCTCTTTTGAAAACCAAGTTATTTTTGTTTTCTCGTTGATCTATTCTCAAGCATATTATTTCAACGCTGAACATAAATCGTTGTCTCTTTAATTTTTTGTAGATTAGGTTCTTTTGTTTGTTAAAACCCTTTCATTTATTTTCATTTGGGTACTGTTTTTTTCGACCGATTCTTCTTTTTGTAGATTGGTAACTCTTTTCGATTGATTGTTTAAATATTTCTTATAAGTCTATTATATTATCAAGCTCCAATGAAATACTTGTCCTGTTATTGATATTAAAAATTTCAGCACTGAACGTAAATTATTGTCTCCTCGATTTTTTTATAAACTAGGTTTATCATTTGTTTGTTATACACCCCATTTTTATTTTTTCATTTGGACCGGTTTTTCTTTTTGCTAGGCTGGTTTTCTTTTCAACCACTAACTGCTTTTTTTTAAATTTTCTCATGAATCTATTGTCGAGCATCAATGAAATACTTGTCCCATTATTGATATTATAAATTTTAGTCCTGAACGTAACTCATTGGCTTCTTCATATTTCATGTTGTCGAGTAGTTATTTTTCTTATGCAGCAATTATTTTTCTTTAAGAGTCTGTTTTTTTTTCATCGGATGCTCCACTTTTTTGGGTGGAGAGGAGGAAGTAGTTTTTTCTAGGGTTTTTTTTCTGGTGGGTGTTTGGTACGTTTCAGGGAACTAGTTCGGCTGGGTTGTTTTTTTTCTCGAATTTCTTTTTTTTTTGCTGGCAAGAGTTGTAGCATTTTTTCGGTATTTTTTGTGATAGCGATTCGTTCGATTTTTTCCGTAGCATTATTTTTTTTCTTTTTGGCAAGGGGCTTCTTTTTTCAAATCTATTCTGCCATTTTTTCCATATTTTTTTGGGGGGTAGTAATCAAAGGCGTTTTTTTGACAGGGTTTTGTTAAGGTTTTTTTGAGAGGAGAGGGAGTATTCCTTTTTTCGAATTTTATTTTTCCTTTTTGGCCAGGGACTTCTTTTCCTCAAATCTATTCTGGCATTTTTTTGTATGTTTATTTGGGGGTTGTAATTATTTTAGGCGTTTTTTGGCAGGGTTTTGTTAGGGTATTTTTGGCAAAAGGCTTTTTTCCTCAAATTGTTTCATTTTTTTAAAGGAGGAGGGGGCCAGGGATTTTCCTTTTTGGCCAGGGTTAAAGAAAAATGTCGAATTTAAATGGGGATCAGAACAACAAAGGGCATTTGATTATTTGAAAAAAACATTGTGCTCTTCTCCCATATTACAATATCCAAATTTTGAAGAACCTTTTATATTAACCACTGACGCTTCAAATTATGCTATCGGTGCAGTATTGAGTCAAGGAAAAATAGGAGAAGATAAGCCAATAGCCTATCTATCAAGATTATTAAATTCAGCTGAACAAAATTATAGCACCACAGAAAAAGAATGCCTTGCCATAGTATACGCGATATTGCATTTCAGACCATACTTATACGGACGACATTTTACACTTGTTAGTGATCACGAACCCTTAAGATGGATAGATTCAGTAAAATTGCCTGTTCAAAGATTAATTCGTTGGAGAATACGATTACGCGAATACGAATACACTTTCGTTTATAAACCAGGTCGATTCAATTCAAACGCGGACGCACTTTCACGAAACCCTATTGTCCCAAATGCCACAATATTACCTATATCCTCTGCTGCAAGGAAACCAGCTACGGCTGTAGCCCCTCGCAGTGCTACCGCTCCAAATCCATTAATAAAACGCGGACGACCATTGGGCAGTAAAAACAAACCTCTAGATACAGTGTTCGAAGTATCAAATCTACCTGGGAACACAATTGCTGAACGAGTAAGAAATCGAAAGATTATTAGTAGACCTCCCCCTGTAGTACCAGTAAAACTACCACGAACTCACACTAAAGCTCAAATAACAAGGGCCAGCTCTGACTCATCCGACACGGAGCAACGACCCCCAGTTGCGCGTGCACGGAACAGCGCTTTTCCAAGTCTTGCAGAAAAGAGAATTGCGCCCCAAAAATCCAAATCTCCTCCAAAACCTCCACCTTTAAAACGCTTTACGGACGCGTTAAAATTTGCATTTGACATAAGCGAAACATCAGACGATAGCATTCCTCAAACAGACACTGAAAATTTACCAGGACCAGCAAACAATACAAATATAATTGAAATCAATGAGAGCCCTGAAAGAGACCCATACTGGTGGGACAGTGCCCAAGGTAATAACAACGCGAATAAAAGTTGCGGAACACAGACAGAAGATTGCACAGAGTCAGAAAATACGGACAATGAAATTGGAAAAACCCGAGAATCAATGATAACTTTCCGACACCCTATATGTAGATCGACGCCTGCCGTCGCATTTAACAAAAAGGAAACAAGTAGCGATGAAGAACCCCGTAGAACACTTGAGAATAATTTACGACTGGATTTTAATAACTCAGAAAATGAATCCGAGGAAAGCGACTCCGAAGTTGTCGAAGAAGTGGTACCTCGAGACCCAAATAGAAACATGTCACAGACAATACCCCCTGGACTTTATTACCCTCAGATGAAAAACAATGATAATCTTCTTCAAGTGAACACCACAAACGAAAATTTAACCTATCGAAAAGATAATTACTTACACTTCATTTCTGCCGACTGCGAATTTACCACAAGTATATCACGATTATTGATCGAAACCGACAAAATTTTTCCACAAGATTTAAAATTTAAGAAACCAAAGCGAAAACAAGTTTTAATAACGAATAAAGGAAAATATAAAACATTAAGTGCAGTATTAACCAACAAACATTTCGAAACTTTTTCAGTCCAAGAACTTAAAGAAGTACTTCAAACAATTAAAGATACCATTGATAAATACCAAATTAAAACTCTCAGGATATCAAAGCCCGGAGACATGTTAGAAAATTTTAGCCACTCCTTTATTGCCGATTTAATCGAAGAATGTTTACACGAATGCGCCTGCTCAATCACAATTTGTCGTGGAAACGTAACGATTCCCGATGAAACGATACGGCAAGAAATAATATCAGAATATCATGAAAGTTTAGTAGGTGGACATAAAGGTATAACAAAAACATATAAACGCATTCGCGAAAGATTTTATTGGCCGAACTTAAAAGACGACGTCACTGAATACGTGAGAACTTGTCAAGAATGTCAACAACAAAAGTTAACCCGTATAAAAACTCGTGAGCCAATGATAATCACAGATACACCAACAGAACCATTCGATAAAATATCCATCGATACGGTAGGACCTTTACCCGAAACCCCGAATGGGAACCGACATATCTTAACTGTCCAAGATAACTTGACAAAATATTGTATTGCCGTTCCGGTTCCAAATATAAAAGCTGAGACGATAGCCGATGCACTAGCTCGAAATGTAATCATTCAATTTGGTTGTCCAAGAATTATATTGAGCGATCAAGGAACATCCTTTGTAGGGAAAGTATTTAATAACCTTGCAAAAATATTCAAAATAAAACACCTAACTACTTCCAGTTACCACCCCCAAACTAACGGATCATTAGAGAGAAGCCATATCGTTTTGGCAGAATTTATTAAACATTACGTCGATAAATATGAGGATTGGGATAAACTCGTCCCTTTTGCCATGTTTTCATATAACACAGCCATTCATGAATCCACAAAATTTACACCATTCGAATTGATATACGGCAGACCCGCTCGAACGCCTAGCGCTTTTTCTCCCTCGGATAAAACCGAGACATACGGCGACTATTTATGCGATCTCACATCTCGCCTCGACGAGATGCGCCAACTCGCTTCTAGATCTCTAATTAATTCAAAACATCGATCAAAACGATATTATGATAAAAAGGTCCACATTGAGAATTTTAGACCAGGAGACATGGTATATGCAATAAAAGAACCAAAAAGAGGTAAATTCGATAGTTGTTACGTAGGTCCCTATAGAATCACCGAGGTACTAGACAAACACAACGCTATATTAGAAACAACCAACGGAAAGCGAATATTGAAACACTTAGACAAGTTGAAACTATATAAGGCAAGGAAAAAAATAGACGAGAAGGAAAATCTAATAACTTGAAGAGAGAAAGAAATAACGTTGAACGAAGATAAAACACGAGCTCATCGGTGCAGGACCCATGTCATGCTGAAAGACCATATAACTCCGAGATTTTACGACCCAAGGACCAACCAACAATCAGAACGATGCATATGTACTACTACGAAAATAGATATCGAAATTTTTCTCCCGCAGGAACTAAGAAATTATAAGGAAAATTTTAAATAAAGAAAATTTTTTTTTTCCTCGTGCTCTAGTTTAGAGACTCCAAAGGGTTAAGGGAGGTAACATCTCAAACTATATAAACTCAAGGAACATTCGATCACGCATCCAGTCACACAAGAATTTTTCATAACGTTACATCGTGTCTCTTACGTGAAAATAATCTTAACCGGCGCAATCTTCCGCGAGACTATAGCCACACAATTTCAAAGTCAGAAAACAGTGCAAGAACAAATTTTTAAAAGATCTTCTTTTCGCCGGAATATTACTACCACACCATTAAGTTTTCAAGACTAAATCCTCAAATACCAGGTAACTTACTGAACTTATTACACCCAACTAATAAATCAATACAAATTACGGATAATTGCTGACCAAGATATCAATATTCTTTTATAAACAAAACCAAGGAAATTTTCTTTCTCGGATCAAATATATTTTTTTTTTCTTTCTCAAAAGTTGTGAGCAAAACAAAAGTCAATCTTTCCTAATAACCCCGTCCAAAAATAACCCATTACGAGACTAGGCTGCAGAAAGGTTTGCACGCTCGTATCCTCACCCTCTATTGCGAGACTAGGCTGCAGAAAGGTTTGCACGCTCGTATCCTTACCCCTCTATTGCGAGACTAGGCTGCAGAAAGGTTTGCACGCTCGTATCCTTACCCTCTATTGCGAGACTAGGCTGCAGAAAGGTTTGCACGCTCGTATCCTTCCCTCTATTGCGAGACTAGGCTGCAGAAAGGTTTGCACGCTCGCATCCTATTTACCACACCTCACCTAAAACTTTTTTTCCTCGATCTCTTTGTTGTACTCCAACTTCTATGGGCCGAACTCGCCGTGCCGGAAGAAAATATCAACTTCGAAAACTTTATGCTCAATATTCAAATCAAAATTCGATCTATTTCAATTATTGCAATCCTCGAGTAACTTCAACAAACAACAGCCAGCAATTATCAGTAGTTTCAGATAAAATAATTAATCCTGAAACACAATTAACAAATTCCACTTCGGGCGCAATACCGTCAAATCACAATACTTGTAATAATCAACTCAACAACGACTCGTTAAACTTGGAAAACCAGCAATCTCACAATACCCCTTGCGAACCCGTAAGATACAAATTAACTCCAGTAACCATAAACCGCCGCCAATAGAACAAAAAAAAAAAAATATTTCATGAAGAAAAAGAAGAGAGTGGTGTCTATATAAAAATATATAATAAAAAAAAAACACAAAATAACAATCTTTTAAAATAGTAAGAATAAGAATACTAACAACATCTCACACCTAACTCAAAAATTTAAAAAAACTACGTACTTATACCTATACTTCTTTATTTTAGAGCCAAAAATGTGTTCCTTTAAGGCCATCATAATATTTCTTGCATTTGGACTCCAAGAAATCTGGTCCTCACCAACCCGTGACATACAACATTCACTAGCGCATAGACGAAATCGAAGCAATTCACAATAAAATATGGACCCAAGTAATGATTGGATTCATCAACCACAAAGATACAATGCTGTATATGCAAAATCTAATAACATGGAGAGCTAATGCAGGTATCGTCGCTGACACATATCTCGCCAGCCTCAGTACAATAATTGACGCCATATACTTCGCAAAACTCGGACAACTACATCCCGAATTATTACACCCATCAACCTTGGAACAAGCTGTAAAAGGATTCCTGAAAACAAACCATAAAAACCTTTTTCCTGTCCCGCTCGAAGAAATACATCCTGAAACCCTAGCAAAAATATCCCGCCTAGCCGCCTCCTATTACAACGGAAAAATTATCATTCTCCTACACATCCCTCTTCTTGAACCAAGTGCATACTTCCTCTACAAGCTCCATTCTTGTCCCACAAATCAACTCATCGGAAACAACACCGAAGAAGCCGCATATGTTCAACCAAGAGCCGCATACATAGTAATCTCAAGAGATGCAGACAAATTACCCGAGAACGACCTCCCTTGATGTCAACATCTACGTAACTACCAAATCTGTGCACCCACATATCCAATATACGAAGTATCAGCTCGCTGTACCTGCGAACTACTCTTAATGACGGACGGAGGACAACGATCATACGACGACTGTTAAATAAGAGTAATGAAAAAACAAACACCTTACTGGAAACAACTAGACACTATGTCGGGATGGTTGTTCTCATTACCACGACCAGAGAGAATCCACATCTTATGCAGTAACGAAGCAGCCCTGGCCATCGGGTTACTGACCTACATTTTACGAGGATTTTTCTTCCACTGCGCATACAAAATCTACACTACAACAACCATATACGGAGAAGTTCTTCTGGCCATCATCCTGCTAACCTACATTCTCCGAGGGTACCTACTCCGCCTAACCTGCAAATGCATCGACAAAAGTCGTACACAACAACCTAACGAGGACGAAGAGAATTACACATACCAGAAGGAAGAAGAACCATAACCGACCCCGGGACCAGAACAAACCTACGACGTACCCCCGCAAACACCTCGACCAGTATTTTACCACGACGCTTCAACTCAAGCCGAACCCAAGCCATCAACACCATAAAACAGAACACTGAACACAACACATACACACATACATACATACTCTAATATGCACTCTATACTAACACTAGGTTAAGAAATTTATGCATATCGAATTCTCCAAATCAATCTTCTCTTTCTTCTCGTGAATGAAAGGATACGGTATCAATACTTATCCCTCACTCTCTTTCCAAGATACCTTGACCGTATTACACTTCGTGAATACACCTCATATTTCAAATGGCACAGGCTTCCCGAATGCAATCGAATTGCAATCGATAAACATGTTATTATCACAAGAATAATAACCCAAACAGATCAAGTCGATCAACATCGTGACATAAACAAAAAAAAAGGGCAATCGACAAACCTCTTGTTTTGTCAAGCCATCTCCATAAAAGACATCTATATCATCGCTAATTTTGCCGTCTAAAGCCAATGAAAGAGGAATAGTCAATCTTATTATACGGTCACAAATTTTCCACAGTCCTGTATTACCAAAAACAATTTCTACACCTATTCCTATAATTTTATTTTAATTTTTTTTCTTTCCCTCCTCTTCCTAAGATACGAAATCCACATCAGGCAACGAGAAGCAAAATTTTAATCAATTCTATTTTCACCATTTAAGCATATATTCTATTTAAAAATATTCAATATGCATAAATTGGTAGCCACCGAGGACGGTGCCTAATTTTAAGTGGGGAGGTGTCACAACCGACGTTAAATTTTTCTTTTTAAATATATATAATAGATCTACAAGTTTTCCTTTCCAAGAATTCTTCGAACAACACTCGCAACCCGACCATAAATTATGACACGCGACACACACTCCACAGTTAGGACTAAATTTGTAACCGAAACACTTGTAACCGACGAATATAAATCAAACTAGCTTCCGCTATACTTCCGGACTACACTATGGACTATACGAAACATCCACTCATCTAATTAGGTCACTACGATCTTACTTCTAAGAAAACCTATAAACTCCTACTATTTTTCCGCATTTTAGCCCTATAAAAAGGCCATGTCTCTCCACAATCGTCGCATTCCGTTCGCACCTAGAGTCGCGTCTATACTGTTAGCAGTAGTTCGGTTTGTCATTCGGTTAGCCGTCTTATAATTAATCTCTGACCGAACTCCGGGTCTTCTGTAGAAGAGAGCGAGTCGAGTTCAGAAATCAAAGTTAAAGTACCAAACTCAATATTTGGACTTAGAATCTTTTAACCTTTTCTACGACACAACAAATCACAAGTAAGCTACAACGAACCAAAGATTTACACGACACCTCTCCGGTAACGTAACCATTTATATTTTGTATCAAGTTTGTATTTCATCATTATATTTACTAATAACTTGTTTTCATTAAAGTACATAAAGAATATCTAAATCTTTTGACTCACTTAACACCCCGAATCCCTCTCCTAGTCGCAACCTAGACTAAGGCAAGACTTCTCGAGGTCTATCAGCGTAAGCCCACGATACTCTTAGGAGTATATTTATAAAAACGCTCTGCGTATTAAAATGCAGGGAAAAGCTTATGGGACATAACGTTTACCGCTCGACGTTCAAACACCCGAACTTTTCCTTCACGCCTCTCCGGACGTGACACTCACAACTGTTTCAATTTGCCAATTATCTGAATTTTCCTTATGAATTTAGTTCTCAATTCGTAATAAACTATCGTTTAATTATCGTAGCTTAACATTGCATATAAATTTTGAACTAAAGGAATTTTTTTTTTTACTCACAGCCGTCTTAATTTGCCAATTATCGGAATTTTTCTTGTGAATTTAGTTCTGAATTCGTGAAAATTTAGATCTCCATTCGTAATAAACTATCGTTTAATTATTGTAGCTTAATGCTGAAGAAATTTTTTTTATACTCACAGCCGCTTTAATTTGCCAATTATCGGAATTTTTCTTGTGAATTTAGTTCTGACTTCGTAATGAAGTATCGTTTCATAATCGTAGCTTAATATTGCATATAAATTTTAAATTTTGCTGGAGAAATTTTTTTTTTAACTCACAGCTGTTTTAATTTGCCTATTATCTGATATTTTCTTGTGAATTTAGTTCTTAAAATTTTTAATTTTTGCTGGAGAACTAGTGAATTCAGTTCTCAATTAATGATAAACTATCGTTTAATCATCATAGCTTAACACTGCATATAAATTTTTAATTTTGCTGGAGACATTTTTTTTTACTCACGGCTGTTTTAATTTCCCAATTATCTGAAATTTTCAGGTGAATTTAGTTCTAAAATTTTTTAATTTTGCTGAAGAAAACTTTTTTTTACTCACAGCTGTTTCAATTTGCCTATTATTTGATTTTTTCTTGTGAATTAAGTTCTTAAAATTTTTAATTTTGCTGAAGAAATTTTTTTTTTCTCACAGCTGTTTTAATTTGGGAATTATCTGAAATTTTCTTGTGAATTCAGTTCTCAACTCATGATAAACTATCGTTTAATTATCGTAGCTTAACATTGCATATAAATTTTTTATTTTGCTAAAGAAAAATTTCTTTTTACTCACAGCCGTTTTAATTTGCCAATTATCGAAATTTTTCATGTAAATTTAGTTCTGAATTCCTGAAAATTTAGTTCTCAATTCGTAATAAACGATCGTTTAATTATCGTAGCTTTAAATTGCATATAAATTTTTAATTTTGCTGGAGACATTTTTATTTTACTCACAGCTGTTTCAATTTGGGAATTATCTGAAATTTTCAAGTGAATTTAGTTCTCAAAATTTTTAATTTTGCTCGAGAAAATTTTTTTTTATTCACAGCCGTTTTAATTTGCCAATTATCGGAATTTTTCTTGTGAATTGAGTTCTGAATTCACGATAAACTATCGTTTAATCATCACAGCTCAACATTGCATGTAAATTTTTAATTTTGCTGGAGACATTTTTTTTTTACTCACAGCCGTTTTAATTTGCAAATTATCGGAATTTTTCTTGTGAATTTAGTTCTGAATTCCTGAAAATTTCGTTCTTAATTCGTAATAAACGATCGTTTTATTATCGTAGCTTAAAATTACATATAAATTTTTTATTTTGCTGAAGAAATTTTTTTTTTTACCCACAGCTGTTTCAATTTGCTAATTATCTGAGTTTTTCTAGTGAATTTAGTTCTCAAAATTTTTAGTTTTGCTGGAGAAATATTTTTTTTTTACTCACAGCTGTTTTTATTTGCCAAAATTTAGTTCTGAATTCACGATAAACTATCGTTTAATCATCACAGCTCAACATTGCATATAAATTTTTAATTTAGCTGGAGACATTTTTTTTTTACTCACAGCTGTTTCAATTTGCCTATTATCTGAAATTTTCAAGTGAATTTAGTTCTCAAAATTTTTAATTTTGCGAGAGAAAATTTTTTTTTACTCACAGCCGTTTTAATTTGCCAATTATCGGAATTTTTCTTGTGAATTGAGTTCTGAATTCACGATAAACTATCGTTTAATCATCACAGCTCAACATTGCATGTAAATTTTTAATTTTGCTGGAGACATTTTTTTTTTACTCACAGCTGTTTTAATTTGCGAATTATCTGAAATTTTCTTGTGAATTCAGTTCTCAATTAGTAATAAACTATCGTTTAATCATCAGAGCTTAACATTGCATATAAATTTTTAATTTAGCTGGAGACATTTTTTTTTACTCACAGCTGTTTCAATTTGCCTATTATCTGAAACTTTCAAGTGAATTTAGTTCTCAAAATTTTTAATTTTGCTAGGGAAATTTTTTTTTACTCACAGCTGTTTTAATTTTCCTATTATTTTTGATTTTTTCTTGTGAATTAAGTTCTTAAAATTTTTAATTTTGCTGAAGAAAAAATTTTTTTACTCACAGCTGTCTTAATTTGCGAATCATCTGAAATTTTCTTGTGGAATCAGTTCTTAATTCGTAATAAACGATCGTTTCATTATCGTAGCTTAAAATTACATATAAATTTTTTATTTTGCTGAAGAAATTTTTTTACTCACAGCTGTTTTAAAATTTTCTTGTGAATTCAGTTCTCAATTTATGATAAACTATCGTTGAATGATCGTAGCTTAACATTGTATAAAAATTTTTTATTTTGCTAAAGAAAAATTTCTTGTTACTCACAGCCGTTTTAATTTGCCAATTATTGAAATTTTTCTTGTAAATTTAGTTCTGAATTCGTGATGAATCGCATATTAATTTTTAATTTAGCTGGAGAAAATTTTTTTTTACTCACAGCCGTTCTAATTTGCCAATTATCGGAATTTTTCTTGTGAATTTAGTTCTGAATTCCTGAAAATTTAGTTCTCAATTCGTAATAAACGATCGTTTAATTATCGTAGCCTAAAATTGCATATAAATTTTTTATTTTGCTGAAGAAAACTTTTTTTTACTCACAGCTGTTTTAATTCGCTTATTATTTGAAATTTTCTTGTGAAGGCAGTTCTTAAAAATTTTAATTTTGCTGGAAAATTTTTTTTTTTACTTACAGCTGTTTTAATTTGACAATTATCTGAATTTATCGAATTTTTCTTGTGAATTAACACGATAAACTATCGTTTAATCATCACAGCTCAACATTGCATATAAATTTTTAATTTTGCTGGAGACATTTTTTTTTTTACTCACAGCTTTTTTAATTTGCGAATTATCTGAAATTTTCTTGTGAATTCAGTTCTCAATTCGTAATAAACTATCGTTTAATCATCAGAGCTTAACATTGCATATAAATTTTTAATTTAGCTGGAGACATTTTTTTTTACTCACAGCTGTTTCAATTTGCCTATTATCTGAAATTTTCAAGTGAATTTAGTTCTCAAAATTTTTAATTTTGCTAGGGAAATTTTTTTTTACTCACAGCCGTTTTAATTTGCCTATTATCGAAATTTTTCTTGTGAATTTAGTTCTGAATTCCTGAAAATTTAGTTCACAATTCGTAATAAACGATCGTTTAATTATCCTAGCTTAAAATCGCATATAAATGCTGGAGAAATTTTTTTTTTTACTCACAGCTATTTTAATTTGCCAATTATATGAAATTCAAGTGAATTTAGTTCTCAACATGTTTAATTTTGCTGGAGAATTTTTTTTTTTTTACTCAGCTGTTTTAATTTGCCTATTATCTGAAATTTTCTTGTGAATTAAGTTCTTAAAATATTTAATTTTATTAATTTTTTATTTTGCTGAAGAAATTTTTTTACTCACAGCTGTTTTAAAATTTTCTTGTGAATTCAGTTGTCAATTCATGATAAACTATCGTTGATGATCGTAGCTTAACATTGCATAAACATTTTTTATTTTGCTAAAGAAAAATTTCTTGTTACTCACAGCCGTTTTAATTTGCCAATTATCGAAATTTTTCTTGTAAATTTAGTTCTGAATTCGTGATGAATCGCATATTAATTTTTAATTTTGCTGGAGAAATTTTTTTTTTACTCACAGCCGTTTTAATTTGCCTATTATCGGAATTTTTCTTGTGAATTTAGTTCTGAATTCCTGAAAATTTAGTTCTCAATTCGTAATAAACGATCGTTTAATTATCGTAGCTTAAAATTGCATATAAATTTTTTATTTTGCTGAAGAAAACTTTTTTTTTACTCACAGCTGTTTTAATTCGCTTATTATTTGAAATTTTCTTGTGAAGGCAGTTCTTAAAAATTTTAATTTTGCTGGAAAATTTTTTCTTTTACTTACAGCTGTTTTAATTTGACAATGATCTGAATTTATCGAATTTTTTTTGTGAATTTAATTCTGAATTCCTGAAAATTTAGTTCGCAATTCGTAATAAACGATCGTTCAATTATCCTAGCTTAAAATGGCATATAAATTTTTAATTTTGCTGGAGAAATTTTTTTTTTTACTCACAGCTATTTTAATTTGCCAATTATATGAAATTCAAGTGAATTTAGTTCTCAACATGTTTAATTTTGCTGGAGATTTTTTTTTTTTACTCAGCTGTTTTAATTTGCCTCTTATCTGAAATTTTCTTGTGAATTAAGTTCTTAAAATTTTTAATTTTGCTGGAGAAAAAATTTTTTTACTCACAGCTGTTTTAATTTGACAATTACTTGTGAATTCAGTTCTCAATTCATGATAAACTATCGTTTAATCATCAGAGCTTAACATTGCATATAAATTTTTAATTTAGCTGGAGACATTTTTTTTTACTCACAGCTGTTTCAATTTGCCTATTATCTGAAATTTTCAAGTGAATTTAGTTCTCAAAATTTTTAATTTTGCTAGGGAAATTTTTTTTTACTCACAGCTGTTTTAATTTTCCTATTATTTTTGATTTTTTCTTGTGAATTAAGTTCTTAAAATTTTTAATTTTGCTGAAGAAAAAATTTTTTTACTCACAGCTGTCTTAATTTGCGAATCATCTGAAATTTTCTTGTGGAATCAGTTCTCAATTCGTAATAAACGATCGTTCAATTATCGTAACTTAACATTGCATATAAATTTTTAATTTTGCTAAAGAAAATTTTTTTGTTACTCACAGCTGTTTTAATTTGACAATTATCTGAAATTTATCATGTGAATTTAGTTCTGAATTCGTGATGAATTGCATATTAATTTTTAATCTTGTAAATTTAGTTCTGAATTCCTGAAAATTTCGTTCTTAATTCGTAATAAACTATCGTTTCATTATCGTAGCTTAAAATTACATATAAATTTTTTATTTTGCTGAAGAAATTTTTTTACTCACAGCTGTTTTAAAATTTTCTTGTGAATTCAGTTCTCAATTTATGATAAACTATCGTTGAATGATCGTAGCTTAACATTGTATAAAAATTTTTTATTTTGCTAAAGAAAAATTTCTTGTTACTCACAGCCGTTTTAATTTGCCAATTATCGAAATTTTTCTTGTAAATTTAGTTCTGAATTCGTGATGAATCGCATATTAATTTTTAATTTAGCTGAAGAAAATTTTTTTTTACTCACAGCCGTTTTAATTTGCCAATTATCGGAATTTTTCTTGTGAATTTAGTTCTGAATTCCTGAAAATTTAGTTCTCAATTCGTAATAAACGATCGTTTAATTATCGTAGCTTAAAATTGCATATAAATTTTTTATTTGCTGAAGAAAACTTTTTTTTACTCACAGCTGTTTTAATTCGCTTATTATTTGAAATTTTCTTGTGAAGGCAGTTCTTAAAAATTTTAATTTTGCTGGAAAATTTTTTTTTTTACTTACAGCTGTTTTAATTTGACAATTATCTGAATTTATCGAATTTTTCTTGTGAATTAACACGATAAACTATCGTTTAATCATCACAGCTCAACATTGCATATAAATTTTTAATTTTGCTGGAGACATTTTTTTTTTTACTCACAGCTTTTTTAATTTGCGAATTATCTGAAATTTTCTTGTGAATTCAGTTCTCAATTCGTAATAAACTATCGTTTAATCATCAGAGCTTAACATTGCATATAAATTTTTAATTTAGCTGGAGACATTTTTTTTTACTCACAGCTGTTTCAATTTGCCTATTATCTGAAATTTTCAAGTGAATTTAGTTCTCAATTTTAATTTTGCTAGGGAAATTTAAGTATTTCCGGAACGACTCTCGTACTCTAAATGTTCCCTCATGTTTTCGATCTCTTTAAATGATTCATGAAATTAAAAAGATGATAATCGTTTTTTTTTCAAACTATTTCGTTGGACTCCAACGTTATAAACTTCAATATGTGTAAAGTTTGGAAAGGGGGCCAACAACTTGGAACTGAACATTTGTAGTTAATAAATACAATGTGTAGTAGTCGAAGCCTTTTTCGAACTTGGAGCACACATTTTTTCTCGGTCAGGTGACAGACTGGAAATTTTGGGTGCCGGGGCATTAGAAATGTGTAAAAAATTCTCCGACAACTGAAAACTTTATTTTATTACTTGTTAAACAAAGAAATTCATGTGTAAAGTTTGAAAAAGGGGTCAATAACTTGAAACTCAACATTGTTACTTAATAAATACAATGTCTAGTTGTCGAAGCCTGTTTCGAACTTGAAAACACTTTTTTTTCTCGGTCAGGTGATAGAGTAAAGATTTTCGTTGCCGAGGCATTAGATCTAGTTGTCGAAGCCTTTTTCGAACTTGAAAACACTTTTTTTTCTCGGTCAGGTGATACAGTAAAGAATTTCGTTGCCGCAGCATTAGATGTGTAAAAAAAAAGGGGCCAACAACTTGAAACTCAACATTGTCACTTAATAAATACAATGTCTAGTTGTCGAAGCCTTTTTCGAACTCGAAGCACACATTTTTTTCTCGGTCAGGTGATAGACTGAAGATTTTGGGTGCCGGGGCATTAGAAAGTGTAAAAAATTCTCCGACAACTGAAAACTTTATTTTATTACTTGTTGAACAAAGAAATTCATGTGTAAAGTTTGAAAAAGGGGCCAACAACTTGAAACTCAACATTGTTACTTAATAAATACAATATCTAGTTGTCGAAGCCTTTTTCAGACTTGAAAACACTTTTTTTTCTCGGTCAGGTGATAGAGTAAAGATTTTCGTTGCCGGGGCATTAGAAACACTTAATAAATACAATGTCTAGTTGTCGAAGCCTTTTTCGAACTTGAAAATACTTTTTTTTCTCGGTCAGGTGATAGAGTAAAGAATTTCGTTGCCGGGGCATTAGATGTAAAAAAAAGGGCCAACAACTTGAAACTCAACATTGTCACTTAATAAATACAATGTCTAGTTGTCGAAGCCTTTTTCGAACTCGAAGCACACATTTTTTTCTCGGTCAGGTGATAGACTGAAGATTTTGGGTGCCGGGGCATTAGAAAGTGTAAAAAATTCTCCGACAACTGAAAACTTTATTTTATTACTTGTTGAACAAAGAAATTCATGTGTAAAGTTTGAAAAAGGGGCCAACAACTTGAAACTCAACATTGTTACTTAATAAATACAATATCTAGTTGTCGAAGCCTTTTTCAGACTTGAAAACACTTTTTTTTCTCGGTCAGGTGATAGAGTAAAGATTTTCGTTGCCGGGGCATTAGAAACACTTAATAAATACAATGTCTAGTTGTCGAAGCCTTTTTCGAACTTGAAAATACTTTTTTTTCTCGGTCAGGTGATAGAGTAAAGAATTTCGTTGCCGGGGCATTAGATGTAAAAAAAAGGGCCAACAACTTGAAACTCAACATTGTCACTTAATAAATACAATGTCTAGTTGTCGAAGCCTTTTTCGAACTCGAAGCACACATTTTTTTCTCGGTCAGGTGATAGACTGAAGATTTTGGGTGCCGGGGCATTAGAAATGTGTAAAAAATTCTCCGACAACTGAAAACTTTATTTTATTACTTGTTGAACAAAGAAATTCATGTGTAAAGTTTGAAAAAGGGGCCAACAACTTGAAACTCAACATTGTTCCATAATAAATACAATGTCTAGTTGTCGAAGCCTTTTTCGAACTTGAAACACATATTTTTTCCTCGGCCAGGTGATAGACTAAAGATTTTCGTTGCCGGGGCATTAGATGTTCAACAAATTGTTCAAAGACTAAAAATTTAACTCTATTACTTGGCGTACAGAGAAATTTGTGTTCAAAGTTTGAAAATGGCTGCGAGAACACTAGATTACTTAATAAATACAGTGTCTCGTTGTCAAAGCTATTTTCAACCTTAAAACACACATTTTTTTCTCAATTAGGTGATAGAGTAAAGTTTTTAGTTTTTGAAACATGTGTAAAGTTTGGAAAAGGGGCCAACAACTTGAAACTGAACATTTGTACTTAATAAATACAATGTTTAGTAGTCGAAGCCTTTTTCGAACTTGAAGCACACATTTTTTTCTCGGTCAGGTGATGATTAATGATTAATTAATTAACAATTAATATAATTAAATAATTAATTATAATAATTAAATGACGATTTATACTTACAATTTTGTAGAAGACAGACGTGAGAAATGCCACAGAGACAAAG
This sequence comes from Campoletis raptor, assembly GCA_948107755.1. Classification (NCBI taxonomy): domain Eukaryota; kingdom Metazoa; phylum Arthropoda; class Insecta; order Hymenoptera; family Ichneumonidae; genus Campoletis; species Campoletis raptor. Next base: position 249,434 of record OX403628.1, on the reverse strand, counting down.
CCGAATAAGACAACGAAAATGGACCCTTTCAATTCGCAAGCACCTCTACTGTGTGCTGTTTTCGCTCTTTGTTTCTATTGTTGACGTTTTCTGTAGCGATACTTTGACTCTTCTACGCCTCTCGCGCTCTGTCTTTCTCTCTCTCTCCCTCCCTCTCTACATATCGCGAAGAAAGCGGTGTAGCTTCTTCAGTGCGCTTCCGACCGTCAAACAAAAAGTGAGTATACGCCAGCTAATGATTATTAATGTTTTAATTGAAAATCAAGTAATAACGACCGTTTTGTTTTGTTTTTTTTCACAGAAATAAATGGCAGAGGAAAAAAATCTCGTCATGGACACCAGTGAAGGAGATATTCCTGGCTCCTCCTCGGGCAAACCAGCTGAAAAAAGTGAGTTTTTCAAAAAAAAAAATTCATTGTCAGATTTACTTGTCCCGAGATTCGACCGAGTCTCTTGATGCATAACCCAACAAAAATATTTTTTTCAATTTGCAGCACCAGATTCATCGGAGAAAGCGGGAGAGGACGGAAGTTCTCCATCGAACCCGTCCAACAACTCGTCACCTCGTCCACCAAAGCCGGACAAAACAAAAAAAAACAGTAAGTAGTACATTGCTGCAATTTTCAAAATTCGTATAAATCTTCTTAACAGTCATACTCAACTGTGGGTTAAATTTGGGGAAGTTTAACCGTTTAGAAATCGAGTTATTACTTGTAAAATATCGCCTTTTTTCGTAAATATCGTTTCGTCTTTTTTCATGAATCTCGTCTTTTTTCGTAAATATCGTCTTTTCTCGATTACCAAACGATGAAAAACGGTGAAACATTCTCAAATCACACAAAAATTGTATTTGACCATTTTGCCGTTACTTTGTTTATACTATTATGATTATGGCGATACAAGCGTAAAATATATTCGTCTTTTTTCTAGAATATCGTCTTTTTTCGTAAATTTTCTCGATAACCAAACGGTGAAAGATTCTCAAACTCGCAAAAATTTGACCATTTTGCCGTTACTTTTTTTTTACTATTATGATTATGGCGACAAGCGTAAAATATATATTTATTTCTGTTATAGAAAAACGTCACCGCGGCAATCGTGCCGGCCGGCAGGTGAGGGAGCGGGACCTCATCCGGTACCAAGGCTCCCTCATGGCCGAAACGATAAAGAATTTGACCGCGGGACGTTGGGGCAACAATTTCGACCATCTAAGGGGGCGAGGAGGTCAAAGAGGACACAGGGGTCGAGGGAGTCGCGGAGGTCGAGGAGGTCGTGGAGGTGGACAAAATGAATAATAAAAATTTAATATAATAAATAAATGATTATTATTTTCTTTAAAAATCGTATTTTTTCGTAACTTCCCACAAGAAATTCGACATTTAATTGTGCAATAACAATCATACTCAACTGTAGGTAAAATTCGAGGAAGTTTGACCGTTTAGAAATCGAGTTATTAGTTGTAAAATATCATCTTTTTTCGTACCTCGTGTTAAAGTTGCGATTTTAAACACTTAATATCTCGATTACCAGACGGTAGAACCTTCTCAAACTTTTAAAACATTATAATACGACGCTCAAGAAGGTTCACGCAATATTTGACATTTTTCGTAACTTCCCACAAGACTTCATCATATTAAAAAGATTCGATCATTTCTCATGCGTTCAATAAATTCCAAGTTTGATTGTTCAAAATTATACTCAACTGTAGGTAAAATTCGAGGAAGTTTGACCGTTTAGAAATTGAGTTATTAGTTGTAAAATATCGTATTTTTTCGTAACTCGCGTTAAAGTTGCGATTTTAAACACTTAATATCTCGATTACCAGACGGTGAAACCTTCTCAAATTTTGTACACATTAAACATGACTTAAAAGATATTGCGATATAACCTCGTTAAGGACTTGCACCAGTGACTAAAAGAGTTGTATGCAACGTTTAACACATATTAAACGACGTTGAATTCGTCTTACAGGATGTATTGTTAACTTAGAATAACTATACAATTTGCATAACCATTAACTGATAAACATACCTATATAAGTTATCCACATTTTTTTAAGTTAAAATACATCCTGCAAAACGAATTCAACGTCGATTGATCAATTTCTGTGTTAAACGTTGCATACGACTTTTTTTGTCGCTGTACGAACCACCGAGGACCAAGAGCCTTTAACGCTTCGTCGAGACTCTCATCGAGACTCATGAAAAATTCTATGCGGCGTCTTGTTGTTCTTGCAGATACACCGGTTCGTCTTGAAGTCTGTAAGAAATACAAAAAATTAGTTATTCAATTTCAAATAAAGATGAGCGTTAGAGTCGAACGTCTCGATTACTAGACGGTGAAACTTCTCAAATTTTTCACACGTTATAATACAATGCCCAAGACGACACAATCTTGGAAAACATTGTATTTTATGATTTTGCCGTTACTTTGTGCATGAAATAAGGAAATATGGGTTTTGGGATTGGAATAGAAAAGGAGGTAGAGGATAAAAGAGGAAATAAAAGATAAACATACCAGAAGTGGCTTTACGTAGCAGAAATTCCTCGGTCACAGAAGCGGTGGTAAACCCAGAACCTCGGCAACTCCTTCGGGACATAACTGTTAGGGGATTTCAAAACAAATTAAAATTAAACATGCCAAAGCAAAATAAAGTAGGAAAGAAAAACTTTGAACCAGGAGTATCGGCCCAAAGGTAGGAAGAGCGGGAAAAAGTACACTAATAAACCCACTTCCGTCAAGTTCAAGAGCGTACAAGGATATTGTGGGAAACGAAAGGATAAAACGAAGATCACTCTTCAAATTTTAAGGAGAAGGAAAGAAGGAAAAATAAATGGAAAAATAGCATAAGCAAAAACGATACAACAACCTTACCGTCTCATGGAATAAAACACTTGTATAATCCACAAAATTGATCCTAGCGTACCCAAACCGCGTAGAAACGAGGAACACACATGAACAAACGAACGCAGGCCATCGCGAACACTGAGAAATAAACGTAAAATAAATTAATAAGGAAACGTCACTAACAGCAAAACACAAACAAACACTGTACCGCTTCGCGAAATAAAACACATTTCCCGTCCACAAAAATTGTCGAAACTCACGTAATCTACACTGATTTGTAAAGCGGACACGAATAAACAAACGTAGGCACACGAAAATAGTGAAATCGTCTTCTTTATCACTTAAAATTCAGAAAACCGAACGCGAGCGGCGAGCGTAAACACATCGTGGCGGCCATATTGAAGAACTGTCATCGAGCAGACCCGTAGATCCTTAGCGCCACACGTCGCATGGTGTTGCGATTTCAAGATAAAAATTTGTTAGAAAAATAGTATTATTATTAATGATTAATGGTATTATGAATGTAATACGTAATAAAAAGTATTATAAAGTCGTTCGCGCGAGGCGCTAAAGCGGTAGAGGGGCAGAGGGAGAGCAAGCGACGCGTGACAGCTGAGTCTTAACATATGTATATCGCCCTATCACGGAGCATTAGAGTGAGAGAGATAGCGCGAGGCGGGGAAGCAGTAGAGTAAGAGAGACAGCGCGAGGCGCGAACGTGCTAGAGGAACAGAGAGAGAGAGAGTGAGCGGGGCGTATCAGCTGAGTCTTACTTTCAACATATATATATCGCCCCATCACGAAGCATTAGAGTGAGAGAGATAGCGCGAGGCGCGAACGCGCTAGAGGAACAGAGAGAGTGAGCGGGGCGTGTCAGCTGAGTCTTACTTTAAACATATATATATCGCCCCATCACGAAGCATTAGAGTGAGAGAGATAGCGCGAGGCGCGAATGCGGTAGAAGGATAGGGAGAGAGAGCTAGCGACGGGAGGGGGTATAGGTACCTAGTGCGAGCCGCTAGGCCTTACTTTCTACGTATATGTATGTGTGAGTGTGGAATTTTTGCGATACTGAAAATCGTAATATTTCGCCTCACGTTTCGAGTTCACCCACTTCTAGAGGTCGTAGGAAAAAAATAATGACACCATTGGAATCGGATTGTACGATTTATATGATTAAAGTGGCGTTAGATTTTCGCTAGGTCGACGCATTTTTTAATGGGATCGAGTTGAAATGTAAGAGGGCCGAATCTCGAGTATAGATACGCAGCGCGATTTGCCTTGTCGTTTACACTCTTTTCTTTTCATACTTGGCGTCAAGACGCTGCCGCGTCTCTAGATCCTGTACGTAAATGGACGTTGACTATTTCCGTTTTGTAAGTTAGTATGGAAACACTTGTCCCAGTATTGATATTGCAAATTTTATTCCTGTACGTAAATGAAACATTGATTATTTTCGTTTTCTAAGTAGTAATAATTCAACAACACATGATTCTGTATTATTAATGGTTATTAATGGAATGGAATGGTTAGTTGATTCTCAGACCTCAACGAAAAACTTGTCCCCTTATTGATATCAGAAATTTTAGTGCTGAACGTAAATGATCAATTTTTACATAATTATTTTACGACTATTTTTTGTGTTTATGTAAGGTATTTCGAATTTTCAGGAAGATTTTTGTGAGGTTGTTCTTCATTGTATTTTTTGAAGTGTCTTCAATTTTTTCAGTTTGGAGTGGTCAAGTTTTTTTAGGCGAGACATTTTTTATATCGTTTTTCTGGGAGGGCATCAAATTTTTCTGGTAGAGGGAGGGGTACCAAGGTTTTTTAGGCAAGATGTGTTTTATACCAAGGTTTTTTACGCGAGATGTTTTTTTATACCAAGGTTTTTTGAGCGAGATGTTTTTATTATACCAAGTTTTTTTAGTTCTTCTTTCTTTGAAGGGTCTTAAATGTTTTTAGGCGAAGTTGTCCAAGGTTTTTTAGGCGATGTTTTTTTTTACCAAGGTTTTTTAGGCAAGATGTTTTTTGCCCAGGTTTTTAGGCGAGATGTTTTTTGCCAATATGTGTTTTTTTTACCAAGGTTTTTTAGGCGAGATGTTTTTTACACCGAGGTTTTTTGAGCGAGATCTTTTATTATACCAAGTTTTTTTAGGTTTTCTTTCTTTGAAGGGTCTTAAATTTTTTTAGGCGAAGTTGTCCAAGGTTTTTTAGGCGATATATTTTTTTTACCAAGGTTTTTTAGGCGAGATGTTTTTTGCCTATATGATTTTTTTTTACCAAGGTTTTTTGAGCGAGATGTTTTTATTATACCAAGTTTTTTTAGATTTTCTTTCTTTGAAGGGTCTTAAATTTTTTTAGGCGAAGTTGTCCAAGGTTTTTTAGGCGATATGTTTTTTTTTACCAAGGTTTTTTAGGCGAGATGTTTTTTGCCAAGGTTTTTTAGGCGAGATATTTTTCGCCAAGGTTTTTGAGGCGAGTAGATTTATCTGTGAAAAGAAATGAAAAGGGAGTCACCAACAAATGGACTTGTCCAGGCTTTTTTTCCCGGGGAGGGGATTTTTGGCTAGGATATCACTTCTTTTTTTCTGACTCCGAATTTTGTGTTCATCTCAAGTGTTTCGAATTTTGATTGGGCAAGGTTTTTTAAGCGAGATGTATTGTAAAGGCCGGGGGTCACCAACAAATGGACTTGTCCAGGCTTTTTTCCCCAGGAGGGGATTTTTGGCTAAGATATCACTTTTTTTTTCTGACTCCGAATTTTGTATTCATTCAAAGTGTTTCGAATTTTGATTGGGCAAGGTTTTCTAGGCAAGATGTTTTGTAAAGGGAGTCACCAACAAATGGACTTGTCCAGGCTTTTTTCCTCGGGAGAGGATTTTTGGCTAGGATATCACTTCTTTTTTTTCTGACTCCGAATTTTGTATTCAATTAAAGTGTTTCGAATTTTGATTGGGCAAGGTTTTTTAGGCAAGATGTTTTGTAAAAGGGGTCACCAACAAATGGACTTGTCCAGGCTTTTTTCCTCGGGAGGGGATTTTTGGCTAGGATATCACTTCTTTTTTTCTGACTCGGAAACAAAAATTTTTTCTATGAATCGATAGCATAAGTGCCCGGAAAGTGTAATGTCTCATCATTGGCTCATAACTTCGGTAGAGTTTCTCCCCCTCGCTATAGGGTTCTTCTTATCCACTAGCTGCACGGGTGCTATGGGCGTTCGACACGTTTTTATTTCACGTATCAACTTTCGGAGCTAAAACTAGATCACAAAAAAATTGAGAAGAAAAAATTCGTCCCGGAAGGCCCTTATTCAAGGGGTTGAATTTTTTCGAAAAGTTCCAACTCCGGTGCTATGGGCGTTCGACACGTTTTTATTTCACGTATCAACTTTCGGAGCTACAACTAGATCAGCAAAAAATTGAGAAGAAAAAATTCGTCCCGGAACGCCCTTATTCAAGGGGTTGAATTTTTTCGAAAAATTCCAACTGCTGTGTTATGGGCGTTCGACACGTTTTTATTTCACGTATCAACTTTCGGAGCTAGAATTGGATCAGAAAAAAATTAAGGAAAAAAAATGGGCCCCCGAACACCCTGATTAGAGGGGTTGAATTTTTTGAGAGCCATTTGAATCGTCTACCGGAATGAATTGTTGGTAAACACGCGTCAAGCATGTGAACTTCTGGTTCAACGCCCTGAAGAACAATCATCCGAGATTAAGGAGGATCTACAGGCGCGGTATTTCCAATCTATCGAAGGCAGAACTCACGAATGGTCGCACCAGTCCGTGTGCGTTCGTAAAAAAACGTTGTCCTGAAATGATGAAAAGAAAGAAACCGTCCGTGTCCGTTTTCCATCAATTCTTCAGAGCAACATTAATAAATTTTTCATTCGAAGCAGCCCGTTCACTCGAATGTCCATATTGCTCGTTACCACTTCGCCGATCGGATAAATGTTAAGACTTAACTAGAAAATACAATACGTTCGTTACGCTTTTTTTTAATGAGACGCCAGGAAGTGTCGAAGCAGGCCCCATAATTTTTTGTCCAGCTAGACCCGATAATGGCAAGTACTTCGGTGAAACAAAAGTTATCTGTAGAATTATTAAATGGAATATGTGTTATGTTTTTGTATCCACCCCTCGTTCCATTCTTCTGTATCATTCTTGTCGTCAAAGCGCTGCCGCGTCTCAACCTCCAGCGTTGGTTCTGTACGAGTCATTTCCTAGAAGTTTGTTACGTAGGGCGACGAAAAAAAGGAAGTTTACTTCGCTACTGTTTCTTGTCGTACACTTATTAACGTTATAGGCACGTTTCAAAACCGCCGTTGGAATCATTTTCCAGGTATTGTGCTGAAATATTTATTTTTAACCCTCTGTCTAAGCTACGACTGAGCCGTCCACGACCACTGCAATTGATAACTTGTAAAAATACGTGTAGTGTTGTATCGTGGCTTCCATTTCCGTGATTGGCAGCGTTTTCAAATATGTTCGGTCCTAACAACGTTGCTTATTTACGTAACGATTTTTCGAAATTTTTTGGACTATTTTAATTATAAAAATGTTTATTTTCGTCTTTCCTGATGTCCATTAATAGAATAATGATCAGCCTGAACCAAAATTAAATCTTCTTCTGTCTCATTACTGGTATAAAGACGCACTCAAAAAAAACTTAGCGACGAGTTACTGTATGAAAATGATTGCTAGAGCATACGAGACTTCATGTAGAATCCTCCCCTGGTTGCTGCAAAGCTACATGGAAATATTATGTTGAAGTTTGCATCGTTGGAGTGCAGTGAAGTTTCTACATTTTTTTTAGCAGAGTCTTAAATTTACTTGAAATAGCTGTCCCTAAACATTGGATACCGTTGTTCGGGTTTTGAAAACCAAATGTATTAGGCATATTGGACGATTGAACGATTGGAAAAATTGAAAGAAATCGTGAATGAAATGATATTTTTCGTTTTATTCTAACGATGCAAACCTCAGTACCACATAGGAAGAAGAAATAAGCTGTATTAAAACTTGAACACGGCAAATACTTTGTATTTTCTTTATTTTCTTCAATAATTCGTTGTAGATGGTTGCAACAGCTGTACAGTTGTTATAATTCACAAATACCAATGAATGTGAGTTGTCGAAAAAAGTATTGGTGGCGTTGAAAAAATGGATTTGTAAGTACAGTGAATAAGGATGCTTCGTATCTCAGGAACCAGCGTTCTGCACTTCAAATGTCAATAAAACGGTTGAAAAGTGCAAAGACGCAGTTGTTCCAGTTGATACGATCGAGCTGCAGGCTGTCGGTATAACTTTACAACACTGTCGGTATTTTTGCCGAAAACCTTTTCCATCGCTTAGTTGTTTGTCCGTTCCAATTACTGGATGCAAACAAATTGAATTCAAGACTTTCTGCAACGGTACCAGATGTTTGATGAGAATATCGATATCCAAGTGCTTTTGATCCTCGGCATTTCCCTGCAAGTATTGACCATGATTAATAACTGAACATGTGTTAAATGTAATTGAAGTGTCAGCTGTGAAGTACAATACATGATCAGTTATTTATAGCTACAGAAACATTTATATCTTGTAGATTTACATCCAATTCTAATATTCAACTCATGTAATTCATCATTATCGCATTTTTTTGGTTTTACGACTGATTTTGAGCACGGCTCAAAGATATCAGATTTACATCCAATTCTAATAGTCAACTCATGTAATTCATCGTTATCGCATTTTTGGTTTTACGACTGATTTTGAGCACGGCTCAAAGATATCAGATTTACGACCAATTCTAATAGTCAACTCATGTAACTCATCATTATCGCATTTTTTTGGTTTTACGACTGATTTTGAGCACGGCTCAAAGATATCAGATTTACATCCAATTCTAATAGTCAACTCATGTAATTCATCATTATCGCATTTTTTGGGTTTACGACTGATTTTGCGCACGGCTCAAAGATATCAGATTTACATCCAATTCTAATAGTCAACTCATGTAATTCATCGTTATCGCATTTTTTGGTTTTACGACTGATTTTGAGCACGGCTCAAAGATATCAGATTTACATCCAATTCTAATAGACAACTCATGTAATTCAACATGATCGATTTTTTTGGTTTTACGACTGATTTTGAGCACGGCTCAAAGATATCAGATTTACGACCAATTCTAATAGTCAATTCATGTAATTCATCATGATCGATTTTTTGGTTTTACGACTGATTTTGAGCACGGCTCAAAGATATCAGATTTACGACCAATTCTAATAGTCAACTCATGTATTCATCATGATCGATTTTTTTGGTTTTACGACTGATTTTGAGCACGGCTCAAAGATATCAGATTGACGACCAATTCTAATAGTCCACTCATGTAATTCAATATTATCGCATTTTTTGGTTTTACGACTGATTTTGAGCACGGCTCAAAGATATCAGATTTACGACCAATTCTAATAGTCAACTCATGTAACTCATCATTATCGCATTTTTTTGGTTTTACGACTGATTTTGAGCACGGCTAAAAGATATCAGATTTACATCCAATTCTAATAGTCAACTCATGTAATTCATCGTTATCGCATTTTTTGGTTTTACGACTGATTTTGAGCACGGCTCAAAGATATCAGATTTACATCCAATTCTAATAGTCAACTCATGTAATTCAACATGATCGATTTTTTTGGTTTTACGACTGATTTTGAGCACGGCTCAAAGATATCAGATTTACGACCAATTCTAATAGTCAACTCATGTATTCATCATGATCGATTTTTTTGGTTTTACGACTGATTTTGAGCACGGCTCAAAGATATCAGATTGACGACCAATTCTAATAGTCCACTCATGTAATTCAATATTATCGCATTTTTTGGTTTTACGACTGATTTTGAGCACGGCTCAAAGATATCAGATTTACGACCAATTCTAATAGTCAACTCATGTAATTCAATATTATCGCATTTTTTGGTTTTACGACTGATTTTGAGCACGGCTAAAAGATATCAGATTTACATCCAATTCTAATAGTCAACTCATGTAATTCATCGTTATCGCATTTTTTGGTTTTACGACTGATTTTGAGCACGGCTCAAAGATATCAGATTTACGACCAATTCTAATAGTCAACTCATGTAATTCAATATTATCGCATTTTTTGGTTTTACGACTGATTTTGAGTACGGCTCAAAGATATCAGATTTACGACCAATTCTAATAGTCAACTCATGTAACTCATCATTATCGCATTTTTTTGGTTTTACGACTGATTTTGAGCATGGCTCAAAGATATCAGATTTACATCCAATTCTAATAGTCAACTCATGTAATTTATCATTATCGCATTTTTTGTTTTGACGGCTGATTTTGAGCCTGGTTCAAAGATATCAGATTTACATAAAATTCTCATATTCAACTCATTTGAAATATTGTTATCACATTGATGTGGTTTTACGACAGGCTTTAAGAACCCGTTAGGAACATTAGATTTATTTCAATTCTATCACTTAACTTTGAAATATCATGAGTTTTCCTTAGTTAGTTAGTTAGTCAGTTAAAATAGGGTTTCTGATTTCGATTGCTGTTTTTTTACTTTCTACGGAATTCTTTAATCTTTATAACACTGGACAGAACAGCACCGTTGTTACATCTCTTATTATTCACTATTGATATAGTTTTTGTTGATAATATATCGACAGCGATCTATTAACGAGACACAAAAGTTGTTTAACATTACACCTTTGTTATCCACTAGTAAACCGCCATCGATATCTCTTCCATGTTATTGATTCGAGGTCTTTTAATTCAAGTAACCATTCAGTTTTTTAACTGCTGTTGTCAGCTGCTCTGCTGCAAACCTATTACGTGTAAACCAACGCTCGCATCTCTTTTGCCAGATAGAATTACCCTGGCATTAATATTTCATCCAATGATTTGAACTTTCGTCATTTATTTACAATCAATAAGTCCATTTTCGATAACTTCGTATTTCAATCAACTGAATCCCTATGATAACGACATAATCTACAAACAATATAATCTGAAACATCCTTACTTATTTTCGCTTTTCGTTTACAACTGTTCTTTACATACTCTTCCTCATCATCAGTTTTTAAATCGGATTTCAGTACACAAGATTTATGACTCTTACGTTCGCAGATCTTACACTTTGCAATTTCGGTTCCTATAGACGCAAAGCAATGTAAACAAACTTCTCCCATATTCTCGGACTTCAAGAGCAAGGTATGCGCGGTTTCGAACCGAAACGCTACCGGATCGAAATTCTTATTGAAGGGCTTCTCGTTGCCCAAGCATTCGGCGTAGTGCATTACGAATGCTCCACAATTGGATCCATCATCGACCGACTGATATGGACGTTCGGTATATTCACATTCTTTCCAGATGACATTTTTCAAATTGTTGAAAGAAGTGCCTACGTCGCAGCAGCGTAAAAAGTTTTTAAATGCTGCAAATGCGCGATCTTTGTCAGTTGACATTTCATATGGATCTAGCAGTGTCAGATGTTTCTGCTGTACATCTGCAACTAATAATCGCCAATGACCCATGAATACATAAGGCATGAACAATTTCCTACCTATCGATTTTTCTTTCAACCGGTAGATTGCTCGTTTCGTTTTAGTTCTACGTTCACTGAAATCTCCTAGTATAATAGAGGTATCATCTGTGGGTAAAAACATTACATCCTCCCAATCATCAATGCATGAGGCGATAAACGAATCAATGACTATCCCATCGATCCACTGTGGGGGACTAAGTGACGTAAACTGACAAACTGTCATTTCAAATGTTCGCACAGTTATCGACTTACTTGTTTGATAGCGACAAACTGTCAACAAGTTCGATTTAGATCTCTTCCAATAATCGAAACTTTTCACTAGGCCGTTATAAAATTTTTCAACCCCATCCCATTCATTTGGAGGTGTAGTTACTTCTTCTAATTTCGACACTACTTCATTGCTTTCACTATTTTCAACGGTATTTAATTTCGATGTAAAACCGCAATCTTCCTCCTTAGACACGGGTTTTTCCTTATCTTGCTCAAAATTTTCTATTTGCGGCTCAAAATTCCGTACTTCTTGGTCAACATTTTTTATTCGTCCCTCAAAATTTCCTATTTCTTCCTGCACTTTCTTGATTTCTGTATTCTCATTGGTGTATTCTATCGGGTCTATTCTGGAGCATAATTTCTTTAGCATCGTTCCACGAGCGTAGCCATCATTACTTCTTTTCGTACTTTTTTTTCTTTGCCACATTTCTTCAACGTCCGGATCATCGACTGTTTGTGGATACTTCATTTTTTTACTCGATTTTTGTGTCCCTTTCACATTCGCATTTAAGTTAATAATTGCTATTGTTCTTTGCCGTCTTGTATTCAATTTTCGTACACAATCGGCAATCGATATCTTAGTGCGACCTTCAAATACCACTTCTTTCACGACTTTATTGGAAGCTTCGGAATACGCATTACTTAACCGCGAGATATTCGGATCCACTGCATCTAAACCGATAGCGGTCCAGAGAACTAAATATGGCATCCATTGCTTAACAAGATATTCCACGAATTTCGGCGCGTAATATTTGTTTGGTGTCGTCTTTACTCCATTCATCACGTTTTTGCTTTCTTTTCTTTCAATGTAGTCTTGTCTTAAAACCATTATTTTATTAAACTTTTTGTAAAACGGTGATTTTCTATAAACGGTATCGACTTTATGACTGTCGACAGAATATAAATCTTTATCTACTTCAAGATCATCGTCGTCTGTAATGTTTTTGGTTTGGTGAGCGTTTTTATTGGTCAAGTTCCGAATAACGGCTAGACTGTCTTTCTCGGCCTGCGTGCTCAATAGCAGCGTGCACAGGTGTTCGAATATGATGGTTGCCTCATTCAAGCTTCTACTTAAACATAAGAGAGCCATACATTCTAATAACAGTTGTTTCAAGTGTTTGTACTCGGGATACTTGTCCCGAATAGTCTTAGAGACGTTTTTCATGAAGTGTCCATAACATATTTTCAATAAAACCTTAACTTTTGGAAAATCTTCACCCCTGTTACAACATTCGAAGAACACGTCAAGATATTCGCTAACTGACATATGATTCCAAGCCTCCAGAATGGACTTTATCAATGCCCAAGACCAATCCACGATCATGGCATCCACTAACGGCCATCTCTTCAACTCACGCTCTACGAACAGTCTATATTCCCTCAAGAACGCACCTATCGATAGAACCCCGTGCTCTGCTGTAATCAATTGCGCTGGAAATATAATCTCCTTCTCGAGCTTAACTACGAAAGCATAATAAAATATTCTCTTACAATCTAAATATTGAGGTTTTCTAACTAGTGATCCCGTAGCGTCCATATTACCAATTAAATACCCATTCTTATCTTTTTCCTGTATCACAGCGTATAAATCTTCTACAGTGTACATGTACGCATGTAAAGGCGTACCAGCTCTTCTTAGAAAAGGATCTTTCATATGACTATGCTGAACTTGAAGTTCCATCAAATCTGAGAGATCGTCAGATTTCAAACTTAAACGGTCTTTACAACGCTCTTCCGATTTTATTTTGTAAAGAGTGTTAAGCTTGCACAATCTCTGATTATTGCCATCTTCCATCAATGCTGCATTAGTACTCAATTGCAGTTCATCCAAATAGTCTATTGGTCTGCGGTTTTGCATCTTCATAAGAGCTTCCACGCGACTCTCCCCTCTCAGCGGTTTAAAAATTTCAGCCCATTCTTTTTTTTTATGAACCACGGTAATTTTACGATTACTTGAAACGATAACTTCCGCAATTGGTTTCTCCATGTTATGAATTCTGAATCGGAACGGCTGTTCACAATTCGTCTGCTTACATTTCGCGTAAACAACCAGATCTCTGAGGTTTGGTCGAATGTGACGGAATCTCAAAGTGCACGAACTCTTGAACATTGTCTCCATAAGTATCACAAGAGCCCCTCTAATCCTATCCGAGTTCAGAGCCCCATCACTTGTTTTCAATTCTGTTGATGCTACATCAACCGTACCGATGTCCTTATTATAATTAATTTCTTTTTTCCCTCCTTCTTTTTAACGTGACTATTATTTTTCTCCTCGTTCTTACTCTTTGTGTTTTTTTCATGCTTGCGATCCGGTACACTCAAATCCTCATCATCTCCCAACTGCTCTTCATCCGTACTTATTGTGGCTACATTTTTTCTGCGTTTTCGCGAACGGCTAATACTGCAAACGTCCATAGTGTCAGTCGAATCGGAATCTAACGCTTCGCTGCTAGTGGAAGTGTAAAGATAAACATCGTTTTTATTTTCTGTGCAAGGGACATCAGGTTTGTCGTAACAAGTTCGCCTGGTCTGCCTGGTTGAATAATCGATACTCTTTACCGGTGATTTTATATCTCGCTCGTTTAATGATTTTACGTTCGCGAATTCAGTCGAGTTGTTTTTTTCGTTTTCAATGCGAGACGGTGATGAGTCTTTCATTGAAGATTCATCCTCCTTATTTAACGCTACAATTTCTTGAATCTTTTGATCATATTCTTGTTCCTCTGTGCCTTGTAACCCTACATTTCTGCGTCAGAGTTTGTGCAAGCTGTCGATATGGAAAACAAACTTGGAAACTCTTCGTCTAATTGACCTTCTACTACTTCGCTGTGCTCATCGCATTGCGTTTCACCAAAATCATTAGCTGCTTCGAGTACAACCCAATGACCGCTACGCTGCTTGCCAGTAAACATTATGTTAAAGGTCTTACGTTTGTCTTTTTTGTCGCATGGCAACGAAAGCACTTTAACAATGTCTCTATTATCGGATTGATCGCGGTAAATTGTAACATTAACTTCATACAATCGGGCGAAAATACTAATCTCGAACTCGGTGCCGTACGTGAAATTCGAACCCATTACATCTCTGTAATGGCTCTCATTTTTGAACGTTTCTTCCTCGCAAGTACTGTTTAGCATCACAACTTCGTCCGTCCAGTTTGCTATAACATACTCAATAATGGCTTTCCTAACAACGCCATGCGAGTGTTCGTTGCCAAATAAGTAGTAGGCAAAGCACCTGAACAGACAGTTGCCATCGCCGACAACATCGACAATATCAAACTTACTATCTGCGTGAATTACCGATCTACGATTCCAACTTTTTCCTTCCTCAGTGGAAATTTTCAGTGACCGAGATTGATCACATGAAGCATTCAGCTTACCTGCATCACTTCCTTCATTACTTACAACGAGATTATTGCTATTTGCTTCTCCTTGTAGTAAATTTACCACCGCAGAATGCAAACCACCCTTGTTCCAAAGATACACCAACTTTCGGTACAATGGTCTATCGCAAGCGACTTTCAGCTCTCTCGCGATCTGTTGGAAAAAGAAATAGGATACATTGAATTATATACCACAAAACATTATAAAATAGTTTATCACTTTAATTATCGCGACTGAGATTTCAAACCGCAAAAATAGATATTGCAATTATTATTGACAGAGACTGCATGAACATTTGCGAATTCATGCGAGTTCATGAACTGCTGCGATAAAAAATAACGAAGAGGCGGGTGAATTGGAACAGAGGATCAAAGCAGAACGATTTACGAAAAAAGTAAAAAAAAAATTTTTGTCTCCAAAATTCGATCATACAACTCAGCATACGCGTTGAAAAAGCAGTGTTCATTGCAATGTCCAAAAAATGTATATCCAACTAAAAACCATAGAATTGAACCATTGGTTTATTTACAACAATAGAATGTATAATTAGAAGGAACTCTCTTATCAAATTTTTTCAAGTAGCCAATTTTTTTCTTCAATTGTCTACTCGTTATTAGTCTCACTATTGCGCTATCCCCAATTATTCCCTGGTTCTGGTAAATTCTTAGCGTCCTGAATTTTTAGCTTAATCTCCGGGATGGCCAAGATATCGATTGACGAAACTAAAGGAACGGGAAAGGTAAGGTTAGAAGAATGGGTTTAAATTTGAATCGCACAAAATTAAAGGATTTAAAGTTATGAACTCTAATTATCATTAGAAGGATTGGTTGAACGGAGAGCGGTAAACGTGAATCTGTGTCAACCAGCGATTGTACGTATGACTTCGACGAGAAAGCTTATTTTTCGTTTGGAGTGATTGTTAGAATAGGCTTGGCATTCCTAAAACTAGGTTGCAAGGATTGCGGTTCGACGTGAGTTCTTTGCAACCGATTGAGCCTGTTAGGAGCGACTTCGCGACGGCTGTATTTAGTTTGTAAAAAAAAAAAAAAAAAGAAAAAGGACAGAATAAAGGGTTATTTTGGTTGATTAATTCTCTCTAAACATCTACCTATATAATCTCGAGAACGAGACGAGGATATAATTAACCAATTAAACGAACTTACCTGTTGTGAAGTTCCATCGTAATTATATCTGATGTCTCGTTCCAGAGATTACACTCCCACCCGTATATAGTAAAATAGTTTATTATTTTACTTTCTTTTCCCACCCATTCTGATTAGTCTATAAACAATTATGAGGGGAACACACGGAATGGTGGAACGAGTGGCCTCGGTTCCCCGTTCCGTTTTTCTAACTTTAAATATATTCGTGGAATTGGACATGAAGTAGACGATACTACCTATGTAATCTCGAGAACGAGACGAGAATATAATATTTTTTTATTCACAACCTATCTTCGTCGCGGCCTACAACTTTAATTTTGTAGAACTCCTGCCAGAATTCACATTTTTCCAAAAAAACTTTGGAGAAACTTTGAAGAAAACTTATTTTAACAACTCTATTCTAACTTTGATCTTCGCCATTCGGCACGAAAAAACGTTATTGAGGGGAACACACGGAATGGTGGAACGAGTGGCCTCGGTTCCCCCTTCCGTTTTTCTAACTTTGAATATATTCGTGGAATTGGGCATGAAGTAGACGATACTACCTATATAATCTCTCGAACGAGATATCAGATATAATTACGATACAACTTTACAACAGGTAAGTTCGTTTAATCGGTTAATTTTTTTTTGAAAAATGTGAATTCTTGCAGGAGTTCTAGTTGTCCCCCAAAGAGTTCTACAAATGTTTCCTACAACGTTTTTTGATTGAGTGAAAAATTAAAGTTGTAGGCCGCGACGAAGGTAAATAGTTAATAGAAACTATTAATTTTTTCGAAAAATGTCAATTTTGGAAGGAGTTGTAGTTCTAGCGGGCCCCCCCCCCCCCATTATCTTTCAAACCGTTTTTTAGCTATGTAAATAATAGAATAATTTCCAAAAAGTAGTATTTCCAAAAGTAATTTGTATATGAAATACATTAATGGAAATCTCAAACAAAATCAAAAAAATGTCGTTCGACACTGTTCACAGCAATTACTTTTTTCCTTCAATAATATTCAAGCATTGTAAAATATCAAATGTGAAACTCCGATGTAGTAGTGATTTTTATCTCTTTAAGGAGGTTCAAGTGCCATAATGATTACAGTATATACAAAGTGAAGGGAAAATCATCAGATACAATTTTTCCAAGATAATTTTTAACAGGACGGTCTGACAGCCTTGAACGTAGCTCAAAAATTAGGTTACTTATCGGTGATGGAAGTCTTCAAAAGATTATCCTATGACACTTTCACACCTGACAACAAAACTTGGGAAGAAAAGTACAAAGGTATTGCACCAAAAAGTCTTCAAGAGATCAGTTTCATTCGGACTCTGACGACGAAGGAGGTAATTACAGTGAATACTGTGAATTTTAAGTTTATAGATTTAAAATTAAACTTTTTTTTTAGAACTCTTCATTATTTTCTTGCTTTTTGCAAATTTTACAAGGTTCACGCGCCATAATCATAATAGTATTTACAAAGTAATGGCGAAATCATCAAATACAATTTTTTGCAAGATAAATTTTGAATTTTTCCTCACAGTTGAGTATTATTGTTAAGAAGGTTCGTAAAAAATTTTAACAATGAAACTTGGGATTCGTCTAAAGCATACCTAACACGTAAACCTCCTTAAGGTACAGGATTCTAATTAGTCACAATCGAAATAAAAAAATAAAAAAGTTGACGCGTCATAATTATAATAGAATATACAAAGTAACGGTGATATTATCAGATACAATTTTTTGCAATTTTGCGTGAATCTTCTTGAGCATCGTATTATAATGTGTGAAAAATTTGGGAAGGTTTCACCGTCTAATAATCGAGATATTCAGTGTTTAAAATCGCAAATTTAACATGAGGTCTTGTAGGAAGTTACGAAAAAAAGACGATTTTTCACAACAAATAACTTGATTTGTAAACTGTAAAACCTTCTCAAATTTGACCCACCGTTGGGTGCTATTGTTAACCCATTAACGCCGAGGTGATTAGAATTTTTACTAACTTTTCATCGTGTTTATTTATTATGTTATCGGACCAAAAAAATAATGCAATACCTCTATTCCTACGCGGAATCCGATGCTCTTTCAGAATCTGAGCTTAAAATTGCGATTAGACACCGAGAAAAAAAAATATGGCCTATTTAAACGTGAAAAACGTGAAAATTTTTGAAAAAAAATTTTTTTCGCATTTTTTTTCACAATGATACCGCAAAGCTATTAACTTTTTACAATGATCAGAGGTGATCATGGCACTCGAACATTAAAAGGAATTTTTTTCAGAAAAATTCATCAACGCGTTTTTTCAAAATGGCGGCGAGAATGAAATTTTTTTATAAAAATCTTAATCTATCGGTTTCTTCAAAACTATAAACTTGAGAAAAAAAATTCTGGGAACAAAAATGGCTTGAAATTAGTCGAAGAACACTCTGAAATTTTTTCAGAATTTTTGAAAACAATTTTTAATTTTCGAAAATTTCAAAAAATCCAATTTTTCAAAAATACCTGAAAAATTTTTGGAAAAATTTGAGAGTGTTCCTTGACTAATTTTAAGACTTTTTTTTTGTTAGAAAATTCTTTCGTAAAGTCTATAGGTTTAGAGAAAAAAAAAATTTCTTGAATGGTACATAAAATTTTGTTTCTATCTACCACTACAAAATTCACAAACAAACTCGTATATCCTTTCACTTGTGCATAGACACTGTGACGATTTTGCCACAAATTCACCAAAAATATTTAAAAGAAATAAATATTCTTGGCTAAAAATAACTGAAAATAAATAAAAATGTAAAATACGAAATGAAATAAATAACACCGGAAAATTAAAAGAAAGAGAATCGAAATTACAATTTATTTAATTGAAAACACAAAAAAAATTAACAAATGTGGGCGCCAGTTAATTATGACAAATTAACAAATAAAAGAAATAGATAACTTTTCGATCTCATTAGTATTTATCGCGAAAAGGATAACAATAATAAATAAATATTAATTATTAACGGAGAATACAAAAAATATGGGGCTAGCGTTAAATTGCAAATACAAAAGACAATTTGGTCTCAGTTGCTGAGGGCTCCTGACAACTCGGGCGTCTTATTATACCCGTGAACAAAGAATGGGTGGTGGGGGAAGGACTTGGACTCGAAAGACTCGAAGTCCGAAAAATGAATAATATTTCTCAATTTATCTCGTGTTTGACGATTCGAAATAACACAACATCCAAAAATTATTACGCCAAAATAATAACTAAACTTTTGTCTCGGAATGAAAAATAAATTAAATGATAAATATCGTTTGTTCGACTCGTAAACGAGATCGACAACGATAGAACAAAAGATGACGCAATAGTATTAATAATGGGGGAGATAACAAATAATAGGAAAATAATTAATAATTAATTCGCCTTATCCTCTCTCACAATATTATGCGATGTTAAACGGCGATGACAAAGTATTGCGAGAGGCCGAAGTCATATGAAAAGACAAAGGGGACTGTTCGAACGACGCTCGAACGAGTAATAGACAAAAGAGGGGAATGGGGGGGTAAAATGGGCAATTTTCGTAATTATAAAAAAAACTTAAAACTATCACCACAATATTCGTCGCGTCTTAATTCCTAATAAAAACAATTATTTTTATGAAACAATTACTCGATAATAGCCAGAGGGGCTCAAAAATAACGAAAAAGGGAGGAAAGTCGCAAAACGGGGAATAAAGACCGGGCGTACAAAAATGGCGTGTCGAAACGACGCCTCGCGAAGTCGCGACTACAAAAATACGAAAAACGACTTACAATTAAACTGCAGGTTCGAGGAAAGTATCTCCTCGTTCTCTCTACCGTCCAAAAGTCGTCGGGGAGGAATTTCCAAATTAAATAAACAATAATTAATTAATTTAAGATTAATTAACACGGAGACAGGGGCAGGGACAACCGTACAGCACGTCGAGTCGTGGCGAAGTGAAGTAGAGACGCTCTCCAACAAAGCCCTCGGTCGCCGGGACTTGTTAACTTGTCGCTCATTGGTTGTTCTTGCCGGCCCGGCAACAACCATCCAATCACAATCGTCGTTATTTCGAAGTTGGTCTCGTTCCGTGGTAAAGGGTGTAGAGGGAAGGAAAGGGGCTTGCGAGTCGAGCTTTGTCCTGCACTGCCTGGAGACGAAGGGGGCGCTTGTGCCGCCACCTGTTGCTCTCGAACGAACGCTGAGTGGTCTCGGGGTTCGTAAATTCGACGCGCGACTTTCGAAATCGCTTGGGGAACTCGTGACAAAGAATGACGTCATCACGTCACAGTGGTGTTGTGTTGCGATCGCGTCGTGGACTCGTCCAGAAATCGCGATCTCTTCGATTTTTGGTCTCGTAGAAGGAGTGGACAGTGCTAGGTGGTCTTTTTCTTCGATGGAGTGTCTTGACGCCGCGGGACTTGATGGTTTTTCTTCGGGCCGCTCGATGTAACCTCCGGCCTCGAAATCGCGATGTTATTTGAGGTTAGGCCCTCGACTCGACACTTCAGCTGTCAACAGGGACTTCGTTGGATCTTTGTTTGGTAAGGGAAGATTTTCCCTTACTACCGGTGAGTTGTTCCTTTTTTATTCTCGAATTTGCATTTCCTGGGGGCTCGACTCGTTTTTTCAGGGATTTTTGACGGGAAATATTGTGGGAAGGATAGAGTGTCTTTGAGGGGAATTTGTTGTTTTTGGTAGGATAGTTGAGGGAAGGGTTTTTTGGCTGTGATTCTTGTGATCGGCTTCGATGATCTAGTGGTGTTCCTCTTGTTTATTCTCTCTCAATATATTGCAGGTGCCGTCACTGCGGCTAGAGATCCTTGGGGTCTTGTCGGCGAAGGATCTTCGGTGTCATTATCCTTCGCTGGCGTATGAAGCGGGTCGTGGTCTAATATTTATTTGTACGGTTGACGAGGAGGATAAATCCATAAAATAAAACATTTCTATGGTTAACGAGGAGGAAGTTTCATAAAATACTATTATGACGGAGACGCAACACAAAAATTTGACTTAAAAACTAATAATTCCGGACGAATATTGTGGTGGACTCCACCACGCTCAAAAAGGTAAGTATGGGAAATTGTACAACGTTACAACACATATGTTCTATACAATTTGTACATGAATTATAGGTAAAGCATATTTAAAAAATATTAGTTTTCACTTTTTCAAAACATTTGTTATGTCAAATTGTATAGAACATATGTGTCCATGCGCAAGTGAAAGGATATACGAGTTTGTTTGTGAATTTTGTAGTGGTAGATAGAAACAAAATTTTATGTACCATTCAAGAAATTTTTTTTCTCTAAACCTGTAGACTTTACGAAAGAATTTTCTAACAACAAAAAAGTCTTAAAATTAGTCAAGGAACACTCTCAAATTTTTCCAAAAATTTTTCAGGTATTTTTGAAAAATTGGATTTTTTGAAATTTTCGAAAATTAAAAATTGTTTTCAAAAATTCTGAAAAAATTTAAGAGTGTTCTTCGACTAATTTTAAGCCATTTTTGTTCCCGGAAATTTTTTTCTCAAGTTTATAGTTTTGAAGAAACCGAGAGATTAAGATTTTTATAAAACATTTTCATTCCCGCCGCCATTTTGAAAAAACGCGTTGATGAATTTTTCTGAAAAAAAAATCCTCTTAATGTTCGAGTGCCATGATCACCTCTGATCATTGTTAAAAGTTGATAGCTTTGCGGTATCATTGTGAAAAAAAATGCGAAAAAAATTTTTTTTCAAAAATTTTCACGTTTTTCACGTTTAAATCGGCCATATTTTTTTTTCTCGGTGTCTAATCGCAATTTTGAGCTCAGATTCTGAAAGAGCATCGAATTCCGCGTAGGAATAGAGGGATTGCATTATTTTTTTGGTCCGATAACATAATAAATAAATATGTTGAAAAGTTAGTAAAAATTCTAATCACCTCGGCGTTAATGGGTTAAGAACTTCATAAGAATTTCTAAATACATGAGAATTTCATAATAATTTATTTATTTATTTATTTATTTGTTTGTTTGTTTATTAATTTATTAATTTATTAATTTAATTATATAGAGGTTAAGTTAAATGTAAGGATTAACATTTTTCATCCATTGACTTAATCATTTTCTTTCGATAATTCAGACGCTTGAATTTTTGTTGAAAGCACAAGTTGACATTTTCTTTTATTCTGCTCGTTTGTGAGAGACAATTGTATCGAAAATTGAGATAAATAACACAGCCACCGATAAATGGCTTTTAGTGAAAAAATGCTCAATCAAATTTCTTCTCTTTGCAAACCTTTCGCGAAATAATTAGATCAGCCGGCCGTTAACTCGATGTCTATAGAAATGCAATGGACGCGAGAATTTTTCAGAATGAAAATTAGAAAGAGCGAGGAATAAATAAATGGAATATTCTTGGTTTACCAAACAATATATATATATACATCAATGTTTGGTTAAAAGACGAGGCAGGATGGCGGGAATGAATAATCGCGGCGACTAAGAATGGAAAAAGTTGGTCAGCCGTCCGAAAATTAAAACACGCGAAGCGTAATAAAAATAAATAAATAATTATTAAAAAAAAAAACAATCAAAAAATGCATTGGTGCTGGCGAACCTGGTGGGGGTTTGCGAATGTTGATAGTGACAAGCGAACGATGACGCTTGTGTAATTGCCGCGATTCTCAATCGTTCGACCGAGTGACAGTTATTATTTATTTTTGACCGAGTTATTATTTATTTTTATTATTATTACTTTATTATTTTATTATTATTATTATGTCATGTAAAAACGAAACATACGAAAAAAATGGAGATAATTACGAAAATGGGGAAGAGGAAACTTTGTTGGGTTTCAACGATGTCAACTTAAATATCATTACGGAAAAAGACGGTACGAAATTATGAAATAATGTTGATATTATTCCTCAACTTGAAAAAATAAATTTTGTCCGTCTTTTCATAAAATGAATTGTCAATGTTTCCACTCACCTTTGCTGTCAGCGATTCTGGTGCTGTTGAAGAGAAATGAACTTCCTCGATTGTTGTGACATGTTTAGCGATCGCGCGTGCCACCTTTTGCGCCGTTATTTTATTGTTTTTTCCACCCATCTTCACTCACTACTAACTACACTAATCACTATTTTAAAACTAATCACTATTTTAATCGTCCGAAATAAATTAAAAAAAAGTATTGAAAAATATTCGAGTTCGGATCGCGTGAAGAGGCGATGCAATTTTATTTGTTTGAGAGGGAAAAAACGAAATTATTATTACTATTTCAATAGATTGCAACAATGGAACCTCAAAATGGATGATAATTTATGACACTCAAAAATGTTTTCGAAATTGTGAAGTTAATAATGAAAGTGAATTTATTTGTCTTCCAACAATCGGAACCCGAATATATATTTGCAATAGATATTAGTCGAAATATATTCACGAATTATTTATTGAAACACAGTTGAAAGAATTCCCGTATCACGACTTCGTCTTCGACTCGCCTGCTGAACTTCTACTAACGACTTCTCCGTACCGGAAACTACCGCTGTGAACGAAAAAACTGCGAAGCGACTTTTCATTCGCGGTCAGATAATGCGATACGCGCGCCACGGCGGCACGTCTTAAAACAATGACTTCGGCAGCTTTCCGAAAGCGCGCTCAAAAGCGCGAGATCCGCCATAACCGAGTGTGCGTGTGTACGTGTGTGTGTAAAGAAGTTAGACAGAAGCAACACGTGAGCCGCCATAAGGAAGAAGACAGAAGACAAGTGAAGACGAAAGGCGACAGAAAGAGAAAAAAAGACGAAAAAACGTAAGTATTACATGTATTGAAAAAAATTTATTCTTTATAATGTAAAATTGTGTATAGGAAAGCAACGTCAAACACCAATACTTGGAAGTTTCCTTCCGTTCGCGATGTTTTTATGTAAATATAAACTTTATATTGTCAATCGTTTTTTCACATTCGATCGCTGCCACGGCGACGAAAATTCACCACAAATTTGCTTTTTCCTATTCACGATTGAATAAAGATTTATTTTTAATAAATAAAATTTTTAATAAAGATTTTTATACTTTATGCAGCCAAGAAACCAAGATTTCCTTGTGCGCAGCGGCAGCCCAAACTTCAATCTAAAATTTTATTGCTGACGCAATGAGGAATCCTTGGGGTATAATGGCTGCGCAAACTTTAAAATAATATTGAAAATATTTTTATACTTTACGCAGCCAAGAAACCAAGATTTTCTTGTGCGCAGAGGCAGCCCAAACTTGATTCTAAAATTCAAAATATTTTCATTGCTGACATTGAATTTTAGATTGAAGTTTGGGCTGCCGCTGCGCACAAAGAAACCAAGATTTCCTTGTGCGCAGCGGCAGCCCAAACTTCAATCTAAAATTTTATTGCTGACGCAATGAGGAATCCTTGGGGTATAATGGCTGCGCAAACTTTAAAATAATATTGAAAATATTTTTATACTTTACGCAGCCAAGAAACCAAGATTTCCTTGTGCGCAGAGGCAGCCCAAACTTGATTCTAAAATTCAAAATATTTTCATTGCTGACGCAATGAGGAATCCTTGGAGTATAATGGCTGCGCAAACTTTAAAATGTGACGAGGCACGGTCCAGCAATAATGAGCGAATAAAAAGGTGATCCGAGTGGGACTCGATCCCGGGACCCGCGAAGTCTGAGTCCGGAGCGCTAACCACTGCGCTAGGGCCACCTATATTCTAACTCATATTGCCAGACCGTGACAAAAATAATATTGAAAATATTTTTATACTTTACGCAGCCAAGAAACCAAGATTTCCTTGTGCGCAGAGATAGCCCAAACTTGAATCTAAAATTCAAAATATTTTCATTGCTGACATTGAATTTTAGATTGAAGTTTGGGCTGCCGCTGCGCACAAAGAAATCTTGGTTGCTTTGACTGTGTCAATTATAATAATACTTTTAATTTTTTCTTTTTGCTAACAAAATTATTCTAATTTATTGTCAATTTCAACAGGAGATGGCGAATGCAGAACAATTGAAAAGGGATGGAGATGGTTTCGACGGCAATCGGCGGGCATTGGTCGAGAATTTCAATCGGGAAACGGCGTTGATGGCGGAGCTACAACAGCTGTATGCCGCGCGATCGGGGCTGGTGCAGGACCAACCGGTGCCGCCCGCCCAACAGCAAGCAGTGCAACAGCAGCCGTCGCTGCCACCGATGCAGCCGCCGCTGCCACCGACGCAGCCGCCACTGCCACCGACGCAGCCGCCGCTGCCACCGACGCAGCCGCCACTGCTGCCACCGTTGCCCCCGACACAGCCGCTGCAAACGCCGTTGTTGCCTCCCACGCAGCAGCAACACCAACTGAGTTGGCAGCAGGGACCCCAGCTGAGTTGGCAGCAGCAACCCCACGCGAGTTGGCAGCAGCAACAGCAACCATCGCTGCCCTCCGTGGGGTCACAGAGTTGGCCACAGGTCAGCTACCCCACGACGTAAGTTTTATTATCAAATAAATACATTCTCTATGGGTTCGACCGACAATCTTTGTTCAGAAATATTATTTATAATGTTATTTATTTTATGTTACAGCTGTTCCTGTCCGTTCCCAACAGCGTACACGGAACTGCAAGCGTGAGTATCTCTGAACGACGTCGTCTAAAACGTACGAATTCTAATCTTTTTTCGTTAACATTATGTGAATTATTAAATTGCAGAAAATATAAATTGCTGAAGGAGCAATTGAATCAGCAGAAGAAGGAGACAGGGCGTGTTTGGGCGGTGAGTCTGGCTAAACGTTGATCACGGTCAAGATCGCATAATTGGAATGCACCTCAATGCAAATAATTGTTTTTCAATTTTCTGTTTCAGAAAGTTCATGCCCAGAAAGCGAAAACGGCTAAGTGGAGGGACAATTACCAGAAGCACTGGCAATGAACTATGTATACATACAATTATAACGAAACATCTTTTTTATTTCTTCTTCGTAATACGTTAAATTATATTTCCATATATCTTTTTCCATTAATAATAATGAAAATCTTTGATTTTCACAATATTTTATTAAGGAGTTATCTAGACTTTACAATACAACAATATTTTAAATACAAAGAAGCTTCTACAATCGCTGATTGAAATTATTTGCAAAATGTCATGAAAAAATTCATCCTTTTTTATTCGATATATTGGCAATAAATAATTGCAGTTTTCTTATTGGGAATATAGTCGAAAAATTCACATTTTACAGAATACTGTCGAAAATTTTAAACAAAGTCTCTTCTTTTTTTTTCTTCTCTATTACAAGAGAACATATGACGAAGTTTTTCTTAAAAAATAAGTTTCATTAATCAAGTTTCAAGAGCTTAAGAGTTTTTAAGAGTTGCCGAAAAATTCACATTTTACAGAATACTTTCGAAAATTTTTAACAAATTTTGTTCTTTTTTTTTCTTTTTCAATACAAGAGAACATATGACGTAGTTTTTCTTGAAAAATAAGTTGAATTAATTAAGTTTTAACAGCTTAAGAGTTTTTAAGAGTAGTCGAAAAATTCACATTTAACAGAATACTTTGGAAAATTTTGAACAAATTCTTTTCTTTTTTCTTCTTTTTTATTAGTAAATAACATACGTCAAAGTTTTTCTTGAAAAAAAAGTTTAATTAATGAAGTTTATTTAGCGAAATTCGTTCAATTTTCTTCCGATTATCAAAAATTTATTTGCAACGTCATATTACGAAGATTTTACTATCTTTTCTGGGAATTCGATAATTAAATCTGCAATAAATATTTACTCAATCATAAATATGAAAAAATTGATAAACAAATAAAATATAATTCGTTGCCACAAATGCGGTGCACACTATTACAGCAACATTTTACAAACACATTTAGATAAAAGAAAAAACATTTTTTACTGCATTTTGCATCCATACAATGTCACTAATTTTTTTTCTTCAATTGCCTATTATTATTGCAAATATCAGAATTCGTTTGAACGAATAAAAAATCCTGTTTCATTGCAATAAAAAATCAATGTCGAGATGAAAAAAGCATTGAATATCCAGACATTCAATGAAAAATCTTACACATTTATTATCAATTGCTTTTATTTTTTTTTAATTGATTATTGTCTTGATAATAGTAAAATAAACCAGACTACTTGGAATTATTGACAGCAATGGAAGACTTTGTATGTTTTTTTTATTTATAAAAAGATTATTATTATAAAGAAATTTATCAGGAAAATATTTTTTTTTTACTGCAAAATTAATCTATAAAACTTTAGAACTATAAACAACCATTTATTTCGAGGATTAATTCCACTGTTTTCCTCTAATAAATATGTGTTCAAAGCGTTCGATTGTGTTGTGCAAAAATAATGTACAAAATAATAGGATATTGTTCATTTAAATAAAACAAAAAATAAAAAAAACAACAATTGATCAACAAACTTTAATCAAATAAACGATAAAGCATAACCCAGGCTCTCCGAAACTTGAATAAACTTTTCAAGTTTGAGGTGAAATCGTGTCACGTGTTGAGACCATTAAACCCTTCGAGTTTCCATAAAAATTCCGATGATGCTTCAAAAACTTTGCCATCGGAAATTGTAATTTTGAATCTTCTTTCCATATTTAATTGTCTGTCAAGAATCAACGATATTTTATCGTATTATTTCCCAATCGAGCAAAATCATCGAAGTATCCTGACCGCCAATTATTTATTACTTTTCAAGCAACAAATAAGTTGTTTTATTTACAAAAAAAAATTCAATCACGAACTCTGATTGAATCCTTTGAACCTTTCAAAATCGATAATATAAAATACGCATTTACTACTGTCATAACAATGAAAAATAATAAATAGGGAAATATGGGGCAAAATGGATCCCTGGGGCAAAGTTAGCACTTATTCAATTATGTGTTTAAAAATCATTGAATACGTTTTCCTAGTTTACTGAAGTCGATTTTTTATTCAATTTGCTCCGAATCAAGATCTTCCCTGAAAAATCGCGACAGAAAAGCTAACACAATGAGAAATCGCAGAAACTGCAATATAACTTAACATTTACAAGTACAATTCGAGACAAGAGTGAGACTTTTTCCTTAGGATTAAGAATTTTCACCCATGTTCAGAAAAAACAATTGCTAGATTATTACAGTTTTCAATTCATAAAATTGTAATATATCAAGCGGTGCGGGTAAGCATGTACCATTTTCAATCGATAATATGTTAAGTTTCATTTAGCTTCATGGTTGAGTATCCGAGTTTACAATGAAACGTCGCAGGATGGAATTCGTCGTTGGGAACGATTTTTTTCATACATTGCATACAAATTAATAATGATATGCAAATAATTGATTTTCTTTCAGTTCGGAAAAAGTCAAGTATCATCGAATAATCATATTGGATACTGATTATTTAGCTTTTTTTACGTTTTGTTTACGTAGAAAGATGTGCAAATGATGGCTTCTATTTCACTATTGAAAAAAAAAAAAAAAAAAGTAATAGTCCATCGAACTGTATCGAATATGTTGAATGGGTAGGGTGATATTTCCAAATAAACTGAAAAGCCTTCTTCGATGCGAAATACTTAAATTTAATACGTTTGCATGGCGAAAGATCTCACATATCTAATGAAGACATAAAATAAGCAAAATTAATAATAATAAAGAAGTTAGGAACCAAGACCTGCCGCGAGGGTGACATATTCTTTTCACACGCATGTTTGAGTAAAAGTCTTATTATGGCGCGTTTTTCGAAAATACATATTGAAAACATTACTTTCAACAGAATGATCATAAATAATTCAATCTAGAAATCGATTTCAAATAATGAATGCAAAGAATTTGCATTAGTCATTCGTTATTGTTTTAGCGTCGCGTCTCCGTTGAAATGTATCTCCTTCTTCTCCCTCGGTCGGGTAACAGCGCGACACTAGCACCATTCGCTATATGTACAGGTTGCATTACGTTCGTTTCTTTCCTTCTAATGTCCATGGTTTTTCTGTAGATTAATTTTACTACTACTCTTTTTGGAGCCTCCACGTCAATCGGTGAAATGAAAAAGCGGGTTGATAGCCCCGGAGTTCGAGTCCTTAAAAAAAAATGAACCCCTCAAACATGGATGTTCCGAGACGAATTTTTTCTTCTTAGTTCTTCCCTTATCCAATTCTGGCCCCCATAGTTGATACGTGAAATTAAAACGTGTCGAGTGCCCATAGCACCGGAGTTGGAATTTTTCGAAAAAATTCAACCCCTTGAATAAGGGCGTTCCGGGACGAATTTTTTCTTCTCAATTTTTTGCTGATCTAGTTCTAGCTCCGAAAGTTGATACGTGAAATAAAAACGTGTCGAACGCCCATAGCACCGGAGTTGGAATTTTTCGAAAAAAATTCAACCCCTTGAATAAGGGCGTTCTGGGACGAATTTTTTCTTCTCAAATTTTTTCTGATCTAGTTCTAGCTCCGAAAGTTGATACGTGAAATAAAAACGTGTCGAACGCCCATAGCACCGGAGTTGGAATTTTTCGAAAAAATTCAACCCCTTGAATAAGGGCGTTCCGGGACGAATTTTTTCTTCTCAATTTTTTGCTGATCTAGTTCTAGCTCCGAAAGTTGATACGTGAAATAAAAACGTGTCGAACGCCCATAGCACCGGAGTTGGAATTTTTCGAAAAAATTCAACCCCTTGAATAAGGGCGTTCCGGGACGAATTTTTTCTTCTCAATTTTTTTCTGATCTAGTTCTAGCTCCGAAAGTTGATACGTGAAATAAAAACGTGTCGAACGCCCATAGCACCGGAGTTGGAATTTTTCGAAAAAATCCAACCCCTTGAATAAGGGCGTTCCGGGACGAATTTTTTCTTCTCAATTTTTTTGTGATCTAGTTCTAGCTCCGAAAGTTGATACGTGAAATAAAAACGTGTCGAACGCCCATAGCACCGGAGTTGGAATTTTTCGAAAAAAATTCAACCCCTTGAATAAGGGCGTTCCGGGACGAATTTTTTCTTCTCAATTTTTTTCTGATCTAGTTCTAGCTCCGAAAGTTGATACGTGAAATAAAAACGTGTCGAACGCCCATAGCACCGGAGTTGGAATTTTTCGAAAAAAATTCAACCCCTTGAATAAGGGCGTTCCGGGACGAATTTTTTCTTCTCAATTTTTTTCTGATCTAGTTCTAGCTCCGAAAGTTGATACGTGAAATAAAAACGTGTCGAACGCCCATAGCACCGGAGTTGGAATTTTTCAAAAAAATTCAACCCCTTGAATAAGGGCGTTCCGGGACGAACTTTTTCTTCTCAATTTTTTTGTGATCTAGTTCTAGCTCCGAAAGTTGATACGTGAAATAAAAACGTGTCGAACGCCCATAGCACCGGAGTTGGAATTTTTCGAAAAAAATTCAACCCCTTGAATAAGGGCGTTCCGGGACGAATTTTTTCTTCTCCATTTTTTTCTGATCTAGTTCTAGCTCCGAAAGTTGATACGTGAAATAAAAACGTGTCGAACGCCCATAGCACCGGAGTTGGAATTTTTCGAAAAAAATTCAACCCCTTGAATAAGGGCGTTCCGGGACGAATTTTTTCTTCTCAATTTTTTGCTGATCTAGTTCTAGCTCCGAAAGTTGATACGTGAAATAAAAACGTGTCGAACGCCCATAGCACCGGAGTTGGAATTTTTCGAAAAAATTCAACCCCTTGAATAAGGGCGTTCCGGGACGAATTTTTTCTTCTCAATTTTTTGCTGATCTAGTTCTAGCTCCGAAAGTTGATACGTGAAATAAAAACGTGTCGAACGCCCATAGCACCGGAGTTGGAATTTTTTGAAAAAAATTCAACCCCTTGAATAAGGGCGTTCCGGGACGAATTTTTTCTTCTCAATTTTTTTCTGATCTAGTTCTAGCTCCGAAAGTTGATACGTGAAATAAAAACGTGTCGAACGCCCATAGCACCGGAGTTGGAATTTTTCGAAAAAATTCAACCCCTTGAATAAGGGCGTTCCGGGACGAAGTTTTTCTTCTCAATTTTTTTGTGATCTAGTTCTAGCTTCGAAAGTTGATACGTGAAATAAAAACGTGTCGAACGCCCATAGCACCGGAGTTGGAATTTTTCAAAAAATTCAACCCCTTGAATAAGGGCGTTCCGGGACGAATTTTTTCTTCTCAATTTTTTTGTGATCTAGTTCTAGCTCCGAAAGTTGATACGTGAAATAAAAACGTGTCGAACGCCCATAGCACCGGAGTTGGAATTTTTCAAAAAAATTCAACCCCTTGAATAAGGGCGTTCCGGGACGAATTTTTTCTTCTCAATTTTTTTCCGATCTAGTTCTAGCTCCGAAAGTTGATACGTGAAATAAAAACGTGTCGAACGCCCATAGCACCGGAGTTGGAATTTTTCGAAAAAATTCAACCCCTTGAATAAGGGCGTTCCGGGACGAATTTTTTCTTCTCAATTTTTTTCTGATCTAGTTCTAGCTCCGAAAGTTGATACGTGAAATAAAAACGTGTCGAACGCCCATAGCACCGGAGTTGGAATTTTTCGAAAAAATTCAACCCCTTGAATAAGGGCGTTCCGGGACGAATTTTTTCTTCTCAATTTTTTTGTGATCTAGTTCTAGCTCCGAAAGTTGATACGTGAAATAAAAACGTGTCGAACGCCCATAGCACCGGAGTTGGAATTTTTCGAAAAAAATTCAACCCCTTGAATAAGGGCGTTCCGGGACGAATTTTTTCTTCTCAATTTTTTTCTGATCTAGTTCTAGCTCCGAAAGTTGATACGTGAAATAAAAACGTGTCGAACGCCCATAGCACCGGAGTTGGAATTTTTCGAAAAAAATTCAACCCCTTGAATAAGGGCGTTCCGGGACGAATTTTTTCTTCTCAATTTTTTTCTGATCTAGTTCTAGCTCCGAAAGTTGATACGTGAAATAAAAACGTGTCGAACGCCCATAGCACCGGAGTTGGAATTTTTCGAAAAAAATTCAACCCCTTGAATAAGGGCGTTCCGGGACGAATTTTTTCTTCTCAATTTTTTGCTGATCTAGTTCTAGCTCCGAAAGTTGATACGTGAAATAAAAACGTGTCGAACGCCCATAGCACCGGAGTTGGAATTTTTCGAAAAAATTCAACCCCTTGAATAAGGGCGTTCCGGGACGAATTTTTTCTTCTCAATTTTTTGCTGATCTAGTTCTAGCTCCGAAAGTTGATACGTGAAATAAAAACGTGTCGAACGCCCATAGCACCGGAGTTGGAATTTTTCGAAAAAATTCAACCCCTTGAATAAGGGCGTTCCGGGACGAATTTTTTCTTCTCAATTTTTTTGTGATCTAGTTCTAGCTCCGAAAGTTGATACGTGAAATAAAAACGTGTCGAACGCCCATAGCACCGGAGTTGGAATTTTTCAAAAAAATTCAACCCCTTGAATAAGGGCGTTCCGGGACGAACTTTTTCTTCTCAATTTTTTTGTGATCTAGTTCTAGCTCCGAAAGTTGATACGTGAAATAAAAACGTGTCGAACGCCCATAGCACCGGAGTTGGAATTTTTCGAAAAAAATTCAACCCCTTGAATAAGGGCGTTCCGGGACGAATTTTTTCTTCTCAATTTTTTTCTGATCTAGTTCTAGCTCCGAAAGTTGATACGTGAAATAAAAACGTGTCGAACGCCCATAGCACCGGAGTTGGAATTTTTCGAAAAAAATTCAACCCCTTGAATAAGGGCGTTCCGGGACGAATTTTTTCTTCTCAATTTTTTTCTGATCTAGTTCTAGCTCCGAAAGTTGATACGTGAAATAAAAACGTGTCGAACGCCCATAGCACCGGAGTTGGAATTTTTCGAAAAAAATTCAACCCCTTGAATAAGGGCGTTCCGGGACGAATTTTTTCTTCTCAATTTTTTGCTGATCTAGTTCTAGCTCCGAAAGTTGATACGTGAAATAAAAACGTGTCGAACGCCCATAGCACCGGAGTTGGAATTTTTCGAAAAAATTCAACCCCTTGAATAAGGGCGTTCCGGGACGAATTTTTTCTTCTCAATTTTTTGCTGATCTAGTTCTAGCTCCGAAAGTTGATACGTGAAATAAAAACGTGTCGAACGCCCATAGCACCGGAGTTGGAATTTTTCGAAAAAATTCAACCCCTTGAATAAGGGCGTTCCGGGACGAATTTTTTCTTCTCAATTTTTTTGTGATCTAGTTCTAGCTCCGAAAGTTGATACGTGAAATAAAAACGTGTCGAACGCCCATAGCACCGGAGTTGGAACTTTTCGAAAAAATTCAACCCCTTGAATAAGGGCGTTCCGGGACGAATTTTTTCTTTCAAATTTAATGTGTCATACTTTTTTGACCTTTTGAGGCCTTCTAGGAGATAAAAAACTGTCGAATCAATTTTTTTTTTTTTTTTTCATTTCGTGGCACAGCATCGATGCAAACTTCAGAGTCATCGTAATCACCGAAGTAGGAGTGAAGCCAGATCCTAGCAAAATAGAAGCTATCCACAAATTTCCAGTACCAAAAAATGTGAAAGATATACAATCATTTTTAGGACTTGCAGGATACTACAGAAAATTCATACAGGATTTTTCCAAATTAGCCAAGCCTCTAACTGAGCTAATAAAAAAGGAAAAAACATTCGAATGGACAGAAAAAACGCAAGTAGCATTTGATCACTTGAAAGAAACTCTGAGTACAGCACCAATCCTGCAATACCCCGATTTTACCAAACCGTTCATCATTACAACAGACGCATCGGATAAAGCAATCGGAGCCATCTTATCACAAGGAAAAATTGGCGAGGATCTACCAAATTAGAGGTGAAGTCATAGAACCCATGGAGTCCAATCTCTTCAAACAAGCTACACACGAATCCTTGCTTTCATCGAATCCATTAGTCCAATAAAAATTTTGCTCCAAAGTTTGTATTTATTGACTCAGCAGATTTGAGATTGTGGAAAGAAACTTTTACGAACTCGGTCGACCAATGAGCGCCCTCTCACAACACACACGAAACATTTCCAATGGTTCAGTATATATTTCAAGTCAGAGGTATAAAATGTGCGCACTGTTCGCACAAACACAAACTTATAAAAAATAATCTAGCTGTTTCCCTCGGGATAACCTTGCATCATTCGCGATATTTGATATCGACTTAAATGGAATACGATACTCTTTGTTGTCATTATTACAAAATGGTCATATTAGGGCTCTGTTCAGCGAAATTGGTTCATTATTTTCTAAAGCTGCTGCTCACATACAACCAGCATTATTACAAAATTGTCATATTAGGACTCTGTTCAGCTAAATTGGTTCATCATTTTCTAAAGCTGCCTGCTCACATACAACCAGCAATGTTATTGTTCTTATAATACGACGGGAAACAACTTAACTTAACTTAATAATAACTTATCATCGGCTGCTATGAAAAAAACTTGTAGTTCATATGGAAATATTACTGCAATAAAAAACGCTTTGCTTTTTCGCGAGTGGTCCCCGATTTTTTCTTGAATGAGCAATTTGCATCAAAAGTTATGGGCCGGACAAGTACTCTGTGCGTATACGCTGAACGTACGGTGGTAAACGTTTAACAAATTGTTACCAATAAGATTTTTCCATTCCCATCGAGCGAACAATGTGGAAGAATTGCACTTTCGAAAACTATTTGTTGTTAATCTTTTCTCAAACACCAATAAATATCATTCTAAATGTAAGTGCTGAACGTGAATCATCATCTTTTTCGATTTTTAATTTTTTGTACACTATTTTTTTTTTGTTATCCACCGATTACTCTTTTTTCTCTTTGATCCTGTTTCCAGACTCGTTTTTATATGTATGACTATTTTTGTAACCTGGTACCTCTTTTGAAAACCAAGCTATTTTTGTTTTCTCGTTGATCTATTCTCAAGCATATTATTTCAACGCTGAACATAAATCGTTGACTCTTTAATTTTTTGTAGACTAGGTTCTTTTGTTTGTTAAAACCCTTTCATTTCTTTTCATTTGGGTACTGTTTTTTTCGACCGATTTTTCTTTTTGTAGATTGGTAACTCTTTTCGATTGATTGTTTAAATATTTCTTATAAGTCTATTATATTATCAAGCTCCAATGAAATACTTGTCCTGTTGTTGATATTAAACATTTCAGCGCTGAACGTAAATCGTTGTCCTTTCAACTTTTTTGCAGACTAGAGGTTTTTGTGTTTGTTATACACCCCTTTTAATTTTTTTCATGTTGACTGTTTTTTTTTCGACCGGTTTTTTTTTGTTCTATAATCAAGCACCAATGAAAACTTGTCCTGTTATTGATATTAAAAATTTCAGCACTGAACGTAAATTATTGTCTCCTCAATTTTTTTATAAACTAGGTTTATCATTTGTTTGTTATACACCCCATTTTTATTTTTTCATTTGGACCGGTTTTTTTTTTGCTAGGCTGGTTTTCTTTTCAACCACTAACTGCTTTTTTTTTTAATTTTCTCATGAATCTATTGTCGAGCATCAATGAAATACTTGTCCCATTATTGATATTGTTACGTCCTGGAGATTCGCCTTGATATTCTGCCCTATAAAATTAAGTCTAAAACATAACAATAATAAACGTAATAAATTACGTTTATAAAATATTATTCGAAGAGACGAACCGCTCGCGGTCCGTCTCGTATAGCAGATAAGAAACTGTAATCCAGCAGCGACGAACACCGTGAGACGGTTCACCACGAAAATGCAAAACGCATCAAAAATCATGGGAACCGCGGTCTAAGCATCTTCCCTGCTGACTCCGACAAAATAATCGGCAGCAGCAGGACAAGAGTGCAAGAACAATTAGTCAGTCTTCATTCGCGAGTTAAACTCATCGGACCTCCTCTGGTTTTGGTCGCTCTGACGAAATATAAGGTTACGAACCTGTTTGTATTTTTTTTATCACCAAACTTGAATATAGTTTTATTATTTTTAAAATCATAATTCCGCGGAGTTTCGTTTTCTTTCACCCGCGCGAAATTATCCGTGAACAACGTTTCCACCCGCTATTCTCCACTCGTCTCTTTCCAATCGCCATCGACTATATATCGGGTGGCCCGAGAACGAGGGATCTCAAACACTGAACGTGTCACGGACATCGACCTTCCACCCAATCATCTAAAAGGTAAGTGGATTTTATTATTAACAAAAGGAGTTCGCCTGCCACTCGGCACTGCTTCAATCCCCGGTCTCTCCCAGCTGACCGAAACTGAAGCACCGTTACGACCACGGTAAGAGCACGTTTTACCGGGACGTAACATTTTTGGTGACAGCGGTGGGATATTTGCCGATTGACCGGCGAAATCCTTAATTAAGAACCCTAACCGACCATAACAAGTGACAAAATAAATAAAAATGAGCACAAATAGCAAAAACAGTGCCTTCGGCTTAGGCGCGCTCACGGAGGAAGAACTGAATGAATTGCAGATTCAATTAAGAAATAAACAACGCGAATTAATTGAAATCGAAGAATTGCAAAAAGCTCGCGAAAAAGAATACGAAGAAAGACTCATGGAAATTCACCAGAGGGAATTAGCCGTCCTTGAGGCGGAAGGAACATCAAGAGTTGTGAAAGTAGAGAGTGAGACAATCGATGAACCCAGTAATTCGCGAAGCAATAACTCCGTCTTACAACGAGAAATACGCGAACTTAGGAACGAGTTAGCCGAATTGAGGGCGCGAACCGAAGATACGCCGGCGGAAACCCCTCCGGTTACCGAGTCTAATACGGGATTAAGTACTCACCTCTCGTTTAAGGACATACTCGAGTCAGTTCCGACGTTTAGCGGCGATAATATCCCCATTTTGAAATTCACTCGTGCATGTAAAAGGGCGAAAGATATGATCTCGCCACCTCTCGAACCAACTTTCATGCGTCTCTTGCGTAATCGATTAAAAGGGCGCGCGTACACCGCGATTGAAGACGATACATTTCGAACCGTCGCCGCGTTGACCGATCGTCTCAAAGACATTTTCGGAACCGCGAAATCAGTCAACCAATTCAGGGGCGAGTTGGGAAACGTGGTAAAGGGTAAAACGGAACACGTTCTTGATTACATTAGCCGCGTTAAAGACCTCCATTCGGCGATTTGCGACGGCGAAACGGAATCGTCCGGGCGATTGTCGCGATTACAGAGGAGGGAACTCGAGGAAGAAACGATGGAATCCTTCGTTGCGGGACTCCCGCCAGATTTTCGTCTACGTTTAAAATTTGAAGCTTGCAACGACCTTGCCACGGCGTACCAAACTGCGATAAAAATAGAAAAGGAAATGGAACGCGATAAAACACGTTTTCAGGAAGTAGTTAAAGGGGCAAAGGGCTATGCCAATGCTGCGGGTCAGGGCAAGTCAAATTCTTCGACATGCAGTCACTGTAAAAAATCCGGGCACACCGACAACGATTGTTGGATTAAACACCCCGATAAAAAACCGCGAAAATCCGAAAAAAATGAAGGACGAGTTAGAGAAAAACCAAGCAATAATCAACCTAAAAGCAACGAAAAAACCCGACCAACCTGCACGTATTGCAAACGTACAGGTCATACCGAAAACGTCTGTTACAAACGGCTCCGAGAAACCGAGAATTCGGAAAACGCGAAACAACCTTCGGCTCCTCAGGGTGCAAGCCGCAAGGACAACGCGAAACAGCGCCCTGTCAACACGGTTCAAACAAACGACGAGTGCGAACCGTCAACATCCGATTAAATCGGAGTACCTTCGTTCCAGTCGTAGAGCTTGAAGGTCCACAATTGAATGAAAGGCCCGAGTTCCTAGTAGATTCTGGGTCGGACCCCAATTTGATAAAAACCCAAGCGCTAACGAACGAAGTAAAAATAAACAGGAACGACATTCTAAAACTGCAGGGAATTACTGATGAACCTGTGTACACTATCGGATCGACGATATTAGACATATTGGGGACTCCTTCGGAATTTCATGTAGTAGAAAATTCATTCGGAATAAATCAAGACGCAATTTTGGGCGCGGAATTTTACGGATTAAATCGTGGAGCAATAGATTGGGGCGCGGAAGCCGTTAGATGGAAAGACCGCGTATTACCTTTCAAAAATCGCGAAACCGTGATATTACCAAGCCGATCAAGTAGCGTCTATTACGTGCGCGTTAAAAATACCGATATTAAAGAAGGCTACGTTCCGCTTTTGAAAACACAAGACGGGATTTATATAGGCGAAGCTGCTGTGTCCAATATAAATGGCGTAGCGTATATGAGAGCGTTCAATACAACCGAAAACGATGTGGAGCTCACCGTTCCGACGGTAACCTTAGAGGCATTCGAGCTCCTCGACGAAAAATCGGAAAAGGACGAAAATCCACGCGGATCGCCGGGCGACGAAGAAAATTCTCAAGACCCGAGCGAAAATTCGCGGGATCATCCTAGTAACGAGCGTCGTACGCACGACCATAGAGTCCAGACAGTAAAGTCAAATTCAGCCGACAAAAATTCGGTATTGTTGAAAATAAAATCGCTGCTACGACTCAACCATCTTAATGAGGAGAAGCAAGCAAGCGTCGAAAAATCAATAATGGACGCGTGCGATCTCTTTCAAATTCCCGGAGAATTTTTAAATTCAACGAATGCCATCGAGCATAAAATAATAACGACCGATGATCAACCCGTCTTTACGCGACAATATCGGTTCCCGCCAGCGCATAAAGACGAGATCACAAAACAAATCGGCGATTTAATTAAAGGCAAAATAATCGAGACCTCAGATTCCCCATATAGCTCACCGTTGTGGATCGTCCCGAAAAAGGCCGATTCACAAGGGAACCCTAGATGGAGGATGGTCATCGATTATCGTAAATTAAACGAAAAAACAATCGGCGACGCCTATCCTCTTCCTAATATAACGGATATCCTCGACCAATTGGGTAGCGCAAAATATTTCTCTGTATTTGATTTGGCAAGTGGATTCCACCAAATTCCACTCCACAGGGAACACGCGCAGAAAACGGCGTTCTCAACACCGTTCGGGCATTACCAATTTTCACGAATGCCCTTCGGGCTCAAAAACGCCCCAGCCACGTTCCAACGTCTGATGGATCGTGTGCTGTGTGGATTACAAGGAATCGAACTTTTTGTATACCTCGATGACATTGTATTGTACGCGAGTTCTTTGCAAGAACACGAATTAAAATTCAAAAAACTTACCGACCGATTACGGAAAGCATGCTTAAAACTTCAGCCAGACAAATGTGAGTTTCTGCGCAAAGAGGTTGTGTACTTAGGTCACGTTATAAGCGAAGATGGTGTTCGACCGGATCCAAAAAAATTAGTGGCGTTAAAAGATTACCCAAGGCCGACCAGTCCTACGAAAATAAAACAGTTTCTTGGCTTGGCTGGGTACTACCGCCGATTGATAAATAATTTTTCCGGTATCGCGAGACCACTCACTCAACTTTTGAAAAAAGATGCGGTCTTCAAATGGACCAATGCTCAAGAACAAGCGTTTACAATTTTAAGGGATTCACTTTGTAAAGAACCCGTGTTACAACACCCCGATTTTACAGCACCTTTTATAATCACAACGGACGCATCAGCGACCGCGATCGGTGGTGTACTCAGCCAAGGTACAGTAGGCAGCGACCGGCCAATAGCGTACGCATCGCGAACTCTGAATAAAGCAGAAGAAAAATACCCTGTAATGGAAAAAGAATGTTTAGCGATTGTTTACTGCGTAAATTACTTTAGACCTTATGTTTACGGTAGGGAGTTTTCACTGGTGACAGATCACAAACCATTGGTTTGGCTTCACTCGGTGAAGGATCCCGCTAATCGACTGGTCGCCTGGCGTTTCAAATTGGCGAATTATCAATATAAAATTATTTACAAGCCGGGGAGGGCAAACAGTAACGCCGATGCATTGTCACGCAACCCCCCCGAGCATAATAAATCAGTTTTACTTGTAACACCGGTTCGAACTAGGGCACACCCCGGTGTATCCGACGACGAAGACGAAATTATCTTCCCAAGCCCGAAAAAACGAAAAGTCGTGCACGAGGAACAAGTCAACGTAGAGCAGGATGAAAGTTCGGAAAGCGATGCTACCGAATTACCATCGACAAATCATGATAACAACGATAACAACGAAATTTCTAGCGACGAAGAATCAGTCGCATTTGATAATGTCTCAGTTAGTTCAACCGATTCTTCTGTCGACTCAAGTCGGTCAGGCTCACCAGAACCTGCCGAAAACTTCTCGATAACGGAGACCAGGGACACACTCTCAATGCGAAAAGACAACTTGGTATTTTTCATTACAACCAAAAATCAGGCTGTAGACGACGGAGCCAAAGACCTGGCATCTGCGCTAATCCTGCCAATGTACGGAAATCTCAATCTCTTACGAGCAGGAGTTGAACGCGTAGGAAACCGTATATTAATTGGCCTGCCAATAAAGAACGATTTAAGAGCAAACGTCGCGAAGGAAGATTTAAACGAGTCTATGGAATCGCTTCGAGACGTTGTGACTGAATTAATGCTAAAATCTGTAAGCATAGCAAAAACAGCTGTTCTAGACAACATCCCCTGGGAAGAGACATTATCAATGGTAAAAAATCACATCAACGATTTACCAATACAACTAACGGTTTGCAACCAACTCGTACGCATACCTCGCCCAGAAGAAAGAAGAGACATCATTGAAGAATGCCACGATTCAACGGTCGGTGGACACAAGGGCGTCACGAAGACTTTCAAGCGAATTCGGGAAAATTACTTCTGGACCAATATGAAAACTCAAATACAAGAATACATCCAGCAATGTCGTAGTTGTCAACTGAAAAAACTCGTACGAGTCAAAACGAGACAACCAATGCGGATAACGGATACCCCGGGCAGCGCCTTCGACAAAATAGCGATGGACATCTTGGGCCCGTTCCCCGCTACTCGTAAAGGCAACACAAACATTCTGACGATACAAGATCTCTTGACAAAATATTCGTTAGCGATCGCATTACAACACACGAAAGCGTCAGATATAGCGGACGCCTTCGTCAAAAATTTCGTCACACGTTTTGGTGCGCCAAAGGCAATCTTGACGGACCAAGGAACGAATTTCTGCAGTGGTCTCATGAAGGGTTTGGCCAGGAAATTCCGGATCAAACAATACAAGACCACATCATTTCATCCGCAGTCGAACGGATCCATTGAACGTTCGCACCACGTCCTTGTCGAGTACCTTAAGCACTACGTCAACAGAGAAAACGATTGGGACGAATTCTTGGAAATGGCCATGTTTTCGTATAACACCAGCCAACACGAGGGTACGGGTTTCACACCACACGAACTCGTGTTCGGAAAATTAGCAAGGCAACCAGCCAAGAGCGACAGAATTGAAGAACAAGAGCCAACGTACGCGGAATACCTGCGGGGACTATTCACTAAAATCCATGGTCTTCAGGAACTCGCCGCCGAGAAATTGCGAATAGCGAAAGAAAAATCTAAAACATATTACGATCGTAAACAAAATATCCAAAACTTTAAAGTCGGGGACATGGTCCTCCTTCTAAAAGAACCAAAAATGGGAAAGTTCTTTGATCAATACACCAATCCTTGCGAAGTCCTAGAAATCCTAACAGACTCTAACGTCAAAATAAAACATAGAGGCAAACCTAAAATAGTTCATGCAAACAAATTAAGGATAACAAAATTACCGCAATAATATTCTTGCAGAACATGAAGGAAATGGGAAAAACCAACCAACAGCTCAGTTTGTTCATCGTCATCGCAACGATCATACTGGCTGGGGAGGTACACAAAATCAAGGGCCTCGTCGGTTACGACTGTGGAGGATCAACGCTGAACGTCACGACCTTGTCCATAAATGATGTCAAGGAATGTGACATCCCATCAAAGGAACCGGAACCAAAGCAAACGTACATACAGCTGCTTCAACTATCAGAATTTTCTGACACCGCAGTTGTACAATGTCGAGTTGAAATATCTCGCCTTGTGCATTATTGCGGAATGTCATCTTACAATTCATTGGTCATCAACGGTTTCCAAGAATATTTGCACGAACTGGACGAGACATCCTGCCGTCGCGTACACGAGACTGGAGTTATCCGACTCGGTTACTCAGCCGAAATTCACGGACTCCGTCGCAACGACACGACAACGAGAAGCATCACGTTAGCCGGGTCGACATCGGCGAACGGTAGATGCGAGGGAACTCAATACAGCGACCCATTCGGAACATGGAGTGGGGTCTTCGTCCAAGCATCAGTGAAGATATCATTGTTCAATTACCAGGCGGTGGTCAATCTGCAAGGCGGAAGGATAACACTCCAATCAGGAACCCAATGCCAATTGGCGGATGGAAACTGTATCGACATCGATGGAAACAGCGTATTTTGGAAAACAACACCACCTGACACGTGCAACTTCGAAATGTACGACATTCTTTATGAAGGAATGGCCTCAAAATTCATCGCAGCTGAAGATGGATCACGATTGCCCGACGTATACACGCTTGTGACCGAACAAACTACGTTCGCGTTAGCCAAAACGTCGGAATACCTCGTTTGCGGGTATAGCCTCATAAAAACTGAACATCCAAAATTATTTATCTTGGAAACTGAAAAGGGACAGTCATTCGCCGTTAAAAGGAAAATTTCGGTGAACAATCTCGACATGTTTACATACATAAACTCGAAATTTATCTACGTCGAGAAACACGTCCGGAAACAAATGAAAAGCCTTTACAAGGACGTAGTCACGCAAAGGTGCAACCTCGAAAGGCAAATACTTCAAGGCGCGTTGTCAATTGCTACGCTTTTGCCTGAAAGATTTGCTCGAACCGTCATGAAAGGCCCCGGTTACATGTCAGTCATCGCGGGAGAGGTAGCGCACATTATAAAATGCGTCCCCGTCGAGTGCAAAATAAGGCGAACCGAGGAATGCTACCAGGAACTGCCAGTCACCTATAGGAACCAATCTTACTACCTTTCAGCAACATCGCGAATGCTCGTGAAATCAGCAACGCAAATAAATTGCGACCCTGTAGTTCCTGCGCAGTACCAAATTGAAGGGACCTGGTATCGACTCTCGCCAAACCCGATAGAAGTTTTGCCACCACAATCATTGGCACCACTATCGGAACCAAAATGGAAAT
Organism: Campoletis raptor; assembly: GCA_948107755.1. Lineage (NCBI taxonomy): Eukaryota > Metazoa > Arthropoda > Insecta > Hymenoptera > Ichneumonidae > Campoletis > Campoletis raptor. The sequence continues at coordinate 206,092 of OX403628.1, read as the reverse complement.
ATGCAGCTCCTGGGAATCTTGCTAGTAGCGGCATATATTCCGATACCGACATCAACAAACTCCGAGAACGAATAATGTTCCCAGCCGAAAAACCGGCCTTGCTCAACAACATCGCTCGAGGAACAATAGGATACCAAGTACCAGCCGGTAGTGTATCAATTCGCGAATTTCTCGATGAAGAAACCCTCAATCACATCGCTCAGAATGCCTCAGCTAAATTTTGGAACGGCTTCATGAAATTCGGCTCAGCTAGCGGAGGCGTCGTCGGTGTGCTCCTAGTACTAACAGCGATCAAATTCATAACCGATATGTGCATACAGGGATACGCCCTCCACGCATTGTACGGATGGAGCATACACCTCCTCGGAGCAATATGGAGTTCGATCATCGGACTGCTCATCACCTTAGCGCATCGTAAAAATGCGCAGCGCCACCAGGACATCGAAACCGGACAAGAAATGGAAGAAAGGCAAAGAGAGAACACTCCTCCGCCCGAACCGTTGAAAAACACCCCTTATCCTCATCTATCAACAGCTATGTCAACAACGAGCTTAGCTGGCGTCAACCCCGAACTTTCAGCACGACTATTCGTCCCTCGCGTACAGAGCCGTAGCACAACGACCAAACGAAAATAAAAAAATAAATAATAATATAAAATTTGAAGTGGAGAAAATCACTGAATAATACCGAAAATCGAATTTCAAAATTAAATTCATAAAATTTTTCTTCCAAACGAAAATAAAAAAAAAAAAAAGGGAAAATTTATTAAACGTCATTAGAAAATCGAAACGCGAATTTAAACAAAATTATCAAAAATTCTTTAACACTGCTCAGGAAATTGAAATAATATTTCAAACGAAAACGAAAAAAAAAAAAAAAAAAAATTAAAAAAGGACGGAAAATCTTCGCATCAACAAAACAACCGAGTCAACGCGGAGAACCACTGACGCAATGACACTCGAGGACGACAACACGAAGCACAATAATGTTGAGTGGGTCAAGAGAGAAAAAAAACTACAAGCCCCAAACACAAGATCCATGAAAAAGATTTGTTTATTTGATTTAAAGGTTAAATCAATAATTTTCCAATAAAAAATTTTTGTGGAGTGATAAAGAAGGGGGGTAGCGATGTAATCCGGGAACACCCCCTCGGAAAATCTCCATCTGCAAACAAAAAAAAAAAAAAAAAAAAACCCAGGTTCAAAAACCATATTGCAAATTTTTCTCTCTCAAAAAAAAAAGAGAAAAGGATATAAATTTTTGGTTCGGTCATTTTTGAAAAAAAAAAGGAAAATGCAACAGAGTACTTACCAAAATTATCACCACCATAGCTCCTCAGGCTCCCGAAAAAGACGTACGAGACCGGGATCCTCTTCGACCCAAGACGCGCGCCGCTGCCGTGTCACAAACCGCCAATATCGCGCCTCCCCCACATGCCAGGCGAGCCACGCGATTTCCGCCAACAGCCACCGGCTCGGACCGCACGCAAATAACAAACGCAGATAATACTAAAAACAAGAAAAATAATATCACAATTCACCAGCACTAAAAACGCAGAAACCTTGTCACGGTCAAGGTTATAATTTCAGAAAAAAAAACAAACACTGTGCACTCACGTTGAGACTGCAACCGAAGACGTGGCGACGAAAATCCCAGTTTATCCGGTGATGCAGCGGGCCCCACCGGTACAAGGAAGGCGCATGTGAATCCATTGTACTCTTTTCTTTTTTCTCTCGACGGAACGGAAAGTACGGAGACAAATGTTCTCGTACACACCAGATCGAAGACTGAAGGGTCCACGAGCAATGAAGACCACCGAGCACAATTGCAACAAAGACCCAGTAATCACCACTATCGATAAAAGTCGCCGGCGCCGAAACTTGAGACGCGCGTGGCTCAGCGCGCCAGCAATCGTATCACCATAAACAAAACAACGGCCAAGAGCGTAGTGCCTTACAATGTACCTCTATGTATTACCAAAGAGGCATCGAATAGCTATGCGTTATAAAGTTCGACGCCTCGAAAATAAAAATATAATAAGAATATTAAATAAGAAGGCAGAATCTCTAAACGAAACTCAACGAACGCTTCCCTATCGAATGCTAAGCCCAAGCATAGCATTCTTCTTAAAGGGGGGAGGTGTTACGTCCTGGAGATTCGCCTTGATATTCTGCCCTATAAAATTAAGTCTAAAACATAACAATAATAAACGTAATAAATTACGTTTATAAAATATTATTCGAAGAGACGAACCGCTCGCGGTCCGTCTCGTATAGCAGATAAGAAACTGTAATCCAGCAGCGACGAACACCGTGAGACGGTTCACCACGAAAATGCAAAACGCATCAAAAAACATGGGAACCGCGGTCTAAGCATCTTCCCTGCTGACTCCGACAAGATAATCGGCAGCAGCAGGACAAGAGTGCAAGAACAATTAGTCAGTCTTCATTCGCGAGTTAAACTCATCGGACCTCCTCCGGTTTTGGTCGCTCTGACGAAATATAAGGTTACGAACCTGTTTGTATTTTTTTTATCACCAAACTTGAATATAGTTTTATTATTTTTAAAATCATAATTCCGCGGAGTTTCGTTTTCTTTCACCCGCGCGAAATTATCCGTGAACAACGTTTCCACCCGCTATTCTCCACTCGTCTCTTTCCAATCGCCATCGACTATATATCGGGTGGCCCGAGAACGAGGGATCTCAAACACTGAACGTGTCACGGACATCGACCTTCCACCCAATCATCTAAAAGGTAAGTGGATTTTATTATTAACAAAAGGAGTTCGCCTGCCACTCGGCACTGCTTCAATCCCCGGTCTCTCCCAGCTGACCGAAACTGAAGCACCGTTACGACCACGGTAAGAGCACGTTTTACCGGGACGTAACAATATTATAAATTTTAGTCCTGAACGTAACTCATTGGCTTCTTCATATTTCATGTTGTCGAGTAGTTATTTTTCTTATGCAGCAATTATTTGTCTTTAAGAGTCTGTTTTTTTTTTCATCGGATGCTCCACTTTTTTGGGTGGAGAGGAGGGAGTAGTTTTTTCTAGGGTTTTTTTTCTGGTGGGTGTTTGGTAAGTTTCAGGGAACTAGTTCGGCTGGGTTGTTTTTTTTCTCGAATTTCTTCTTTTTTTTTGCTGGCGAGAGTTGTAGCATTTTTTCGGTATTTTTTGTGACAGCGATTCGTTCGATTTTTTCCGTAGCATTATTTTTTTTCTTTTTCAAATCTATTCTGCCATTTTTTCCATGTTTTTTTGGGGGGTAGTAATCAAAGGTGTTTTTTTGACAGGGTTTTGTTAAGGTTTTTTTTGAGAGGAGAAGGAGTATTCCTTTTTTCGAATTTTATTTTTCCTTTTTGGCCAGGGACTTCTTTTCCTCAAATCTATTCTGGCATTTTTTTGTATGTTCATTTGGGGGTTGTAATTATTTTAGGCGTTTTTTGGCAGGGTTTTGTTAGGGTATTTTTGGCAAAAGGCTTTTTTCCTCAAATTGTTTCATTTTTTTAAGGGGGGAGGGGGCCAGGGATTTTCCTTTTTGGCCAGGAAGTTTTCTTTCTCAAATCCTCAAATCTATTCTGGCATTTTTGCTATGTTTTTTTGGGGGTTTCATTATTTTTTGGGTTAGGGGGGGGATAACTTATTGTGACAACAGATGGAAACGGGAGTCAAACAAATGTACTTGTCCAGGGTTTTTTCCCCGGGGAGGGGACATGTCCCCCTTGTTAAAACCCCTTGATATCACTCTTTTTTTTCTCAACACCTCTAAAGCCTAGAGTTTTTTCGTATTTGCATGATTACATCATGAATTTATTTCAATGACAAATTGATATCTACTGTCCATTCCACTCATACCCGATTAGATAATTGGATTGATCATATACTATAAATACTATAAATTTACTCTTATATGATTCGCTATTACTATAGAAGCGTTGCCGTGTTTTTAAAAACTTCAATAGCTAAATACATACATAAAAATTCTGGGAATAATGATTTACAACTTTGAAGCAAAGTTTTGTTAATTCACTTCGACATTAGAAGAACCTTTCAGGAATAGTGAGTTTAGGAAGTGAATCATAAAAATTTAATGCTTCTTTAACGGCTTCCAAGTTGTCCATGAAAATAAAAAATATATATCGAGAAATCGCAGCAGAATAGATATGAAGAGTTTCTCCCCAAGTTATGAATCGATCCGATATACAATTTTGAATAATTATCTTCGTTATTGAGACGATTCGTTATTGAGAGGAGCCCCAGAAATACAATTTTCTATAAAAGCAAGATGCTTGAAAATTGCAATGTATCATCATCGACTCATGAGTTTAATATTCCTTCAAATATCGAACAATATTATTCATATCGGTGAACCCAAAAACCCCCGCGTGCCAACTTTCGCTTTTCTTTAACGATTTTCGCAGTTCTTGTCCGCCATATTGTATCCGCCATCTTGAATTTTGAAATTTTGGGTGCAGATTTGTAATCAGCGACCCCGAAAACCCCCGAGTACCATATTTTGCTTTCATCAAACAATTTTTGCATTTGTTGTTCGCCATATTGGATTCACCATCTTGAATTTGTAAATTTTGAGTGCAGATTTGTAATCAGCGACCGATTAAACCCCCGAGTACAAAGTTTTGAGCTAATTGCACTTAAGGAAAAATGTGGGTTTCAAAAGGTCAAATTGATATTTTTTTTTGCGTGAATTATTCCGGCTTTACCATCTGTTAACACTCTGATAGAATTTGCGACTTTGACATACAAATTAGTTCAAATTTCTTCCACATTTTCGGTTTGTCAACACTCGAATATGAATTTGCAGCTTTGACAGCTGACACATTAGCGATATAGATAGAAAATCGTCAGCCACGACAAAAATATGTCGTCACTCGCGACCAATCAGAAACTCGATAGCATCAAAAGGCCTTTCGTTGTGTCGTATACAGACACGTCAAACTTCCGATGTGTTGGTATTTTTAGCATAATCTTGAGCCTGTGCAAAGTTTTTTCTCAGCAAATACGACATCAATCGTGCTGATTTAAGGCTCAATCGAAAAATTTTTTCATAGTTAGTCTCCAGTTCAATTTTCAAGTCATCATCTGTCTCCTGAGCTCCGTAATTCGAGAAAATGACTTTCGGTTTTTACCCCCACCACCGCGAATCGTTTTATTCAGAGATAATATACTCGGGCGAGCCTCGGGCAAACAGACGACAGACAGAGCTGTCAAATGTACTTGTCCTGAGACTCTACCGAGTCTCTTGATCGGGCGAGCCTCGGGCAAACAGACGACAGACAGAGCTGTCAAATGTACTTGTCCTGAGACTCTACTGATCGAGTCTCTTGATAGTTAAAATGATGGGCCAAACTTGCAAAATGCATTTTGCGATTGAAATTATGTACTGAATTTTACATCTCGAATTGGAATTTGAAGTCATTTAAATTATATACCAAATACCAATTCACCAACGGAAATTTGGGGTACTGAAATTATTTTTCTTATTTAGAATTCTGTTTTTATTAATTTAGGGTATTCCAAATTATCAACTAAATTTCAATTTCTGAATAGAAATCACAAGTATTTAAATTATGTACCGAATAAAAAATCGGAAATTCCAATTGAGTACCAAACTAATCACTCATTTTAAATACTACTAATTTTACTAACTAATTAAAAATTCAAATTTTACTAATACTTTAACTAATTAAAAATCCACATTCGAGTATTCAAACATACTCGAATTGAAATTAGCGAATCAATTTGCAAAAACATATCCATTCCCCTAATGGGAACAAAAAAAATTGAAAATTGTAATTTCTAGAATTGAAGAGAAAGAATTTAATTTTGCTTTCATGAATGAAAATTTTGACCCTGAATTTCACTTTCAGAATGAAAATGCAACTTTAATTCGCGAATATAAATAACCAATAGAAAATAAAACTGCACGTAAAAAATAAGAGACATTGCCTCGACCGGCTAAAGCAATTTAAAATTTCTGCTTCCACGCAAGCTACCTTTTGCAACACTTTGGGTTCATCTATATCGAATAACATAAAGGTATCTTATCAGCTTGGATAAAAGATGACTGGATGAAAGTGCACATTCCATTCTGTAAGACAGCGACGGACCATGTTTATCAAAACTTTAATATATGAATTCATTAATAGGTCTGATGAAAATGATGGTTTATGCTATTATGCTACCTGATGTACCATGTGTATGAATTCTTATTTTCACTTTATTCATAATTTTATATTTTTTGTTTAAAAACATAATTCTCATATCCGATTCTAATTTTGCCTCAGTTCTTTATTTAATTTATGGTAAGAGTGAAACGAGCCTGCTTCCTTGTTTTTTTTTTTTTTTTTTTTTTTTTCAAGGAAAAGTGAAAAGTAGATTGTCCACAGAATACATTTTCACATTGAAATACTTGATGGCAAAAGTAATTTAATCTTGAACAAAGAATTTACAAAAAGAATTGACCGTTACCAAACAATGAAAATTCGTATCAATTATTTGCAAAGAAAACAGTGTTGCCGTTGAGCTTCATCTAACAACCATTATCTCTTATGCGAAAGAGACAATAGTTTTAATGTATTCATTAAGAATAGTAAATGGTCCATTACGTCAGCTTTGGTAGTTCCATTTAAACCTAATGGACAAAGCGAAGAACCTCAATTCAGTTTACTACAGCCTGCGGTGTCTTCGGAGTAGGGAAAAATTTTGACACAAACTTTTATTGCATCTCAGCGATAAGAATTTTAATGGTATGAGAAGAAACATTGCCGGGAGGATGAAGTTGATACTGTATAGAAACATTTATAGCAATTCTGCTACAATGCACACTACAGAATTAAAGAAATATTCAATATCTTGATTTTTTTGTCATAATTGAGATTTCACTCGAATCTTGCACAAGCCTGACCGAGTCATGTCATCATATTATTGCTGACATTTTGATGTGTAAACTTGTTGGCGAAGATGTTCCGTGAATACAACGTTCACATAATCAGCGAAACTCCAGTTGATAAGAAAAGCTGTAGTCGAATGCCTAAAAGGAAAAGCGAAGGAAGTTAGCCTAGCGTGTAGAATATTGGGAGTTTTTTGGTTGATTCGTAGACCGCAACTGAAAAGTATTGAAAATCATGATTCCACAAGAATAGTCACATGTAGATTTTTGAAAATAAACATTTCATCAACACTCCTTGTTTTTACAAGTTTTTATTAATGAACAAGATACATTTTGGTCACTAGGTTTCATCACGCACACACTCCCTTTTTCGAAAAATATGTCTTGATGTGGGACAAAAATATGAGGGACATGCTTGAAAAAAAAAATCTCGTTGCGTTCCACGATCTAAACATCAACACCATTGATTTGAGAGTTCACACATTTTTAAAACGTTTGCCACTGAATTATGTTTCGATGTATTTTATAGCACTTAATCCAGCTACACGAATTCGCGGATTTTTTAAAATTATTTAATATTTTTTCACAAATCAATTAATTGAAACACTTTTATGTTAATCACTGAACTTTAAAATATTTTTTTTTACGTTTTCGCACTTCTGTTTGTCGACACTGGAATATGAGCTTGCGACTTGTACAACTGACACATGAGCGAAATTTCTATCACTTATTAATTGGACCACCCGGAATCACGATCTTATACGTATTATTTTAATCGTTCACTGAATCGAAATAACTTTTTTTCATGTACGTACTTCCGCATTTTCGGTTTTTCAACACTCGAATATAAATTTGCAGCTTTGACAGCTGACACATTAGAGATATAGATATTGCAGCTGTGACAGCTGACACTTTAGCGATATAGATAGGAACTGCACTTAACCCAGCACTACACACACTATTACAACACTCTTGACGAGTCTCTTGACCTAACACTTTTTCGTCATCCACTGACGTTGACTTTTTTTTTAACGTCTTCGCACTTTTCTTTCGGCGACACTTGAACCCGAGACTCTGCCGAGTCTCTTGAACTCTTTTCCCGATTTCCGATTTTCGAACGTTTCTGTATGTCCGCGAAATGAAAGGACACATTCATATGAAGACGTATTAGTGTTATTCGTGTTACTCGTATCCAAAACTTTTTGTCGAATGGGAACACAGGGATATGTCGTCAGTCGCGACCAATCAGAAACACAATGGCCACACGAGCCCTTCCTCTGTGTCATATACATACACGCACTCATACTTCGATCATCGCATAATTTTGCCCGTGCAAAGTTTTTTCTCAGCAATTACGGCATCAATCGGGTTGATTTATGGCTCAATCGAGGGGGGATAACTTAATTAGTCTCCAGTTCAAATTTCAAATCATAAGATGACGCCTGGGCTTAGTAATTCAAGAAAGAGTTTCCCCCCACCCTTGAAATCGTTTTATTCAGAGATAATATACTCGGGTGAGCCTCGGGCAAGCAGACGACAGACAGAGCTGTCAAATGTACTTGTCCCGAGACTCTACCGAGTCTCTTGATTAGGAAAAAAAAAAAAAAACCACAAAAAATAGAATACTCACCGTTAAATAAAGATTACGAGGATACTCCAGCCGAAGAACTGTCGTGAATAATCAAAAAATGACAATCCTCGAGATTATATAGAAAAAGTAAGAAGACAGAGAAAGAAAAACAGAAAAAAGAGAGTATGATACAACAAGCACAATGTAGAAAAAGATAGACAGACGAACAGGCGAAATTAATTGCCTAGTGCATACGCACCCGAACGAAGTTCGCATCAGCGAAACTGAACGTCGCGAGCAATAAACTCTTCATACACAAGAAAGAGCAAAAGGATAAGAAAATCACGAGTCCCAAACAAACTCAATATCAGCAAAAATGACCCGTGAAAAAGGAAACGAGTTAGGCACACATTACACATACAAAAAAAAAAAAAAAAAAAAACAATAATAATAATAAATAATAAATAACAAAAGAAACTAATTAAACTACACCTTTCCAGGTGCTCATTGGTAATAGGATCATTAAAAGGAGATCCAGGAGAGCAGAAAAAATTCTCAATAAAACCATTATCGAACACACCAGGAATTTATTACGAAGAAATCGGAAAACTTAGAATCATTAAAGAAGAATGGAAGTTAGCCATCAACATGGATTTAAGACCAACACAAACAAGGGTAACACCACTAGAACATTCACTTCAAGCCTTGCAAAAAATATGTGAAAACACCAAACACGACTATCTATGCCCTGCGTTAAAAGAAACATTAGAACCAATGATGGAAAGATTACATCAGGAATTGGAAACGGTACAAGATTTAGTCAGTACCAAAACAATCGAGAGAAGGAAAAGAGGACTAATAAACGGGTTAGGAACCGTAATAAAAGCAATAACAGGAAATTTGGACGAAAACGACGCCCAAGAAATAGACAAAAGAATAGTCGAACTAGAAACTAAACAGGGAAAAGATGAAAAAATAATAAAAGAAAATCTCCAAATTTTAAAATCAACAGCAGACTTATTCAATAATAACACAAATCAGTATTTAACAAACTTAGCAACACTAGAAAAAGCTGTAAACAACATAGAACACGTTATTACAGAACAAGCAACACCAACTTTAGCAAAGGAAAATATAGACGAAAAAATAAACGCAATTGGCCTAACAATAACATCACTACTAAATGAAGTACGACAATTAACAAACCTTTTAACAGAAATCCCTAAAGGAATAATAAACCCAACAATTATATCACCACGAAAATTAAGCGAATATTTAAAAGAAGCTTTGCCCCACATCCCAACAGGATTAAGTTTCCCAACAAAAATAATGCCTAGTGAAATGCAAAAATTACAAAAAACAGCAGAAATAGGCTCATACAGCAAAGAATCACGATTAGTAATTGTAATAAAAATCCCGTTAATAGAAAACAACAAATTCACAATAAACAAAGTATACCCCCTACCAGTAAGAACAAACGGTAGCAAATTTCAATTTATCGAAACATCAAACAAATATGTAATAATAAATCGAGATAACCGAAACTATCTCACATTAGACGAGAAAGAGTTAGAAAAATGCAAGCAAGCAAAAATCAGTACTACTGTAAACCGAAATATGCAGCGCAAACGCTACACGAAACAGCGCCTTGCGAAATATCAATTTACTTAGGACAAGACCCACAAGAAAATCATTGTACACAGAAAATAGTAAAATTAGAAAAAACAATAATTATCACATTAGAACAAAACGGAAGGTGGCTTTACGTAGCACCAACAAAAGAAACTCTAACTATTAAGTGTAAGAATGAACCAAGTGTATATACTACACTTTTCGATACAGGAATTTTGGCTTTAGATGGGAAAACCCCCAAAAAAACATATCAAAAATGCCAGAATAGATTTGAGAATTTGAGAAAGAAAACTCCCTGGCCAAAAAGGAAAATCCCTGGCCAAAAGCAAAAAATACCGAAAAAATGCTACAACTCTCGCCAGCAAAAAAAAAGAAATTCGAGAAAAAAAACAACCCAGCCGAACTAGTTCCCTGAAACGTACCAAACACCCACCAGAAAAAAAACCCTAGAAAAAATTACTTCCTCCTCTCCAACCAAAAAAGTGGAGCATCCGATGAAAAAAAAACAGACTCTTAAAGAAAAATAATTGCTGCATAAGAAAAATAACTACTCGACAACATGAAATATGAAGAAGCCAATGAGTTACGTTCAGGACTAAAATTTATAATATCAATAATGGGACAAGTATTTCATTGATGCTCGACAATAGATTCATGAGAAAATTTAAAAAAAAGCAGTTAGTGGTTGAAAAGAAAACCAGCCTAGCAAAAAGAAAAACCGGTCCAAATAAAAAAATAAAAATGGGGTGTATAACAAACAAATGATAAACCTAGTTTATAAAAAAATCGAGGAGACAATAATTTACGTTCAGTGCTGAAATTTTTAATATCAATAACAGGACAAATATTTCATTGGAGCTTGATAATATAATAGACTTATAAGAAATATTTGAACAATCAATCGAAAAGAGTTACCAATCTACAAAAAGAAGAATCGGTCGAAAAAAAACAGTACCCAAATGAAAATAAATGAAAGGGTTTTAACAAACAAAAGAACCTAATCTACAAAAAATTAAAGAGACAACGATTTATGTTCAGCGTTGAAATAATATGCTTGAGAATAGATCAACGAGAAAACAAAAATAACTTGGTTTTCAAAAGAGGTACCAAGTTACAAAAATAGTCATACATATAAAAACGAGTCTGGAAACAGGATCAAAGAGAAAAAAGAGTAATTGGTGGATAACAAAAAAAAATAGTGTACAAAAAATTAAAAATCGTAAAAGATGATGATTCACGTTCAGCACTTACATTTAGAATGATATTTATTGGTGTTTGAGAAAAGATTAACAACAAATAGTTTTCGAAAGTGCAATTCTTCCACATTGTTCGCTCGATGGGAATGGAAAAATCTTATTGGTAACAATTTGTTAAACGTTCACCACCGTACGTTCAGCGTATACGCACAGAGTACTTGTCCGGCCCATAACTTTTTATGCAAATTGCTCATTCAAGAAAAAATCAAATTAGAGGTGAAGTCATAGAACCCATGGAGTCCAATCTCTTCAAACAAGCTTCACACGAATCCTTGCTTTCATCGAATCCATTAGTCCAATGAAAATTTTGCTCCAAAGTTTGTATTTATTGACTCAGCAGATTTGAGATTGTGGAAAGAAACTTTTACGAACTCGGTCGACCAATGAGCGCTCTCTCACAACACACACGAAACATTTCCAATGGTTCAGTATATATTTCAAGTCAGAGGTATAAAATATGCGCACTGTTCGCACAAACACAAACTTATAAAAAATAATCTAGCTGTTTCCCTCGGGATAACCTCGCATCATTCGCGATATTTGATATCGACTTAAATGGAATACGATACTCTTTGTTGTCATTATTACAAAATGGTCATATTAGGGCTCTGTTCAGCGAAATTGGTTCATCATTTTCTAAAGCTGCTGCTCACATACAACCAGCATTATTACAAAATTGTCATATTAGGACTCTGTTCAGCTAAATTGGTTCATCATTTTCTAAAGCTGCCTGCTCACATACAACCAGCAATGTTATTGTTCTTATAATACGACGGGAAACAACTTAACTTAACTTAATAATAACTTATCATCTGCTGCTATGAAAAAAACTTATAGTTCATATGGAAATATTACTGCAATAAAAACGCTTTACAATAAACTCAATAATCATTTAACAATGATTGCTTCTCGTAAATGCGAAAAACAGAAGAATACTATGAACAGAAGTATATACAAAAAAAATTTTGTTTACTGCTCCATACTACATACGAACTTCTTTTATATTATTCAAAAACGACGATCGAATCAATTAATTTCGGCAAAAGTTCGATGCAGAGATAATACAAAAACTTGGCGTGCATGGTTAAGACAATAAGCCTGGGAAGATAAAAAATTTATATAATGCTTCAACAGATGATTAGCTCCGGAGCAACGGTATATGTCCGGACGGATATAAATCGTTCGTAGTGCAAGCGAATGGATGGGATGAGAAATGACGAAATGAGACACACGGAATTCATGAAATGGGATCTATAATTCGTTGGATGGAATTTATGGGATTAGATGGATGGATGGATCGATGGATGGAATTTACAGAATTGTATGGATGGATCGATGGATGGAATTTATGGGATAGCATAAATGGACCAATGAATGAAACTGATATGATGAGGTAGACGGATTCGATGGGATTCATACAATTGATGAAATGAGATGGATGGGATAAATCGATAGAATTTTTGGGATGGGATGAATAGATTGACGAGTGAAATTGATCGTGGATCGACGGATGAAATGGATCAAGAGACTCGGTAGAGTCTCGGGACAAGTACATTTGACAGCTCTGTCGTCTGCTGGCCCGAGGCTCGCCGGAGTATATTATCTCTGAATAAAGTAAAATTCGGTGGTGGGGGTAAAAACTGAAAGTCATTTTTTCGAATTACGAAGCTTAGGAAACAGATGATGACTTGAAAATGGAAATCGAGACAAATTATGAAATTGCCCTTCGATTAAGCCTTAATTGAGCACGATTGATGGCGTATTTGCTGAGAAAAAACTTTGCACAGGGTCAAGATTATGCAAAAATTCTAACACATTGAAGGAATTGGTGTGTCTGTACATGCGCGCAGACGACACAATCAAAGGCGTTTTGATGCCCATCAAAACCCATTTCCATTGAAGCCGGTCTTCGGCGACAAAAGTAACGAGTTCCCATTGGTCCTTTCCTTTGTACCCATACCACGGAAAGTTTGACGGTAGTTTTGACGCGAGACGCGTAAACAGCGTGTTTTTTGCGAACTTCTCGTAGATCCGTGTTGACAGATGGTAAGGTCGGAATAATTCACGCAAAAAAAAATATCAATTTGACCCTTTGAAACACACATTTTTCCTTACGTGCAACTAGCTCAAAACTTTGTACTCGGGGGTTTTCGGGATCGCTGATTATAAATCTGCACACAAAATTTAGAAATTCAAGATGGCGAATCCAATATGGCGGACGAGAAATGCAAAAATTGTTTGCTGATGCAAAATATGGTACTCGAGGGTTTTCGGGGTCGCTGATTACAAATCTGCGCTCAAAATTTAGAAATTCAAGATGGCGAATCCAATATGGCGAACAACAAATGCAAAAATTGTTTGATGAAAGCAAAATATGGTACTCGGGGGTTTTCGGGGTCGCTGATTACAAATCTGCACCCAAAATTTCGAAATTCAAGATGACGGATACAATATGGCGGACAATAACTGCGAAAATCGTTTAAGAAAAGCGAAAGTTGGCACGCGGGGGTTTTTGGGTTCACCGATTAACAATCTGCATGCAAAATTTCGAAATTCAAAATGGTGGATTCAATATGGCGGACCATAAATTCCAAAATTTTATGATGAAAGTGAAAGGTTCAGAAAAAAGAAGTGATATCCTGGCCAAAAATCCCCTGCCCGGGGAAAAAAAACCTTGGACAAGTACATTTGTTGCCCCCGTTTCCATTTGTTTTCACAGAAAAAAACTACCCAAAAAAGTACAAAATTTTCAAAAACTTGGCAAGATCAAGAATGATTTACATTCAGCACTAAAATTTATAATATCAATAATAGGACAAGTATTTCATTGTCTCTTGAGGATGGAGTATTTAAAAAAAAGCAAAAATAAGTTCGTTATTGAAAAAAGTCACCAATGTATAAAAATAAAAATCGGTCCAAAAGAACAGAGTCCAGAAAAAAAATCAAGATAAAACAAAACATGGAGAAAAAAATTTCAAACGAAAAAAATTAGATTGAAAAATAATTTCGGCCGTAGTACTTGGCGAGTTCGTACCATGAAAAATACATTACGTGATTCTACCTAAGCAAAAAACTCGCCAAGTACTACGGCCGAAATTATTTTTCAATCTAATTTTTTTCGTTTGAAATTTTTTTCTCCACGTTTTGTTTTATCTTGATTTTTTATCTGGACTATGTTCTTTTGGACCGATTTTTATTTTTATACATTGGTGACTTTTTTCAATAACGAACTTATTTTTGCTTTTTTTAAATACTCCATCCTCAAGAGACAATGAAATACTTGTCCTATTATTGATATTATAAATTTTAGTGCTGAATGTAAATAATTCTTGATCTTGCCAATTTTTTGAAAATTTTGTACTTTTTTGGGTAGTTTTTTTCTGTGAAAACAAATGGAAACGGGGGCAACAAATGTACTTGTCCAAGGTTTTTTTTCCCCGGGCAGGGGATTTTTGGCCAGTCGGATGATCCGGATAGCGGATATTGAAGGAATGGATTGGATCAGATAAATGAATTGATGAAATTGGGTGAAGGGGTTATTGAATCGTGAATTAATAAATGGAATAATAGCATGATATCGACAGAATGAATGGGATAAGATGGGTGGATGAGAGAATGGGATCGATGGATGGTATAAAGAGTGTTAGGATATCGATAGATCTAGAGACGCGGCAGCGTCTTGACGCCAAGTATGAAAAGAAAAGAGTGTAAACGACAAGTCAAGTCGCGCCGCGTATCTATACTCGAGATTCGGCCCTCTTACATTTCAACTCGATCCCATTTAAAAATGCGTCGACCTAGCGAAAATCTAACGCCACTTTAATCATATAAATCGTACAATCCGATTTCAATGGTGTCATTATTTTCTTCCTACGACCTCTAGAAGTGGGTGAACTCGAAACGTGAGGCGAAATATTACGATTTTCAGTATCGCAAAAATTCCACACTCACACATACATATACGTAGAAAGTAAGGCCTAGCGGCTCGCACTAGGCACCTATACCCCCTCCCGTCGCTAGCTCTCTCTCCCTGTCCCTCTACCGCATTCGCGCCTCGCGCTATCTCTCTCACTCTAATGCTTCGTGATGGGGCGATATATATATTGTGACGACACGAATTGCGACGGAATAAAAAAATAAAATAATAAATAAAAACCACACGATCGTTGATCGATGTGGCGCTCGGCTGCCATATTGAAAAACTGTCAAGCGGACAGCGACGCGTAAATAATCAACATGGCCGACTTTTGGACATCGCGCAACGTGAAGTTAACATCGATTACATAATCGATGTTAACAATAATTAAAAATAAACAATTTTAAGATTAAATTAAATTGAAATAAATGAAAAAAGATGAAATAACAAAAATTCAAGGTAAAATAAACGGAAATATCAGTGAAATAAGTAATATGCCCGCTTCACGGACATCGCGCAACGCGAAGCAACGCGAATGCGCGCGCATCGTTTATATAATCGAATGTTAATAATAAACAAAAATAAACGATTTTATTGCATAATTGTTTAAAAATAAATAAAATAAGATTAAATAATGCGAAGGTAATATAAAATAATGAAAATATCGAGAGAAATAAGCTAAATACGAATAGAACGACACCGCGCAAGCGCGTTTCCATGCCAACGACGCACAACAAAGCAAACGCGCATGCCCGGCACTCGAGCATCGCTAACGGACATGCGCGAGCGGCCGCAGTTTCGGCGGCGAGTTGGGTATAAAAGGTGGTGCACAGAGCATTCGGCAGGCATTCTTCTCTCTGGAACTGAAGCTTGAAAAAAGCTAAAGAGAAGAACCTCTTCCCTCCCTGGCGGGTCTAATGGATGCCTGGGATATTGGGGTAGTTCGGTGACGTTCGACTCCCGTAGCCCAGGGTCTTTTTTAATTATTATAAATAATCCCACCGATGCTCGGGATATTGGGGTAGTTCGGTGACGTTCGACTCCCGTAGCCCGAGGTCACTATCCCGTAGATGCCCAGGATATTGGAGCAGTTCGGCGACGTTCGACTCCCGTAGTCTGGGATCTCAATTTATTATTATCATTATTTTTTCACATCCTCCCGTAGATGCTCGGGATATTGGAGTAGTTCGGCGACGTTCGACTCCCGTAGCCCGAGATCTCATTCCTTTCACATCCGAAGATGCTCGGAGTATTGGAAGGGTTCGGCGACGTTCAATTCCCGTAGTTCGAAATCTATTTTGTTTATTTTCTGATTCTTTTTAAATTTAAATAACGGCATTGGACCGTAGATTTTATAACCTCGCCAGGGACGGGAGACGTTAAAAATATTATTTATTTTATAAAAAAAATTGAAAATTAATTTAAACAAACAAAGAAAAAAGATTTTGTTATTATTATTTTGAAAGCGAAACCATGCGAAATGGTTCTCAATTATTATTATTATTATTATTATTATTAGCAAGCGAGAAACGTTAGGATAAGCGACAAAGCGTAGTAAAAATCGAATAATTATTAAACAAATCATTGTTAAAAAATATAAACACGCGTTTATAAATCAAATAAAACAAATTAAACAAAAATAAGCATTATAAATTGTAAAAAACAAATAATTTTGTTTTCTTTCAATAAAAATCAATTTTTAAAATTGATTTTATTTTAAAAACTCGTGTCGTCTCACTTCCTTTTCATACCTGCTCCTTTTAAATTAAGGAAGCGCGGACCTGCGCGTAACGAGCATACGCATAGGCAAAAGCGTTCCGTTACAATATGTTGAAAGTAAGACTCAGCTGACACGCCCCGCTCACTCTCTCTCTCTGTTCCTCTAGCGCGTTCGCGCCTCGCGCTGTTTCTCTTACTCTACTGCTTCCCCGCCTCGCGCTATCTCTCTCACTCTAATGCTTCGTGATGCGGTGATATATATATGTTGAAAGTAAGAGTCAGCTGACGCGCGTCGCTCGCTCTCTCTCTGTTCCTCTACCGCGTTCGCGCCTCGCGCTATCTCTCTCACTCTAATGCCTCGTGATGCGTCGATATATATATGTTGAAAGTAATACTTAGCTGTCGCGCTGTCTTCCCGCTCCACTTCTACCCCGCCTCGACCTGTCTCTCTCATTCTGCCTGAGACACGCGCGTACGTAAAAAGTAAATTAATTTTTATTTTTTAATTTCGTCTTTTATTTTATTTTTTAAAACATAAATTAATTTCACACTGATAAATTAAATAAAATGAATAAAATAAATTAAAACTTTTATGTAAAGTTTTTGATTTTAACTTTTAAAATAATTGAAATTTTTTTCGTTACTCAAAATAAATGTAACTAGTAACGAAATTTTCTTTCATGACTCGATATAAATGTCTTGCGTGGCAAAACATTCTGTGATACTCGATTCAGAGATGCTCGGCTACCAGTAGCTGGAGTGCACTTCGCCCCGGGTCAAAATGACCCGACGGTACTAACCGCTCGTTCCTCGGCTACCAAAAGGAGTAAAGACGTTAGACCCGGGTCAAATGGACCCTATAGGAGTAACCGCGTTCCACTCGGTTACCAGCGATGGCAGTAGTGTTTGCGCTGGGTCAATTTGACCCGATGGCAGTTACCGCCCGTTATTAGGCTATCAATAGCGGTAGCGGTGTTTGTTTCGGGTCAAACAGACCCAATCTTCATGAAAATATGGTCCTCGGCAACCCGTAAGTGGAATTCACTTCGCCCCGGGTCAAAATGATCCGACGGTAGTAAATGCTTATTCCTCGGCTACCAAAAGGAGTAAAGACGTTAGACCCGGGTCAAATGGACCCTATAGGAGTAACCACGTTCCACTCGGTTACCAGCGATGGCAGTAATGTTTGGCCTGGGTCAATTTGACCCGGTAGCAGTTACCGCCGGTTATTAGATTATAAATAGTGGTAGCAGTGTTTGCTTCGGGTCACACGGACCCAATCGTCATGAAAACATGGTACTCGGCAACCGGTAAGTGGAGTTCACTTCGCCCCGGGTCAAAATGACCCGACGGTAGTAACCGCTTGTTCCTTGCCATCCGAAAGGGGTGAAGACGTTAGACCCGGGCCCAATGGACCCAATCGGTGTAACTGTGGTCTACCCGACTACCAGCGATGGTAGCAGTGTTTGCCCTGGGTCAATTTGTCCCGATGGCAGTTACCGCTCGTTATTAGGCTATCAATAGCGGTAGCGGCGTTTGCTTCGGGTCAAACAGACCCAATCGTAATGAAAACATGGTACTCGGCAACCGGTAGGTGGAGTTCGCTTTGCCCCGGGTCACAATGACCCGACGGTAATAACAACTTGTTCCTCGGCTACCAAAAGGGGTAAAAGCATTAGACCTGGGTCGAATGGACAGAATGGGAGTCACCGCGCTCTACCCGGCTATCAGCGATGGTAGCAGTGTTTGCCCTGGGTCAATTTGACCTGATGGCAGTTACCGCCCGTTATTAGGCTATCAATAGCGATAGCGGTGTTTGCTTCAGGTCAAACGAACCCAATCGTAATGAAAACATGATACCCGGCAACCGGTAGGTGGCGTTCACTTCGTCCCGGGTCAAAATGACCCGACGGTAGCAACAGCTTGTTCCTCGGCTGCCAAGAGGGGTGAAGACGTTAGAATCGGGTCGAATGGACCCAATGGGTGTAACTGTGGTCTACCCGGCTACGAGCGATGGTAGCAGTGTTTACCCTGGGTCAATTTGACCCGACGGCAGTTACCGCCGGTTATTAGGCTATCAAAGCGGTAGCGGTGTTTGCTTCGGGTCAAATGAACCCAATCGTAATGAAAACATAGTACTCGGCAACCGGTGGGTGAAGTTTGCTTCGCCCCGGGCCACAATGACCCGACGGTAATAACAGCTTGTTCCTCGGCTATCAATAGGGGTAAAGACGTTAGACCCGGGTCAAATGAACCCAATGGCAGTCACCGCGCTCTACCCGGCTACCGGCGATGGTAACAGTGTTTGCCCTCGGTCAATGTGACCCGATGGCAGTTTGGGTCTATTTGACCTGGGTCTAACGTCTTTACCCCTTCCGGTAGCCGAGGAACAAGCGGTTACTACCATCGGGTCATTTTGACCCGGGGCAAAGCGCACTCCACCTACTGGTATCCGAGCATCTTTAGATCCAGTATCACAGAATTTTCAGCCACGCGATACATTTGTATCGAGGAACGAAATTTTTTTCATTACAATTGCATCGAGTAACGAAAATGTTTAATGCGTTTTATTAAAACAGGCTATGGTCATTTTTTTCTTGCATAAATAAAATATTCATTATCTTATTTGTGTATCACATGAAATTTGTATAATTATTCCGCTATTTTTTACAAAAAACAATGATATCTCGGGCGAAAACTTTAAAAAAGTTGTGACGATTTTGCCACAAATTCACCAGGAATAATTTTAGTAATAATTATTCCTGGCTAAAAATAAATAAGAATAAATAAAAACGTAAATTTCGAAAATAAATGTAGGATACAAAAATGAAATAAAACAAAACCGGAGTATTAAAGGGGGAGAATCGAAATTACAAATTTATTCAATCAAAAATACAAAAGAAAAATTAATAAGTGTGGGTGCCAGTTAATTATGATAAATTAACGCGTGAAAGTTATATAAACTTTCGATCTCCTTATTATTTTTATAAAAATAAATATTAATTGTTAACAAAAAAAATACAATAATGGGACAAGCTTTAATTTAAAAACGCAAAAGACAAAATAATCTCAGTTGCTGAGGGCTCCTGACAACTCGGGCGTCTTATAATACCCGTGAACGAAAAATGGGTGGTGGGGGAAGAACTTGGACTCGAAATATTCGAAGTCCGAAAAATAAATAATATTTCTTGATTTATCGTCTTATTTGACGATTTAGGAGAACGCAAAATACAAAAATTATTACGCAAAAATAATAAATAAACTTTTGTCTCGAAATTAAAAATAAATTAAATGAAAAATATTGTTTTTTCGACTCGTAAACGAGATCGACAATGATATGGCAAAGATGACGCAATAGGGCCAAAACTTGGCTGAATTACAAATAATAAAATGTAATAGAACAATAATTAGCACGTAAATCGCCTTATTCTCTCTCGCAATATTATGCGATGGTAAACGGCAGTAATAAAATATTGCGAGAGGCCGAAATAATAAAAGAAATACAAAAGGGACTGTTCGAACGCTGCTCGAACGAACAATAGACAAAAGAGGGGAAGGCGGGGCAAAATGGGCAATTTCTTAATTCTATCACTTACTACTACTACCACGATATTCGTCGCGTCTATTATCTCGCCAAAACAACTATTTATTTCGTACGCCAATCATTCTCGGCCAGAAGGGCTCGAAAATGTCGTAAAAAGGGAGGAAAATTACAAAAATGGGGAACGAAGACCGGGCGTGTCGTAACGACGAAAATGGCGTGTCGTAACGACGCCTCGCGAAGTCGCGACCACAAAAAAAAATACGAAAAACGACTTACTTCGACTTAAATTGACGAGAATCTCGCCTCGTCAACTCGAAAACACCTTTCTCCTCCAATAAAGCCGGGTGGTCGATCAAAACTATTAATTTTTTTACTACGAAAATCGCTTAGAAAAACTTAGGAATCGCCAATACGTCCTGTACGCTCGCTGGATCGTGGTGAAGTGAAGTAGACACGCTCTCCAACAAAGCCCTCGCTCGCGTGGACTTGTTACCTTGTCGCTCATTGATTGTTTTTGCCGGCCCGGCAACAACCATCCAATCACAATCGTCGTTATTTCAAAGTTGGTCTCGTTCCGCGGTAAAGGGTGTAGAGGGAAAGAGAGGGGCTTGCGAGTCGAGCTTTGTCTTGCACTGCCTGGAAACGAAGGGGGCGCTTGTGCCGCCACCTGTTACTCTCGGAAGAACGCTGAGTGGTCTCGGAGTTCGTAAATTCGACGCGCGACTTTTGAAATCGCTTGGGGAGTTCGTGTCAAAGGATGACGTCATCACGTTGTTAGTACAAAGTGTTGTGATTGCGTGTGGACTTGGCCAAAAATCGCGATCTCTTCGATTTTTGGTGTCGACGATGGAATTGCGAGTTCTGAGTGGTCTCTTTCTACGATGTAGTGTCTTGACGCCGCGGGACTTGGTGATTTTTCTCCGGGCCGCTCGATATAACCTCCGGCCTCGAAGTAGCGATGTTGTTTGAGGTTAGGCCCGTCGACTCGACACTTTGCTGTCACGATGAGACTTCGATGGATTTTTGTTGTGGTAAGGGAAGATTTTCCCTTACCCTCGGTGAGTTGTTCCATTTCTCTCTTATTTTCTTCTCGTTCTCGTGGGGCTCGACTCGGGTTTTTTTGGGATTTTTGGAAAGGAAATAGTTGTGGGAAGGATACGGTGTCTTTGAGGGGGATTTGTTGTTTTTGAGGACTGTTGAGGGAATATTTTCCATGGCTGTGGTTCTTGTGATCGGCTTCGATGATCTAGCGGTGTTCTCGTTCTTATTCGTTTTTCAATATATTTCAGGTGCCGTCACTGCGGCTAGAGATCCTTGTGGTCCTGTCGGCGAAGGATCTTCGGTGTCTTTATCCTTTGCTGGCGTAGGAAGCTTGTCGTGGTCTATGATTTATTTGTAACGGTTGACGAGGAGGAAAATTCCATAAAATAATACTTTAACGGAGGCGCAACACAAAAATTGGACTTAAAAACTAAAAATAATATTAGGACGGACGAATATCATGGTTGACTCCCCCACGATCAACGAGGTAAGTATAATAAAAATTGTGCAACGTCACAAAGTAAAAAAAGGGCGCCAAGTATAAAAAGTCGCACTTTAGTCATAAAATAATCAGTCTATTCTTGTACACTTCACAAAAATCCAAAACTATTTTTTGTTTGCTTTCTTTTACCTTCCTTGTTCTTTGTTTTTTCCTCTACATCTTGCTGCAAAAGAAAAATCTCCTTTCTGATTCTTCTTCCTCTGTCATGTTCGTTGTCAGTCTTCTGTTTCAAAAATAATGGAAATCACTAATTTTTTTTCATATAGCCAAGAAAAAGAGACATGACACTACGTTCCGTTGGGAATTCTTTGAAGATGGGTTCATCGAGGATGGGTACCGTTGGGGATTCTTTGCGGATGAGCTAAAATAAACTCAATAATTATTGAACAATGATTGCTACTCGTAAATGCGAATGATGTGAAAAAACATGAGAAAACTATGAACAGAAGTATATACAAAAAAATTATTGTTTATTGCTCGATACTACATATGAACTTCTTTTATATTATTCAAAAACAACGAACAAATCACTTAATTTCGCCACAAGTTCGATGCAGAGATGATACAAAAACTTGGCGTGCATGGTTAACCTACAAAGCTCGGCGAAGCAACGCCTCATATTTCCATACCTTTGGTCCCATAAATTTCAGTCCAACGCATCCATTATCCTATTTGACCACACATCCATCCATCTCATTGATTCCATCGTTTTGATCAACGCATTTCTCCTACCAACTCATTATACCAACCCTATCCTATCTGTCCTATCCTATCCTATCGATCCGTCCCATAGATCCATCATACCCATTCATTCTATCTATCCGTCCCACAGATCCATCCTACCCATACATTCTACCTACCCGTCCTATCCTTCCTTTCTATTCACCCTTCCTATCCATCCATTCATCCATCCTATCCTATCCATCCATCCATTCTATACTATCGATCCGTCCCATCCATCCATCCCATTCATTATATCCATCCGTCCTATCCATCCGTCCTATACATCCGTCCTATCCATTCGCCCTGTCTATCTGTTCTATCCATCCATCTTATACATTCCTCATATCTGTCCGTCCCATCCATCCGTCCTATCCATCCGTTCTATCCATCCGTCCTATCCATTCGTCCTATCCATTCATTCTATCCATCCGTCCTATCCATCGATCCTCTGCATCCAATTTTCACTCTATTTATCCGTTCATGTTATCACTACAATCACTTGCATTCCATAAGCGACTTTTTCCTTAGCGTATAATTGTTGTAAAAAGTAATTTGTTCGACAGTGTATCTTCCCGAGCTTTGTAGGTTAACCATGCACGCCAAGTTTTTGTATCATCTCTGCATCGAACTTGTGGCGAAATTAAGTGATTCGTTCGTTGTTTTTGAATAATATAAAAGAAGTTCATATGTAGTATCGAGCAATAAACAATAATTTTTTGTTATATACTTCTGTTCATAGTTTTCTCATGTTTTTTCACATCATTCGCATTTACGAGAAGCAATCATTGTTCAATAATTATTGAGTTTATTTTAGCTCTTCCGCAAAGAATCCCCAACGGCACCCATCCTCGATGAACCCATCTTCAAAGAATTCCCAACGGAACGTAGTGTCATGTCTCTTTTTCTTGGCTATATGAAAAAAAATAGTGATTTCCATTATTTTTGAAACAGAAGACTGACAACGAACATTACAGAGGAAGAAGAATCAGAAAGGAGATTTTTCTTTTACAGCAAGATGTAGAGGAAAAAACAAAGAACAAGGAAGGTAAAAGAAAGCAAAGAAAAAATAGTTTTGGATTTTTGTGAAGTGTACAAGAATAGACTGATTATTTTATAACTAAGGTGCGACTTTTTATACTTGGCACCCTTTTTAAATATATAGCAGGAAGGATGGACGGGATACGCCTAAGGTGCGTGGAATGGATGGAAAGATATGGAAAGATGAGACGTTCCTTCGCCGAGCTTATTTTCTTAACCATGCACGCCAAGGGGTGGGGGTAAGATTTTCGAACGATGAAAAGTTTGAACACCTAAAGCTGCGAATTTTCGAGTTGAAGAAAAGTACGATATAGATAGATCAATTCTAGTACAGCTTTTATAGTAGAAATAACACAAGCGCGAAACTATAAGTTTCGCAGTACATTTATTTCAAAAACAAAAAATGATAGTAGCAGAAATGGCGAAAACTACAATAGCGATTTTACAAAAGTTCAATTATTACGCATTCGAGTCGTTGTGACTGGAATTAGTAAGATTAAGAATATTCACAAATGCGAAAATATTTCAACGAAGGTGAAAATATAAATGTGTTTGAAATAGTGAAACGTTGGAAAGTCGAACGGTCGGAATAGCGATAGTCTCTGGGGTCAAAGTATACAATCATCATCACTCATGCTTTCTAATAGACCTAACAGATGGCGCTGCTGGGCGCGCCAGGCCTCAAGTTCGGCTGTTTCGCAAAGCCAAAGGATTCATCGTCGGTCAGAATATACATTCAATATGCACTTTGGCCTAGCATATTGCCAATTTTTTTATAGGTAGTATAGGCCGCCCCCAAATGTGCCCTTCGTTTTTTGTAAAATTTCGATTTGCATTTTGGCCAGAAGAAATTGTTTAAACAATTAAAACACGGTTTTTTTTGCGTTAACTTTCTTGGAATGCATTTTATCAAAAAATGTTTCGTACCAAAGTTGGACGCCATGATGTCTTCGACAAAATAGGTCCCATGAAAAAATTACGTGTCTTTGTTAGTTTAACCGTAAATTGCAATTAAATAATGGATTTTTTATTTTACTTTTGTCAAGATTTCTGTGCAATTGATAAACATATCGATTTCAAATCTAGAAATCACGTGGGAAACTGTTTGCTCGAAATAGTCGGGCAAGATATATTGATCTACGCCGAATATTTTAGCAACAATTCGCGATTAAAAAAAAAAGTACCTGCTCATAAAATCTTACCCAGCAGGCCCACAACGTAGAAAAAAATTATGGTGGTTCAAATTATCTTCAGAATCTTCAAGAATTTTTCAATTGTGTTGATAATTTCAGGAGTTGTTGCTATTTGTTTATAAGCAAAAATTTTAAATTGGCGAAAAACATAGGTTTTTACTAACGATTTTTCTTTTATCAATCAATTTCTGAAAATGTTTGATAATTTGAACCACCATAATTTTTTTCTACGTTGTGGGCCTGCTGGGTAAGATTTTATGAGCAGGTACTTTTTTTTTTTTAATCGCGAATTGTTGCTAAAATATTCAGCGTAGATCAATATATCTTGCCCGACTATCTCGGGCAAACAGTTTCCCACGTGATTTCTAGATTTGAAATCAATATGTTTATTAACTGCACAGAAAACTTGAAAAACGAAAAATAAAAAATTCATTGTTTAATTGATACTTACGGTTAAATTAACAAAGTTACGTAATTTTTTCATAGGACCTATTGTGCCGGGGACAGCACTGCGCTAAACTTTTGTAGGAAACATTTTTTGATAGAATACATTCCAAAAAAGTCAACCCGGAAAAACCGTGTTTTCATTGTTTAAACAATTCCTCCTGGCCAAAATGCAACTCGGATTTTCACAAAAAAACTAAGGGCATATTCGGGGGGGGGGGGATATTAACTATAAAAAAATTGGTAATATGTTAGATCAAAATGCAGAAGGCAGTCGATATTTTGTACATTCCGACTGGACTATCAGGCATGAATAGTGGAACAATGTTTAATAGCATGGATCAATCATTTACCCTCGCCTCAAATTTTCGAAATCTCAATTTTTCGACATGGTTTCACCAATTACAAAACGGCTTTGTAAGCCCACACAGAACGATGGCAAAAATGGGCTGATCGAGAATTTTTGTAATTAGACAAATCGTATCGGGATATCTCAATTTCGAAAATTGAAGCTATCACTCTCCTAGAAATTGAAATAATCATCTAATATCACCGAAAGTGAAATAATGCGTTCTGGTTCGATGAACTGAATAACTTTGAATAAAATTTTTATTTTTAACGTTTCCAAACGTCCCACATCATGCACAAGCGATATGTGAAAAAAAAGTTTGTGTTGAAAATAAATACTGTATTTTTGACGATTGTTAATTTTTGCTTCAAGAAAAAGCAATTCTGACCAAAGTTACGGAGATATGTGAAATTTTTTTGGACCATCGATAGTCCAAAACGCATGGATGATACGTAATCGAATTGATACGTAATCCAAAAAAAATGCCAGATAGAAATCGCAGTGAAAGCGTACTGCATAAAAATGTATTAACTGCATAAACATAAAAGGTCCTGTCATGGACGTTCAGTAATGAAAGAGAAAAGTGAAGTGAAAACATTGAACGTGAAGTGAAAAAAGTGAAACAAAACATTTTGAGTTTACTTGAATTGAGAGATCGATGTTTCATCGTATCACTCTTCATAGGTAAGTGATTAACTAAGAACTGTTTAACGCCAAGTATTAGAAGAAAAGTGTAGCGCGAGCCTTCCTGTACTATTAGGTACAGTGAAATTACTGTTTTCTCCATTTTTCTTCTTCTTCAAACCGCTCTCAGAGAAAAACGGGTTGTGGAAAAAATTTCACACTAGACTATAATTTTTTACGATTTTGTTTCCTTCGGGATGGTCCTCGTTAGCAGGAAATCCATCCAGCTGTTCTCAGGAAGTCTTATGGGTGGGGGTGAAAAGTTTGAATCATGAATCAATCGTATGGCAAGAATATTGAAATTAAAAATTAACGAACGTTAGAATAAAGATGAGCCGTTTATTTGAAGGTCGTTTAACTCGAAAATAAAAATCACAAACATGGAAATCTTGAAATGAATTTGTATCGAAAAAAAGATACTCAAGTGCGTACAATTGTGAGGGGTGGAAATTCGAATCAACTCAAATATCGAACACGCTCTGGTCAAGTCTTCATAAATAAGCTTAACGAATATTAAGAGCGTTCACAATTTCGAATTTAATATAGCGATGGGCGAGCTCAACGAACGATCTAAGCAGCGAGAGGTAAGAAATTCGAACAACAAAAATAGCGAACGCTTCGGAAACCACACTGTTACTATAATGAGATCGATAGATGGCGCTGGCGGTCGCTAGCTGAGCGCACTCGACGAGACTCGTCTCATAGGCCAGGCAAGATAGACCTGAAAGATGCTCGAGTCTAGAAGATCTTTCAACCTGTTCAATTTTCACTCAAAATTTTGCAAAAAACGTGCAGAATATGATTTACTTACTGAATGTATGAAAGGTGTGGATCATGTTTTGTTTTACAATTTAACAAATATAAATAATTTTTTTTTCTATTCCCTCAAATATTGTGACGAGGTACGATCCAGCAATAATGAGGGAATAAAAAGGTGATCCGAGTGGGACTCGATCCCACTATTCTAACTCATATTGCCAGAACGTGACCAATATTTTACAAACTGTACCACGCACAAAAATTTGCGGATATTGAAAAAGTTCGTCAGTTATAGGGTCATTTTCAAATAACCGTAACTTGGTGAAAAATGGTTGTATAGTAATAAGAAAAAAAGCTAATTGAAGCTGCAAGTCTCTAGTTTTTGGATGTTGATCTCGAACATTTTTTTCATCACCCAATTTCGAGTGATCATTGAAAAATCAGTTAAAAAAAATTTCAAAACTTTCACTTATATTTCACAGTGTGTACAGACTTCAATAATTTCTTTACAAAGATTGACTAGCTGGATTTTTCCACTCTAATTAGAGCACTGTGCGATTTTTTTCTCGATCAGTTATCGATGTTCAAAGCGAACCTTGTACTTTTTACTTTGATACTCGATTACTCGGAGACTAATGGTCGCAAAGGAAATAAAAAGATGATTTTGGAAACTTAGATAAATCCTAGACAAGACGCTTTTATCAATTTTCCAACCGATTAACGCTCAGAGGACGCAATTCTGACCCCTGAGTTTGAGTTGTCGCCTTGTGACGAATTCGATAAGAAAATGATCGGAAACCACTGTTTCCTATGTTTTTTGAGGGTGTTCTTTCGAATGATGATAATTAAAATTGCGCCACGACAGATTGAAACCATAAAAACATGGAAAATAGGCGAAAAAAGTGATTTTTAGATGACATATATTGCTATTGAACGATTTTTTATTGTTTTTTCTTCTGTTAAATGCCTTAAACCAATGAAAATCGTGATCTTGATGTTTGAACTGAAAATATGTGGAGTTATTTTCATGTGAACAATTTTCAGTAGACCAAAACGTCCGCCAGAATGGACCCTTGACGTATTTTTTTTCGCGAAAACTCTAGACTTGAGAAACAATTTTCAAGAATAATATGCCTTGAAATCAGGCAAAGAACATTCTTAATTCTTTCAGTAGGACCTAATGAAATTTTTGATTCTTGAAAAAATAACGAAATCGGAATTTTAAAGAATATCACCGTACAGACGGGAAAATATTGATGGCATCCTTTATTCCTCGCAATAAAATTATTTTGTTATCAACAAATTTTCATTATTGAATTTGACAGTTTTTGAGGACAACACTTTTAAGCTTAACGGGGTTAACGTTGATCAGAGGCGTAAAAAATGAGTATGTAAATAATTTTTGTTTAGACGGTAATTGAATTTATTTTATAAATCTGATGATAGAAAACGCCATTGAATTTTTTTCAAACATTTCGACGACATTTATCGAAATTTCGATTTCGTGGATTTTTCAAAAAATAAAATTTTAATCAAACCCTACCAAAAAAATTGAGGGTAATCTTGAACTGATATGAAGACATTCTTGTCCTTGACGACTTTTTGCTCAAGGCTATGGTTTTCAAAAAAAAAAATTGTCAAGTTTCATATAAAGGAATTTCATTCTGGCCGCCCTTTTGGTACACTAACAATTGTTTACGTGAAGATTCTTTCAGGATGAGCGAAAATGAATTTAAAAAAAATGGAAAATGTCATTTTGATGGATATTCTTTATACTCGGAATTATTTTGCCAACATTGAATATAGTCTAAGAATATTTTTAGTTTCTTTATAACCTCTAAGTATGGAAAACGAACCCTTAAAAGTTAAAACTGATCCGATTATTTTTTCCATTTTTTACTGAATGATCGAAATTGTCGTTGTTCCCAAAAATTTTGAAGATAAATGTATTAAATTGCAATCGCTTTTTGAGGAACGAAATTTTTTTGGCAACAGTTCAAATTTTGAATGTTTAAAAAATGATGATTATTGAACAATGAAAACAAATGTTTGTTTAATTAAAAAAGAAAAATATTTTTGCTTTGAAAAAAAAAAATTGTTTTCAATTAAGAAAACAAAATAATTGGAAAAGAACGATAAAAGTTCTTGATATTTTAAAACAACGTTGAACACGATTGTTTTTGAGATTTGTTAAACTTTGCATCCGCAAAAATTTTCCTACCTCTTAGCAATATTTTGAATAAATTATTATCAAATATGAACTGAAAAATATAAATTTTGGATATACAGGTTTACCATTAGTTTTGTAATGTTTCAAAGATACTAGGCCGAAAACTGGATAAGTACGGCCATTCTAAAAATGTGGAAAAGAAAAATTCAAAATCGCACAAAAATTTTGAATTAATTCATAAGCTTTCAGAAAAATTAACACATTTAATTCCTATAAGACAAACAAGGGGTTACCGTTATGTTATTGAATAAATTAATGTTTAAACAAACTGTTAATAACTTTTGTGTGATATTAATGTTAATTATTGTTGCATGCCAGTTGTTGCTAAAATTTTTCAGAATTTTATTGAATAACGAAGTACAATAATTTTGATCCAATAAAATTTTTATCCAAAAAGTCTCCCCCACACACATCCTTGAGCATTTTTAAACAAGTTTCGTCCGTTGGAAAAATGTCCTGGTAAAAATGTTTTGAGTTATTAAAGGTATTCATGGATTGACAAAACCTCTGTCATTCGATGAATCTGTCATTCGAGGCCGAATTCACGTGCAATATGTGATGGTATGGCTCGTATACATCTCGACATCGACGATTGATTAAAATGAAATTACAAACGGTGGAGTGTTGTCAGTACAAAAGGATCTTGAAAAGTGAATCTTTTGAGTTCTTATAAGGTAAGTGAAACTCTCAATTCGAAATCTATTTCCGTTGTTGATTTAGACTAGGCGTAAAAATTAAAGTATATTCAAAATGACTGAAGGTCTTGACGACAAATTATTGTAAGCCAGAATGCTACTCGACTTATGCAGCATTTCGAATTTCTTCTGAATGAATCCAGCTACCACCATGTTCTTTTACAAATTTCAACTATATAGTTTCTCCAAGGACAATTAATCACAAGAATTGAATTTATTTTTAAAAGTTTTTGCACCTATATATTTTCTCAAAAATAATATTCATTTTTACAAAACGTTTTTGTTTATTTTTATATATTTTCCAATTTTCAAATCGAATAAAATAAAGGAAAAGGTAGCCGTATATAAAAAAAAATTGCCATTTAACCAATGGAATCCAAGATATCGTTTTTTTTATATTCTCTTTTTATATTTTTTATATTTCTGATCGCTTATTAATTCTTTTACAATTTTCTTACATATTAGAAACTTACGATTTCAAATGATAATTGTAGTTAATTGTTTTAATTGTATTAATTGTAGTTAATAGTAGTTAATAGTAGTTAATACTATGCCAAATGCTCTAATCTTATTCAAAATTTTTATTGACTCTCTTCCTCTACCGTTTCTCTCGCCTCGCCCTGCCTCCCTCCCTCTACTCGTCCGTCTTGCCCGCACGCCTCTCTATTTCTCGCTCTCTTCCTCTACTATTTCTCACGCCTTGCGCTGTCTCTCTCACTAGCATTTCTCCCGCCTCATGCTCTCTCTCTCTCTCCCTCAACCTTTTCTCACGTCTCGCGCGGTCTTTCTTTATCTAAGCCGTTTCGTTCTTCGCACGGTCTCTTTCCGTCTACCATTTTTTCGACCATACACCGATAAATGTATATATTTCTTGAAAAATATGTTAGTCTACGGATGAATAATATTTTAAGGGAACCAGTAATTCCCTTGAAACAAGCGTACTGCGTTTTGTTTTTCGTTTCTATGCGACTCTATTACAATGTTGCACGATGGATCGCTTTCCTCATCTCCACACAGACGCACGAATATTATAGCAAATAGGAGGTTCCGTCCGTTTTTGTGTCCAATACAAAACCATGTTGTTTATTTCGTATATTGGCAATAGGCAGAGGCTTTGTTTTTTCGTTCTGTGCTTCATTCGTAGCTGCGACGGTGTAGAGTGAACACAGTTTTGAAAAGTTTTCTTTGATTACGGACTTTTGATTATCCACTTTTTATCGCATTTCTTCGCTTTTTGTGAATTATTGCACATATTTTCACAGTATTTCATAAAGGTTATTTTTGGGTTTCGGTTTAAATTTTTGATTGCTGATCTTCGTGTTTTTTTCTTGCATTGTCTTTATTGTTGTTTATTGTATTGTGCGTGTTCGTGTGTATCGTGTGTGTTGTGAAATTTCCGAGTTAACATTCCGGTGATTTTCCCACCGTCACAATTCTGTTGTGTATCGTTGTAAACATTTGAAAATGCCTCGTGTACGCGGATCGCAGAGGCGCATCCCTCAAATAGATAAAATTAAAGACGGAAGAGTGTACCAAAAAAGTGGCGAATCTCGTGACAAGAGGACCACGTAAGTTGAAAAAATATTATTTATTATTCATAGGTAAATAATAGCTAAGAATTTAGAATTTATTGGATGGCTACATTCCTCTACTATTTTTTAAGCTTATGACCAACAAATGTGAATCAATTTTGTATCTCTCCTTTGTTCGCTCTCTCTCTCTCTCTCTCTCTCCCTTTATAGTTTCGCTCGCCTCGCGCGCGCTCTCTCTCCCTCTAGTATTTCTCCGTACCTCGCGCGGTCTTTCTCCTTCTAACGCTTTTCGCGCTTCGCAGGGTCTCTCTCCCTGTAACCGTTTTTTGACCACCCGCCGATTGATGTTTATATATCTAATGACTTATAATAAGCGAAGAGTTTATTGCTAATCCTCTGCTGTTCCACTCGCCTCACGTTGTCTCTATTCCTCTACCAATTTTTTTGTCTACTCCCTGGCAAATGTGCATATTCGGCACATTCGTAATCAATTACTGGGCGAAGAATATATTGCCCTCTCTCTTCGTCCATGGGTTCGTTCGCCGCGCGCGCGCTCTCTCTCTCCCATTTTTCACGCCTTGAACGGTCCCTTTGTTTTTGAAAATTTTTTAAACGTTCACAGAAATGCACACATACGGTTATTATATGAAACAAAAAAATTGAATAAAAAATTATTCTATAATTATTTGTGTTTACATAATTTGTCGATAATTATTTTGAAATATTGTTTACAATTGTAGTTAGTAATATACCAAGAGCTGTAATCTTTTTGAAAATTATTGTTGTCGCTCTTCCTCTACCGCTTCTCTCGCCTCGCCCTATCTCCCTCCCTCTTTCTGGCCATCTTGCCACGCGCGCTCTCTCTCTCTATCGCTCTCTGTCTCTCTCTCTCTTCCTCTACCATTTCGCACGCCTCGCGCTGTCTCTCTCTTACTACCATTTCTTTCGCCACACGCCGTCCTTCTCTCTCCCTCTACTTTTTCTCACGTCTCACGCGGTCTATTTTCTAACGCTTTACCCTACCGCTTTACCGAAATTTCCCCTGGGATAATAAATGATCCAATTTTTTTTATATAGTTAAAAAGGTAATTTTTCTTTTTGATCGAAACTGCTCGATTTTGAGAATTTTTGTATTAAATCTTGACCGCAAAAAAATTGGATGCCGAAAGATCTTTAAACTAAATGCTTGGAGCTTCGAGATACTTTTTTTTCGGTATACCCATTTTTTACCGAGATGCAATCTTCAGAAAATCATCGAAAAATTCAGAATTTTTTTTTGTTCCCTCAATTTTTGACACCAGTGTATATGGATTACAATTCAGTCAATTAATTTATTCTTGGCTAGTTTATAACGCACAATAAACAAGCTTATATAATCTGTTGTTGTTGCCCAGGCTTCTTGCGTTTTGTATACTTCGAAATAATTCTAAATATTCAATTTATATTGCAGTTATCTTCGGTGTAAGAATAAAACGATATGCCAGGGAACGGCCAAAATGGCAAATGGCATAATTGCGGATCTCCATCCTCATTCAGAGTTCTGTATGCCTGATAGAGGTGTTGAAATTGCTAGATTCAAGCAGGCTTTGGCAGAAGCGCTGTCTCGTCATTGGTACGGTTTGAAAGCACTGTATGAATCTCTCGCTGCTGTGTAAGTGTTATACATAAATGGCGTTTTATGTATATAACCAGTTTAAATCACAAATGGACCGAGAATACATATTTAGAAATGCAATTATTATACTTCCGCTGAGAAATTAATATAACCTCCATACAGCGTCGGATTGTTTATTATATTTTACAGAAGACCTTTTTTTTAGAATACCGTAAAGTTCTACGAATTTTAGATCGATTGGTTTACAAGAAATAATAAGCACATAGCAGCATGAAATTAATAACTCAAGATACAATCGATAGCCTAGTATATATTCTAATATGGATTCACATATTCATTGTGATAAAACGTTCAAAAACCGCCGTCCACTCGATCGAAAATATTAATTTCTGCACGATGCCGAATTGTTCGGTACATTATTCCTGCATAATAGTCATCCAGAAGCCGCGGCAACAACATCATACCAGGAGCTCCGGAGGTATATGAAAGAGTGTCGGAGAAAACGATATCCTCGACGCCCACGTACTCTCGAGGAATTTTCGCAGCAATTGCTGAATCCAGAACACGCGAGAAATTTGGAGTACAATGCGGGTCGTTTTTCAGTGATGCTCATAACCGACATCAACAACTCGCAGCACGTCATTTTTTATGACGCCAATTTCATCCGCGAGGAAATGAGCGAAGTCACCAGAATATTCATCGATGCAACTTTTCGATCACGGCCTCGAATCGAAGGAGTGTGTCACAACCGACGTTAAATTTTTCTTTTTAAATATATATATAATAGATCTACAAGTTTTCCTTTTCCAAGAATTCTTCGAATAACACTCGCTACCCGGCCATAAAATATGACACGCGACACACACACTCCAGAGTTAGGACTAAATTTGTAACCGAAACACTTGTAACCGACGAATATAAATCAAACTAGCTTCCGCTATATTTCCGGACTACACTATGGACTATACGAAACATCCACTCATCTAATTAGGTCACTACGATCTTACTTCTAAGAAAACCTATAAACTCCTACTATTTTTCCGCATTTTAGCCCTATAAAAGGGCCATGTCTCTCCACAATCGCCGCATTCCGTTCGCACCTAGAGTCGCGTCTATACTGTTAGCAGTAGTTCGGTTTGTCATTCGGTTAGCCGTCTTATAATTAATCTCTGACCGAACTCCGGGTCTTCTGTAGAAGAGAGCGAGTCGAGTTCAGAAGCCAAAATTAAAGTACCAAACTCAACATTTGGACTTAGAATCTTTTTAACCTTTTCTACGACACGACAAATCACAAGTAAACTACAACGAACCAAAGATTTACACGACACCTCTCCGGTAACGTAACCATTTATATTTTGTATCAAGTTTGTATTTCATCATTATATTTACTAATAACTTGTTTTCATTAAAGTACATAAAGAATATCTAAATCTTTTGACTCACTTAACACCCCGAATCCCTCTCCTAGTCGCAACCTAGACTAAGGCAAGACTTCTCGAGGTCTATCAGCGTAAGCCCACGATACTCTTGGGAGTATATTTATAAAAACGCTCTGCGTATTAAAATGCAGGGAAAAGCTTATGGGACATAACGTTTACCGCTCGACGTTCAAACACCCGAAGTTTTCCTTCACGCCTCTCCGGACGTGACAAGTGTATCAACTCCTCACGATAATGGGGGTGAAATTGAACCACGTAAGTTTTTTTTTAAATATATTATACTGGGGTCTGTTTGTATGTCGATTGACACATTAATCGATAGGCGCCCCCCGTCGCGAAAAGCATTTGTTGACACCCTAAAACCAAAACATCTTAATCGCATATTTAAAAATTTGTATATTTAATATTTAAATATACAAATTTAAATATACAAATACAAATATAATATACAAATATATAAATATAACACAAATAAAAATATACAAAAATTTGTATATTTAATATTTAAATATACATATTTAAAAATTTGTATGGTGAAAATTTTTAATGCCATTAAAAATAAAAAAATAACCAGACTTTGGGAATTAGTATATTATCTTGTATTACTGATGACCGAAGCTTACCGTAAAGCTATTTGATTGCAAGAGAAGTCATGTGTATTGAGATGGAAAGCGGGGGAGGGCTGAGATTCGCTATAAAAGAAACACATTTTCAATCATATTTTTTTTTTGTACAGATAGTATTTATTCATACAAGTAGTATATTATTATAGGACATTTGAAGAGTATTCTGTAAAATTTTCATCAAATTTCATCAATTATTATGCACAAAGTATTCTAATAGTGTATGAGTTTCTTTCCATTTAATATTGACAACTTGATGTCATTTTTATGCATTGCAGGGATTTCCATTCATCTGGGCAATAATGTCATCTAAAACGCAAGTGGCGTACGAAGCAGTGTTGCGGTACGTGAGGACCAGCATTATTCCTTCCAATACAATCAAACTGTCAATGAGTGATTTCGAAAGAGGACTGCGGAACGCCATAAGCAATGTTTTCGTCGGTGCTCACAGCGTAGGGTGCAATACCCATTATGATCGTGTATGTACCCTCAAGTATACTAGGATGAACAGACATTGAGTTTTTGTGCCGACCAGCGAACCAAAATTCTCATTACTTCACGAAAATGTAAAATTTTCAACGAATGATTGACCACAAATAATTATTTTCCAGGCTATTTATAAGAAAGCGA
Organism: Campoletis raptor; assembly: GCA_948107755.1. Classification (NCBI taxonomy): domain Eukaryota; kingdom Metazoa; phylum Arthropoda; class Insecta; order Hymenoptera; family Ichneumonidae; genus Campoletis; species Campoletis raptor. The sequence continues at coordinate 170,045 of OX403628.1, read as the reverse complement.
AGACATTGGGTTTGCGACATGTGCTGCGAGAAAATGCCGAAGCCAAAGGGTTTTAAAAAAAAATCTTGGCGCTTGCATACTTGCCCTCACTTAACATCGAAGGCCAATACCGCAATATAGTCACAAACTTATCTCCAATCGTGGGCAGGAGATTTGTCCCTTTCTGTCGGTATTACGAAAGATATTGGCTGCGGACAGTCACACCAGCTGGTTTCAGCGTTTATGGACTTGGTCAACGAACAAACAATATGATCGAGTCGTACCACAGTCGGCTCGGGCACAAAATGGAAAACCGCCCGGAGCCCTGGGATTTTGTTGGTAAGGATCGATTGTAGTAAGACCACTATTACAAGTTAGGATAAAAATCCAGTTCATAAAGCATTGTCCATAATTGTGTCATTTTTCATGAAGGCAAGCTGCTCAAATTACAAGCGGATGTTAGAGCAGACATTGGACGCTTGAAAAATAATTGCCAGATATCTCGGCATGCGCGATATGCAACTATTTTTAAGCAGAGACGCATTATAAGAGGTACGTTGTACTATATTTATATCTATATATTTAGTTGTACAAGACGTTAAAATTACAATGTAGTTGATAATGGAATGGCTTTTAAATAGTTGGTAGAATTGCTTATATATTTGAAGAGTACGACCCATGATAAGTATGTTAATGTTTTTGTTTATATTTTTAGCGTGGCCGGAATTGCACTTGAGGCAAATCTCCGCAAGTGAGTTCCTCGAGAAAGCGGCAAGCCTCAAAGGCAACGTCGATGACGTCATGGCCCAAGAAGCGATCGCACGAGAAGATAGTGACGATTTGGAATTGCAGGAACCCCCGATCGCCGTACCATTAGGTAACATCTCAAATTGATAATACAACAACTGTGGATAATGATTTAAAAATACTGGAAGCGAGTTGGTATGCAGGAGAAGTGAAGATTATCGCTAGTTTTCATTGATATTGCGATTGTGTTTAAATTTTTGTACCATGTTACTTATGAGGAGAGGAGGAGGGGGAATTTAATTCGCTACAAAATAAGCATATTTATGGAATAATTTTTTTGAAGAGACAGTCAATATATATTTATTTATGTAATAAGTATATAGAAGAACATTTGGAAAATATTCTGTAAAATTTTCATTAATCTTTGTGCTGAAATGAACCGCTAACAGCAAATCTTCACAGACGCCACAAAAAGAAAGTTACTTGGCGGTGAACTTCTTATTTCATCACTGGATCACCTCAGTTAAAAAAAAAAACCAAAAAGATTCTGTTGATGAATAAGTTTCTTAACCAACGTTGTCGATTTTTCTTTTCCAATTTTCGGTTGCACTTCGTAGTCACGATACCAATTTTTTCTTTTAAAAAATCAAAAGTTTTATTATTGTGAAATGAAGCAAAATGATGGATAAAAAAAAAATCGGCAGCCATACCTGACGAAACATATCAAATAGGATTTTTTGATTGGTTTTTGGTTAGTTAAATACATAGCCTTTTGCCAAAAATACCCTAACAAAACCCTGCCAAAAAACGCCTAAAATAATTACAACCCCCAAATAAACATACAAAAAAATGCCAGAATAGATTTGAGGAAAAGAAGTCCCTGGCCAAAAAGGAAAAATAAAATTCGAAAAAAGGAATACTCCCTCTCCTCTCAAAAAAACCTTAACAAAACCCTGTCAAAAAAACGCCTTTGATTACTACCCCCCAAAAAAATATGGAAAAAATGGCAGAATAGATTTGAAAAAAGAAGCCCCTTGCCAAAAAGAAAAAAAATAATGCTACGGAAAAAATCGAACGAATCGCTATCACAAAAAATACCGAAAAAATGCTACAACTCTTGCCAGCAAAAAAAAAAGAAATTCGAGAAAAAAAACAACCCAGCCGAACTAGTTCCCTGAAACGTACCAAACACCCACCAGAAAAAAAACCCTAGAAAAAACTACTTCCTCCTCTCCACCCAAAAAAGTGGAGCATCCGATGAAAAAAAAACAGACTCTTAAAGAAAAATAATTGCTGCATAAGAAAAATAACTACTCGACAACATGAAATATGAAGAAGCCAATGAGTTACGTTCAGGACTAAAATTTATAATATCAATAATGGGACAAGTATTTCATTGATGCTCGACAATAGATTCATGAGAAAATTTAAAAAAAAGCAGTTAGTGGTTGAAAAGAAAACCAGCCTAGCAAAAAGAAAAACCGGTCCAAATGAAAAAATAAAAATGGGGTGTATAACAAACAAATGATAAACCTAGTTTATAAAAAAATCGAGGAGACAATAATTTACGTTCAGTGCTGAAATTTTTAATATCAATAACAGGACAAGTATTTCATTGGAGCTTGATAATATAATCAAGAGACTCGGTAGAGTCTCGGGACAAGTACATTTGACAGCTCTGTCTGTCGTCTGCTTGCCCGAGGCTCACCCGAGTATATTATCTCTGAATAAAACGATTTCAAGGGTGGGGGGAAACTCTTTCTTGAATTACTAAGCCCAGGCGTCATCTTATAATTTGAAATTTGAACTGGAGACTAATTAAGTTATCCCCCCTCGATTGAGCCATAAATCAACCCGATTGATGCCGTAATTGCTGAGAAAAAACTTTGCACGGGCAAAATTATGCGATGATCGAAGTATGCGTGCGTGTATGTATATGACACAGAGAAAGGGCTCGTGTGGCCATTGTGTTTCTGATTGGTCGCGACTGACGACATATCCCTGTGTTCCCATTCGACAAAAAGTTTTGGATACGAGTAACACGAATAACACTAATACGTCTTCATATGAATGTGTCCTTTCATTTCGCGGACATACAGAAACGTTCGAAAATCGGAAATCGGGAAAAGAGTTCAAGAGACTCGGCAGAGTCTCGGGTTCAAGTGTCGACGAAAGAAAAGTGCGAAGACGTTAAAAAAAAAAAAGTCAACGTCAGTGGATGACGAAAAAGTGTTAGGTCAAGACACTCGTCAAGAGTGTTGTAATAGTGTGTGTAGTGCGGGGTTAAGTGCGGTTCCTATCTATATCGCTAAAGTGTCAGCTGTCACAGCTGCAATATCTATATCTCTAATGTGTCAGCTGTCAAATCTGCAAATTTATATTCGAGTGTTGACAAACCGAAAATGCGGAAGTACGTACATGAAAAAAAGTTATTTCGATTCAGTGAACGATTAAAATAATACGTATAAGATCGTGATTTTGGGTGGTCCAATTAATAAGTGATAGAAATTTCGCGCATGTGTCAGTTGTACAAGTCGCAAGCTCATATTTCAGTGTCGACAAACAGAAGTGCGAAAACGTAAAAAAAAATATTTTAAAGTTCAGTGATTAACATAAAAGGGTTTCAATGAATTGATTTGTGAAAAAATATTAAATAATTTTAAAAAATCCGCGAATTCGTGTAGCTGGATTAAGTGCTATAAAATACATCGAAACATAACCTCAAAGATTCAGTGGCAAACGTTTTAAAAATGTGTGAACTCTCAAATCAATGGTGTTGATGTTTAGATCGTGGAACGCAACGAGATTTTTTTTTCAAGCATGTCCCTCATATTTTTGTCCCACATCAAGACATATTTTTCGTAAAAGGGAGTGTGTGCGTGATGAAACCTAGTGACCAAAATGTATCTTGTTCATTAATAAAAACTTGTAAAAACAAGGAGTGTTGATGAAATGTTTATTATCAAAAATTTACATGTGACTATTCTTGTGGAGTCATGATTTTCAATACTTTTCAGTTGCGGTCCACGAATCAACCAAAAAACTCCCAATATTCTACACGCTAGGCTAACTTCCTTCGCTTTTCCTTTTAGGCATTCGACTACAGCTTTTCTTATCAACTGGAGTTTCGCTGATTATGTGAACGTTGTATTCACGGAACATCTTCGCCAACAAGTTTACACATCAAAATGTCAGCAATAATATGATGACATGACTCGGTCAGGCTTGTGCAAGATTCGAGTGAAACCTCAATTATGACAAAAAAATCAAGATATTGAATATTTCTTCAATTCTGTAGTGTGCATTGTAGCAGAATTGCTATAAATGTTTCTATACAGTATTAACTTCATCCTCCCGGCAATGTTTCTTCTCATAGCATTAAAATTCTTATCGCTGAGATGCAATAAAAGTTTGTGTCAAAATTTTTCCCTACTCCGAAGACACCGCAGGCTGTAGTAAACTGAATTGCGGTTCTTCGCTTTGTCCATTAGGTTTGAATTAAACTACCAAAGCTGACGCAATGGACCATTTACTATTCTTAATGAATACATTAAAACTATTGTCTCTTTCGCATAAGAGATAATGGTTGTTAGTTGCAGCTCAACGGCTACACTGTTTTCTTTGCAAATAATAATTGATACGAATTTTCATTGTTTGGTAACGGTCAATTCTTTTTGTAAATTCTTTATTCAAGATTAAATTACTTTTGCCATAAAGTATTTCAATGTGAAAATGTATTCTGTGGACAATCTACTTTTCACTTTTCCTTGAAAAAAAAAAAAAAAAAAAAAGAAACAAGGAAGCAGGCTCGTTCCACTCTTACCATAAATTAAATAAAGAACTGAGACAAAATTAGAATCGGATATGAGAATTATGTTTTTAAACAAAAAATATAAAATTATGAATGAAGTGAAAATAAGAATTCATACACATGGTACATCAGGTAGCATAATAGCATAAACCATCATTTTCATCAAACCATCTAATGAATACTTATATTAAAGTTTTGATAAACATGCTCCGTCGCTGTCTTACAGAATGGAATGTGCACTTTCATCCAGTCATCATTTATCCAAGCTGATGAGATACCTTCATGTTATTCGATATAAATGAACCCAGAGTGTTGTCAAAGGTAGCTTGCGTGGAAGCAGAAATTTTGATTTGCTTTAGCCGGTCGAGGCAATTTTATAATCAGTTTGTCTGAAAATGGTTTTACCGCTGTGCTGAATGTCTCTTTTTTTACGTGCAGTTTTATTTGCCATTGGTTATTCATATTCGCGAATCAAATTTGCATTTTCATTCTGAAAGTGAAATTCAGGGTCAAAATTTTCATACATAAAAGCAAAATTTAATTTTTTTCCTTCAATTCTAGGAATTACAACTTTCAATATTTTTTGTTTCAATTAGAGAAATGGATATTTTTTTGCAAATTGATTCGCTAATTTCAATTCGAGTATTTTTGAATACTCGAATTGAAATTTGGATTTTTAATTATAGTTAAAGTATTAGTAAAATTTGGATTTTTAATTAGTTAGTAAAATTAGTAGTATGTTAAATGAGTGATTAGTTTAGTACTCAATTGGAATTTGCGTTTTTTTATTCGGTACATAATTCAAATACTTGTGATTTCTATTCAGGAATTGAAATTTAGTTGATAATTCGGAATACCCCAAATTTATAAAAACAGAAATCTAAATAAGAAAAATAATTTCAGTACCCCAAATTTCTGTTGGTGAACTGGTATTTGGTATATAATTTGAATGACTTTAAATTCCAATTCGAGATCTGAAATTCAGTACATCATTTCAATCGCAAAATATATTTTGCAAATTTGGCCCATTATTTTAACTATTTTAAATCTTGATTCAGGATCTGAAATTTAGTACATATCTTTATGTACCGTAAATTTTGATTCGGAAATGGGAATTTAGTGAACGATTTGAGGTATTTCAATTTGTACAACGGGAAATCGAATTTTGTACATACCTTCAATACCCTGAAATTTATTCGGGAATCAGAATCTGGTACATAATTGGAATAACTTGCAGTTCTATATCGATAATTCAAATTTAGTACAAGATTTTAATACCCCAGATTGTTATTAGCGAGATAAGGTTTTGATATACGCTATTTTTTTCATTTTACGTACAATTTTTCCGTCGATGGTCCCTTTTTCGCCAAATAACCAGCAGTGACGGAATTATTCATTTATTTTGCTTTAGCCAAGCTATAATACTTACAATAATCGAAATTAATTAGTAAAATAGTATTAAGTATGTTCCTAATAATTTCTTTCATTTTTTGAAGGCTTCCTAAAGTTGCCCAAATGATTCGCAAACGAATCCTTAATCTTTTGTAGAAATAGGTTCGAAAGGGTCAGCCATATAGCTAACTTTGATTAACAAACAATTACCAATCGAATAAAAAAATCAAGACTCGATAGAGTCTCGGGACAAGTACATTTGACAGCTCAGTCTGCCGTTTGCTGGTCCAAGGCTCATCCGAGTATAATATCTCTAAATAAAACGATTCGCGGTGGTGGGGGTAAAAACTGAAAGTCATTTTGTCGAATTACGAACTTCAGGAGACACGTGATAATTTCAAAAGTAATCTGGAGACAACTAGTTAAGAAATTCCCGTTTGATTGAACCTAACTACAGCACGAATGATTGCGTATTTCCTGAGAAAAAACTATATGCACAGGGTCCAGATTATGCGAAAATTCCAAACCATTGAAGGATTTGGTGTGTCTGTATTTGCACGCAGCAGATGATACAATCGAAGGCGTTTTGATTTCCATCGAAACCCATTTTCACCAAAGCCGTTCCCGGCGATAATAGCATCAGCAGGTGGTGGGGGTAAAAACTGGAAGTAATTTTCTCGAATTACGAAGCTCAGGAGACAGACGACGACTTAAAAATTGAACTGGATACTAATTATGAAAAAAAATTTCGGTTGAGGCTTAAATCAGCACGATTGATGTCGTATTTTCTGCGAAAAAACTTTGCAAAGGTTCAAGATTATGCAGAAATTCCAACACGTTATGGGATTTTGTATATTTGTATTTCCCCGCAGACGACACAATCAAAGGCGTTTAGATGTCCATTTATTCAAAACCCATTTCCACCAAAGCCGTTCGTCGGCGACAAAAGCATCGAGTTCCGATTGGTCACGATTGCCTCGTCTTCACTCTGTACCGATCCACTGGAAAGTTTGAACGTTGGACGGTTATCAAGAGACTCGGCAGAGTCTCGGGACAAGTACATTTGACAGCTCTGTCGCCTGTTGACCCAAGGCTCGCCAGAGTTTATTATCTCTGAATAAAGCAATTTTCGGTGGTGGGGGTAAAAATTTGAAGTCATTTTCCCGAATTACGAAACTCAGGAGACATTCCATATCTCCTGAGTTTCGTAATTCCTGATCATTCCAAAATTCAGATCGAGACTTATTGAGAAATTCCTATTCGATTGAGCCTAATTACAGCACGATTGGTTGCGTATTTGCTGATAAAAAACTTTGCATATTGTCAAGATTATGCAAAAATTGTAACACATTGAAATATTTCGTGTGTCTGTATATGCGCGCAGACGACACAATCAAAGGCGTTTTCACTGAAGCCGGTCTTCGGCGACGAAAGTAACGAGTTCCTATTGGCTCTTCCCTCTGTAGCGATCCAGCGGAAAGTTTGAGAGTTTGACGGTTATAACTATATTGCTAATGTGTCAGCTGTCAAAGCGACATAGTGCGAAGTGCAGGACGTGTCGTCACGGATTTTTTATAAATTCGGAAAAAAATCTTTATTTCGTTATTCGGTTAATAAATAATAAGTTCGAAGTGTCCGTGATTATTAGCTATATCTCTCCATTCGGGAAAAATGCTTTATTTCGGTACTCGGTTAATAAAAAAATACGAATGAAGTCGCGAGTTTGGGTGGTTCAATGAGTGATAAGAATTTTGCTGTGCAAACGCTTTTGCACTCGTGCAAACACGAGTGCAAAAGCGTAAAAAAAAGGTATTTTGAAGTCGAATGAATAACGAAAACGTGTTTCATTCACTTATGATTTGTGATGAAATAAAATAACTCCAATGAAACCGTGAATTCGTCAAGTCGGAATAAGTGCTAAAAATACATCGCGACATAACTCCAAAAATTCAGTGACAGGCGTTCTAAAAATGTGTGAACTCTCAAATCAATGGTGTTGATGTTTAGATCGTGGAATGCGACGAGTTTTTTTTTCAAGCATGTCCCTCATATTCGTGTCCCAAAACAAGAGACATTTTTTTCTCATAAGTGATAATGTGCGTGATGAGAGTAGTTACCAAAATGTATCTTGTTCATTAATAAAAACTTGTAAAAAGAAGGAGTGTTGATGAAATGTTTATTTTCAAAAATTTACATGTGACTATTCTTGTGGAATCATGATTTCCAATACTTTTCGCAGTTGCGGTCTACGAATCAACCAGCAAACTCCCAATATTCTACACGCTGGGCTACCTTCTCACGCTTTTCCTTTTAGGCATTCCAATGCAGCTTTTCTTATCAGCTGGAGTTTCGCTGGTTATGTGAACGTTGTATTCAAGAAACATCTTCGCCAACAAGTTTATACATCAAAATGTCAGCAATAATATGATGACATGACTCGGTCAGGCTTGCGCAAGATTCGAGTGAAACCTCAATTATGACAAAAATATCAAGATATTGAATATTTCTTCAATTCTGTAGTGTGCATTGTAGCAGAATTGCTATGAATGTTTTTATACAGTATAAACTTCATTCTCCCAGCAATGTTTCTTCTCATAGCATTAAAATTCTTATCGCTGAGATGCAATAAAAGTTTGTGTCAAAATTTTTCCCTTCTCCGAAGACACCGCAGGCTGTAGTAAACTGAATTGAGGTTCTTCGCTTTGTCCATTAGGTTTGAATGGAACTACCAAAGCTGACGCAATGGACCATTTACTATACTTAATGAATACATTAAAACTATTGTGTCTTTCGCATAAGAGATAATGGTTGTTAGATGAAGCTCAACGGCAACACTGTTTTCTTTGCAAATAATTGATACGAATTTTCATTGTTTGGTAACGGTCAATTCTTTTTGTAAATTCTTTGTTCAAGATTAAATTACTTTTGCCATCAAGTATTTCAATGTGAAAATGTATTCTGTGGACAATCTACTTTTCACTGTTCCTTGAAAAAAAAAAAAAAAAAAAACAAGGAAGCAGGCTCGTTTCACTCTTACCATAAATTAAATAAAGAACTGAGACAAAATTAGAATCGGATATGAGAATTATGTTTTTAAACAAAAAATATAAAATTATGAATAAAGTGAAAATAAGAATTCATACACATGGTACATCAGGTAGCATAATAGTATAAACCATCATTTTCATCAGACCTATTAATGAATTCATATATTAAAGTTTTGATAAACATGGTCCGTCGCTGTCTTACAGAATGGATTGTGCACTTTCATCCAGTCATCATTTATCTAAGCTGATAAGATACCTTTATGTTATTCGATATAGATGAACCCAAAGTGTTGCAAAAGGTAGCTTGCGTGGAAGCAGAAATTTTAAATTGCTTTAGCCGGTCGGGGCAATTTTATAATCAGTTTGTCTGAAAATGGTTTACCGCTGTGCTGAATGTCTCTTATTTTTTACGTGCAGTTTTATTTTCTATTGGTTATTTATATTCGCGAATTAAAGTTGCATATTCATTCTGAAAGTGAAATTCAGGGTAAAAAATTTTCATTCATGAAAGCAAAATTGAATTTTTTCCCTTCAATTCTAGGAATTACAATTTTCAATTTTTTTTGTTCCCATTAGGGGAATGGATATGTTTTTGCAAATTGATTCGCTAATTTCAATTCGAGTATTTTTGAATGCTCGAATTTGGATTTTTAATTAGTTAAAGTATTAGTAAAATTTGGATTTTTAATTAGTTAGTAAAATTAGTAGTATTTAAAATGAGTGATTAGTTTGGTACTCAATTGGAATTTCCGATTTTTTATTCGGTACATAATTTAAATACTTGTGATTTCTATTCAGAAATTGAAATTTAGTTGATAATTCGGAATACCCTAAATTAATAAAAACAGAATTCTAAATAAGAAAAATAATTTCAGTACCCCAAATTTCCGTTGGTGAATTGGTATTTGGTATATAATTTAAATGACTTTAAATTCCAATTCGAGATGTAAAATTCAGTACATAATTTCAATCGCAAAATGTATTTTGCAAATTTGGCCCATCATTTTAACTATCAAGAGACTCAGTAGAGTTTCAGGACAAGTACATTTGACAGCTCTCTCTGTCGTTTGTTTGCCCGAGGCTCGCCCGATCGAGAGACTCGGTAGAGTCTCAGGACAAGTACATTTGACAGCTCTGTCTGTCGTCTGTTTGCCCGAGGCTCGCCCGAGTATATTATCTCTGAATAAAACGATTCGCGGTGGTGGGGGTAAAAACTGAAAGTCATTTTCTCGAATTACGAAGCTCAGGAGACAGATGATGACTTGAAAATTGAACTGGAGACTAACTATGAAAAGATCTTTCGATTGAGCCTTAAATCAGCACGATTGATGTCGTATTTGCTGAGAAAAAACTTATCACAGGCTCAAGATTAATCTAAAAATACCAACACATCGGAAGTTTGACGTGTCTGTATACGACACAACGAAAGGCCTTTTGATGCTATCGAGTTTCTGATTGGTCGCGAGTGACGACATATTTTTGTCGCGGCTGACGATTTTCTATCTATATCGGTAATGTGTCAGCTGTCAAAGCTGCAAATTCATATTCGAGTGTTGACAAACCGAAAATGCGGAAGAAATTTGAACTAATTTGTATGTCAAAGTCGCAAATTCTATCAGAGTGTTGACAGATGGTAAGGCCGGAATAATTCACTCAAAAAAAAAATATCAATTTGACCTTTTGAAACCCACATTTTTCCTTAAGTGCAATTAGCTCAAAACTTTGTACTCGGGGGTTTAATCGGTCGCTGATTACAAATCTGCACTCAAAATTTACAAATTCAAGATGGTGAATCCAATATGGCGAACAACAAATGCAAAAATTGTTTGATGAAAGCAAAATATGGTACTCGGGGGTTTTCGGGGTCGCTGATTACAAATCTGCACCCAAAATTTCAAAATTCAAGATGGCGGATACAATATGGCGGACAAGAACTGCGAAAATCGTTAAAGAAAAGCAAAAGTTGGCACGCGGGGGTTTTTAGGTTCACCGATATGAATAATATTGTTCGATATTTGAAGGAATATTAAACTCATGAGTCGATGATGATACATTGCAATTTTCAAGCATCTTGCTTTTATAGAAAATCGTAATTCTGGGGCTCCTCTCAATAACGAATCGTCTCAATAACGAAGATAATTATTCAAAATTGTATATCGGATCGATTCATAACTTGGGGAGAAACTCTTCATATCTATTCTGCTGTGATTTCTCGATATATTTTTTTTATTTTCATGGACAACTTGGAAGCCGTTAAAGAAGCATTAAATTTTTATGATTCACTTCCTAAACTCACTGTTCCTCAAATGTCCTTCTAATGTCGAAGTGAATTAACAACACTTTGCTTCCAAGTTGTAAATCATTATTCCCAGAATTTTTATGTATGTATTTAGCTATTGAAGTTTTTAAAAACACGGCAACGCTTCTATAGTAATAGCGAATCATATAAGAGTAAATTTATAGTATTTATAGTCTATGATCAATCCAATTATCTAATCGGGTATGAGTGGAGTGGACAGTAGATATCAATTTGTCATTCAAATAAATTCATGATGTAATCATGCAAATACGAAAAAACTCTAGGCTTTAGAGGTGTTGAGAAAAAAAAGAGTGATATCAAGGGGTTTTAACAAGGGGGACATGTCCCCTCCCCGGGGAAAAAACCCTGGACAAGTACATTTGTTTGACTCCCGTTTCCATCTGTTGTCACAATAAGTTATCCCCCCCCTAACCCAAAAAATAATGAAACCCCCAAAAAGACATATCAAAAATGCCAGAATAGATTTGAGAATTTGAGAAAGAAAACTCCCTGGCCAAAAAGGAAAATCCCTGGCCCCCTCCCCCTTTAAAAAAATGAAACAATTTGAGGAAAAAAGCCTTTTGCCAAAAATACCCTAACAAAACCCTGCCAAAAAACGCCTAAAATAATTACAACCCCCAAATAAACATACAAAAAAATGCCAGAATAGATTTGAGGAAAAGAAGTCCCTGGCCAACAAGGAAAAATAAAATTCGAAAAAAGGAATACTCCCTCTCCTCTCAAAAAAACCTTAACAAAACCCTGTCAAAAAAACGCCTTTGATTACTACCCCCCAAAAAAATATGGAAAAAATGGAAGAATAGATTTGAAAAAAGAAGCCCCTTGCCAAAAAGAAAAAAAATAATGCTACGGAAAAAATCGAACGAATCGCTATCACAAAAAATACCGAAAAAATGCTACAACTCTTGCCAGCAAAAAAAAAAGAAATTCGAGAAAAAAAACAACCCAGCCGAACTAGTTCCCTGAAACGTACCAAACACCCACCAGAAAAAAAACCCTAGAAAAAACTACTTCCTCCTCTCCACCCAAAAAAGTGGAGCATCCGATGAAAAAAAAACAGACTCTTAAAGAAAAATAATTGCTGCATAAGAAAAATAACTACTCGACAACATGAAATATGAAGAAGCCAATGAGTTACGTTCAGGACTAAAATTTATAATATCAATAATGGGACAAGTATTTCATTGATGCTCGACAATAGATTCATGAGAAAATTTAAAAAAAAGCAGTTAGTGGTTGAAAAGAAAACCAGCCTAGCAAAAAGAAAAACCGGTCCAAATGAAAAAATAAAAATGGGGTGTATAACAAACAAATGATAAACCTAGTTTATAAAAAAATCGAGGAGACAATAATTTACGTTCAGTGCTGAAATTTTTAATATCAATAACAGGACAAGTATTTCATTGGAGCTTGATAATATAATAGACTTATAAGAAATATTTAAACAATCAATCGAAAAGAGTTACCAATCTACAAAAAGAAGAATCGGTCGAAAAAAACAGTACCCAAATGAAAATAAATGAAAGGGTTTTAACAAACAAAAGAACCTAATCTACAAAAAATTAAAGAGACAACGATTTATGTTCAGCGTTGAAATAATATGCTTGAGAATAGATCAACGAGAAAACAAAAATAACTTGGTTTTCAAAAGAGGTACCAAGTTACAAAAATAGTCATACATATAAAAACGAGTCTGGAAACAGGATCAAAGAGAAAAAAGAGTAATTGGTGGATAACAAAAAAAAATAGTGTACAAAAAATTAAAAATCGTAAAAGATGATGATTCACGTTCAGCACTTACATTTAGAATGATATTTATTGGTGTTTGAGAAAAGATTAACAACAAATAGTTTTCGAAAGTGCAATTCTTCCACATTGTTCGCTCGATGGGAATGGAAAAATCTTATTGGTAACAATTTGTTAAACGTTCACCACCGTACGTTCAGCGTATACGCACAGAGTACTTGTCCGGCCCATAACTTTTTATGCAAATTGCTCATTCAAGAAAAAATCAAATTAGAGGTGAAGTCATAGAACCCATGGAGTCCAATCTCTTCAAACAAGCTTCACACGAATCCTTGCTTTCATCGAATCCATTAGTCCAATGAAAATTTTGCTCCAAAGTTTGTATTTATTGACTCAGCAGATTTGAGATTGTGGAAAGAAACTTTTACGAACTCGGTCGACCAATGAGCGCTCTCTCACAATACACACGAAACATTTCCAATGGTTCAGTATATATTTCAAGTCAGAGGTATAAAATGTGCGCACTGTTGGCACAAACACAAACTTATAAAAAATAATCTAGCTGTTTCCCTCGGGATAACCTCGCATCATTCGCGATATTTGATATCGACTTAAATGGAATACGATACTCTTTGTTGTCATTATTACAAAATTGTCATATTAGGACTCTGTTCAGCGAAATTGGTTCATCATTTTCTAAAGCTGCTGCTCACATACAACCAGCATTATTACAAAATTGTCATATTAGGACTCTGTTCAGCTAAATTGGTTCATCATTTTCTAAAGCTGCCTGCTCACATACAACCAGCAATGTTATTGTTCTTATAATACGACGGGAAACAACTTAACTTAACTTAATAATAACTTATCATCTGCTGCTATGAAAAAAACTTATAGTTTATGTGGAAATATTACTGCAATAAAAAACGCTTTGCTTTTTCGTGAGTGGTCCCCGATTTTTTCTTGAATGAGCAATTTGCATAAAAAGTTATGGGCCGGACAAGTACTCTGTGCGTATACGCTGAACGTACGGTGGTGAACGTTTAACAAATTGTTACCAATAAGATTTTTCCATTCCCATCGAGCGAACAATGTGGAAGAATTGCACTTTCGAAAACTATTTGTTGTTAATCTTTTCTCAAACACCAATAAATATCATTCTAAATGTAAGTGCTGAACGTGAATCATCATCTTTTACGATTTTTAATTTTTTGTACACTATTTTTTTTTGTTATCCACCAATTACTCTTTTTTCTCTTTGATCCTGTTTCCAGACTCGTTTTTATATGTATGACTATTTTTGTAACTTGGTACCTCTTTTGAAAACCAAGTTATTTTTGTTTTCTCGTTGATCTATTCTCAAGCATATTATTTCAACGCTGAACATAAATCGTTGTCTCTTTAATTTTTTGTAGATTAGGTTCTTTTGTTTGTTAAAACCCTTTCATTTATTTTCATTTGGGTACTGTTTTTTTCGACCGATTCTTCTTTTTGTAGATTGGTAACTCTTTTCGATTGATTGTTTAAATATTTCTTATAAGTCTATTATATTATCAAGCTCCAATGAAATACTTGTCCTGTTAATGATATTAAAAATTTCAGCACTGAACGTAAATTATTGTCTCCTCGATTTTTTTATAAACTAGGTTTATCATTTGTTTGTTATACACCCCATTTTTATTTTTTCATTTGGACCGGTTTTTCTTTTTGCTAGGCTGGTTTTCTTTTCAACCACTAACTGCTTTTTTTTAAATTTTCTCATGAATCTATTGTCGAGCATCAATGAAATACTTGTCCCATTATTGATATTATAAATTTTAGTCCTGAACGTAACTCATTTGCTTCTTCATATTTCATGTTGTCGAGTAGTTATTTTTCTTATGCAGCAATTATTTTTCTTTAAGAGTCTGTTTTTTTTTCATCGGATGCTCCACTTTTTTGGGTGGAGAGGAGGAAGTAGTTTTTTCTAGGGTTTTTTTTCTGGTGGGTGTTTGGTACGTTTCAGGGAACTAGTTCGGCTGGGTTGTTTTTTTTCTCGAATTTCTTTTTTTTTTGCTGGCAAGAGTTGTAGCATTTTTTCGGTATTTTTTGTGATAGCGATTCGTTCGATTTTTTCCGTAGCATTATTTTTTTTCTTTTTGGCAAGGGGCTTCTTTTTTCAAATCTATTCTGCCATTTTTTCCATATTTTTTTGGGGGGTAGTAATCAAAGGCGTTTTTTTGACAGGGTTTTGTTAAGGTTTTTTTGAGAGGAGAGGGAGTATTCCTTTTTTCGAATTTTATTTTTCCTTTTTGGCCAGGGACTTCTTTTCCTCAAATCTATTCTGGCATTTTTTTGTATGTTTATTTGGGGGTTGTAATTATTTTAGGCGTTTTTTGGCAGGGTTTTGTTAGGGTATTTTTGGCAAAAGGCTTTTTTCCTCAAATTGTTTCATTTTTTTAAAGGGGGAGGGGGCCAGGGATTTTCCTTTTTGGCCAGGGAGTTTTCTTTCTCAAATTCTCAAATCTATTCTGGCATTTTTGATATGTCTTTTTGGGGGTTTCATTATTTTTTGGGTTAGGGGGGGGATAACTTATTGTGACAACAGATGGAAACGGGAGTCAAACAAATGTACTTGTCCAGGGTTTTTTCCCCGGGGAGGGGACATGTCCCCCTTGTTAAAACCCCTTGATATCACTCTTTTTTTTCTCAACACCTCTAAAGCCTAGAGTTTTTTCGTATTTGCATGATTACATCATGAATTTATTTGAATGACAAATTGATATCTACTGTCCACTCCACTCATACCCGATTAGATAATTGGATTGATCATAGACTATAAATACTATAAATTTACTCTTATATGATTCGCTATTACTATAGAAGCGTTGCCGTGTTTTTAAAAACTTCAATAGCTAAATACATACATAAAAATTCTGGGAATAATGATTTACAACTTGGAAGCAAAGTGTTGTTAATTCACTTCGACATTAGAAGGACATTTGAGGAACAGTGAGTTTAGGAAGTGAATCATAAAAATTTAATGCTTCTTTAACGGCTTCCAAGTTGTCCATGAAAATAAAAAAAATATATCGAGAAATCACAGCAGAATAGATATGAAGAGTTTCTCCCCAAGTTATGAATCGATCCGATATACAATTTTGAATAATTATCTTCGTTATTGAGACGATTCGTTATTGAGAGGAGCCCCAGAATTACGATTTTCTATAAAAGCAAGATGCTTGAAAATTGCAATGTATCATCATCGACTCATGAGTTTAATATTCCTTCAAATATCGAACAATATTATTCATATCGGTGAACCTAAAAACCCCCGCGTGCCAACTTTTGCTTTTCTTTAACGATTTTCGCAGTTCTTGTCCGCCATATTGTATCCGCCATCTTGAATTTTGAAATTTTGGGTGCAGATTTGTAATCAGCGACCCCGAAAACCCCCGAGTACCATATTTTGCTTTCATCAAACAATTTTTGCATTTGTTGTTCGCCATATTGGATTCACCATCTTGAATTTGTAAATTTTGAGTGCAGATTTGTAATCAGCGACCGATTAAACCCCCGAGTACAAAGTTTTGAGCTAATTGCACTTAAGGAAAAATGTGGGTTTCAAAAGGTCAAATTGATATTTTTTTTTGCGTGAATTATTCCGGCTTTACCATCTGTCAACACTCTGATAGAATTTGCGACTTTGACATACAAATCAGTTCAAATTTCTTCCGCATTTTCGGTTTGTCAACACTCGAATATGAATTTGCAGCTTTGACAGCTGACACATTAGCGATATAGATAGAAAATCGTCAGCCGCGACAAAAATATGTCGTCACTCGCGACCAATCAGAAACTCGATAGCATCAAAAGGCCTTTCGTTGTGTCGTATACAGACACGTCAAACTTCCGATGTGTTGGTATTTTTAGATTAATCTTGAGCCTGTGATAAGTTTTTTCTCAGCAAATACGACATCAATCGTGCTCATTTAAGGCTCAATCGAAAGATCTTTTCATAGTTAGTCTCCAGTTCAATTTTCAAGTCATCATCTGTCTCCTGAGCTTCGTAATTCGAGAAAATGACTTTCAGTTTTTACCCCCACCACCGCGAATCGTTTTATTCAGAGATAATATACTCGGGCGAGCCTCGGGCAAACAGACGACAGACAGAGCTGTCAAATGTACTTGTCCTGAGACTCTACCGAGTCTCTCGATCGGGCGAGCCTCGGGCAAACAAACGACAGACAGAGCTGTCAAATGTACTTGTCCTGAAACTCTACTGAGTCTCTTGATAGTTAAAATGATGGGCCAAATTTGCAAAATACATTTTGCGATTGAAATTATGTACTGAATTTTACATCTCGAATTGGAATTTGAAGTCATTTAAATTATATGCCAAATACCAATTCACCAACGGAAATTTGGGGTACTGAAATTATTTTTCTTATTTAGAATTCTGTTTTTATTAATTTAGGGTATTCCGAATTATCAACTAAATTTCAATTTCTGAATAGATATCACAAGTATTTAAATTATGTACCGAATAAAAAATCGGAAATTCCAATTGAGTACCAAATTAATCACTCATTTTAAATACTACTAATTTTACTAACTAATTAAAAATCCAAATTTTACTAATACTTTAACTAATTAAAAATCCAAATTCGAGTATTCAAAAATACTCGAATTGAAATTAGCGAATCAATTTGCAAAAACATATCCATTCCCCTAATGGAAACAAAAAAAATTGAAAATTGTAATTCCTAGAATTGAAGGGAAAAAATTCAATTTTGCTTTCATGAATGAAAATTTTTTACCCTGAATTTCACTTTCAGAATGAATATGCAACTTTAATTCGCGAATATAAATAACCAATAGAAAATAAAACTGCACGTAAAAAATAAGAGACATTCAGCACAGCGGTAAACCATTTTCAGACAAACTGATTATAAAATTGCCCCGACCGGCTAAAGCAATTTAAAATTTCTGCTTCCACGCAAGCTACCTTTTGCAACACTTTGGGTTCATCTATATCGAATAACATAAAGGTATCTTATCAGCTTGGATAAATGATGACTGGATGAAAGTGCACAATCCATTCTGTAAGACAGCGACGGACCATGTTTATCAAAACTTTAATATATGAATTCATTAATAGGTCTGATGAAAATGATGGTTTATACTATTATGCTACCTGATGTACCATGTGTATGAATTCTTATTTTCACTTTATTCATAATTTTATATTTTTTGTTTAAAAACATAATTCTCATATCCGATTCTAATTTTGTCTCAGTTCTTTATTTAATTTATGGTAAGAGTGAAACGAGCCTGCTTCCTTGTTTTTTTTTTTTTCAAGGAACAGTGACAAGTAGATTGTCCACAGAATACATTTTCACATTGAAATACTTGATGGCAAAAGTAATTTAATCTTGAACAAAGAATTTACAAAAAGAATTGACTGTTACCAAACAATGAAAATTCGTATCAATTATTTGCAAAGAAAACAGTGTTGCCGTTGAGCTTCATCTAACAACCATTATCTCTTATGCGAAAGACACAATAGTTTTAATGTATTCATTAAGAATAGTAAATGGTCCATTGCGTCAGCTTTGGTAGTTCCATTCAAACCTAATGGACAAAGCGAAGAACCTCAATTCAGTTTACTACAGCCTGCGGTGTCTTCGGAGAAGGGAAAAATTTTGACACAAACTTTTATTGCATCTCAGCGATAAGAATTTTAATGCTATGAGAAGAAACATTGCTGGGAGAATGAAGCTTATACTGTATAAAAACATTCATAGCAATTCTGCTACAATGCACACTACAGAATTGAAGGAATATTCAATATCTTGATTTTTTTGTCATAATTGAGGTTTCACTCGAATCTTGCGCAAGCCTGACCGAGTCATGTCATCATATTATTGCTGACATTTTGATGTATAAACTTGTTGGCGAAGATGTTTCTTGAATACAACGTTCACATAACCAGCGAAACTCCAGCTGATAAGAAAAGCTGCATTGGAATGCCTAAAAGGAAAAGCGTGAGAAGGTAGCCCAGCGTGTAGAATATTGGGAGTTTGCTGGTTGATTCGTAGACCGCAACTGCAAAAAGTATTGGAAATCATGATTCCACAAGAATAGTCACATGTAAATTTTTGAAAATAAACATTTCATCAACACTCCTTGTTTTTACAAGTTTTTATTAATGAACAAGATACATTTTGGTAACTACTCTCATCACGCACATTATCACTTATGAGAAAAAAATGTCTCTTGTTTTGGGGCACGAATATGAGGGACATGCTTGAAAAAAAAACTCGTCGCATTCCACGATCTAAACATCAACACCATTGATTTGAGAGTTCACACATTTTTAGAACGCCTGTCACTGAATTTTTGGGGTTATGTCGCGATGTATTTTTAGCACTTATTCCGACTTGACGAATTCACGGTTTCATTGGAGTTATTTTATTTCATCACAAATCATAAGTGAATGAAACACGTTTTCGTTATTCATTCGACTTCAAAATACCTTTTTTTTACGCTTTTGCACTCGTGTTTGCACTTTTCGTTTGTTGACACTTAAATATAAACTTGCGACTTGTAGCAGCTGACACATCAGCAAAATTCTTATCACTCATTGAACCACCCAAACTCGCGACTTCATTCGTATTTTTTTATTAACCGAGTACCGAAATAAAGCATTTTTCCCGAATGGAGAGATATAGCTAATAATCACGGACACTTCGAACTTATTATTTATTAACCGAATAACGAAATAAAGATTTTTTTCCGAATTTATAAAAAATCCGTGACGACACGTCCTGCACTTCGCACTATGTCGCTTTGACAGCTGACACATTAGCAATATAGTTATAACCGTCAAACTCTCAAACTTTCCGCTGGATCGCTACAGAGGGAAGAGCCAATAGGAACTCGTTACTTTCGTCGCCGAAGACCGGCTTCAGTGAAAATGCGTTTTGATGGGCATCAAAACGCCTTTGATTGTGTCGTCTGCGCGCATATACAGACACACGAAATATTTCAATGTGTTACAATTTTTGCATAATCTTGACAATATGCAAAGTTTTTTATCAGCAAATACGCAACCAATCGTGCTGTAATTAGGCTCAATCGAATAGGAATTTCTCAATAAGTCTCGATCTGAATTTTGGAATGATCAGGAATTACGAAACTCAGGAGATATGGAATGTCTCCTGAGTTTCGTAATTCGGGAAAATGACTTCAAATTTTTACCCCCACCACCGAAAATTGCTTTATTCAGAGATAATAAACTCTGGCGAGCCTTGGGTCAACAGGCGACAGAGCTGTCAATGTACTTGTCCCGAGACTCTGCCGAGTCTCTTGATAACCGTCCAACGTTCAAACTTTCCAGTGGATCGGTACAGAGTGAAGACGAGGCAATCGTGACCAATCGGAACTCGATGCTTTTGTCGCCGACGAACGGCTTTGGTGGAAATGGGTTTTGAATAAATGGACATCTAAACGCCTTTGATTGTGTCGTCTGCGGGGAAATACAAACACACAAAATCCCATAACGTGTTGGAATTTCTGCATAATCTTGACCCTTTGCAAAGTTTTTTCGCAGAAAATACGACATCAATCGTGCTGATTTAAGGCTCAATCGAAATTTTTTTTCATAATTAGTATCCAGTTCAATTTTTAAGTCATCGTCTGTCTCCTGAGCTTCGTAATTCGAGAAAATTACTTCCAGTTTTTACCCCCACCACCTGCTGATGCTATTATCGCCGGGAACGGCTTTGGTGAAAATGGGTTTCGATGGAAATCAAAACGCCTTCGATTGTATCATCTGCTGCGTGCAAATACAGACACACCAAATCCTTCAATGGTTTGGAATTTTCGCATAATCTGGACCCTGTGTATATAGTTTTTTCTCAGGAAATACGCAATCAATCGTGCTGTAGTTAGGTTCAATCAAACGGGAATTTCTTAACTAGTTGTCTCCAGTGTACTTTTGAAATTATCACGTGTCTCCTGGAGTTCGTAATTCGACAAACTGACTTTCAGTTTTTACCCCCACCACCGCGAATCGTTTTATTTAGAGATATTATACTCGGATGAGCCTTGGACCAGCAAACGGCAGACTGAGCTGTCAAATGTACTTGTCCCGAGACTCTATCGAGTCTTGATTTTTTTATTCGATTGGTAATTGTTTGTTAATCAAAGTTAGCTATATGGCTGACCCTTTCGAACCCGTTTTTACAAAAGATCAAGGATTCGTTTGCGAATCATTTGGGCAACTTTAGGAAGCCTTCAAAAAATGAAAAAAATGATTAGGAACATACTTAATACTATTTTACTAATTAATTTTGATTATTGTAAGTATTATAGCTTGGCTAAAGCAAAATAAATGAATAATTCCGTTACTGCTGGTTATTTGGCGAAAAAGGGACCATCGACGGAAAAATTGTACGCAAAATGAAAAAAATGGCGTATATCAAAACCTTATCTCACAAACAACAATCTGGGGTATTAAAATCATGTACTAAATTTGAATTATCGATATAGAACTGCAAGTTATTCCAATTATGTACCAGATTCTGATTCCCGAATAAATTTCAGGGTATTAAAGGTATGTACAAAATTCCATTTCCCGTTGTACAAATTGAAGTACCTCAAATCGTTCACTAAATTCCCATTTCCGAATCAAAATTTACGGTACATAAAGATATGTACTAAATTTCAGATCCTGAATCAAGATTTAAAATAGTTAAAATAATGGGCCAAATTTGCAAAATATATTTTGCGATTGAAATGATGTACTGAATTTCAGATCTCGAATTGGAATTTAAAGTCATTCAAATTATATACCAAATACCAGTTCACCAACAGAAATTTGGGGTACTGAAATTATTTTTCTTATTTAGATTTCTGTTTTTATAAATTTGGGATATTCCGAACTATCAACTAAATTTCAATTCCTGAATAGAAATCACAAGTATTTGAATTATGTACCGAATAAAAAAACGCAAGTTCCAATTGAGTACCAAACTAATCACTCATTTAACATATTACTAATTTTACTAACTAATTAAAAATCCAAATTTTACTAATACTTTAACTATAATTAAAAATCCAAATTTCAATTCGAGTATTCAAAAATACTCGAATTGAAATTAGCGAATCAATTTGCAAAAAAATATCCATTTCTCTAATTGAAACAAAAAATATTGAAAGTTGTAATTCCTAGAATTGAAGGAAAAAAATTAAATTTTGCTTTTATGTATGAAAATTTTGACCCTGAATTTCACTTTCAGAATGAAAATGCAAATTTGATTCGCGAATATGAATAACCAATGGCAAATAAAACTGCACGTAAAAAAAAGAGACATTCAGCACAGCGGTAAAACCATTTTCAGACAAACTGATTATAAAATTGCCTCGACCGGCTAAAGCAAATCAAAATTTCTGCTTCCACGCAAGCTACCTTTGACAACACTCTGGGTTCATTTATATCGAATAACATGAAGGTATCTCATCAGCTTGGATAAATGATGACTGGATGAAAGTGCACATTCCATTCTGTAAGACAGCGACGGAGCATGTTTATCAAAACTTTAATATAAGTATTCATTAGATGGTTTGATGAAAATGATGGTTTATGCTATTATGCTACCTGATGTACCATGTGTATGAATTCTTATTTTCACTTCATTCATAATTTTATATTTTTTGTTTAAAAACATAATTCTCATATCCGATTCTAATTTTGTCTCAGTTCTTTATTTAATTTATGGTAAGAGTGGAACGAGCCTGCTTCCTTGTTTCTTTTTTTTTTTTTTTTTTTTTTTCAAGGAAAAGTGAAAAGTAGATTGTCCACAGAATACATTTTCACATGGAAATACTTTATGGCAAAAGTAATTTAATCTTGAATAAAGAATTTACAAAAAGAATTGACCGTTACCAAACAATGAAAATTCGTATCAATTATTATTTGCAAAGAAAACAGTGTTGCCGTTGAGCTGCAACTAACAACCATTATCTCTTATGCGAAAGAGACAATAGTTTTAATGTATTCATTAAGAATAGTAAATGGTCCATTGCGTCAGCTTTGGTAGTTTAATTCAAACCTAATGGACAAAGCGAAGAACCGCAATTCAGTTTACTACAGCCTGCGGTGTCTTCGGAGTAGGGAAAAATTTTGACACAAACTTTTATTGCATCTCAGCGATAAGAATTTTAATGCTATGAGAAGAAACATTGCCGGGAGGATGAAGTTAATACTGTATAGAAACATTTATAGCAATTCTGCTACAATGCACACTACAGAATTGAAGAAATATTCAATATCTTGATTTTTTTGTCATAATTGAGGTTTCACTCGAATCTTGCACAAGCCTGACCGAGTCATGTCATCATATTATTGCTGACATTTTGATGTGTAAACTTGTTGGCGAAGATGTTCCGTGAATACAACGTTCACATAATCAGCGAAACTCCAGTTGATAAGAAAAGCTGTAGTCGAATGCCTAAAAGGAAAAGCGAAGGAAGTTAGCCTAGCGTGTAGAATATTGGGAGTTTTTTGGTTGATTCGTAGACCGCAACTGAAAAGTATTGAAAATCATGACTCCACAAGAATAGTCACATGTAAATTTTTGAAAATAAACATTTCATCAACACTCCTTGTTTTTACAAGTTTTTATTAATGAACAAGATACATTTTGGTCACTAGGTTTCATCACGCACACACTCCCTTTTACGAAAAATATGTCTTGATGTGGGACAAAAATATGAGGGACATGCTTGAAAAAAAAATCTCGTTGCGTTCCACGATCTAAACATCAACACCATTGATTTGAGAGTTCACACATTTTTAAAACGTTTGCCACTGAATCTTTGAGGTTATGTTTCGATGTATTTTATAGCACTTAATCCAGCTACACGAATTCGCGGATTTTTTAAAATTATTTAATATTTTTTCACAAATCAATTCATTGAAACACTTTTATGTTAATCACTGAACTTTAAAATATTTTTTTTTACGTTTTCGCACTTCTGTTTGTCGACACTGAAATATGAGCTTGCGACTTGTACAACTGACACATGCGCGAAATTTCTATCACTTATTAATTGGACCCAAAATCACGATCTTATACGTATTATTTTAATCGTTCACTGAATCGAAATAACTTTTTTTCATGTACGTACTTCCGCATTTTCGGTTTGTCAACACTCGAATATAAATTTGCAGCTTTGACAGCTGACACATTAGAGATATAGATATTGCAGCTGTGACAGCTGACACTTTAGCGATATAGATAGGAACCGCACTTAACCCCGCACTACACACACTATTACAACACTCTTGACGAGTCTCTTGACCTAACACTTTTTCGTCATCCACTGACGTTGACTTTTTTTTTTTAACGTCTTCGCACTTTTCTTTCGTCGACACTTGAACCCGAGACTCTGCCGAGTCTCTTGAACTCTTTTCCCGATTTCCGATTTTCGAACGTTTCTGTATGTCCGCGAAATCAAAGGACACATTCATATGAAGACGTATTAGTGTTATTCGTGTTACTCGTATCCAAAACTTTTTGTCGAATGGGAACACAGGGATATGTCGTCAGTCGCGACCAATCAGAAACACAATGGCCACACGAGCCCTTTCTCTGTGTCATATACATACACGCACGCATACTTCGATCATCGCATAATTTTGCCCGTGCAAAGTTTTTTCTCAGCAATTACGGCATCAATCGGGTTGATTTATGGCTCAATCGAGGGGGGATAACTTAATTAGTCTCCAGTTCAAATTTCAAATCATAAGATGACGCCTGGGCTTAGTAATTCAAGAAAGAGTTTCCCCCCACCCTTGAAATCGTTTTATTCAGAGATAATATACTCGGGTGAGCCTCGGGCAAGCAGACGACAGACAGAGCTGTCAAATGTACTTGTCCCGAGACTCTACCGAGTCTCTTGATTAGCTGTGTCGTCGAAAAAAATAATTGCAAATAGTTTTTTTTATAGCGAATCGATTACCCCACCCCCTAAGATCCTTTCGACTATACCGATTTATTTCATTTTTACCAGAACAAGATCCAGACTACGATCGGGCCATCTTCGACGTGAACAGACCGGATTGGCTCATTGACAATGTCGAAGTAGAACCGATAATTCCGGCAAACGGTAATTTATGGAAATTTATTATGCCGTAGCAGGCGTTGAATAGACGCTGAAAAATTACTTTTTCGATGAAATCGTAAAAATGTTAAGATGCATATATACATACAGATCTTTTGTATGGTCATTAGACGTTGACGGAACAGATTCCGACGATTCATCATCGGATAATGAGCCAATCGAGGTCGAGATTGCCGTTCAGGCGAATATCGATGACGGATCATCGGATGATCAAGCAGCCAACGAAGAATTGATCGAAGACGAAGGTGACATTGCTGCAGCCAACGTAGCAATAATTGACGACGAAGGTGACCTTCATCCAGCCAACGGGAATTCGACGGAGGACGAAGGCGACCTTGCTGCCGCCAACGTCGTAGTGATCGATGACGAAGGTGACCTTCATGCAGAGAACGGGAATTCGACGGAGGATGAAGGTGACCTTCCTGGCGCCAACGTAGTTGTAATTGACGACGAAAGTGACCTTGATCCAACCAACGGGAATTCGACAGAGGACGAAGGTGACCTTCCTGCCGCCAACGTAGTCGTAATAGACGACGAAGGTAACCTTGATCCAGCCAACGGGAATTTGTCGGAGGACGAAGGTGACCTTATTGTGATCGATGACGAGCAACGGCAAGTGCCACAACCCAACAACAATGGTAATTACCATCGAGTCCCAAGAAAACAATGTTTCATTAATGTGGAGCTTGATACGTAACATTTTGTCATTTTACAACTTGTGATTTGTAGAGGCAAACCTACCCGGACCATCGCAAACGTTGAATGAGGAACGAGTAACTCCAACGTTCCAAAATAATGGTAATGTTTCGCAATTATACTGAACTCTGTTAGGAAATGACTGTAGTAAAATTCATCGTGACTGTGAATGGAGCAAATAATACGAGAATGGAGAATAATACAAGGTACGAGTCAGCAAGAATAAGCACGTCTTCGAGAAAGGATACACACCCAATTGGACAACGGAAATTTTCACGGTGAGCCGAGTGATGTCGTCGACAGTGCCTGTCACATACAGGTTGAAGGACTATCAAGACAAGCCCATTGCCGGTGGTTTCTACGAGGAGGAGCTCCTGATAGTCAAGTACCCCGACACGTATCTCGTGGAGAAAGTGTTGAAGAAACGCGGTGATAAAGCCTACGTCAAGTGGTTGGGATTCGATAGTTCGCACAATAGCTGGATAAATAAGTCTGATTTGTAATGATTTTAACATTTATTTCGAATAAATGGATATTTTACAACAATATTTTGTGTGTGTGTGTGTGTGTGTGTTTATTATTGAATAGTTTTACAACAATGCGTATTCATTTACTTTCAATACTGAATTCAATTTGATTCATCTTGGTCTGGCTGCCACCCAAGTACTTCAGGAGTAATTGCCCGTTCGTGACTGTTTGTACCATGTGCTCATACATCTTCGGATCCTTCTCGAACGCGTCCGAGATGCGTTTGGGTAGGAAGACTTGACACTCATCATCGAGACTGACGACCGCTCTCGAGCCATATTTCGTCGTGACTTGTCGCAGGTCGGTGACACGATAGATGCTGTTTACACTCAACGCTGCCAATTTCTTCGTTGGCAGGAAATCCTCGAGGAGAGCGATTTTGTTGAGCTTCTCGACGTTTCCATCGTGCCGATGTCTGAGTCGAACGGCTGCGAGCCCACCGTTCATATACCAGTCATCCCCACCATCAGCTATTCCCCCACTATCAGCTATTCCCCACCATCAGTTGTTTCCCCCCACCCTCTACCACTGGTCGTTCACGGTGGTGGTGGTGGTGGTGGGGGTGCTTGGAAATGGCCCCATGGCAACGTATCCGTCGTATCAGGGAGAAGGATGCGTTTGTCGTCGTGCGCGCTCAGCGCCACCTTCATCTGCCTCTCGGTGAAGACTTTGTGCAAGCGTGATCGAATGACACACTGCTGCCTGTGCAGCGTTAATTTGTCCCGAAGACAGTGCATGAAGTCGTCGAAGGTGATGGTCGCCTCGACCACGCTCCTCTTCACACCCTTCACTCTCTTCACACGATCACGACCCTCCACTCGGACACTGTACATTTTGCTGCGCAACCCAACAAATTCCGTCATGATAGCGCTGTTGCACTCGTCCTTCATGAGACCCAGCACCTTTTTGTTAGCCAGTGGCATGTTAAACGGATTGTGCGGTGAGTAATCCGAAGTATCGAACCTCGTGATGTCTCGCTTCATGATTTCGTAGATGTCGCCACAACGAATCTCGTACAGCAGGCTGTCGGTGTCGGTGTAGAGGAGCTTGCAACGATCATCAAACTCTCGTTTCATGTAGTCGTAGTGGAAGGAGTAGACATGAATTTTTGACAAGTCGAGCACGCTCAGACCGACGTAGATGGGTTTGTTGAGGTAGACATCGGTCTTGGTGAGCTGTATCGCAACGAGGTTCTCCTCGAAGATGGAGCAGCTGTGGAAGTTGGGCTTGGCGATGAGTGCTTCGGCACCGTAACGTCCACCCCAGTGATTCACGAGCTTGACGTCAACGTGTTTGCGAACTTTCTCCATAGTTTTCCCGAACACCGCGTTGTTCATCAGCTTGAAGAGGTTCTTCTCAAAATCATTCCGTGCCCTCTTCCTCAGCTCGTTGTTCAGCTCGATGTAAGGTTTGAGCCATGCACTCTGCTTGAACTTTAAGATTCGATGTACGCGTTGAAGTTCCAGACCGTGTTCGAGAGCTTGCTTCAGGTTGCGATAGTGCAAGATGTAGCGGTTTTTCGGCTCCAGCGTAGTCATGAGTTTGGTCTGCGTTGATCCAGGTGCACTCTTATGCTCGGGACACAGCGGCAAGTCCTTGTGTGCGTCATGGAGGCTCTGCGGATAGAGCAGATCAACCTCGAGGAAGTATCCGACTGGTGAGTCGTCTGGCACATTGCTAAAGTCGACACTGTCGACCCACTCAAAACCTCCATACGGCAGCGACTGCGTCATTGCCCAACCATAGAGGTTGTTCACGTCGTAGTACATGAGATACTTGCTCTCCTCGCTCGAGTCGTACTCGCTCATGTACTTGTTATTGGCGTGGGCGTAACGGTTCGAGCATTGGCTCACGCCACCTCTCACTCCTTGCTCGACAAACAGGTGCATGTCCGGATCCGTGAGCAATTCCATCTGGATTCTCGTGTACTTGAGCATAGCGTCCCACGAGAAACCCGGCAATGTGTAATAGTGGGCGGGATCCAGACCGTAGGCTCTCATGGCGTCGTTGCGGAAATTCTCAAAGACGTCGGCTAGGAGGAGTACGTCAGTTTTGAGGTACAGGTCCGAGTACTCGCCCAAGCTGGTGACATTGAACTCGTTCCACACTCTCTTGGCATGCTCATAGTCCTCATCCGAGATGTCACAGTCGTTCAGTGTACTGTGGAAATCCGCTTTCGATGGAAGCTCCGTATCGTTCAATTTCGCTACGGAGTCGACGTACTCATAGGGGAACACTCCCTTCCTCGTGAGCAGCTTGAATTTGTCGTCGGAGAGGCGTGAGAACTCGCTCTTGACAATCTTCAAGTCCTCGAGGTACGATGCTAGTTTTTCCAGCGACGATGCCATGAAGCGGAACGAGTCAATGAATCGGAACTTCACCTCGCTGTCCGCAACGTGTTTCGTGAACGAGATGTAACGTTCTTTCGTCTGAGGCAGTACGTCGACTCGACCCTCGAAGCCTGTAGCGATTTCTCGTATGATGAAGTGCGAGTCGTAGCCGGATAGATTGTGGAAGACCACGGGCACTGTTCGGGAGTCCTGATAGTTCAAGTTGCACTCGTTGTGCGCCGCGCCACGATACTTCCCCGTCAGGTGACAGTGATCCCTCACTCTGTCACTCATCAACAGAGGTTTCTCACAAATGTGACACTCTGTGGCAGCGCGGAATTCCTTCTCCTGCCGCCACGACAGTCTCTCCATAGGTCGTGGATTCGCATGAATGTCATCGAGTTCCCGGGCAAGATTTCGCAGTTCTGTGGCGAACCATTCGGCTGGTTTCGCGCCTCTGTAGCTTCGATACCGCGAAAGCGCGTCGTCGTAACTGCACTTCAAGTAGTATGCCACACTGAATGCCTCGTGTTGTTGGTAGGCATTTTCATCGCGGGTGGGTTTCAGCAAGCACTCAAAGTCGGCGTAGACGACGAAGGGTACTCGCTCCTTGTGGCTATGGTTCTTGAAGTGGAGCATCCTGTTTGTCCATTTTGGCATAGTGATCTTACACTTGTTGACCTTTTTGCAGTCGATTTCATGCGCAGCCAGTTTACCCTCAGTGTGGTAGTAGTGAAGGCATCGGTCACAGATATGAAGCTTGTGGTTTCTGTTCGACAACTGATTCGATACCAATCGAGATAAGTCCTTAATCCATACGTAATGGAGCCGTGGTATTATGTAGCAATCGTTCTCCTCCTCCTCCTCCTCCGCTCCTTCTTCGTCCTCTTCAACGTAATGATCTTGCACGAGAAGTAGATTGACGTGCTGATCCTTCTTCATGGACGTTATATGTATGGGTACAACGAGAAAATCACGTTTTTTCTTTTTGAGGATGTACACATTAACCGAGACGACATTTTGTTTCTCAAATTTCGCAATGTGCTGTGGCATTACGGGGAACTCGATTCCGTCAAAGTTCAATTCAGCCTCGTACCGTCTGTATTCGGAAACGCGATCCGACTTCTTCGTTGGATGTAATGCCGATAGTATGGCCCACTTGAAGCATTGGTTGTCATTGTTCCTCACGTTGATGCATGCCTTCTTGTTTCGTATCTTGGCTGGAAGATCCACGTAAGAGCTGCCGCGCATAGGATTAAACTTGCTGATGTTTACCGTCAAGTTAACGATGGAATGCAGCGACCAGCCTGAACCTTGCTGTTCGAATTCCTCCATATCCGTTTGAATTGGTTCCCGTACATTCTCAATGAACCATGTACGAATGTCAGTTGTGGGGAAGATCGGGGCAGCCTTGGTATTGAAGAACTTCGTGTCCAGTACTTCCTCATCGTTCTTCGTTACGACGTATTTCGCAGCCAGCACAGCGTAGACTTTCACTGCTGCTGCTTGCTTACTCTTCAGTACATTATCAATTTTTGAGCGAAAGTGCGTCATGCAGTCTTTCATGAATGCCTTCACGTCGACGTGCTTCAAGTTCGTAAGAAGCCCCACCCTAATACCATTTTTGAACGATGAGTTCAGATCTGTCCATTGGACTCGATCTACAAGTTTCTCCCGGTTCTGCACACCCTGGCCGCGTTTCAGCAGACGTTCCAGTTTGATGTAAATACCGCGCAACAGTCCAACGGTGAACAAGTACTTTTGCTTCTCCGGAGCAGTAGTGGCCAGCGTGTTCGACTTTTCCAGCGTCTTGATAACCTTCGCTAAACGTTTCATCCATTCTTGAATCTCGTTGGGAGCTTGATTCTGCAGAAGCTCCAACACTTCTTCCCAGCTCTTGATGATCTCTTTGCAATCTTGAGCGGACATTCCGAGTGTCTTAACTCTCAATTGATTCAGAGAACTGTGCCAGCTTGACCATCGGGAGCCAAATTTATACCGCCACCGCATCGATAGAGGGGAGTAAGGAGGAATGCTGATTGGTTGTTGACAGATTGCACGCTGATTGGCTGTCATCCAGACCACCGAACCATGGAAGGGTGTGAGCAACGATTCTGATTGGTTGACGTTACGAACGCTGAGCAGTAGAGGGGAGATACCGTATAAAAGAGTCGAGGCATGAAGCTCAGGTATCATTTCGAGCATGGAGTTCGTTGTGGACTTCCAGGGTTTCAAGAGACCCTTCAACGAATTCGTGTTCAAAGAGGTAGCGTTAGTCGCACTCGAAGACGATGCACTACCGTCGGTCTATCTGTTCGAACCGCCGCACAGGTGGAGTTACCTACCCGCCAAGTATCAGAGCGAGAATCTGTGGTTGGAGCAAAACTACCACGGTCTCACTTGGAACAGCGGTACCGTACCCTACGAACAAGTTCACGAGGTACTCTTCAATATTCTACGAGATGCTAGCAAGGTGCACGTCAAAGGTTACGAGAAGAAGCGATGGTTGGAAAAAATTCTACCCGACGTGTACAATCTTGACGACCTGATCTGCCCATCACTGCGACAATTGACAGCGAATGCGAGTATCTCATGCACCAATCACCAACGCGCGTGGAATTCCCCTCCTCCTCTTCACTGCGCAGCTTACAACGCGTGCGTACTGAAGACATGGCTCCTTGAGAAACAAGCAGACCTTACAAGCACCGGATATATCAACAACAACGACCACGCTGAAAGACTACTACGCGCAATGTGAATTCCCCACGGAGAATGTGTAAGGGAGTTGAATTTGAAATAAATAAAAGAAAAAACACAAATTCAATTTTGTTTTGTTTATTATTATTATTATCATTATTATTATTATTATTATTATTATTATTAGTTTTACATTTGTTTTACATTTTCTTTATATTTTTAATACTTTTAAGGAGGCGCTGGGCCGTGGTGGGGGGCCTCAGCGGTTGCGTCCTCCTACGTATACAAGGGTCAGTCTTCGGGATGTTCTCTTTTCCCGGAGGCTGGCCCTTGTATTTTACCGAAGATAGACCCTTCTTCTTCTGCCTCTTTCTTTCATTGGGTGGAGCAGTCTTCAGTGGAGAAATGAGCTTTGTTCGACGAATCTCTTTTTTATCCACTGGAGACTGTCCCTTCGAAGCAGAAGAAGGAGGGACATCTTCGTCCTCGCTCGAGAGGAAGAGATCTTCGAGGAGTGATCTTTTCCTGCGCCTCTCCTTCTCCTCCGCCTCCTCCTTTACGCGCGCCCTCTCTTTTAAACGCGCCTCCTCCACTCGCGCCCTCTCCTTTACGCGCGCCTCCTCCACTCGCGCCCTCTCCTCGGCCTCCACGCGCGCCCTCTCCTCGGCCTCCACGCGCGCCCTCTCTTCGGCCTCCACGCGCGCCCTCTCTTCGGCCTCCACGCGCGCCCTCTCTTCGGCCTCCACGCGCGCCCTCTCCTCGGCCTCCACGCGCGCCCTCTCCTCGGCCTCCGCTCGTACCCGCTTCGCTGCCGCTTCTTCTTCTAAAGCAAAAGGAGGTAGAGGAAGCGACAGAGAAGCGGGTACGAAGCGGGGGTCTTTCGCGTGAAATTCCATCTTCCCACAGGCGCAGATGAAAACTCGTCTCTGAAAAAAAAAAAGAAAATGTTAAAGAAATAGGATTAGCGAGAGAGAGAGAGCGACAGTAAGAAGAAGGAGGAAAATAATTGTAGACTTACCGCTGTTGATGGCTCCATTGTTTTACCAGGATTGACTCCGTTGCGTAACTGCCCGTCTTTTATACGCTAGCTCAGTAGTCTACTCCCCACTCGATGCTCCTAGTAGGAACTAGAAAAGTCCACTACATACATGTAGTACATACATGTAGTATACATGTAGTATATAGATGCATGTATCTAGTATACTACGCGTATATAAGAGCTCGATCTACTCGATAGAGGTAGCATACACCCCTACACCACCCACCCCACCCCCACCCACCCCCACATACTCGGTCGGTAAGGTAGGGACCTACCACGCCGGCACTGTGTGGCAGGAATCTGCAGTACTGACTGTCGGTAAGGTAGGAGCTCCAACCATTCCGAATGTTTGGGTTTGTTTGGGTTTGTTTGGGTTTGTTTGTTTGGGTTTGTTTGGGTTTGTTTGGGTTTGTTTGGGTTTGTTTGGGTTTGTTCGGGTTTGTTTGGGTTTGTTTGGGTTTGGGTTTGTTTGGGTTTGTGTGGGTTTGTTTGGGTTTGTTCGGGTTTGGGTTTGTTTGGGTTTGTTTGGGTTTGTTTGGGTTTGTTTGGGTTTGGGTTTGTTTGGGTTTGTTTGAATTTCCCGCCAAAAGTTCGTTTGAATTTCCCACCAAAAGTTCGTTTGAATTTCCCGCCAATTCCGCAGGACTCGTGTCTCCGGATAGCCGAGTATCGTGATAGCCCCCTCCCGCTATTGAGGTTCGTGTCTCCGCTATTGAGGTTCGTGTCTATGCTTCGCCCAATGTGTTTGGGAATCTGCATTATACCGACTATCCTTCTTTTGACCACTCATTTCCCACCGAAAGTGCATTGCCAATAATTTGAATTTCCCGCTTCGGAAATCATTTGCCATCAAGGCGTTTGGGTTTGTTTGGGATTCTAAATTACCGACGTTTGGGTTTGATTCATATTCAGCGTGTTTGGGTTTGTTTGGGTTTGTTTTATATTCAGCGTGTTTGGGTTTGATTCATATCGATACAGCGTGTTTGGGTTTGATTCATATCGATACAGCGTGTTTGGGTTTGATTGGGAATCTACATTACCGACGTTTGGGTTCTGCATTACCGACTGTCGGTAAGGTAGATTCCTACATGGGGCAGAACCGGCATAGCTATACTACTTATTTAAACTTTGTTTCCGCTAACGTAACAATGTCGATGAAACATGATAATTTCATTGAATTTGGTCGGAGACGATAGTAGATAAGCAGAGGGGGTTCTAGATACAGATTCCTACCCCGACATTTACCGACACTACTTATCCGAGACACGAACCTTCTTCCAGAACGTTCTCGAACATTCGATAATGACGTCATGCGTTCCTTCTCGAATGTTCGACGATGATATCACGATGATGACGTCATGCGACCCCCTTCTCGAATGTTCGATGTCAAGATCATTTCGAAGTTTCTCGAATATTCGCGACGTCATGCGTCTCATGTTCGACGACGATGTCATTCGACGCTTCGAGAACGTTCTCGAATGTTCGACGTCATGCGTCTCATATCTAATGTCCCGATGCATGACATCATTCGAAGGTTCTGGAAAATTCTCGAACATTCGATGTCATCAAGGTCATTTTTTCGATGTCACGCGTGTGAATGTTGAACGATGGAGGGGTGGTGGAGATCAACGAGAGTACGATTCTGAGAATGTCGGAGGGGTGTGAGGTTTAAGCGATAACGGTTTTCTTTGAGGTTGAACGATGACAGATCGTTCCTTCTCAAATGTCCGATTATGATTGTTGATGAACTACATGTTGTTTACGTATACTAACTGCTAAGATAAATGATTGAGACATACATTTGTTTACTTTAATAATTTATTTTAAAACAATTGTATAAAAATGTTTTATTGAATTTGTCGACATTTTGAACAGTCTTTAACCATAGGAGGAGTAAGTCCATCATTGTAATGTATTCGGCATTTAAGATGACTTATAATTCGAGGATCTTTTTTCATGGTCTCAGAGAGTTTCTCCCAAATCTCATCAATGATGTTCCATCCGTGCATGAGAATGAAATCCGTGCTAAAAAATGCTATATCCTCCGCCTTCATCTTTTGCAAACTCTCTGCTTGCATGAATATATCTAATGACTTGTGAATCGATGGAAAACAGTTGTTTATGTACCAAGTCTTCAAACGTTGAACATTTTCGAAGGCGCACCGATAGTTACGAATATTTCCGTGACAATCCTCATGCGAATGAACCACTTTCATAACGTGCAGTAGCTGGAAATTTGGACAACCTAATTCTTCCAGATCGATTACAAGCTTTGAATCATCGTTAATTATTTTTTCAATCCATTTTTTCTTCTCGTGTCCCTTCACAAAAATATAGCTAGCGTGCTCGACGATTT
The DNA here is from genome assembly GCA_948107755.1 of Campoletis raptor. Taxonomy (NCBI): domain Eukaryota; kingdom Metazoa; phylum Arthropoda; class Insecta; order Hymenoptera; family Ichneumonidae; genus Campoletis; species Campoletis raptor. The sequence goes on along the minus strand of OX403628.1, from coordinate 135,186 downwards.
TACCCACTACCTCATGCACATCCTCGTAAGAAATATTCCCTACGTTCCATGGTATTCCATGATAATTTCGGGTTAACCATAAATTTGTAGCTCGTGATTTGACTGGTAGGGCTTCCCAAGCACAGGGTGGTTTGAAAAGGAAGCTGATCAGATCTTTTTCATTAGGATTATTCGTTTGAGCGGTAATAGCACTGAGCTCCTTCAGTATAAAAGTATTGTCACATTGTTTAAACCCTTGTACATCCAATATTATCTCCATTGTTTTTGACGCGATGTGCACCGTAGCTGGATGAAAAGTCAACTGAATCGATTGAGATTTTGGAAAGCTATTACCAAACAAATTTTGCCTACTGCACATATGTGTAGACAGGAGATGTGATACACACACACACACACACACACACACACACACACACACACACACAAAAGCGTGAAGGTCATCGAACTTAGAAGATGCTTTTATAGCTGCATAAAAATACGATACTGAGAAGAACGACAGTCAGTCATCATCATGGATGGATTAATTCCAGACGAGATAAAGCAATTGTGCTGTCTTCCACCATATTTTTGCGACTACGAGGATGCTGTAGCTGAACATTTTGGCGATGATCCACCAGATAGAGTATACAATTTTCTCAATGATATTCTAAAGTTTCATCAAAATTTGGAACAAGTGAAGAGTGATCAAAAGTTCAACAGTGACAATCAACTAGCCTGTTCTCAATGTAAATTCACACATGAATTTACAGACATTATTGATAAACATGTTCAAAGCTTATATCATGACATGGGTGAATTAATTATGAAATTGTTCCGTCTGAAGTGTGAAATTCGAAAAAATGCATTGTCAGAGGATGAGCTCGTTAATGATGTAATTGATTATGTTCAAAGTTTAAATAATCGCATGGAGAATTTGAAAGAGTTCATAGATATAATACGAATACCTAAGATGAAGGGAAAATGTTAAAAATAATTAAATAAATACTATTTCGTGTTGAAATTTTATTGTTTTTTATTTTATAAACTGACAGAGATATTCTGGTAAAAAAAAAACTTACAAAGACTTTCACAATAATTTTTTTACATTACCACTAATTGGATTATATTCAACGATTCGATCATGCAAAATTAGACAATATGCGGATGTCTGAGCTGGAAAAGCATCAGCTGATTCAAATTCCAGTCGTATATCCACTGGTCCTGATTTCAGGAACTCATTTTGTTTCGAACAGTCAATAACTATGAGAGTAGCGTATTTTATAAAATTAGTTTTGTTTAACAATGGTTCTGATTCTTTACCGTAATACGATGCTTGGAAATTTGCATACATATCATACAGCATGGCATATTGGTTGTGAGTAATGTCGAGATTCAAATTTCCATAAGGATAACTTTCCGAGTTCAAAAACAGCTTGACATCGCGAATATTACAATGATCGAAATGACTCGCATTTTTATTTACATTATTTTTTCTTGCGCTCTGGAATCCTACTACGACATATCGAGGTTTTTCGAGTTGTGTTGATGTTTTTACCACCCATACATGTTTTGGCGTGGCCGGTAGTAGTGGATATTCGTACAGTTCCCACGTACGAAAACTCATGGCGATCGATGGATCTTTAGCGATATAATTTAACAATTGAATTTTCCGTTGATCTGATACTTTGATGTAGGGTATTAACCATTCGATCTTTGAAAGGATAATTTTAAATTGTTCAGCATCCCCAATTGGCTGTACAATAGCATTCGTATCCGTGTTGGCTCTTGTAAGAATCAATTCATGTTTAGCATTGACAACAACTCGGTTATAATCTTCAGCAAATCCTAGGATAACACTTAGTGGTATAGACAGATCGAAGTATCCACTATTATCAGTCAACGTCGTTTCATCATCATTGTCGTCCAACCACCCAGCCTTCTCCATTAAAGTCATTTGCCCAGGACTCTGAGATATATAATGTTTCATGAGCGTTGTGAGACCAACATTTTTGCTACGATCAATTTCAACTGCATTCAGCTCGTAGCGAATCTCCTCAAATAAATGACACATTGCATTACTGACTAATGCTGTCGCTACGACAGGAGATTGTCCATCAGGTTTCGTCAATCGACCGTAAATACGTAGATAGCTCTTGCTTGGTAGCAAGCACAAGTCTTGATGTTGAACAGAAATGTGGATTTCATCATTGTTATTGAAGGTTGTTGATGCGAACGGTTGATGAGCATGAGTCTCATAATGAGCGATAGACTCATCAAAAATGATTGGTTTCTGTATCGTTAGGATTTCTTCCATGGTACAAAGCATGCAATTAGAATACAAGATGCGAGTTTCTATTTTCCTTTTTTTCCACTTCGTTTTCGGTGGGGTGCAATTTTTAATCCCAAATTCTTCAAAAACTGAATGTTTAGACGTGTTAGCCCTTTGAAATGTGCTCGACGACTGATTGCTGTCGAGCATATTGGTTCGCTCTTATAGCCTTGAACAACTTTTGTATTAAACACAATACCCATTATGTTGACTTTATATGTAATCGTACTGTTATAATTTCTCCACGAAAATTCACCAATTGTCCATCTTGATCCACAACTTTAAGCTGAAGATGGTCTATTGACTGCACGGCAATCGGAAGATAAATGATATGAGAAGGTACTTCAATGATCTTATATCCCGGTGGAACGACTGGAAAAAATTCGTGGATGGTATGCACTCGATGCTCGTTGATGTAAGCACCTGTGGTAATGTTACACTCCACTCGGAGAGAATTGACCTTCAGAATGGCTACAGGCAATTCAGATTTGTGTATGACGTTAGCTTCAAGTTTCCATGCTGTGAATCCCAATAACCGACCGATGGAATCGTTAGGTGTAAAATTTATCTGCTGATTGCACATGATCTCGCTGGATAGTGTATTGTTATTAGGTTTCAGATGAATATTTATATTTTTGTCAACCAGTATGTTCTGTAGATAATGCTCAATATCCTCAATTTCATAGCTTCCCGTAGGTATGGTAACTATTTCTTGACCCACGTAGAATTTGTTCTTGCCAATATCAATGTTTGGTATGGAGCAACTCAGCAAGTCCGAGAGTATAATTTTTAAACGGAGATAATTCAATGGGTGGAAAGTAGTGAGCTTCCAGTATGGAGCTCGTTCCTGAAAGTGTCAGCGTAAAAGAATCACCCATGATAGTTTACCTCTGACTAATGCTTCGTGACATATGAAAATCTTTTTATACATGTCCTGCTAAAAATTTAAGACATAGATGACCACATACTACAGTATCATAATCCTGATATCTTTCATGATTGTATTTAATAGTGCTACCATCACCGAAATATTCCATCAGATCTTGTGGTGGTTGAAGATTGCCAAAGCTATCAAAATAAATAATTTCATTATGGATTTTCTTGTATGCAACCCAATGTGTGCCGGAACCATTCTCGTCATCAAGATTTACGATAGCTGATTCAAATTTTCGCGGTCCACTCTTAGGCAATCCATTCCTCATGTAAACACCACGGAAATATGGAATTTTCATTGCTTTTGCAAATTTTATTATATCAAAATCAGTGAGTGCTCGGTGTGGTAGCTTTATACATTTTTTGTCGGCACAGGTTTTAGGTGCAAGCCAAGACCACTCTTGTAGGGTTTCAAGTAAAGCCCTTTACCCAATGCTATAGCTTCCATTGTCTCGTTATGACGTTTTCCTTCTTCAAGAGCACGTTTGGCAGCATTGGCATCATTTACAGCTTTAGCAATCCCTGCTGCACCGCCAGAAAGAGCTCCAATGGCACTCAAACCAGCGAAAATGGGCACCAGAAATGGTAGAAAACCACCAATTTTTTTAGGCACTGGTAGAATTCGTGGTAATTGAACTTTGCTTCTTCCACCTGCTTTTTTCACAGCATGACGTGCACCTTTGAGGGCTGATTTGATAGGATTCCCCTCACCCGGGAGAATTGATGCTTTAGCTGCATTGACAACCTGTCTAAGCGTTATTTTCATCCGCTTGTCATTCTTACGTTGTTTTAGCTGCTTTTTCTTCATACCCATGCCAAGCTTCGTTTTAGCTTTCATTGTATTGGCTATACCCCAAGCTGCTGCTTTTTCTCCAATACCAGCGTCCTTTGCAAAAACTCTTTGCCAGATCTTCTCCGCAAGCACTCCGTCTGCGTTATGTCGTGCTGAAAGATTCTCACGATTCTTGGAGTACGAAATATCGTGTTCCCTACAAGCAGCGTCGAGAGGATTGATACCTCGATCACCTCTTGCAAGTCTCTTTGACAATTTTGTACCAGGCCCACAGAACTGATACCCTGGTAAATGTAACTCAACAGGCAATTTATTAATCAGATCATTCAGAAATCCTTTTCCACGTTTTTGCACGATCATACCGTTCGAACGAAAAGTTTAAGACTGAGAGAAAATTCTTTCGGAATATTCTATTTATAGACTAGTTCGTACTTATAGATTAAACAGCCTCCTTTATAAAGGTGTAGCCCATGCACTTTAATGTTATTTGTAATTAAGATGAGGTTTAAGACACAGTCTGCTAAATTGTCTGTCATGAATTTCGATGAACTCGTACATCGCAAGAAGACGGAAAGAAAACAACGTCATGGGCCTCTGCTACCAAATAGTGTGCGTGCACTGATCTGCGGACCATCAAATTGTGGAAAAACGAATGCTCTTCTTACATTCATCACCCATCCTAATGGCTTGAGATTTGAGAATGTTTATGTATATTCTAAATCATTGACTCAACCCAAGTATGAATTTCTCAAACGTTTACTCAGTTCTGTAAAAGGTGTAGGATATTTCCCCTTCAAAGATCACGAGCAAGTAATTAGACCTGCAGATGCACGACCGAATTCGTTAATGATTTTTGATGACGTAGCTTGTGAAAAACAGGATAATATGAGAGCTTTTTTTTGCATGGGTCGACACAGTGATGTTGACTCATTCTATCTCTGTCAAACATATACACGCGTTCCCAAACATCTAATTCGTGACAATGCTAATCTACTAGTACTCTTTCGTCAGGATGAAATGAACTTACGACACATCTATGATGATCATGTAAATACTGATATGCCATGGATGAAATTTAAGGATTTGTGCTCATTGTGCTGGAACGATAATAAATATTCTTTCGTGGTAATAAATAAAGACTGTGAGCTAAATAATGGTCGATACCGAAAAGGATTCGATTGCTTTATAAATATATGAGCAACAGTGAAATGAGAACAGTTGCAGTTTCAGTTATACGGTGGCAACATGCAGAGCGCAAAGTTTAACGAAGAACAAGGCATATTGCGTAAAATCGCAAATGTGAGTGAGACGATCCGGAGGAAACATAAACTCATAAAAAAGGGAAAAGAGAGCACTGAAAGGGTCATGGATGAAGTTTTCAAACCAGTTGAGACTCCATTGCAGCAGATCGTAAATCAGTCCGTGAAACTAGGAAAGATCAAAGCCGAAAAGCGAAAAAACGATGAGATAAAGGATGAACCAGTTTGGAAGGAAGAATTAGCTTCGAAGGAAGAGGGAGATTTAGATAGTACATTTAGAACTGCGCATGGAGATGATGATGACGATGATGATTATCAAAAACAAGTATCAGATTTATCAACATCATCTGAGAAAGATTTCACTATCATGCAAGAAACATCAAGTCAAAAACCATCTCCAACCGAATCACGTGCTGAACGGTACTTGCAGATGTTTGGAACAGCTGAAGAAAAAGAACTGGATACTTTATATGGTGTTCGAAAACTCTCAAATGGTGTCTTAATGATTGGTGATTCACCAGTAACATTTGACAACAATTATATCTCAGTTAAAAACGAGACTTATGAACAATCCCCAGGATTGATTGAGTTAATATTTAAAAAATCGCTGAACAAAGAAATCGTTTCTACAGCAGATATGGATAATTATTATGCAATGGTCTCTAGTACGAATGCTCATAGAAATTATTATAAACCCAACAAAGCCATTCGCACGAAAGGCAGTAAATACAAAAGTGTCATTGCTGATATGTTTTCATCGTCGTCAAGTCGCAAAACTGGTAAAGCTCTACCACACTACATGATTGCAAAGACACGTCGAACAATGGATTATGTTTATTGGGATGATCCTAATGAACTTGTTAGTAGATTGAGACTTCTTCTTGCATCACAAGCTGCTGGTAATACAAGTCATACCAACGAAATTATTTCGATTATTGAAGAATTACGAGAAGCTGGAATCATTTATTAGAAGAATGCGCACTATTTGTGTTCATTTAAAACATGAGCGTTGACGTGTTCGGACGACAGTTATCAATGAAAAGTGGGAGTGGGCTACCAGGAAGCCGTGGTCCTCCTGGCGAAGGTTTCAAAATCACCGCCAACGGTCAATATGATATGGACAATAGAAGATTGTGCAATGTAGCTGCTGCCATTGAGCAACATGATGCTGTTTCTGTGAGAGTAATGGAGAATGCTATACAGACAGAAGTTAGACTCGCATACAGCATTACCTCTTCTCTGCAAAGTAATGTTGACGATCATGAAATAATGTTTCAAGGTCTTGAATCACAATTTCAAGAACATATTAAACATCAGCGTATTGATAGTGAAACGGTGCAAGAACTTATTACACGCAATTCTCAGCTCACTGCTCATTTGGAAGAGCGATTGAGAGCATTAGAGAACGTTGGTTCCAACGATGAAAGTGAGCTGATGATTCAAAGCCTTGAATCTCGCGTGAACGAAGTTATAAAAAATCTTAAATCTGACGTCAAATCACAGCAAGAATTGACACTCAGGAATTCTCAAATAATAACCCAACTGAATGATCGATTTAATGCATTAGAACATGGAGAAAGCTACAATAGCGGAAGAGCTTTATAAACCTGCCAGGAAAAATTATCCACGTCGCCGTGTTGTCATGCGTGGATTGGATGAGACTTGGCAGGCTGATCTTGTTGATATGTCAGCATACTCCCAGTTCAATAACGGGTACAAGTATTTACTAACAATTATCGATATTTTCTCAAAGTATGCTTGGATCGTTGCAATCAAATCTAAAAATGGTAAAGAAGTGACTAATGCCATGAGCTCTGTACTTGTACAGGGTCGTGTACCGAAGAAATTGCATGTTGATCGCGGCACAGAATTTTATAATACAGAATTCGAGACTCTCCTTCAACGCTATGGAATCATCATGTACTCAACTTTCAGCAATATGAAAGCATCAATATGTGAACGTTTCAACCGTACGCTTAAAGGTAAAATGTGGAAACATTTTACTCTACGAGGATCGTATAAGTGGATTGACATTGTAGATGATTTAGTACTTACTTATAATAATACTAAACATCGTACGATTGGAATGAAACCGAATGAAGTCACAACTCAAAATGAAAAAAGTCTCTTGTTGCGTGTGTACAGAAATGTACAAGTTAATCGGACGCAAAAGATAAAATTCAAGATTGGCGATAAAGTGCGAATCAGCAAGTACAAACACATTTTTGAGAAAGGTTATTGTTCGGGATTGATTCGCTGGTGGCAGCATCTCCCCGAGCCAGCCGGGCACGGCAACGGAGAGATAGAGCAATCGGGTGCTCGTTCCCGTTGCCAACACGGGCGTCGCTACCTCCCGGGCACTCTTTCGTTCGAGGTGAAGAAGACGCTCCGCGCATGCGCGCGGTGCGTCTTCATCGATCTCCTCGCGCGAAAGATCAGTATCGATCACGGAGGCAACGAGGCATACACGTATTGTTAAGTTTACGCTAAGTTTTCGGGTTTTTTGGGAATCCTCTCATCAGGATCCTCTCGTTTAATTTATATATCGGTTCTTCGCATTTCTCGCATCACTCTCGGGAATATTTCGAGTCTTTCACGGGTATTAACACGGGATAAAGCGGGATTTACGCTTTTCTCGCCGGGAACACGTGGGCAGCCATCTTGGCCTCGTTATTCAACGCGGGTAACGAGCCACGTGCTGTCGAAAGCACTCGGGAAAATCAACATCCATCGCCATATTACTACTGTAGCTTTAGTTAAAAATAAATTGTTAAGTCTCCACCCGCCTCGCACTCTTATTATTTAAAAATCCACCAAAGCCAGATCCCGCAAAAAACAGTTATACTCCAAATTTGACAACAGAAATATTTACAATAAGTCGAGTTGTGAATACCGACCCCGTGACGTACAAGCTTAAGGATTACCAAGGTCATCCGATCCAGGGTGGTTTTTATCAAGAAGAACTCAGCAGCGTCAAATATTCAAATATTTACCTCGTAGAAAAAGTGATGCGAAAACGTGGTAATAAATTATTGGTGAAATGGTTGGGTTTTGATAATTCGCATAACAGTTGGATAAATCAATCTGATTTGTAATGTTTTTTTGTTTAACGATAATGTAATTTAAAATGAATTCATTTGAAAGAACTCTAGATTTTTTTTTCTTCTGATGATTACAACTGTGCTGTTTCTTTCTTGCCCATGAAACTTTATCTTCTCTCTCTCTCTCTCTCTCTCTCTCTCTGAGTCACTGTGCTTCTCCGACGTTCGTAAATAAACTAGCCTCCGATAGCCAGCATATGGGTCGTACATCTTTCGTCAACACACTTCCCGATCAAGTACAATGACATGTATATTTCTATGTATAAACAAATTTGTACAGTCTGAAATGAATAAAAATCACATTTGACAAACCAGTATTTATTATATATAATGTATACAACAATGTTTTGGTACAACTTATTTGCGTGTTCGATATCTCCATGGAAGCGTGTCAGTTGTATGAGGTGATATAATTCGTTTATTGTCATTCCAGCTGAGCGCTATTTTGTTTTGCCTAACCGTGTAAACTTTATGCTTTCTACTTTGAATTAAATTTTGACTTTTGACCAAAGTTTGATGATTGAAAGCACATTCCAAATAATCCTTAAATTCAATCTTTTTCAGAGCGGATCCCTTCACACCCTTAGCACGTTTTTCACATTCCCTTCCCCCCAAAACTTTGAATGAATATAATTTTGCTCTTAAGCCTATGAATTCAGCCTCATCAATTCAGCCGAATCAAGCCTATGAATTATTCTTCCATTGTTTTCATCCTTCATTAATCCTATGACTTTTTTATTCACTCGGGGTATGTTATAAATATTAGGCAGAGGATAGTCAGACGTATCAAATTTATCCAAATTACATTTCATGGATTCGTATATATCGGGAACGGTGAAATAATACAAAAGACTATCCGTATCGGTATACATCAATTTTGCCTTGTCGCCAAATGTTTCTTTCACATAATTATAATGAAAATCATAAATGTATGTTTTGGCAAGATCTAAAATCGAGAATCCTACGTATATTGGCTTATTCAATATTATTGTTGATCTGATCAATTCAATTATAACCATATCTTCATCAAAAGCGGTGCAACTATGAAAATTAGGTTTGGCAATGAGGGCTTTTGCACCATATCTTCCATCCCATTTAGTAATTACTTTGATGTTTTTATGTTTTCGAACGTTCTCTATGGTTTTTCCGAAAACTGCGTTATTCATCAGTTTATAAAAGTTTTTATCAAAATCATTAGTGGATTTTTTTCTCATTTCAGTATTTAAATCGATATATTTTTTTAACCATGGTGATTGTTCAAATTTCAGAATTCTATGAATTTTAGTCAATTTCATGCCTAAGCTCAAACATTGTTTCAAGACTTGGTAATGAATGACATATTTTTGCTTGGAGAACAAGGTAGTTGTCAATTTCGATTCCTTGGATCCTGGGGTGGGGGGTACGAAATGCTCAGGACACAGAGGTAGATCTTTGTGTAATTCATGAAGCTCCAACGGATATTCTAGATCCACTTCGAGTATATATCCTACAGAAGATTCGTTTGGTATATTACAAACATCTACTTCCTCGAAATTTGTTACCCACGCAAATGAGCTATAGGGTAAATTGAGACTCATTGCTGCTCCGTATAAATTATTAACATCGAAATACATTAAGTAAGATTCTTCTTCGTCTGGATTGAAAGCTGTCCCCATATATCTGTTGTTTGCTTTAGCATATCTATTCGAACACTGGGCTACACCGCCTCGAATGCCTCTTTCAACAAACATTACCATATCAATATCAGTCAGGAGATCCATTTTAATACCAGTACATTTGAGCATGGCGTCAAACGCAAGGCCGGGTGCTGTATAATAATGCAATGGAACTAAATTATAAGTTGAGCGACACTTACATCGAAAATTTTCGAAAATATCTGCTAAGAGGAGAACGTCGGTTCGCAAATACAAATCTGAATACTCGCCTAATGTTTTAACATCAAAAGTTTGCCAGATATGACATGCGTGTGCATAATCATCTTGTAAAATATCAACGTCATTTAATTTTGAATAAAAATTCTCGATACTTGGTAGATGTCTTTCCTCAAGCTTATCCCAACAATCTACATAATCATATGGAAATACGCCTTTTCTCGTCAATAAGTGAAATTTCTCCAGACTACTACAATATTTGCGTGTAATTACTTTTTTTTCATCTGTCAAATATGACGCTAATTTTTCAAGACTGCTGGACATAAAGCGGAATGAATCTATAAAACGCAAATTTATCATGGTTCCTGCTACATGTTTAGTAAAAGATATATACTTTTCCTTGTTTACTGGTAAAAGGGTAGTTGCACCTTCGAATGATGTAGCTAATGCTTTGATCAAAAAATGTGAGTCATATCCTGATAAGTTGTGAAAAATAACTGGAATATCGTGTGATTTTTTGTAATTCAAGTTACAAGATTTATGCGCAGCACCACGAAACTTTCCCGTAAAATGACAATGGTCATGATATTTTTTATCTTCCCTGGTGAATGGCTTTTCACAAATATGACAAGTTACCGCAGACGTAAATTCATTTGCTTGATCGGGACTCAATTGTTCCATAGGTACAATTGTTTCAAAATAAACATTCAACGATTGAGCCAAGTCTTGCAGCTCGTTTATGAACCACTCGATGCAATTTTCTCCACGATTTATTTCGAACTTGGAAATCGAATCATCAAATGTGCAGTGTAAATAATATGCAATACTGCATGGGATATGCTTTTGATAGACCGTTGTGTTCTTGTCCTCTCCGACGACCGGTTTCAATAAGCATTCGAGGTCAGCGTAAATGCAAAATGGTACATCTTCTTTATGTCTAAAGTTTTTGAATTCAACAATATTATTATTACCATCTGGGAGAATAACGCGACTTTTATTACAACTAACACAATCAAGTCTATGTTGATGTAGAACACTTTCAGAATTGAAATGATTCAAACATCTGTCACAAATCCAAGTTCGACATCTTCGTCTGGATATTTGCGAGTTAACCAATCGTGATAAGTTTCGAATCCATGCAAAATGAAACACCCTGTTATTAAGCACATCATCATCATCGTCTAGATCATCAATTGTTGTCTCCACCAAAAGAAGATGAATGACAGGTTTATCTGACTTGTGTTTACTTAAATAAAATAGTGCTATGCAATCATCATTTTTCATCACCTCGTCTTGTTCTATACCATATACGTTAATTGAAAGATTGTTCAATTTCTCAAATTTGTGAATCATATCTAGCGATATTGGAAATGTCAAACCATCGTATTGTAGCACTGAGCTGAAATGTGGATATGAACTCGTTGCAGTGGAATTGTTATAAGTTGGAAAAAGTGCGGCGGTGACTGCCCAAAGAAAACAATAAGCGTCGTCACTTTTAATGTTTACAACAGCCTTCTTATCCCTAATGAACTTGGGTAGCTGTGTGTAAGTTGAGAAGCCGGCGTGTAATGGTACATATCTGTTTATATTTACTGACAGATTTATGATTTCAACCAACGACCAGCCAGAATCTTTTTCCTGGAACTCTTCGCTCTTTACCAATAACTTATCCTTCACATGCTCATTGTACCACGCATTTAAATCCGTTGATCGTAAGATGACTTCATTTTTCGTATTAAAAAATTTTTTTTCTTCGATAATAAATCCATCCTTTGTGATAATGAATTTACAACATAACACGGTGTTCACTTTCAAATTTTCTCCTTTCCGTAAAGCGTTCTTTATTCTAGTAACGATTGGCTTTTTTGAGTCTTCCAGAAAATGTATCAGATCTTTATGTTGTAAATTTATGACAGCTCCCGTCCTAATTCGTTCCTGAAAGGCAGATTCTAAATCTTCCCATTGCACCCTCTCGTTCCTCCGCTGTCTTTTCCGTTGTACACCGGCACCAGTTTTATGATGAAATTTGAATTTAGCAGCCAACGATTTCAAAATTCCGATGGTTGTTGAAATCCTTATTTTTTCACCGACCGTTAAATTAATCGTTCTTAATATTTTATTAAGTAGCTTAATATTTCGCACTCCGAACTTCAACCATTTTTCGATTTCAATTGGAGAACATTTATTTGCAAGGAGCTTGTAAGCTCTCTCCATAATATCGATGAGTTTGAGACATTTTTCTGAATCCATTGTTTAGAGAGAGTTCCTCTTGTTGTACTGATACAGTGAATAATTGACTGTGATCTTTGACTTTGTTGAAACCCTTTTATAGAGTATGAACGTGTGAAAGGAGGGGGAAATTAATTTTTTTCACACTTTTGTTCTTGACTGACGAAGAGTTTGATTCTTTTCTCTAGAAGTTTCCAAGATCAATTTAGAGGTGATATTTGATAGCACCAGTGGTGACAGATATTCGGGAGAGAATTTAATCATGGTGTTTATACGTTCTTACTGCTCGGACCATAAAGATAACCATAGTCTCCGTTAGCTAGCCTTTGTTTATAGTAAAGATCGTGGTCACAATTTAGGCATCAATCCGAAAGAGTCACAGAACGTTACAGTTTCCGTTAGCCGGTCCTCGAGTAAAGATCGTTGCGACAATTTGACCATCTTCTTTGAAAGAGTCTCAGAACGTTTTGTCAATTGAAATTGCACCGTTGTTTGTGCGTATAAAACAAGTGAAGCTGTGGAATTCAAATTTTTTTTTGGAAAGTTTTTGGAAGTTTTTGGAAATTTTACTTTGTCTTATTCTTCTTCTGGATCGAGATATTTTGCTCTGAAAGCCGCATTGGATTTTATTCGTGGTCAACAATCACCAAAACTTCAAAGTAATATTGTTGTAATTTTATTAGCAAAGACACAAACTGCTTAAAAAATAGAAATTCGTCAATACTTGAAACTTGTTCTAGAAAATGGAGACTACTATTAAGGCATTCACTGTTGAAATCCCTCATGAATGGCGTGAGGGATTGAGCAGTGCTCAGATAAACGAGCTCGGCGACATCATACTCAAAATGATTCAAGTATATCAAGTGGCTCCGAATACTGCAGCCGTTATGCAGTACCAAGGGGTGACTGCTGCCCTGGAAGTGCACGGTGACAGATACATCTTCAAAAAACTTTGATGGATCATCTGCACTCAAGCCTCCTCTACCGCGTAGCTTATTATTTCATTTGATAAATTTTAAATTTCATTTCACGAATTTTGTTTTCTATTTTCATATCAAACTGCTATGTTCACCTTATGTGTTTGTTTGAGGTAGAGGATGGGAATGGAGTGTTATAATAAAAATTAGCCTGTTTAATTGTTTTGTTAAACGTTTCAATTTTACCCTGCACTTATATATTGTTTACACGGTGAGGTAATAACCCTGTTCAGCAAAATAATTTGACTACCTATTTTTGAGATACAAAAAAAAATCGTGTTCGAAAAAAAAAGTTGTGCTGGATTAACATGATTACGATGTGCAAATGATGAATTTTTTTCCTATTTAGTTTGTGAATGTTTTTTGCTAAAACAGAATTATTACCCCAAGAAGAAAATGTAAACATTGCGCGTAAAAGAGTGAGACTGAGAAATCACGTTATTCGATATAAGTGCTATTGAGGAAAAAACAACAGCTCTTTTTAACAATTACACGTATGATACAATACTTTACGTATTTATTTTTTTCTCGATAATTCATTCAAATCACTTTACAAACGATCAAGCACGAGATTGCATAGCCATTACATAGTATATCAAAGTAAGTAAAATCATACATATTGTAACGGAACGCTTATACCTATGCGTATACTCGCTACGCGCAGGTCCGCGCTTCCTTACTTTAAAAGGAGCAGGTATGAAAAGGAAGCGAGACGACACGAGTTTTTATAATAAAATCAATTTAAAAATTGATTTTTATTGAAAGAAAACAAAATTATTTGTGTTTTACAATTTGCAATGCTTATTTTGTTTTTTTATTTAATAACAATAAATTATTTAAACCGCTAATGTTTTTTTTTATGTCTATTTTGTATTTAACCTTGCTTCTTTTATTTTAACCCAGTGTTGCTTGCTATATAATAATAATTATAATGGTTTGCTGTATTTTATTTATTTTATTTTGCTTTCATAATAATTTACGACGATGTCCCTTTCTTATTTTTAATTTATTTAATTTATGATGTTGGAGACACGAGAGCCAATTTACTAATAATTATAATTGCAATAATGATAGAATAATATTCACGACGTCTCCCGTTCCTGGCGTGGTTTAAAAATTCATTTTCGGAGAAAAATCTTTATTTTGAATTTATTAACATAAAAAAAATAAACAAATTAGATCTCGGACTACGGGAATTGAACGTCGCCGAACCCTTCCAATATCCCGAGCATCTAAAGGTGAGAAAGGAATGAGATCCCAGACTACGGGAGTTGAACGTCACCGAACCACTCCAATATCCCGGGCATCTGCGGGAAATTGTTCAGAAATAATTAGGGAGAGACCCCAGACGACGGGAGTTGAACGTCACCGAACCACTCCAATACCCTGAGCATCTGCTGAAATTTGTTTAAATAATAATCATAAATGACCTCGGGCTACGGGAGTCGAACGTCACCGAACTACCCCAATATCCCGAGCATCAGTGGGATAATAATAATAAAGGAATTGCACCTCAGGCTACGGGAGTCGAACGTCACCGAACTGCTCCAATATCCCAAGCATCCACTAAGACCCGCCAGGGAGGGGAGAGGTTCTTCTCTTTAGCTCTTTCAAGCTTCAGTTCAAGAGAGAAGACTGTCTGCCGAATGCTCCGCGCACCGACTTTTATACCCGACTCGCCGCCGAACTGCGGCCGCCCACGCATGCGTGTTTGCTTTGTTGTGCGTCGTTGGCATGGAAACGCGCCTGCGCGGTGTCGTTTATTCTTATTTTGCTTATTTCTTTTGTTTTTTTACATTATTTTATATTATTTTTATACTATTTAATCTTATTTGATTTATTTCAATATTATTACGCAATAAAATCATTTATTTCAATTTTTATTAATATCGATTACATAATCGATGCTCACTTCGCGTTGCGCGATGTCCGAGAGGCGGCCATATTGGTATTTTGCGCGTCGCTGTCCGCTTGACAGTTTTTCAACATGGCGGCCAGGCGCCAAGTTGATAGTTGTCGTGCGGTTTTTATTTATTATTTTGTTTTATTTTTTCATTAAAATTGGTGTCGTCTCAATGCCCCCCAGAACAAAAATATTGAAAAAATTTTTGTTCTATAATGGCGGATTGCGACTTAATAAATTACAATAATATGAATGTTTTTCTTAAATCTAGAGTCTTCTTTTCTTCCTTGACCCTCTAGGTGCTGATTTCTTTGTCGTCGTTAGCCCAGGTGAGGTCCTCCATCAGGCTGTAATTATAATGGCCATATTGAGCCCATTCCTTCTCGACCAAGATTTGCGATAATTCCCCTTGTCCTCTGGGGAGTGTGAGCTTGACCTCAAGCCCTAAGTTCTGTTGTTCAACGATTGAAACAGTAACTTGTTTCTGGTAGATGTGTTGTTGTAGTTTCTTGCAGAGTTCTTTATCCCAATATTCCCCTTGGATTGGTTTTACGTTTGATAAGCACGCCCTCGTGCAAAAGCAAGGTATGCTGTAGAATCTGCCAGGTAGATTCCTCAAATCGGTTACTGGGCTCATCAAGGTGATTCCGCTGTCGATAAGTTTTAGGGTAGCTTCCCCGACTTTAACGTTGACCAAGCGTCCCCGTGATGCTGTCTGTGCATCCGGGATGGCGTACAGCCGCCCAATGCTCAGTTCAACCGTGTTATTGCGATGATTTCTCAATTCTTCATGGATGTCCTGCTCTAATTCCATCATTTCGTGCCACTTCTCTACCGTGGTGAAGGTGAAGTTTGATGGCGTCAGGAATTCCAAGAGATTGCCTCGTGGGTTCCTTCCCACTGATGAGGTAAAGGAGACTCGTGATATGTTCTCTCCGTTTGGACGAAGTTCATGATGAGATCGTTTCTCATGTTGTTGATGTTGCCAGTTCTGAAATAGAGCTGAGAATGATGTATTAGAGCTCGAGAGTCCCGTTTTTATACCCTCTTTTCATCCCCACTCTTGGCTTTCCCCACTACGATATTTTCGATTGGCTGTCGTATCCCCACTCCTATTTTTCTCTTCTTTTTCCCCTTCTTTGTGCTTCTTTTCCCTTTCCTATATTTTTTTTTTCAGGTTCTTTCATGTTTTTCAGGTTTTTTTGATTTCCAGGTAAGTATTTTCATTTTTATTTTTAGGTAAGTATTTTTTTTATTTCAGGTTCCCAGGTCTATTCTTCTTCTTTCTTTTAGGTTTTTAGGATTTTTAGAATAGGATTTTTGAAGGGTTTTTCTTTGAAAAATAAATTAAACCAAAGAGACATCGCGTTTTTGAGTTTGTAAATAGAGAGAACAATATTTTTTTATTTATGATTTTTGTTCTTTTTCTTTGTAAATTTGCTAATTTTTCGATTAACAATGATATTTTGCCTTCTTTTAACAATTATACATCAAAAAGTTTAAGTTATATTTACAATTTTTCCTTTTCAATATAATAAATAACATTAACTTCATTTTCTTTTACTTTAATTTGCTAATTATCACATTTTTCTCAGTCTATTTTTTTTAATTTGATTTATTTTTAATTTTATCTCATTTTTGTTCTTCTTTTGTTTTTATCCAATCAGTTCTCCTTGTATTAGTTCTTTTTTTATTATTTTTCTGATTTCCTCCATGTCTTCTTGTTTAAAATTAAATTCTTTGTCGGCTGCTTTGTATTTTGCGTAGGCGCAAACGAAAACCCCACAATCGTATCCATTAGATTGTCGTGGAATATCCTTTTTATTGGTTAGCGTCCAATCCTCACTTTTGAAAATCTCATTTTCATTTTTTTTAGCCTCTTCGTGGAGATATTGTCGAAGCGTTTCTAAGTATCTTCCACTATCACCCATGAGGCTATCTAAATAATCTATTTTTTCTTTTTTATATCGATTATAGCGAGGCACCAATGGTTTGCAAGGTGGATCGGTACAAAGACGAAATCGAAATCGAAAATGTTAATGTTCTTTGTCCATCTCTTGACGGAGTCGTATTTGTTTAGATGGAGGCGAGGAAAGAAAAATGAATTCATTACATGAATTTTTTTATTTTTTTCTTTAATTAATTCGAAATAATTATTAATTATTTCGTCATTTAACCATTTTTTATCATCCAGAGTCGCGAGATGTTGCGGCTTTATTTTTTTTAGCGTTTTTTGTTGATTTTTTGTTTTGTTCTTCTTTGGCTCTTCTTGGTTTTGTTTTTCTTTTATTTCTTTTTTGTTGATCTTTTCTCTTCTTGTTTCAATCGTTTCTACTTTTTTTTCTGTTTTGTTTTCACTGGTTTTAACTTTTTTTTCTTTCATAGACTTTACTTCATTCTTTTCTTCGGTCCTTTTTCTTTTATTATTGATTTTCTTTTCTTTTACTCTTTCTATTTTTATTTTTTTGAATTGTAGAATAGATATTTCGTTTTCTTTTTCTTCGTCCTTTTCCTCTTTATTTCTTTTGTCGATTTCTTCCGTCTCCATTTTTTTTTCTTCTTTTCCATCGTTAGTTGTCTCTTCATTCTTTTCATCTTTCCAATGAAATTCTCCTGCCTTCCATTTTGTCCATTCTTCGTTGGTTCCTCCAATTTTATCGAGGCTATTTTGCTTATGATAATTGAACAATGGAGAAATCATCGGTGGTACGAAAAATTCTTCGGCGATTTCTTGAAAGAATTTTTCTCGGGCCAACATCAATAAGATTTTTTGTTTGCATTCTTTTGATTCTTTTATTTCGATTTTATTAATCCTCCAATTTGTTTGTATTGCCTTGTCCATTTTCGATTTTATCGTCTGTGTTTGCTGATTTTGTATTTTTTTCTTGCTAATTTCACTTTTGATTGTCTTTATTTTATTTTTGTTTAATTTTTGACATTTATATGTCATTTCGTACCCGTTGTCCCATTGTCCAGGTTCGAAATTTGTTTGTTGAGAAAAATGCGACACTGTCGCGATGTTTGTTTGCGTAGACGCGTCCATTTTATTGCCTATATTAAAAACCCTACTCGTTATATTTTGATCCCTGTGGAAACTCGCTGTTAATAGCATGCAAATTTTTCTTTTTTTCTCACCCGAAATTCCTGTCCTGAAATGCCTAAATGAATAAATAAATGGAAAGGATGGAGAAGGAGTCCAAAAACGTCCGATTCAAACGACTGTTTGTTACAGAGTGCCGTTCTGATCGCGGACTACTTCCCCCCCAAACCTCGCAAAATTTTTATAGTTGCGAAATCGTTGTGCGGCTAGGCATGCGCGCCATTAGTGCTAGCGGATTTTTTTAGAACTACAACTCGGTTGTTCGACTGAACCTATGCGCCATAAGTGCTAGCGGATTTTTTTCGAACTATAACTGGTACAAAGTTCTTATTATTGCTTTTTACCCCTTTTTCAACTTTTTTCTTTTGTTTTCATTTGATTTTGAGTTTGTTTATTTTCCTTTCGTGACTTTTTATCACTATTTCTTAGTAATTATTAGTGTTTTTAATTACAAATTAAATTTTTCTTATTTTAAGGCGTTTTTGACTTTGTAACTCTTAATTATTATTATTATTGTTAATTAAGAGCATCTTGTTTATTATTTAAGGGTTTTCTTTTTTTTTTTCTTTTTGTTTTTATTACTTTTTTTTTTTTTCAGCTTTATCGTCATAAGAGGTAAGTACTATTAGTGTTTATTCAATTTCCAATCTTACGGATAAATATTAAATTTTCAATTTTTGACTAATTAATAAATAATAAAAATTCTTTTTGATAACGTTTGTATTTTGTTTCTTTTTGATTGTTATTAACGAATTTTATCATTTTCTCAATTACTTTGTTTGTTTTTTCGATTTTTAGCCTATTCTTTGTATTTTTTCAGGTTTGCGGCGTGATACATCCCGCGTTCTACTAAATTATCAGGATTTTCTAAAATAAAAGTTGCGCCTGCTATTTGTTTTTTTATTCTATATGGCCCTTCATAAATCGAGAAGAATTTTGCCATTTTTTTGTTGATTGGATCACTGACATTGCACGCTTTTGCTAAAACTAAGTCTCCTTCATGGAATTCAATTAATTTGTGTTTTGCATCAAATTTTAATGCTCTTTTTCTTCCTTTTGCCTTAATTCTATTTTTCGCAAGAATGAGTTTGGCTTCTCTTTGTGCCTCATCTTCATTATTTTCATTTTTTTCAATTTGTATCCAATTTCGCCAAATCCTTTGTGGCTTTTGATTCTTTTGAATCTCTATTGGAGTTATTTCTGTTGTTTCATGATGCGTTTCGTTCATACAATCTTCAATCACTCTTACCCATTGCAACCAGTCGGTATGTTTGTTTGTTAAAAATGTTCTGAAAAATCTACCTATTTCTCTATTTACCCTTTCAACAATGTTTCCTTGTGGATGTCTAATTGATGAAAATACGGGTTGAATTTCCTCACTGGCTAATTTTTCCAGCCATAATCGCGAAGTGAATTGCGTACCGTGATCAAATTGTAATTTATTTGGTTTACCGTGGTTGGGAATGTAATGATTGAAAATTTTATTAATCGTAGCTTGTGCTGTAGCACTTTTTAAAGGATATAATACAACAAATTTTGAAAACGCATCAATCGTGACTAAAATATGTTTCATTCCACCCTTTGTTACCGGTAGAGGACCAAAATAATCTATCGAAACAATATCTCCAGGTCCGTTTGGGACGATATTTTGTTGTGCTGCATATGAATGCTGATTGGGCACTTTATTTCTTTGACAGGAATCACAGGATGCTAAAATTTGTCTAACCGTATGATACATCTTTGGGTAAGTAAAATCCTCTTTTATAATATTGTACACTTTTTTAGCGCCAATATGTCCGTACATTTTGTGTGTTTCAGGTACAAGAAGTTCGAGAATCGCTTTCCGCGGCAATACGACTTTCCAGGCATCAGGATGTACTGCTTTTAATAAAATATTATTTAAAATTTGATATTTGTTGTTTTGATTTATTTTAATTTCTTCCCTTATTTCTCTTATCCTGTCCTCTCGTATTTGCCATTCAGCCATTTTCGTAATTCTTTCTTTTAATTCGTTTGAAGGTTTTACAGCAAGAGTTGTTGCTATGACTATTTCTTTTCCTTCTCGACCACCTGTATCTGGAGGATTTAAACGACTTAATACGTCGGCGACAATGTTTCTTATTCCTGGACAAAATTCAAAATTAATATCATAGTCTTGGATTGCTAAAATCCATCGAGTTAATCGAGCATTTAATAATTGACAATTTTTTAAGAACGTAATGGCTTTATGGTCAGTGATTACTTCGATTTTTGCACCTAACAAATACGTTCTAAACTTTTTTAATGTCCAAACAACCGCTAACAATTCTTTTTCAGTTGTTGTATATGCCAATTCGGGTCCTTTTAATGTCCTACTTGCAAACATTATTACACTCAGCTCGCCATTCTCGTCCTTTTGAGCCAAGGTGCCCCCCAGAGCGTAGTAACTTGCATCCGTTTGTAAGACGTATCCTTTCGCTGGATCAGGATGTTTTAATAAAACGTCGGCAACAAATAAATTTTTTATTCGATCGAAAGCCTCTTTTTCTTCACGCTCCCATTTCCGTTTTGTCTCTTTTCTCAGCAATTTTAAAAGTGGGATTGTTTCCTCTGCATGTTTCTTAGTAAATTTTGTGTAGTAATTAATTAATCCAAGAAATCCTCTTAATTGTTTGAGATTTCTTGGTGCAGGGAATTCTTTTATTGCTTGTATTTTTTCTGGTTGAGGCTTGATTCCTTCGGTAGTTAAAATGTGGCCAAGAAATTCAACCTCTTTTCGGAAGAATTTGGCTTTTTTTAATTTGATTGTCATTCCATTTTGTTCGAGTCTTTCTAGTAATTCGTCTAGATGTTGCATGTGTTGCTCGAAATTTTCGGATATGACAAGCAAATCATCGACAAAATTAATAACGTGATCTCCCAGTCCATGGAGAATTATATAGAGTGCACGCAGAAGACTTGCAGTGCTTGTTTTTAATCCAAATGGTGTTACGGTGAATTCGTAAACCTTACCTCGATATCTAAATGCGGTGTACTTCATCGAATCAGGATGAAGTGGGATTTGCCAAAAACTGTTTGTGAGATCGAGTGTTGTCATCACTTTTGCGGTGTGGCATTTTTGGAAAATCTCTTCGATGTTTGGTACAGATTCATGGTCGTCGGCCATTACTTGATTTAGTTTTCTGGCGTCTAAACATAATCTGACCGATCCGTCTTTTTTTATTACAGGGATGATAGGATTTATCCATGGACTCGTTGATCGTTGTATTATTCCATTATTCATTAATTTTTCGATTTCTTTATCGACTTTTTCTCGATGCATCAATGGTACCTCGTATGCATGTGCAACGATTGGTTTTTCCGTCGTTATTTCTAATTTATGATAATATGCATTTATTCTTCCCGTATTTTTACGGAAAGCTGCTCTTCGATTCCATTAAACTTCCTTTTGTATTTGTTTTTGTTTTTCGGTGAGTTCAGATTCGTTACCATTTCTTCTATTTCTGTCCATGTAATATCCTCGTAGTTGTTTTCGTTATGTAAGATATTTAAACTTTGCACTGGCCTATTTTTATTTTCTTTGTTCAAAGTGGAGTACATGTCGCTATGACTAATGGCTTTTATTTTTTTTCATCTTCTGATGCCCCTATTGTCGGGATTACATCAGTAATATTATTATGTTTGACCTGGAGAGACATTTCTCCTAGGTCAATTAAACTTCTCAAAGGTTTGAGGGAATCTACCCCCAATAAAACGTCTCTAATTAGGCCAGGGATAATCAAATATCTAACATAACTTTTTATTTTTCCTATTTCTGTTGTTGCCATTATTTGCTGCTTTACTTTCGTTAATTTTCCTTTAATAGCGCCTTTTACCGTGACTCCTGTCACCGGTAAAATTGGGCAATTTTTTAAAACTTCCTTATTTTCAAGATAAAATTCTTCAGAGATTGTGGTCACTTTGGATCCACAATCCACTAAAGCCGTTACTGGAATGCCTTCAATTTTTGCGTAAATCTCAGGACGTTCCACCATTGGAACTGACTCTCCATTTATTTCTTCTCCCAACAGGAACTCTCGTGTGTCGGTGAAGATCGTGTTTATTGGAATCATTTTAATTTTGAGGTTATCCATTGATTCATCGTTTTCTTTTTCAATTTTCTCAATTTCCGTTGTACCTCGCACTTCTTTTGTTGATTTATTATTTTGTACGGGTACAACGTTTACTCGTTTCCCGCCGTTGAAGTGGATGGTTGAGGCTCTTCCTGCGTCGTTATTGTTTGTAGAGGTTGTGCAACGTTGTTTTCCTCCTTATTTCTGTATCCTCCATTATTTCGGTCTGCATTTTGTTGCCAATTGTTTCTGAATCCTCCATTGTTTCGATTTCCTCCATTGGAGTTTGATGACCATCCGTTGTTTTGTGGTTGATTTCTGTTTTGATTTGATGACCATCCATTGTTTTGGGATTGGTTTTGATAATTGGAATTTCTATTAAAATTTGAATTTTGATTGTAATTTTGATTCCAATTATTTCGATTCCCATTATTCTGTTTTTGATTCCCATTTTGTTGATTATAATTTTGTCGCTGTTGACCCCAATTCGATTGGTAATTTGAATTTGGATTTTGATGTCCCCGTTGATTCCAGTTTTGTTGATTCTGGGGCATCCTGTAGGGCTTTTGTTCCCTATCATTTTCGTTTTTGTTTGTAGGTGTTTCTTTTTCCCTCTTTGAATTGATAGGGCCTCCTTGATCGATTTTTTCTAAAAATTCAATCAATTGCTCGAGGGTTTCAAAACCTCGGCTGATTATAGTTGCTCGTATTTCCTCCGTGAAATGTTGCGACAGTGATGCGATGATGTCCTTGTCGCTCGGAGGTGGAAAAAGATCTCGAGCCATTCCAAAAATGCGTATTGCGTAGTCAACTTTAGGCAATTTGCTGTCATTTTTGAAATACCCGAATTCCAGATCCCTCCTTACTTTCCTCTGGACCTCTTTTCCCCAGAAACGTTCAGTGAACTTCCTTTCGACATCCTCAAATTCATTAATCTGATCCTCCACAAGAATCCACCATTCTTTTGCTGATTTTTCGAGGCTTTGTCCGAGGAGATATTTTAATTCTCCTTACGTCGGATTAGTCACCTCGCAATAGTGACGGAATTCTTTTATGAATTTAATTGGCCTAGCCCTGTTTGATCCATCAAATGTTGGCGGTTTTATTTTAATTTTATTTGTTTGTACAATCGGCGTAGACCTCTGTTGCATTTTTATTTCCTCTTCTTCATTGTTGTCATCCTCTGTTTGTTCTTGAAACGCGATTTGTTGTTTTTGAGGAATTATTCGCGTACTTTCTTGTTGCGGTGTGTGGTGATAGACTATTTTATTTTCGAGGTCTAATATTTTTTTTCTTTGATCGCCTACCGTTAATTGTAATTGAGCAACACTAACTTCAGTTACCGCAATTCGAGATATTGTATGCTCTAATTTTTGTGAAAAATATTTAAATTGTTTGTCTATTGGAGCTAGGATCTCATGCACCTCGTTTGCAATTCGAGCCTCTAACAATTTCATGTGATTTTCTATTTGTTCACTCTGATCATTTAAATGTGTTTTGATTTGATTGACTATTTGATAATTTTTCGCAATTTCATTTGCCATGCTTTGCATCTGTAATTTTAAATCGCGAGTGACTTCTATTAAATTTTCTAACATAACATCCCTACTGTATTCAAATCGCGGTTCATCTTTATCTGATTTAGGAGTGCCAAATTGTTCCCCCTTGTTTACTTCTTCTTCAATTTTTTCCAATTCTAATCCGAAATTCCCCCTAGATTCGTTAAAAATATTACCCACGCCTCGAGGTGGCATCGTGGTATCTAATTCTATTTGTTCGGTTTGATTTTCTGGATTTTGGAATCCAGAATCACCTGTGGCTTCGTCTTTTTGATTTTTATCATCCGCCATTTTGTTTATGTTAATTATTTTCATTTAATAATAATTGCAAAATTTATCCACTAGTCTCACTCCGTTTTCAAATACCTGCCCCACGTTGGGCGCCAGTTGTAACGGAACGCTTATACCTATGCGTATACTCGCTACGCGCAGGTCCGCGCTTCCTTAATCAAGAGACTCGGTAGAGTCTCGGGACAAGTACATTTGACAGCTCTGTCTGTCGTCTGCTTGCCCGAGGCTCACCCGAGTATATTATCTCTGAATAAAAGGATTTCAAGGGTGGGGGGAAACTCTTTCTTGAATTACTAAGCCCAGGCGTCATCTTATGATTTGAAATTTGAACTGGAGACTATTTAAGTTATCCCTCCTCGATTGAGCCATAAATCAACCCGATTGATGCCGTAATTGCTGAGAAAAAACTTTGCACGGGCAAAATTATGCGATGATCGAAGTATGCGTGCGTGTATGTATATGACACAGAGGAAGGGCTCGTGTGGCCATTGTGTTTCTGATTGGTCGCGACTGACGACATATCCCTGTGTTCCCATTCGACAAAAAGTTTTGGATACGAGTAACACGAATAACACTAATACGTCTTCATATGAATGTGTCCTTTAATTTCGCGGATATACAGAAACGTTCGAAAATCGGAAATCGGGAAAAGAGTTCAAGAGACTCGGCAGAGTCTCGGGTTCAAGTGTCGACGAAAGAAAAGTGCGAAGACGTTAAAAAAAAAAGTCAACGTTACTGGATGACGAAAAAGTATTAGGTCAAGAGACTCGTCGAGAGTGTTGTAATAGTGTGTGCAGTGCGGGGTTAAGTGCGGTTCCTATCTATATCGCTAAAGTGTCAGCTGTCACAGCTGCAATATCTATATCTCTAATGTGTCAGCTGTCAAAGCTGCAAATTTATATTCGAGTGTTGACAAACCGAAAATGCGGAAGTACGTACATGAAAAAAAGTTATTTCGATTCAGTGAACGATTAAAATAATACGTATAAGATCGTGATTTTGGGTGGTCCAATTAATAAGTGATAGAAATTTCGCTCATGTGTCAGTTGTACAAGTCGCAAGCTCATATTCCAGTGTCAACAAACAGAAGTGCGAAAACGTAAAAAAAAATATTTTCAAGTTCAGTGATTAACATAAAAGTGTTTCAATGAATTGATTTGTGAAAAAATATTAAATAATTTAAAAAAATCCGCGAATTCGTGTAGCTGGATTAAGTGCTATAAAATACATCGAAACATAACCTCAAAGCATCAGTGGCAAACGTTTTGAAAATGTGTGAACTCTCAAATCAATGGTGTTGATGTTTAGATCGTGGAACGCAACGAAATTTTTTTTTCAAGCATGTCCCTCATATTTTTGTCCCACATTAAGACATATTTTTCGTAAAAGGGAGTGTGTGCGTGATGAAACCTAGTGACTAAAATGTATCTTGTTCAATAATAAAAACTTGTAAAAACAAGGAGTGTTGATGAAATGTTTATTTTCGAAAATTTACATGTGACTATTCTTGTGGAATCATGATGTTCAATACTTTTCAGTTGCAGTCTACGAATCAACCAAAAAACTCCCAATATTCTACACGCTGGGCTACCTTCTTACGCTTTTCCTTTTAGGCATTCCAATGCAGCTTTTCTTATCAACTGGAGTTTCGCTGGTTATGTGAACGTTGTATTCAAGGAACATCTTCGCCAACAAGTTTATACATCAAAATGTCAGCAATATTATGACGACATGACTCGGTCAGGCTTGCGCAAGATTCGAGTGAAACCTCAATTATGACAAAAAAATCAAGATATTGAATATTCCTTCAATTCTGTAGTGTGCATTGTAGCAGAATTGCTACGAATGTTTTTATACAGTATCAACTTCATTCTCCCGGCAATGTTTCTTCTCATAGCATTAAAATTCTTATCGCTGAGATGCAATAAAAGTTTGTGTCAAAATTTTTCCCTACTCCGAAGACACCGCAGGCTGTAGTAAACTGAATTGAGGTTCTTCGCTTTGTCCATTAGGTTTGAATGGAACTACCAAAGCTGACGCAATGGACCATTTACTATTCTTAATGAATACATTAAAACTATTGTCTCTTTTGCATAAGAGATAATGGTTGTTAGATGGAGCTCAACGGCAACACTGTTTTCTTTGCAAATAATTGATACGAATTTTCATTATTTGGTAACGGTCAATTCTTTTTGTGAATTCTTTATTCAAGATTAAATTACTTTTGCCATCAAGTATTTCAATGTGAAAATGTATTCTGTGGACAATCTACTTTTCACTTTTCCTTGAAAAAAAAAAAAAAAAAAAAAAAACAAGGAAGCAGGCTCGTTTCACTCTTACCATAAATTAAATAAAGAACTGAGACAAAATTAGAATCGGATATGAGAATTATGTTTTTAAACGAAAAATATAAAATTATGAATAAAGTGAAAATAAGAATTCATACACATGGTACATCAGGTAGCATAATAGCATAAACCATCATTTTCATCAGACCTATTAATGAATTCATATATTAAAATTTTGATAAACATGGTCCGTCGCTATCTTGCAGAATGGAATGTGCACTTTCACCCAGTCATCATTTATCCAAGCTGATAAGATACCTTTATGTTATTCGATATAGATGAACCCAAAGTGTTGCAAAAGGTAGCTTGCGTGGAAGCAGAAATTTTAAATTGCTTTAGCCGGTCGAGGCAATTTTATAATCAGTTTGTCTGAAAATGGTTTACCGCTGTGCTGAATGTCTCTTATTTTTTACGTGCGATTTTATTTTCTATTGGTTATTTATATTCGCGAATTAAAGTTACATTTTCATTCTGAAAGTGAAATTCAGGGTCAAAATTTTCATTCATGAAAGCAAAATTCAAATTTTTCCCTTCAATTCTAGGAATTACAATTTTCAATTTTTTTTGTTCCCATTAGGGGAATGGATATGTTTTTGCAAATTGATTCGCTAATTTCAATTCGAGTATTTTTGAATACTCGAATTTGGATTTTTAATTACTTAGTAAAATTAGTAGTATTTAAAATGAGTGATTAGTTTGGTACTCAATTGGAATTTCCGATTTTTTATTCGGTACATAAATTAAATACTTGTGATTTCTATTCAGAAATTGAAATTTAGTTGATAATTCGCAATACCCTAAATTAATAAAAACAGAATTCTAAATAAGAAAAATAATTTCAGTACCCGAAATTTCCGTTGGTGAATTGGTATATAATTTGAATGACTTCAAATTCCAATTCGAGATGTAAAATTCAGTACATAATTTCAATCGCATAATGTATTTTGCAAATTTGGCCCATCATTTTAACTATCAAGAGACTCAGTAGAGTCTCAGGACAAGTACATTTGACAGCTCTGTCTGTCGTCTGTTTGCCCGAGGCTCGCCCGAGTATATTATCTCTAAATAAAACGATTCGCGGTGGTGGGGGTAAAAACTGAAAGTCATTTTCTCGAATTACGAAGCTCAGGAGACAGATGATGACTTGAAAATTGAACTGGAGACTAACTATGAAAAAATCTTTCGATTGAGCCTTAAATCAGCACGATTGATGTCGTATTTGCTGAGAAAAAACTTTGCACAGGCTCAAGATTATGCTAAAAATACCAACACATCGGAAGTTTGACGTGTCTGTATACGACACAACGAAAGGCCTTTTATGCTACCGAGTTTCTGATTGGTCGCGAGTGACGACATATTTTTGTCGTGGCTGAAGATTTTCTATCTATATCGCTAATGTGTCAGCTGTCAAAGCTGCAAATTCGTATTCGAGTGTTGACAAACCGAAAATGCGGAAGAAATTTGAACTAATTTGTATGTCAAGGTCGCAAATTCTATCAGAGTGTTGACAGATGGTAAGGCCGGAATAATTCACGCAAAAAAAAATATCAGTTTGACCCTTTGAAACCCACATTTTTCCTTAAGTGCAATTAGCTCAAAACTTTGTACTCGGGGGTTTAATCGGTCGCTGATTACAAATCTGCACTCAAAATTTACAAATTCAAGATGGTGAATCCAATATGGCGAACAACAAATGCAAAAATTGTTTGATGAAAGCAAAATATGGTACTCGGGGGTTTTCGGGGTCGCTGATTACAAATTTGCACCCAAAATTTCGAAATTCAAGATGGCGGATACAATATGGCGGACAAGAATTGCGAAAATCGTTTAAGAAAAGCGAAAGTTGGCCCGCGGGGGTTTTTGGGTTCACCGATATGAATAATATTGTTCGATATTTGAAGGAATATTAAACTCATGAGTCGATGATGATACATTGCAATTTTCAAGTATCTTGTTTTATAGAAAATCGTAATTCTGGGGCTCCTCTCCATAACGAATCGTCTCAATAACGAAGATAATTATTCAAAATTGTATATCGGATCGATTCATAACTTGGGGAGAAACTCTTCATATCTATTCTGCTGCGATTTCTCGATATATTTTTTTTATTTTCATGGACAACTTGGAAGCCGTTAAAGAAGCATTAAATTTATATGATTCACTTCCTAAACTCACTGTTACTCAAAGGTTCTTCTAATGTCGAAGTGAATTAAAAACACTTTGTTTCTAAGTGGTAAATCATTATTCCCAGAATTTTTATGTATGTATTTAGTTATTGAAGTTTTTAAAAACACGGCAACGCTTCTATAGTAATAGCGAATCATATAAGAGTAAATTTATAGTATTTATAGTATATGATCAATCCAATTATCTAATCAGCTATGAGTGGAGTGGACAGTAGATATCAATTTGTCATTCAAATAAATTCATGATGTAATCATGCAAATACGAAAAAACTCTAGGCTTTAGAGGTGTAGAGAAAAAAAGAGTGATATCAAGGGGTTTTAACAAAGGGGACATGTCCCCTCCCCGGGGAAAAAACCCTGGACAAGTACATTTGTTTGACTCCCGTTTCCATCTGTTGTCACAATAAGTTATCCCCCCCCCCTAACCCAAAAAATAATGAAACCCCCAAAAAAACATAGCAAAAATGCCAGAATAGATTTGAGAATTTGAGAAAGAAAACTCCCTGGCCAAAAAAGAAAATCTCTGGCCCCCTCCCCCCTTAAAAAAATGAAACAATTTGAGGAAAAAAGCCTTTTGCCAAAAATACCCTAACCGAACCCTGCCAAAAAACGCCTAAAATAATTACAACCCGCAAATAAACATACAAAAAAATGCCAGAATAGATTTGGGGAAAAGAAGTCCCTGGCTAAAAAGGGAAAATAAAATTCGAAAAAAGGAATACTCCCTCTCCTCTCAAAAAAAACCTTAACAAAACCCTGTCAAAAAAACGCCTTTGTTTTTGCGAGATCTGGTGTTGGTGGTTAAAAATAATAAGAGTAAGCGAGAGTTTCAGTATTTAAATAATAATTTATTTTGTTGTACAATGTGAGCGTGTGAGGATGGCCCGGATTTATCCCGATTGCGTACAAATATTGTAGCCCGATGAATGCGAGGCGTGGCCAAGATGGCTACCCACGTGTTCCCGGTGAGGATAAAGGCCCGTGCTAATACCGTGAAAATATATGATAACGAGCCCGAAATATTCCTCAAAATTATAATGAAACTGCGCAGAACCGATGGATAAAGGAGATTATCCCAAAGAAACGTGCGGATTGACCCGTAAAAACCCAGAAAGCCCAGAAATTAACTTAGTGAGAAAACACGTGTTTGCCTCGGTGCTCTGAGATTCAGACTGATTAATCGATCATGGCGATCGATGAAGACGCACTCCGCGCATGCGCGCGAAGCGTCTTCTCTATCCCGAAAGAAATGCGTCCAGGAGGTGGCGACTCCCGTGTTGGCAGCGGGAACGAGCGCCCTTTTCGCTCGAACTCCCGGCTGCCCGCGCGACTTGACCCAAGAGCTGCTGCCGCCAGCGACGGCGCGTGAAAACCCGACCCAGCTGGGCCCACGTCGCCGCTGAGGCTCGCTCAATCCCGAACAGCCTTTGATTACTACCCCCCAAAAAAACATGGAAAAAATGGCAGAATAAATTTGAAAAAAAAGCCCCTTGCCAAAAAGAAAAAAAATAATGCTACAGAAAAAATCGAACGAATCGCTGTCACAAAAAATACCGAAAAAATGCTACAACTCTCGCCAGCAAAAAAAAAAGAAATTCGAGAAAAAAAACAACCCAGCCGAACTAGTTCCCTGAAACTTACCAAACACCCACCAGAAAAAAAAACCCTAGAAAAAACTACTTTCTCCTCTTCACCCAAAAAAGTGGAGCATCCGATGAAAAAAAAAACAGACTCTTAAAGAAAAATAATTAGTGCATAAGAAAAATAACTACTCGACAACATGAAATATGAAGAAGCCAATGAGTTACGTTCAGGACTAAAATTGATAATATCAATAATGGGACAAGTATTTCATTGATGCTCGACAATAGATTCATGAGAAAATTAAAAAAAAAGCAGTTAGTGGTTGAAAAGAAAACCAGCCTAGCAAAAAGAAAAACCGGTCCAAATGAAAAAATAAAAATGGGGTGTATAACAAACAAATGATAAACCTAGTTTATAAAAAAATCGAGGAGACAATAATTTACGTTCAGTGCTGAAATTTTTAATATCAATAACAGGACAATTTTTCATTGGTGCTTGATTATAGAACAAAAAAAACCGATCGAAAAAAAACAGTCAAAATGAAAAAAATTAAAAGGGGTGTATAACAAACACAAAAACCTCTAGTCTGCAAAAAAGTTGAAAGGACAACGATTTACGTTCAGCGCTGAAATGTTTAATATCAACAACAGGACAAGTATTTCATTGGAGCTTCATAATACCCGGGGAAAAAACCCTGGACAAGTACATTTGTTTGACTCCCGTTTCCATCTGTTGTCACAATAAGTTATGCCCCCCCTAATCCAAAAAATAATGAAACCCTCAAAAAGACATATCAAAAAGGCCAGAATAGATTTGAGAATTTGAGAAAGAAAACTCCCTGGCCAAAAAGGAAAATCCCTGGCCCCCTCCCCCTTTAAAAAAATGAAACAATTTGAGGAAAAAAGCCTTTTGCCAAAAATACCCTAACAAAACCCTGCCAAAAAACGCCTAAAATAATTACAACCCCCAAATAAACATACAAAAAAATGCCAGAATAGATTTGAGGAAAAGAAGTCCCTGGCCAAAAAGGAAAAATAAAATTCGAAAAAAGGAATACTCCCTCTCCTCTCAAAAAAACCTTAACAAAACCCTGTCAAAAAAACGCCTTTGATTACTACCCCCCAAAAAAATATGGAAAAAATGGCAGAATAGATTTGAAAAAAGAAGCCCCTTGCCAAAAAGAAAAAAAATAATGCTACGGAAAAAATCGTACGAATCGCTATCACAAAAAATACCGAAAAAATGCTACAACTCTTGCCAGCAAAAAAAAAAAATTCGAGAAAAAAAACAACCCAGCCGAACTAGTTCCCTAAAACGTACCAAACACCCACCAGAAAAAAAACCCTAGAAAAAACTACTTCCTCCTCTCCACCCAAAAAAGTGGAGCATCCGATGAAAAAAAAACAGACTCTTAAAGAAAAATAATTGCTGCATAAGAAAAATAACTACTCGACATGAAATATGAAGAAGCCAATGAGTTACGTTCAGGACTAAAATTTATAATATCAATAATGGGACAAGTATTTCATTGATGCTCGACAATAGATTCATGAGAAAATTTAAAAAAAAGCAGTTAGTGGTTGAAAAGAAAACAAGCCTAGCAAAAAGAAAAACCGGTCCAAATGAAAAAATAAAAATGGGGTGTATAACAAACAAATGATAAACCTAGTTTATAAAAAAATCGAGGAGACAATAATTTACGTCCAGTGCTGAAATTTTTAATATCAATAACAGGACAAGTATTTCATTGGAGCTTGATAATATAATAGACTTATAAGAAATATTTAAACAATCAATCGAAAAGAGTTACCAATCAACAAAAAGAAGAATCGGTCGAAAAAAACAGTACCCAAATGAAAATAAATGAAAGGGTTTTAACAAACAAAAGAACCTAATCTACAAAAAATTAAAGAGACAACGATTTATGTTCAGCGTTGAAATAATATGCTTGAGAATAGATCAACGAGAAAACAAAAATAACTTGGTTTTCAAAAGAGGTACCAAGTTACAAAAATAGTCATACATATAAAAACGAGTCTGGAAACAGGATCAAAGAGAAAAAAGAGTAATTGGTGGATAACAAAAAAAAATAGTGTACAAAAAATTAAAAATCGTAAAAGATGATGATTCACGTTCAGCACTTACATTTACAATGATATTTATTGGTGTTTGAGAAAAGATTAACAACAAATAGTTTTCGAAAGTGCAATTCTTCCACATTGTTCGCTCGATGGGAATGGAAAAATCTTATTGGTAACAATTTGTTAAACGTTCACCACCGTACGTTCAGCGTATACGCACAGAGTACTTGTCCGGCCCATAACTTTTTATGCAAATTGCTCATTCAAGAAAAAATCGGGGACCACTCGCGAAAAAGCAAAGCGTTTTTTATCGCAGTAATATTTCCACATGAACTATAAGTTTTTTTCATAGCAGCAGATGATAAGTTATTATTAAGTTAAGTTAAGTTGTTTCCCGTCGTATTATAAGAACAATAACATTGCTGGTTGTATGTGAGCAGGCAGCTCTAGGGTTTTTTTTCTGGTGGGTGTTTGGTACGTTTTAGGGAACTAGTTCGGCTGGGTTGTTTTTTTTCTCGAATTTTTTTTTTTTTGCTGGCAAGAGTTGTAGCATTTTTTCGGTATTTTTTGTGATAGCGATTCGTTCGATTTTTTCCGTAGCATTATTTTTTTTCTTTTTGGCAAGGGGCTTCTTTTTTCAAATCTATTCTGCCATTTTTTCCATATTTTTTTGGGGGGTAGTAATCAAAGGCGTTTTTTTGACAGGGTTTTGTTAAGGTTTTTTTGAGAGGAGAGGGAGTATTCCTTTTTTCGAATTTTATTTTTCCTTTTTGGCCAGGGACTTCTTTTCCTCAAATCTATTCTGGCACTTTTTTCTATGTTTATTTGGGGGTTGTAATTATTTTAGGCGTTTTTTGGCAGGGTTTTGTTAGGGTATTTTTGGCAAAAGGCTTTTTTCCTCAAATTGTTTCATTTTTTAAAGGGGAGAGGGGGCCAGGGATTTTCCTTTTTGGCCAGGGAGTTTTCTTTCTCAAATTCTCAAATCTATTCTGGCATTTTTGATATGTCTTTTTGAGGGTTTCATTATTTTTTGGATTAGGGGGGGCATAACTTATTGTGACAACAGATGGAAACGGGAGTCAAACAAATGTACTTGTCCAGGGTTTTTTCCCCGGGGAGGGGACATGTCCCCCTTGTTAAAACCCCTTGATATCACTCTTTTTTTTCTCAACACCTCTAAAGCCTAGAGTTTTTTCGTATTTGCATGATTACATCATGAATTTATTTGAATGACAAATTGATATCTACTGTCCACTCCACTCATACCCGATTAGATAATTGGATTGATCATATACTATAAATACTATAAATTTACTCTTATATGATTCGCTATTACTATAGAAGCGTTGCCGTGTTTTTAAAAACTTCAATAGCTAAATACATACATAAAAATTCTGGGAATAATGATTTACAACTTGGAAGCAAAGTGTTGTTAATTCACTTCGACATTAGAAGGACATTTGAGGAACAGTGAGTTTAGGAAGTGAATCATAAAAATTTAATGCTTCTTTAACGGCTTCCAAGTTGTCCATGAAAATAAAAAAAATATATCGAGAAATCGCAGCAGAATAGATATGAACAGTTTCTCCCCAAGTTATGAATCGATCCGATATACAATTTTGAATAATTATCTTCGTTATTGAGACGATTCGTTATTGAGAGGAGCCCCAGAATTACGATTTTCTATAAAAG
Organism: Campoletis raptor; assembly: GCA_948107755.1. Taxonomy (NCBI): domain Eukaryota; kingdom Metazoa; phylum Arthropoda; class Insecta; order Hymenoptera; family Ichneumonidae; genus Campoletis; species Campoletis raptor. The sequence continues at coordinate 100,880 of OX403628.1, read as the reverse complement.
CAAGATGCTTGAAAATTGCAATGTATCATCATCGACTCATGAGTTTAACCCATTAACGCCGAGGTGATCAGAATTTTTACTAACTTTTCATCATGTTTATTTATTATGTTATCGGACCAAAAAAAAAATGCAATACCTCTATTCCTACGCAGAATTCGATGCTCTTTCAGAATCTGAGCTCAAAATTTAGATTAGACACCGAGAAAAAAAAATATGGCCGATTTAAACGTGAAAAACGTGAAAATTTTTGAAAAAAAAATTTCTTGAATGGTACATATTCAAGAAATTTTTTTTTCTCTTAACCTATAGACTTTGTGAAAGAATTTTCTAACAACAAAAAGTCTTTAAATTAGTCAAGGAACACTCTCAAATTTTTCCAAAAATTTTTCAGGTATTTTTGAAAAATTGGATTTTTTGAAATTTTCGAAAATTGAAAATTTTTTTTCAAAAATTCTGAAAAAAATTAAGAGTGTTCTTCGACTAATTTTAAGCCATTTTTGTTCTTAGAAATTTTTTTCTAAAGTTCATAGTTTTGAAGAAACCGATAGATTAAGATTTTTATAAAACTTTTTCATTCTCGCCGCCATTTTGAAAAAACGCGTCGATGAATTTTTCTGAAAAAAATTCCTCTTAATGTTCGGGTACCATGATCACCTCTGATCATTATAAAAAGTTGATATCTTTGCGGTATCATTGTGAAAAAAAATGCGAAAAAATTTTTTTTTCAAAAATTTTCACGTTTTTCACGTTTAAATCGGCCATATTTTTTTTTCTCGGTGTCTAATCTAAATTTTGAGCTCAGATTCTGAAAGAGCATCGAATTCTGCGTAGGAATAGAGGTATTGCATTTTTTTTTTGGTCCGATAACATAATAAATAAACACGATGAAAAGTTAGTAAAAATTCTGATCACCTCGGCGTTAATGGGTTAATATTCCTTCAAATATCGAACAATATTATTCATATCGGTGAACCTAAAAACCCCCGCGTGCCAACTTTTGCTTTTCTTTAACGATTTTCGCAGTTCTTGTCCGCCATATTGTATCCGCCATCTTGAATTTTGAAATTTTGGGTGCAGATTTGTAATCAGCGACCCCGAAAACCCCCGAGTACCATATTTTGCTTTCATCAAACAATTTTTGCATTTGTTGTTCGCCATATTGGATTCACCATCTTGAATTTGTAAATTTTGAGTGCAGATTTGTAATCAGCGACCGATTAAACCCCCGAGTACAAAGTTTTGAGCTAATTGCACTTAAGGAAAAATGTGCGTTTTGAAAGGTCAAATTGATATTTTTTTTTGCGTGAATTATTCCGGCTTTACCATCTGTCAACACTCTGATAGAATTTGCGACTTTGACATACAAATTAGTTCAAATTTCTTCCGCATTTTCGGTTTGTCAACACTCGAATATGAATTTGCAGCTTTGACAGCTGACACATTAGCGATATAGATAGAAAATCGTCAGCCGCGACAAAAATATGTCGTCACTCGCGACCAATCAGAAACTCGATAGCATCAAAAGGCCTTTCGTTGTGTCGTATACAGACACGTCAAACTTCCGATGTGTTGGTATTTTTAGATTAATCTTGAGCCTGTGATAAGTTTTTTCTCAGCAAATACGACATCAATCGTGCTCATTTAAGGCTCAATCGAAAGATCTTTTCATAGTTAGTCTCCAGTTCAATTTTCAAGTCATCATCTGTCTCCTGAGCTTCGTAATTCGAGAAAATGACTTTCAGTTTTTACCCCCACCACCGCGAATCGTTTTATTCAGAGATAATATACTCGAGCGAGCCTCGGGCAAACAGACGACAGACAGAGCTGTCAAATGTACTTGTCCTGAGACTCTACCGAGTCTCTCGATCGGGCGAGCCTCGGGCAAACAAACGACAGACAGAGCTGTCAAATGTACTTGTCCTGAAACTCTACTGAGTCTCTTGATAGTTAAAATGATGGGCCAAATTTGCAAAATACATTTTGCGATTGAAATTATGTACTGAATTTTACATCTCGAATTGGAATTTGAAGTCATTTAAATTATATACCAAATACCAATTCACCAACGGAAATTTGGGGTACTGAAATTATTTTTCTTAATTAGAATTCTGTTTTTATTAATTTAGGGTATTCCGAATTATCAACTAAATTTCAATTTCTGAATAGAAATCACAAGTATTTAAATTATGTACCGAATAAAAAATCGGAAATTCCAATTGAGTACCAAATTAATCACTCATTTTAAATACTACTAATTTTACTAACTAATTAAAAATCCAAATTTTACTAATACTTTAACTAATTAAAAATCCAAATTCGAGTATTCAAAAATACTCGAATTGAAATTAGCGAATCAATTTGCAAAAACATATCCATTCCCCTAATGGAAACAAAAAAAATTGAAAATTGTAATTCCTAGAATTGAAGGGAAAAAATTCAATTTTGCTTTCATGAATGAAAATTTTTTACCCTGAATTTCACTTTCAGAATGAATATGCAACTTTAATTCACGAATATAAATAACCAATAGAAAATAAAACTGCACGTAAAAAATAAGAGACATTCAGCACAGCGGTAAACCATTTTCAGACAAACTGATTATAAAATTGCCCCGACCGGCTAAAGCAATTTAAAATTTCTGCTTCCACGCAAGCTACCTTTTGCAACACTTTGGGTTCATCTATATCGAATAACATAAAGGTATCTTATCAGCTTGGATAAATGATGACTGGATGAAAGTGCACAATCCATTCTGTAAGACAGCGACGGACCATGTTTATCAAAACTTTAATATATGAATTCATTAATAGGTCTGATGAAAATGATGGTTTATACTATTATGCTACCTGATGTACCATGTGTATGAATTCTTATTTTCACTTTATTCATAATTTTATATTTTTTGTTTAAGAACATAATTCTCATATCCGATTCTAATTTTGTCTCAGTTCTTTATTTAATTTATGGTAAGAGTGAAACGAGCCTGCTTCCTTGTTTTTTTTTTTTCAAGGAACAGTGACAAGTAGATTGTCCACAGAATACATTTTCATATTGAAATACTTGATGGCAAAAGTAATTTAATCTTGAACAAAGAATTTACAAAAAGAATTGACTGTTACCAAACAATGAAAATTCGTATCAATTATTTGCAAAGAAAACAGTGTTGCCGTTGAGCTTCATCTAACAACCATTATCTCTTATGCGAAAGACACAATAGTTTTAATGTATTCATTAAGAATAGTAAATGGTCCATTGCGTCAGCTTTGGTAGTTCCATTCAAACCTAATGGACAAAGCGAAGAACCTCAATTCAGTTTACTACAGCCTGCGGTGTCTTCGGAGAAGGGAAAAATTTTGACACAAACTTTTATTGCATCTCAGCGATAAGAATTTTAATGCTATGAGAAGAAACATTGCTGGGAGAATGAAGTTTATACTGTATAAAAACATTCATAGCAATTCTGCTACAATGCACACTACAGAATTGAAGGAATATTCAATATCTTGATTTTTTTGTCATAATTGAGGTTTCACTCGAATCTTGCGCAAGCCTGACCGAGTCATGTCATCATATTATTGCTGACATTTTGATGTATAAACTTGTTGGCGAAGATGTTTCTTGAATACAACGTTCACATAACCAGCGAAACTCCAGCTGATAAGAAAAGCTGCATTGGAATGCCTAATAGGAAAAGCGTGAGAAGGTAGCCCAGCGTGTAGAATATTGGGAGTTTGCTGGTTGATTCGTAGACCGCAACTGCAAAAAGTATTGGAAATCATGATTCCACAAGAATAGTCACATGTAAATTTTTGAAAATAAACATTTCATCAACACTCCTTGTTTTTACAAGTTTTTATTAATGAACAAGATACATTTTGGTAACTACTCTCATCACGCACATTATCACTTATGAGAAAAAAATGTCTCTTGTTTTGGGACACGAATATGAGGGACATGCTTGAAAAAAAAACTCGTCGCATTCCACGATCTAAACATCAACACCATTGATTTGAGAGTTCACACATTTTTAGAACGCCTGTCACTGAATTTTTGGGGTTATGTCGCGATGTATTTTTAGCACTTATTCCGACTTGACGAATTCACGGTTTCATTGGAGTTATTTTATTTCATCACAAATCATAAGTGAATGAAACACGTTTTCGTTATTCATTCGACTTCAAAATACCTTTTTTTTACGCTTTTGCACTCGTGTTTGCACTTTTCGTTTGTTGACACTTAAATATAAACTTGCGACTTGTACCAGCTGACACATCAGCAAAATTCTTATCACTCATTGAACCACCCAAACTCGCGACTTCATTCGTATTTTTTTATTAACCGAGTACCGAAATAAAGCATTTTTCCCGAATGGAGAGATATAGCTAATAATCACGGACACTTCGAACTTATTATTTATTAACCGAATAACGAAATAAAGATTTTTTTCCGAATTTATAAAAAATCCGTGACGACACGTCCTGCACTTCGCACTATGTCGCTTTGACAGCTGACACATTAGCAATATAGTTATAACCGTCAAACTCTCAAACTTTCCGCTGGATCGCTACAGAGGGAAGAGCCAATAGGAACTCGTTACTTTCGTCGCCGAAGACCGGCTTCAGTGAAAATGCGTTTTGATGGGCATCAAAACGCCTTTGATTGTGTCGTCTGCGCGCATATACAGACACACGAAATATTTCAATGTGTTACAATTTTTGCATAATCTTGACAATATGCAAAGTTTTTTATCAGCAAATACGCAACCAATCGTGCTGTAATTAGGCTCAATCGAATAGGAATTTCTCAATAAGTCTCGATCTGAATTTTGGAATGATCAGGAATTACGAAACTCAGGAGATATGGAATGTCTCCTGAGTTTCGTAATTCGGGAAAATGACTTCAAATTTTTACCCCCACCACCGAAAATTGCTTTATTCAGAGATAATAAACTCTGGCGAGCCTTGGGTCAACAGGCGACAGAGCTGTCAAATGTACTTGTCCCGAGACTCTGCCGAGTCTCTTGATAACCGTCCAACGTTCAAACTTTCCAGTGGATCGGTACAGAGTGAAGACGAGGCAATCGTGACCAATCGGAACTCGATGCTTTTGTCGCCGACGAACGGCTTTGGTGGAAATGGGTTTTGAATAAATGGACATCTAAACGCCTTTGATTGTGTCGTCTGCGGGGAAATACAAACACACAAAATCCCATAACGTGTTGGAATTTCTGCATAATCTTGACCCTTTGCAAAGTTTTTTCGCAGAAAATACGACATCAATCGTGCTGATTTAAGGCTCAATCGAAATTTTTTTTCATAATTAGTATCCAGTTCAATTTTTAAGTCATCGTCTGTCTCCTGAGCTTCGTAATTCGAGAAAATTACTTCCAGTTTTTACCCCCACCACCTGCTGATGCTATTATCGCCGGGAACGGCTTTGGTGAAAATGGGTTTCGATGGAAATCAAAACGCCTTCGATTGTATCATCTGCTGCGTGCAAATACAGACACACCAAATCCTTCAATGGTTTGGAATTTTCGCATAATCTGGACCCTGTGTATATAGTTTTTTCTCAGGAAATACGCAATCAATCGTGCTGTAGTTAGGTTCAATCAAACGGGAATTTCTTAACTAGTTGTCTCCAGTGTACTTTTGAAATTATCACGTGTCTCCTGGAGTTCGTAATTCGACAAACTGACTTTCAGTTTTTACCCCCACCACCACGAATCGTTTTATTTAGAGATATTATACTCGGATGAGCCTTGGACCAGCAAACGGCAGACTGAGCTGTCAAATGTACTTGTCCCGAGACTCTATCGAGTCTTGATTTTTTTATTCGATTGGTAATTGTTTGTTAATCAAAGTTAGCTATATGGCTGACCCTTTCGAACCCATTTTTACAAAAGATTAAGGGTTCGTTTGCGAATCATTTGGGCAACTTTAGGAAGCCTTCAAAAAATGAAAAAAATGATTAGGAACATACTTAATACTATTTTACTAATTAATTTGGATTATTGTAAGTATTATAGCTTGGCTAAAGCAAAATAAATAAATGATTCCGTTACTGCTGGTTATTTGGCGAAAAAGGGACCATCGACGGAAAAATTGTACGCAAAATGAAAAAAATGGCGTATATCAAAACCTTGTCTCACAAACAACAATCTGGGGTATTAAAATCATGTACTAAATTTGAATTATCGATATAGAACTGCAAGTTATTCCAATTATGTACCAGATTCTGATTCCCGAATAAATTTCAGGGTATTGAAGGTATGTACAAAATTCCATTTCCCGTTGTACAAATTGAAGTACCTCAAATCGTTCACTAAATTCCCATTTTCGAATCAAAATTTACGGTACATAAAGATATGTACTAAATTTCAGATCCTGAATCAAGATTTAAAATAGTTAAAATAATGGGCCAAATTTGCAAAATATATTTTGCGATTGAAATGATGTACTGAATTTCAGATCTCGAATTGGAATTTAAAGTCATTCAAATTATATACCAAATACCAGTTCACCAACAGAAATTTGGGGTACTGAAATTATTTTTCTTATTTAGATTTCTGTTTTTATAAATTTGGGATATTCCGAATTATCAACTAAATTTCAATTCCTGAATAGAAATCACAAGTATTTGAATTATGTACCGAATAAAAAAACGCAAATTCCAATTGAGTACCAAACTAATCACTCATTTAACATATTACTAATTTTACTAACTAATTAAAAATCCAAATTTTACTAATACTTTAACTATAATTAAAAATCCAAATTTCAATTCGAGTATTCAAAAATACTCGAATTGAAATTAGCGAATCAATTTGCAAAAAAATATCCATTTCTCTAATTGAAACAAAAAATATTGAAAGTTGTAATTCCTAGAATTGAAGGAAAAAAATTAAATTTTGCTTTTATGTATGAAAATTTTGACCCTGAATTTCACTTTCAGAATGAAAATGCAAATTTGATTCGCGAATATGAATAACCAATGGCAAATAAAACTGCACGTAAAAAAAGAGACATTCAGCACAGCGGTAAAACCATTTTCAGACAAACTGATTATAAAATTGCCTCGACCGGCTAAAGCAAATCAAAATTTCTGCTTCCACGCAAGCTACCTTTGACAACACTCCGGGTTCATTTATATCGAATAACATGAAGGTATCTCATCAGCTTGGATAAATGATGACTGGATGAAAGTGCACATTCCATTCTGTAAGACAGCGACGGAGCATGTTTATCAAAACTTTAATATAAGTATTCATTAGATGGTTTGATGAAAATGATGGTTTATGCTATTATGCTACCTGATGTACCATGTGTATGAATTCTTATTTTCACTTCATTCATAATTTTATATTTTTTGTTTAAGAACATAATTCTCATATCCGATTCTAATTTTGTCTCAGTTCTTTATTTAATTTATGGTAAGAGTGGAACGAGCCTGCTTCCTTGTTTCTTTTTTTTTTTTTTTTTTTTTTCAAGGAAAAGTGAAAAGTAGATTGTCCACAGAATACATTTTCACATTGAAATACTTTATGGCAAAAGTAATTTAATCTTGAATAAAGAATTTACAAAAAGAATTGACCGTTACCAAATAATGAAAATTCGTATCAATTATTATTTGCAAAGAAAACAGTGTTGCCGTTGAGCTGCAACTAACAACCATTATCTCTTATGCGAAAGAGACAATAGTTTTAATGTATTCATTAAGAATAGTAAATGGTCCATTGCGTCAGCTTTGGTAGTTTAATTCAAACCTAATGGACAAAGCGAAGAACCTCAATTCAGTTTACTACAGCCTGCGGTGTCTTCGGAGTAGGGAAAAATTTTGACACAAACTTTTATTGCATCTCAGCGATAAGAATTTTAATGCTATGAGAAGAAACATTGCCGGGAGAATGAAGTTGATACTGTATAAAAACATTCGTAGCAATTCTGCTACAATGCACACTACAGAATTGAAGAAATATTCAATATCTTGATTTTTTTGTCATAATTGAGGTTTCACTCGAATCTTGCACAAGCCTGACCTAGTCATGTCATCATATTATTGCTGACATTTTGATGTGTAAACTTGTTGGCGAAGATGTTCCGTGAATACAACGTTCACATAATCAGCGAAACTCCAGTTGATAAGAAAAGCTGTAGTCGAATGCCTAAAAGGAAAAGCGAAGGAAGTTAGCCTAGCGTGTAGAATATTGGGAGTTTTTTGGTTGATTCGTAGACCGCAACTGAAAAGTATTGAAAATCATGACTCCACAAGAATAGTCACATGTAAATTTTTGAAAATAAACATTTCATCAACACTCCTTGTTTTTACAAGTTTTTATTAATGAACAAGATACATTTTGGTCACTAGGTTTCATCACGTTGGTCACTAGGTTTCATCACGATTTGAGAGTTCACACATTTTTAAAACGTTTGCCACTGAATCTTTGAGGTTATGTTTCGATGTATTTTATAGCACTTAATCCAGCTACACGAATTCGCGGATTTTTTAAAATTATTTAATATTTTTTCACAAATCAATTCATTGAAACACTTTTATGTTAATCACTGAACTTTAAAATATTTTTTTTTACGTTTTCGCACTTCTGTTTGTCGACACTGAAATATGAGCTTGCGACTTGTACAACTGACACATGCGCGAAATTTCTGTCACTTATTAATTGGACCACCCAAAATCACGATCTTATACGTATTATTTTAATCGTTCACTGAATCGAAATAACTTTTTTTCATGTACGTACTCCCGCATTTTCGGTTTGTCAACACTCGAATATAAATTTGCAGCTTTGACAGCTGACACATTAGAGATATAGATATTGCAGCTGTGACAGCTGACACTTTAGCGATATAGATAGGAACCGCACTTAACCCCGCACTACACACACTATTACAACACTCTTGACGAGTCTCTTGACCTAACGCTTTTTCGTCATCCACTGACGTTGACTTTTTTTTTTTAACGTCTTCGCACTTTTCTTTCGTCGACACTTGAACCCGAGACTCTGCCGAGTCTCTTGAACTCTTTTCCCGATTTCCGATTTTCGAACGTTTCTGTATGTCCGCGAAATCAAAGGACACATTCATATGAAGACGTATTAGTGTTATTCGTGTTACTCGTATCCAAAACTTTTTGTCGAATGGGAACACAGGGATATGTCGTCAGTCGCGACCAATCAGAAACACAATGGCCACACGAGCCCTTTCTCTGTGTCATATACATACACGCACGCATACTTCGATCATCGCATAATTTTGCCCGTGCAAAGTTTTTTCTCAGCAATTACGGCATCAATCGGGTTGATTTATGGCTCAATCGAGGGGGGATAACTTAATTAGTCTCCAGTTCAAATTTCAAATCATAAGATGACGCCTGGGCTTAGTAATTCAAGAAAGAGTTTCCCCCCACCCTTGAAATCGTTTTATTCAGAGATAATATACTCGGGTGAGCCTCGGGCAAGCAGACGACAGACAGAGCTGTCAAATGTACTTGTCCCGAGACTCTACCGAGTCTCTTGATAATAGACTTATAAGAAATATTTAAACAATCAATCGAAAAGAGTTACCAATCTACAAAAAGAAAAATCGGTCGAAAAAAACAGTACCCAAATGAAAAGAAATGAAAGGGTTTTAACAAACAAAAGAACCTAGTCTGCAAAAAATTAAAGAGACAACGATTTATGTTCAGCGTTGAAATAATATGCTTGAGAATTGATCAACGAGAAAACAAAAATAGCTTGGTTTTCAAAAGAGGTACCAAGTTACAAAAATAGTGATACATATAAAAACGAGTCTGGAAACAGGATCAAAGAGAAAAAAGAGTAATTGGTGGATAACAAAAAAAAATAGTGTACAAAAAATTAAAAATCGAAAAAGATGATGATTCACGTTCAGCACTTACAATTAGAATGATATTTATTGGTGTTTCAGAAAAGATTAACAACAAACAGTTTTCGAAAGTGCAATTCTTCCACATTGTTCGTTCGATGGGAATGGAAAAATCTTATTGGTAACAATTTGTTAAACGTTCACCACCGTACGTTCAGCGTATACGCACAGAGTACTTGTCCGGCCCATAACTTTTTATGCAAATTGCTCATTCAAGAAAAAATCGGGGACCACTCGCGAAAAAGCAAAGCGTTTTTTATTGCAGTAATATTTCCATATGAACTATAAGTTTTCTTCATAGCAGCAGATGATAAGTTATTATTAAGTTAAGTTAAGTTGTTTCCCGTCGTATCATAAGAACAATAACATTGCTGGTTGTATGTGAGCAGGCAGCTTTAGAAAATGATGAACCAATTTAGCTGAACAGAGTCCTAATATGACAATTTTGTAATAATGCTGGTTGTATGTGAGCAGCAGCTTTAGAAAATGATGAACCAATTTCACTGAACAGAGTCCTAATATGACAATTTTGTAATAATGACAACAAAGAGTATCGTATTCCATTTAAATCGATATCAAATATCGCGAATGATGCGAGGTTATCCCGAGGGAAACAGCTAGATTATTTTTTATAAGTTTGTGTTTGTGCGAACAGTGCGCACATTTTATGCCTCTGGCTTGAAATATATACTGAACCATTGGAAATGTTTCGTGTGTGTTGTGAGAGAGCGCTCATTGGTCGACCGAGTTCGTAAAAGTTTCTTTCCACAATCTCAAATCTGCTGAGTCAATAAATACAAACTTTGGAGCAAAATTTTTATTGGACTAACGGATTTGATGAAAGCAAGGATTCGTGTGTAGCTTGTTTGAAGAGATTGGACTCCATGGGTTCTATGACTTCACCTCTAATTTGATTTTTTCTTGAATGAGCAATTTGCATAAAAAGTTATGGGCCGGACAAGTACTCTGTGCGTATACGCTGAACGTACGGTGGTGAACGTTTAACAAATTGTTACCAATAAGATTTTTCCATTCCCATCGAACGAACAATGTGGAAGAATTGCACTTTCGAAAACTATTTGACGCTTTCGTCAAACAATTTTTGCATTTGTAGTCCGCCATATTGAATCAGCCATCTTGAATTTCCGAATTTTCAGTGCAAATTTGTAATCAACGACCCCAAAAACCCTCGAGTACAAAGTTTTGAGGTAATTGCACGTAAGGAAAAATAAATGCTTCAAAGTGTCAAATTGATATTTTTTTTACGTGAATTATTCCGTATTTACCGTCTGTCATCGCTCGGAACAAATTTGCGACTCTGACGGACAAATTAGTTCAAATTTTGCCCACGAAGGATCTACAGGAAAGTTCGCATAAAATACGCTGTTTATGCGTCTCACACTTGAAATTATCACACTCATGACCAATCAGAAACTCGATAGCATCAAAAGGCCTTTCTTTGTGACATATACAGACACAGCAAAGTTCCGATGCAGATTTTTAATCGGTGAACCCGAAAACCCCCGCGTACCAACTTTCGCTTTTCTTGAATGATTTTCGCAGTTATTGTCCGCAATATTGTATCCGCCATCTTGAATTTCGAAATTTTGGGTGCAGATTTGTAATCGGCGACCCCGAAAACCCCCGAGAACCATGTGTTGCTTTCATCAAACAATTTTTGCATTTGTGGTCCGCCATATTGGATCCGCCATCTTGAATTTCGAAATTTTGGGTGCAGATTTGTAATCAGCGACCCCGAAACCCCCGAGTACCATATTTTGCTTTCATCAAACAATTTTTGCATTTTTTGTCCGCCATATTGGATTCGCCATCTTGAATTTTTAAATTTTGAGTGCAGATTTGTAATCAGCGACCCCGAAAACCCCCGAGTACTATATTTTGCTTTCATCAAACAATTTTTGCATTTTTTTCCGCCATATTGGATTCGCCATCTTGAATTTTTAAATTTTAAGTGCAGATTTGTAATCAGCGACCCTGAAAACCCCCGAGTACTATATTTTGCTTTCATCAAACAATTTTTGCATTTTTTGTCCGCCATATTGGATTCGCCATCTTGAATTTTTAAATTTTGACTGCAGATTTGTGATCAGCGACCCCGAAAACCCCCGAGTACAAAGTTTTGAGGTAATTGCACGTAAGGAAAAATGAATACTTTAAAGGGTTAAATTGATATCTTTTTTACGTGAATTATTCCATATTTACCGTCTGTCAACACTTCGAACAAATTTGCGGCTCTGACGTACAAATTAGTTTAAATTTTGCCCACGACGGATCTACAGGAAAGTTCGCAAAAAAATATGCTGTTTACGCATCTCACACTTTACAATGTCAAAACTGCCGTGAAATACAAACTTTCCGTGGTCTTTGTACTGACTGAATGTAGTCACATTCGTGACCAATCGGAACACAGGGCACACTCGTGACCAATGAGAACCTCGATAGGCAGACTGAGGCCTTTCATTGTGACATATACAGACACGTCAAATTCTTCGATGTGTTGGAATTTTTGCATAATCTTGAGCCTGTGCAAAGTTTTTTCTCAGCAAATACGGCATCAATCGTGCTGATTTAAGGCTCAATCGAAAGATTTTTTCTTAATTAGTCTCGAAACCAATTTTCAAGTCATCATCTGTCTCCTGAGCTTCGTAATTCAAGAAAATGACTTTCAGTTTTTACCCCCACCACCGAAATTTACTTTATTCAGAGATAATATACTCGGGCGAGCCTCGGGCAAGCAGACGACAGACAGAGCTGTCAAATGTACTTGTCCCGAGACTCTACCGAGTCTCTAGATTCACCATGAGCGTCCCCAAGGAAAAAGGGTCCAATTTCATCCTCGTAGTGGGAGTACAGAGTACAGTACAGCGGGCCATCGCGTCAGTGACACACTCACACCACCTTGGAACGTATATGTGTGGGGTGGCTTTAAAAATGGGGACCCGCCATGAAGCCGCCAGTTCTCGAGTCTCTCCACAGTTAGCCAGTCGAACTCCGACGTTCGTGTTGATCGGATACTCCCGCCGTGCTGCTGAAAATCGATTTTTACCATCTTTTTATTGTTAGTTCTCGAATCTTTAAATTCGACATTTTAACATCTTTGTAATTTTGAAACTTAAATTGTTAATAAGTTTATATCGTCGGGTTATAAATTAACTCAGTCATTCCTTATAATTGTGCAACGAATACATATATTGTAACGGAACGCTTTAACCTATGCGTACACTCGCTACGCGCAGGTCCGCATAAATAAATACAAACTTTGGAGCAAAATTTTTATTGGACTAACGGATTTGATGAAAGCAAGGATTCGTGTGTAGCTTGTTTGAAGAGATTGGACTCCATGGGTTCTATGACTTCACCTCTAATTTGATTTTTTCTTGAATGAGCAATTTGCATAAAAAGTTATGGGCCGGACAAGTACTCTGTGCGTATACGCTGAACGTACGGTGGTGAACGTTTAACAAATTGTTACCAATAAGATTTTTCCATTCCCATCGAACGAACAATGTGGAAGAATTGCACTTTCGAAAACTATTTGTTGTTAATCTTTTCTCAAACACCAATAAATATCATTCTAAATGTAAGTGCTGAACGTGAATCATCATCTTTTTCGATTTTTAATTTTTTGTACAATATTTTTTTTTGTTATCCACCAATTACTCTTTTTTCTCTTTGATCCTGTTTCCAGACTCGTTTTTATATGTATGACTATTTTTGTAACTTGGTACCTCTTTTGAAAACCAAGCTATTTTTGTTTTCTCGTTGATCTATTCTCAAGCATATTATTTCAACGCTGAACATAAATCGTTGTCTCTTTAATTTTTTGTAGACTAGGTTCTTTTGTTTGTTAAAACCCTTTCATTTCTTTTCATTTGGGTACTGTTTTTTTCGACCGATTTTTCTTTTTGTAGATTGGTAACTCTTTTCGATTGATTGTTTAAATATTTCTTATAAGTCTATTATATTATCAAGCTCCAATGAAATACTTGTCCTGTTGTTGATATTAAACGTTTCAGCGCTGAACGTAAATCGTTGTCCTTTCAACTTTTTTGCAGACTAGAGGTTTTTGTGTTTGTTATACACCCCTTTTAATTTTTTTCATGTTGACTGTTTTTTTTTCGACCGGTTTTTTTTTGTTATATAATCAAGCACCAATGAAAAATTATCCTGTTATTGATATTAAAAATTTCAGCACTGAACGGAAATTATTGTCTCCTCGATTTTTTTATAAACTAGGTTTATCATTTGTTTGTTATACACCCCATTTTTATTTTTTCATTTGGACCGGTTTTTCTTTTTGCTAGGCTGGTTTTCTTTTCAACCACTAACTGCTTTTTTTTTAATTTTCTCATGAATCTATTGTCGAGCATCAATGAAATACTTGTCCCATTATTGATATTATAAATTTTAGTCCTGAACGTAACTCATTGGCTTCTTCATATTTCATGTTGTCGAGTAGTTATTTTTCTTATGCAGCAATTATTTTTCTTTAAGAGTCTGTTTTTTTTTCATCGGATGCTCTACTTTTTTGGGTGGAGAGGAGGAAGTAGTTTTTTCTAGGGTTTTTTTTCTGGTGGGTGTTTGGTAAGTTTCAGGGAACTAGTTCGGCTGGGTTGTTTTTTTTCTCGAATTTTTTTTTTTTGCTGGCAAGAGTTGTAGCATTTTTTCGGTATTTTTTGTGATAGCGATTCGTTCGATTTTTTCCGTAGCATTATTTTTTTTCTTTTTGGCAAGGGGCTTCTTTTTTCAAATCTATTCTGCCATTTTTTCCATATTTTTTTGGGGGGTAGTAATCAAAGGCGTTTTTTTGACATGGTTTTGTTAAGGTTTTTTTGAGAGGAGAGGGAGTATTCCTTTTTTCGAATTTTATTTTTCCTTTTTGGCCAGGGACTTCTTTTCCTCAAATCTATTCTGGCATTTTTTTGTATGTTTATTTGGGGGTTGTAATTATTTTAGGCGTTTTTTGGCAGGGTTTTGTTAGGGTATTTTTGGCAAAAGGCTTTTTTCCTCAAATTGTTTCATTTTTTTAAGGGGGGAGGGGGCCAGGGATTTTCCTTTTTGGCCAGGGAGTTTTCTTTCTCAAATTCTCAAATCTATTCTGGCATTTTTGATATGTCTTTTTGAGGGTTTCATTATTTTTTGGATTAGGGGGGGCATAACTTATTGTGACAACAGATGGAAACGGGAGTCAAACAAATGTACTTGTCCAGGGTTTTTTCCCCGGGGAGGGGACATGTCCCCCTTGTTAAAACCCCTTGATATCACTCTTTTTTTTCTCAACACCTCTAAAGCCTAGAGTTTTTTCGTATTTGCATGATTACATCATGAATTTATTTGAATGACAAATTGATATCTACTGTCCACTCCACTCATACCCGATTAGATAATTGGATTGATCATATACTATAAATACTATAAATTTACTCTTATATGATTCGCTATTACTATAGAAGCGTTGCCGTGTTTTTAAAAACTTCAATAGCTAAATACATACATAAAAATTCTGGGAATAATGATTTACAACTTGGAAGCAAAGTGTTGTTAATTCACTTCGACATTAGAAGGACATTTGAGGAACAGTGAGTTTAGGAAGTGAATCATAAAAATTTAATGCTTCTTTAACGGCTTCCAAGTTGTCCATGAAAATAAAAAATATATATCGAGAAATCGCAGCAGAATAGATATGAAGAGTTTCTCCCCAAGTTATGAATCGATCCGATATACAATTTTGAATAATTATCTTCGTTATTGAGACGATTCGTTATTGAGAGGAGCCCCAGAATTACGATTTTATATAAAAGCAAGATGCTTGAAAATTGCAATGTATCATCATCGACTCATGAGTTTAATATTCCTTCAAATATCGAACAATATTATTCATATCGGTGAACCCAAAAACCCCCGCGTGCCAACTTTCGCTTTTCTTTAACGATTTTCGCAGTTCTTGTCCGCCATATTGTATCCGCCATCTTGAATTTTGAAATTTTGGGTGCAGATTTGTAATCAGCGACCCCGAAAACCCCCGAGTACCATATTTTGCTTTCATCAAACAATTTTTGCATTTGTTGTTCGCCATATTGGATTCACCATCTTGAATTTGTAAATTTTGAGTGCAGATTTGTAATCAGCGACCGATTAAACCCTCGAGTACAAAGTTTTGAGCTAATTGCACTTAAGGAAAAATGTGGGTTTCAAAAGGTCAAATTGATATTTTTTTTTGCGTGAATTATTCCGACCTTACCATCTGTCAACACTCTGATAGAATTTGCGACTTTGACATACAAATTAGTTCAAATTTCTTCCGCATTTTCGGTTTGTCAACACTCGAATATGAATTTGCAGCTTTGACAGCTGACACATTAGCGATATAGATAGAAAATCGTCAGCCGCGACAAAAATATGTCGTCACTCGCGACCAATCAGAAACTCGATGGCATCAAAAGGCCTTTCGTTGTGTCGTATACAGACACGTCAAACTTCCGATGTGTTGGTATTTTTAGCATAATCTTCAGCCTGTGCAAAGTTTTTTCTCAGCAAATACGACATCAATCGTGCTGATTTAAGGCTCAATCGAAAGATTTTTTCATAGTTAGTCTCCAGTTCAATTTTCAAGTCATCATCTGTCTCCTGAGCTTCGTAATTCGAGAAAATGACTTTCAGTTTTTACCCCCACTACCGAATTTTACTTTATTCAGAGATAATATACTCTGGCGAGCCTCGGGCCAGCAGACGACAGAGCTGTCAAATGTACTTGTCCCGAGACTCTACCGAGTCTCTTGATTATTTGTGTGTGACGAGGCACGGTCCAGTAATAATGAGCGAATAAAAAGGTGATCCGAGTGGGACTCGATCCCGGGACCCGCGGAGTCTGAGTCCGGAGCGCTAACCACTGCGCTACGGGCCACCTATATTCCTCCATTATTGCCAGACCGTCACACTCCCCCTCTTACAGTGTTCGACGTCCTCGTCGACTAACGTCACATTTTAATTCATTTATCAAAGATTCATTTTTCTGCCGCGTTTGGGCTTTTCGTAGATTCTGCCGCTCTGGGCTTGTATTTGCCGCTGTGGGCCGTAGTATGTGCCGCTTGGGCCGTAGTATGTGCCGCTTTGGGCCGTAGTATGTGTGAGAGGTGTGTTTTTTCTTTTTATAATTTTTTTCTTTTCTCAAATCTCGCAGCTTTTTCTTTAAAGATTTTGTCGATGGCCGCGTGGGCCAACGGGAGTTCCTTCGCGCTGATAGTATCGATCCAGTCTTTAATGTTCTCTATTTCTGTCTGTACGTCCGTGCTGAGTCTTAGGGTTGTTGTCTCGTCTGATGTGAACGTAATTTTTTGTCTTTTTTGTGGGGGTCTTTCGGGAATGTCGGGTGTTTGTCTTTTGTGTTGCTGTTGTTGGGGTGTCCGTTGTTCAATTCTTGTCCTTGTGGTTTGTCTTGCGTCCAATGTGATCGTGATACTTTGTCGGTTGCTCGGTCCTGGTGGGTTTGGATTGTCGATAGGTGGTGTTTTGGGTCTAAATGTGGAAAGGAGGTTTTCGATTTTTCGTTCGGTAGTGGGTTTTTCTGGTGGGATGTAGGTTTCTCTACTGTCGTCGCTATTGTCGTCGCTGTCGTCGATGTTGATTATGTCGGGGGTCTCTTTTTTAATTTCTGTAATTATTCGGTCGCTGTCGGGGGTTTCTTGTTTAATGTTGGTTATGGTTAGTAAGTCACTGTCGGGATTTTCTTGTTTTATATTGGTCGGTGTGGGGGCGGGGGAAGGGGTGGTGTCGTCTTCTTCTTCTTCTTCGTTGTCGTCAGAGTCCTGTTCATCTTCGTCGTCAGTGTCCTCATCATCAGTCTTTTCATCAATTTCCGTAAAGGTCCATGGGAAAATTCCCCTCCGTACCCAGTACGCGACGCACAGATCCATGTGCGCGAGCATTCGGCGTGCTGGGAAGGCTCCCTTACACAGGTAGCATTGCCTGTCCGCTGTCGGGTTGGCGATGTAATTTTTCGCCAGCCGTTTTTTGCATTCAGCCACATGCGTGGCTAGGCGCCGGTGGTGGATTTTGGTTGCGCAGATGGGGCACGGGACCATTTTGAGCAATTGTTGTGACTCCATTTTCTTTTCTTTTTTTTTCTTTTTTTTTTGGTGTTCTGTTTTCTTTTTGTGTGTCTGTCTGTCTGTGTTTTCTCTCTTTTTCCTTTTTTATCTGTTAAGAGTAGTGCGTAAGATAAACATATTTTAATTGCGTTTGTTCTGTGTTTTCCATGTAGTGTAGTTGTTTTGAGGCTTAAGCGAAAGAAGGGTATGCAATAAGGATTCCGTTGGTTCCCTTTGTTAGTAGGTGATAGCATGTTTGGTTAGCGTAAATCTTATGGTATAATTTCTCTATAATACGTAATTGCTCTTGGTGTACTTCGTTCTCGCTCTATAAGATTTTCCGTTGACAGCGCTATTTCGCGTGGTGGGTTAATTATTTGTACCTGGGGACGGTAAGGTTGCATTGCTTGCATTTCTATATCCGCGTTTTGTGTTTCTTTTTTGTTCTTTTTAGTAATACAAGATAGCAATTTTAGTAGGGATGATATCTTTCCAAACATTGAAAATCTCCAGCCAATTGTTGCAAGTGCGAGAATTGAAGCTAATGAGATTCCTCCGAATTTTAGTATTGATTCAATTGTCGATAGTCTATCGTGAATGCGTTGTGTCTTAGCTATTTCTTGTGCTTTTACTATTACTGATTTTAATGCTACTTCATTTCTTGTTAAATCATTATGGACGGTCTCCAAATTGGACAGTTCAGATGGCAATTCGGTTTTTACTAGGATTTCTGTAATGTTTAGGGTGTGCATTGTGTCTACGGAGTTTTTGATCATTTTTGTTATGTTCAAAGCTAGTTTACGGGAGAAATTGACGTAGTGTACTATGTTTATTTCGCTTGAGGGGACGAGTTTCGTGGTTTGGGTTTTCGCTTGACATGATGGTTCTATTTCTAGTGTACCTGAGTCTATTATCATTTTTATGTCGGATTTATCATTATCACAATGGATATACACGTTTTCGGATGTTGGTGCTGCGTACAGCCATGCGTTAGTGTCTTGAATTTTGATCCAATATGTTTGGCTGAGAGTCTTTAGACGAATGTCGCAAAGTTCGAGATTTTCAAATTGTGGGTTTGTGAGTAACTGGACTTCACATTCTGCTTTGTCATTAACATGTTGTACAGGGTTTGTTCCGTCGCAAATGTATCGTGTTGACATTAGTTTACAGTTAGTTAAATCTGCTAGAGTAAAATAATTTTCGAAATCGGTTGAAATAGCTGTAAATCGTGTTGATGGTTTAATAAATGCAAAACGTGTTCCTTGTTGGCGGATTGGTGTTGACATATGTCTATACAATTTGTATGTGGTCGGATCTAGTAATGGGATTTTCATTATGAATATCAATTTTTCGTTGTCTTGGAATACAATGAGTTTCGATATCGCTATTAGTTGTGGTATGTAGTCTGATTCTAATGGAGTTGGAAATTCCAGATTGGGTGTCAATTTACTAATGTTTTCTGCGCTATGCAGCCATGTTTTTGATGATATTAGACAAGGGTGTATTTGTCCACTTTTTGCAAAAAGTATAGCGTCGGTTAGGGTATTTGTGTCGGTTTCTAATTCTGTAAGGTCTTCTTCGATTAGGGCCATGAATTTCATTCCATTTTGATTGTACTTAATTGTGTATATTTCTTTTCGCATGTTAACTAATGCTAGGTTAACTTGTAGTGTAAGGTTTCCTATTTCGCGTGTTATTGATTTTATTTGTTTCTGTGCTATATCAAATCCTGCTTTTATTATTTGAGTTTGGTTGTATACTATTTCTGATAGGTCGATCGAGTTGTTTGCGAGTTGTTCGATTTGGGATGCGATTCTTTTCGCGTCGTTGTTGTCCATTGTTCCGTAAACAAATTTGAATGCTTTTCCGATGAAGTTAAATAAACCTCGTTTTTTGCGTTGTTGTGTGAGGTCTGTTGAAGGTGGTAATAGTTCCCTAAGAGTTGATTCTGCGTTTTCGATGGTGTTTAGGCGGTTTTGAATAGTATTTAGCTGCGTCCTCATCAGGCATGATGGTCCTAGTGTGTTGCAATATGTGTACATACTTTGAAGGTTTTCCTGTATTTGTTGTTTCCTTAGCAATAGTCCATGTGTGTTGATGTATGTTACCAAGTTCCAGGTCGTGTGGTACGATTGAAGTTTTCCAAGTTGCTGGGAATAAAGTCCGGGATTTTCCGAAAATGGTGTTACTTTTACGGGGTCGTCGCCGCCTCGGGCAAAGGCGTGGCGTCTGCAACATATGCCGATTTTATTTTGTCTTCGTGTACTATCTTTGTTTTTCCGTTTTCCATGAGCAATTTAACGTTATTGTTATCTCTAATTTCCAGGATTTCAAATGGTCCTGTGTAGTTACTGTCTAGTTTTCCTTTTTTAGGTTCCTTAATTAAAAATACTAATTGTCCTGCTTGATACTTGGGTGTTTTGGTTCGTCTGTCGTAGTAACGTTTCGTTCGTTCCTTAATTTTTTGTTGTTTTCTGAATGCCATTTCTTGAACGTTCTTCATGTGGTTATTTAATGTTACTATGTAGTCGTCAAATGTGACAACTTTTTCGGGTGGCGGGAATTCTGATGGCAAGGTTGCCGGGTAACCAAAAACTAGTTCGTACGAAGTGAATCCTGTTCCTTCATGAATGCTTGCGTTGTGTGATAATGTTGCGAATGAGATAAGTTCTTCCCAATCGCGATTGTTGTTTCTGTAGTGTTTGATATACTCTATTAAGCTGTGATGGCTTCTTTCGAGAGCGCCATTTGATTGTGGATGGTATGCTGAT
Source organism: Campoletis raptor (assembly GCA_948107755.1). Classification (NCBI taxonomy): domain Eukaryota; kingdom Metazoa; phylum Arthropoda; class Insecta; order Hymenoptera; family Ichneumonidae; genus Campoletis; species Campoletis raptor. The sequence goes on along the minus strand of OX403628.1, from coordinate 80,099 downwards.
GTTCTATAGTGTTTAATTTGGAAGAGTTCGGCAAATGATTGAAAGACTTCGGACATGAAATTTGTACCTTGGTCTGAGAGAATTGCGCGGGGTGCGCCAAACGTGGTTATGAAATTTTGACAAAGTGCCCTAGCAACATCTACTGACGTTGTCCGTTTCAAGGGTACTGCGATACTGAATCTACTGAATAAGTCCATGATCGTTAGAATATACTCGTATCCTTTACTCGTTTTGGGTAAGGGACCGACTATGTCGATGGCAACTTTATCGAATGCTTTTGTTGGTGTGTGAGTGATGATCATGGGAGCTCGGTCTTTAACGCGTACTAATTTGTTCTTTTGGCAATCGTAGCAAAATTTAATAAACTCTTCGATGTCTTCTTTCATGTTTTTCCAATAGTATTGCGATGCTACTCGTTGGTACGTTTTTGTGATACCTTTGTGTCCTCCTACGGTCGATCCGTGGAGTTCTGATATTATTGCTTTTCTATTTTCTAATGGTGGTACTAAAATGAGTCCTTCACACAGGGTGATGGAGAATTTCGTTCCCTTTACCATTGATTGTAGATTTGTTTTGATGTTTGACCACGTGAGTGGGTCGATGATTTCTGGATCTTTTGATAATGTACAGGATGTCAAATTTTCCATGTGTAGCATTTGTAGAAGTACTCGAAGACATTTTTTGATCATAAATAGGTTCGTGTTGTCCGTCGATTTTTCTTTACAGAAAATTGTGAAGTATCGAGTTTCACCGTGTTGCGTTCTTAGTATGTGACCGGTTCTTGGTTTATGTTGTAGGAATTGTTCTTGATTGATTTTTTTTTTTTTCGAAGAGTACTTTGGAAACCATTGTGTTCATGTTGCAATCGGCTGCTAGGAAATATGCTATGTTGTCTGTTTTTGATAGGAAATTTTCTTGTGTGACTGTTACATTGTCTTTGGCGTGTGTATCTTGTGGGACAGGAATTCTTTTGGTTTTGGGAGGGATTTGGTTGTGTGGTGGTTCATCATGTTCGGTTGATGCCATTCGTCGAGTTGTTGGTGGAATTTCTTCCTGGGGTTCTGCTTGGTTTTCGATTTCTACTGGTTGCGGTGTTATTGTTTCGTTGGGGATTTCCTGGTTTTCTTCTCGGTGTTCATTCGTGGTATTATTATCCGATTCTTCGGTTGGTGAATGTTGTTCTATCGTTGCTTCACATTTTTTTGTATTGCTTCTCGTTGCTTTTTCCGATTCGGGTAGTGTTAGTTTTTTCCTATGGTATTGCGGTAATTCAAATGGTGGATCAGTATCCTCGGTGTTGCTGGGTTGGTATTCTGAATTTTGCTTTCGTGGTCTCCCTGGTCTTCGTTTTGCCGTAGGAGCTGGAAGTTGTATGACGGGATTTTTCCTAGGTCTGCCAGGTCTTCTTTTTACAGGTGATGTTGGTTGCTGTATTGCTGGATATTTCCTTGGTCTGCCGGGTCTTCTTTTAACTATAACTTTGGACTGTGGACTGATTGGGTTTTTCCTTGGTCTTCCGCGTTGGTGATCGAAAGTTGGGTTTCGTTACTTCGTCTTCTTCGCCTGAATTTTCTTGTTCTTCTTCCGTGTCTGAATCATCCTCCGAGTAGTGGACTGGAGGTGACCTAAAGGTCGCGGTTACCGGGTACTTTGCATGGTTCGAGTTTTCCAACACTTGTTCTTCTTTTTGCCTGTCTAGTTGCTGCGCGTTTAAATGTTCGTTACTTAGTTTTTTATTTTCTTCAACGGTGGATTGAGTGCTTGCATCTTTCGTATTCGATCGGCCACTTAATTGATTTGCGGGATTGAGAGCTCTTAGTGTTGGCAGCACAGGGTCTGCTTCTTTTGGTTTATGCAGCGCGGAGCTTACATCATTTTTATTCATTTCATTTTCATTTGCTTCATTTTCATTTGATTCATTTTCATTTCGTCGCGTTGAGCTCTGTTCCGCTTCTTCGTACGTCATGGCTTCCCTTTGTATTTTCGTTTCGTTTTCTTTCGTTGAGTTTTTATGCACTTTTTCTTTTTCACTTGTTGAATCTGTTTCATGTTCGCTCGTTGGCGTAAGATTTCTTTCTTCATTGTTTTCTTGAGTTGTTTTACTTTCGCGCACTTCTTTGTCGTTTTGGCGTATTGGATTTCCATAATTTTCTTCGTTTCGTTGTATTTTTCCACTTTCGTTTGCCGTTTGTGGCGTTTCTTTATCATTTCGTATCATTTTATTTTCGTATATCATTTCTTCTTTTTGTAGCGTTGTATTTTTATTCATTACTTCTTTCCTTTATCATTTCGTATCATTTTATTTTCGTATATCATTTCTTCTTTTTGTAGCGTTGTATTTTTATTCATTACTTCTTTCATTATAACTTCTGTTTATAGTTCGTACCATGAAAAATACATTACGTGATTCTACCTAAGCAAAAAACTCGCCAAGTACTACGGCCGAAATTATTTTTCAATCTAATTTTTTTCGTTTGAAATTTTTTTTTCCACGTTTTGTTTTATCTTGATTTTTTTTCTGGACTCTGTTCTTTTGGACCGATTTTTATTTTTATACATTGGTGACTTTTTTCAATAACGAACTTATTTTTGCTTTTTTTTAAATACTCCATCCTCAAGAGACAATGAAATACTTGTCCTATTATTGATATTATAAATTTTAGTGCTGAATGTAAATCATTCTTGATCTTGCCAATTTTTTGAAAATTTTGTACTTTTTTGGGTAGTTTTTTTCTGTGAATATGAGGTTTCTGAACCCAAGGAGGCTTATTTTCGCCGAAACCCATGTTTTCAGCCAACAACTCTTGCCGAAACCGGATGGGTATCCTTTTATGATTTTTCCCGAGGATCTTCCTTTCAGGACCGTTCAATGGTCGCTTGTACTCCTCATGACAGCCATTCCACGTATCTTGCGACACCGTGATGTTCAGTCTCAGTTTTCCGTCCATCGGTTTTTCGTCAGCAATTCCCTTCATTTGATTGCCACATTTACAGCTAGCCATCAATTTTAAATAAAACCCAGATGATTCTCCAGAATCATTGCCGTTTGGGTCATTGTCACATCTTTGTCTGATGTACGACCATTTCGCGAGAAACGCACATGGAAATTTATATTGATCACAGAATGCTCTCGTAATGATACCGGCCCAAGCTCGAGGTTGTAATCTTTTTTTGGATTTGCAACCCTTATCCGGTTGTATTTTTTCCCATTCTGATGGAGACAGTACCACACCGAACAATTCTCCTTTCAGTTCTACATCTTCGTCAACGTAACCCGTCGTGTCAGATTTATCTGATTCGGCAGCATCAGATGATTGATCGAAGCAGGCAGGCGACATCATCGTCGATATGACTCAGCTTTTCGTACAAAACATCTCAACCCAGCTTCTGCCGAGCTGTCTGTAGATATCCCTTTTTATTTTCCCTGACGTGTGTATTAACTGTGTGCGGTTTCCATTTCCCTTCGAGTTCTTTGGTCATGTCTTCCCAGACTCGAGCAGAACTCACTGGAAAATCATTTGATCGAAAATGTTCGATATATTTCTGGATGAGAAGTATAATTTCCTCATCTGTAATGCTGCACGGTCGTCCCATCTGGTAATAAAGTAATAAAGAATCTTATGAAAAAGTTTCCACGGTGAAGGATTGAAGACTTTTTCGAAACTGTGTCATGATTTAATTTTTATTAAAATTTAGAGACCAGCACGTTTTGGTGAATAATTACGCCTGATAAATTGCACCTCAACGGAAGAGGTGACATTCGGACAACGGAAGAGGATAAATATTAGGGTGGGTAAAAAAAATCGACTATTTTTTTTTTTTACTTCCGACATTGGAAATGGGTTCCTAGGCACCTCTAGAAAATGCTCTCCAAAGATGAGCTCTTAATTTTAACGGGAAGGACCTCTGCATCATAGTTTTCCATTTTTTTTTTTTTAGTCCGATACATAAAAATCCGTACGTCGTTATTACTTGATTGTACATGAAAATTCCATATACGTTTTAGTAGGAAATTGAACGCTCTACAAAAAAGGTCTCTTACACTTTTTTCATGAACCTTACCATTTCAAAGATATGGGCGGTCAAAGTTTCGAGAATTTCACGAAAATTCATTTCTTGCTTCTGAATTTTATTACTCGTAAATTAATAAGTGTCATCAAATGAACAATGTAGACTCTTGTAGGAAATTAATTCCTCTACAAAAATGGTCTCTTATGTTTAATCGATAAGTGTAAGCGTTTAAAAAGTGTTCATCGTCAAAGTTTTATGGATACCGATCTTAACAGTTTTTTCATAACTCCTTCGGAATATTCGAATTTAATTTACTAGTTTCGGGAAAATTTATACAAATTTAATTTGTATCATGAAAATAACTATTATTTCAGTTTTATGTTTGAAAATGTATTTCAAACTTTTTTTTTCTAATAATATTTCTAGGGTAGGGTATACGCAGGAATAATGAATAATGAAAAATATTTTCGTAAGCTTTTGTTATGAAAGACATTTTTTATTTTATTTCGTACTTATTAAATACCAAAAAATATATTTTGTACTTATTAAGTAGAAAAACACATGTGGCCCTAGTTCCACAACGATGAATGGAAGAAGTAATGCGATCCAAAACAAAGAATTCCATGATAAATTTTTCAAATACATTCTGAACACGTCAATTTAAAAATAAATAACAACAATATAACATCGTGATCGTGATTTTGAATTATAAGAAATAAAATTTAAAGAAATATTATTAGAAAAAAAAGTTTGAAATATATTTTCAAACATAAAACTCAAATAATAGTCATTTTCATGATACAAATTGAATTTGTATGAATTTTCCCGAAACTAATAAATTAAATTCGAATTTTTCGAAGGAGTTATGCAAAAACTGTTAAGATCGGCATTCATAAAACTTTGACGATGAATACTTTTTAAATGCTTACACTTATCGACTAAACATAAGAGACCATTTTTGTAGAGGAATTAATTTCCTACAAGAATCTACATTGTTCATATGATAACACTTATTAATTTACGAGTAATAAAATTCAGAAGCAAGAAATGAATTTTCGTAAAATTCTCGAAACTTTGACCGCCTATATCTTTCAAATGGTAAGGTTTATGAAAAAAGTGTATGAAACCTTTTTTTGTAGAGCGTTCAATTTCCTACAAAAAACGTATATGAAATTTTTGTGTACAATCAAGTAATAGCGAGATACGGATTTTTATGTATCGAACTAAAAAAAAAATGGAAAACTATGATGCGGAGGTCCTTCTCGTTAAAATTAAGAGCTCATCTTTGGAGAGCATTTTCTAGAGGTGCCTAGGAACCCATTTTTCACTGTCAGAAGTAAAAAAAAAAAAATTGTCGATTTTTTTGACCCACCCTAGTGTTCAATATGCTGATAAAATTATTGTCGGCAGCAACGCAACACGCGTCGCTCTTTTAGCTGCGATCAAACAACTCATTAATGATTTCGAGAGACCTCCTCAGGCAGGTTTTACCAGAAGACTTGAAACTACGTTTCAAATATCTTCCGTTTATCTTCATCGCTGTCAACCTCTTGCTGTTTTTTTGCACAATGCCCTTAGGCATCGCAAATGGTAATTGACACAATTAGAGGCCACTACGTCAGACGAAGATGTACGTTAATGATAAATCTGTTGCTAACGTTGCAAAGAAACTAAATTGTAGTTAAATTTTCTTGAAAATAGTCAATCGAGCTTAAAACCTTTCATAAAAAATTGAATAACTTTACTTCGATTTGTTTTTGTTACGTAAACAATTGGTTTCCTCGGTTTCCTCGAAACATTAACTACTTTTTGCAAACACCGAAATGAATGGAGTTTTTCTTTTTATTCAATAAAAATTAAAATTTGAAAAATTGTCTTTACAAATGTGTCATAAACAATTAATGAATTTCTATTTCCCTTTGCTCTGATTTTCTTAATCGCTTTGATTAAAATGATTGGTTATTGCCAACGATACAGAATAAGAGGGACTTATGATTTTTTAATTAAGAAAATGGACCAAGATATTTGTTTAAGTATTGAATTGTTTCAGGCTAAGACGAGATTGTGAAATGCCATTGACACTTATATTCAAGAACAAATTCAATTAGCTGATAAAGCCATTTCTATCACAATCCAACCAAAAATTTCCAACGATGATGTTATTTTGACTTATGGGTAGTATGTGTCGAGATTACGATTTAAATAAGAGAACTTAAACAACTTTTTGCATTATTGAAAGTAATTGTGTTTTTCATTCCTACAGCTCATCGGTGATTTATAGAATCCTTTGTGACGCTTACGATGCTGGTAGACAATTTCGTATTGTCATTGTCGATGGAAGACCTTGGCTGGACGATCGGGAACAACTTAGACGATTAGCGAACCATGGGCTTGAATGTTTTTACGTATTGATTATTGCTCTCAGTTTTATTATGTCTCAGTTTTATTATGTCTTCGTAAAGATTTTTTCCGTAAAATTTGCAAATTAATTTCTGCAGCATTGAGTTATTTGATTTTCCCCAACCTTGGGCACTGCTCAAAGATTTATAAATTGTGTTTGTAACATTTTTCGAAATTTTCTTTATTAGGATTATTAGGTAAGCAAAGTATTCCTTGGGGCGCATGCAATTTTGACGAAAGGCGCTAAGATGTCCCGAGTTGGTACGGCACAAGTTGCACTTATGGCTGAATCTTTCAACGTTCCTGTATTAGTCACTTGCGATTCTTGCGAAATGTACAAAACTTGTGAACGCTTACAAACGGACTCAATAGTGTATAACGAGGTAGATAAGTTCAATAACTCGTTCAATTCCGTTTTTTAAACATTAAAATTAAAGATTAAACAAAAAAATTCTACTTTGCAACTCAAATGAAAGAAAAACTGACTAATTTACAAAGAATTGAAATATCCTGCAACGAAAATGAGTAAATGACGATACATAGAACTTTTGGCCAACACTGACTTAATTTTTCGTAGGACTTATTGAAAAAATGAATGACTTTAAATTTCATGTCAATGGAAACATTAAGTGAATGTGTTTGAAATAAAACTGTAGCTAATCCCGACGAGCTTGTTGTTCACAGTTCAAGTATTGGAGGTAAATGTGTTCGACTTACGTATTAAATAACAAAAATTATAAAGGGAGAGCAGTGGCCTAGGGGATAGAGGCTCGGGTCCGCACGCAGGCGGCCCGGGTTCAAATCCCGGCAAACACCTCTGACATACTTAAGTGTTTTTTCACTGCAATCCTGGTGGCTGGGCAACCACCTTAAATATTGGAAGGTCCAAAAATCCTCGCTTGTTGCGTGGGCGGTCGGTGCACGGTTTGGCGGTGCCTTCAGAGCGGTTCTTATCGCTCGGATGGTGGCCCTCTGGCCGTGCATCGGCTGGCTCACGGAACAAGAAGGAAAGAGGAGGTGGCCCTCCTAAGTGCTACCTGGTCACCGTGCTTGAGTATACTCGCATTGCCACTAGGGGGCATTAGTTGTGGCTACACGCTGTATCCGTGAGGTTTTCACGGTTTCCCTCCACCCTTGGCAAATGCGATACAGTGAAAAAACAAAGTCGGTCCGCGTCGCACGGAGATAGGAGGGGTTGGTAAAAACCCGAAGAGGGTGTACCGCAGGAAGTGATATAAAAAAAAATATAAAAAAAAAATTATAATTGACAATTTGAAATGGAATTTAAAACAGCAAAAAAAAAACACCAATAAAAAAGTTGTACGAGAAAAAACTTGGTCCCTCGTAGTTCGGGTAATCGCGAACACGTGTCTTTCTGCTTACAACAAAATTGGTTCACACAAATTTATTAATGGTGGGATTTCAATCATGAGTTATTTCCCGAATTTCCTTATTAAAACATATCATGTTTTAAGATGTTCTAAAACAATGAACTTGAAGTTTTCACCGTTGAAAAGCAACGAAATTTTATTTGGTAATAAAATAAGGCTTATTTTATTACATACTGAATCGGTTGATTTATTGCTGAACGTGAAAATTTATAAGCACAATTTGAACGGAGTTAAACCGGAGTTATACTTTTATTAATTTTTTTTCCGCAACAACTACGATTAACTTAGCGCGTTTGGCAGACTTGGTCCCGATGAAACTTAAATGATAATAAAAGTGCCGCTGCTGCTGTGCATAAAAAATCCAGTCACCCAATTCGTTCGAAGAATCAGCCCTCGGCCAATGACGTCTCAGCATTCAAAGGGAGGGAGTAGTAGCACTCCCCCACGGTACTCTTAGCGGTTGTTATAAATTTCTATAGAATTGCGTTGACATAGTTGCACCGTGTGAAATTACTGAAAATTCACGTGAAGCGAATAAAAAATCCTGTCGATTCCTACTTTTGACTTTGGTAAAAAAAATTTGCATGTCAAGTTATTCGAAGAAAATACATAATTGCTATTAACTAAGATTTCGAATATTTGATCAAACATATAATTTGATATAACATCTGAACTTCGTTGTCCACCAAAAAAAATTAGAGTTTTCTCAAGAAAAGTCGGAGTTTTTATTTCGCGAAAATTCGTAATATTGTAGCGTGTCCCATCCCACAACCCACTGCAAACCAGCAGTGGTGGCTTGCATTTAAACACGCCGGCTTGCATGTAATCCGATACTCCCGTTTTTTTATTAATATTGTTAAGAAATGTAATCGACACAAAACATGTTACTTATGTCGCAAAAATTTAATGAATATAGAATGTCGTCGGCAGACTCGGTGGTCCAACGAATCGCGAAAGTGACAAACATGGCCGCCCAATTAAAAGATGTTGGGGAACCGGTGTCAAAAATTACTTTAATAGCAAAAGTGCTCGCGAGTTTGTCTCCGAAGTATGCTCCGAACGTTCCCGAAGTCAAGAAAAACAGAACCGAAAAATACGATTTATATCAATAAACTATCGTTAGATTTTCGCTACGTCGACGCATTTTTAAATGGCATCGAGTTGAAGTTCAAACGTAACGGAAAAAGGCCGAATTTCGAGTATAGATACGCGGCGCGACTTGCCTTGGCCGTTCAAACTCTTTTTCTTTTGTACTTGGCGTTAAGACGCTGCCGCGTCTCTAGATTTGTTTTCAGTCAGAATACTTATACCTCAGCGGATCGCGAAGTCGTGTTCAGAAATAGTTTTGTTCAAATAAAAAACGAGGACAAAGTGATCATATCGAAAATAAAAATAAGTAACGAAATTTATCGAATGTTTTTTCGGCCCGATGTTGAAACAGATAATAAACACGAAATAAATGTGTCAGCTGTTAGTGCAAAGTTGTGGCACGAAAGACTCGGACATTTGAATAAGCGTGGAATGCAGGAGGTGATAAATAAAGGTCTTGTGAGTGGTGTAAAAATTAGTAATAAAGTTGATTTCTTCTGCGATTCAAGTCAATTGCATGGGTAAGTCAAGTCGAAAACCGTTTAGAAAAACACGTGAAAGGGAACCAACGAGTCCAGGAGAGGTGTTCTACAGCGACGTGTGTGGACCAATGGCCTCACAAAGCCCGGAAGGTGCTCGTTATATGTTAACGTTCAAGAATGATGCCACGAGCTTCAGGTTCGTTTATTTTCTCAAGCACAAGAGTGACGTGTTTGAACATTTTGAGAAATTTGAAAAAACATTTGTTGGAAAGTAGTTCTCGTACTCGAGAGCAGTGCGCATGCGCAGGTGTAGTAATACTATCCTCTTTGTACCGGTACGTTAATCCGGTATGTTAGTCTCAATCGAACAAGAGAGCAGAGCGGTCTTGTGAGAGCTAATCAACGTACCAAACCTCCATTGTATTTTTCATAATCATTAAAACGTAGTTTATTAGTAAAAACGTATTACTTTATAACTAATCTGGACCCACCCTTCCTCTCAATTATCCAACATGATTGAAAATAAATTTGAGAGAAAAATGAGTCTTGAGATCGGACAATGGACTTGAAATTATCGAAATAAAAATATGGACGATTATTTAGAATGTAGAAGCATCATCAGAGAAAATTCAGCACCTTACACAAGTAGTATTCGACGATAGACAAAAAGAAAATAAACCTGAGGTGAAAGAACAGGACCAAGACGAATTATTTTTTCCAAAAGGAGAGCAAGAAATGTACGAGGTCGATACGGAAGAGGAGGAAGAAGAAGAAATATTCTTGCCAGCTGAAGAGCAAGAATCGGAAGTTGAAGGAGCAGCTGGTAAACAAATGACACCAGTGAGTACGCGTCCAAATCTCAGGAATCGAGAAAGTATTAGACGACCAGTAAGATACGAGGTAAATATTACACAATATTTAGAACCGTTTACTTATAAAGAAGCTCTCGAGAGTTCTCAAGCTGATCAATGGATTGAAGCAATAAATGGAGAGTTAAATGCTGATAAAGAAAACGGAACCTGGGAACTGGTCGTACGAGATGCTGAAAAGAAAACAATCGACTCTCAGTGGGTGTTTAAACTCCTGAAAAATGAAAATGAATCAACAAAATGTTATAAAGCGCGTCTGTGCGCTCGAGGGTTTAAACAAGAGTACGGGATTGATTTTTCAGAAACATTTTTACCTGTAGTCAGGTACGATTCATTGAGATTGTTGCGTCCCGAGAGAGGGGATCGTTAGATTCACGGAGCTCTTCATCCCTGACCGCGAATTTTCAGATTGGAATGATTTTTGCGTTTGAGATATTTGGATTGCTTTCCGTGGTTTTGCGATTTGGGATATATTACTATATTGTGTTTGATTTGGGTTTGATGACGTTTTAAGGTTTGTTTGAATTTGGAGACGTTTACCGTGATTACCGAGATTTGATTCCTCAGAATAAATTAATGATACACAATTTTACACACATAAGGTTGTTGATTCATTCACTAAGATGTTGACTTATTTTTAGTATTTTACACATTTATTGTTCTGATGTTAAATAGGTATGATGAGTTATATGATAACAGATTTGTGTAACGCTTCTGTGTTAGGTCAGACCGGGGTTAACGATTTGCCTTGTGCGAACTTGTGATAATTCTGTGTGTCGCGGTTATGTAAATCAAGAGACTCGGTAGAGTCTCGGGACAAGTACATTTGACAGCTCTGTCGTCTGCTGGCCCGAGGCTCGCCAGAGTATATTATCTCTGAATAAAGTAAAATTCGGTAGTGGGGGTAAAAACTGAAAGTCATTTTCTCGAATTACGAAGCTTAGGAGACAGATGATGATTTGAAAATTGATCTGGAGACTAATTATGAAAAAATCTTTCGATTAAGCCTTAATTCAGCACGATTGATGCCGTATTTGCTGAGAAAAAACTTTGCACAGGGTAAAGATTATGCAAAAATTCTAACACATTGAAGGATTTGGTGTGTTTGTATATGCGCGCAGACGACACAATCAAAGGCGTTTTGATGCCCATCAAAACCCGTTTCCACCGAAGCCGGTCTTCGGCGACAAAAGTAGCGAGTTCCCATTGGTCCTTTCCTTTGTACCCATACCACGGAAAGTTTGACGGTAGTTTTGACGCGAGACGCGTAAACAGCGTGTTTTTTGCGGACTTCTCGTAGATCCGTGTTGACAGATGGTAAGGTCGGAATAATTCACGCAAAAAAAAATATCAATTTGACCCTTTGAAACACACATTTTTCCTTACGTGCAACTAGCTCAAAACTTTGTACTCGGGGGTTTTCGGGATCGCTGATTACAAATCTGCACACAAAATTTAGAAATTCAAGATGGCGAATCCAATATGGCGGACAAGAAATGCAAAAATTGTTTGCTGATGCAAAATATGGTACTCGAGGGTTTTCGGGGTCGCTGATTACAAATCTGCGCTCAAAATTTAGAAATTCAAGATGGCGAATCCAATATGGCGAACAACAAATGCAAAAATTGTTTGATGAAAGCAAAACATGGTACTCGGGGGTTTTCGGGGTTGCTGATTACAAATCTACACCCAAAATTTCGAAATTCAAGATGACGGATACAATATGGCGGACAATAACTGCGAAAACCGTTTAAGAAAAGCGAAAGTTGGCACGCGGGGGTTTTTGGGTTCACCGATTAACAATCTGCATGCAAAATTTCGAAATTCAAAATGGCGGATTCAATATGGCGGACCATAAATTCCAAATTATGATGAAAGTGAAAGGTTCAGAAAAAAGAAATGATATCCTGGCCAAAAATCCCCTGCCCGGGGAAAAAAAACCTTGGACAAGTACATTTGTTGACCCCCGTTTCCATTTGTTTTCACAGAAAAAAACTACCCAAAAAAGTACAAAATTTTCAAAAAATTGGCAAGATCAAGAATAATTTACATTCAGCACTAAAATTTATAATATCAATAATAGGACAAGTATTTTATTGTCTCTTGAGGATGGAGTATTTTTAAAAAAGCAAAAATAAGTTCGTTATTGAAAAAAGTCACCAATGTATAAAAATAAAAATCGATCCAAAAGAACAGAGTCCAGAAAAAAAATCAAGATAAAACAAAACGTGGAGAAAAAAATTTCAAACGAAAAAAATTAGATTGAAAAATAATTTCGGCCGTAGTACTTGGTGAGTTTTTTGCTTAGGTAGAATCACGTAATGTATTTTACATGGTACGAACTCGCCAAGTACTACGGTCGAAATTATTTTTCAATCACTTCTTTTTTCTGAACCTTTCACTTTCATCATAAAATTTTGAAATTTATGGTCCGCCATATTGAATTCGCCATTTTGAATTTCGAAATTTTGCATGCAGATTGTTAATCGGTGAACCCGAAAACCCCCGCGTGCCAACTTTCGCTTTTCTTAAACGATTTTCGCAGTTATTGTCCGTCATATTGTATCCGTTATCTTGAATTTCGAAATTTTGGGTGCAGATTTGTAATCAGCGACCCCGAAAACCCCCGAGTACCATGTTTTGCTTTCATCAAACAATTTTTGCATTTGTGGTCCGCCATATTGGATCCGCCATCTCGAATTTCTAAATTTTAGATGCAGATTTGTAATCAGCGACCCCGAAAACCCCCGGCTACCATATTTTGCTTTCATCAAACAATTTCTGCATTTGTTGTTCGCCATATTGGATTCGCCATCTTGAATTTCTAAATTTTGAGCGCAGATTTGTAATCAGCGACCCCGAAAACCCTCGAGTACCATATTTTGCATCAGCAAACAATTTTTGCATTTCTTGTCCGCAATATTGGATTCACCATCTTGAATTTCTAAATTTTGTGTACAGATTTTTAATCAGCGATCCCGAAAACCCTCGAGTATGGGGTTTTTCGGGATCGCTTTCCGTGGTATGGGTACAAAGGAAAGGACCAATGGGAACTCGTTACTTTTGTCGCCGAAGACCGGCTTCGGTGGAAACGGGTTTTGATGGGCATCAAAACGCCTTTGATTGTGTCGTCTGCGCGCATATACAAACACACCGAATCCTTCAATGTGTTCGAATTTTTGCATAATCTTTACCCTGTGCAAAGTTTTTTCTCAGCAAATACGGCATCAATCGTGCTGAATTAAGGCTTAATCGAAAGATTTTTTCATAATTAGTCTCCAGTTCAATTTTCAAATCATAATCTGTCTTCTAAGCTTCGTAATTCGAGAAAATGACTTTCAGTTTTTACCCCTACTACCGAATTTTACTTTATTCAGAGATAATATACTCTGGCGAGCCTCGGGCCAGCAGACGACAGAGCTGTCAAATGTACTTGTCCCGAGACTCTACCGAGTCTCTTGATCTATTCCAGTTACCTGACGAACAATTAGATTTTGTCCCCGAATTCTTTCATAAAATTTCAACTTTAGATCATCAACCGGTTTTTACCTGACAATATCGCTTTCCACCCATGCATAAAGATCAGATCACCAAACAAGTGGGTGAATTAGTTAAATATAATGTTATCTCACCTTCTCTCTCCCCGAACAGCTCTCCGTTGTGGATTGTACCGAAAAAGGCGGACTCCCACGGAAATAAAAGATGGAGAATGGTAATTGACTATAGAAATTTAAACGAGAAAACAATCGGTGATGCATATCCTCTACCTCAAATCAACGAGATTCTGGACCAATTAGGCAGTGCCAAGTACTTTTCTGTCTTTGACCTTGCTAGTGGATTCCACCAGATAAAGGTCGATCCCAAAGACAAACACAAAACTGCTTTTTCTACTCCTTTCGGGCATTACGAGTTCAATCGTATACCTTTCGGCTTAAAAAATGCTCCAGCGACTTTTCAAAGGCTCATGGACCGGGTCCTTGTTGGCCTCCAAGGGGTAGAACTTTTCGTCTATCTTGATGATATTGTCATCTATGCTAAATCATTATCTGAACATCGAGCAAAGTTCGAGAAATTGGCCGTGCGGGGTTGCGTAAATCACACTTACATCTTCAACCCGATAAATGCGAGTTTCTTCGTCGCGAAGTCGGATATCTTGGTCATGTTATTAGCGACCAAGGGGTAAAACCTGACCCCAAGAAAATAGAATCATTAAAAAATTATCCCGCACTCACGAACCAGAAAAAAATAAAACAATTTCTCGGATTAGCCGGTTATTACCGGCGGTTTATTGAAAAATTTTCGGGAATTTCAAAACCTCTCACAAATTTGCTTAAAAAGGGCATACCGCTCAAATGGACCGGTGCTCAGCAAAAAGCATTTGATACTTTAAGGGAAGCTCTTTGCAAGAAGCCGATCCTCCAATATCCCGATTTTACTCAACCTTTTAATATCACTACCGACGCGTCCAATTTTGCGATCGGAGGAGTACTTTCTCAAGGAGAAATTGGCAAAGACAAGCCACTTGCTTACGCGTCTAGGACCCTGAATAAACATGAATTAAATTACTCAGTAATCGAGAAAGAGTGCCTCGAAATCATCTATTGCGTAAACCATTTCAGGCCATATATTTACGGCCGTCAATTCAATTTACTCACAGATCATCAACCTTTAGTTTGGTTAAACTCAGTCAAAGATCCAGCTAATCGCTTAGTCCATTGGCGTTTGAGCCTCGGAAATTACGAATACAAAATTCAATACAAACCTGGTAGAGTGAATTGCAACGCAGATGCTCTTTCCCGAAATCCTCCTGAAACAAAAAATGTCCTTGTCCTTACTCACAATCCTAAAAAGAGAAAAAGAAAACCAAGCTCATCTGGTGAAGAGGAAGAAAACTCTCACCACGAACTCGATGACGATTCCTTATCCGACGAATCCTCTAGTGAACGGATTTTTAGTCTACCTTGAGGACTGGGAAAAAGAATAATCAAACCTAAATTTTGTCCATCATGTCCCCCAGGAGTTGTTCACGATCATCTTTTCAGCCTTCCTGGGCGCCCTGTAAAGAAAAAACGTGACGATCATAGTCCGAAGATCAATGTAGAAAATCAAAAATTAAATTCTAAAAAGGAAAAAATGACCAGTCAATCCCCGAGTATAGGAGGATCACAAGATGACTCCATCGACGATCTGATGTTGGGAAACTTGCCCTCTGACAATCGGGAACAGGTCGAATCAAATTTAGCTGACGAAATAGTCAGAAACGCGGAAGTTTCTAGCCCGCAAAAATTAACGTCGCCCAAAATTGCTGGTAATCGCGATAATGTCAATACTTTTGGTGAAACACCGGATGACATCATCGTTGAGCCGGAACTACCTAATGAAAATTCTGAAGACGACGTAGAATCTCTCGAATTTGACGATTTTTTCGAAGGGTTCAATTACAATGACCCACCAAATATCCCTTTGGGGGAAAACGCAAATTTTTCCGACGAGCATGACTCTGAGGAAGAGGGCGAATTTTTATTTGACCCTGGAGGTCGTTATCAAGGTCAAAATTATGAGTCAGACATCCAAGTTGAAGGCGCGGTTTCCATCCGGGAAATTCGCGATAATTTATCAATGCAAAAAGGAACTAATGTTATTTTTATCACTCGTCAGGGACATCCAATAGATCAAGGTGGAAGAGAGCTAGAGACTCTCAATAAATTGCCAAAATTTGAAGAAATTACAATATTTCGGGCAAAAGTTGTTAAAGAAAAGGGGAATATAATTATTGGTCTCCCCGTTTTGTTTCATTTAAAAGAAAATATGTCATTGGATGATCTTGGCGAGGCTTTTCAATCCTTGCGCCAAGTTTTATTAGAAGAAAATTTGTTGTCTTCAAATATTGCAAAAACTGACTCAATCGGCGGAATAGCATGGGCCGATATAAAACGATTACTCGTTCAAACTATCCGAAATCAAAGGATTGCTCTTACAATTTGTCTCCAATTAATCCGTTTTCCTTCTGAATCGGAAAGACTCGAAATTATTGCTGAAAAACACGCTTCTGCTATCGGTGGTCACAAAGGTGTCACGAAAACTTATAAAAGGATCCGCGAAAAAATTTTCTGGGAAAATATGAAAACCCAAATTCAAGAGTATATTGCGAGTCGCCGAAATTGTCAATTAAAAAAATTAGTTCGTGTCAAAACTAAACAACCGATGGTGATTACCGATACGCCTGGGCGTGCTTTTGACAAAATATCCATGGACATTGTTGGTCCATTACCTACAACTAGAAAAGGAAATTCATATATACTTACGATTCAGGACTTACTAACTAAATATTGTTTTGCTATACCGTTAGCGCGAACGACTACTGTCGACATAGCAGAGGCCTTTGTCGACAAATTTATTTGTTCAGTCGGCGCTCCAAAAGCAATTTTGACCGATCAAGGTCGTAATTTCTTATCGAGTTTAATGAAATCTGTAGCGAAGAAATATCGCATAAAATTGTATCAAACTACCGCTTTTCATCCTCAAAGTAATGGCTCAATAGAAAGATCACATCATGTCCTTGCTGAGTATATAAAACAATTTATTGATAAAAGAACTGATTGGGATGACCTGTTAAGCATGTGCATGTTCTCGTACAATACAAGTCAGCACGAAGGCACTAGGTTCACCCCCCATGAGTTAGTTTTCGGTCATTTATCAAGGCATCCATCAGGACATCATCATATCGAAGAACAACAGGATCCTACATACGCCGAATACTTGGAGGAATTATTCGATCGTATCGACACTCTTCAAAATCGTGCTCGCGAAAATCTCATAGCCGCGAAAGAAAAATCAAAATTTTATTACGATCGCAAAATGAACCCACAACATTTCGGGGTTGGCGACGTAGTTTTACTCTTAAAAGAACCTCATAAAGGAAAATTCTGCGACCAGTATACAGAACCATGTGAAATTATCGACGTTTTATCGGGCGGGAATTTAAAAATTCGTTATAAAGGAAAATCTCGAATTGTTCATGCAAATAAATTAAGAGGTACCCGTCTACCGCTTGATTCATAACTCGGGTATCCTCTCGTTTTTCAGACAACAATGCTCCACATTCTCATCATCAGTATTCTTTTCCATGAGGCCTCGAGTCTATTGGGTTACGATTGTGCCGGACCCAACCTCAACATCACTACTATCTCGTTAAACAACGTAGGAGAATGCATAGCTCCGGACGAGGCCCCTCCGTCAAAAAAAACCTACATTCAATTACTTCAACTTTCCGATTTTTCACAAACTGAGGTCATTCAATGTCGCGTCGAAATAGACCGAACTATATATTACTGCGGAATGAGTTCTCACGTTTCCATCGTACATAATGGACGTCAAAATTATCTCCACGAATTAGACGAACGTGGCTGTCGTAAACTCCAGGAAACTGGCATACTTACTCTCAGTCCTGCGAGTGTCATCATTGGAATTCGCAAAAATAGTACAACTAGTCGCGCTGTAACCTTGGGCGGTTCTTTAACAACCAATGGAGCATGCAAAGGTACTCAATACAGCGACGCATTCGGCAGTTGGGACGGAGTCGTAATTCAAGCGACAGTAAAGATCATCGTCACCAACTATCAAGCAGATGTCAATTTAATAAGCAACAAAATCATGCTACAGTCAGGAACTCATTGCCTTCTCACCGATGGCACCTGTCTGGATGTTGAAGGAAACTCTGCTTTCTGGACCACAGAACCTACGGATTCATGTCAATTTCATCGATATGACGTACTATTTGAAGGCATCGCAACAAAATACCAAAATCCGGATCCATCAGCTCAGAATCCCGATGTCTTCTCGTTAACAACTCAAGAAACCACGTTCGCTTTAGCTGCAAAATCCACCAAACATCTTTGTGGATACACACTCATTCGTACCGAACATCCGATACTTTACATCCTAGAGACTCAAAAAGGAAGGACTTTCGCAGAGAAGAAACAAATTTCAGTGAATAACTTAGACATTTTCTCATACATGAACTCAAAATTTATTTACGTAGAAAAACATATTCGAAATCAGATACAAAATTTATATCGAGATGTGGTCATTCAGAGATACCATCTCGAACGAAAAGTAATTCAAAATGCACTCAATTCAGCCTCAATGTACCCAGAAAAATTTGCAAAAACTATAATGAAAACTCATGGATTTATGGCAGTAGTTCTTGGAGAAGTAGCACACATAATCAAATGTGCACCCGTCGATGTTAGCGTTCGTCGTACTCAGGAATGTTACAACGAATTGCCCTTAACTTATCGGAATGAATCCCGATTTCTTTCTCCAATTTCGAAGATCTTGTTGAAGACTGGAACTCAGATCGAGTGCGATCCACTCCTTCCAGCTTTATATAACATCGATAATAACTGGTACCGCTTCAGTCCACAAGGAATCTCGGTACCCGCTCCTCAGGAACTCCATCCAATTTCGCAGCCTACCTGGAATTATAATCCCATCGGTAACCTTGCCTCATCAGGAATTTATACAATGGAAGAAATTGACCAACTTCGTGATCGAATTATGTTTCCTGCCGAAAGAGCAGGCTTGCTTAACACAATTGCTCGAGGTACAGCTGGTTACTCCGTAGCCAGTGGATCCATCTCCATCCGGAACCTTCTCGACAACCAGGCCATTGAAGAAATTGCCGAAAGTACGATCAAGAAGATGTGGCACGGTTTCGAAAAATTTGGACTCATCAGCGCTGGTTTCTTCGCCATCGCATTCATCATTTCTCTGGGAAAAGCAATAATAGACCTTTTTATACAAGGTTATACACTTCATTCCCTATACGGGTGGAGCTTCATGCTAATAGGAGCTCTGTGGAACTCAATTACTCATCTGTTAATTACTCGTCACTTCAAAAACATGTAGTACATCCAGAAGAACAAACTCTTTACGAGGTCGTGACCCAGCAACCGAAGCCAGTACCATCAATCAGAAGACTCTCGGGTGTAGACCCAGTCCTGTTGAGTCGTCTTAATGACGGTTCTCAGCCTTCGTCATCTTAGGCTTCGAACTTCACCGGGGAGGTGTTACGTCCTGGTATTCACCCTCGTGTCTGACTTGTTGCGTAATCTGAAAATAAAACATAAAAACGTTAAAGATTAAAGGAAACATGAAAATTCAAATTTAACCGCCAAAATATTGATAATATCAAATTTATGTTTGTCGTAATAATAAATAAATTGTTTAAAATATGTTCAATAAAATCAGGTTAACAACAACTTCATGTCACACATTCATTATGAACTTTGATGCGGTCGATAACTTCAGACCATTCGTTCAAATTGATCCCCGATTCGCTTTTGAGTAAAAATTTTAGCCTAGCAACGGAAAAAAAATAATACACAGCTCAGATTGCTTCGAAACTCCGTCTGAAAAGTATCGTTTTTCTTGTCATCGTTTACGAGTGCTCTTCGACCATTTACGTTTCTCCATGAAATCAACTCATCAAAAACCGGATAAGATTCCTTGACCAACATCATTAAGAAGCTGGTCGTCGGATTATTGCGGCTGATTATCCTTCAAATCAAGCAAACCTCTCGGTTCCTCCCCACAACGAAACCCAGGTATTTCATTTTCCTCTTTGCAATTTAAGTGGATGCACGACCAGGACGAAACGCTTCTCACTCAGCCTCGTTGATCATTCTCTCGCTGATGTGAGATTCGTCGTGCATCAACAAATGATTTCTGTGACACGTTCATTCGTTAATGCGGTTCAAGACCGGAGATAGTCGCGTCGTACAAATGGAATCAAATCTCTCTGCTTTTGTACGACCTGTCTTGAATAATCTAACTCATTAATCACCTTGTTTAAAGTGAGGTCATGGTTGAATGATACAGTCCTACTTTTATCAAGCTATCATCTCAATTCAACTGATTATCTGGTCATCTCACCAAAATCTGGTAGCACCTCATGTTAATGATCAATCTCCTTTTTAATTTCAATACTGAGACCAATTATTCAAAAGTTAAGTCCCTCTCGTGGTTTTCAGGAATTTTATAGGTTGAAGAATTTCTGCTCATTATCAAATTCTCCTCAAACATAAATAAATTAATAAATTTTGGACATAAGTATAACTGGCCAAAAATCCCCTGCCCGGGGAAAAAAAACCTTGGACAAGTACATTTGTTGACCCCCGTTTCCATTTGTTTTCACAGAAAAAAACTACCCAAAAAAGTACAAAATTTTCAAAAAATTGGCAAGATCAAGAATGATTTACATTCAGCACTAAAATTTATAATATCAATAATAGGACAAGTATTTCATTGTCCCTTGAGGATGGAGTATTTAAAAAAAAGCAAAAATAAGTTCGTTATTGAAAAAAGTCACCAATGTATAAAAATAAAAATCGGTCGAAAAAAAAAGAGTCCAGAAAAAAAATCAACATAAAACAAAACGCGGAGAAAAAAATTTCAAACGAAAAAAATTAGATTGAAAAATAATTTCGGCCGTAGTGCTTGGCGAGTTCGTACCATGAAAAATACATTACGCGATTCTACCTAAGCAAAAAACTCGCCAAGTACTACGGCCGAAATTATTTTTCAATCTAATTTTTTTCGTTTGAAATTTTTTTCTCCGCGTTTTGTTTTATGTTGATTTTTTTTCTGGACTCTTTTTTTTTCGACCGATTTTTATTTTTATACATTGGTGACTTTTTTCAATAACGAACTTATTTTTGCTTTTTTTTAAATACTCCATCCTCAAGGGACAATGAAATACTTGTCCTATTATTGATATTATAAATTTTAGTGCTGAATGTAAATCATTCTTGATCTTGCCAATTTTTTGAAAATTTTGTACTTTTTTGGGTAGTTTTTTTCTGTGAAAACAAATGGAAACGGGGGTCAACAAATGTACTTGTCCAAGGTTTTTTTTCCCCGGGCAGGGGATTTTTGGCCAGGATATCACTTCTTTTTTCTGAACCTTTCACTTTCATCATAAAATTTTGGAATTTATGGTCCGCCATATTGAATCCGCCATTTTGAATTTCGAAATTTTGCATGCAGATTGTTAATCGGTGAACCCAAAAACCCCCGTGTGCCAACTTTCGCTTTTCTTAAACGATTTTCGCAGTTATTGTCCGCCATATTGTATCCGTCATCTTGAATTTCGAAATTTTGGATGCAGATTTGTAATCAGCGACCTCGAAAACCCCCGAGTACCATGTTTTGCTTTCATGAAACAATTTTTGCATTTGTGGTCCGCCATATTGGATCCGCCATCTTGAATTTCTAAATTTTAGGTGCAGATTTGTAATCAGCGACCCCGAAAACCCCCGGGTACCATATTTTGCTTTCATCAAACAATTTTAGCATTTGTTGTTCGCCATATTGGATCCGCCATCTTGAATTTCTAAATTTTGAGCGCAGATTTGTAATCAGCGACCCCGAAAACCCTCGAGTACCATATTTTGCATCAGCAAACAATTTTTGCATTTCTCGTCCGCCATATTGGATTCGCCACCTTGAATTTCTAAATTTTGTGTGCAGATTTGTAATCAGCGATCCCGAAAACCCCCGAGTACAAAGTTTTGAGCTAGTTGCACGTAAGGAAAAATGTGTGTTTCAAAGGGTCAAATTGATATTTTTTTTTGCGTGAATTATTCCGACCTTACCATCTGTCAACACGGATCTACGAGAAGTTCGCAAAAAACACGCTGTTTACGCGTCTCGCGTCAAAACTACCGTCAAACTTTCCGTGGTATGGGTACAAAGGAAAGGACCAATGGGAACTCGTTACTTTTGTCGCCGAAGACCGGCTTCGGTGGAAACGGGTTTTGATGGGCATCAAAACGCCTTTGATTGTGTCGTCTGCGCGCATATACAAACACACCAAATCCTTCAATGTGTTAGAATTTTTGCATAATCTTTACCCTGTGCAAAGTTTTTTCTCAGCAAATACGGCATCAATCGTGCTGAATTAAGGCTTAATCGAAAGATTTTTTCATAATTAGTTTCCAGTTCAATTTTCAAATCATCATCTGTCTCCTAAGCTTCGTAATTCGAGAAAATGACTTTCAGTTTTTACCCCCACTACCGAATTTTACTTTATTCAGAGATAATATACTCTGGCGAGCCTCGGGCCAGCAGACGACAGAGCTGTCAAATGTACTTGTCCTGAGACTCTACCGAGTCTCTTGATCTTATGATTTTTGGGACACCCTGTAGATGTATTCGACGAACGAACAGCTGATCAGCTGTTGAGCGTACGCGGACCTTGACCTACCGCACGAGCAGCGCTCACGCGCCAAGAGGCACATGACAAAGTCCCCAGTTCAGTCAAATTTCATTAACTAACAATTATTAAATTATCAAGTTTTAATTTTCATATTCTGCTTTATTATCGAAAGACCTTTAATTTGAATACTCACTCGACCATATTTCGACCATTTTTAAATAAACAAAATTCAGGCCATCAGCAAATTTCATTAATTAACAATTATCCAGATACAACAATTTAATTATGGTCATTAGATTCGCTTTGAAAAGCCATTTCATTTCAACCCTCACACCACTTTGTCATGTCCCAAATTAAACAAATAATCGAGCCGCGAAAAACCGCGAAAAACCGCTGAAAACCGCGGTTCACTATAAAACGCTCTTAAATGTTCCTACAGGATTGTAAATGTATTTGGGTTACCATAATAAGGATTCAATTATATAAATGCCATTTTACATACATATTGTTAATAATAATAATAAACAATAAATAATAAATAAACAAATATGTACCTCCACACATGTACTTATATAAGCAAGAGGTTATTCATGTTAACATACATCATCACATATTTTTGGGGAATAATTGCGCTTTAACAAATAAATAAATATAAATAAACAATTGAAATGCATTACTGAATAAACATATATGTAAGAGTAAATATATATTGTTACATAAGGCTCGTTAGTATATACTGTAACGGAACGCCTTTACCTATGCGTACATTCGCTACGCGCAGGTCCGCGCTTCCTTAATTTAAAAGGAGCAGGTATGAAAAGGAAGTGAGACGACACGAATTTTTAAAATAAAATCAATTTAAAAATTGATTTTTATTGAAAGAAAACAAAATTATTTGTGTTTTACAATTTGTAATGCTTGTTTTATTTTTTATTGAATAACAAATAAATGATTTAAACCGCTAATATATTTTTTTTTTAAGTCTATTTTGTAATTAACCTTGCTTATTTTATTTTAACAAAGTGTTGCTTGCTAAATAACGATCATTATAATGGTTTGCTGTATTTATTTTATTTTGCTTTTCTTAATAATGCTTCGTTTTGTTTAATAAAATAATTTACGACGATGTCCCTTTTTTATTTTTTATTTATTTAATTTAATTTAATATGATACGAGAGCCAATTTACTAATAATTATAGTTGCAATAATGATAGTATAATATTCACGACGTCTCCCGTTCCTGGCGTGGTTTAAAAATTGATTTTCAAAGAAAAATCTTTATTTTGAATTTATTAACATTAAAAAATAAACAAATTAGATCTCGGACTACGGGAATTGAACGTCACCGAACTACCCCAATATCCCGAGCATCAGTGGGATAATAATAATAAAGGAATTGGACCTCAGGCTACGGGAGTCGAACGTCACCGAACTGCTCCAATATCCCAAGCATCCACTAAGACCCGCCAGGGAGGGGAGAGGTTCTTCTCTTAGCTCTTTCAAGCTTCAGTTCAAGAGAGAAGACTGTCACTCGAATGCTCCGCGCACCGACTTTTATACCCGACTCGCCGCCGAACTGCGGCCGCCCACGCATGCGCGTTTGCTTTGTTGTGCGTCGTTGTCATGGAAACGCGCCTGCGCGGTGTCGTTCATTCTTATTTTGCTTATTTCTTTTGTTTTTTTACATTATTTTATATTATTTTTATACTATTTAATCTTATTTGATTTATTTCAATATTATTACGCAATAAAATCATTTATTTCAATTTTTATTAATATCGATTACATAATCGATGCTCACTTCGCGTTGCGCGATATCCGAGAGGCGGCCATATTGGTATTTTGCGCGTCGCTGTCCGCTTGACAGTTTTTCAACATGGCGGCCGGGCGCCAAGTTGATAGTTGTCGTGCGGTTTTTATTTATTATTTTGTTTTATTTTTTCGTTAAAATTGGTGTCGTCTCAATGCCCCCCAGAACAAAAATATTGAAAAGATTTTTGTTCTATAATGGCGGATTGCGACTTAATAAATTACAATAATATGAATGTTTTTCTTAAGTCTAGAGTCTTCTTATCTTCCTTGACCCTCTAGGTGCTGATTTCTTTGTCGTCGTTAGCCCAGGTGATGTCCTCCATCAGGCTGTAATTATAATGGCCATATTGAGCCCATTCCTTCTCGACCAAGATTTGCGATAATTCCCCTTGTTCTCTGGGGAGTGTGAGCTTGACCTCAAGCCCTAAGTTCTGTTGTTCAACGATTGAAACAGTAACTTGTTTCTGGTAGATGTGTTGTTGTAGTTTCTTGCAAAGTTCTTTATCCCAATATTCCCCTTGGATTGGTTTTACGTTTGATAAGCACGCCCTCGTGCAAAAGCAAGGTATGCTGTAGAATCTGCCAGGTAGATTCCTCAAATCGGTTACTGGGCTCATCAAGGTGATTCCGCTGTCGATAAGTTTTAGGGTAGCTTCCCCGACTTTAACGTTGACCAAGCGTCCCCGTGATGCTGTCTGTGCATCCGGGATGGCGTACAGCCGCCCAATGCTCAGTTCAACCGTGTTATTGCGATGATTTCTCAATTCTTCATGGATGTCCTGCTCTAATTCCATCATTTCGTGCCACTTCTCTACCGTGGTGAAGGTGAAGTTTGATGGCGTCAGGAATTCCAAGATGATTGCCTCGTGGGTTCCTTCCCACTGATGAGGTAAAGGAGACTCGTGATATGTTCTCTCCGTTTGGACGAAGTTCATGATGAGATCGTTTCTCATGTTGTTGATGTTGCCAGTTCTGAAATAGAGCTGAGAATGATGTATTAGAGCTCGAGAGTCCCGTTTTTATACCCTCTTTTCATCCCCACTCTTGGCTTTCCCCACTACGATATTTTCGATTGGCTGTCGTATCCCCACTCCTATTTTTCTCTTCTTTTTCCCCTTCTTTGTGCTTCTTTTCCCTTTCCTATATTTTTTTTTTTCAGGTTCTTTCATGTTTTTCAGGTTTTTTTGATTTCCAGGTAAGTATTTTCATTTTTATTTTTAGGTAAGTATTTTCTTTACTTCTTCTTTCTTTTAGGTTTTTAGGATTCTTAGGATAGGATTTTTGAAGGGTTTTTCTTTGAAAAATAAATTAAACCAAAGAGACATCGCGTTTTTGAGTTTGTAAATAGAGAGAACAATATTTTTTCTTTATTTATGATTTTTGTTCTTTTCCTTTGTAAATTTGCTAATTTTTCGATTAACAATGATATTTTGCCTTCTTTTAACAATTATACCTTAAAAAGTTTAAGTTCTATTTACAATTTTTCCTTTTCAATAAAATAAATAACATTAATTTCATTTTCTTTTACTTTAATTTGCTAATTATCACATTTTTGTTCTCTTTTTGTTTTTATTCGATTATTTCTCCTTGCATTAATTCCTTTTTTATTTTTCTTCTGATTTCCTCCATGTCTTTTTGAGAGAAATCGAACTCTTTCTTCGCTGCTTCATATTTTGCAAAAGAGCAAACGAAAACCCCACAATCAAAACTATTGTTTTGTCGAGGGATATTTCTTTTTTCGTTGAGTGTCCATTCTTTTCTATTAAACTTTACTTGTTTTTCGATCGCTTCTCGCTCTAAATAATTTAAAAGCGTTTGGAGATATCTACCATTGTCTCCAAACAGACTGTCGAAGAAATTAATATTTTTTTCCGCCATTTTGATTATTGCCAAACACCAATGATTGGCCAAGTGTACCGGAACCAAGACTAATTCAAATTCAAAAATATTTACTTTTTTCGTCCATCTTTTTATTGCCTCGTATTTGTTTAAATGTAGACGAGGAAAGAAAAAGGAATTCATGATGTGGATTTTGTTATTTTTTTTCTTTATTAGTTCGAAATAGTGGTTAATTACTTCGTCGTTTAGCCATTTTCCAGCGTCCAGAGTCGCGAGATGTTGTGGCTCGATTTTTTTCTTAATTTCTATTTCATTTTTCTTCAGCTCTTCTATTTTTATTTTTGGTTGGCTTTGTTTTTGTTTCATTTCTTTTTTGTTGATTTTTTCTTTTCTTGTTTTAATTGTTTCTGCTTTTTTTTCTATTTTCTTTCCATTGTTTTTAACTTTTTTTTTTTTATAACTTCTACTTCGTTCTTTTCTTCTGTCCTTTTTCTTTTATTGTTGATTTTTTTTCTTCTATCTCCATTATTTTTATTTCTTTGAATTGTAGAATAGGTATTTCGTTTTCTTTTTCCTCTTTTTTTTTACTTCTTTTTTCGATTTCTTGTGCTTTCATTCTTTCTATTTTTTCTTCTTTTTCTTCGCTTCTTTTGTTCTTTTGATGAAGAGGCATCCTCGTTCCAATGAAATTCACCGGCCTTCCAAGTTGTCCATTCTTCGTTGCTGCCCCCAATTTTGTCGAGGCTGTTGTTCTTGTACTCCATAAATAGTGGAGAAACCATTGGCGGTACAAAAAATTCTTTTGATATTTCTTGAAAGAATTTTTCTCGGGCCAACATCAATAAGATTTTTTGTTTGGATTCTTTTGATTCCTTTATTTCGATTTTATTAATCCTCCAATTTGTTTGTATCGCCTTGTCCATTTTCGATTTTATCGTTTGTGTTTGCTGATTTTTTATTTTCTTTTTACTCTCTTCTCCTTTAATTGTTTTTACTTTTGTTTTATTAAATTTTTTGCATGAATTTGCCATTTTATATTCATTGTCCCAATATCCGGGTTCAAAATTGGTTTGCTGACAAAAATGCGACACTGCCGCGATGTTTGTTTGCGTAGACGCGTCCATTTCATTTCCTATATTAAAAACCCTACTCATTATATTTTGATCCCTGTGGAAACTCGCTGTTAATAGCATGCATATTTTTCTGTTTTTCTCACCCGAAATTCCTGTCCTGAAATGCCTAAATGAATAAATAAATGGAAAGGATGGAGAAGGAGTCCAAAAACGTGCGATTCAAACGACTGTTTGTTACAGAGTGCCGTTCTGGTCGCGGACTACTTCCCCCCCAAACCTCGCAAAATTTTTATAGTTGTGAAATCGTTGCGCGGCTAGGCATGCGCGCCATTAGTGCTAGCGGATTTTTTTCGAACTATAACTGGTGCAAAGTTCTTATTATTGCTTTTTACCCCTTTTTTAACGTTTTTCTTTAGTTTTCATTTGATTTTGAGTTTGTTTATTTTCCTTTCGTGACTTTTTATCACTATTTCTTAGTAATTATTAGTGTTTTTAATTACAAATTAAATTTTTCTTATTTTAAGGCGTTTTTGACTTTGTAACTCTTAATTATTATTATTATTGTTAATTAAGAGCATCTTGTTTATTATTTAAGGGTTTTCTTTTTTTTTTTCTTTTTGTTTTTATTACTTTTTTTTTTTTTCAGCTTTATCGTCATAAGAGGTAAGTACTATTAGTGTTTATTCAATTTCCAATCTTACGGATAAATATTAAATTTTCAATTTTTGACTAATTAATAAATAATAAAAATTCTTTTTGATAACGTTTGTATTTTGTTTCTTTTTGATTGTTATTAACGAATTTTATCATTTTCTCAATTACTTTGTTTGTTTTTTCGAATTTTAACCTATTCTTTGTATTTTTTCAGGTTTGCGGCGTGATACATCCCGCGTTCTACTAAATTATCAGGATTTTCTAAAATAAAAGTTGCGGCTGCTATTTGTTTTTTTATTCTATATGGCCCTTCATAAATCGAGAAGAATTTTGCCATTTTTGTTGTTGATTGGATCACTGACGTTGCATGCTTTTGCTAAAACTAAGTCTCCTTCATGGAATTCAATTAATTTGTGTTTTGCATCAAATTTTAATGCTCTTTTTCTTCCTTTTGCCTTAATTCTATTTTTCGCAAGAATGAGTTTGGCTTCTCTTTGTGCCTCATCTTCATTATTTTCATTTTTTTCAATTTTTATCCAATTTCGCCAAATCCTTTGTGGCTTTTGATTCTTTTGAATCTCTATTGGAGTTATTTCTGTCGTTTCATGGTGCGTTTCGTTCATACAATCTTCAATCACTTTTACCCATTGCAACCAGTCGGTATGTTTGTTTGTTAAAAATGTTCTGAAAAATCTTCCTATTTCTCTATTTACCCTTTCAACAATGTTTCCTTGTGGATGTCTAATTGATGAAAATACGGGTTGAATTCCCTCACTGGCTAATTTTTCCAGCCATAATCGCGAAGTGAATTGCGTACCGTGATCAAATTGTAATTTATTTGGTTTACCGTGGTTGGGAATGTAATGATTGAAAATTTTATTAATCGTAGCTTGTGCTGTAGCACTTTTTAAAGGATATAATACAACAAATTTTGAAAACGCATCAATCGTGACTAAAATATGTTTCATTCCACCCTTTGTTACCGGTAGAGGACCAAAATAATCTATCGAAACAATATCTCCAGGTCCGTTTGGGACGATATTTTGTTGTGCTGCATATGAATGCTGATTGGGCACTTTATTTCTTTGACAGGAATCACAGGATGCTAAAATTTGTCTAACCGTATGATACATCTTTGGGTAAGTAAAATCCTCTTTTATAATATTGTACACTTTTTTAGCGCCAATATGTCCGTACATTTTGTGTGTTTCAGGTACAAGAAGTTCGAGAACCGCTTTCGGCAATACGACTTTCCAGGCATCAGGATGTACTGCTTTTAATAAAATATTATTTAAAATTTGATATTTGTTGTTTTGATTCATTTTAATTTCTTCCCTTATTTCTCTTACCCTGTCCTCTCGTATTTGCCATTCAGCCATTTTCGTAATTCTTTCTTTTAATTCGTTTGAAGGTTTTACAGCAAGAGTTGTTGCTATGACTATTTCTTTTCCTTCTCGACCACCTGTATCTGGAGGATTTAAACGACTTAATACGTCGGCGACAATGTTTCTTATTCCTGGACAAAATTCAAAATTAATATCATAGTCTTGGATTGCCAAAATCCATCGAGTTAATCGAGCATTTAATAATTGACAGTTTTTTAAGAACGTAATGGCTTTGTGGTCAGTGATTACTTCGATTTTTGCACCTAACAAATACGTTCTAAACTTTTTTAATGTCCAAACAACCGCTAACAATTCTTTTTCAGTTGTTGTATATGCCAATTCAGGTCCTTTTAATGTCCTACTTGCAAACATTATTACACTCAGCTCGCCATTCTCGTCCTTTTGAGCCAGGGTGCCCCCCAGAGCGTAGTAACTTGCATCCGTTTGTAAGACGTATCCTTTTGCTGGATCAGGCCCTGACATTTTGGGCTACGGTATCTTTTTGTCGAAATTGTGCCGATATCATTGGGTATTAATACCGTCAGTAGGATAGGTAAGCAATACCGTATAAACAGGGTATCTATGCCCTTTTCGAGCGGACGTGCATACAGGTATTCGATACCCTTGAGAAAGGGTACGTAAACTTTTTCCGAGCGGGCATGGATTTCGGTCTCGATACCCTACAGAATGGGTATCTAAACCTTTTTTGAGCGGACGCGCAGTTAGGTATTCGATACCCCACAAAAGAGTATTGAAACCTTTTTCGAGCAGACGCCGATTCCAGTCTCAATACCCTACAGAAAGGGTATCTAAACCCTTTTCGAGTGGACACGCATTTAGGTATTCGATACCTTACAGAAAGGGTATCTGAACCTTCTTCGAGCGGACGCGGAATTTGGTCTCGATACCCTACAGAAAGGGTATCTAAACCCTTTACGAGCGGACGCGGATTTCAGTCTCAATACCCTACAGAAAGGGTATCTAAACCTTCTTCGAGCGGACGCGGAATTTGGTCTCGATACCCTACAGAAAGGGTATCTAAACCCTTTACGAGCGGACGCGGATTTCGGTCTCAATACCCTACAGAAAGGGTATCTAAACCTTCTTCGAGCGGACGCGGATTTCGGTCTCGATACCCTACAGAAAGGGTATCGATCCTGATCTCGTTAGGTAGGCTCGTGTAGTACTTATATATGTATATATATATCGTACGTATTTATGGGCGGATAAATAAATTGATAGCAGTTGGGAGGTTGGGGGAGGTTCGATGGATCAAAGAGCATTTTCATTTTATTTTCTTGCTCTTGGAACGTTTGGGAAGGGTGACACAATGTATAAATTTTTTATTATTACAATCTGTTAAGAATAACCTTAAAAAAGTGTTTTACAAATTTTTTAAATTATGATCACAATAAAATGGTAGTACAATTTATCGTTGCTCCATCATTTCTCCCATCGAAATAGTTATCTCCGCCGTTGTTGATCGCAATTATTTAATTTATGTGCAGGCGTGCTCTTTTTGATAAAGCATGTGATTGAAAGTATCGAAACAGGGCAAGTATAATTTTTTAAAAGTAGTTGCGAAGAAGCATTATTATTCAAAAGATCAGTACCAATATGTTCCAATTCCCAGCAGTTTTGAGTTCGTCTTACAGCCGATCGTTGAACAACATAGTTTGCGAGGGTTACGCGGAAGGCGAGAGTTTTTAGAAATGTTTTCCTTCGATCGAGCTTCAAGACGAAGTCTTTCATGCTGAGCTTTGGAGTATTTCATTAATCATTCATTTTTTATACGAAACATATCATTTTTTTGACATTTATTCGCTCACATGATTCATAAAAGCAGAGCGCGTTTGCCAACAGGTCGATTATTCGGAGCTTTTAAATTGACGACATATTTTCATTTTTAAGGAACTACTAAATTTGTCGAATTTATGGAGATTTTTCAAAATGCTCATTATTTTTGTAACAATCCTGTAAAACAAAAATAACAGTTCCATTTTTTCAACATTTCAGAGGATTTGTTAGGTAAAGTCCAATAACCAGCTCACCTGTTGAGTTTGGTGGTGGATAAATATACTATTATGAATAAGATACTAAGATTACTATACGGATATAACAAGAGGAATGAGGAAGCGGTGTTAAGGAGACAACCTCAGAAGCGCGTCAGTGCTCTGCATACATGTGGAGCGAGATGGCTGTAATTTTTATCATCGGTTATTGCGAAAGGATGGGAGATATTTGTACGTTGTGTGTTTGCGTTATTTCATGATATGCGACAAAAAAACTAATAACTATAGTTCAGTATTCAAGATTAACCTGCTTTTAATTTGATAAAAAATTATAAAAAAGTTAAAGGTTGCGATATCTCAATAAATTGTTAATTTTTCTCTTTTGGATATGTTCATAAAAATGGTTTATGAATTGTATGATTGGGGAAATGTGAAGAGGCGTTTTTGAGACGGTTGCGAGCTCTGTGCGTCGCACAGACAGAGACAGAGAGTGCGTAACAGGTTTTTCACTTTGAAAGTGTTAACAAAGGTTATCAAACGTGGATTGAAAATCATTACAATATGCAGTGAAATTTTTTGTTTTTTCGTCGCGAAGTGTTGCATATTCTTATTTTCGGCGTTGCTGTTTTTCTGCTTCTTGTTTCCTTGCATGCCTCGCCCGCTGATTTTTAATGAGATTCGACATAGTCTTTTTATAATCTTGGAGGTCTTGGTACTTATCCAATGAGAGTTTTTTATATTGATTGAGGTATTCCGTCATCCCTGTAAACATCAAGTTTTATTATGGGTTAGTTATTCTATGCTTGTTGCATGTTGCACGGTGCTCACACATTTTTTCTGACACATTTTATGTTAGTACATAAATGTTACGTCTGTTTTTTTTTGTCTTTCATCGATTTTTACACTGATTTTTCTTATTTCGGCGCAACTAGGTTATAAGATTTGCATGCATTTTCAATAGTGTCGGGAAACACATGACTATACTTTTCAATTTCTATTTTTTTTTTCCAAAAGAGAAGTTATCAATTCATTTCCCACGGTTTTTTCGCTCGCATTTATCAAATTAGACTTCTTTTCCGACGTTCAATTTACATGCATGCACGTTTTTCAACCTCCAACTTACTTTTTATTGCTTGAAACTGCTCCTCTTTTATGGGTACGTAATCTTCCTTAGTCCCCTTACGAATCTTCATCACCAGCTTCATTTTTGTATCAACATCTGGCCACATGGCGTTTATCAATTCAGATATTCGAATATTTACTGTTTCAGCCCATTTTGCCGATGAAAGTGACTCGTAATGCCATTTTTGTTTAAACATTACGATCGTTTGTTCGCCTTTCCCTGGTTTCGGCATTTCTTCTACTTCTCTTGTTTTTTCATCCAATTCGGAATTACTTTCGTTCTTTGCAGCTGCTGCTTTTGTTAAGAGTCGTGACGCTTCCTTCATCTGGCAATAACATACAATTATTTTCGTTATTACCGTTTAATTACTTTTTTTACCTGGGGGCAATATTCTACTACAAAAGATAATAACCTTTCTCTTCAACGCTGTATTTTCTATTTTTAATTTTTTAATTGTTAACTTGTATTCACCGACGCTTTCTTTTATTATTCCTTCGGAGACATTGTCCTCTGTTCCTTCGCTGTCATCTTCCGAATCCTTACATTCATATTCATATATTTTCATAATGTTCACGATTCTATCTTATTCGCCGCTATTATTTAGAGAAATAAATTATTTCATTTTACGTCACAAAAACTTACATTTGTATGCTTTCGCGAGGTTGAGGTCACTGCTGAGATTCTTTTTCTTTGTCCGCTTTGCGCCGGTACTTGCGAATTCTTGTGGCAGGAAGAGATTAATTCTCGATTCGGTGGTTTCTGTAATGAAAACGCGCAATGTTACCTCTTCATTACTCTTTTGTCATCTTTTCAATTGTCATTAACAAAAAGTACTCTGTCCTTTCCCTCGTTCGGGTGCACCAAGGGAGTTACAATAATTTATCGTCTTCATTTTTGTTTTAAAATTCTTTGCTTTTTTTGACTGAACTTTCTTGTGTAACGCTGCTTACATTTTTGTCTGTACCGTTATCAGTTTCATTTTCTGTCTCTTCCTCATCGGATTCCGAATTCTTCCATTAATTTTCATATATTTTCAAAACCTTAACGATTCAATGTTATTTAACCTCTACGATTTCCTTTAAACAGGTTTTTTTATTTCTACGTAGCAACAACTTACATTTGTTTTAATACACGGAGTCCTCATTATAGGTGAGGCCGTTCTTGTATGTGGAATTCGCGCCGGGACTCGTGAGGTCTTGCTACGAGGAGAATTCCATTCGTCATCCGTGGTTTTCTGTTATCAAAGCGTGGAACGTTACGGTTCTATTACTCATTTTTCATCTACTCAACTGTTATCAATAAAAACCATTTTGTTATTTTCCTCGTTCGGGAGTACTAAGAGTTTGCACTAATTTTAAGTATTTATATTGGTCCTATAATTCTTTGCCTCACTTTGATAAACTTACTCGAGCACCGGTGCCTTCACTTTCGTCCATATCGCTACCCTTTTCGTTTTCCATCTCTTGATCGTCGGATTCCGAATCCTAATATTAATTTTCATACATTTTCATAACGTTTATGATTCAATCTCATTTTTCTATATAATTCAATCCAGATAGTTATTTTTTGTTTTCATGTAGTGACAACTCACATATGTTTTAATCCGTGGAATCCAGCCCAACGATTCAGTGATTGCTTTTTTCGGAACTTGCGGCAGTACTTGTGATGTCTTGCGGTTGGAAAAATTCAATTTTCCACTTGCCGATCTCTGTAATGAAAACGCGGAATGTTGCACTTTTTTTTTACTTGTTATTAATATATTAAATTGTAATTAATAAAAATCATTTCGTCCTTTCCTCCCCTTTGACAGTACCGAGGGGTTGCGATAATTTCTCGCCTTCATATTAGTCTTATAATTCTTTGCCTCCATTTCATAAACTTACTTCAGTACCGCTGTTTCCATTTTCGCCCGTATCGTCATCATTCTCCTTTCCCGTCTCTTGGCCGTCAAGTCCCGAACTTTTACACTAATCATCATATATGTTTATAACGATCATTATTCAATCTTATTCCCCTACACGATTTATGCCTAATACTTTTTTTCATTTATACGTTGTATAAGCTCACATTCCTTTCCTTTCGAGGAGTCGAAGTCACCGGTCCTGTCTTTTCATTTATTGATATATTTATTTTAAATTGCGTTGATACTGGTGACGTTCCGTGGCGGTGGGAAGAATTGAATTTTACATCTGTCGGCGTCTGCAATCAAATCGGGGAATGTTACACTTTGTTGTCTTGCAATAATGTCATATTTCTACCTTTTTTCATTTTTCATTCAACATTTTTTTTGTGCGGTTCGGAAGTTGGTATTTCTTCCATACTTTCGTAAGACCGATCACGTTTTTCCATTCAAGAATCATTTCTAAATTATTCTTCTACATGTCCGAAAAATATTGACTACTTTCTTTTTTAAACAGATTGTCGCTTGGAAATTCTTAATTACATGCATGTTTTCTTAAGGGACGATACACAATCTTCGAAAGAGTTTTCAATTACGTCTTGGGAAAGGTTAATTTCATCAATCGGTCAACTTGAATAACATACATGTGTTACTTGTAGTTTTTTTTCTACTTTTTTACGGACAACATTTGTAATAAAGTAAAAGGGTCGTTGTTTCACTCCATGGCACTGATGCAATGGCATAACTTTTTTCTTCAACTTCAACAATTGATCAATCATGAACGAGTACGGTTACCTGCGTTTTCTTTTCACCAGTTTATTTCGGATATATACTTTAATATAAATTTACGCGAAGATATATTTCCCGAACAGTTTTTAGCAACAACCTTATCAATATTTCTCTTCTAACAAGCTCAAGGGAAGAAAATATTTCGTCATATTTCTCGATTGAATGAACATTCATTTCGTTCCTGAGCTCCATTATGTTATCATTCGCATTATCTGAAGTAACTTACTTCAATATCACTGCACTCAAACTGAAAAATGTCATCGACTTGTGAATCAATTATTTTCAGCATTTTTCCCTTCGGAACCGTTTTTTTGTCTTCTTCGTCCGGTACCTGCAACAGAAATGGGTAACGTTTCATTATTATCAATGGGTTTCAATTTCTTTTCCTGTGACACAACGAAAAATAAGACGTTTCAGTATTATCATTTGTGATATCACATTTCTATGCTATTCGAGTGATCGGTTTCAAATTAAGTTACCTTCTCCTCGTAGCGTTCGTTCTCGACTTTATCAATTTCATCTTGATATTCGAAATCTTGCGGTACTTTTCTGCTTTCCTCTGCTTCCGTCTCTTTGTCGATAACCTTCTCCTTATTTTCTTGATTAGATATTGATTCAACGGTACATCTTTTTTGTTTGTTTTTTTTCTCCTGAAAATATCCATCGGTCTCATAACTTTTTTCGATGGTGCTTGTATCCATTGGGTTTTCCGTCTGCTGATGGTTAATAACTTTTATAACTACTTTCATACTTTTTTTAGTATATACATTAGACATATACATTCACATTTCAATTTCTTACCGTTTCATGTGCCGCCGGCGAGGCTGTATTTTCCATAATTTTTTTTGGGAATTTCACCTTTTGTTCGATGCTCCCGTTTTTCGTTTTCTTTGGAATTAGTTGCAATTGTTGCTTCAATACCTGTATTTCTCTTATACGCGGTTTCTTCTTTTTCGAAACAATAACTTGTTTTTCCGGCATCTGCAATAGAAATGATGAATGTCCATGCCATACCATTACGTTTCAGTTACCATTGTCCCTTTTCCTTCGTTGTCTTCCAAACATGGGTTTAATAATTTGGCAAAATCTGAACTAACGCTTTTATATATTCCAAGAAAACAACGACGAACTACTACCACTACTGCGTTCCACATAATCAAAAACAAATATTTTACTTCAACAAATTAATTCCACGGATTGCTTTCCTTTTTAAAATTTTCTCCGTATTACATCTACAGATGTTGCTTAACAAGAGTTATTCGCTATCTTTTTCCGGTTGTTTTTTTTTTCGGTTATTCTATTTATCCATCGCTAGAAATCTTTACGTACTTCATCACATTCAGCGTCTTTCGGTTTCGGCCCATAATTGGTGTCATCATGCCACGTAGTTCTGCTACTTGAGTCGACTGTGTTTCCAATCTTTTCTTTTCCATTGTCGCATTCATATTTATCGTACAAAGTGATATTATCCTCATCAGATCCCACATTATGAGGATTTTTTAGCCCGTCACTGCTGCTTTCATCGATTTTGGTTTCATCAACGTTCGCTTTCTGATTGAGCGTAATACTTTTTCTTTTTCTCGCATCGCTTTCTCCTATTTTTTTTATTATCCAGTTACGCCTACTACCAACGACACACCTCGTCTTCTTCATTTTTGGTCATGAAAATAAATGTGTAAATATTTGCTGCAGGTTTTCACCTTATCGGACGTTTGTAATGGAGAATATAAAAAACGTACCTTTTTCGTTTCCATTGCATCCTTCATTTCAAGCATTACATTTTTCGCAACAGTTTCTCTTGTTTTTTTCATATGTTTCTGAAACAACCGTGGAATTTGTACAGCTTTAGTTAGAAGAGCATTTTCATACAATCGATATGGCGTACAATCATCAATTAATTTTTCTTTGTGTGCTAATTCTGTGTCATACCTAAACATGAACAAATTAAAGAATCAACAAATCACATAGTACACCTTTTAATCTACGTTTTATGGCCTTTTTACATGCCATTCATGTGTTCAAGTTCTATTCACTTTTCTTTCACTTGTTTGAAAAACAAATTGCAAATTTACATTTTTCTCTCCCCTACACTTCTCAACATAGCAGAGCCATTCGTGAAAAAAAAAACAAATTATATAGTCAATATTTTTGCCTTTGAATTGTATGCTTTATACGTGCTATACCATCTCTTTACACGATCTTTCGATACTCTATGCTAAACCATAACTCCTTTTCATTATTTTATCCTCATGAATCGAACATCTTTGAGTGTTCCAATCACAAATGATGATCGGACTTCCTTCAGTGTTTCAATCACAAATGATGATACAGTTCTAAATTTTTCATGTTTCCATGTGGCACATTCAAGGGGTCGTGTTAAAATGTCACGCCTGCGAAGCAGCTCGTAATTAAAAAAATTAAATTTTGTCCAGAACACGCCTGTAAAACAGCTCGTCATTAAAAAATTGAAATTTCGTCAAGAACCCGTTTTTGTGCAAATTACATACAATTCATTGTCAAATTTAAATTTTTTGCTGTTAATAATTTCAGTACTTCGTAAACATTGATTAATTTATAGGATAACCAATAATTGTTATTTTTCGCACTGCAACATTTATATCGAATTGAGTACTGTGCTACGGCTCTCAAATTTGAAACCTCCACTCTTCGGGATATGTTCAGTGCTTCGCTTCGCATCGTCTTTTCAACGTTTACAGCGGACATGCATCCCGTGGAGCAGGTGGCGTTCCAGTCTGCAACTTCGTGTCCCTCCACCACTTTCGTGCTCAGTCGTATCTGCGCTGCTTCTTTCAGTGTCGTTTCCACCGTCCTCGTTTGGGGTTCATACTACGTACCAAGATCGCGTCCCTACAACAGCTGCGCCATTTCGTTTTCTTTTCAATATTTTTACTCTCACCGCGAATCATTTATTTATTAATACACATAAAACGTTCACATCCGTCGTTCGTTCTTGTTTAATGTTATTATAATACCATTTTATCATTTTCTCGTGTGTTTTTCACTGCTGCGATGCGCCACGTTGGCGTAACTCCAATCCCTTGAATGGTTACCGCGTAGCCATTTTTTTAGGTTCTTGCTCCCTTTTTATATAACTTTTTATCGTGCTTTCAACAATTGGTGAGTACCTATTTTGTTATTAATGTTACGATCCAACTTATTTATTGATATAGACGGTTTTTTTTAAATATTTTTATTTTTTACCTCATTATCTCAAAGCGATTTGATTGAACCTTTTCTTATTATCATAATACTGGTCGAACTCACATATATTGCCGGGAAGCGGGAAGCGTCGAAAAGAATTTCAACCGCCACAGCCTTGGAGAGATTTTTCAATATGGCGTCTAGTGACTTTCCGCGCTTTTGCTCGTTTTGTACGAAAAATAAATATTTAATAGCCTAGCTAATTCTGTGTGTTTATTTTACATGTAGTGCCTAACCTCTACATCGAATACCGGTGTTTTCTGAGTTGTATTTTTTTAAATTCGATCATTCAAAATTATTCTATGCGTTCTCAAAAGTCATATGTTTTGTTATTTAAAGGTATTGTAACATTTTTTGTCGGTATATTTATTGGTTTCCATACATGAATGTGTATATTTTTTTATAATTTTCACCAGAAATTTTTATTTTCTTGTTTTCTACGGCATACCGTGTTTTACAACTTGTATTTTTCGTATTCGATCATTCAAAATTTTTCAATGCGTTTCCAAGCTACATATGTTCAATTATTGAAAGATACTGACACAATCTACAGAAGCTGCTTATATTATTTCCATTTATTATAGTCTAGTGTATTCTTACTTCCGGTTTTTAATTATCGCACAACTCGCGTATTATCTACTTTTCGGGAAACATCATTTCCGCCCGTAAACTGCCATCATTCTTCGTCGGCCATATGTGAATTCATACACGTGCTTTCGCGAGTAAGTTTTCCCTTTGATTATTTCATTTCATTTGCTACCTGCTGTTCAATTCGTTATTCAATCGTTTTAGCGTTTTTTATGTTGATTTATTTGGCCGTGCAATTTTTCATTGGTTTGACGTTTTTTCATTAATTCATGGACATTGCCATCGATCGGATCGTCGCGCGCGGGTCTCGTACGTTCGCAGAGGTGCTCTCGTACACACTTCCAAAGTGACGCTTTACAATCTTTCGGCTATTATCAGATTTTTATTCGAGTTAATTTATTTCGGCACTTTTTGTACTAATTTTTAGTGTTGCAATTGTGAAATTTTTGTCACGGGAGTGCGATGTGCTTCCATTCTCGTCCCAATAAGACATGTGCGAACGAGCGGGTCGCAATATATCCACTTACTTTGCGTTTGCAGTCATTAACCATTCATCTATCCATCGTCGTCGTTTGGCTGCCTCATTGATCTGCTGTTTTCATTCAAAGGTTTGTCTATATACAATTTTCAAATATGTATCGATATATTTTTCCGATTATCTTAAAATGATCATTCGTGCTGAAACGCATTTGCATTTGTCTTTTGGTAAATTTCCATCAATATTGCGTTAATATCGTTCATCGGCATTTTTTTTGGTAATAACGGGCCATTATTTTCCATTGCATTATCAACAATTGTAATGCGTCAAAATGTATCTTTCACATTTTTGTTTTTTCGTCGTTCATCATTACACAAATATATTATAAACAATTTTTTGGATTTTTTTTTTTTTTCCAGCAGTTGTCACTGCGTCTTCAATCTGTTTCTCTTTATTCTGTCCTTGCGAAAGATATCATTTTGTAGAACGACGCCTTGAACCTGATATATTCTTTGTGGATGAAGAGTGCCGATTGATTCCAAACGTTGAAATCGTTTATGAATTACAGGAGCGCCTTTCAAACAATTAATTTAGATGGAATTATATGACAGGTGAGCAACTCTCATTTCTTCTATAATAAGAACCCGGCATATCGCTTATGCAAGAATGTCGCAGGGTTATATTTAATACACTGAAATTTAATTTCATAACAATTATTGTTGAGTATATTGTCAGTGAGGTAGAAAACGGTGAAAGATGTTCAAACGAACGGATACCGTTATGGGGAACTCGAGTAAGGTTGGACCTTTGTATTCCGGACTCCGGGTCGTCATTATACCATTGCGTTTTCACACGAAATATACGATCGTCAGATTACGAAGTAAACCACCGTGGTTTATTCGTGTTGACGGTCGTATTGTGTTATGGAATCACAGTCTGGTAGTCCAGGTTCTGTTCCATCATTTTCAAGCAGAGCCAATATTTTCTAACGATAGTTTGATTGAGCTAAAATCTGGAACGGCTTCTTCAAAGGTGATGTTTAAAATTGAAAGTATTTGAGAACTGTATCAACAGTGTAAGATCTCCGAGTTTCCACAATGAACCGTGACTTTACAAAGCTTTTTCGATTCCACCATCTGAAAACTTTCTAGAGTTGACGCTTTGATCAATGGACTTGAATCTTCTATTGCTTCTTCGCAGCGGTTCATCTTTTTCGCAGTCAGTCATATTTCTACAGCGGTTAAGCTTTTTCGGAGTGGTTTAGCTGCTTCACAGTGGTTCAGCTTTTTCGCAGTCGTTCATCTCTTTCGCAGCGGTTAAGCTTTTTTGCAGTGGTTCACTTTTTTTGCAGCGGTTCACCTTTTTCAACTTTTTTAGTGTTCTCTTTTCAGGCTTTTTCCATTCATTTTCACGCCTTTCATCTGATTTTTCTTTATTAGTAATTGGAACTGCGTTGTTTATGTTTTCGATAAACGTCGCTGTTAATTATTAAAGTCTAAAGTATAAAAGTTAAGAATTAACGTCTTGAAACAAAATCGTGTTCGAAGTATTAAAATATTCTAATAAATTTTTACACATATCAATGAAAATTCAAAGCCAGTGGAAAATTTAATTCTCAAAATCACATGTTGCAAGATTTCAATCATTTTTTTTCACCCTAAAAACTTGTGGTAAGGTTGCAATACTTGGAACGAAATTGAAACAATTCGAGAATATTTCTTGCCCGTTTTATAAATCTCAAATTTTTATTTGATATTAGCATTTGTCGGATAAATATTACATGATTCGTATTAAATTTATTGGTTCTAATTGAATTTCATATTGCACAAAACGCATTAGCCTTTAAAGTGAATGGATTAATAATATAATATAATAAAAGAATAATAAATTCCAAGCAAATGCTTAGCTGAAATTCCAAATGTTAAACTCTTGAAAGTTTAAGATTTTTTTCAATAGAAATCTTTTTTATTTGTTTGTCGAATATATGTTTGGGAAAATCACTTTGTTGTCTTTTTTCGTTGTATGGAAGAATGTTGGAAAAAATCACTCCATTGCACTTTTTTTGTTTGTCGGGTGAATGTTAGGAACAATCATTTCGTTGGTTTTTTTTTGTTTTAGCGAGTTTTAGGAAAATCACAGGTTCAGGAAATTTTTTAGTCGTCGCATAAATGTTGGTGGAATCACTCCGTTACTTTTTTTTTTGTTTGTCGGATTGATGTTGGGGAAACAAACTCCGTTGCTTTTATTTTTTCGTCGGATAAATGTTGGAGATCACTTGATAACCTTTTTTTTTGTTCGTTGAATGAATGTTTGGAAAAATGACAGCGTTGCCATTTTTTTTTGTTCGTCGTTCGGCAGGAAGAATTTTTTTACCAATAGGGACGGTTGTGAGATTCAGAAAAATTGTGAACATCACGTGAGTGAATGCTGATAGAATCTATGATAATTTTTAATTCATGACTCAATCATCTTAAAATTTTTATTACATGATTTTTTTCGAAATGTTGACATACTTTTTGATCACCCAAAATTACTTTTGGGAGGTTTGTTAATGGGTTTTAATGTGTTTGTCTATTTATAATGTAAACATTTTTATTTATTCAATGACTTTATTGTAAAATCTGGACTGACCTAGTTTTTCGCCTACTGAAAATACCATTTGGAGGGAGTAAACGTACTTGCCTCAATATTTTTTTACAGAATCTATGCTGTATACACATTTAGAACGTTTAAATTTTTGGAATTATTTAAAAAATATGAAATGCAATTTCCTAATCATATGAAATCGTATTAAGACACCGTTCTTTGCACTATCGGTTGACAATCGTTTGTTAAATGGTTACTTTCATTGATGCACTGCTGAAAATGCACGTTGAAAACTCCATAGCGAAAAAAATTCATTATATACAATTTTCTAATAATACGTCATTATGTATGAAAATTTATCGACGACGAAGCAATGTATTGCTTCGATACAATCGTCATCTTCCAATAACCGTTGTGGCGATGAAACAGTGTAAAATACTTGATGTCCTTGTAACGTTTATCGTGCCAAATATCAATAGTTATGGAAACAATATTCACCTCGGGCTATACAAAAAACTTCACAAATCGTCAATCATCAATTCACATTGCAATCGTATTATATCATGATATTAAAAAATTCTTTTCTATTTAGCCGATTGCCCCGATATTTTTTGCCGTCCAGTTCTTTTCGCGTAACACGAGAATATTTGTGTGTAGATTCGAAACCTATTACAAACTTTGGAAAATCGTGCTTTCACCGAATGCGCTATCGGCAGGATTATGCTTTCTTTGCGTAACTAATGTACTGATCGCAAGAAGTGCAATGAGCTGGGTGGCGCTCGTGCCTATGTGCAGTAGTAACTTTCAAAACTGTTCTCATTTCACTCTAACTCTAACACTAATTACACTCTAACTCAGCACTCTAACGCTAATTACATCGACGCATGATTAATAATTTCAAAATAACGAAGTTCACTAGAGGATGCTGAGTCTCAAGTCGCAACTGGTGATAATATTCTGAAAACTTTCAGTTATTGTGTGAAATATATAGAAGGTCGCGTAGGAATTCACGAACATTGAGAAGCTCGTTATTGAACAATTGATACAAACAAATATAATGTACTCCTATGGAAACTGATATAACTTGATAATTTTTTGTTTCCACATCAACATTTTTTAATGTTTACAATATACTGAAAGCAACGGGAATAAAACGAAGCTTATTGATGGATACTTATTTTATTTGTTAAAAAAATTATTCTCAACAAAAAGCTAATTTTTTTATAAGGAGCTTCTTGATCGTCCTGAAATTGTAACACAACGTCGTGAATATTTCATATGAAATCATTTGTAATATTTCTAATTTGATAATTATTTTTTATTTCAACAATGAAGGAGGTTCAACTTATTATGATGGAATTTTGCATATATAGTATGTTCTTATATAAAGTATTCGGGAGATCATGTCAAAATTTCGCGACGATTAAGGTGTCATTTATTGTACAATTAACATTAACGAGTTTCATAGGTACTAAACATCCTTAACGAGGTTATGCGACACGACACATTCTTGATTCAATCACAATCATATAAATATTTTTTTAAACGCCGTAATGATGCGATTGCAGACCGCTCTTGCCCTGCCTCATTGCATTTCCATCTCTGTCGAATACCTTCCGCATTTATTGGTATTGAACACCGTGAGCGCTACCCGCCTCTAATGCGACTTGAATTACTTTCCATGTCCAAAATTATTTCAAAACTCAAATCTCGTACACGCTCTTATTTTTTATATACACACTCCCAACCAAAAGTATGGAATAAATGGATGAAAATTAGGAGCACAAAACATTTTATAGCTCATTGAGAAATGAAGACTTTTCAATTTTGCAAACGCTGTTTTGAAGAGGATCTATTCACCGTCATGGCTCTTATTCCAAAAATTTGAAGCATGTGACACTTTGGGCCTAACTCCATGGTTCACGAGTCAAGCCATTTCAGCTACCAGAGCATCGATTGTAAATGACGGAAAAAAAATATGAGGCAAAATTTCAAGTCCATCCACAACGATCGTTTGTAATATTTTCCCCCTCTTGACAATTTTGCTGTAGTCTCAACATTTTCAACTTGGGCCAAATTTGCGGAAAATGGTCTTTTTTCAGGCAAAAATAGGATAACTTGTTGAAGAAAAATTGTGAATGAAACTTTTTTGAAAACGATATTAAAGCTATTGCTCCCTCTTTCGAGGTTGTCATTAAAAAAAATCCGCAAATAACATTTGTACAAGACATGCGTCCAATTTCACGGACCCAACAAAAAAACGGAAAACAGCTATTCCAGAAAAAGCCTACCAGATTAAAATAAAATCGTTTAAAATCTTTGGATAGAAGGCTATGACGATGAATATGTCCTCTTTGAAACTCCGTTTGCTAAATTGAAATATATTCTTTTTTCAAAGAGCTATAAAACTTTTTGTGCAGCTCAAAGTTATGTCCGATGCTTTTATACTTTTATTGCGGAGCGTACGATGATTTATTGTATCATCGTACAATAAACTTTTGATGCAAATTGCTCATTCAAGAAAAAATCAAATTCGAAGTGAAGTCATAGAACCCATGGAGTCCAATCAAAAGTTATGGGCCGGACAAGTACTCTGTGCGTATACGCTGAACGTACGGTGGTGAACGTTTAACAAATTGTTACCAATAAGATTTTTCCATTCCCATCGAGCGAACAATGTGGAAGAATTGCACTTTCGAAAACTATTTGTTGTTAATCTTTTCTCAAACACCAATAAATATCATTCTAAATGTAAGTGCTGAACGTGAATCATCATCTT
This sequence comes from Campoletis raptor, assembly GCA_948107755.1. NCBI lineage: Eukaryota > Metazoa > Arthropoda > Insecta > Hymenoptera > Ichneumonidae > Campoletis > Campoletis raptor. The sequence goes on along the minus strand of OX403628.1, from coordinate 35,397 downwards.
TTTCGATTTTTAATTTTTTGTACACTATTTTTTTTTTGTTATCCACCAATTACTCTTTTTTCTCTTTGATCCTATTTCCAGACTCGTTTTTATATGTATCACTATTTTTGTAACTTGGTACCTCTTTTGAAAACCAAGTTATTTTTGTTTTCTCGTTGATCTATTCTCAAGCATATTATTTCAACGCTGAACATAAATCGTTGTCTCTTTAATTTTTTGTAGAATAGGTTCTTTTGTTTGTTAAAACCCTTTCATTTATTTTCATTTGGGTACTGTTTTTTTCGACCGATTCTTCTTTTTGTAGATTGGTAACTCTTTTCGATTGATTGTTTAAATATTTCTTATAAGTCTATTATATTATCAAGCTCCAATGAAATACTTGTCCTGTTGTTGATATTAAACATTTCAGCGCTGAACGTAAATCGTTGTCCTTTCAACTTTTTTGCAGACTAGAGGTTTTTGTGTTTGTTATACACCCCTTTTAATTTTTTTCATGTTGACTGTTTTTTTTTCGACCGGTTTTTTTTTGTTCTATAATCAAGCACCAATGAAAACTTGTCCTGTTATTGATATTAAAAATTTCAGCACTGAACGTAAATTATTGTCTCCACGATTTTTTTATAAACTAGGTTTATCATTTGTTTGTTATACACCCCATTTTTATTTTTTCATTTGGACCGGTTTTTCTTTTTGCTAGGCTGGTTTTCTTTTCAACCACTAACTGCTTTTTTTTTAAATTTTCTCATGAATCTATTGTCGAGCATCAATGAAATACTTGTCCCATTATTGATATTATAAATTTTAGTCCTGAACGTAACTCATTGGCTTCTTCATATTTCATGTTGTCGAGTAGTTATTTTTCTTATGCAGCAATTATTTTTCTTTAAGAGTCTGTTTTTTTTTCATCGGATGCTCCACTTTTTTGGGCGGGGAGGAGGAAGAAGTTTTTTCTAGGGTTTTTTTTCTGGTAGGTGTTTGGTAAGTTTCAGGGAACTAGTTCGGCTGGGTTGTTTTTTTTCTCGAATTTCTTTTTTTTTTGCTGGCGAGAGTTGTAGCATTTTGTCGGTATTTTTTGTGACAGCGATTCGTTCGATTTTTTCCGTAGCATTATTTTTTTTCTTTTTGGCAAGGGGCTTCTTTTTAAAAATCTATTCTGCCATTTTTTCCATGTTTTTTTGGGGGGTAGTAATCAAAGGCGTTTTTTTGACAGGGTTTTGTTAAGGTTTTTTTGAGAGGAGAGGGAGTATTCCTTTTTTCGAATTTTATTTTTCTATGTTTAGTTTTTTATTATGCTATGTTTTTTTGGGGGTTTCATTATTTTTTGGGTTAGGGGGGGAGGATAACTTATTGTGACAACAGATGGAAACGGGAGTCAAACAAATGTACTTGTCCAGGGTTTTTTCCCCGGGGAGGGGACATGTTCCCCTTGTTAAAACCCCTTGATATCACTCTTTTTTTCTCAACACCTCTAAAGCCTAGAGTTTTTTCGTATTTGCATGATTACATCATGAATTTATTTGAATGACAAATTGATATCTACTGTCCACTCCACTCATACCCGATAAGATAATTGGATTGATCATATACTATAAATACTATAAATTTACTCTTATATGATTCGCTATTACTATAGAAGCGTTGCCGTGTATTTAAAAACTTCAATAGCTAAATACATACATAAAAATTCTGGGAATAATGATTTACAACTTGGAAGCAAAGTGTTGTTAATTCACTTCGACATTAGAAGAACCTTTGAGGAACAGTGAGTTTAGGAAGTGAATCATAAAAATTTAATGCTTCCTTAACGGCTTCCAAGTTGTCCATGAAAATAAAAAATATACATCGAGAAATCGCAGCAGAATAGATATGAAGAGTTTCTCCCCAAGTTATGAATCGATCCGATATACAATTTTGAATAATTATCTTCGTTATTGAGACGATTCGTTATTGAGAGGAGCCCCAGAATTACGATTTTCTATAAAAGCAAGATGCTTGAAAATTGCAATGTATCATCATCGACTCATGAGTTTAATATCCCTTCAAATATCGAACAATATTATTCATATCAGTGAACCCAAAAACCCCCGCGTGCCAACTTCCGCTTTTCTTTAACGATTTTCGCAGTTCTTGTCCGCCATATCGTATCCGCCATCTTGAATTTTGAAATTTTGGGTGCAGATTTGTAATCAGCGACCCCGAAAACCCCCGAGTACCATATTTTGCTTTCATCAAACAATTTTTGCATTTGTTGTTCGCCATATTGGATTCACCATCTTGAATTTGTAAATTTTGAGTGCAGATTTGTAATCAGCGACCGATTAAGCCCCCGAGTACAAAGTTTTGAGCTAATTGCACTTAAGGAAAAATGTGAGTTTCAAAAGGTCAAACTGATATTTTATTTTGCGTGAATTATTCCGGCCTTACCATCTGTCAACACTCTAATAGAATTTGCAACTTTGACATACAAATTAGTTCAAATTTCTTCCGCATTTTCGGTTTGTCAACACTCGAATATGAATTTGCAGCTTTGACAGCTGACACATTAGCGATATAGATAGAAAATCGTCAGCCACGACGAAAATATGTCGTCACTCGCGACCAATCAGAAACTCGATGGCATCAAAAGGCCTTTCGTTGTGTCGTATACAGACACGTCAAACTTCCGATGTGCTGGTATTTTTAGCATAATCTTGAGCCTGTGCAAAGTTTTTTCTCAGCAAATACGACATCAATCGTGCTGATTTAAGGCTCAATCGAAAGATTTTTTCATAGTTACTCTCCAGTTCAATTTTCAAGTCATCATCTGTCTCCTGAGCTTCGTAATTCGAGAAAATGACTTTCAGTTTTTACCCCCACCACCGTGAATCGTTTTATTCAGAGATAATATACTCGGGCGAGCCTCGGGCAAACAGACGACAGACAGAGCTGTCAAATGTACTTGTCCTGAGACTCTACTGAGTCTCTTGATAGTTAAAATGATGGGCCAAATTTGCAAAATACATTTTGCGATTGAAATTATGTACTGAATTTTATATCTCGAATTGGAATTTGAAGTCATTTAAATTATATACCAAATACCAATTCACCAACGGAAATTTGGGGTACTGAAATTATTTTTATTATTTAGAATTCTGTTTTTATTAATTTAGGGTATTCCGAATTATCAACTAAATTTCAATTTCTGAATAGAAATCACAAGTATTTAAATTATGTGCCGACTAAAAAATCGGAAATTCCAATTGAGTACCAAATTAATCGTTCATTTTAAATACTACTAATTTTACTAACTAATTAAAAATCCAAATTTTACTAATACTTTAACTAATTAAAAATCCAAATTCGAGTATTCAAAAATACTCGAATTGAAATTAGCGAATCAATTTGCAAAAACATGTCCATTCCCCTAATGGGAACAAAAAAAATTGAAAATTGTAATTTCTAGAATTGAAGGGAAAAAATTCAATTTTGCTTTCATGAATGAAAATTTTGACCCTGAATTTCACTTTCAGAATGAAAATACAACTTTAATTCGCGAATATAAATAACCAATAGAAAATAAAACTGCTCGTAAAAAATAAGAGACATTCAGCACAGCGGTAAACCATTTTCAGACAAACTGATTATAAAATTGCCTCGACCGGCTAAAGCAATTTAAAATTTCTGCTTCCACGCAAGCTACCTTTTGCAACACTTTGGGTTCATCTATATCGAATAACATAAAGGTATCTTATCAGCTTGGATAAATGATGACTGGATGAAAGTGCACATTCCATTCTGTAAGACAGCGACGGACCATGTTTATCAAAACTTTAATATATGAATTCATTAATAGGTCTGATGAAAATTATGGTTTATGCTATTATGCTACCTGATGTACCATGTGTATGAATTCTTATTTTCACTTTATTCATAATTTTATATTTTTTGTTTAAAAACATAATTCTCATATCCGATTCTAATTTTGTCTCAGTTCTTTATTTAATTTATGGTAGGAGTGAAACGAGCCTGCTTCCTTGTTTTTTTTTTTTTTCAAGGAAAAGTGAAAAGTAGATTGTCCACAGAATACATTTTCACATTGAAATACTTGATGGCAAAAGTAATTTAATCTTGAACAAAGAATTTACAAAAAGAATTGACCGTTACCAAACAATGAAAATTCGTATCAATTATTTGCAAAGAAAACAGGGTTGCCGTTGAGCTTCATCTAACAACCATTATCTCTTATGCGAAAGAGACAATAGTTTTAATGTATTCATTAAGAATAGTAAATGGTCCATTGCGTCAGCTGTGGTAGTTCCATTCAAACCTAATGGACAAAGCGAAGAACCTCAATTCAGTTTACTACAGCCTGCGGTGTCTTCGGAGTAGGGAAAAATTTTGACACAAACTTTTATTGCATCTCAGCGATAAGAATTTTAATGCTATGAGATGAAACATTGCTGGGAGAATGAAGTTTATACTGTATAAAAACATTCATAGCAATTCTGCTACAATGCACACTACAGAATTGAAGGAATATTCAATATCTTGATTTTTTTGTCATAATTGAGGTTTCACTCGAATCTTGCGCAAGCCTGACCGAGTCATGTCGTCATATTATTGCTGACATTTTGATGTGTAAACTTGTTGGCGAAGATGTTCCGTGAATACAACGTTCACATAACCAGCGAAACTCCAGCTGATAAGAAAAGCTGCGTTGGAATGCCTAAAAGGAAAAGCGAAGGAAGTTAGCCTAGCGTGTAGAATATTAGGAGTTTTTTGGTTGATTCGTAGACCGCAACTGCGAAAAGTATTGAAAATCATGATTCCACAAGAATAGTCACATGTAAATTTTTGAAAATAAACATTTCATCAACACTCCTTGTTTTTACAAGTTTTTATTAATGAACAAGATACATTTTGGTCACTAGGTTTCATCACGCACACACACCCTTGTACGAAAAATATGTCTTGATGTGGGACAAAATCATGAGGGACATGCTTGAAAAAAAAATCTCGTTGCGTTCCACGATCTAAACATCAACACCATTTGAGAGTTCACACATTCTTAAAACGTTTGCCACTGAATCTTTGAGGTTATGTTTCGATGTATTTTATAGCACTTAATCCAGCTACACGAATTCGCAGATTTTTTTAAATTATTTAATATTTTTTCACAAATCAACTCATTGAAACACTTTTATGTTAATCACTGAACGTTAAAATATTTTTTTTTACGTTTTCGCACTTCTGTTTGTCGACCCTGGAATATGAGCTTGCGACTTGTACAACTGACACATGAGCGAAATTTCTATCACTTATTAATTGGACCACCCAAAATAACGATCTTATACGTATTATTTTAATCGTTCACTGAATCGAAATAACTTTTTTTCATGTGCGTACTTCCGCATTTTCGGTTTGTCAACACTCGAATATAAATTTGCAGCTTTGACAGCTGACACATTAGAGATATAGATATTGCAGCTGTGACAGCTGACACTTTAGCGATATAGATAGGAACCGCACTTAACCCCGCACTACACACACTATTACAACACTCTTGACGAGTCTCTTGACCTAACACTTTTTCGTCATCCACTGACGTTGACTTTTTTTTTTAACGTCTTCGCACTTTTCTTTCGTCGACACTTGAACCCGAGACTCTGCCGAGTCTCTTGAACTCTTTTCCCGATTTCCGATTTTCGAACGTTTCTGTATGTCCGCGAAATGAAAGGACACATTCATATGAAGACGTATTGGTGTTATTCGTGTTACTCGTATCCAAAACTTTTTGTCGAATGGGAACACAGGGATATGTCGTCAGTCGCGACCAATCAGAAACACAATGGCCACACGAGCCCTTCCTCTGTGTCATATACATACACGCACGCATACTTCGATCATCGCATAAATTTGCCCGTGCAAAGTTTTTTCTCAGCAATTACGGCATCAATCGGGTTGATTTATGGCTCAATCGAGGGGGGATAACTTAATTAGTCTCCAGTTCAAATTTCAAATCATAAGATGACGCCTGGGCTTAGTAATTCAAGAAAGAGTTTCCCCCCACCCTTGAAATCGTTTTATTCAGAGATAATATACTCGGGTGAGCCTCGGGCAAGCAGACGACAGACAGAGCTGTCAAATGTACTTGTCCCGAGACTCTACCGAGTCTCTTGATATTTGTGTTTTACAATTTGTAATGCTTGTTTTATTTTTTATTGAATAACAAATAAATGATTTAAACCGCTAATATGTTTTTTTTTATGTCTATTTTGTAATTAACCTTGTTTATTTTATTTTAACAAAGTGTTGCTTGCTAAATAACGATCATTATAATGGTTTGCTGTATTTACTTTATTTTGCTTTTCTTAATAATGCTTCGTTTTGTTTAATAAAATAATTTACGACGATGTCCCTTTTTTATTTTTAATTTATTTAATTTAATTTAATATGATACGAGAGCCAATTTACTAATAATTATAGTTGCAATAATGATAGTATAATATTCACGACGTCTCCCGTTCCTGGCGTGGTTTAAAAATTGATTTTCAAAGAAAATCTTTATTTTGAATTTATTAACATTAAAAAATAAACAAATTAGATCTCGGACTACGGGAATTGAACGTCGCCGAACCCTTCCAATATCCCGAGCATCTAAAGGTGAGAAAGGAATGAGATCCCAGACTACGGGAGCCGAACGTCACCGAACTACTCCAATATCCTGAGCATCTACGGGAAAATGTTTAAATAATAAGGGATAGAGATCCCAGACTACGGGAGTTGAACGTCACCGAACCACTCCAATACTCTGAGCATCTGCTGAAATTTGTTTAAATAATAATCATAAATGACCTCGGGCTACGGGAGTCGAACGTCACCGAACTACCCCAATATCCCGAGCATCAGTGGGATAATAATAATAAAGGAATTGCACCTCAGGCTACGGGAGTCGAACGTCACCGAACTGTTCCAATATCCCAAGCATCCACTAAGACCCGCCAGGGAGGGGAGAGGTTCTTCTCTTAGCTCTTTCAAGCTTCAGTTCAAGAGAGAAGACTGTCACTCGAATGCTCCGCGCACCGACTTTTATACCCGACTCGCCGCCGAACTGCGGCCGCCCACGCATGCGCGTTTGCTTTGTTGTGCGTCGTTGTCATGGAAACGCGCCTGCGCGGTGTCGTTCATTCTTATTTTGCTTATTTCTTTTGTTTTTTTACATTATTTTATATTATTTTTATACTATTTAATCTTATTTGATTTATTTCAATATTATTACGCAATAAAATCATTTATTTCAATTTTTATTAATATCGATTACATAATCGATGCTCACTTCGCGTTGCGCGATGTCCGAGAGGCGGCCATATTGGTATTTTGCGCGTCGCTGTCCGCTTGACAGTTTTTCAACATGGCGGCCGGGCGCCAAGTTGATACTTGTCGTGCGGTTTTTATTTATTATTTTGTTTTATTTTTTCGTTAAAATTGGTGTCGTCTCAATACATTCTCTTGGTACATAAAAAGACAAAGAAACAGGATCACGCGTTCGAACACGTGGTTGTCATATTTCATCTCAAGAAACGCACTTTTCTCAAGTATCACAAAAAGCTAAATCATGTCCGGCGAAGGAGTCTGTTTTAACTCAAAAACATCATAAAATTCGCTACAATAGAATCCTTTAAGAAATTGTCAATTAGGGAAAGTCACCCGAAACTTCCGTCAGCGAGACAGTACAGTTCGTCGAAAAGATTATTGTAATACCAAATTCTTAATTAATAATTATTGACAAATTGTTCATTAAACTATTTACACTTATTTCATTCAAATATTCCGAATCATCATTCAAAGATCTTCTGTTTGAACCCTTACTCGACCATGTTTGGCGAGATATTACAATTGTTAACTAAATAAACAAATTATTAACAAAACCACTAAAATAGTCCGATCAAAATGGGAAAACTTCCTATTTACATGAAATTTGACGCCGTTCCGAATACCAATAATTGTAATCACAAACTCCGTTTATAAACCTCTGAAATTGTTAAAACAAATTGTTAATAAATAATCATGAACTTACCAAATGTATTTCGCAGAATCAAATATCAATTTCCATCCGTATTTGAATCCTGAGCCGCATGAATCTGTAAAACGAATAAAATACAAATTATTGTATAACATAATTATTATGAATAAACAATTAATTAAATAATACTTACTCTGTTATGTAACAGGAAAATTCGCCGAGTCCTTGGTACCTGAAAAAGAGAAAATAAAATTAGTAAATAGCTAAATGTTAAATCAACGATTAATTAATTAATAATTAATTAATCGTTGATCAATTACCACTGTATCGTCACAAATAATTATAAGTACATAGATGTAAAATTAACGATTAATTAATACAAATTAATTAATCAATAATTCTTTCTTCTAAATTTATAAATTAATAGTTAAATAAAATATATTCACCATGAGCGTCACCAAGGAAAAAGGGTCCAATTTCATCCTCGTAGTGGGAGTACAGAGTCCAGTACAGCGGGCCATCGCGTCAGTGACACATCCACACCACCTTGGAACGTATATGTGTGGGGCGGCTTTAAAAATGGGGACCCGCCATGAAGCCGCCAGTTCTCGAGTCTCTCCACAGCTAGCCAGTCGAACTCCGACGTTCGTGTTGATCGGATACTCCCGCCGTGCTGCTGAAAATCGATTTTTACCATCTTCTTATTCTCGAATCTTTAAAATCGACATTTTAACATCTTTGTAATTTTGAAACTTAAATTGTTAATAAGTTTATATCGTCGGGTTATAAATTAACTCAATCATTCCTTATAATTGTGCAACGAATACATATATATTAAAGAAAAGTTATAAAATATAAAATTGTGAAAAAGGTGAAAAGAGTTTTAATTTTAATTATTAAAACAAAAGTTTAACATCCTCAATCCATCGTATCGCGTATTATAAATATTAATCGCGATTTATTTTGTTTGAAAAAGAATTTCAAACTAATCAAATACAATTCAAGATATTCTCGTGGAATTAAAGATCTAAAATTCCCATTTTATTAATTAAAAATCATTTGAAACATCATTGATTAATTAATTCAAATCAACGTCAAATACTTAATTAAATTCAACATCAGAAATAATTAATTCAAATTTCTCAAAGTTTTCTCAAGTTATCTCAAGTTTTCCTATTTTATTTGCGTGGACTAATTTCTCACCTTGACTCATAAAATCCTCGAACCTTTTGTGCGTGCTGATTCTCAAGCACCTCAAATCTATCCTTTATTTTTCCTGAAAATCATTCATTTCCTCAACCGTGCTGATTCTCAAGCACGTTGATATCTCACATTATCCAACCTTTTTATCCTTACCTGCCGTGCTGATTCTCAAGCACGCATCATCCTAATTTACCCAATTCTTTCCTTTTATTTCGACCGTGCTGATTCTCAAGCACGTCAATTCCTGAATTTTCTACATTTTCCATTCTCCACGGTCGTGCTGATTCTCAAGCACGCCGATTCCATCTATCCTCAAGTAACCCATTTTGTTGTAATTCCTCGTGTTAGAAATTAGACCACGTACATTCAAGTTCTTATTTTTTTTATTTGAGAAATTTAAATTAATCTACAAAATCATGTGTAGCTACTATTATGCCTAGGAGACGGGCAGGAAGTAAATTTTAAATTCGTCGAGCTATCGCGCGTCAGTGTCTCAAGCCTGGTAAAAAACATGGCAACAACAAACTAAGTCTCAAATTATTGATTGCAAGTCAGTTTTGTGAAAACTCTACAGTCGGTAATCCAGAACCCGGTTTTGTTAACAGTCGTCCAAAAATCCGTGTAGTTTCCAACGTTAGTTTCTCGAAAACAGTTATCATCATCGATCAATCTTCTCCGTATCCGTTGGGACGAATCGCGGGTACAATTCGGTGTTCCTTTACCGAAGAATACCATCCTGAGTGTGAGGACAACTCCGAGGCGTCGACAACATCGCGACCTTCCACACCGGACGACATCGAGGTCATCACCTTGGATTAATATTTCGAACTCAACCATCCAACCAAGGTAAGACCATTTTCATTATTCTGGTTACCTAGTTAGCAGCCTTATCGACACAGGTTCCGGTCCTAGAGGGGAAAATCCAACCTTTCTAAATACGGGATCTAAAATAAATCTACACGTCGTATACCCGTGTATCATTAGTAGATAAATTAGAGTTTTTACTTACCATCCATCGATCGTTTCTTACCCGTCAGTTAATAAATCAAGTTTCTATTTTATCGACTACCACCCGTTATCTTTTATCGATCATTTAGTATTCTTTTTCCTTCTGTATTTCGGAGTCGATAAAGAAAATATCACTTTAACTATCAACCGTCTATTTCTCATTTAACACCTGCGGATTTAAATCAAACGGTCGATAAACTCATTTTAATTTATCTACTCAATTTCAATTAATCCGGGAATTCAAACTCGCGACGTAACAAGGGCAACGTTGGTGAAATCTTGGTCCAATTCGACGATTTTCGCTGAAAAATAACGTGTTTCGATGTTTTTCGAACGAAAATTGATCACCTCCGAGCAAATTCAATGAAATTATCATGATTCATCGACATCGTTACGTTAGCGGAAACCAATTGTAAACACGTGCGATTATCTTCATGTAACGCAGGAATGCCATTTACCCTCCCCGAAGTATGAATTTTGTACATTATGACGATTTTCTCTGTACAAAGGTGTGTTCCTTCGATTTTCATGTATAAATCGATCGTTTGAGGGCAACGTTGGTGAAATCTTGGTCCATTTCTACGATTTTCACTGAAAAATAACGTGTTTCGATGTTTTTCGAACGAAAATTGATCACCTCCGACCAAATTCAATGAAATTATCATGTTTCATCGACATTGTTACGTTAGCGGAAACAAAGTTTAAATACGTGCGATTATCTTCATGTATCGCAAGAAAATGCCATTTACCCTTCCCGAAGTATGAATTATGTACATTACGACCACATTCAATGAAGTTTTAATGTTTCATTGACATTTTTACGTTAGCGGAAACAAAGTGTAAATACGTGCGATTATCTTCATGTATCGCAAGAAAATGCCATGTACCCTCCCCGAAGTATGAATTATGTACATTACGACGATTTTCGCTGTAAAAAGGCGTGTTCCTTCGATTTTCATGTAAAAATCGATCGTTTGAGGGCAACGTTGGTGAAATCTTGGTCCCATTCGACGATTTTCGCTGAAAAATAACGTGTTTCGATGTTTTTCGAACGAAAATTGATCACCTCCGAGCAAATTCAATGAAATTATCATGTTTCATCGACATCGTTACGTTAGCGGAAACCAATTGTAAACACGTGCGATTATCTTCATGTATCGCAGGAATGCCATTTACCCTCCCCGAAGTATGAATTTTGTACATTATGACGATTTTCTCTGTACAAAGCTGTGTTCCTTCGATTTTCATGTATAAATCGATCGTTTGAGGGCAACGTTGGTGAAATCTTGGTCCATTTCTACGATTTTCACTGAAAAATAACGTGTTTCGATGTTTTTCGAACGAAAATTGATCACCAGTAGATAAGCAGAGGGGGTTCTAGATACAGATTCCTACCCCGACATTTACCGACACTACTTATCCGAGACACGAACCTTCTTCCAGAACGTTCTCGAACATTCGATAATGACGTCATGCGTTCCTTCTCGAATGTTCGACGATGATATCACGATGATGACGTCATGCGACCCCCTTCTCGAATGTTCGATGTCAAGGTCATTTCGAAGTTTCTCGAATATTCGCGACATCATGCGTCTCATGTTCGACGACTATGTCATTCGACGCTTCGAGAACGTTCTCGAATGTTCGACGTCATGCGTCTCATATCTAATGTCCCGATGCATGACATCATTCGAAGGTTCTGGAAAATTCTCGAACATTCGATGTCATCAAGGTCATTTTTTCGATGTCACGCGTGCGAATGTTGAACGATGGAGGGGTGGTGGAGATCAACGAGAGTACGATTCTGAGAATGTCGGAGGGGTGTGAGGTTTAAGCGATAACGGTTTTCTTTGAGGTTGAACGACATTGACAAGAAGATGGCAGCTTTCTCAAAGCTTCTGCAATTCTTGTTGGAGGGGGTGGACAAATATAAAAGGTGAAAATTTTGATTCTCGAGACATTCTACAATTGTTGTTCAAGTGATGCCAAGCATCCTAAGAAAACGGTTTGAATTTAAAGTTCGATTAGCGCTCCTTTTGCAAAATATTGAAGAAGTGCAAAATTTGATTGAAACGAGATTACAACTGAATCATCTGACGAAAGAAGTGAGAAATTTGAATTTGACATCGAAGTAACATGGATTTGTCAAAAGTCAACAAAGTCGGTCGATTGGACAATCTTCTTCCATCCAAGAAGATGTGTGAGCTGAAGGTTGGCAAACAGTATAGAGTCAACGATCTACACACTGTGCCAACCAAATACGGAACCAGAGTCGTCGTTGATTTAAATGAGAAATTCTGTGTATTTCTACCTGCTCGAATGGCTAAGGTGTTCATTCATGATGTCGCTTATTTGGAGGAATTGTCATGTGCAGCACGCCAGTCTCGTTTGCGAATGGAGTATCAAGGTGGACATTACAATCGAGTCGAATTTCAATATGCAGATGATAACTGATTGCATTTATTTTGACCATATGCATTTTACGTAAAAAAATATTGAGACGACACCAATTTTAATGAAAAAATAAAACAAAATAATAAATAAAAACCGCACGACAACTATCAACTTGGCGCCTGGTCGCCATGTTGAAAAACTGTCAAGCGGACAGCGACGCGCAAAATACCAATATGGCCGCCTCTCGGACATCGCGCAACGCGAAGTGAGCATCGATTATGTAATCGATATTAATAAAAATTGAAATAAATGATTTTATTGCGTAATAATATTGAAATAAATCAAATAAGATTAAATAGTATAAAAATAATATAAAATAATGTAAAAAAACAAAAGAAATAAGCAAAATAAGAATAAACGACACCACGCAGGCGCGTTTCCATGCCAACGACGCACAACAAAGCAAACACGCATGCGTGGGCGGCTGCAGTTCGGCGGCGAGTCGGGTATAAAAGTCGGTGCGCGGAGCATTCGGCAGACAGTCTTCTCTCTTGAACTGAAGCTTGAAAGAGCTAAAGAGAAGAACCTCTCCCCTCCCTGGCGGGTCTTAGTGGATGCTTGGGATATTGGAGCAGTTCGGTGACGTTCGACTCCCGTAGCCTGAGGTCCAATTCCTTTATTATTATTATCCCACTGATGCTCGGGATATTGGGGTAGTTCGGTGACGTTCGACTCCCGTAGCCCGAGCTCATTTATGATTATTATTTAAACAAATTTCAGCAGATGCTCAGGGTATTGGAGTGGTTCGGTGACGTTCAACTCCCGTAGTCTGGGGTCTCTCCCTAATTATTTCTGAACAATTTCCCGCAGATGCCCGGGATATTGGAGTGGTTCGGTGACGTTCAACTCCCGTAGTCTGGGATCTCATTCCTTTCTCACCTTTAGATGCTCGGGATATTGGAAGGGTTCGGCGACGTTCAATTCCCGTAGTCCGAGATCTAATTTGTTTATTTTTTTTTATGTTAATAAATTCAAAATAAAGATTTTTCTCCGAAAATGAATTTTTAAACCACGCCAGGAACGGGAGACGTCGTGAATATTATTCTATCATTATTGCAATTATAATTATTAGTAAATTGGCTCTCGTGTCTCCAACATCATAAATTAAATAAATTAAAAATAAGAAAGGGACATCGTCGTAAATTATTATGAAAGCAAAATAAAATAAATAAAATACAGCAAACCATTATAATTATTATTATATAGCAAGCAACACTGGGTTAAAATAAAATAAGCAAGGTTAAATACAAAATAGACATAAAAAAAAAAACATATTAGCGGTTTAAATCATTTATTGTTATTAAATAAAAAAACAAAATAAGCATTGCAAATTGTAAAACACAAATAATTTTGTTTTCTTTCAATAAAAATCAATTTTTAAATTGATTTTATTGAAATCAATTTTTAAATTGATTTTATTATAAAAACTCGTGTCGTCTCGCTTTCTTTTCATACCTGCTCCTTTTAAACCAGCAAAAAAAAAAAGAAATTCGAGAAAAAATACAACCCAGCCGAACTAGTTCCCTGAAACTTACCAAACACCCACCAGAAAAAAAAAAACCCTAGAAAAAACTACTTTCTCCTCTCCACCCAAAAAAGTGGAGCATCCGATGAAAAAAAAACAGACTCTTAAAGAAAAATAATTGGTGCATAAGAAAAATAACTACTCGACAACATGAAATATGAAGAAGCCAATGAGTTACGTTCAGGACTAAAATTGATAATATCAATAATGGGACAAGTATTTCATTGATGCTCGAAAATAGATTCATGAGAAAATTTAAAAAAAAGCAGTTAGTGGTTGAAAAAAAAACCAGCCTAGCAAAAAGAAAATCCGTTCGAAATGAAAAAATAAAAATGGGGTGTATAACAAACAAATGATAAACCTAGTTTATAAAAAAATCGAGGAGACAATAATTTACGTTCAGTGCTGAAATTTTTAATATCAATAACAGGACAAGTTTTCATTGGTGCTTGATTATAGAACAAAAAAAACCGATCGAAAAAAAACAGTCAAAATGAAAAAAATTAAAAGGGGTGTATAACAAACACAAAAACCTCTAGTCTGCAAAAAAGTTGAAAGTACAACGATTTACGTTCAGCGCTGAAATGTTTAATATCAACAACAGGACAAGTATTTCATTGGAGCTTCATAATATAATAGACTTATAAGAAATATTTAAACAATCAATCGAAAAGAGTTACCAATCTACAAAAAGAAAAATCGGTCGAAAAAAACAGTACCCAAATGAAAAGAAATGAAAGGGTTTTAACAAACAAAAGAACCTAGTCTGCAAAAAATTAAAGAGACAACGATTTATGTTCAGCGTTGAAATAATATGCTTGAGAATTGATCAACGAGAAAACAAAAATAGCTTGGTTTTCAAAAGAGGTACCAAGTTACAAAAATAGTGATACATATAAAAACGAGTCTGGAAACAGGATCAAAGAGAAAAAAGAGTAATTGGTGGATAACAAAAAAAAATAGTGTACAAAAAATTAAAAATCGAAAAAGATGATGATTCACGTTCAGCACTTACATTTAGAATGATATTTATTGGTGTTTGAGAAACACTCTCGAAAGCCGAAAAAGTGTACGATGCAATGCGAAAAGAACTCCTAGCGATGGTACATTCTATCCAGTATTTCAGGCACTACCTGTATGGACGTCACTTTACCCTCGTTACCGACAACAGAGCGCTGACGTACCTAATTAACAAACCGAATCCGCCACAACAACTTCAACGTTGGCAGGCAATTCTTAACGGCTACGAATTTAGTGTTCATCACAAACCAGGGACACTTAATGTCGTCGCAGACGCACTCTCGCGAAATCCAGCCAACGCCTTTCCCGTGAGACCTCGAGAAGAATCTACAGACGCCGACGATGGCGACTTAAAAAGACTAAAGATAACCCGACAAGGAGATAAACGCAACAGATCCGCCTCAGATGAATCATCTGGAAACCCATCACCTGACAAAGTAATAATTTTACCGGCAGAAGAAACCGAGACTATAAACGAACAATCGAACTCTAAAGAAAAAACAAGTAAACAACATGTTATTGAAGGGAGTGCACACCCTAACATGGATATAGAAATCGACAACAACAACCAGGACGAACCAACGTCCGAAGAAGAAGAACCAATGGAATTAGCAAATCAACATAACCAGCAAGCCCCACGGAACATGATTGAAAGCGAAATGGAATACGATGTGGACCGAAAACGCAACCGCACCACATCAGACGACGATACGGAAAACAAAACAGGCAACGAACAAGGAAAACGAGGAAAAACGATTATTCAACAAGACGAAACAGAAGTTATAATGAAAGAAGTAATAAATAAGAATACAACGCTACAAAAAGAAGAAAC
Source organism: Campoletis raptor (assembly GCA_948107755.1). Lineage (NCBI taxonomy): Eukaryota > Metazoa > Arthropoda > Insecta > Hymenoptera > Ichneumonidae > Campoletis > Campoletis raptor. The sequence goes on along the minus strand of OX403628.1, from coordinate 19,353 downwards.
GATATACGAAGATAAAATGATACAAAATAATGAAAGTGATAAAAATGCAACGATGGACTCAAAAAAGAATTACGAAGGAGCCGACAAGAGCTCAACACTACGAAAATCAACAAATGAAGTTGAAGAAAATTTTAAAGTGCAAAAAACGCCACAAACGGCAAACGAAAGTGAAAAAATACAACGAAACGAAGAAAGTTATGGAAATCCAATACGCCAAAACGACAAAGAAGTGCGCGAAAGTAAAACAACTCAAGAAAACAATGAAGGAAAAAATCTTACGCCAACGAGCGAACATGAAACAGATTCAACAAGTGAAAAAGAAAAAGTGCATAAAAACATAACGAAAGAAAACGAAACGAAAATACAAAGGGAAGCCACGACATACGAAGAAGCGGAACAGAGCTCAACGCGACGAAATGAAAATGAATCAAATGAAAATGAATCAAACGAAAATGAATCAAATGAAAATGAAGCAAATAAAAATGAAATGAATAAAAATGATGTAAGCTCCGCGCTGCATAAACCAAAAGAAGCAGACCCTGTGCTGCCAACACTAAGAGCTCTCAATCCCGCAAATCAATTAAGTGGCCGATCGAATATGAAAGATGCAAGCACTCAATCCACCGTTGAAGAAAATAAAAAACTAAGTAACGAACATTTAAACGCGCAGCAACTAGACAGGCAAAAAGAAGAACAAGTGTTGGAAAACTCGAACCATGCAAAGTACCCGGTAACCGCGACCTTTAGGTCACCTCCAGTCCACTACTCGGAGGATGATTCAGACACGGAAGAACAACAAGAAGATTCAGGCGAAGAAGACGAAGTAACGGAACCCAACTTTCGATCACCAACGGAAGTTACAACACCAACACCGAAACGTGGACGCGGAAGACCAAGGAAAAACCCAATCAGTCCACAGTCCAAAGTGATAGTTAAAAGAAGACCCGGCTGACCAAGGAAATACCCAGCAATACAGCAACCAACATCACCTGTAAAAAGAAGACCTGGCAGACCTAGGAAAAATCCCGTCATACAACTTCCAGCTCCTACGGCAAAACGAGGACCAGGGAGACCACGAAAGCAAAATTCAGAATACCAACCCAGCAACACCGAGGATACTGATGCACCATTTGAATTACCGCAATACCATAGGAAAAAACTAACACTACCCGAATCGGAAAAAGCAACGAGAAGCAATACGAAAAAATATGAAGCAACGATAGAACAACATTCACCAACCGAAGAATCGGATAATAATACCACGAATGAACACCGAGAAGAAAACCAGGAAATCCCCAATGAAACAATAACACCGCAACCAGTAGAAATCGAAAACCAAGCAGAACCCCAGGAAGAAATTCCACCAACAACTCGACGAATGGCATCAACCGAACATGATGAACCACCACACAACCAAATCCCTCCCAAAACCAAAAGAATTCCTGTCCCACAAGATACACACGCCAAAGACAATGTAACAGTCACACAAGAAAATTTCCTATCAAAAACAGACAACATAGCATATTTCCTAGCAGCCGATTGCAACATGAACACAATGGTTTCCAAAGTACTCTTCGAAAAAAAAAAAATCAATCAAGAACAATTCCTACAACACAAACCAAGAACCGGTCACATACTAAGAACGCAACACGGTGAAACTCGATACTTCACAATTTTCTGTAAAGAAAAATCGACGGACAACACGAACCTATTTATGATCAAAAAATGTCTTCGAGTACTTCTACAAATGCTACACATGGAAAATTTGACATCCTGTACATTATCAAAAGATCCAGAAATCATCGACCCACTCACGTGGTCAAACATCAAAACAAATCTACAATCAATGGTAAAGGGAACGAAATTCTCCATCACCCTGTGTGAAGGACTCATTCTAGTACCACCATTAGAAAATAGAAAAGCAATAATATCAGAACTCCACGGATCGACCGTAGGAGGACACAAAGGTATCACAAAAACGTACCAACGAGTAGCATCGCAATACTATTGGAAAAACATGAAAGAAGACATCGAAGAGTTTATTAAATTTTGCTACGATTGCCAAAAGAACAAATTAGTACGCGTTAAAGACCGAGCTCCCATGATCATCACTCACACACCAACAAAAGCATTCGATAAAGTTGCCATCGACATAGTCGGTCCCTTACCCAAAACGAGTAAAGGATACGAGTATATTCTAACGATCATGGACTTATTCAGTAGATTCAGTATCGCAGTACCCTTGAAACGAACAACGTCAGTAGATGTTGCTAGGGCACTTTGTCAAAATTTTATAACCACGTTTGGTGCACCCCGCGCAATTCTCTCAGACCAAGGTACAAATTTCATGTCCGAAGTCTTTCAATCATTTGCCGAACTCTTCCAAATTAAACACTATAGAACATCAGCATACCATCCAAAATCAAATGGCGCTCTCGAAAGAAGCCATCACAGTTTAATAGAGTATATCAAACACTACAGAAACAACAATCGCGATTGGGAAGAACTTATCTCATTCGCAACATTATCACACAACACAAGCATTCATGAAGGAACAGGATTCACTCCGTACGAACTAGTTTTTGGTTACCCGGCAACCTTGCCATCAGAATTCCCGCCACCTGAAAAAGTCGTCACATTCGACGACTACATAGTAACATTAAATAACCACATGAAGAACGTTCAAGAAATGGCATTCAGAAAACAACAAAAAATTAAGGAACGAACGAATCGTTACTACGACAGACGAACCAAAACACCCAAGTATCAAGTAGGACAATTAGTATTTTTAATTAAGGAACCTAAAAAAGGAAAACTAGACAGTAACTACACAGGACCATTTGAAATCCTGGAAATTAGAGATAACAATAACGTTAAATTGCTCATGGAAAACGGAAAAACAAAGATAGTACACGTAGACAAAATAAAATCGGCATATGTTGCAGATGCCACGCCTTTGCCCGAGGCGGCGACGACCCCGTAAAAGTAACACCATTTTCGGAAAATCCCGGACTTTATTCCCAGCAACTTGGAAAACTTCAATCATACCACACAACCTGGAACTTAGTAACATACATCAACACACATGGACTATTACTCAGGAAACAACAAATACAGGAAAACCTTCAAAGTATGTACACATATTGCAACACACTAGGACCATCATGCCTGATGAGGACGCAGCTAAATACTATTCAAAACCGCCTAAACACCATCGAAAACGCAGAATCAACTCTTAGGGAACTATTACCACCTTCAACAGACCTCACACAACAACGCAAAAAACGAGGTTTATTTAACTTCATCGGAAAAGCATTCAAATTTGTTTACGGAACAATGGACAACAACGACGCGAAAAGAATCGCATCCCAAATCGAACAACTCGCAAACAACTCGATCGACCTATCAGAAATAGTATACAACCAAACTCAAATAATAAAAGCAGGATTTGATATAGCACAGAAACAAATAAAATCAATAACACGCGAAATAGGAAACCTTACACTACAAGTTAACCTAGCATTAGTTAACATGCGAAAAGAAATATACACAATTAAGTACAATCAAAATGGAATGAAATTCATGGCCCTAATCGAAGAAGACCTTACAGAATTAGAAACCGACAAAAATACCCTAACCTACGCTATACTTTTTGCAAAAAGTGGACAAATACACCCTTGTCTAATATCATCAAAAACATGGCTGCATAGCGCAGAAAACATTAGTAAATTGACACCCAATCTGGAATTTCCAACTCCATTAGAATCAGACTACATACCACAACTAATAGCGATATCGAAACTCATTGTATTCCAAGACCACGAAAAATTGATATTCATAATGAAAATCCCATTACTAGATCCGACCACATACAAATTGTATAGACATATGTCAACACCAATCCGCCAACAAGGAACACGTTTTGCATTTATTAAACCATCAACACGATTTACAGCTATTTCAACCGATTTCGAAAATTATTTTACTCTAGCAGATTTAACTAACTGTAAACTAATGTCAACACGATACATTTGCGACGGAACAAACCCTGTACAACATGTTAATAACAAAGCAGAATGTGAAGTCCAGTTACTCACAAACCCACAATTTGAAAATCTCGAACTTTGCGACATTCGTCTAAAGACTCTCAGCCAAACATATTGGATCAAAATTCAAGACACTAACGCATGGCTGTACGCAGCACCAACATCCGAAAACGTGTATATCCATTGTGATAATGATAAATCCGACATAAAAATGATAATAGACTCAGCTACACTAGAAATAGAACCATCATGTCAAGCGAAAACCCAAACCACGAAACTCGTCCCCTCAAGCGAAATAAACATAGTACACTACGTCAATTTCTCCCGTAAACTAGCTTTGAACATAACAAAAATGATCAAAAACTCCGTAGACACAATGCACACCCTAAACATTACAGAAATCCTAGTAAAAACCGAATTGCCATCTGAACTGTCCAATTTGGACACCGTCCATAATGATTTAACAAGAAATGAAGTAGCATTAAAATCAGTAATAGTAGAAGCACAAGAAATAGCTAAGACACAACGCATTCACGATAGACTATCGACAATTGAATCAATACTAAAATTCGGAGGAATCTCATTAGCTTCAATTCTCGCACTTGCAACAATTGGCTGGAGATTTTCAATGTTCGGAAGGATATCGTCCTTACTCAAATTTATATCCTGTATTACAAGAAAGAACAAAAAAAGAAACACAAAACGCGGACATTGATCTGCAGCCGATGCAATTTTATCATCCCCAAGTACAAATAATAAACCCACCACACGAAATAGCGCTGTCAACGGAAAACCTCATAGAGCGAGAAACAAATACACCTAGAGCGATTACGTATTATAGAGAAATTATACCATAAGATTTACGCTAACCAAACATGCTATCACCTACTAACAAAGGGAACCAACGGAATCCTTATTTCATACTTTATTTCGCTTAAGCCTCAAGACAGATACACTGCATGAGTAACAGAACAAACGCAATTAAAACCTTTATGTCTTATGCACCATCCCTAACAGATAACAAAAAGAAAACACGGACAGACACACACACAAAAAAAAAGAAACAGAACATTAAAAAAAAAAAAAAGAGAAAAATAATAAATTTCACTATTTTCATAGCAACACTCGACGTAGTTCATTGAGCCCATGACATTGAACCAGATCCATCCCTATCACTAATAACATGTCATAACCACTAACCACCAGCGAACTATACAAGTTTAGACTGTTTCAGAATCTTTGGAAATTTAGGTACAATACCTATTGGAAAAATGCGAATCGATAATTGGAAAACCAAAATTTAAAAGGAAGACTCATCCGGAATTGGAATCAAAACAGAGCAATAACAACACATAAAACCAGTAAAAAGGAAACTAATAAAGAGGAGATGACCAATAAAAAACGAAAAACCAACCATACGTAACAACCAACCGATAATGACAAATAACACCAACCATACCTATCCGAAATAACACCCCACCTCTACTAACAAGGACAACTAATCAATTTACTCAGTTACAGATTTGCAGAACAGAAAAGATGAGCAGTTATAAAAAAAAAAACGGATTTTAAGGAAGACTAAAGTTACCAAAATTGACCAATAAAAAAAAAAAAAACCAGCAATATCACGATGAACCGGATTACCTACAACCCCTAAAAACAATGAATTTAACGAAACCCTTATACACTTTCACACAACCCTTCTCACGAACAACACAAATTTTGTATAGAGTCACACTTGAAATTAACCTCATGTACAACCAATATCATTATATAGAGTCACAAAAATAACAAATTTGTAACCTACGATGCGGAGCATCGTTTTGTAAGAGGGGGAGTGTCACGGTAGCACCCTATATATTTCATTCCTTGTCCAAATCCTTTCCCACATTCGTACCCGATACTTCACATCCGTTCTCACAGTCAAAACTCCTAACACAGCATCCTTATCTTATCGCCACATTCCTCAGCAGCTCCTTTGTCTCACGAGCCTCAGCTTCTCCTCTACAGCATCCCCCTTCCACTTCACCGACCACTTCACACTTCTTTATCCCAATCCACGACTCCTCAGTTCATCACCATCATTCGAACCAATTACTTCGTGCACTCCCTTATTACTCAGTCTTAATATATTATATCTTTCACATCATTCTTCCGTCTCAACTATTATTATTATCATTTTATTCACCCTTTCGACCCCTGACCATTACATTATTTTCTTCAGTCTTTTCGATTTTTTTATAAGAGGATATTTTCTGGGGCTTTTCTCTGTCACAACCGACGTTAAATTTTTCTTTTTCAATATATATAACCTCCAAAAAAACATAGAAAAAATGCCAGAATAGATTTGAGAATTTGAGAAAAAAAACTCCCTGGCCAAACAGGAAAATCCCTGGCCCCCTCCCCCCTTTAAAAAATGATACGATTTGAGGAAAAAAGCCTTTTGCCAAAAATACCCTAACAAAACCCTGCCAAAAAACGCCTAAAATAATTACAACCCCCAAAAAAAACATACAAAAAAATGCCAGAATACATTTGAGGAAAAGAAGTCCGTGATTCGAAAAAAGGAATACTCCCTCTTGCCTCAAAAAAAACCTTAACAAAACCCTGTCAAAAAAACGCCTTTGATTACTACGCCCCAAAAAAACATGGAAAAAAAGTGAGAATAGATTTAAAAAAAGAAATTCGAGAAAAAAACAACCCACCCAAACTAGTTCCCTGAAACTTACCAAACACCCACCAGAAAAAAAACCCTAGAAAAAACTACTTCCTCCTCTCCACCCAAAAAAGTGGAGCATCCGATGAAAAAGAACAGACTCTTAAAGAAAAATAATTGCTCGATAAGAAAAATAACTACTCGACAACATGAAATATGAAGAAGCCAATGAGTTACGTTCAGGACTAAAATTTACAATATCAATAATAGGACAAGTATTTCATTGATGCTCGACAATAGATTCATGAGAAAATTTAAAAAAAAAGCAGTTAGTAGTTGAAAAAAAAAACCAGCCTAGCAACAAGAAAAACCGGTCCAAATGAAAAAATAAAAATGGGGTGTATAATAAACAAATAATAAACCTAGTCTATAAAAACATCGAGGAGACGATGATTTACGTTCAGTGCTGAAATTTTTAATATCAATAACAGGACAAGTTTTCATTGGTGCTTGATTATAGAACAAAAAAAAACCGGTCGAAAAAAAACAGTCAAAATGAAAAAAAATAAAAGGGGTATATAACAAACACAAAAACCTCTAGTCTGCAAAAAAGTTGAAAGGACAACGATTTACGTTCAGCGCTGAAATGTTTGATATCAACAACAGAACAAGTATTTCATTGGACCTTGACAAGATAATACTTATAAGAAATATTGAAACAATCAATCGAAAAGTGTTACCAATCTACAAAACGAAAAATCGGTCGAAAAAAACAGTACCCAAATGAAAAGAAATGAAAGGGTTTTAACTAACAAAAGAACCTAGTCTACAAAAAATTAAAGAGACAACGATTTATGTTCAGCGTTGAAATAATATGCTTGAGAATAGATCAACGAGACAACGAAAAAAACTTGGTCTTCAAAAGAGGTACCAAGTTACAAAAATAGTCATACATATAAAAACGAGTCTGGAAACAGGATCAAAGAGAAAAAAGAGTAATTGGTGGATAACAAAAAAAAATAGTGTACAAAAAATTAAAAATCGAAAAAGATGATGATTCACGTTCAGCACTTACATTTAGAATGATATTTATTAGTGTTTAAGAAAAGATTAACAACAAATAGTTTTCGAAAGTGCAATTCTTCCACATTGTTCGCTCGATGGGAATGGAAAAATCCTCTTGGTAACAATTCGTTAAACGTTCACCACCGTCCGTTCAGCGTATACGCACAGATACTTATCCGGCCCATAACTTTTTATGCAAATCGCTCATTCAAGAAAAAATCAAATTAGAGGTGAAGTCATAGAACCCATGGAGTCCAATCTCTTCAAACAAGCTACACACGAATCCTTGCTTTCATCGAATCCGTTAGTCCAAAATTTCAGCACTGAACGTAAATCATTGTCTCCTCGATTTTTTTATAGACTACGTTTATTATTTGTTTATTATACACCCCATTTTTATTTTTGCATTTGGACCGGTTTTTCTTGTTGCTAGGCTGGTTTTTTTTTCAACCACTAACTGCTTTTTTTAAATTTTCTCATGAATCTATTGTCGAGCATCAATGAAATACTTGTCCTATTATTGATATTATAAATTTTAGTCCTGAACGTAACTCATTGGCTTCTTCATATTTCATGTTGTCGAGTAGTTATTTTTCTTATCGAGCAATTGTTTTTCTTTAAGAGTCTGTTCTTTTTCATCGGATGCTCCACTTTTTTGGGTGGAGAGGAGGAAGTAGTTTTTTCTAGGGTTTTTTTTCTGGTGGGTGTTTGGTAAGTTTCAGGGAACTAGTTTGGCTGGGTTGTTTTTTTCTCGAATTTCTTTTTTTAAATCTATTCTCACTTTTTTTCCATGTTTTTTTGGGGGGTAGTAATCAAAGGCGTTTTTTTGACAGGGTTTTGTTAAGGTTTTTTTTGAGGCAAGAGGGAGTATTCCTTTTTTCGAATCAGGGACTTCTTTTCCTCAAATCTATTCTGGCATTTTTTTGTATGTTTTTTGGGGGGTTGTAATTATTTTAGGCGTTTTTTGGTAGGGTTTTGTTAAGGTATTTTTGGCAAAAGGCTTTTTTCCTCAAATTGTTTCACTTTTTAAAGGGGGGAGGGGGCCAGGGATTTTCTTTTTTGGCCAGGGAGTTTTTTTTCTCAAATTCTCAAATCTATTCTGGCATTTTTTCTATTTTTTGGAGGTTTCATTATTTTTTGGGTTAGGGGGGGGGGGGGATAACTTATTGTGACAACAGATGGAAACGGGAGTCAAACAAATGTACTTGTCCAGGGTTTTTTCCCCGGGGTGGGGACATCTTCCCCTTGTTAAAACCCCTTGATATCACTCTTTTTTTTCTCAACACCTCTAAAGTCTAGAGTTTTTTCGTACTTGCATGATTACATCATGAATTCATTTGAATGACAAATTTATATCTACTGTCCACTCCTCTCATACCCGATTAGACAATTGGACTGATCATATACTATAAATACTATAAATTTACTCATATATGATTCGCTATTACTATGGTAGCGTTGCCGTGTTTTTAAAAACTTCAATAGCTAAATACATACATAAAAATTCTGGGAATAATGATCTGCTGTTGGCCGATTAATTTACAACTTGGAAACAAAGTGTTGTTAATTCACTTCGACATTAGAAGAACCTTTGAGGAACAGTGAGTTTAGGAAGTGAATCATAAAAATTTAATGCTTCCTTAACGGCTTACAAGTTGTCCATGAAAATAAAAAAAATATATCGAGAAATCGCAGCAGTATAAATATGAAGAGTTTCTCCCCAAGTTATGAATCGATCCGATATACAATTTTGAATAATTATCTTCGTTATTGAGATGATTCGTTATTGAGAGGCGCCCCAGAATTACGATTTTCTATAAAAGCAAGATGCTCGAAAATTGCAATGTATTATCATCGACTCATGAGTTTAATATTCCTTCAAATACCGAACAATATTATTCATATAAAGATTAAGTTTATGGAGACGTGAAAGTTTAGGAGGCAAAAAGATTTTTGTGTGCCGTGATAGAAGAAGACCCCGAGTACCAAAACTTTCGTTGCAATAAAAAAAATTTGAATTAATGGCTCGCCATATTGGAACCGCCATCTTGAATTTCGATATTTTGGGTGCAGATTTGTAGTCAGCGACCCTGAAAACCTCTGAGTACCATATTTTGCTTTCGTCAAACAATTTTTGCATTTGTAGTCCGCCATATTGAATCAGCCATCTTGAATTTCCGAATTTTAAGTGCAGACTTGTAATCAACGACCCCGAAAACCCTCGAATACAAAGTTTTGAGGTAATTGCACGTAAGGAAAAATAAATGCTTCAAAGTGTCAAATTGATATTTTTTTACGTGAATTATTCCGTACCCTGTCAAAAAAACGCCTTTGATTACTACCCCCCAAAAAAATATGGAAAAAATGGCAGAATAGATTTGAAAAAAGAAGCCCCTTGCCAAAAAGAAAAAAAATAATGCTACGGAAAAACTCGAACGAATCACTATCACAAAAAATACCGAAAAAATGCTACAACTCTTGCCAGCAAAAAAAAAGAAATTCGAGAAAAAAAACAACCCAGCCGAACTAGTTCCCTGAAACGTACCAAACACCCACCAGAAAAAAAACCCTAGAGAAAACTACTTCCTCCTCTCCGGCCAAAAAAGTGGAGCATCCGATGATAAAAAAACAGACTCTTAAAGAAAAATAATTGCTGCATAAGAAAAATAACTACTCGACAACATGAAATATGAAGAAGCCAATGAGTTACGTTCAGGACTAAAATTTATAATATCAATAATGGGACAAGTATTTCATTGATGCTCGACAATAGATTCATGAGAAAATTTAAAAAAAAGCAGTTAGTGGTTGAAAAGAAAACCAGCCTAGTAAAAAGAAAAACCGGTCCAAATGAAAAAATAAAAATGGGGTGTATAACAAACAAATGATAAACCTAGTTTATAAAAAAATCGAGGAGACAATAATTTACGTTCAGTGCTGAAATTTTTAATATCAATAACAGGACAAGTATTTCATTGGAGCTTGATAATATAATAGACTTATAAGAAATATTTAAACAATCAATCGAAAAGAGTTACCAATCTACAAAAAGAAGAATCGGTCGAAAAAAACAGTACCCAAATGAAAATAAATGAAAGGGTTTTAACAAACAAAAGAACCTATTCTACAAAAAATTAAAGAGACAACGATTTATGTTCAGCGTTGAAATAATATGCTTGAGAATAGATCAACGAGAAAACAAAAATAACTTGGTTTTCAAAAGAGGTACCAAGTTACAAAAATAGTCATACATATAAAAACGAGTCTGGAAACAGGATCAAAGAGAAAAAAGAGTAATTGATGGATAACAAAAAAAAATAGTGTACAAAAAATTAAAAATCGTAAAAGATGATGATTCACGTTCAGCACTTACATTTAGAATGATATTTATTGGTGTTTGAGAAAAGATTAACAACAAATAGTTTTCGAAAGTGCAATTCTTCCACATTGTTCGCTCGATGGGAATGGAAAAATCTTATTGGTAACAATTTGTTAAACGTTCACCACCGTACGTTCAGCGTATACGCACAGAGTACTTGTCCGGCCCATAACTTTTTATTTTCAAGAAAAAATCGGGGACCACTCGCGAAAAAGCAAAGCGTTTTTTATTGCAGTAATATTTCCATATGGACTATAAGTTTTTTTCATAGCAGCAGATGATAAGTTATTATTAAGTTAAGTTAAGTTGTTTCCCGTCGTATTATAAGAACAATAACATTGCTGGTTGTATGTGAGCAGCAGCTTTAGAAAATGATGAACCAATTTAGCTGAACAGAGTCCTAATATGACAATTTTGTAATAATGCTGGTTGTATGTGAGCAGCAGCTTTAGAAAATGATGAACCAATTTCGCTGAACAGAGTCCTAATATGACAATTTTGTAATAATGACAACAAAGAGTATCGTATTCCATTTAAGTCGATATCAAATATCGCGAATGATGCGAGGTTATCCCGAGGGAAACAGCTAGATTATTTTTTATAAGTTTGTGTTTGTGCGAACAGTGCGCACATTTTATACCTCTGACTTGAAATATATACTGAACCATTGGAAATGTTTCGTGTGTGTTGTGAGAGAGCGCTCATTGGTCGACCGAGTTCGTAAAAGTTTCTTTCCACAATCTCAAATCTGCTGAGTCAATAAATACAAACTTTGGAGCAAAATTTTCATTGGACTAAGGGATTCGATGAAAGCAAGGATTCGTGTGAAGCTTGTTTGAAGAGATTGGACTCCATGGGTTCTATGACTTCACCTCTAATTTGATTTTTTCTTGAATGAGCAATTTGCATAAAAAGTTATGGGCCGGACAAGTACTCTGTGCGTATACGCTGAACGTACGGTGGTGAACGTTTAACAAATTGTTACCAATAAGATTTTTCCATTCCCATCGAGCGAACAATGTGGAAGAATTGCACTTTCGAAAACTATTTGTTGTTAATCTTTTCTCAAACACCAATAAATATCATTCTAAATGTAAGTGCTGAACGTGAATCATCATCTTTTACGATTTTTAATTTTTTGTACACTATTTTTTTTTGTTATCCACCAATTACTCTTTTTTCTCTTTGATCCTGTTTCCAGACTCGTTTTTATATGTATGACTATTTTTGTAACTTGGTACCTCTTTTGAAAACCAAGTTATTTTTGTTTTCTCGTTGATCTATTCTCAAGCATATTATTTCAACGCTGAACATAAATCGTTGTCTCTTTAATTTTTTGTAGAATAGGTTCTTTTGTTTGTTAAAACCCTTTCATTTATTTTCATTTGGGTACTGTTTTTTCGACCGATTCTTCTTTTTGTAGATTGGTAACTCTTTTCGATTGATTGTTTAAATATTTCTTATAAGTCTATTATATTATCAAGCTCCAATGAAATACTTGTCCTGTTATTGATATTAAAAATTTCAGCACTGAACGTAAATTATTGTCTCCTCGATTTTTTTATAAACTAGGTTTATCATTTGTTTGTTATACACCCCGTTTTTATTTTTTCATTTGGACCGGTTTTTCTTTTTACTAGGCTGGTTTTCTTTTCAACCACTAACTGCTTTTTTTTAAATTTTCTCATGAATCTATTGTCGAGCATCAATGAAATACTTGTCCCATTATTGATATTATAAATTTTAGTCCTGAACGTAACTCATTGGCTTCTTCATATTTCATGTTGTCGAGTAGTTATTTTTCTTATGCAGCAATTATTTTTCTTTAAGAGTCTGTTTTTTTATCATCGGATGCTCCACTTTTTTGGCCGGAGAGGAGGAAGTAGTTTTCTCTAGGGTTTTTTTTCTGGTGGGTGTTTGGTACGTTTCAGGGAACTAGTTCGGCTGGGTTGTTTTTTTTCTCGAATTTCTTTTTTTTTTGCTGGCAAGAGTTGTAGCATTTTTTCGGTATTTTTTGTGATAGTGATTCGTTCGATTTTTTCCGTAGCATTATTTTTTTTCTTTTTGGCAAGGGGCTTCTTTTTTCAAATCTATTCTGCCATTTTTTCCATATTTTTTTGGGGGGTAGTAATCAAAGGCGTTTTTTTGACAGGGTTTTGTTAAGGTTTTTTTGAGAGGAAAGGGAGTATTCCTTTTTTCGAATTTTATTTTTCCTTTTTGGCCAGGGACTTCTTTTCCTCAAATCTATTCTGGCATTTTTTTGTATGTTTATTTGGGGGTTGTAATTATTTTAGGCATTTTTTGGCAGGGTTTTGTTAGGGTATTTTTGGCAAAAGGCTTTTTTCCTCAAATTGTTTCATTTTTTTAAGGGGGGAGGGGGCCAGGGATTTTCCTTTTTGGCCAGGGAGTTTTCTTTCTCAAATTCTTAAATCTATTCTGGCATTTTTGCTATGTTTTTTTGGGGGTTTCATTATTTTTTGGGTGAGGGGGGGATAACTTATTGTAACAACAGATGGAAACGGGAGTCAAACAAATGTACTTGTCCAGGGTTTTTTCCCCGGGGAGGGGACATGTCCCCCTTGTTAAAACCCCTTGATATCACTTTATTTTTTCTCAACACCTCTAAAGCCTAGAGTTTTTTCGTATTTGCATGATTACATCATGAATTTATTTGAATGACAAATTGATATCTACTGTCCACTCCACTCATACCCGATTAGATAATTGGATTGATCATATACTATAAATACTATAAATTTACTCTTATATGATTCGCTATTACTATAGAAGCGTTGCCGTGTTTTTAAAAACTTCAATAGCTAAATACATACATAAAAATTCTGGGAATAATGATTTACAACTTGGAAGCAAAGTGTCGTTAATTCACTTCGACATTAGAAGAACCTTTGAGGAACAGTGAGTTTAGGAAGTGAATCATAAAAATTTAATGCTTCTTTAACGGCTTCCAAGTTGTCCATGAAAATAAAAAATATATATCGAGAAATCGCAGCAGAATAGATATGAAGAGTTTCTCCCCAAGTTATGAATCGATCCGATATACAATTTTGAATAATTATCTTCGTTATTGAGACGATTCGTTATTGAGAGGAGCCCCAGAATTACGATTTTCTATAAAAGCAAGATGCTTGAAAATTGCAATGTATCATCATCGAGTCATGAGTTTAATATTCCTTCAAATATCGAACAATATTATTCATATCGGTGAACCCAAAAACCCCCGCGTGCCAACTTTCGCTTTTCTTTAACGATTTTCGCAGTTCTTGTCCGCCATATTGTATCCGCCATCTTGAATTTTGAAATTTTGGATGCAGATTTGTAATCAGCGACCCCGAAAACCCCCGAGTACCATATTTTGCTTTCATCAAACAATTTTTGCATTTGTTGTGCGCCATATTGGATTCACCATCTTGAATTTGTAAATTTTGAGTGCAGATTTGTAATCAGCGACCGATTAAACCCCCGAGTACAAAGTTTTGAGCTAATTGCACTTAAGGAAAAATGTGGGTTTCAAACGGTCAAATTGATATTTTTTTTTGCGTGAATTATTCCGGCCTTACCATCTGTCAACACTCTGATAGAATTTGCGACTTTGACATACAAATTAGTTCAAATTTCTTCCGCATTTTCGGTTTGTCAACACTCGAATATGAATTTGCAGCTTTGACAGCTGACACATTAGCGATATAGATAGAAAATCGTCAGCCGCGACAAAAATATGTCGTCACTCGCGACCAATCAGAAACTCGATAGCATCAAAAGGCCTTTCGTTGTGTCGTATACAGACACGTCAAACTTCCGATGTGTTGGTATTTTTAGCATAATCTTGAGCCTGTGCACAGTTTTTTCTCAGCAAATACGACATCAATCGTGCTGATTTAAGGCTCAATCGAAAGATTTTTTCATAGTTACTCTCCAGTTCAATTTTCAAGTCATCATCTGTCTCCTGAGCTTCGTAATTCGAGAAAATGACTTTCAGTTTTTACCCCCACCACCGCGAATCGTTTTATTCAGAGATAATATACTCGGGCGAGCCTCGGGCAAACAGACGACAGACAGAGCTGTCAAATGTACTTGTCCTGAGACTCTACCGAGTCTCTTGATCGGGCGAGCCTCGGGCAAACAGACGACAGACAGAGCTGTCAAATGTACTTGTCCTGAGACTCTACTGAGTCTCTTGATAGTTAAAATGATGGGCCAAATTTGCAAAATATATTTTGCGATTGAAATTATGTACTGAATTTTACATCTCGAATTGGAATTTGAAGTCATTTAAATTATATACCAAATACCAATTCACCAACGGAAATTTGGGGTACTGAAATTATTTTTCTTATTTAGAATTCTGTTTTTATTAATTTAGGGTATTCCGAATTATCAACTAAATTCCAATTTCTGAATAGAAATCACAAGTATTTAAATTATGTACCGAATAAAAAATCGGAAATTCCAATTGAGTACCAAACTAATCACTCATTTTAAATACTACTAATTTTACTAACTAATTAAAAATCCAAATTTTACTAATACTTCAACTAATTAAAAATCCAAATTCGAGTATTCAAAAATACTCGAATTGAAATTTGCGAATCAATTTGCAAAAACATATCCATTCCCCTAATGGGAACAAAAAAAATTGAAAATTGTTATTTCTTGAATTGAAGGGAAAAAATTCAATTTTGCTTTCATGAATGAAAATTTTGACCCTGAATTTCACTTTCAGAATGAAAATGCAACTTTAATTCGCGAATATAAACCAAAAGAACAGAGTCCAGAAAAAAAATCAAGATAAAACAAAACGTGGAGAAAAAAATTTCAAACGAAAAAAATTAGATTGAAAAATAATTTCGGCCGTAGTACTTGGCGAGTTTTTTGCTTAGGTAGAATCACGTAATGTATTTTTCATGGTACGAACTCGCCAAGTACTACGGCCGAAATTATTTTTCAATCTAATTTTTTTCGTTTGAAATTTTTTTCTCCACGTTTTGTTTTATCTTGATTTTTTTTCTGGACTCTGTTCTTTTGGACCGATTTTTATTTTTATACATTGGTGACTTTTTTCAATAACGAACTTATTTTTGCTTTTTTAAAAATACTCCATCCTCAAGAGACAATGAAATACTTATCCTATTATTGATATTATAAATTTTAGTGCTGAATGTAAACCATTCTTGATCTTGCCAATTTTTTGAAAATTTTGTACTTTTTTGGGTAGTTTTTTTCTGTGAAAACAAATGGAAACGGGGTCAACAAATGTACTTGTCCAAGGTTTTTTTCCCCGGGCAGGGGATTTTTGGCCAGGATATCACTTCTTTTTTCTGAACCTTTCACTATCATCATAAAATTTTGGAATTTATGGTCCGCCATATTGAATCCGCCATTTTGAATTTCGAAATTTTGCATGCAGATTGTTAATCGGTGAACCCAAAAACCCCCGCGTGCCAACTTTCGCTTTTCTTAAGCGATTTTCGCAGTTATTGTCCGCCATATTGTATCCGTCATCTTGAATTTCGAAATTTTGGGTGCAGATTTGTAATCAGCGACCCCGAAAACCCCCGAGTACCATGTTTTGCTTTCATCAAACAATTTTTGCATTTGTGGTCCGCCATATTGGATCCGCCATCTTGAATTTCTAAATTTTAGGTGCAGATTTGTAATCAGCGACCCCGAAAACCCCCGGGTACCATATTTTGCTTTCATCAAACAATTTTTGCATTTGTTGTTCGCCATATTGGATCCGCCATCTTGAATTTCGAAATTTTAGGTGGAGATTTGTAATCAGCGACCCCGAAAACCCCCGGGTACCATATTTTGCTTTCATCAAACAATTTTTGCATTTGTTGTTCGCCATATTGGATTCGCCATCTTGAATTTCTAAATTTTGAGCGCAGATTTGTAATCAGCGACTCCGAAAACCCTCGAGTACCATATTTTGCATCAGCAAACAATTTTTGCATTTCTTGTCCGCCATATTGGATTCGCCATCTTGAATTGCTAAATTTTGTGTGCAGATTTGTAATCAGCGATCCCGAAAACCACCGAGTACAAAGTTTTGAGCTAGTTGCACGTAAGGAAAAATGTGGGTTTCAAAGAGTCAAATTGATATTTTTTTTTGCGTGAATTATTCCGACCTTACCATCTGTCAACACGGATCTACGAGAAGTCCGCAAAAAACACGTTTACGCGTCTCGCGTCAAAACTACCGTCAAACTTTCCGTGGTATGGGTACAAAGGAAAGGACCAATGGGAACTCGCTACTTTTGTCGCCGAAGACCGGCTTCGGTGGAAACGGGTTTTGATGGGCATCAAAACGCCTTTGATTGTGTCGTCTGCGCGCATATACAAACACACCAAATCCTTCAATGTGTTAGAATTTTTGCATAATCTTTACCCTGTGCAAAGTTTTTTCTCAGCAAATACGGCATCAATCGTGCTGAATTAAGGCTTAATCGAAAGATTTTTTCATAATTGGTCTCCAGTTCAATTTTCAAATCATCATCTGTCTCCTAAGCTTCGTAATTCGAGAAAATGACTTTCAGTTTTTACCCCCACTACCGAATTTTACTTTATTCAGAGATAATATACTCTGGCGAGCCTCGGGCCAGCAGACGACAGAACTGTCAAATGTACTTGTTCCGAGACTCTACCGAGTCTCTTGATAAAACCAATAGAAAATAAAACTGCGCGTAAAAAATAAGAGACATTCAGCACAGCGGTAAACCATTTTCAGACAAACTGATTATAAAATTGCCTCGACCGGCTAAAGCAATTTAAAATTTCTGCTTCCACGCAAGCTACCTTTTGCAACACTTTGGGTTCATCTATATCGAATAACATAAAGGTATCTTATCAGCTTGGATAAATGATGACTGGATGAAAGTGCACAATCCATTCTGTAAGACAGCGACGGAGCATGTTTATCAAAACTTTAATATAAGTATTCATTAGATGGTTTGATAAAAATGATGGTTTATGCTATTATGCTACCTGATGTACCATGTGTATGAATTCTTATTTTCACTTCATTCATAATTTTATATTTTTTGTTTAAAAACATAATTCTCATATCCGATTCTAATTTTGTCTCAGTTCTTTATTTAATTTATGGTAGGAGTGAAACGAGCCTGCTTCCTTGTTTTTTTTTTTTTTCAAGGAAAAGTGAAAAGTAGATTGTCCACAGAATACATTTTCACATTGAAATACTTGATGGCAAAAGTAATTTAATCTTGAATAAAGAATTTACAGAAAGAATTGACCGTTACCAAACAATGAAAATTCGTATCAATTATTTGCAAAGAAAACAGTGTTGCCGTTGAGCTTCATCTAACAACCATTATCTCTTATGCGAAAGAGACAATAGTTTTAATGTATTCATTAAGAATAGTAAATGGTCCATTGCGTCAGCTTTGGTAGTTCCATTCAAACCTAATGGACAAAGCGAAGAACCGCAATTCAGTTTACTACAGCCTGCGGTGTCTTCGGAGTAGGGAAAAATTTTGACACAAACTTTTATTGCATCTCAGCGATAAGAATTTTAATGCTATGAGAAGAAACATTGCTGGGAGAATGAAGTGTATACTGTATAAAAACATTCATAGCAATTCTGCTACAACGCACACTACAGAATTGAAGAAATATTCAATATCTTGATTTTTTTGTCATAATTGAGGTTTCACTCGAATCTTGCGCAAGCCTGACCGAGTCATGTTGTCATATTATTGCTGACATTTTGATGTGTAAACTTGTTGGCGAAGATGTTCCGTGAATACAACGTTCACATAATCAGCGAAACTCCAGTTGATAAGAAAAGCTGCAGTCGAATGCCTAAAAGGAAAAGCGAAGGAAGTTAGCCTAGCGTGTAGAATATTAGGAGTTTTTTGGTTGATTCGTAGACCGCAACTGAAAAGTATTGAAAATCATGATTCCACAAGAATAGTCACATGTAAATTTTTGAAAATAAACATTTCATCAACACTCCTTGTTTTTACAAGTTTTTATTAATGAACAAGATACATTTTGGTCACTAGGTTTCATCACGCACACACACCCTTTTACGAAAAATATGTCTTGATGTGGGACAAAAATATGAGGGACATGCTTGAAAAAAAAATCTCGTTGCGTTCCACGATCTAAACATCAACACCATTTGAGAGTTCACACATTTTTAAAACGTTTGCCACTGAATCTTT